>CM051831.1:37345303-38623428 GCA_028451465.1 Erethizon dorsatum
TAAATTCTGTGCTGATCCTCTGATGACCTCAGAAACTGCATCTGCAACATTCTTTTTCTGTCCTCTGTAACAATTTTTTTATGCTCATAAGAGCTTAATATTCTCAGGAAGTAGCAGGCACTGATAACATGGGAAATTATTTTATGAGCCTGGCAAAAATTCCTTTTTGTCATTTACTTTTAATACTTACTTTGAGGATCTTAAAATACATGGTGATTAAACTCATCTTTCCTTCAAGAATACTTTGTGTCTAATTCAGTTCATGACATCTACAATTGTATTATTTCTTCTAAATTCTAATTGAAAGAGATTGCTGAAATTTCTGCCTTCAAAGTACTTCTAAGTGTGTATTGTTTATCAGCATAATAACTGCTGGAGGACGCACAAAACCTCGTGCAATCCCCTACACTGCTCAACACACAATATAACCTCATATAATGGTTTCTGTGTTCTGAATGTCTAGTTACCCCAAAATACATGTTTTAGACCTACCTCCCAAGCTGATGGCATGAGGAGGTGGGGTCTCTGGGACTTATTTGTGTCATGAGTTAAGAACCCTCAATAATGACATATAAATATATAAAAGAGAGGCCAAAGACACCTTGTACACCTCCCTGCCTTGTGACAACTCAGCTAGAAGTCACCATATGTAAACAATGTCTCATTAGATATTTAATTTGCCAGTCCTTTGACACTGCATTTCCTATGTTTCACACCTGTGAGAAACAATTACTTCATAGAGTGAACAGCCCTATGGTATTTTGCTGCAGTCTGCTATAATGCATTAAGATAAGGTCTATAAATACACTTCGGTGAATGGTGTGGTATATCAACAGCCACAGGAGGATCCAGATAGCAAAAAAAGTACATGTTTCCATTTGCTAATGCAACCTGATAGATGCACATGTCCTGGTGCATGTGTATACCTTCTTCCTCTCCCTCACATAATCACTGCCATGGGTAACCAATGGAAGAGCATGTAATGGATTGCTGCTTAAATTACTCTGTGTCAATACATTTATTGGGAGCCTAGGACAAAGATAAATGTTTATGTGGCATTCAAAAATGAAAGAAACCTGCAACATGAAGGTTGATTCCAGAGACTCAAAGGCATCTTTACATAATATTTTCAGCACATCTACTGATAAATCTTTATATAGCAAAAAAAGTATGAAATATCTCAATATTTAAATATTAAGCTTTTAAATTAATATGTTTGAAGTATACATTCACATTCATCTTAGGGAGCAGGCATATGTATTTCACATTTTAACTCTTACGATTTCCCTTCCCCTCCTCACCCACCACCTCCCTCCAGCTCCAGATCTCCTTTCCCCATTTCATCATCATCATTATTCATGTAATTATCAATATTTACTTCATGTGTGTGACATATAAAGATTGCATGCATTGTGGGTAGTTGGTACCTGATATCAAATCTTTTTCTATATCCTTCTTCCCATCCTTGGCCTCCTGATCCCCTCCCATTTGCCAAAGAGCTATCTTTTTGTGTCCTCACAGATGTCCATGAACATATGTAGAAAATACGACATCTATACGTAATGGAATACTACTTGAATATAAAGGTTAACTTCAAGACATTTGTAGGAAAATGGATACACATTGAGAACATAATGTTAAGAGAATTAAATCAGACAAGCTTCAGTGATTTTAAAATATAGAAGGTTTTCTGAATACACATATAACAACTTTTTGTCAGAATGGGATGATGAACACATGATAATGTCGTTTCCAAATTATATCCTCAAGGGGCCGGTGAGATGGTTCAGCGGCATAAGTTCTGCCTGGCAAGAACGAGGGCCTGAGTTTGACTCCCGGAACCCACATACGAAAAAAGGGCCGGTGATATTGCTCAGCAGCACGGGCACCTGCTCGCACGCGAGGTCCTGAGGTTGACCCCGGTACCCACAAAAAAAAAAAAAAATTATATCCTCAAAAAACTATTTTACATTTCCAATGAACCAAGTATAAATTTTACTAAAATACTGAATACTTTCATTATAACAATATCTCACAACCTTCAGACCAAATAATACTAAATACTTTCAGAAATTAATATGGTAGAAACTAAATTATATTTGTCAAAATTGAAGGAGAGATTCTGTGGACACATCATAAAACAATGGTCATGTTATTTTTGCTAAATTTAATTGTATTCATTTCATTAAACAAAAAACAACAAAATCATATATTGAGAGTGTACAGTGCAATCTGTTACTATGTATATTGTGAAATTACCACATTCTTCCTTGGTAGCATTTGCATCATGTAACACAATTACCTTTTGCATATATGGAGAAAACACTAAAAACTACTTTTAGCAAATTGTGATGCTATGTGGCAGTGCATCAATCACTGTTGTCACTATGGGATCTATGCCATTTTGTACTCTACAAGAGAAAAATTGTGCTTTCTCATTAATATCTCTCAACTTCCCCATCTACACACATGGCAACCATCACTAAATTCTCTCCTTTAAAGTTATCAATTTTAAATGCTAAAAACAATATCATCAAGCTTTAATTTGTCTACATGTGGCATATTCCACATAATAACTTCTTGGTTAATCTACATTTTCACAAATGAAGGCTTTCTTTTCTTTTTCTTTTTCTTTCTTTCTTTTTTTTTTTTTTTTTTTTGTATTTTTGAGACAGGGTTTCATGATGCAGTTCAAGCTCACCTTTAATTCATTTTGTACCCCAGGCTGGCCTCAAACTCACAGCAATCCTCCTTCCTCAGCCTCCTGAGTGCTAGGATTTCTTTTAAGACTCTAAAATTTCACTGCATGAGTAAACTTCACTTTACCCATACAACTAAGGTGATGATTTACATGTAAAATGTCCCTTAAAGGCCGTGTACTAAAGATTTGGATGCAAATGTGCTTTGTTAATCTGAATTTAACATTATCATGCACTCACCGAAGTCATCAGTGCATTAATCCATAAATACACTGGAGGAAGACTGTCTCTGCATGTGCGCTTTTTTTTTTTTTTTTTTGTGGGTACCGGGGGTTGACCTCAGGACCTCGCGCACCAGCAGGCGCCTGTGCCACTGAGCGATATCACCAGCCCTTTTCTCGTATGTGGGTTCCGGGAGTTGAACTCAGGCCTTCGCGCTTGCCAGGCAGGCGCGTAGGCCGCTGAACCATCTCACCAGCCCCTGCATGTGCGCTTTGAGACAGCGCTTTGAGACAGTGTATCTCATTCCTAACAACTCTCTCGCTTCTGAGTCTTCGCTTTCTCACATTTGGTATTTATACTAAATCTTATTTTGAATCTATGCATGTTTCCTGATGTTATGAGAAGCATAACACGTTTTCACACATTATTTGCATAGGCTTTCTCTTCAGTGGGAATTCTTTCATGATTTTCAAGGTAAGTGGAAAAATGGAAGGGTTTCCTGTATTTATTGCATACATATGGCTTCCCTCTCATGTGAATTCTTTCATGAACTTGAATGCACTGAGAAAAATAAAAATTTCCCACGTTGTTCACATATGTTCAAATTCTCTGTTTTATGATTCTTTCAGGTATGTAATGTTACCTGTATACAGAAAGATTTTCTTTTTTTTTTTTGTGGGTACCGGGGGTCGACCTCAGGACCTCGCGCGCCAGCAGGCGCCTGTGCCGCTGAGCGATATCACCGGCCCTTTTTTCATATGTGGGTTCTGGGAGTCGAACTCAGGCCCTCGCGCTTGCCAGGCAGGCACTTACACTGCTGAGCCATCTCACCGGCCCCAGAAAGATTTTCTTACATTGCATGCAAAGAAAGGGCTTCTCTGCACTGTCCTTTCCTGTAACTGCAAGTCACTTTATATATTCAAAGTTAATTTCTTCTCTTAAGTTTTTAAATGTCTATGATGATTACTAGACTAACTAAAGGCTTTTCCATGTTGCTTACATACAGAGGGTTTCCACACTGATTCTTTTCATGGTGTTGACAATTGTATGTGAGCAAAGCTTTCCCACACTGCTTACATACATAGGGTTTCTCCCCACTGTGAGTCCTTCCATTTATTTGACAGTTACTGTGTGTGCTGAAATCTTCCCCACATTACTTACATATGCAAGGTTTCTCCCCAGTGTGAGACCCTTCATGAGTTTTACGAGTCTGTGCCCTGAAAGCCTTCCCACATTGCCTACATACATAGGGTTTCTCCCCAGTGTGGGTCCTTTCATGTATTTTGCATTCATTGTTCCTTCTGAAAGCTTTCCGACATTGCTTACACACATAAGGTTTCTCCCCAGTGTGGGTCCTTTCATGTCTTTGACAATAAATGCAAGCACTGAAACATTTTCCACAATATTTACATACATAGGGTTTCTCCCCAGTGTGAGTCCTTTCATGTATTTTACAGTAACTGCGTCTGGTGGAAGCTTTCCCACATTGCTTACATACATAAGGTTTCTCCCCATTGTGGTTCCTTTCATGTATTAGACAATACCTGTGTGTGCTGAAAGCTTTCCCACATTGCTCGCATACATAGGCTTTCTTCATAGTGTGAGTTTCCTCATGCCTTCGACAATGACTCTTTCTTCTGAAAGATTTCCCACATTGTTCACACACATACAGTTTTCCCCCAATGTGAATTCCTTCATGTTTACCAAGTGCAGTGTTATTATTTAAGGATTTGCTGATGTGTTTATATACATAGGATTTTGTCCCAGTCAGAGCTCTTTCATGTTTGTGAAAATCATAGTGAGAATTCAAACTTTTTCCATGTTGTATACATATATAGGTATTCACCTTACTGTGATTTCTTTTCTGAATTTGAACATAGTTGGGTGTATTGAAGTCTCTGACAGCCTGCTTATACACCAAGAATTTCTCTTTAGCATTACTTTGTTCAGTGCAATCAGAGTAGGATTTTCCACACTGCTTATATCCATATGGTTTTTCTCCAGGATTTGTCTTTGCATGTTTCTGCAGTGACTGAAAGTCAGTGGAGGTTTTCCCACGTTTGTTACCATTAGACAGCTTCTGTTCAAATCCATGCAGCTCACGTGATTCGAGTCCAGTGTTATGTAGGATGGGCACAGTTGGTGATGAATGACCAATCAGAGGGTTTCCACATGCAAAGCTTTCATGTGGTTTTGTACCAAGCAATTTCATGTGCAAATTTTTATCAGGAGACATAAAAACCGTTTCTCCATGTTGATGCCATAATCTATATTGAGAGCATTTATCTACCTCTGCACTTCTGTCAAAGAAAAAACAGTATTTGGGAGTGTGGAAGAAGTGATATGTTTGCAATATGTACTGGTTACTTTCATTATGAATAATTGCTACATATGCATTCCATATGCAATTATTTTTCATACCTTTTTCCTCCGTAACTTTACCCCTCCCCCTTGTACCGAGCTTCTTCCCCCTCTCCAAAATGTCTGCCTCTCTCATTTCTAACATCTCTCCTTCATTTTACTTCTTAATTCATCTTTTGTATTTCTCATAAACAATAAAACATATGATATTGAACTTTCTGTGTTTATCTTATTTAATATAACATGGGTCCCAGATCCCTGCATGTCTTGGCAAGTGACATCATTCCATTCTCCTTTATGGCTGAACACCATTGTATTACAAACGCACACCATAATTTTCCATGCTGGAGATTGAACCCAGGGTTTTAGCACTGAGCCACATTCTCAGTTATTTATCTTTCATTATGAGACTGAGTCTCATCCATCATTAAGTTGCCTGGGCCGAGCATGAATGTGCCCCAGCTGCCCAGTATGCTCCATCTGTGCTCCATCTGGCCTGGGCTACCCCATCTTTCCTCTCTACTCTTCTGTGAATGGGCATCTAGGCTCTTTCCAGAGCTTCACTTTGGTAAGTTTTACTGCTACAAACATGGAGAGGCATGTGTCAGTGTAATATGATTACTTTAACTTTGGGGGAATACACCCAGTAGAAGTACAGCTGGATAAAATGGAATTTCTATTTTTACTTTTTGAGGAAACTCTATACACATTTCCATAGATGTTATACTACAGTGTCATTCCCAACATTATAAGAAGGTGTCTGCTAATCCTGGATTTTTGAGCATTGCTTGACAACAGCTATTATCCAAACAGGGGTATTCATTTGGATTTTGAAAAGTTCCTCAAGGTTACCACTGTTGCAAATTCTGAATGTGTATACCACATATAATTACATATAGCAGTATTTACATGACTTGTTTGATAAGAAAGCAGTCTTTTGAAAAATATATGTACATGTAATTAGATATCCTGCCCTTGGCTCTCAACTAAACACAATTTTTTAATATATACCTATAATCAAGGCCTAATACAATTTCATACAACATTTGTATAATCTTGAGCATAAAAAATTATTTATTATTATACATTTGATAATGTCATTTGTAGCATAATATCAATGTTCCCTACATTTCAGGTAGAGATATTTCAAATATTCAATTGTCAGATTCTAGATATTAAACATGTATGCATCTTTGGAGAAATTTTGTCTGATTAAAGAATTTGAACATGGCCTCATTCTGTTTGTCTGTTTTTTTTTATTTTTGAGACAAGATCTCCCTATGAAGTTTAGGCTGCCCTTGAACTCATTATATAGCACAGGCTGGCCCCAAACTCCTGGCAATCCTCCTGCCTTACTCACCCATGTCCTGGGATTACACGCACATGCCACCATGCCTGGCTCTGTGTATTATTTTTGAACATGGTCTCATTTATGTAGTTTGCTTGGTTTTAATATTTCTGACCTTTTGAGAAACATTCTTGTGAATACAAATTACCTTAGAATTTTCCTGTAATTTTTGTACTCATCTTCAATTTGCTGCTCATCCCAGTTTCTTCCTAAAGTATAGGAAAAGACATGTAATTAGTTACTATACTGCATAAAAATTATTAGCTTCCAGTTGGATTCATGGTCTAATGTGACCATGTCTGGAAGATTCATAAAAATATGTGCATATTCCAATAACATAAACTGCACTATTGAGCAATAACCAATGCTCTCTGATTGCATAAATGAGAAATGATGTATTCCTTACCTATAGCAGTCACATTCCTAAAGTTTTCCCACATCACATCTCTGAAGAGCTCCTTCTGGGATGGATTCAACAAAGCCCACTCCTCCATGGTGAAGTTCACAGCCACATCCTCAAAGGTCACTGCCTTCAAAATCATCAGAAATATATTTCCAGAAAGAAGAGTGAGACTCACAACACAAAATATCTCAAATCTACTCATAAGAAACTGAAATGAGGCTGAGTCCCACAAATGCTTGCTTCATGCCTTGGACATCACACTTACTCTCTATCCACATGCACTTGCTACACAGGAATTTTGATGCTAGATGGGAAATCACTGCTAAAGAAAAAGCAGAATGGGAATACTGGTTCTCTTACTGGTTAAGCCTGGTTTTACTTTTACACTGTCTGTAAAACATGGTTCATGGAGAGATGAGAAGTGGTGTAAAAATAACTGGGGTAGATGAATATCTAATGACTTGCTCTGACAGAACATAGAAAATGTATCTGTTCTCAAATTACTATTTAGGAAATAGGTCCCTTCCTCCTCTGATTGTGTTCAGACAGCATTGTGAAACTTGAAACTTGTTTCACAGATAAAACTGTAATTAAATACAAAGTAAAATTCATGAATGCTAATTTAAAGTGCTAATAAAATTACAGTATTCATTGCAAAATGTCTAACAATGCAATTAGATTAAGGAAGACACATTATTTTATAGCCCACTAGCATGAAATGCTGACCTGTCCAGAGATATAAAAATTTCTAAGGTATAATAGAAAGGGAAATGTGAGGACGGACCAATCAGCTGAATGCCAAGTCACAGGCTAGGGCTCTGTACCCAGCCCAGGGAGGATAGTAGGCTTGAGAGTCCCTTGCCAGCCACACACCATGGCCCATATGCACAGCCCATGGAGAGCCCCAGGACTGACCAGTCAGAAATTGAGGACAAATAGTAAATTATACAGAAATACTCATAGGGACCACAAGAAAAGACAATCCAGCAGCTACTAGACAGCAATAGAAAGATCAATCTAAGGCTAATTGGAGTTACAGAAAAACTAGAAGATAACACAGATAGAATTATTAATACCTTTGCAGAAATCAGACTAGAAAAATTCCCAAAGATGAGAAAAGAGTTAAAAATAGAAGCAAGACTTAGAGAATACCAAAATCTATGATGAAAAAACAAATTCTACTGCCAGATATCCAAAAACCACAACAAAAAAATTTAAAGCAGAGGAAAACAAAAAATCACCTATAAAGATAAACCAGATAAATTACGTCTCAAGTTGTACGGGTGCACATATTTTCTCAAGATAAATTCTAAAGATAAATTAGAATTACAACAGTTTTCCTAACACAAAGGTTAAAGTCCAGAAGAGCTTGGAGTGATGTATTTCACGCTCTAAGGGTCAAGAACTTCCAACGCAGTTTAACTTACCCTCTCTTTCAAAATAGATGGAGAAATACAGACATTTCATGAAAAAGACCAGTTCAAGACACATATGAATGCTTAACCAGGACTTCAGAAAATACTCAAGAATATCCTAGTACTGAAGCCAATACAAACATTCCTCAATTAATGAACAACCACTTTTAATGACTGTTTGGACTTACAACTGAGGCATGTTGTTTCTGACTTTGACCCACCACTCCAACTTATGACCATGTTTTTTGTATAGTTCTGCACATATTGATAAAGCCCCAGTGTCTTTCTTCCTACAGTACACTTTGTTTATACAGTACTCTAAAGTTTGCTGATTGTACTGTGCAATACAGTTCTGTGGTTTTATGTTCTGTTATATATTGAAGTACTACATGTATTATGTATTACTACATGAATTATGCAAATGAAAGAAAATTCACCAAGTTGGAGTTTCCTTTGACCATTTCTTTGTCCTGAATATTATAAAGTACACACTGTATACAATTCCTTATGTAGCACCCCATTCATTCACCAAGCTAATCACAGGAACGGGAATCAGTCATTAAATGAAGAATGCATGTAGACTACTGTATTTTAGGTATGTTCTCTCAACATGTTGTTCAAATAAGCACAGCATTCATGAAAAGATAAATGTCTTCAAAATATGTATTATTCTATAATGTCTAATACTGGGGACAAATAAGCTACCTTATATATTCTGGATATTGAGACAAAAAAGCATCCTTTAAAAATATATGGTTTCCCTGTTTTGATGCAGAAGACAGTGATCTGGAGCATGGTTTTATGAGACATGTTGATCACATATGATACAGGCAGAACAGCTGTGACAAAAAAAAAATAGAAAAACTCATGCATGCCCTCTTTCTACTGGGCTCATGTCTAAGGAATATTTGCTTCCAAAAGTTCCTCAGGGGAAAATAAAATTCATTTGGAGTTAAGTAAATTCTCAAATATAAACAAACTCTAGAAGCGATGTTACCTTTGAAACTTTTTGGTATGTAGAAAGGTCTCAAGTCGTACGGGTGCACATATTTTCTCAAGGGTTATATATACACCTCTGAACCCCAGGAAACAACTGAAAGATTAATCACCACAGCTATTCTTGGCTTTGTGATGTGTTTAGTTTTTGTCTTACACTCCTGGCTAGTCAGCTCCTTTTCTACATACTTTATATGTCTTTCTATGCTCCAAGGTGTTTACTGCAGGCGTGGACAGAGCAGGGGCTCCAGTAATGCCTGTTTCACTGTCAAGGATATTTGCCGCTTCCAATGAGCTGTACAGACTCAAGCAGGTTCATGGTTCTGTGATATTTTTTACCAGTTTACACTCCCACCAACATTGGTGCTTTTTCCTCACAGGCTCATCAGCATTTGCTATTGGTTGATTTATTGGTGACAGCCATTCTTTCTGGAGTCCCAAGCCAACCTGTGTTCCAAGCCCATGTGACTCTCCACTGGGTACACTAGCACTGTGGAAGTGTCCACTCAGTAATAACAATAGCATCAAACACAAACTGGAAAATGACTTTGCCACTTTTAATCATAGGTATAAAATTTATAGTTATATAACAACATCTAAGACAAAACAAAATTATACACAATAAATATCTACTTGATAGAGCACTTTTGCCCTTTTCACCATAAAGCAGTATTCAGCTACAGTAAGATATACTGCAGTTAACTACTTACACATTCATAATGCAAAGTCTCCACCCTGCATTATGCCAGTGTCCCAGGCACAGTCTCCGCTAAATACCATAGGCCAGTCCTCTGCCTGGTTAAGCAGCAAGGCTGAAGGTTCTCCCTGTATTGCCCAGTACTCTGGACACACATGAGACACAACAGAGTCCTGCAACCTTACTGGGTCTGCAGGAATCTCTCTGGGTTGGGTAGATCTTGGGTCTCCTCTGGGAGTCCTGAGTTGATGCGAGGCTTTGCCTGGTATCAGGAGACTCTCCCACCCATACCAGAACGTACATTTTGTAAACAGCATTGGTACCTAAACAGCAGGAATCCATTACAGGAGCCTCAGAACCAAGGCCCCACATTCCCTGTTCTGATACCCCCAACTTGAACAGCTGCCACAAATGGGACTACAGAAAAAGGATGTTTTGAACTGAGTAACCTCCATAAAAACTCATAGATTATAAAGAGGGGCAAAGAGTAATGTGGCTTGTAAGATTAAAGACTATTGGCCCTGGAAGAAAACACTGTTTTGGAAATACATAGGAATCTCTCTCACTCTTACTCTTGCTCTAGCTCTCTCCTCCTCTGCCTCCTCCTCCTCCTCTTCTTCCTCCTCCTCTTCCTCTTCTTCCCCATTCATTTAACCTAACTTTTTCCTCCTCTATTGTTATGTTTTTGATTTTTTACTAATTTTTCATTTGGTTGAAGTTGCAGTTCTACCTCCCATTTACTTGTCTCCTCCCACTTTTTAAATATTACTTCTCTTTATTTGTTTGAATAGGCCCTCCTTTTATTCTCTGTTCTCTTTCTTTTCTCACTTTCTCTTTCAACTTTTTCTCTCAGTATTTTTTCTTATTTTCCTTTCCTCTATTTTAATTTCCACTCCCTATTACTTATACTTTTCCTAGTTGTTCTTCTCTGTTACTGATATCTAATAAAACTAATTTCCTTTTATTCCTTTGTGGAGGACCAGTGAGATGGCTCCTCCTGAAAGAAGACAATTTGCCTCCATTTTGACTCACCTTTGACTTACTTCCATGTACTGATATGTACAGAGCTGGTTAGGAAATTGCTCTACACACTGGATCAGCATTAAGCAATGCAAATGTGTCAAGCCTGAGGCACCAATGTGCAGCCTTTGAAGCAAAGTGACAGGTCAGTGATGCCCCACCTATAGCTCCCTAATACTAAGCATGAGCTAGACCAAAAGATACTGCACTGTCCACTGGGACTGAGCCTAGAGAAAGAGGCAGTGAGGTCCCAGGGCATTAAAAGCTAGACATCAGAGCCGAAGCAGCTGGCCCTAAACACAGATACTTCCTCAAAACGTGTTATGCAGATTCCTCCAGACTTAGAAGCTACCTGTTACTGGAATCTGGTACTATTTCTGCATGCCTCTCTCTGCATATTGCAGAGGTGCCATCGTGTCTCCTACTTAGCCCAGCTCACAGTACTCATGTACTTCCCACCATTCTCATGATCACTCAACCCTGAGCCACTCTCCTCTTCACAAATTAATAAAATGGGTTCAGCCCTTGGTCAAGTTCTTTGTTCTGGTTAGCCTTTGTTCTGGCTGGACTTAGGAACCCTTTGGCTCCCCACAACTGCAGATATGTCTTTATCTCATTATTCTTGCTGTGGGTTGCACTGGAAGTGCTAGATTGGAATTTGTGAGAATTCCAGTAACTTTTCCCTGGAATTACAATTATAAATGCCTCTGGATAGTGACAAGGTCTGTAGGGGCCTCCTATACTCCTTAACAAGCCCTTTTACATAAATTCTATTACATTCTTCATATCTTCCACTGCTTTCTACTTTATAACCTATTTCTTTTCTCTTTTATCTTCAGGCTTCCATACCCATACCATTAACCATAATGAATGTATAAGTAGTTAACTGCACTATAACTTACTATAGCTGAAACTTACTATAGCTGAAAGGTGATTTATGGTGAAAAGGGGTAAAATTGCTCTATCAAGTAGATATTTACTGTATATAATTTTTTACTTTGTCTTAGATGCCCTTATATAACTATAAATCTTGTACCTATGGTTAAAAGTGGCAAAGTATTAGGTATCACAGTCTGTCATTTTCCAGGTTGTGTTTGACGCTATTGTTATTACTGATTACTCTAGCAATGGTGACATAGTTATTGGGATCGATTGTTCCTCCTTGTATGCCAACACCTAGATTGCATTGGGGTTATAAACAATACCATAGTACAGTACCAAAGGGGTGCTAGGCCAAACAGGGTGCAACCTTTCATCCCTAACAAGCAGAAGACATAGGATCCTGGGATAGACTCAAAGGACAAAACCAGCTATGTCTAGAAGACATCTCTGAAAAGTAGTCATTACCTAAAGAGATCTTGATACTAGTAATAAAGCTATATAACATAAGCAATTTACAAGCTTCAATGCAGAAAACAAACAGACAACAAAAATTAGAAAACATGGAAGCAAGCTGCACCCCAAACCTCCAAGTGCCACAAAAAATACCCAGGGAGCACTGAGATGGAAGAAATTAAAAGTCTCCCAGCTGAATTTTCTGAAATGGTAGCAGCTGAAGTAACAAAGCAGATCAATAAGTCTCTTGACAAATTGAAAGCAAAATTACAAAGGCAATTAAAGATGATGATCATAGTGAAGCAAATGTTTAGTGAATCTAGAGTAGATACAGACAAAAAAATAGAGAAGCTTAGGAAAGACATGAAAACCATCACAGAAGGACATGAATGTCCATCACGGAAAACTGGATTCCATAAAATAGAATCAAACAGAAATTCAGAGGATTAAAATTTCTACTGAAAGTATAAGCAGCAGAATCACCCAATGTAAAGATAAAATATCAGATGTAGAAGACAAGGTTGTGGTTGGTGATTATCAAATGAGAGATTTCTTAAAAATAGTAAGAGATCATGAAATATCAATCCAACAGCTTCTAGATGACCCAAGGAAAATAGATAAAAGATTAGTTTGAAACAATGAAAAATGAGATGACAGCACAAAGGGCATTAAAAAAAAAACCTGTTCATAAAGAAATAGTAGAAAACTTTCTATGCATAGAAAAAGAATTTGACATACAGATAAGCGAGGCATACAAAACTCCAAATAGTCATGATAAAAAAATAAAAACCCTACACCTCAGCAAATATGTGTTAATATTCCAGAAATGCAACACAAGAACAGAATATTAAAAGCTGCTAGAAAAAATAAATCACCTACAAAAGAAAACCCATCAGAATCACAGCAGACTTCTCAACACAAACCCTAAAGTCAAGGAGATCTTAAAAGTATTTCAAGCCCTAAGAGAAAAACAACCTTCAACCCACATTGATGTACCCCACAAAAATTCTTTCAAAATTGTTGGAGAAGTAAGATACTCCTGGTCTGGATCCTCCCACTACACCGAGGGACCAGCAACCAGTTTGGGGAAAATCTGGGACTTGGTAATCCAGGTGTCTGATCACTCCCACTACACCATAATCAGATCTGCCAGAAGAATCCAGGTGTCTGGCCCCTCCCACTACACCCTGGGATGGACAACCAGCCTTGGAAAAATCTGGGACTTGGTAACCAGCTCCCCTGGAGGAATCCAGGTATCTGGCCCCTCCCGTTACACCCAGGGACCAGCAACCAGTGCAGGAAAAACCCAGGACTCGGTAACCAGCCCTTTTCTCTCAAATTTCTTTTCTTTTTTCTTTCTCTCTCTCTCTCTCTTTTTTTTTTTTTTTTGGTGGGTACCGGGGGTCGAACTCAGGACCTCGTGTGCCAGCAGGTGCCCATGCCACTGAGCGATATCACTGGCCCTTTTTTTGTATGTGGGTACCAGGAGTCGAACTCAGGACCTCGCACTTGCCAGGCAGGCGCTTCTGCCGCTGAGCCATCTCACCAGCCCTTTTTCTTTCTTTCTTTCTTTCTTTTCTAATAGTTGGGGAGAACTCCAGCCACAGAAAACTAATCCCATCCCCCAAACCCAGAGACCAAGTTCGCATAATCCCTTGAATAATCCTTTATTCTTTCTTTTCTAACCCCTTCTCTAGTTTCCAAAACCTTGCATGACCATCCTTTGTCCTCCAGCCTTACTTCTACTTCCTTTCCAGTTATCTTTGTTTTATACACTCTCCTCCCTAAATTTCCCCACCACGGGGTAAAACCACTCTACCAAGGGGAAACACTTTGCATACAAACTCCTAATTTATTACCAGTTCTGTTATATAATTATAGACTTTGCTCCTATGGTCTAAAGTACAAACTCAATAGTTACCACAGTTTGTCAGTTTCTAAATTGTGCATGATGCTATTGTTTCTGCCAGTTTTACTACTTTAGCTAGGATGTCATATCTGTTGTACTCAGTTGTTCTCCCTTCTGTAACAATACTGAGAAGCTCTGGGGTAATAACCTCACCACAGCCCTACACCAAGGACTGGGGACTGAGCCAAACAGATACCAACATCCCACTCTTAATTAATTGGGAAGGTAGGATCTTGGGACAGACACACACGAAGAATCTCCTACACACAGAAGACATCCCTGAAGAACAGATTTTTTGTAGGGAAGACTTGATACTAGTGATATAACTACCTACTACAAAAACTCATAAGGATCATCACAGAAAACAAAATAAAAAAATTTTTTGAAATATAAAATGACAAGACAAAGAAGCAAAATGCAATCTCAGACCTCCAGCCCATCCAGAACAAGTCCAGAAGACACCAACATAGAAGAAATTGGAAGACAAACCTGAAATTTCTGAAATGATAGCAACCAAAATAAAGAAACAAATCTATGAGGGTATAGAGGAAATCAGATCAGAAATAATCTCTCAGATAAAAAAAGAAATGTCAACATTTATAAAGGAACTGTTCAGCAAGTCTAGAGTAGAGATAGATAAAAAATAGATGATGATAGGAAGAGGATGGAAACTCTGAATGATCAATATAGGAAATAAATAGAATACATGAAATAGATTCAAACAGATACCAAGGAAATTAAAAATTCCATTGAAAGCTGGCAAAAATGCTTGAATGAAACTGAAGATAGACTTTAAGACCTTGAAGACAGGATCGTGGCTAGAGACCATGAAAGGAAAGATCTCTTGAAAATAATAAAATATCAGGAAATAACAATTCAACAGCTGCAAGATGAGGCAAAGAAAATAATATAAGAATAATTGGTGTCAATGAAAAATGGAGTCAACACAAATGACATTAAAAAAACTATTTGCGGGCTGGTGAGATAGCTTAGAGGCATAAGTGCCTGCCTGGCAAGTGCGAGGTCCTGAGTTTGACTCCTGGAACCCACATATGAAAAAGGGAGCTGGTGATATCGCTCAGCGGCACGGGGGCCTGCTGGTGCGTGAGGTCCTGAGGTCGACCCCCGATACCCCAAAAAATAAAAAAAAAAAAACTATTTGCACAAGTAATAGAAAATTTCCCAAACGTGGGAAAATAATCTGACATATAGATAAGTGAGGCATATAGAACTCCAATTAGCCATAAACAAAATAAATCTATACCCAGACATATAATAATCAAGATCCCAGAAATTCAGCACAAAAACAGAATATTAAAGGCTGTTAGAGAG
Organism: Erethizon dorsatum; assembly: GCA_028451465.1. Taxonomy (NCBI): domain Eukaryota; kingdom Metazoa; phylum Chordata; class Mammalia; order Rodentia; family Erethizontidae; genus Erethizon; species Erethizon dorsatum. Next base: position 37,361,041 of record CM051831.1, read on the forward strand.
AAGAAACAGATCATCTATAAAGGAAAGCCCATAAACATCACGGCAGACTTCTCAACACAAACATTCAAGTCATGAAGAGCTTGGAGTGAAGTATTTGAAGTCCTGAAAGAAAACAACTTCCAACCCAGGTTGATGTACCCTGCATAATTATCTTTCAAAATTAAGGGAGAAATAATATACTTCCATGACAAAGAACATTAGAAGAAATTCATGACCACCAAACCAACACTACAAAGGATACTGAAGGATACTCTAGACAGACAGAAAAGTGACCACAATTCCAAGAACAACAGAAAGAAATCACCAAGCAAGGCAAGCAATTAAACAGAGGGGAAAAGTAGGGAACCAACAGCAGGAAAATAACATGATAAAGATAAGCCAATACATATGTTATAAACTTCAATGTAAATGGCCTCAATTCACCAATCAAAAGAAACAGACTGGCAGAATGGATCAAGAAACAAGATCCAGGGCCGGTGAGATGGCTCAGCGGCGTAAGCGCCTGCCTTGCAAGCGCAAGGGCCCAAGTTCGACTCCCGGATCCCACATACGAAAAAGGGGCCGGTGATATCGCTCAGTGGCATGGGTGCCTGTTGGCGCATGAGGTCCTGAGGTCGACCCCCCGGTACCCACAAAAAAAAAAAAAAAAAAAAAAGAAACAAGATCCAACAATATGCTGCATACAAGAAACACATTCAACTCAAAAAGAAATTCATAGACTGAAAGTGAAAGTATAGAAAACTATACTCCATGCCACAGGAACCCTGAAAAAGCAGGGGTAGATATTCTGTTGCACACAATGAGAACTTCAAACCAAAAAAGATCAAAAGAGATAAAGAAGGCCACCATATACTTGTTGGGGGAAAAATTCAAGGGAAGAGATAACAATCATAAATATATATGCACCAAATACGGGAGCACCCAACTATACAAGACAAATATTAATAGACATGAAAAATCAAATAAGCAATAATACAATTGTAACAGGGGACCTTAATACCCCATTGTCACGAAGAGATAGATCAACTACACAAAAAGTCAGCAAAGAAATAACAGAATTGAACCAAACCTGTGAACAAATGGACTTACAGAGTGTTCCACCCAATAACATCACAATACACATTCTTCTCAACTGCACATGGGATGGTCTTTAAAATAGACCATATACTAGCCCATAGAACATGCTTAAGTAAATGCAAAGGAATTGAAATTATCCCATGCATATTATCTGACCATAGTGCAATGAAATTGGAAATTAATGACAAAAGAAACTGCAAAAACTCCATAAACATATAGAAATTAAATAACACTCTCCTGAACAACCAATGGGTCATAGATGAAATTAAAGAAGAAATTAAACAATATCTAAAATCAAACAAAAATGCAAATACAACTTCCTGGAACCTGTGGGATGCACTGAAAGCAGTCCTAAGAGGGAAGCTTATAGCAGTGAATTCTCACATCAGGAAAACAGAATGAGCACAAATAAACAAACCAATGCTGCACCCCAAGCTTCTAGAAAAAGAAGAGCAAGTCAAGCCCAAAGCCCATACAAGGAAGGAAATTATAAAGATCACAGCAGAAATTAACACAATTGAGACTAAGAAAACAACACACAGACTTAATAAAATCAATGAGTTGCTTCTTTGAAGGGATAAATAAAACTGATAAACCCTTAGCCAACCTTATCAAAAAAAGAAAGAAAAAATTCAAATTCATGCAATGAGGAATGAAAAGGATGCAATCACTACAGATTCTGTGGAAATTCAGAAAATTATCAATACCTACTTCAAAAATCTTTACTCACATAGGATGAAAAACAGAAGAAATGGACAGATTCCTATAAATGTATGAATTACCAATGCTGAATCAAGAAGATATAAAAATTCTGAATAACCCAATATCAGTTAATGATATTGAAAACATAATTAAAAACTTACCAACAAAGAAAAGCCCAGGTCCTCATGCAGTCATAGCTGAATTCTACAAGAAATTTAGAGATTTAATGCCAATACTCCTTAAACTCTTTAATGAAATTGAAAGTGAAGAAAGTCTCCCTAACTCATTCCTGGAGGCAAGTATTACCCTGATACCAAAACCAGAGAAAGACCCAATCAAAAGAGAGAATTACAACCCAATCTCCCTAATGAACATAGATGCAAACATCCTCAATAAAATACTAGCAAACAGAATGCAGCAAATCATCAAGAAGATTATACACCATGACTAAGAGGGATTCATCCCAGGGATGCAGGGATGGTTCAACATATGTAAATCAATAAATGCAATACACCATAATAACAGAGCCAAAGACAAAAATCATATGATCATCTCAATAGAGACAGAAAAAGCTTTTGATAATGTCCACACTCATTCATGATAAAAACCCTACAGAAAATTGGAATAGGTGGTCTTTACCTCAATCTGATAAAAGCCATCTATGAGAAACCAACAGCCAACATCGTACTAAATGGACAAAAACTGAAAGCTTTCACTTTAAAATCAGGAAGAAGACAAGGATGTCCACTATTACCACTCCTATTCAATACAGTTCTGGAAACATTAGCTGGAACAATTAGACAAGAGAGAGAAATAAAAGGAATAAGGATAGGAAAGGAAGAAGTTAAACTATCATTATTCACAGATGACATGATACTCTACATAGAAGACCCCAAAAACTCTGCCAAAAGACTTCTACAATTAATAACCAAATTCAATAGCATAGCTGGATACAAAGTCAACACTCAAAAATCAATAGCATTCCTGTACACAAACAATAAATTCACTGAGAGAGGAATTAGGGAAATAAGACCCTTAACAATAGCATCCAAAAAATGAAATATTTAGGAATCAATCTAACAAAGGAAGTAAAAGATCTATACATTGAAAATTACAGTACTCTGAAAAAGGAGATTGAAGAGGATATCAGAAAATGGAAAGATATCCCTTGCTCATGGATAGGAAGAATGAACATTGAAAAAATGGCCATACTCTCAAAACTGTTATGCAGACATAATGCAATCCCAATCAAAATGCCATTAGCATACCTTACAGATCTAGAGAAAACATTCCTAAAATTCATTTGGAAACAGAAGAGACCTAGAATAGCAAAGGCAATCCTGGGCAACAAGGGCAAGGCAGGAGGCATCACAATCCCTGACTTGAAATTATACTACAAAGCTACTGTGATAAAATCAGCATGGTACTGGCAAAAAAAAAAAACCAAAAAAAACCAGACCTGAGAATCACTGGAACAGATTAGAAGATGCAGACACAACTACAAACACACTCAGCCACCTTAACTTTGATAAAGGAGCCAAACACGTCCACCGGAAGAAAGTGTGTTTAATAAATGGTGCTGGTAAAACTGGCTCTCTACATGCTGAAGACAAAAACTAGACTCAAGTGTATCACCATGCACTAAACTAAAGTTGAAATGGATCAAAGATCTAAATATTGAAACAGAAACACTAAATCTACTGGCAGAGAAAAGAGGTAGTAATCTTGAAGACATAGGTGCAGGCAGAAACTTCATGAACAAAACCCAGACCCCATGGGAAGTACTACAAAGAATCAACAAATGGGACATCACCCTATTAAAAAGCTTTTGTACAACAAAAGAAATCACCAACAGAGTGAAGAGACAGCACAGATTTGGAAAAAATTATACCCAGTTGTCCCTCAGACAAAGGACTTCTATCTAGAACATATAAAGAATTGAAAAAATCAGGTCCCCAAAATTCAAAGACACAATCCAAAAATGGGCATCTGAGATGAATACACACTTCTCAGATGAAGAAATATAAATGGCAAATAAATATATGAAAAAACGTTGAACATAACTGGTCAATTGAGAGATGCAAATTATAATAACACTGAGATTCCATCTCACTCCAGAAAGAGTGGCTATCATCAAGAAATCAACCAATAGGGCCGGTGAGATGGCTCAGCGGCATAAGCACCTGCCTGGCAAGCACAAGGGCCCGAGTTCGACTCCCGGAACCCACATATGAAAAAAGGGCTGGTGATATCGCTCAGTGGCACAGGCGCCTGCTGGCACGCGAGGTCCTGAGGTCGAACCCCGGTACCCACAAAAAAAAAAAAAAGGAAGGAAATCAACCAATAACAAATGCTGGTGGGGCTGTGGGGAAAAAGGAACCCTTCTCCACTGTTGATGGGAGTGTAGACTGGTGCAAATCAGTGTGGAGATTCCTCAAAAACTAGGATTAGAGGTCCCATTCGACCCAGCTATTCCCCTTTCTGGTATTTTCCCAGAAGAATTAAAAACATCATACCACAGCGATACACGTGCACCCATGTTTATAGCAGCACAATTTGTAATAGCTAAATGTTGGAAACAACACAAATGCCCATCAACCAAGGAATGGATACAAAAGATGTGGTCTTTTTATACAATGGAGTGCTACTCAGCTATAAAGAAGGATAAACTCACAGCTTTTATAGGTAAATGGATGCAAATTGAGACTACACTCATAAGTGAAATACATCAGACTCGCATGTGTAAACATCGTGTTGTCTCCCTACTGTAAGAAACTGAAAGAGTAAATAAGATCCAAAATCTACAATAGATATTGTGAAAGGGAATGAAACTGCTCAAAAGGAAAGAATAACTGGGATGGGGGAAAGGAGAAAAGAAGGAAGGGAAAAGAAAAAAAAAACATATATATATATATAACAGCTAAGATAATTATAGTGTTAATTTCTTTTAGTTGATTGAAAAGAACGGTTTGTGCTTATATTGTTTGATCAATTTTGCATGCCTGTATTTGGTAATCTGAGCAACTACTTTAAAGATAATATGTTATATATTAAGCATCATTTGATTTCCTATTGTATTGTTATGAAATTCTGTATCATTGGTTTTTTTCTCTTTAAAATAAAAAAGATACTCCCATGCTAATAAACACCTGAAGAAATGCATGACCACCAAACCAGCATTCCAAATAATTTTGAAAGATATTATAGAAAAAGAAAATGAAGACGAAAATTCAAAAAAATCCTTATAGCATGAATTCACCAGGCAAAACAAGCAACTCAACAGATGGGAAAAAAAGGGAACCAACAACAGGAAAATAACATAATGACAAGGATAAGTCAACACATATCAGCTATAACCACCAGTGTGAATGGCCTCAATTCACCAATCAAAAGAGGCAGATTGGCAGAATGGATCATGAAACCATATCCAACCACATGCTACATACAAGAAACATGTAACTCAAGAAGAAATTCATGGACTGAAAGTTAAAGGGTGGAAATCATTACCCTATGCAACAGGAACCCGGGAGAAAAAAAGCAGGAGTAGCTATCCTATTTGCAGACAAAGTGGATTTCAAGCCAAGACTGACCAGAAAAGACAAAGGAGGCCACTACATACTTGTTAAAGGAAGAATCCAAGAGGAACAGCTAACAATCATATATATAAAATACCAGCACACCCAACTATATAAAACAAACACGAATGGATATGAAAAATCAGAAAAGCACTAATACAGTTACAGTGGGGTCCTCAACACCCCACTGTCATAAATAGACAGATCAAGAAGACAAAAATCAACAAAGAAATATCAGAGCTGAACCAAGCCTTTGAACATATGGATTTAATGGATATCTACCATGTCCCACCAAACAACAACAGATTATGCATTCTTCTCAGCAGCACATGGGACTTTCTCCAAAATAGACCACATACCAGCTCACAGAACATGCTTAAGTAAGTGAAAAGGAATTGAAATTATCCCCTGGATATTATCAGATCATAGTGCAATGAAATTGGAAATAAATGGCAAAAGAATCCACAAAAACTACATAAATATATGGAAATGAAATAATACCCTCTTGAAGCCAGGAGTTTAAAAACTGGTCTTTCCTGCACCCCACTGAACCATCCTCTCAAGGCAAAATTGTTCTCTGGTCCAAAGGGTGAATTTTGAGTGGAGACCAACACCTATCCTGCCACTTGAAGGTTCACTTTTCCTTCTGAGCTCAAATGTGTGTTTTCTGAATACCAAGAAATTGTCTCTCAGAAAACAGTAGACACAAAATTTAGTATTGTCACCACCTAGATTTACTATAACTCTGACAAATTCAGAACCCACTTCTACAGCAATGCTGCAAGTGCAGAATCTGGTACAACACATGCGATATTTCATCATGAATCACCATCCTGAGGTGATCAAAGGGTAGCACAATGAGTCACTCTAGATATAAAAATGAAGATACTGCATCAAATTGCTTATGATAAAAACAGACAGACATTTCTACTATTCAAGAGTGTATGATAGTTTTAGAATTTATGTTCACAAATACAGGGAAATGACCATTATTTCAAAAAAATCATGACAAATTATCCTTGAGGTAAATTCCATTTTAACACAGAACTAATTTGAGATTTGCAGAACTAATCTCAAATCCAGGTAGATATCTACAGCAGAAGAATGCAAGGATGTATTCCAGACTGTACTTCACACATTCTCAATAAAAAAAAATTGCGACCTTCAGGATATGGTTTTATTTTTTTCTTTAGACACTGTCTCACTTTGTAGTCCAGGCTGGCCTTCAACTCACTATGTAGCCCTGGCTGGCCTGGATCTTATGGCAATCTTTCAGTTTCAGCTTCCTGAGTTCCAGAACTACAGGGATGTGCCACTCCCTCAGCTAACTTCAGGGTATATGAACATTACTGATGATACTTAATTTAACCAAGCATTGTTATTTTGGTAAATAGAAATGATAATACAACCCCCACACCAGCTAGGCTTGTTGATCCAAACCTGTGAACACTTCAGTCTGGGAGGATGATGCGAGATGTTCACAGATTTCAATCCCAGCATCTAGAACAATGAGATCCAGTCTCAAAACAAAACAAAACAAAACAACATGACGAAAAAGAATAGAAAAGTTTAAATATTGATCACAGTCAGTGTCCTGTGTTCAATCTTCAGTGCTCTTCCCATGATGTTTAAGATAATGCTGTCCAACCAATTTTTAACCCACAGGAAGGACAGATATAATTTTCTAATTTCCAATTTTCCCTAAAAAAAAAAAGTGAGGTGAATGGATCAGTAGAAAGAGAAGACTTATTAGTCTAACATTTTCTGAATTTCTCTCTTTCCTTCAGGCCTGTGATTAGCTTAACCCACATTCAACACAAGCCAGCCTACAAACCAGCTTTTAATGTCACACTAAGAACTTTCTGACTCAAGGGAAAATCTCTGGTTCAGGAGCTGAATTTGCCACTTTCCATCATTCCCTCCTTTCCCACATTGTATCCACTCCCCTGGGCTCTTTCCAGAACAAACAAACTTTCTTAGCCTCACTATTGGTCTGCCTGCAGACAGGCATTTGGGTCTCTACCCCTACTGCAGTGCTACTTTAATACAAAGCGTCACCTCATTCAGCATTTCATTTTCTAAAACAACATCTACAAACCATCCATGCACAAGAGCAGTTATGTAAGAAATTGCATGTATCTCTCTACTAGTATCAAACCACATATACATGGAAATGTGTTACTTCAAAGAGATTCTCAGTGTGGGTTTAAAGGGCAGAGCTTTCTGCAAGTTGTCCTTTGCAGGATCACATTCATATTTCTTTCCTAAACAGATACCATCCCCTCTGACATTCTAGGCATATCTCTTTACTTCTGTACATATTTTCAATTGACTGACAGCATTGCTGTGGATCGCCTGCAGCACAGGAGATTAAGAGAAAATTGCAAATAGTCTTCTACTGGGCTCCTCTCCAGCAATATTAAACCTTTCTTCAGATTTTCATGGTCTTCCTAATATCCTACAATGATTTTAGCCATGTGGCGTAGTTTCTGGAAATGTAGCAATTCACATCATCGCAATGAGGCCTAGGGTTGAGCAGACGTATTCTGAGTTCCTGTTTCCAAAATATTTACCAAATTTAGCATCACCAGGGGGCTTATCCACTTTCACATCCCACAGACAAAATACCCAATACTCACAACTTTGAGTTTGGCTCAAAGCTTCAGTCCATGATCAACTGACTCCCAGAAAAAATGGGACTGATGGAGACCACTATGAAGTGGCTCTGGCAGGATTTAAAATTAATCAGTCGGCTTTCTATATTTACTTAAGAGTCTGTCCCAGGCCTAGGTGATTTGCTCAAAGAGCAGTGGCTGGCATGCAGTAAATGCAACTCTCTATGCCAACAGTCAAGTAGAGGCTTGTACTGGCCTGTGACAGTGTAACACCTTGGAGGACAGAGAAAGCTACAGCTGAGGACACTTGGCTCTCATTCCAGTTCTTAAGAACACAGCTGCAGCCATTTGGCTTCTGCTGTAAATGTCAACCTTAGAGATAAGACAGTTCTCTTAATTGGCAAAATTTACTGCTTGGAGAAGTCTTTGATCTAAATTTCCCAAGGTCCTGCTCATTTCCCACCTTACCTCAGTATCCCTGTCCTTTGTTTGGAAACTCAACAAATACAGTGGTCCAGAAAACTCATGGTCTTAGCTCCCAGAGAGTTCTGACCTTCCTGGATTCCCAACAAAACCATATTCCATCGTCTCTTTATTTAAGCTTTCATCATAACTTGTTTTAGGAGCTTGGGGGCCTGATCAGTCCCTGATACATGATAGTGAAGAAAAAGTGCTCAACTCTTCAAGCAAGGAAACAGAAAATGATGGGAGGTGTCAAAGATAAAAATATATTTTTCCAACTCACACAACCATAGACTCACCTCCAATCATGCCATGCCTCTTAGGAACACATTCAGCTACTGAAATCATAAACGGCTGAAGACACTGATAAGGATAGGGCCTATGAAATCCAACCAACTTCTAAACACATGGGGCATTTGAGGTACATTTTAGATACAAATTATAACACCAGATCTGCTGATGGGCTGAAAGTCAGGGCACCCATCCCACCACACTGCCACCCACACACAAACCTTCCACATGTCAGGAGTCTCCCAACCAGCCTGCCATGGTCACTGCACAATATGAGAAGTGCAGCTTCAGGCAAAGTTGCCCAAGACAGAGCTCTGGACATGCCACACCCACCTCACTTGAAAAAAACAGGATGCCTCGGTCTTGGCAGCTGTCTCAGCCCCACCCAGAGAGTACAGAAGCCCCAAAGGCACATCAGGGATAGTTGTTATATAGAAAGTAAGACTCTTCAGCTGATGCAGGGGGCCCAGCTCCTGCCAAAGCTGATTCTGTCCTCTTCCAACCAGATCTTATGCCTCCGCCACAAACCCTACTCCTGTCTTGGCTGCACCTTCATTATTTCCAGGATCAAGGGTCTCCCAGTGCCTTTCCCATGCAGCTTGCAGTCAGTAGAAGCCACATAGGAAGGGAGTCTGAGCTGGCTGGTATAAATGTCAGCAACACACTGGGAGCTTCTGACTTGGGTGCCTGACAGAGTAAAGTTCCCTTCTCTGCCCAGCAAGCCTGATTGGACACCTCACAGAAACCCAGTGCTTCTTTACAGGTGCACTGTTGCTTCATTTCCTGCCTTCTGGGCCAAGAACAAGGGAAAATATATTACCAGATGGAGTAGCGCCCATATGATAAAATTTAACCAACACCCTTCTCAGCCCAGAATTCTTCTCAGGATATTGAATTGACTTACACTGAGGGAATCATAGAATTGAAGCGTATTTGTCAGGTGTGGTGGCACACACCTGCAGTCCCAGGACTCAGGAGGCTGAGGGAAGAAGATTACCATAAATTCCAGGACAGCCTGGGCTGTGTAGTGAGTTCAAGGCCAGCCTGAACTACACAGAGAGACCCTGTCTCAAAAACCAATGAACAAAAAAATTCAAGCAGATTTTCCATGAGTATTTAAGAGCTGCCACTATCTTCTCACTGTACTCAATGTGCTATACCTATGTTTTGTTGCTAAAAATGGGGTCACCTGTGTGTGCTCCTGCACCTCCAGATTCAAGTCACATAGAGAAAACTCCCAAACCCAAAGAACCACCTCTTAAAATGAGTGTGTGGCAAAGGCTTAAATAAAAGAGACAAGTAATATTATTGTGGGGTCCAGAAAGTTCAGAACTCTCTTGGAGCTAAGACAAAGACTTCCCTGGACTGCCAGTATTTATTGGGTTTTCAACAAATTCAGGGGGGTCCAGGGAAGTGGAGGGCACATCAGAGGTAAAAGGCACAGGAAAATGAGCAAGCCTTGAGAATTTAGAATAAAGACATTCTAGGTAGTAAATCTTGATAATTAAGAGGACTGTCTTATCTCTAAGGTTGGCAGTTTATTGCCCTTGAATCCTTTGAGAAAGTCAGTGGCCTGCATCTGCAGTGTTATCTTCTCTTCAGAGACTGTAAATATGAGCTTTTCCAATGTAGTTGACAGCACTGTGGTCAGCAACTTAACCCTTACATACCCCAGTTCCCAAAGTCCAGGCAATGATAGGACACTGAAATCTAAGGGAAGGCTTAAGGTTTTAGAAGGTAGAAATTTGATGAGGCACTTTGCTTCATAGCATGGACTTTCTCATACCTTACCTACCAATTTACTTATTTTCAGCAAAGAAAATGTGCTGTGAAGGGAATACAATCATTTCATAAAGAAACTGGAGTAATATGATAGTATTATGTAAATGAAACAATACAAAAAGGAAGGAAATATTCAAATGTCTCAGACATTTAGGAAATCTATCTGCTCCATGGCCCCTTCTTTTTAGATTTTTCTCTGCCTTCAGTTTTGTGCCCAACAAGAATTGGGCAGCTTTCATTTTCCATGTTATTCTAGCATATTTCTTTTGAGCCAGGAGAACTTGCACCAATGTCCTAAAATAATGAGCTAATATAATGCTTTTCCTCTTCAGTTGTGCATGTGATACATATTGTCCAAATCAACAAAAAAAAATAACAATTAATTTGCTTTGTTGTCTCACCTAAAAATATCTACCTAAATGAGTCTTTCTCTGACATTCCCTTCTCACATATTCTTTGTATGTACAAATTATTGTCTGATAATAGCAACATTGTTATATAAAAACAAGCATTTTCCAGAAAAAGCCTCACAGAAACCAGTCAAACTTCAGAAAGCAGAGCCCATCAAAACCATGTGCATAAGAGATACCTTCTTGCCTTGTTCTGTAGGCTTTGCTGCAAGGTGATTATTTTGACATTAATCATAACATGCAGATTCTGACCTCTATGGTAGATTATTTTATTGATGTTTATGCAGGAAGAAGGTCACTGGGAATATGCTCTAGAGAGGTTCATTACATTCCTCCATATGAAACCCTCTTCTTCCTGGGTGAAATGAGGGTGACGAGGTTTCCTCACCATGCTGTCCTATATTGGTGTTTCTGCCTCTTTATAAACAGTAAGCAATGAAACAGGTTCACCAAAGACCAAAGCTTCTGAAACTGACCTTAAGGATCTCTTTTGTTCTTTGAAATTATGCCAGCTATTGTTTTCTTAGCAACTGAAAACTGAATTAACAAAAACCATTGAAGTGGATTTGCACTGTTCTTGCATGATGTCTATTGAGAACTATTCTTCAGAGCACAGGAATACAAATATGTCTTCAAGACTCTGACTTCAGTGCAACCACTTCTAACTGAACTCAAATTTTTTCTTTTCTTTCTTGTATCTCTAGACACAAAATTTCTAGGTGGAAGCTTGATGGGGAAGGCATTCTTTCTTCACTTCTGACACTGTTCTTCAATTGGTCTACTTTAAGATGTTTCAGAATTTGGGTGGGAAGTAAATGACAAATGAGAAGCCAGAATTTTTGACAACTACAGTGAGCTAGATTGCACGTATGGAGAAGGCAATCTACTGTCACTCAGCAGAAGGGATTCTTTTTTATTTTTTTTTTTCAGAAGGGATTCTTGAGATGGCAGCGACAGTGAAGACACAGGAGAGGACAATGAGAAGTAAAGAGCTTATGAGACCACACCCATAATGAATAAGATTTCCTCTCTCTGAAGCCCACCTCACAAGGAGAAATGTTGCAGAAAAAAACTTGGATACATTTAGACTCAAAGCAAGTTTGAAAAGTATTATAGTCACCATAATTGATATAACTGAACACATTATAGAACAAATCAATGATATGTAAGACACAGCGCTAATCAGCATATTTTAACAGAGAGGAAAGAAAATAAGACACTTAGTGTGCATTACCTATAACTATGAACAAGGGTTGAGTCTAGCAAAAGGTGAAGAAAAACAGCATCTTGTTAATGTAGCACAATATGTGATACAAAAATGGAGGCACCTCAAGTTGTCAAGCATTGATAATCATACTGACCACAATGTTAGAGGTAGGAAAAGCAGAAAAAAGTAAACGGATGTGTGTAGCCTGCACTTGTTTTGATAGTGTTTGTCTCAATTGATTATTTAAAAATATAGTAATTCCTTGATTCAGAAACACTTCTGTTTGCAAACAATTCAGTTTGCAAATAGAAGCGTCCAACAAAACTTTGCCTCAATTTGCGAACTCCACATCTGGTGACAAACATGACCATGGCCATCTTCCCCACAGACATACAATAACATCTATCTTCCCCAAAATTATAAAACAAATTAAGTTCATAAAAAGGTATCATTATATATTGGTTTACATTTGTAATATTAGTTTTCATTCCACATATCTTATTTCATGTTCTTTAAAGAAACAATAGCTGGGCGTGGTGGTGATGCCTGTACTCACAGCACTTGGGAGGTCAAGTGAGGTGGACTGCCTCTAGCTCCATATTGAGCTAAAGGTCAGTCTGAACTAAATTGTGATAACCTGTCTCAAAAATTTGAAAATAAATAAATAGATAAAATAAAAAATGAATGCAGCAAGGGATGGTGTTACACACATGCGAACACAGAATGTTGGTAATACGAAGCAAGGGGATCACAATTTCCACGGCAAAATGAGAAATTCAGCAGGACTTTGTATTGTTAGGCAACCAACATAAAACCAAAAATATATTTAAAATGATCCCTGGAATTCAAGTAGCAAATAGCACAACTTCACTGAGATAGAAGAAGAAATAGTTAAATCAATATGACATAGGTAGATTATTGTAGTTCCAAATTTTAAATAACTTCAGAAATGCAAAGTATAGATGATTCATTCGAAGTCACTTAACAATATTCATGCACTGGGTGTTAGATATATTTAGAACTTTTTTTTTTTTTTAAATATGCAGGTACCGGGAGTTGAACTCAGGACCTCACAGTTGCCAGGCGGGTGCTTATGCCGCTGAGCTATATCACCGGCCTGTTTAGACCATTTTTAAAGCAGAATAAATGTTTCCAAACAAACAAACTTCTACAAAAATTCTGTTAGAACATATGCAATCTTTCTCCATTTGCTAAGTGTAAATATTGTCTCAGCTCTAATACAGAAAACTTAGAAGTTGTAGAGAGGGAATGGATTTACAAATTCCATTTGCTTTCATTACTCAGTGCCAGGTAGGGGAAGGGAATCCAGGGCCTCAGTGTCCCTAAGCACGTGCTCTACACCTGAACCACATTCAGGTCACACATGTGTTTTTGACGCAAAATTCCTTCTTAAATAATCTCTTAATTCAAATAGGCCACAAAATGAATTTTTAAATTTTTAGAATTAGGTGGAAGTTTAATATTGTCAAAGTTTGAAATAAAACAACTTTCAGTTAAATATAGAGGTTTTAAGAAATATGTTTACCAAAACAGTTCATGAGAAAAATACAATCATTAATTGATAAGACTGGAATCAATAATCTGAAAAATATGAACAAGACAGGAAGTAATAACGAGGCAGGTGTCACAGCAAACCTGACTATGAAAATGAGAATTATTTGCAAAGACAACTGATATTTCAATTTCTGAGAAAGAGTCACCATGAGCCCATGTTGGCCATCCAATTTTGAGCCTGTTGATTAGTCTCTGGAATGCTGGGATTCCATAAGCATACCTCTGCACCTGGCTAATCAAGTATATTTTAAGATAAAAAGTATAATTAAATTATCATTTAATGAACTTTAGATAGTAGATATAAATTTTTAATACTATGTAAAATTTCAAACATGGTATATGAATAAGAGGGGTTGTGCAGAATCCAACAAGTGGGCAAGCAACTTAAGTGGCAAACAAAAAACTTCCCTTCATAAATTCATCTCCCAATGGGATTATAGGGGCTTCCATGAAACTTTAAGATATAGAGCAAGATGGGATATGTATTTACACCAGTTTCCCATGATGAATATATCTGTTATCTATATAAAATATATACTAATGCAACCATTATATGAGAAAAAGATATGCTCAACTAGACAAAGTCTCTTTTTGTTTTTTTTTTTTTTGGTTTTTTTTTTTGTGGGTACCAGGCATTGACCTCAGGACCTAGTGCGCCAGCAGGCACCCGTGCCGCTGAGCGATAACACCAGCCCTTTTTTCGTATGTGGGATCCGGGAGCTGAACTTGGGCCCTCGTGCTTGCCAGGCAGGTGCTTATGCCACTGAGCCATCTCACCAGCCCCTAGACAAAGTCTTTTGTGTCTAATAAAAAAAAGGGGGTCAGGAGAACCAGGGACAGTGGCACATACCTGTAATCGCAGCACTTGGGAGACTGAGGCAGGAGGAATGCCATGAGTTCAAGACCAGCCTGTGCTACATAGCGAGACCTGGTCTGTACATAAGTAAAAAATAAAGAGGAAATCTCTGCAGAAATTTCATCAAGTTAGTGTGATCTTTACCTGTAACCAGGCAACATGTTTACAAGACAAGGCTGTAACTTCTATGCATGCAGATTTTCAAAACCAATATTGAGGCTGATTAGAAATAGCCTCTCATCTTGGCAGGAAGCTAAGTGGTACCATGGGTCCCTAGCATATGTGATGCCCTAGTTTCAATGTGAAGTACTACATTCACACACACACACACACACACACACACACATACACAGAGCTTAAGTGACGATTGCATATTTTATCAAAGATCAGGATAGTTCAGCATCAGAAACATAAATCAATAAAGAAAAACCTTATGTGATCATTTGAATCTTCAAAAAAACATGTTTTCTAAATATTAATTTCTATTATTTATTTATTAATTATCTGTATAAAAAGACAATAGTGAATAACAACCAGATAAAGCACATATACCACAAAACTAACAAGTGGGACTCTAAATGGAGACACTCTACATGAATTATTTTAGGATCAGTAATAAATCAAGAATATTCACTATTCCCACTAGTCTGTCATGAGACCAAAATTCATGTGTGGTGTTATAATGCAAGGAAAAGAAAGAAGTGACATAAGGACTGAAATGGAAGATGCAAAATCATTATCCACAGATGATGAAAGTATTAAGATGTAACACCTTAGAACAACAAGTGGTTGTATCTTGTCAGAGATCAACTGGGAAATATTATAGCCTTTCTCATAGGTTTAATACTCACTAAAACTAGATGAATACTTTAAAGCCAAGGGATTCCCAATCAGAAAACATAGCATAAAGGAGTAGCTCTCAAATCTTTTTTTTTAAAATCAAGGTCAGTATATACATAATAACTATAGAGAAACAAATGGTCTTTGGTTTAGGTTTGTTTAAGGAGTTTTTGATGTACTACAGGTTAAAAAAATGATTTGTCATTAATAGAATCAAAAGTGCAAGAATGTACTTGTGACATATAAATATCATGAACATTTTAGGGAAGAAACTATAGTTTTGAATACACATTTATTAGAAGATTGAACTTTTACCAATATTTGCATAAACTTCTAACATCAGCCTTAAAAGGAGTTAACAGATGGATCCTTCCGTTACTTGTCTCAATCTGTGCCAATATTTCCTTTTATACAGGAAAATATATTTTATCAACAATGAGAAACAGTCATACACTGCCAAGCATTTACAGATCCTCCTTTACAAAACCTTATCAACAGATTCTTTAAAATTCTGCAACATAGTCATAGAGAAAAATATTATAAATAGATAAAATTCACTAGCCAGGCATGGTGCACCTGCCTATGATCCAGGCAGTTGGGTGGGCTGAGGCAGAAAAAAAAACACAAGTTCTTCCCCAGCCTGGGCTACATAAAGAGTTCAAGGTCAACTGAACTACACAGGGAATCCTGGTCTCAAAAAACCAAAGGAAAAATAAATTGGAGAAGATGATCTAAATATGTAGAAAATAATGTACAGGGTTAGATCATGTGATATGCTATAATTCTTCAAATTATATTCTTAACACAACTATATTTATAATACCACAAAACCACTATGATGTGACAAGCATCTTTTACAATCCCTTCTGAAATACAAAGGATAACACTATATTTTTCAAATCTCAGATAAAAAAGTAAAGAGAAGTTTCACTTCCCATTTTCTGGGACACATTGTAGAGGTGTAGGCATTTAAGTCTGAACACAAGACAATATTTAGACATGCCAAATTTTTAAGAAATACTTCTGCTTTAAAATGAGATTTGATGTGGTTTGCAGGACAGATCAAGAGGAACAGTTGATTGACCACACATTTGTGGTGGTAAACTGTACATTTTATGGGCTGAGTAAACCTAATTTTCATCACAAACCTTCAAAGGTGCACTCCAGGCAGATATAAGGCAAAAATACAACACAAGAAACTGTAATGCATGGAAGAAAGGGCAAGAAAATCATTTGCTCATCTGGTAAGAGTGGGAAAATCTTCAGATAAAAATTTGTAAAGGCACAAATGTTAAAGTGATTGTGAAAAATACAAAAAGAGTAACATGATTTCTGATCAGCAAACAATATCCTTGATGAAATTAACCTGCAGATGAAAAATTATAAAAGTTATTTTCATTCTCTACAAGTGATAAAGAAATAACTAGAAAAGAAAATACCTTGTTAAAAAACTATCCTCAACACAAATATGAACATACAATGTAAGCAAATGAATTACAGAAGGGCTTACACAGGAAAGGGGAAAAATAGCATAAAAGGAAAAATGGAAATGAATATCAATTCAAATCAGTAAAATTCATCAAATTTGAAAAATATCTACAGGCTGTCAGGAAGACAAATAGGAATTATTGCCCTCCAGTGGAGGTAGTGTGGAGAGCGTCCATTAGATTTTAAACAGATACACACACCGCACTAGCAAGCATGCTCCTGGGGATCGGCGGCATTTTCTCTAATCTGTTTCTAGGGCAGCAAGAAAGAGAATGCTTCCAGTGCATTTATATCACTGACACAACTTGAACAGCCTGCTCTCCCATAACTGTGGAAAAGGCAAATGAGGTGATATGTTACATCCACACGTTTTCTCACGTATGGAATCACCAGTAGCTGAAAACCTCTGACATAGAAGGGTCACTGGACACATAAGCTCCTGGGTGACATGGCACCCTGAGAAGGCAAAAAGACACCATGAGATGCCATTTTTCTAACTCTGCTTTACAAAACCAAGCTGAGTGACACAAAAATCTCAGTCTGTACTTGAACACTTTTTCTCTTCTTATTTTTTTTCTAGACAGGGTCTCACTATGTAGCCTATGCAGGCCCCAAACTCACTATGTAGCCTAGGCTGGCCTCAAACACATGACAATCCATTTAATTCAGCCTCCTGAGTGCTGGGATTATAAGCATGGGCCACCACCTCAGGGGCTTTTTCTCTTCTCCTCTCCCCTATTGTCTTTCAGATTCTACTAGATCAAAAACCCACAAAGGTGTGCACAGCTAGCTGTGCCATGATGACACACACTGATGGTGTAGAGGGCAGACTAAGGGGGGAGTGAACTGAAGCTCTGTGCTTTATCTCATCTGAACCCTTCTGCAGAGGCCATTCCCATGGGCTTCTCCAGGATGCCAGCATGACAGAGGTGTCCACAGAGTGTGGGGAATTGAGGAGAACTGGAGGGAATTTCAGGGACTGCAAGCTCCAGCCACATATGGATCACAGAACAAATACCTGAGGACATCTCTTTCCATAGAGACATGTCAGTCACTGCAAAAAAAAAAAAAAAAAGAGTCCAAGTCCGGGAGGTGACAGTTCTAGGCAGACATGAGTTCAGCACATTAAGGCAAGGAAGAGGCAGTGGGGAAATAGAAAAGGTTACAGTAGAAAGCCACATAGTTTCTCCAGCACTGAGGCACTAAGAATGGTTACCTCAGTCAGCATAAAATAGAACTAGGAATGGAAGTGTTTTCTCTTCAGCACTGTACTTGCTTGGTGTCTTGTGGGCAAAGTGCTCAGCACTGTGTCTGGTCATTGACAATTTCTACCCCATCCCCTTGTTCTCATGGAACAGCCACACTGTATAACCAAAGTGGTGCACCTCAGTATAGTACTAAAACAAGTAAATAAACCACCAAATCAAACAAAACCAGAAAACAAAAGCCACAGCACCGCTGCTTCTTTTTTCTTTTTATCAGAACACTACTTGTAACGTATCCCAGTTCAGTTCCTTGGGAGTACCTGATTAATACAGCACTCATCACTGGTACTTACCTGATAAGTTTCATATTGTACAGAGAAGCACTTTACAAAGAGTTGGAGGAATGAGTCTGCACATTCTGCTTGAGTTACCGAGGGAAAATATCTTGATCAACCCACAGGCAGTTCAAAATATAATGTATTGAAGATGCACTGAATATACATACTCTAGCAAACATTGCTAAGCCTTGGCTCCTTTAAAACTGATAAACCCACTTATATTGACCTGCCTTTGATAAAACGTATGTAATACATAGCTTATTTCATAATAAAATGCTAAATATCTCATGTAATTTATTGAATGTGCTGCCCTGTAAATCACTGGATGTTTTCACTTGGTGTCCTGTCGCTGACAGAGTAGGGACTCACTGCTGCTGCCCAGCATCTTGAGCAAGCACTGTAGCACAGACACCAGTGTGCACACAGCATAAAGCTCCAAATGAAAGTAAATTTTCCACTGAGTACTTATGACTTTTTCCTTTATGCTTCAGTACTGGACTGAATTCAGGGCCTTGCACATGTTATGCAAGTTATTTTACATTGGAGACACAGCCCCAGGTATTTTACCTTCTGTTGATCTGGGTCTTGCTCCACTATCCAGCCTGGCCTTGCTATTGCAATAATCTTGCCTCAGTGTTCCAAGTGCCTGAGATGAAAGAGGGCAGCACCACACCTCACTAAAGTTCCATTTAACCAAGCACAGCAATCCTGGAGAATAGTGGTGATTAAGAAACCCCCACCTTAGCTAGGCATGGTGGCACATGCCTGTCATCTCAGCACTCTAGGAGGCTGAGACAAGATCAACAGTTTACTGCAGCCTGGGCAGCATAGTGAGACCTGCTTTCAAAATTTTAGAAATATTAAAAGGTGGAGAATGGGCCGGTGAGATGGCTCAGCGGCATAAGCACCTGCCTGGCAAACGCGAGGGCCCGAGTTCGACTCCCGGATCCCACATACGAAAAAGGGGCCGGTGATATCGCTCAGTGGCACGGGCGCCTGCGGGCGCGCGAGGTCCTGAGGTCGACCCCCCGGTACCCACAAAAAAAAAAAAAAAAAGGTGGAGAATGTATTACAGAGAAAAAGTCTTGAATTTAATCTTCTATACAATAAAAACATCAACCACATCTAAAAATCTGTTGTATCCTAGAGAAATACCTTTTGATCACACTTAGATGATAGTCACCAAATATGAAATCAGACAACTTCCTAATTTCCATTTTTTTCCGAGAACAATTAGGGATAAGAGTGCTGGCACATACCTCTAGTCTCAGTACTCAGGGGACAGCCATAACTTGAAGGCAAACCCGGGCTACATAGTAAGTTCAAGTCCACCCTGAATAACATAGCAGAACCCTACCTCAACAAACAATGAAAATTGATTAGGTTACTGAATCAGTAGTGACAGAAGAAAAATTTATCTAAAGTTTACTAAATCTCCTTTCTCAATGCCTGTGATGTTCGACCCACTCTCAGATTGAGCCAGCGCACAATTCCTTTATTTCCACACTAGAAAAATATCTGCCCTCAGGAGAAGACACCCTCTGTTGCAGGTGGGATTTTACCGCTATCACCATCCCCTCCTCTCCCATTTTCTTTCTCCTCCCACTTGCTCCTCCCTGCACAGAAAACTCCTTTATCACTAACCACTCATGCGGCTACAGAGGTCACATTTCAGGCTTTACTCCTACTGCAATATTCCTTTAATACAAAGTCCACCTCAATCAGCATTTCGATTCCTAAAACAGTGTCTGCAATCCAAGGTCTATAGCAATTATTTGAGGTGCTACCCCTCTCCTTTTCCACTGCTACCGAATCACATGTCCCTGTAGATGCCCAAGTTTAATGATTCTCACACTGTGTGTGTAACGGGCAGCTCCCTCTGGAAGGCCTCCTTCCAGGAACACTTTCTCCTTCCCTTGCTAACACATTACTATTCCTTCCATTTCTCTCAGCATGGTCTCTCTGTTAGTAGAGGTGCCACCTAAATCATTAAGATGATGATAGTTTTTGCATTGCTGTGTATGTAACACAGGAGTTCACTGCATGCTTGTCAAGCACTCTACCACACACATCACGAGCAATATTGAACATTTCTTTTTTGTTTGTTCGTTTTTCTTTTCTTCTTTTATGGGTTGTGTGTTTGTTTGTTTTGTCTTGTTGTTTGACTCGGGGTCTCAGAGCTGTAGTTCAAAATGGCCTTATTCTCACCAGGTAGACCAGGGTGGACTCCAACTTGCAGGGAACTTCCTGCCTCGGCCTCCAGAATGCTACAATTACAGGTGTGCGCCACCATGCCTGACGAAGCTTCCTTTCAATTCTCCTGGCATCGCTCATCAATTATCTCGAGTTTGGCAATGGGTGCACATATTGGAACTTTGGTAATTTATTCTCATCACAAAGCCGTGTTGGCCTGAGGAGCTAAGGTGTGGTTCTGAGACCCTGTATCACAGATATTTATATAATAGATGTCCTCCAGGCCTCCTGGAGGGAGGATGGGCCCAGGGATCCCGCACACCACAGCTCCCCCAGTTAGACTCCCCACCGGATTCAGTCCCCCAGAGTTCCCACTCTCCACGCATACGTGGAGATGCAGCTGCAGTTGCAGCTGCGCAAGACTGCACTCTAGGTTTTCTGGAAGGCTGTGGAGAGACAGCGAGCTGGGTACACACAATACACTTGCCTGGGGCAAAGCAGGAGGGATAGTGTAGGCGAGCCAAGCCCAGGAGGAACTCCGATTCCGGAGCAGCGGGGAGGCTCAGGTCAGCCATTGCCATTCCGGCCGCTTCTGCCCAAACCTCACCCCATCCCACCGGTCCCGTATCAGGGCGCCCGTTCCACTACGTCACCATTGCGTGGTTGTAGTGTCTCCCGGTGCTTCCCACAGAGCCTGTGGTCAGCAGAAATCCTAAAACCAGCCTGTGCACCCAGCTGAGGCAGATCTCAGCACAGTAGTCAGGATCTGGGTTTTGGCATCGGGAAACAGAGCCCTCCTCCCACGGGCCACCTGATTGGACAGTTCATACAGCCCGCCCCTCAACACTGATTGGCTCCTGCTCCATTCCCCGCCCTTTGAGTTGAGAGTGACAACAGAAGCCAATCCTTACCAGTGTGAGTACAACTCAAATTGGAGATTGTAACCCAGACATTTGTTGACCCGTTTGTCTCCCAGGATGCCGACCTGTCATAGCCTGCATTTAAGGAGAGTTCACTCCAGCCTTTGCAGAGCTGCTTCTGTCTTGTTCTGTCTTGTTTAAGACAGGGTCTTGCTATATAATTTAGTCTGTTCTTGAACTCACTATGTAGCTCAGGCTGATCTTGAGCTCCCTATGATCCTCCTGCTTCAGCCTCCCCTGTGCTTGGTATGCAGGGATGCACCACCATGCCTGGCTACTCCAGGCTTCTTACTGGACGCAGTGGGTCTTCCTGTGTGTTGCTCTTCTAGCAGGGGTCATGAGTTTGCTAATCCAGTTCCAGAGTTACTTCACGTGGAGAAATCACTGTGAGAAAGCGTCATGAGGCCAGGCAAGCCAGGACACAACAGAAGTGATGGAGGTCCTGCTGTTGTGAGATGTGAGAAATTAGGAATAAGGCCATTAGCTTCATGGGCAAGACTTTCTCGTACTGTATCTCTTGATTTACTCATTCAAAGTCAAGAGAATACATGGCAAAGAGAGGCAAATGATTGCTGAATAAACTCCCTTTCTGGTGTTGAGGTAGGGAAACCTAAGGACTTCAGACTGTAAGCACCCCCTGTTCCCTCCTCAAAAGTTGCAACTCTGTCTTTATACATTAATATTGCTAGAAGGAAAATATTACCTGCAGTCACGTGACACTCTTGATTAATATCTTGTTTGGCATGAGTGGTGCATAGGATATTAGTAAAGCACACTGCTGGTGCGTCTAGTTGAGTCATGGAGGTGTGACGTCAGGGACCTTATCTTCCTCCTCCTCTTCCTCTATGACACCTGTTTTGCTCGGTGCTTCCTGGTTCTCATGTAGCAGTTATCTTTCTTCTTCATTTCCTTCCAAATGGTATTTCCCCATTGGGGTCAAATAACCACCAACTTCAATCTCTGAAACCATGAGCTAAAATAATCCTTTTAAGTTCTGTATGTCAGGTATTTTGTACCTACAACAAAAATATTAGTGAAATTAACAGTAAGTGTCTGAACAAAATAAACTGCCAAGTGCATCAACCATTTCTTTAGAAGAACATATGAACGACTTATCTCTATGAATGTTCTTCATTGATTTTCTTTATATGAACATATTTCAGTGTGACTCCAGCAACTCTTTGCATATCAAAACCACTTCCCTGGTAAAGCACCATGGTAACCAGTAAGAATCTGTAAATGGACAAAACCCCAAATACAATTGACACATGTGTCACCTGCTGTCCACTGCTCTGCAGGTTGTGGCTGTCACCGCTCCTTCTACAGCCAGTCTAAACAGCTGGAGGCAACATGCCAAGGAGCTCTGCAGCCCAGGTGGGTCCAAGGGCGTGGTCATGACCCTTCCTCTTCAGGTTCAATGTACATCACAGCTTCCAGTCATGGGACTTAAGGCTGTGCTCCCTGCTACAGTTTATTCATCCGCCTTACACCAATACTGATGAGTTATGACATAAATGTACTCGAATCAAGTCTGTGTATTTAAACCAGGAATGTCCTTTTTTTTCTTACTGTGCTTATTCATGAAGAGGAAAAAGACAATTCTAGGATACTGTATATGGATTCCAAACATGCAAGAATTATTATTTATTGTAAAACATAGATACAATGAAACATATATCCATATGAAAAATGTATATAAAACAGCTCACTGAAGGCAAATCGTCCACCTTTTCCTGCGTATCGTTGGTTCCCTAACCATTCCAGTTGGATATCGTCACAAGATGTTCTATGCCTAAGGATTCACATATTCCGTTTACCTTTCTAGAACAAACTCTTGATCCTCTCACAGCAGTATAGATCCATATAACTATTTTTCTAGGCAAATCTTAATCATTTATAAGTCCCTCTCCCTTTCAAATAGCAAAGCTACCTTAAGGTTTAATCTTCTGGAGGCTCAACCCCTTCCTCTATTTTAATTGTTTATTTGAAATTGTGTTATGTTGAATATGGTGATATTTGGGTGAACTCTAGGAACAAAATTATTGTGGCTATTCTGCACAGTGTGTCACACCACAGGAACTATGAATATACTCATAGAAAGTTACAGCGCTAGATCATAGTTTAGAAATTCTGATGCAAGAAATTCAAAGCCTTGGGGCCGGTGAGATGGCTCAGCGGCGTAAGCGCCTGCCTTGCAAGTGCGACGGCCCGAGTTCGACTCCCGGAACCCACAAACGAAAAAGGGGCCGGTGATATCGCTCAGCGGCACGGGTGCCTGTTGGCGCGCGAGGTCCTGAGGTCGACCCCCGGTACCCACAAAAAAAAAAGAAATTCAAAGCCTCTTGTAAGATCTTATATGAAACTCCTGCTTTGTATCATAGCAAGATTATTAGTGGCTGTGGAACTGTTATTAGTTTCTTGATGGAGAATAAGCTGAAATCCAGAAAGTCTAAATATTGTTTAAAAGATGGAACTTGCAAAAATAATTCTTATTTGCAACTGACAAATAGGATGAAAGAATAAGTCCCACCCACTGGACCTGTGCAGAGGAGAAAAGGGCTTGAGATTGAGTTCCTAATCAAAACCAAAAAACCGGGCCGGTGAGATGGCTCAGCGGCGTAAGCGCCTGCCTTGCAAGCGCGAGGGCCCGAGTTTGACTCCCAGAACCCACATACGAAAAAGGGGCCGGTGATATCGCTCAGCGGCAAGGGTGCCTGTTGGCGCGCGAGGTCCTGAGGTCGACCCCCCGGTACCCACACACACACACACACAAAAAAAAAACCTAATCAGTCATGTCAATATACCTTAAAATTATTTACTTGAGGAAAAAAAAAGTCCAGACATATCCACATAGTGAAAGCCACTGACTGACCTAACATCTACATCGGGCACCTGAGCTAGCTGGATAACAAGAAAGAATGAGAAAAAAGTCCAGGCCCCTGCCAAACCTGGAGTATCTTTTCTCCACTTCTACAACCTAAACCAGTGTGGATAATTCTTCCCAAATTTTTTGAACTCTGCCATTGCAGCTCAACTCTTTGTGGCCCACTCCATGTGGTCTGCATAATATAATGTGGTTATATTGTGTAGCTTGTCTGGAGGCAATTTGTTCATCCACTAGTCTGCTCACAACATCAGTTCTGACCCTTCTCTGTTTCCATGAAAAATAAACTGAGTAATACATCCTTATTTGAAGAGGCTATGTTCCAATGCCTCCAATGAATGCCTGAAATGCAACACTAGATACTAATAACCATATAAACCACATATATATTGCTATTTCCTATACATAAAAAATCTATGATAAAATTTAATTGATAAATTTTGCACATGTAGAGATTAACAACACTACCTAATGCTGAACTGCATATATAATAACTAACAACATGGTATAATCAATGTCATGTAAATGACAGTTAATGCGGAGTGTCACCATGATTGGCTTTGAGAGCTACCCAAGGGGTTAGTGGTATACACCTGTGGGTGTGTCTGTATGGGACATGGAGGTATGCATTTGTTGTCTCTATCTGGTGATTTACCCCTTCCTCTGTGCACTGTTCCCCTGCTCTGCTTCTATGCCACCATGAACTGAGAAGCTTTGCTCTGCCACATACTTCCTCTATGACGTTGCTGTCTTATGGCCAGCCAACCATGGAATGAATCCCCCACAGACATGAGCCAAAGCTTCCGCCTCTTTAGCTGTGTATATTGCCACAGTGACAAAGCTCACTAATCACTTAGCCAGGAGATTGAAGTTTGATATTTCTTTTTCTGGCATGATATTGACATGGATATTGTAAAAACTACTTCTCAATAATTTCAAACTTATAAGATACCTGTAATCATGTTAGGAAGTGCCGTTCATTTATTCACTCATCTTCTCCAGTGGTTATTGCTTTTGCAGATTTGCAAGTCTGTGCAAAAACCTACCATGTATTTTACCCAAAGTAGAGACCCTCCTTGGTGAGCATCACAGACCTCTGGGTCAGGAAATTAGAGAGTTTCAACTTGAATAGCTAATCCTTGGGTCCCCGTCTCTTTAAACATCTCTGTTGCTGGGACACAAATTCTTTTTTCCATTTGGATTCAGTTTTTTTTTCCTGGAACTCACGCTAGGACTCTTTCATTGCCATGACTTTGACAGATGGAAAGAATACATCCATTTTTGTTTGAATACATGCTTTTTGTTCTTTTGGGCATCTACCTAGGAATGGAAGGGTTGAGTAATATAGTAAATCTATATTCAACTTTTTTAGGAAATGCCAAAGTGTTTCACACAGAGCCTGCACCATGTGTAAGGGCTTCTATTTCTCTGCGTCCTTACCAACCCTTGCTATGTTAAATTATGAAGGGGGACCTTACTATGGTTGCTGTTTGAATTTCCTTAATGACTGAAATATTAAGCATATGGGTGTTTTCATGTGGGAAGGGATGGGATACTCATTTTGCATTCTGACTGCCTGGTATTTGTCTAAGTTTTCAGTTCTCAGTCTCAACTCTCACTGAGATGATGGCCCACAGGACCATGGTCATTCAGATAAGAGCCTTAATGTCTTTTTGCTACAATACCCCTCATTTACATGATACGGTCACTTCTGCTGATTGTACTGTACAGTACAGTGCTATATTTTTATGTTCTGTTATATATACAGGACTGTATATAAGAGCCATGCAAATAAAAGCAAAGTCACTAAGTTGGAGTTTCCTTTGACCCTTTCTTTGTTCTGAATATATGTTCATACTGCACTACGTACAAATCCTCATTTAGTGACCAACTCATTTAACAACCTAGTTGCAGGAATGTAATTCAGTCATTAAATGACGAATGCCTGTATCCTATTGTACTTTAAGCACATTCAATAAGAATGTTGTACAAATAATTACAGCATCCATGAAAAGCCAAATGTCTTCAAAATATATATTATTTCTATAATGTCTGATACTGCTGAAAAATAAGCTACCTGACATTTTTGAGTTATCGAGACAAAAAAGCCACCACATATGAGGTGGCTCATATGAGGTTTTTTTGCTTCGAAATCCATAAAATATATGGTTTGCCTGTTTTGATGCACAGGGAGTGACTGCAGCAGGTTCTTATGAGACCTGTTGATTACATATGATACAGGCAGCACAGCTGTGCTAAAGGGCCAGAAACTGATCAGTGCACACTTTCTATTGGGCTCAATTCTAAGAACTATTTGTTTCCAACAGACACTCAGGTGACAATAAAAGTGATTCATTTGGAGTTATATAAATTCTCAGATGTAAATAATCTCTTTAGAAGTGATGTTACCAGATGCTCGGGGGAAATTGGCTGTGGCAGGGCCCATTGTCATAGTGCTGCCTGGTGGTGGCAGTGCAGGCACAGGGCTGCCTTTGGGCACAGTCCCAGTGCTCTTCTGCTTCTCCATCTTCATGCGGCCCTCATCAGTACTGCACTGCACAGACTACGAGCTGCTCATCCAGAGGTTCCTCAGCCTGTGTGGCAACCAGATCCACGTGCAGCGCAAATTTGTTGTGCAGGTTTTCTCCAAGGAGTGGGGTCAGAATGTGGGACCTGCCCAAGGGATTCACAGTGAGTTAGCACTGCAAGGTGTGCCTCATGCTCCTGCAGATCCAGCTCACTAACTTGGGAAACCTTACACCTTCAAGCATTGTGTCTTTCTGCTGTGATATGCAGGAAAGTTTCAGACCAGTCATCAAGTATTTTGGTGATATTGTATGTGTGGGGCAAAGACTGTTGTGAGGGGCCTGGATTTTAGGAATTCCAGTTATTGTGACAGAACAACACCCTAAAGTTCTTGGAAACACTGTTCAAGGAATTGATTTAACAAGTGTAATACTGGTACTTCTGAAGAGCCAGTTTTCAATGCTATTAGCAGAAGTAAAAGCAGCATTAGCAGAGATTTCTGGAGTCAGGAGTGTTGTATTATTTGGAGTAGAAACTCATGTATGCATGCAACAAACTGCTCTGGAGCTCATTGGTTGAGGTATTGAGGCTTAGATCGTTAATGATACCACCTCATCAAGAAGCATGATGGACAGTATGTTTGCTCTTGCGCATCTTGCTCAAACTGGGATCATAGTTACCATGAGTGAAGCTGTGCTGCTACTGAAGAGGAAAATAGAGAGTTAACTTTTTAGAGTTAAAATTCCTGCAACTAGCTACTCCCTGAGCAGATTTATCTTCCTGTCTTCCACCAACGCCAGGTACATATTTCCTTTATCTAGCTGACCGTACCTTGAACCCATACATTATCTCAAGCACTTGTTTCCCGTAACTCCTGGCTTGCCCAGAGTTTGAACTTGCATACTCGTAATATGTATGATGTAGTTTTCTTTTAGGCCAATCAGTAATAATGACATAAGATGTAACCAATCAATAACCACTAAATACTCTGCTTCTGTACTTCTCACTTGCAAATATAAGCCTTAGGGTACCAAAGATCAGGACCTGATATTTTGGTGATTGATTTAATCCCTATCAGGCCTGTTGATGTAAAATAAATCTGCCTCCAAACCCTGGGTATCGTTTCAGTGTTTCTGTTTGCCACAGCACTACAGCTGGTGGCTGACAACGGCCATCCAAAATTCAAGGAAATTCATAATCTAATTAAGGTGATGGGTATCCTACCCACCATCAGGTGACAGAACTGTATGCCAAGACCAATTCTCACCTCTACTAGAACTAAAATTTCAAGTCGAGACCAGGCATGGTGGCACACACCTGTAATCCCAGCACTTGGGAAGCTGAGGCAAGAGGATCCCCATAAGTTTGAGGCCAGCCTAGACTACATAGAGAGTTCAGGGCCAGCCTGAACTACAAAGTGAGACCCCTGTCTCAAAAAGAAGAACTCAAGTCAAAAACAGTTTTTTGGTTTTTGTTTGTTTGTTTGTTTGTTTTTTAGGCTATTAGTAACACTTAACTGGCTGGATAATTTGGGAACCAGTATTTAGTTACCAATGTCCAAGGCTACAGGTGCTGCTTACCTTCTTTTTTCCTGATGTGTTTTTATGTGTTAGAAAATAAATTACAGTGGAGGTGACTGTTTCCTCTATACTGTACACACTGATCTAGTGCACACTATGGTGAAGGTTTCATGAATTGTGCACTTTAGAGAAAAATATGTACCAAAAATAGTTCCACTTTTGTATTACGGTAAGATACGTTATTTTAATGGTTTCAGGCTTTACAGGTTGATTGTAATGGTATATTGTGTGCTAATTTAAACATAGGACTCTGCACCATGTTACCCAC
The DNA here is from genome assembly GCA_028451465.1 of Erethizon dorsatum. NCBI lineage: Eukaryota > Metazoa > Chordata > Mammalia > Rodentia > Erethizontidae > Erethizon > Erethizon dorsatum. Next base: position 37,389,835 of record CM051831.1, read on the forward strand.
ATCTTTTACAATGTTGTTGATTTATTGAATGAGTTTCATTGACCTAACCTGACCAAATGATGTGGAATAATTATTTTTCTGGATTGAACTGATTTTCTTACTCTCATTACTAAATCTCAGTTAATGTTCTCTTTTTTAGCTGAATCTCATACCTAGAGAGACTCATTGAATTCCTTACTTGTTTTAATTTTGTAAACAGAATGATTTGCAGTACCATATAATTGGTAGAGGGCCATTTTAACATCTTTGAAGTAGGATTTTATATGAATATTTTTACAGCCATCTTGAGTACATTTCTAGTATGCACAGATTTGGCAAAAAAGTAAAAGCTGCTTAAAGTATAGTTGTAAATGTTAATATTCTGTTTCATATTTTGTCCACCTACTCTCCAAATACTATAAAGCAAAAAACATCTGTAATGATTTGGTAGTACTAACATTGTGGTCATTGTTACATCTCAATAAATTTATTTTCATTAAAAAAAAGAAATGATGTTACCTTTGAAACATTTTGGTATGTAGAAATGTCTTGTATCACATGGGTGCACATCTTTTTCTATATACAATTCCTACAGACACTATTTTTTTAACAAATGAGTTATCTTTCTGTGACTAGGTCGTTAAATGAGTTGGTCACTAAATGAAGAATAGTATGTATACTGTGGTATGAACACCACAATATTCAGAACAAAGAAATGGTCAGAGGAAACTCCAACATGATGACTGTGTTTTATTTACATAATTCTTACAGGCAGTACTGTAATGTACAACACAATATAAGACTACAGCACTGTACTGTATGGTACAGTCAGCAAAAATTAGACTACCATACAAACAAAATGTATGTTGGCACAAAAAAGAAAAGACATTGAGGCTCTAGCCACAAGATGTACAGAACTATACCAGAAAAGAAAAATGATGGGTCGTAAGTCTCAGAGGTAGGTCCTAAGTTCAAACAGCATGTCTCAGTTAAATGGGAACTGCCATTAAACAGGAAGGTCATTAAATGAGCAATGCCTGTATTGATATGTATATGATCAAAATAGTTCAATGAAAATGGTTTATTTTTCTTAAGAACAAATGCTCTCCAATAACCTTTAAAATAAAATACAGCAGCCACCAACAATTTATCACAACAGCTGGTTCAGGCAATATTGATCCCTTACGTGTCAGAAAAGACAGGGATGAAAATCATTCAGAAAATCCAGGAGATCTTATGATATAGCAATGATATACAAAGTTCTCATCAATAATGACTGCAAAACACACTCAATCCAGACATGATCTTTAGCAAATCAATAAAACATCTATCCATATATTTCCTTACATACTCTTTTCTGGCATCTTGGCGGCTTCCATGAATTTGTCAAGGTTACATTGATCACACAGTTGATATTTCTGGAAGCTGAGTTTGGAATGTGCAATTTTGGCTCAATAATGAAGGAGCTTCTGCAGGTCATCGCAAGGGACCAGTGAACTAAAATACCACTAGTAAGATATCACAGAACCATGAACCTGCTTAACTCTGTAAAAAGTCACTGGAAAAGGCAAATATTCTTGCCAGTGAAACTGGCATTAATGGAACCCCTGCTCTGTCTGCCTCTGCAGTAAATAACTTGAAGGATAGAAAGACATATAGGGCCGGTGAGATGGCTCAGCGGCGTAAGCGCCTGCCTGGCAAGCGCGAAGGACCTGAGTTCAACTCCCAGAACCCACATACGAAGAAAGGGCCAGTGATATCACTCAGAGGCACGGGGGCCCGCTGGTGCGTGAGGTCCTGAGGTTGACCCCCGGTACCCACATAAAAAAAAGAAAGACATATAAAGTATGTAGTAAAGGACTTGACTAGCCAGGAATGTAAGTAAAATATTAGCACATAAAACAATCACAGAGCCACAAATAACAGTGACAATTAATTGTTCAATTTTTTTGTGTGGTTCAGAAGTATAAATATAACCCTTGAGAAAATATGTGCACCCATATGAGACATTTCTATTTACCAAAAAGTTTCAAAGGTAACATCTCTTCTAAAGAGTTTGTTTATATCTGAGAATTTATTTAACTCCAAATTAATTGGGTTTATTATCACCTAAGGGACTGGTTAGAAACGAATAGTTCTTATAAGTGAGAGATGATAGTTAACTGATCTTGTCAACATGAGTAAGAAATGCCAAACTAAATTGACTCAGCATTGTTCTGGATGTGGAAGACCCACCCCAGGGAGGACTGTCTTCAGAATGGAATGAAAGGGAAATGAAGAAGGAAGGCTCGCCTCTGTTTCTTCGGAGGTGTTTCATCCTTCCCCTTCTCCCTGGATGTCATCTTCAGCCTTCTGGCACAGACTCTTCAGCTACCAGCACAGACACTTTGGCCTCCTGAATCAGACTCAAACAGGACACTGAAGTGGGCTCCAGGCCTTTGACTGGATCCTCAGATCTCCAGCACACAGACAGTCCTTTTGCACTCTTCCACACCTGACTCTGTGGGTGGTCATTGGAAGCCAATCTTGAAAATTCTTATACATTTGTTTTTTTTTTTAATTCAAAAATAACCAATAGCTTTATTTAACATATGTTACATCTTAACATTTAAAATATCATGCTCTAGTTAAATACTTCATCAACAACACTGTATACAAATAAAATATTACACAAAATATATTTAAGAAAATGTTTTGGTCTTTGATCTGAACAATAAATAAAAACACAGGCACTTCTACACTGCAACAGGGAAGCGATCACTACCTAGAATAATAATTTTGTGTAAGCAACATGTGAAAATATGGCAAGAATAAAATCCTGGAGTTTTAAACTGACAAACCATTTAAATTTATATGAATGGTTGTCAGGGGAGATTCAATCTTCAGTTGGCCATTATGGAATCACACTTCTTAATTTCAAAATACTAAAATTATGTAACTATTGTGACACCACCAATAAGAAAAATTAAACTCCTCTTCATAGACCACAACATGATAAACTGGGTATGTCTTACAGCAATAATTATTTTATAAAATTAACTAATTATATTAACACAAGAAAATACTGATAGGGTGGCAGGAAACTTTGACAGAAGTCCATTTTCTAAACAATTTTTAAAATTCATCCACATCTCATGAAAATAACATAATTCCATTTCACAAAAACCACTGAGTCACGAACAACAAAATCTTGGTAGCTGATAAGTTCACAAATACCTAAATTACAGATAAGTCAATCATTATCATGGAAGTAGGAATATTCTCACATAGAAGAGCAAAACAAAAATAACTTACAGTGGTCAAATTCTAGAAACATGATTCAGATGAAAAGAGGGGACAAATTAGAAAAGAATGACCACTAGCCAGTAAAAAGGATTAGAACTAATCTCCTGCCATATCCTCCATAAAAAATTGTCATCTGCTTTCCCTCATCACAAAAGTACCAAATTGAAGGGCTTGGAGGCCCTCAAATGGATACTACTTATAAAGGCAATTCTGATGGTTTAACATACAAATTACCTAATGTGAAAATACAATATGGGAACTAGTCCAGATATGCCTTGCTATGTAAAATTTAGCTTGTATATAGTTTAGCATTTTAAATGAGCACTTTGCAACCTCGACCAAATATCAATCATCTCTTGAGGTTTTCTACTATATACTAACATCAAATCTACATAGGAACAAATGTTATTCCTGTTTTTCTCCTCAATATCAAATGTCCTAAAGCCTTTGTGTTTCTCTGGAACGAGGCCGAGTTTCTGAAGGCACATTCCAGTATAAACATCATGGATGGGGTAAAGATGGACACGGTCAGTGATGCCATACAGCCTCAAGGCCAAGTGGCCGTAGTAGAGGAAGCCACCGCCCCCTGCATAAGGTGAGTAGACCCCCGAGTAAACAACTTCTGGGATGTAGTACTTCAGTTTCTTATCCCGATGGGGCCCAGCATTGTGGATCACATCACCTACAAACAAATCTTCGGCTTTGCTCTTGGATAAGCTATTCAAATAATTTAGGATGTGATGAGTGTTCACAAAAACATCGTCATCACCCTTGAAAACAAACTCAGTGTCTGGGCAGGAAGTACTCACCCACCTGAGAAACAGCACTTCCTTCAGAGACAAGTTGAAGAAAGTGTCCCTGTAGTTCCACATAAGAATGTCTTGGTGCTTCTCACTCTCGAATTTCAGCATATCTGAAAGGTCTGGATGGTTGTCCTCTGGGGGGATTTGGCCCAGCAAGAAGACTCGCGCCACTGTCTGGTTCCCCACATTGGTTTCTCTGCCCCAGGATTCTGAATTGCTTGTCTTCTGGCGAAATGTGGAGTGAGGGACTTAATTGCCAGCAATAAGGGTTTCTTTGCACATTTATTTGGTTGATCTATAATCAGTGAATAATTTTGACATCTCAAATATAGCAGAAAGTCTTTAAATCTGTCCGGCAAATTGTTAAAATCTGTTATCACTGAGGTGACCCTCAGGTCAGGTTCACAATAATTCAGATGGCTTATATTTGAAGGCCCATAGCCATCCCCTGTCTGGTTGGCCAGCATGCTCAAAATGGGATTGTACTGCTTGTTCAGCTTTTCTTGTTCTCTGTTCCAGTATGCCTGCGGAGGACTAGATATCTTCCAGAACTTCTCTTTGGGTATTATTACTTCCCCTTTTCCATTTTTTTCTTGGCCACTGCTTTTGGAGACTTCCACAATCAAATAAATGAAGACATTTGCCATCATCAGGATACCCAACAACTTTATTCTTCGACGTCCAACACTCATTTCTCATATCTTGCCCAGGAACAGCTCCAGCTCAGTGGGGCGGGGACGGGAGACAGCGGCTGCATCCACGTCCCGGCTGCTCCGCGCGGCTTAGCCCGGCGACTGGCGCCGCTCAGGCTCCATGCGCCGCGCCTGGTCGGGCGGCTCGGCGGGCTCTGCGGCGGGCACGGCTCGGGCTGGCCTCCCGCACTTGTTCTCTTACACATTTGTATATCTTGCATTAAATCCATTTCATTAGTAAGCACTGACTAATACAGATATTGGTACCTGGAGTGTTTCTAGAGAAAGAGTAATGTAAAGAAGTAATTCTTTAATGGCTTTGTGGGTTCCTGGATTTACCCTCTAATTTTTTTTTTTTATATGCGGGTACCGGGAGTCGAACTCAGGACCTCGCACTTGCCAGGCAGGCGCTTATGCCGCTGAGCTATATCACCGGCCCTTACCCTCTAATTTGATGACACCTAAAGAAGCCATGGTCTCTCCTTCTAGTACTGTGGGATGTACTGATAGTCCTTGGTGTGCACTGCTCAAATTAATATATGATGTAGATGCATTTGATTATCTTAATTCACCACTTGTGAAATGTAAGGAATTTAGTGACTCCATCTATGAAACTTCAGAATATTTTTGGCAGAGTGGGAAATATAACGATGCTGGCTGCTTGCTCTTAGCATCTCTGGACAAACTACTGAAGGAAAACAATGAGCTCAAAGCATCCATACATAATCTAAATTCTTAAGTGTGAGGACAAATTCATAATGGAAAATGAGAAGCTCAAAGAGTCAAATCCCAGCTTTAGACACACAATAAAAAATTTTTAAAGTTTCTAAGTGTGTCTTGAAAGAGAATCTCCTTTCCTTTAGCCACAGGGCTGAGATTTCAGAAACCCAAACACAGGTCCTCATAACTCAATTGGCTGAAATACAGTGTAAGTTTAATACTCATCTCCAAGGCTGTGTGAAGTAAAGGTGGTGGATCTGATAGGAAAAGAATGGGATCCCATTAATTGGAATGGAGATGCTTCCTAGGATCCTGATGAAGTTGAGGATGTTGAGCTCCTAGACTCCAGTGAGATCATTTGGCAAGAGAGATTTCTCTGGTCACAGTGGTGGAGGCATCCCCACCCTCACCCTCTGTGGTGTTGGCCTTTCCTAGTTATTCCTGGGAAAGCGAATCCTGTGTTGACCAAGCATGATAATGCTGACACTCCTCAGGAGCCACGCTTACTACCCACTTTTTCCTCTAGGCCTATAACCATGTTCAAATCACAGAAAGCCCCAAAGGGTGAGGTACATAGTGTGACCCATTAGGAGGTCCGCTATTCTCCCAAGGAACCTCTAGAGTTTTCTAACCCTTATAAGCCGAGGCCTGATGAGCAAGTGTGGGAATGAATTTTACCAGTGTGGCATAATGATTGCAAAAACACACATGGATCAGGCTGAGTTTGTTCATATGGGCCTATTACACTGAGGTTCTGAATTTAATGTTGCAGCTGGCAGAGCAAAGAAAGGTATTAGTAGTTTATTTGGGTGGTTTGCAGAAGTAGGGATCAAAAAATGGCCCACCGTGAATGAGTTATACATGTCTGACATTCCATGTTTTACTGTTGATGAGGGGATTTAGAGGCTTAGGGAAATGGAAATGCTGGGGTGGATTTGTCATGTCAAACTAATCTGCCACACTAGGATAATCCAGAAAATGTACCATTCACTAACACTTTGAGAAACCGATTCATGAGGGGAGCACCAGCATCCCCAAAGTGCCCTTTCATTGCTCTTCTCTGTATGCCAGGTCTTACAGTGGGGACCACCATGGCTTAGTTGGGAAACTTAAGGGCAATGGGTTTGATTGGATCCTGGAGTGGCAGAGTCAAGTGGCAGTGCAGCGGCAAACAGAAACACCGAAATGTCACCCAGAATTTGGAGGCAGATTTATTTAACATCAATGGGCTCTGACAGGGAATCAATCCTCCCTCAAAATGTCAGTCCCTGATCTCTGGTAGTGTAGGGCTTATATGGGATTTGCAAGCAAGAGGGAAGTACAGAAGAAGAGTATTTGGTGATTATTGATTGGTTACATCTTATGTCATTATTACTGTTTGGCCTATGAGAAAGCTACATCATAATATGTTGCAAGTATGTAAGTTCAAACTCTGGGGAAGATTGGAGTTAGGGGAATCAAGTGCTTGAGATAATATATGGGTTCAGGGTACAGTTGGTTAGATAAAGGAAATACGTACCTGGTGTTGGTGGAAGACAGGAAGACAGATCTGTTCAGGGGAGTAGCTAGTTGCAGGAAATTTTTCTTTTTTTTTTTTTTTTTGTGGGTACCAGGGGTCAAACTCAGGACCTCGCGTGCCAGCAGGCACCGTGCCGCTGAGCAATATCACCGGCCCTTTTTCTCTTTATGTGGGTACCGGAAGTCAAACTCAGGACCTCACGCTTGCCAGGCAGGCGCTTATGCCGCTGAGCTATCTCACCCGCCAGATATATTTTTCTTTCTAGTTTTCTGTCTCAGAGCAAAAGTAGCCACATTGTAACTCCAATGTACCAACTGCAGAGAGAGAGAGAGAGAAGAGCCACTTAGAGGTCATTTTGCCTATCTGCCTTTCCAGGAAACCAAAGCTCTAATTATTAGAATGGCTCTTCAAAATGCCAGCTCTTCACCATTGGTAAGTGGGTTCTTAGATCCTGTTATGATGATAGAAAATTTCCTGAGGAATTACCATTTGTACACTGTGTTTATCTTGAATTCAGTGCTTAAAATGACTAATATGCTCCCTGCTCTCCCTGAATATATGGTGTGGACTAGAAATCAAATATAACTACAGAGGAATAAGTAGAGCAGAATACACAGTGCAATACTGCAGAGTGAAGTGATGGAAATGTTGGGGAACCACTAGTCATGCAGATATAAAGTGGCCTCAAAGACATTTCTGTTTGAAAGAGAAACACAAAGGAGCAAGCCCTGCACAAGTCCAGAAGCAGGGTACTCATGGAAGACACCTGGTGCAGAAACTCACAGGCAGAGGATAAGTTATTCAGAGAAGAGTTTAGACAGGTAGCCAGCGGGGCTGAAGAGAACATATGAGAGAAGAGAAAGAAATAGCGAGTAAAGGGCCAGATATTGTGGCCTGACTTGTTGCTTATTGCTGTGAGAAAAAATTACCCAAAACTTAATAGCTTACAACGAATAGGTGTATTGGAGTGGACAATAAACAATCATGAGCTGAAAAAACAGAAGATGATGGAGGATGAACAGGATGTTGTTCAGTGCCTAGTTATTGTCCTTGATAATGAAAGTACCATGAGCTTCACAAAGATCTAAATGTAATAATGTTGAGAACACAGCAGCACATGATTCTGCAGTCTGGAGTTCTCTCTGAAAGATCTTTGTGAGCCACAAACAACAAAACATTTTGTAGCAAGCTATTTCTCCTTTGCTTGGTACACTAATGATCTGGACACTTCAAGGCAGTTTTCTACATTTTGTGAAAAATTCAAAGTATTATTAGCAAAATTAGAGGGATAGTCTCTCTGTGTGTCTGGCTCTGTCTCAGTCTTTGTCTCTGTCTCTGATTTAGAAGCCAGGGCCCTTGAACTGAGCTCTTTTATTCACATATTTTCATCAAAAGAAGTATATTGCACAAATTTCTCCAAATGGTCCTCCAATTTTAAAGTGGACAACAAAAAACACTATTTAGGGCGTGTTTTCCACATGATTCTGCCTATCCCCTTCAGTAAAAGTAAGAAAACCATTATTCTTTCTCTTTTAACAAAGAAATATTCTTGGAAACATTTTATCTCACAAACATCCCAAAACTTTGTAAACTTAGTTTTTTGGAGGCTGCTGTAACAGATATTTTACTGGGTATTTCCATTGTGTACTTTGTTTCCTGCACTTGTAGACGATGACATGATTAAAGTCAAAGTGACTTTCTGTCTAGTGAGGGATGATTCTCTACATTGATGTTGTCTTCTTGCTACGTACTCACGGGGCAGGAGAGACAACCACCTCACTATGCATCCTGTCATAAAACAGCACTAATCTCATTCATGAGGATGGAGTTTTTATTAATAAAAGAACTCCCACAGGCCCCATCTTAAAGCTCTTTTTAACTTGTTGACCTATCGTTCAAAATAATTCCCAATTTCCACATGCTTATACTCCTTCTAGGAGTTACTCTGAAACTTTTTTTTTTTTTTTGTGGGTACTGGGGAGTCGACCTCAGGACCTCGCGTGCCAGCAGGCGCCCGTGCCGCTGAGCGATATCACCGGCCCCTTTTTCGTATGTGGGTTCTGGGAGTCGAACTCGGGCCCTCGCGCTTGCCAGGCAGGCGCTTAAGCCGCTGAGCCATCTCACCGGCCCATCTGAAACTTTTTTTAAAGAAAACTTTTGATTTTACATCACTGCTATACATAAATATGTACATCAGCAATGTATGAAATACATTTAACAGATCCCAAACATCATCATTTATAATTTTTAAGAAGGGAAGTGTACATAAATTTATACTTATAATGTCTTTAGTATTGTAAATTAATTGTAAATCACTCACATATTTATCTAATCTAATTTTGAACAGTTATATCTATTTCCCCCAGAAAATATAAAATACATGACAAATGGAAGTCCCAGAACCATTTTTTATTGAGGAGAAAAATGCTCAAATTTATAGCAAAATATAAACTGTGTCTACTACATGTGTTATAACATAATGGTATTTAAAATTCTTTGAGGTGTTTTTCTGGGCTTTTGAACTTGACTATTTACATTGATCTCAATGAACTGTTCTCTAAACAACTTCTCATGTCATCAAAATGAAAGTGTTCTGGATAATAAGAAAGCCCATAAATGATTTAAGTTGGAAAATTCTAAAAGGGACTATGAGTTGTGGGCATAGAAAGCAGTAAAGCCCAGAAGGTCTAGAAATACCCACAAAATACAGGAGGAAATGCTCAGTCCACATCAGCACCTACCGGCTTCAACATTCCTGAGCTGGAGAAGTGATTACCCATTTTACGTGCACCCAGCCGATTCAGAAAATAAGAAGCAACATGGCTGGACCATGTTTACTCAGACGAAGTCAATGCCTAAAGTGAAGCTTTTCATTCCTTCTCATAAACATAGTAAGGAACATCTCAAGTAGACTTTAATCATATTAATGTCTAATAAACAGAAACTTTCCAATTGCTCCTACTTCTTTTTTTTTTTTTTTTTTTTTTGTGGGTACCAGGGGTCGACCTCAGGACCTCGTGCACCAGCAGGCACCCGTGCCGCTGAGCGATATCACCGGCCCTTTTTTTCATATGTGGGTTCCAGGAGTCGAACTCGGGCCCTTGCGCTTGCCAGGCAAGCGCTTACGCCTCTGAGCCATCTCACCGGCCCTCCTACTTCATTTTTGTAACAAGCCCTAGGGGATGTCTGTTATCCAACTGGACTTCTGCTGAGTAGAATAACCAAGTAGGAGCTGTCAGTGTATGCAAACCATTCTTGCTTATGAAGCCAGTCCTAAGAGAATTCTGGAACAAAACTAATTCAAACACATGCAGTTATGACCTGCAGACCACTATGGGCTTGGGGAACAAGAAGAACTGAGCACCTACCTGCTACTCATTAAAATCAGGACATGTGTCTTCTTTTTCTGGGACAGCCAGGGACCTAAAAGCCATTACCTGCACAAACCATAACACTTTTAAACAATGTCTAGCAAACATACTGCCTTTTAGGGCCCCTCATGTTAATACTAGAAGCAGATTTCTACTGATTATTGCTACATATATTTTTGAGAAACTAAATAATTGAAACTTTTAAATAAGAGAATGCCAAGTAAGTGCTATATTAATAGTTAGGATTAACCTAACTATGATTACCAACTCTCTGATATAATGATATAGGGTATAAGATATATGACCACCAAATAATCCAAATAATACGAGGGAAATATTATAACTCCCAACCACCTAGATATCCAAAGTGCCAAGTTTGTGTTCTCTAAAACTGAGGAATGAATTCTAGGAACAAGGGAGGTTAAGAGTAGGAAGAATTTATTGAGAGAAAGAAAGCTTCTGTCTAAGAGGGACAAAAAGGGGCCCAGAAAATGGGTTGCCCACCGACCCTGCTTCTTAAGGTTGTTTTATTAAGCAAAGCTACAAGGTGAGGCAAGTTCAAGTTGCGGGTGACTGCCCTGTTGATTACGCCCAGAGCAGGCTGTAAGCAGTGTGGGCTGTAAAGAGTTAATCTCACAATTGGCTTGTTTTAAGTTGTGAGTCAGGCTGAAGCCCATGTGACTCATAAGAACACCGTGGATGGTGGGCAGATTAGCATTATCTCCTCATCAGTGGCCACAGGAGAGACCAGAGATATGGTCCATGAAGCTGTGGGTGCTCTGATATGAGATAACACTGAAGCCAAGGACAAGTGAGTCTTCCCAAATTCCTTTATCAGAAGTGTAGTTTATTTTACTTCAAAAATGAGTTAGTCATTACCTATGACCTATTCCTGGTCTCTTCTGTCCTTGATGCAAGGATATTTTGTTTCCTCCTTTACAAGCCCTGCCTGCATCAGCATCTTGTCCCCATCAACCACACAAGGCCTCCTTACCCCATTCTATAGATTGTACAACCAATAAATACTGTGGATCTGGCCATTTCAGGGTTTGCGCTCAGCACCAAGCACTGACCATCCCAGTTCCCTGTTTCACTTGTATCTTGTCTCTGAGTTTTTCTTTGCAGCCTGTGTCATAACACCAAACAGGAGATCAGGTTCTTTGCCAGTGTCCCCCATAATCAATCAATAAGATTACAAGTACAGTCAGTTAGGTAATATTGATCCAATGGAAAATCACAGGCTGGGTGTGAGGTGGGAGAAAGTTATGGTCAACCAATACAATTACAACAAGTATAGTCACTTGGGTAATATTGATTAAATGGGGATCTAATCGGGAAGCAAGTCATGTAGCGAGTGCACTTGGGACTGACAAGGATTTTCCTTAAAGGGGTGTGTTAAGGAAGTTTTGTCCTCCACCCCAAGCTGCTTAATGTATATTTAGAATATCAATCACTGCTGTTTATCCCTAGGGAAAGTATATATGGGTGTAATCATTCCTCTTTTCTTGAAGCCTGGCCTACAGTAAATGTGCCTCTAGTCACAGTTGTCTTCTGCACTGACCTTTTGAGGATCCAAGCTTGTCTGACTGCCTACAATATTTCTAAATAACTTAGCTGTATGTAATAATAATAAAGACAAATTTTATGTTTCTATTTTCTTCATGCATGTCAGTCTTTCTTATAAACTTTATGGAATGGAAAATAATTTTTGGAATGTCAAACATCTAAAATATAATTCCAATTAGCTAAGATAGGCAACATACATATTAACAGTTCAGTTGACACCTTTACTTAATCTTTTAAATATTTGCTTAAATTGTGTAGGCTAAAAGTCACCATGGTTTATGATTTTTAATTACTTCCATTCTAATTTTTAAAATAATCTGATATAACCCACATGATGTACAAACACAAGTGTGCGCAGAGACAGAATATACAATGCATGCATGCCAACAGACACAAGACAAATTATCATGGACCAGGTTTACAAAAGTTAAACTAATGACATAATTTTCTTTTTAGGGTCCGAAACAATACTTAAGTCTAAACTTGCATGTCTGAAGGTAAGATTGCTGGTTATAGCAAGATGAGAAATATGCATCTCAAAGGAGATTTCTTACCCAGCACATCTGAATATGAATTTTCTAAAGCTTTTTTCTTTCCCTTATAGGTCTTAGTCAATGTAAAAATCTCTTTCCTCAGGTTTTTAGACATTTGCCATTGTGCTAAAATTTAGACATAGCTGGTTAGAATTAACATATCTTATCCTGGTTCTATGTTGCAAAGCCTGTAATGTAGGGGGAAAAAACCCATTTAAGTACAATTAATCCCATTCAGCAAAACACAAAGACAAGCTGTCGGTAGTCATATTTCTCCATTTTATTAGTTGATGAATGATGCTGGCAGGAGGAAAAATAAAGCTCTAGCATATAGAAGTTTTGACAAATCTATCAAAACAGAATGAGATAGGAGATTAGGGCTGGGCAAACTGAACAAACAACTGGGTGGATTATGTCATAGGTCATAAAAACACAGAGGACATAAACAGATCATAGAACCCAAAATGATTCCAGGACTTCTAAACAACATACACAAAACAACCCAAAAGCTGATGTTTTGAATCCCTTACTTAAATTAGGCACTGTTTGCAGTGAAATAGTTAATTTTGTACAAACTAAATTCATGGTCTCACATCATTCAGGAATGAAGTCTCAAGTCAAAGGGAGGAAGTTAAGAGAGTTTTCATTGGTAATAAGGAGAAGAAAATAGACTCCTGGTTTCTCCAGGAGGAGAATCTGAAATGTGGAATTTCTCCCTTGCTTCTTGCTCTATAATCTTTTTGGATAAGTGCAGCACAGGCGTTGTTCAATTATTTAGTGGTCACAGTCACAGGTGGTTGTCTGGATTTAAAATAACCAATCAGAATTCAGAATCCTGGGTCGGTGAGATGGCTCAGCGGCGTAAGCGCCTGCCTGGCAAGCGTGACGGCCGGAGTTCGACTCCCAGAACCCACATACGAGAAAAGGGCCGGTGATATCACTCAGTGGCATGGGCGCCTGCTGGCGCACAAGGTCCTGAGGTCGACTCCCGGTACCCACAAAAAAAAAAAAAAAAAAAAAAAAAAGAATTCAGAATCTCTAATGCAGTTACTCAGCATGTAGGGTTTAAAGGAAAGTGGGTTTTTAGAGAAAAATTGCTTATTTTGTATTTTAAATTCATCAAAATTCAGGAGCTTAGTAGGGATTGGCTGCAACTCCTGTTAGTGTCATGTTCTCTGAGCAAGTTTATTCTTCATCTACAGTCCTAGTTCACTATCTATTTTTATTTTAGCTCTCATCAACATAGCTAATTAACCAAATCTATATTAGGTACTTCCCCTAGCTAGAAGCCTAAATCATAACCTAACCAAATGAACTATTTTCTATAGCAGAACCAAGCACAAAAGTGCTAATTTTAATCTTCCATTTATATGTGGCAAAAAATCAAGAAAGTCTTTCAGTAGTGAGGCAGGAAGGCAGGGCATGGCAAAGCTGATTGGAGGCATAAGCAGAACCTGCTAATTACAAGATCCCAGGGCATGTGCAAAATAATTTCCTATGTCAAATAATTCCCAAGGCCCTTCTTATGGGTTCCCACAGTGTGTGGACTGAATAAAGAGAAGGAATGCCAATTAAAGTATGCTATGGTGGCTTCCCTCATGGTAGCTCACCCTGGTAGAGTGGTTTTTCCCTGTGGGGGGGAAATTTAAGATGGAGAGTGGATAAAACAAAGATAACTGAAAAGAAAGTGGAAGCAAGGCTGGAGGACAAAGGATGATCACTGAAGCTTTGAGAAACTAGAGACGAGGGCAGAAGAAGAATAATGAAGGAGTAAGCAAGGTATTATCTGAACTTGTTCTTTGGATTTTGGGGATGGGATTAGTTTTCTGTGGCTGGAGCTCTCTCCAGCTTATTTAGTAAAGAGAAAAAAAGATAACACAAAAGGAAAAAAAAAGAAAGAAAGAAAAAATGAGAGAGGGATTAAGAGTGGACCGACCTACCTGCTTCTATTCCATGTTTTCCCACCACAGGGTAAAACCACTCTACCAAGGGGAAACACTTTGAATACAAGCTCCCAATTTACAATCAGTTCTGTTACATAATTGTAGATTTTGTTCCTATGGTTCATGGTACAAAATTAATAGTTACCACAGTTTGTCAGTTTATAAACTCTGCTTGATGCTATTGTTATTGCTAATTATACTACTTTTGCTAGGATGTCATATTGGTTGTAATCAGTTTTTCTCCCTTCTGTAACAATACTGGGAAGTTCTAGAAGCAATAACCTCACCACAGCCCAGCACCAAAGAACTGGGTACTGATCCAAACAGATACCAACATCTCATTCTTAATGAACTCGGAAGGTAGGATCTTGGGACAGACACAAGCAAAGAGCCTCCTACACAGAGAAGACATCCCTGAGGAACAGACTTTTCCTAGAGAGGACTTGATACTAGTGCTACAGCTACCTACTACAAAAACTTACAAGGATCAACACAGAAAACAATATGAAAATTTTTGAAATAGAAAATGGCAAGACACAGAAGCAAGATGCAATCTCAGACCTCCAGCCCACCCAGAACAAGTCCAGGAGACAATGAGATAGAGAAAAATGGAAGAAACACACCTGAAACTTCTGAAATAATAGCAACTGAAGCAAAGAAACAAATCCATGAGGCAATAGAGGAAATCTGATCAGAAATAACCTCTCAGGTTTAAAAAAAAATGACAACAATCCTAAAGGAAATGCTCAGTATATCTAGAGCAGAGATACATAAAAAATAGAGGATGATAGGATAATTAAGGAAACCATGAAAGATCAATATAGGCAAGAAATTTATGAAAATTTATGAAATGGATTCAAATAGATACCTGGAAAATTAAAAATTCCATTGAAAGCTGAAAAAATTGTTTGGACAAAACTGAAGATAGACTTTGAGACCTTGAAGACAGGATCGAGGCTAGCAATAACAAAAGGAAAGATCTCTTAAAAACAACAAGGGATAAAGAAATAACAATTCAACAGCTGCAAGACAATGCAAAGAAAAATAATATAAGACTGATAGGTGTCAATGAAAAAGCAGGAGTCACCAAAAATGACAAAAAAAAGACTATTTGCAGAAGTAATAGCAGAAATTTTCCCAAATATGGGAACAGAATCTGACATACAGATAAGTGAAGAATATAGAACTCCAATTAGCCATGACCAAAATAAACCTACACCCAGACATATAATAACCAAGATCCCAGAAATTCAGCACAAAAACAGAATATTGAAAGCTGTTAGAGAAAAGAAACAGATCACCTATAAAGAAAAGCCCATTAGAATCATGGCAGACTTCTCAACACAAACACTTGAATCAAGAAGAGCTTGGAGTGAAGTATTTCAAGTACTGAAAGAAAACAACTTCCAACCCAGATTGATGTACCCTGCAAAACTATCTTTCAAAATTAATGGAGAAATAAGGTACTTCCATGACAAAGAACAACAGAGGAAATTCATGACCCCAAAACCAACCCTACAAAGCATATTCTAGATGGAGATAAAAATGACCACAATTACAAGAACAACAACAGAAAGAAACCACCAGGTAGGGCAAGCAGTTAAACAGAGGGAAAAAGCAGGGAACCAATAGCAGAAAAATAACAAGACAAAGATAAGCCAATACATATCAGTTATAACCATCAATGTAAATGGCCTCAACTCACCAATCAAAAGAAACAGACTGGCAGAATGGATCAAGAAACAAGATCCAACAATATACTGTGTACAAGAAACACATTTAACTCAAAAAGAAATTCATACACTGAAAGTCAAAGGATGGAAAACAATACTCCATGCAACAGGAACCCAGAAAAAAGCAGGGATAACTATTCCATTTGTAGACAATGTGAACTTCAAAGCAAGAATGATCAAAAGAGATAAAGAAGGTCACTACATACTTGTTAGGGGAAAATTTCAAGAGGAAGAGATAACAATCATAAACATGTATGAAACAAATACAGGAGCACCCAACTATATAAGACAAATATTAATGGACATGAAAAATCAAATAAGCAATAACACAATTGTAATGGGGGACAGTAATACCCCATTGTCACGAAGAGATAGATTGACTACACAAAAAATCAGCACAGAAATATCGGAACTGAATCAAACTTTTGAACAAATGGACTTAGTAGATGTTTATAGAGTGTTCCACCCAACAACATCAGAATACACATTCTTCTCAGCTGCACATGGGACATTCTCTAAAATGGACCATATACTAGCCCACAGAACATGCTTAAGTAAATGCAAAGGAGTTGAAATTATCCCATGCATATTATCTGACCATAGTGCAATGAAATTGGAAATCAATGACAAAAGAAACCACAGAAACTCAATAGAACATGGAAATTAAATAACACCCTCCTGAACACCCAATGGGTCGCAGATGAAATTAAAGAAGAAATTAAACAATATCTACAATTAAACAAAAATGTAGATAAAACATATTGGATATCATTATTTTGTTCATGTTTATGAGATAAGATTGCATTCATTGGGGGTATTTGGTACCTGACATCAAATGTTTTTAAGTATCCTTCTTCTCATCCTTGGCTTCCTGATCCCCTCACACTTGCCAAAAAGCTATCTCTCTGTGTCCTTGTATACACCCATGAAGAGATGAATGGAGAAAATATGACATCTATACATAATGGAACACTACTTAGCTCCAAAGAAGGATAAATTTAAGACATTTGTTAGAAAATGAATATGCCTTGAAAACATGTTAAGTGAATTAAATCAGACAAACAACCTTAAGTGCTTTTAAAATACAGAAAGTTTTCTGAACACATATATAACAACCTTCTGTCAAAATGCAATGAATGAATTCATGATAATGTCAATAGTTTCCAAATTATAATCCTCAAAAACTATTTTACATTTCCAATGAATCAAGTAAAAAATTTCACTAAAATACTGAATATTTTCAGTTTAACAATATCCCACAACTTTCAGACCAACTAATACGAAATACAGTACAAACCAAATTACATTTGTAAAATATTGAGGGAAGGAGACATTCTGTGGACACATCACGAATCCATAGCTGTTATTTTGGCTAAATCTAATTATATTCATTTCATTAAACAAAAAAAAAAAACAACAAATCATATATTGAAAGTGTACAGAGCAATTTGTTGCTGTTTATATTGTGAAAATACCACATTCTTCCTTGGTAGCATTTACATCACCTAACACAACCTTTTGCATATATGGAGAAAACACTAAAAACTACTTTTAGCAAATTGTGATGCTATGTGGTATTGCATCAGTCACTGTAGTCACTATGGGGTCTATGCCATTTTCAACTCTACAACAGAAACATTGTACTTTCTCATTGACATCTCTCAAATTTCCTACCTACACATGTGGCAACTATCACAAACTCTCTGTTTCTTTAAAGTCAAGTTTAGATGCTAAAAAATAATACAATCAACCTTTAATTTGTCTATGTGTGGCATATTTCATGTAATGACCTCTTGCTTAATCTACATTGCCACAAATAATGGATTCCCTTTCTTGTAAGACTCAATAAAAGTTCACTGTATGAATAAACTTCATTTTACCCATACTACTAAGGCGATAGTTTGCATGTAAAATGTCCCTTAAAGACCGTGTACTGAAGACTTGGATGCAAGGTGTTTGTTATTCTGAATTTAACATTATTATGTACTTTCCAACCTCATCAGTGAATTAATCCATAGATACATTGGAGGAAAACTTTCTCTGCATGTGTCTTTGGAAACAGTATATCCCATCCCTAGCACATCTGTTACTCTGATTGTTAGCTTTGTCACATTCAGTATTTATACTAAATCTCGTTTTCAGTTTGTGCATGTTTTCTGCTGTTATGAGAATCACAAAAAGCTTTCACACAAGATTTATTTTCCCTTTAATGGGAATTCTTTCATGATTTTCAAGATAAGTGGAAAAATGGAAGGGTTTCCCATATTTTTTGCATACATATGGCTTCACTCTCAAGAATTCTTTCATCAGGGCCGGTGAGATGGCTCAGCGGCTTAAGCGCCTGCCCGGCAAGCGCGAGGGCCCAAGTTCAACTCCCGGAACCCACATACGAAAAAGGGGCCGGTGATATCGCTCAGCGGCACGGGCGCCTGCTGGCACGCGAGGTCCTGAGGTCGACCCCCCGGTACCCAAAAAAAAAAAAAAAAAAAAAAGAATTCTTTCATCAGCTTGAATGCACTGAGAAAAATAAAACATTTCTCACACTGTTTGCATATGTTCAGATTCCCTGTTCTATGAATCTTTCATGTATGTAGTAATACCTGTGTCCATATTATCTTATATTGCATACAATTAAAGGACTTTTCTGCACTATCTTTCATGTCAGGGCAGGTCACTTTATATATTCAAAGTTAATATCCTCTGTTAACTATTTAATGTCTTTTTTTGACAGGAATCACTATGTAGTTCAGCCTGGAATTGAACTCACTATGTAGCTCAAGCTGGTCTCGAACTCACAGCAATCCTCCAGCCTCAACCTCTTGAGTGTTGGGATTACAGGCCTGAGCTACCATGCCTGGCTAATTTTTTAATGTGAATGATGATTACTACAATAACTGAAAGGCTTTTCCATATTGCTTACATCTATTTAGTTTCGACACTGTGTGTTTCCTTTCATACCTTCCACAATCCTTGTGAGTTCTGAAGGCTTTCCCACATTGGTTATATACATAGGGTCTTTTTCCCAGTGTAAGTCCTTTCATATGTTTGACAATTACTCTGTGTGTTGAAAGTTTTCCACATTGCTTACATACATAGGGTTTTTCCCCAGTGTGAATTCTTTCATAAATTTTACATTCACTGTGTTTTGTGAAAGCTTTCCTAATTAGTTACATACATAGGGTTTTTCCCCAGTATGAGTCTTTTCACATTTTTGACAAGAACTGTGTGTGGTGAAAGCTATCCCACATTGCTTATATATGTAGAGTTCCTCCTCAGTTTGACTCCTTTCACATATTTTATAATGACTTTGTGTCTTGAAAGCTTTCCTACATTGGTTTTATACATAATTGTTCATCCACAGCGTGGGTTGTTTCATGTCTTTGACAAGAACTGTGTGTGCTAAAAGCTTTCCCACATTGCTGACATATATAGGGTTTCCCTCAGGGTGAGTCCTTTTATGTCTTTGACAATATCTGTGTGTGTGCAAACCTTTTCCACATTGCTGACATACATAGGGTTTTTCTCTAGTGTGAGTCCTTTTATGTGCTTGACAATAACTGTGTATGCTGAAACCTTTCCCAGATTGCTTACAGACATAGGGTTTTCCCCAGTGTGAGTCCTTTCATGTGTTTGACAATTATTCTGTGTGTTGAAAGCTTTTCCACAGTGCTTACATACATAGGGTTTCTCCCCAGTGTGGGTCCTTACATGTATTGATAAGAAATATGTGCGGTGAAACTCTCCCACATTCCTTACATCCATAGGGTTTCTCCCCAGTGTGAGTACTTTAATGAATTTTACATTCACTGTTTTTCCTGAAACCCTTCCCACATAGGCTACACACATAGGGTTTTCCCACAAGATGAATTCTTTCATGATTACCAAATGAAGTGTTATTATTTATTTAAGGATGTCCAGCTATGTTTGTATACATAGGATTTTGGCCCAGTGTGAGTTCGTTCATGTTTCTGAATATCATGGTGAGATTTCAGTCCTTTTCCACATCGTATACATATATATATATGTATAATAATATATATATATTAACCCTACTGTGATTTCTTTCCTTGATTTGAACATAGTTGGGTGTACTGAAAGCTCTCCATATTGCTTATGTACAAAGGATTTCTCCTCATTCTTACTTCCTTCAGTGAAATCAAGTAGGATTTTTCACATTGCTTATACCCATATGGTTTTTCTTCTGCATATTTCTGCAAGGACTGAAATTCAGTGGAGGTTTTCCCATGTCTATTACAGTCAGACAGCTTCTGTTCAAATCCATGGAGCTCATAGGATTTGAGTACAGTGTTATGTATGATGGGCATAGTTGGTGATGAATGACCAATCAGAGGCTTTCTACACACCAGGTTTCCTCCTGGTTTTATACCAAGCAGTTTCCTGTCCACATTTGTATCAGGAGTCATAAAAACCATTTCTCTATGTTGATACCATAATTTATATTGACAACATTTATCTATCTGCACTTCTGTCAAAGCAAAAATAGTATTCATTTGGGAGTGTGGAAGTGATATGTTTGCAATACATACCAGTTACTTTCATTTTGAACAATTGGTACATATACAC
Source organism: Erethizon dorsatum (assembly GCA_028451465.1). Lineage (NCBI taxonomy): Eukaryota > Metazoa > Chordata > Mammalia > Rodentia > Erethizontidae > Erethizon > Erethizon dorsatum. The sequence continues at coordinate 37,410,563 of CM051831.1, forward strand.
ACCGTATATCTATTATTTTTCATACCCTTTTGCTCCCCTTCCCCCTCCCACTTCCACTGAGCCTGTTCGCCCTCTCCAAAATGTCTGCCTCTCTCATTCTAACATCTCTCCTTTATTTTAATTCTTAATTCATACTTCACATTTCTCATTAAAAATGTAACACATGGGGGCTGGGGAGATGGCTCAGTGGTGTAAGCACCTGCCTGGCAAGTGCGAGGGCCCGAGTTCGACTCCCGGAACCCACATACGAAAAAAGGGGCCAGTGATATTGCTCAGCGGCACAGGCGCCTGCTGGCGCGCGAGGTCCTGAGGTCAACCCCCGGTACCCACAATAAAAAAAAAAAAAAAAAAACATGATATTAAACTTTCAGTGTTTATCTTATTGAATGTAATATGGGTTCCAGATACATGAACTTCTTGGCAAATGACGTCATTTCATTCTCCTTTGTGGCTAAATACCATTCCATTATATATACACAGCACATTATTTTCAGTACTAGAGACCAAACCGATGATGTAGTATTGAGCTACATTCTCAGAGTCATTTATCTTTTATTATTAGACTGAGCTTCATCAATCATTAAATTGCCCAGGCTGAGCATGAATGTGCCTCAGCTTCCCAGCATGCTCCCCATTTTTCCTCTGTATTCATCTGTGAATGGGCATCTAAGCTCTTTCCAGAGCTTGACTTTTGTAAGTTTTACTGCTACAAGCATGGATATGCATGCGCCAGTGTAATATGATAACTTCAACTTTGGGGAATACACCCAGTAAAAGTACAGCTGGATAAAATGAATTTCTATTTTTACTTTTTTGAGGAACCTCTATACACATTTCCATAAATGTCATACTACAATGACATTCCCAACATTATGGGAAGGTGTCTTCTAATACTGGATTTTGGAACAAAACTAGACTTTTGAGGATTACTTGAAAACAGCTATTATCCAAAGAGGGGTATTCATTTGGATTTTAAATAGTTCATCAAGGTTACCAATGTTGGAAATACTGAATGTGCATACCACATTTAAATACATATAGCATTATTTACATAATTTGTTTGATAAGAAAACAATCTTTTGAAAAATATATGTATGTGTAATTAGGTATCCTGCACTTCGCTCTCAACTAAACTCAAATTTTTAAATATATCCAATAATTAATGCCTAAGTACAATTTCATACAATAATTTTATAATCTTAAAATAATTTATTATTATACATTAGATAATGTCACTTGTGGCATAAGTCAATACTCCTTACATTTCACATATTGAGAGATTTCAAATATTCATTTGTCAGATTCTAGATACTAAATATGTATGCATCATTGGAGAAATTTGTGCAATCAGAATATGTGAACATGGTTTCATTTTGTTTGTTTAGTATTTGAGACAAAGCCTCCCTACATAGTTCAAGCTGGCCTCAAACTACTATGTAGCACAGGCTGGCCTAGAACTCCTAGCAATCTTCCTCCCTCAGTCACACAAGAGCTGGAATTACAGCCACTTACCACCATCCTTGGTTCTCTGTATTTTTTTTGTGTTTGTGTGTGGGTACTGGGGGTCGACCTCAGGACCTCACACACCAGCAGGTGCCTGTGCCACTGAGCGATATCACCAGCCCCTTTTTCATATGTGGGTTCCCGGAGTTGAACTCGGGCCCTCGCACTTGCCAGGCAGGCGCTTACGCCGCTGAGCCATCTCACCAGCCCTGTTTTTTTTTTTTTTTTTAACATGGCCTCATTTGTGTACTTTGTTTGGTATCAATATTTCTGATATTTGAGGGACATTCTTGTGAGTGAAAATTACCTTAGATTTTTCTTATAATTTTTGTACTCATCTTCAATTTCCTCATCATCCCAGTTTCCTCCTAAAGTGTAGAAAAAAGCAATGTAATGATGAGTCACTACATTACATAAAAATTATTAGCTTCCAGTTAGATTCCCAGAAGATTCATGAAAATATTTCCACCTTCCAATATTGTAAACTGCACTAATGAGCAATAACCAATGCTCTCTGATTGCATAAATAAGATATGATATCTTCCTTACCTATAGCAGTCACATTCCTAAAGTTTTCCCATATCCAGTCTCTGTAGAGCTTCTTCTGGGATGGATCCAACAAAGCCCACTCCTTCATGGTGAAGTTCACAGCCATATCCTCAAAGGTCAATGCCTTCTAAATCATCAGAAATATATTAGCCAGAAGAAGATTGAGGCTTACAACATAAAATATCTCAAATGTACTCATGTGCAAGGCAGAGCCCCTCAAATGCTTCCTTCATGCCTTGGTCATCAAACACAAGTTTTATCCATATACACTTGGCACACAGGGATTTTGATGCTAGATGGGAATTCACTGCTGAAGTAAGAGAACAGGAATACTGGTTCTCCAATTGGTTAACCCCAGTTTTATTTCTACGCTGTCTGTACAGCATGATTCATGGAGAGGGCCTACTAGATCAGATGTGGGGTAAAAAGAACTGGGGTAGATGAATATCTAATAACTTGCTCTGAGAGAACATTGAAAATATATCTATTTTGAAATTATTATTTAGGAAATAAATCTCTTCCTCCTCTGATTGTATTCTGACAGCACTGTGAAATTGAAACTGTTTTCATAGACAAAACTGTGATTAAGTACAAAGTAAAATTCATGCATGCTAATTTAAAATGCTAATCAAAGGTATTAAGTATTCATTGGAGAAGGTCTAACAATGAAATTAGATTAAGGAAGACATATTATCTTATAGCTCACTGATATGAAATACCTGTCACAGAGATATAAAAATTTCTAAGGTGTAATAGAAAGGGAAATCTGAACCTACCAACTGAATACCATGCCCCTAGCCAGAGAGTGGGGCTCTGCACCCAACACCCAACCCAGGGAGGATGATGGACCTGAGTGTCCCCTCCCAGCCCCATCCTATGGCTCATATGCCCAGCTCAGGGATAGCCCCAGGACCGACCACTAAGTCAGAAATGGAGGGAAAAGGGTAAATTATGCAGAAGTACTCAGAAGCCCAAAAAAGTCAAGAAAAGACCAGCAGCTAGTAGATGACACTAAAAAGACCAACCTAAGGCTAATTGGAGTATTTGGAGTTACAGAAAAACTAGAACATAGATGGAATTATTAATATGTTTACAGAACTCATAGTAGAAAAATTCCCAAAGATGAGATGAGAGTTAAAAATAGAAGCAAGCAAGGCTTAGAGAACACCAAAAAACAGATTAAAAAAAAGAAGCTCACTAAGGCATACCCTTACCATACTGCCAGATATGCAAAACCACAAAAATAAAAATTTAAAGCAGGGAAAAACAAAAACTCACCTATAAAGGTAAACCAATTAGAATTATAGCAGACTTCTTAACAGAAAACTTAAAGGGCAGAAGATCTTAGAATGATGTATTTCAAGCCCTAAGATTGAATGACTTCCAATCTAGTTGAACTTACCTAGCAAAGCTCTCTTTCAAAATAGATGGAGAAATAAGGACATTTCATGAAAAGACCAGCTCTAGAGACACAGTATTCTAATTTTTGCCAATTGTACTGTATACAGTACAGAATTGAAGTTTTATTTTCTATTATATATTACTACACGAACATGTTATACAGTACTACATGTAAGAGTTATGCAAATAAAAGAAAAGCCACCAGGTCGCAGTTTCCTTTGACCATTTATTTGTCCCGAATATTGTAAAGTACATGTTGTACCCAAGAAATGAATGAACGGGGACAACTGGGAAGACCAAAAAGAGCGCTTTATTTTAGCTGGTACCCAGCGGCATCCTCTATGCCAGAGCAAAGAGAGGAGCCCCGGGTGAAGACAAGAAGCAAGTTTTATAGGGTTGGGTATGGTAATGAGGGATAAGCAAGCAAAGTTTACAGAAGCCAATCGCAGGGAGTTAATGGGTATCTAGTTTGTTTATTGGTTACTTCAGGGAACCTATGGGCAGAGGAGTTCAGCAAATGGGCAACCAATCAGTTTGGAGAAGGTTAACAAAGGAGCCTTGAGCAATAGTCAGAACCACATGCTTTACAGGAATTTACCCTGAGGTGGGGAAACAGAAACTTAACCACAAAGAACAGAAACTTAACTATTTTGAAATGGCGGTCCTGGTTTTGAAATGGCGGCAATGGCCTTGTCAGGTTACAACAGTACACACTGTATACAATTCCTTACGTAGCACCCCATTCATTTACCGACCTAATCACAGGAACAGGACTCAGTCATTAAATGAAAAATGCACGTAGTCTATTGTATTTTAGACACATTTACTAAGCATGTTGTGTAAATAAGCACAGCACTCATGAAAAGAAAAATATGTATTATTCTATAATGTTTAATACTGGGACAAATAAGCTACCTTATATATTTTGGATATGGAGACAAAAACTGTAACCTTGAAAAACATATGAGTTCTCTATTTTGATGCATAAGGCAGTGATTTGGAGCATGGCTCCATGACACCTGTTGATCACACATGACACAGGTAGAACAGCTGGATGAAGGGCCAGAAGATTTGAACAGGGCACTACTTCTGCTGGGCTCCCTGCTAAGAACTGTTTGCTTCTAAAAGTTCCTAAGGGGATAATAAGGCTAATGCATTTGGAGTTAAATAAATTCCCAAATATAAACAAACTCTTTAGAAGGGATGTTACCTTTGGAATTTTTTGGTATGTAGAAAGGTCTCAACTCATACGGGTGCACATATTTTCTCAAGGGTTATATATACACCTCTGAACCCCAGGAAACAACTGAAAAATTAATTGCCTCTGCTATTCTTGGCTCTGTGATGGTTTTATGCATTTAATTTTTGTCTCACACCCCTGGCTAGTCAGCTCCTTTGCTACATAGTATATATGTCTGTCTATCCTCCAAGGTGTTTACTGCAGAGGTGGACAGAGCAGGCGATCCATTATTGCCAGTTTCACTGTCGAGGATATTTGCCATTTCCGGTGAGTTTTACAGAGTCAAGCAAGTTCACGGTTCTGTGAAATCTTATTAGTAATATTTTAGTTTAATTGGTTCCTTGCAATGACCTGCAGAAGCTCATTAATAAACGAGTCAAAATTGCATTTTAAGACACAGCTTCTAGGAATATCAACCATGTGATCAATGTATGTTGAAGAATTCATGGAAACTGCTAAGATGCCAGGAGAGGGCATGTGAGGAAATATAGGACGAGGTGCTTTATTGATTTGACACAGATCATATCTAGATGGCATCTGTTTTGCAATCATGATCATTGATGAGCACTTTCTATATTATTGCTGTATCATAAGATATCCTGGGTTTTCTGAATAATTTGTATCCCTGCCTTTTCTTTTTCTTTTTTTCTTTTGGTGGGTACCAGGAGTTGAACTCAGGACCTCGCGCTTGCCAGACAGGCACTTACACCGCTGAGCCATCTCACCGGCCCTCCCTGCCTTTTCTGACATGTGCAGGATCAATATTGCCTGAACCCAGCTAATGGGATGATTTGGTGGTGGTTGCTGCATTGTATTTTAAAGGTTATGGGAGAGTGTGTGTTCTTAAGAAAAACAAATCTTCTTCATCTAACTTGATAATATGATGTCTAATACATATATTACTCATTTAACAAGCTACCAGCAGGTTCACACTTGGGACTGATACACACAGTTAACACTTACAACACACTGGTCAGACTTACGTCAGACTTACGTATGACCTGTCTTTTCTTTTTGTACGGTTCTGTACATCTTGTGAGTGGAGCCTCAATGTCTTTATTTTGTATGGTACACCTTTTTTTATAAAGCAGTGTAATTTTTTCTGCTTGTACCATACAGTACAGTACTGTAGTTTTGTTCTCTTATACATTATAGTAGTGCAGGTAAGAGTTATTCAAATAAAAGCAAAGTCAAGTTTGAGTTTCCTTTGACCATTTCTCTGTTCTGAATATTGTAATACACATACTCTATACAATTCCTCATTCAGCAACCAATTTATTTAATAAACCGCTCACAGGACCAGGACTTGTTTGTTAAATGGCTAGTGTCCGTATAGTGAAAAGTCTAGATGGAATCAAAATGACAAGGGAGATCAATTGGTAAACAACAACAAAAATGACAGGAAGGAAAAACAAATAACTCAAGAACAGAGAAAGAATGCAATGATGGGGGCCAGTGAGATGGCCCAGTGGCATAAGCACCTGCCTGGCAAGCGCGAGGGCCCGAGTTCGACTCCCAGAACCCACATACGTAAAAAAGGGCCGGTGATATCGCTCAGTGGCACGGGCGCCTGCTGGTGCATGAGGTCCTGAGGTCGACCCCTGCTACCCACAAAAAAAAAAAAAAGAATGCAATGATAATAATTAATGAACACATCTCCGTAATACTTCTCAATATTAATGGCCTCAGCTCTCCAATTAAAAGAGACAGATTGGCAGACTGTATCGAAAAAATTAAATCAAAAAAATCCAGCAGTATGTGCATTCAAAAACCTCATTTAATAAAAAACAATGTGCATACACAAAAATTAAAGAATGTAAAACAGTATTTCATGCACTAGGTCCCCAAAAACAAGCAGGGGGTTATATCAAATTAAAAACTTTAGGTACAGCACAGGAATAATTAAGTAGAGCGAAGAGACAACATGCAGCATAGGAAAAAATTTTGCCAGCCATTCCTCAGACAGAGCACTAATATCTACAATACATAAAGAATTAAAAAAATCAGGCCAGCTTTAAAAAAAAGACCCAATGAGGAAATACAGAAGTGAAATACACAATTCTCAAATCAAAAAATCCAAATGGCCAACGAACATGAAAAAATGTTCGATATCCCCGGTCATTAGTGAAATGTAAATTAAAACAGTAATAAATTCCATCTTACACCCAAAAGAATGGCAATCATCAAGAAATAAAAAACCAACAAATGTTAGTGTGGCTGTGGTGAAAAACGAACTCTCCTACATTTTTGGTAGGACTGTACATACGGTATGGAAATTGGTATAGAAATTCCTTAAAGCTCTAAACATAGAAATTCCATGTGAACCAGCAATCCCCCTTCTAGGTGTCTCTCCTAGAGATTTTGAGACATCATACTACAGAGCCATAGGCATACCAATGTTCACAGCAGCACAGCTCATAATAGTTAAATCACGGAAGGAGCCTGTGTGCCCATCAACACACAAATGGATAAAGAAAATGTGGCATCTACACATGACTGAATACTACTCAGTTATAAAGAAGGACAAGTTTGAGACATATGTAAGAAGATGAATGCACCTGGAAAATAGAATGTTGAGAGAAATAAATCAAACACACAAGCTTAGATACTGTATAGTGTCCCTCATTTGAGTAAGGGAAAATACAGTTAAGTCCCCAACTTACAAACACTTGAGTTGCAAACTTGCACAGGTATGAGTGGACCCCACCTTATGAACATTCATAGATGTGAACGAATCACAGGAGTAGCTCCCATGTCAGCCAAACATTGTCACAAATGTGCTGCTGTGTGCTTACTATGCAGTGTGATTGTGTACCACAACACAGTGCTCCGTTGGAGCCCAGGATGTCCAGAAGCAAGAGGGAAAGAGGAAAGAAGTGTGGAGGGGACTGCTAGGGAGCACAAAGCAATATACATTGTACATTCGTGTCAAAGGTGAATCAGACTCACTTTGTCAAACTTACAAATGAATCTGACTTATGAACATTTTCCTGGAGTGGGAATTGTTTGTAAGTTAAGGACTTACTGTAGAAAGAGCACAATAAGGTTAGGGATAGGGTTAGGATTAGGGTTAGGGTGGTAGAATGAAACATGGGGATAGATCTTGTGCTAATAAGAAAGGGTGTCAAGGACCAAGGATGAGAGAAGAGGGGGAGGGGAAGGAGAAATAAGTAGAATAAAGTTATGTCCAATAAGGAACCTAATAACCTAAATAAATGTAAACATTATATGTCCCAAACCTGAGATAAAGTTAACAATATCAACAAGAATGAAAATGAGTAAAGGAGATTTAGAGGAGCAAGGAAGGCAGGAGGAAAGGGGATTAAAAATAGAACAAAGGTGTATTATGAACATGTACACATTCCCCAAGATGATTGCAAACTGTGAGTACTGCCAATATATACTACTAATAAAAAATCTGTCACTGAAGAGTAAAAATGAGAAATATCATCGCTGATGTGGACTCATTGGATATTGCCTAATACTTCATCTAATACCTGCAGAGCAGTCTTCTCAGAAATCAGAAGAAATATTCACCAATGTAGACCATGTTTAGAGGAATAAATAACAAAGACCTCAATACATCCAAAGAAGGGAAATCAGGTAAAGTCAGCTGTTAGAGACCAGACTGTATAGGGTTGAAATGATGAACACAGGGACCTCTGGCTGTGTTGAATGAGAGCATATGCATAGTGCTCTGGAGTCAGGATAAACACTACAGCTGAGGCAGCCAAGCACACGGGCTGCTGACACCCCCTCTTCCACAGCAACAAAGCTGCCAACCTTAGCGATCAAATAGTCCTCTTAATTGGCAAAATTTACTACTTGGAGAAGTCTTTGAACTGACTCCCAAGGTCCTGCTCAGTTCCTGCACTTGCCTCAGTATCCCCTTCCTTTGTTTGAAAATCAAATAAATATGGGCTGTCCGGTGGAGCCCTTTGTCTTTACTCCTGAGAGAGAGAATTCTGACCTTGCTGGAAGCCCCAAAATCATACTACTGGTCTCTTTTATCTAAGCCATTCACTGTCCACTCGATTAGGAGACTCGGGCTAGGCCAAGACCCCAATATTCAGCTCTCACACTATGTTGGAATGAAACTAGAAAACAACAGTAGAAGCATACTTAGAAAATTACTAATAATTAGAGATTAAAACATTTTTATGTGACATCTGACAAATGGAAGTCTTTATAAAATTTATTTTTTTCATTGAAAATATGAAAGACTTTTAGCAAATAGGAAAAGGACCAAGACATGTAGAGAAGGCAGACGGAGGGAAGGGAATGTGGATTTTTAAAAGCATTAAGGTTCTGGGAAGATGGCAAAGTGGCAAGCAGCAGAGAAAGAGCCTCTCTGAGAGTTGCCATCAGACACTAGAATATAGCAACTTGAGGAAGAAAAGGAGGGAAGTGGGTCCCCTGGACCCAGGAAGGATCTGAAGCAAGAATTGAAGCCCACGGGGACAGCAAAGATAGAAACTTCAATGAAGAAGAAGGAGGCACCTGGTGGAGCATTTTCCCTGAATCAGGGCTCACTGCATGGGAGGCGTGGCTCAAACCTGTGGACACAGGGCAAATGCTGGTGACAATAGAGGCCACCACAGAGAGAAACAGAAGTGTAAGGAAACAGTGGCTATGGAGGACTGCGCTAGCTGGTGGTGAGTGCTGCAAGATTGGATATCCTGTGGGAGAGGGTGAATTGGCCCGGAGCCGTCTTGGAAAGGGGCCAATGGAGCTCAGAACTCAGAACAACTGCTGGGTCCATCTAGTGGCTCCCAGCTGAGTTCAAGCCCACAGAAGGTGCACTGATGGCTGTAGGCTGAATGAGTCTGGTCCCACCCTCATGGCCAGAAATTAGACTGAATTTCAGGGGAAATAAAGTTGCAGGCTCACTGATTATCCACTACCCTGCAATCAAGCTAATGCTGGCTTGCTGAGATAAATCAACACAGATCTGGACTCTGTCTCCACACATTGTCTACCAGTGACAGCAGAGACAAACCTGGAAGTTGGCCTTTTCTCTCTCTCTCTTTTCTTTTTTTTTTTTCCTTCATTGTTTGATCTCATTTTTTTTTTTTTTTTTTTTTTTTGGTGGGTACCGGGGGGTCGACCTCAGGACCTCGCGCGCCAACAGGCACCCGTGCTGCTGAGCGATATCACCGGCCCCTTTTTCGTATGTGGGATCCGGGAGTCGAACTCGGGCCCTCGCGCTTGCAAGGCAGGCGCTTATGCCGCTGAGCCATCTCACCGGCCCTGATCTCATTTTTATATGAGTGTGAATGTGATTTCTAGTTTCTTTGTGGTTGTTGTTCTGTTCTGTTCTTCCTTTTACTTCTTCTTTTTTTTTCCTTCCTGTCTTCTGCACCAGTTTCCCAAAGTTTGCATGATACTCCTTTGTCCTGAAGCCTTGCTTCTAATCTCTTCATCTCTTCCTCTTCTTCTATTTCTCTATTTTTTACCCTAACCCCTTTTAAATTTTTCCCCTGAGGGTAAAATTGGCACATTGAGTGCTTATTTACTGCATACAATTTTCTGATTTCTTTTAGATTTTGTTATGTAATCACAAATCTAGTTCATACAGTTAAGGTGGGAAATTAATGGTTACCTCAGTTTGTCATTTTTTAGGCTGTGTTTGATGCTATTGTTATTGCTGATTGTACCACATTAGCCAGTGACATAATGGTTCTAACCGGCTGTTCTTCCTGGTATTTCAAGACTGAGATTGCTTAAGGGTCATAGAAAACACTGTGTGCCAGTGCCAAAGAACCAGGGACTGGGCCAAGCAGGCAGCAACTTCTCATCCTCAACAAAATGAAGAGATAGGATCTTGCAACAGACTCATAACCCTAAAACCAGCTACATCTGGAAGACGACTTTGAGAAGTAGTCATTTCCTAAGGGTTCTAAATACTAGCTTTAGGGCTGGTGAGATGGCTCAGCGGCGTAAGCACCTGCCTGGCAAGCGCGAGGGCCCGAGTCCCGGAACCCACATACGAAAAAAGGGCCAGTGATATTGCTCAGCGGCATGGGCGCCTGCTGGCGCACAAGGTCCTGAGGTCAACCCCCAGTACCTACAAAAAATAAATCAATAAATACTAGCTTTAAAACAACTTGGGCCGGTGAGATGGCTCAGCAGCTTAAGCGCCTGCCCGGCAAGCGCGAGGGCCCGAGTTCGACTCCTGGAACCCACATACGAAAAAGGAGCCGGTGATATCGCTCAGCGGCACGGGCGCCTGCTGGCGCGCGAGGTCCTGAGGTCGACCCCCCGGTACCCACAAAAAAAAAAAAAAAAAAAACTCACCATGGGTAATTTACAAGCATCAACCCAGGAATTAAACTAAAAAAAAAATAGAAAATGAGAAGATACTTAAACAAGATGCAACCCTAGACATCCAGTTCACCCTGACAGTAAAATTGACTTTTTTTTTATTTTATGGAAAAAAAGTAAAACACAATTTCATAACAATGTAATAGATGAATAACAATAGTTAATACTTTGTGTATCGCTATCTTTAAAGTAGTTACTCTGAGTACAAGATATGGGCATAAAAAATTCTCCAAATGATATTAGCACAAACCTTTCTTTTCAATGAACTAAGAGAAACTAGTAGTGCAACTATCTTGTATTTTTATTCCTTTTCCCTTCCTTCCTTTCCCCTTTCCCCCAATGTAGTTCATTTTTCCTTGGAACAATTCCTCCCAGTTTCACAATATCTATTATACATTTTAGACTTTATTTACTCTTTCAGTTTCTCACACCAGAGAGACAATATGATGTTTACACATTTGAGTGTGATTTATTTCACTTATGAGTATGGTCTCAAGTTGCATCCAATTACCTACAAAAGTCTCATGTTTACCCTTTTTTATGGCTGAATAGTACTGCACTGTATAAAAAAAAAACAACACAACTTTTTTGTCCATTCCTCAGTAGATGAGCATTTGGGTTGTTTCCAAGATCTAGCTATTACAGATTGTGCTGCTATAAACATGGGTGCACTTACATCACTGTGATATGATGTTTTTAGTTCTTCTGGGAAGATACACAGAAGGGGAATAGCTGGGTTGAATGGAACCTATAATCCTAGTTTTTTGAGGAATCTCCATACTGATTTCCACAGCGGTTGCACCAGTCTTCACTCCCACCAATAATGGAGAAGGTTGCCTATTTCTTGATGATAGTCATTCTTTCTGGAGTGAGATGGAATCTCAGTTTTGTCTTAATTTACATCTCTTGAAGGACAAATGACATTGAACATTTTTTCATATATTGATTTGCCATTTGTAATTCTTCCCCTGAGAAGTGCATATTCATCTCAGATGCCCATTTTTGGATTGGGTCTTTGAATATGAGGGGCCATATTTTTTTTAATTCTTTATATGTTTTAGATATGTCCTTTGTCTGAGGGACAACTGGCTATAATTTTTTCCCAGTCTGTGGGTTATCTTTTCACTCTGTTGGTGAATTATTTATTGTGTAAAAGCTTTTTTTTTTTTTTTTGTGGGTACCGGGGGGTCGACCTCAGGACCTCGTGCGCCAACAGGCACCCGTGCCTCTGAGCGATATCACCGGCCCCTTTTTCGTATGTGGGCTCCGGGAGTTGAACTCGGGCCCTCGCGCTTGCAAGGCAGGCGCTTACGCCGCTGAGCCATCTCACCGGCCCCTGTGTAAAAGCTTTTTAATAGAGTGGGATCCTATTTGTTGATTCTTTGTAGTACTTCCCATGAGGTCTGGGTTTTGTTCATGAAGTCTCTGCCTACACGTATGTCTTCAAGATTACTACCTATATTCTTCTCCAGTAGATTTAGTGTTTCTGTTTCAATACTTAGATCTTTGATCCATTTTGACTTTAGTTTAGTGCATGGTGATAGGCATGGGTCTAGTTTTAGTCTTAGGCATGTGAAAAGCCAGTTTTTCCAGTGTTTGGCTCCTTTGTCAAAGATAAGGCGGCTGAGTGTGTTTGGAGTTGCATCTGCATCTTCTATTCTGTTCCACTGATCTTCAGGTATGCTTTTTTTCCAGTACCATGCTGACTTTATCACACTAGATTTGTAGTATAATTTCAGGTCAGGGATTGTGATGACCCTTGCCTTGCCTTTGCTGCCCAGAATTGCTTTTGCTATTCTAGGTCTCTTCTGTTTCCAAAACAGGAATGTTTTCTCTAGTTCTGTGAGATATGCTAATGGTATTTTGATCAGGATTGCGTTAAATCTATATAACAATTTTGGGAGTACAGCTATTTTCACTATGTTGCTTCTTCCTATCCATGAGCAAGGGATATATTTCCATTTTCTGATATCCTCTTCGATCTGCTTTTTCACAGTACTGTAATTTTCAAAGTATAGATCTTTTACTTCCTTTGTTAGATTGATTCTTAAGTATTTCATTTTCTTGGATGCTATTGTGAAGTGTGTGGTTTCCCTAATTTCTCTCTCAGTGAATTCGTTGTTTGTGTACAGGAATGCTATTGATTTTTGAGTGTTGACCTTTTAGCCAGCTACACTACTGAATTTGGTTATTAAGTCTACAAGTCTTTTGGTGGAGTTTTTGGGATCTTCTATGTAGAGTATCATGCCATCCGCAAATAATGATAATTTAACTTCTTTTCCTATCCTTATTCCTTTTATTTCTTTCTCTTGTCTAATTGCTCTGGCTAATGTTTCCAGAACTGTATTAAATAGGAGTAGTGATAGTGGACATGCTTCTCTTGCTCCTGATTTTAGAGTGAAAGCTTTCAGTTTTTGACCATTTAGTATGATATTAGTGGTTGGTTTGTCATAGATGGCTCTTATCAGATTGAGATAAAGACTACCTATTCCAATTTCCTATTAAGGTTTTTATCATGAATGGGTGTTGGACTTTTTCAAATGCTTTTGATGCATCTATTGAGATAATCATGTATTTTTTGTCTTTGGCTCTGATAATATGGTGTATTACATTTATTGATTTGCATACCAGTACCAAGAGGAAGGGGTTAGTGACCATATAAAGACACCAAGGACATACCTCCACGTCCCATGCCGATGCACCCACAAGTGTACACCACCAATCCCCTGGGTAGATCTCAAAGCCAATCACAGTGATACTCCACATTAACTGTCATTTACATTACATTGAGTATACCATGTTGTTTGTTATTATATATGTAGTTCAATAGTAGGTATGGTTGATAATCTCTACCTGTGCAAGATTTGTCACTTAAATTTGATCATAGTTTTTTATGTATAGGAAAAAGCAATATATATGTGGTTTTCTGTTTTTTGTTTTTTGTTTTTTGGTGGGTACCAGGGGTCAACCTCAGGACCTCACGTGCCAGCAGGTGCCTGTGCCACTGAGCGATATCACCGGCCCTTTTTTCGTATGTGGGTTGCGGGAGTTGAACTCAGGCCCTCGCGCTTGCCAGGCAGGCACTTATGCTGCTGAGCCATCTCACCAGCCCCTATATGTGGTTTATATGGTTTAATTATCCAGTGTTGGCTTTGAGACATCCATTGGAGACACTGAAACATAGCCTCTTCGAATAAGGATATATTACTCAGTGTATTTTTCATGGAAACACAGAAGGGGCAGAACTGATGTTGTGAGCAGCCTCATGGATGAGGCTATGCTTGCCTCCAGACAAGCAGCACAATATAACCACATTATATTAGGAAACCATATGGAATGGGCCAAAGAGTTGAGCTGAAATGGCAGAGTTCAAAAAATTGGGAAGAACTATCCACCTTGGTTTGGTTGTAGAAGTGAAGAAATGAAAAAACTCTCCAGGTTTGGTAGGAGCCTGGACATTTTTCCCGTTCTGTGTCTTGTTATCCAGCTAGCTCAGGTGCCCGATGTAGCTGTTAGGTCAATGGCTTTCACTATGTTGGTATGTCTGGACTTTTTTTTCCTCAAGACAGATGGGAAGTTGATGTTGCTGGCATCTTGTGATGTTGGGCCACAGATGATGCTAAATATCGTACAATGAACAAGAGAGCTTTCATTAATGTAAATAACTTTATGGTATACTGACATGCCTGATTAGGTTTTTAAGTTTTTATTATTTACTCAATCTCATGCATTTCCCCTCTGCACAGGCCCAGTGGACAGGACTTAAGCTTTCATCCCACTTGTTAGTTACAAATAAAAATTATTTTTACAAGTTCCATCTATTAAGCATTATTTGGTCTTTATGGATTTCAGGATATTCTCCATCAAGAAACTAATAACAGTTCCACAGCAACTAATAATCTTACTATGATACAAAGCACAGAAGTTTCCTATAAGACCTTTCAAGGGTCTCTGAATTTCTTGTATCAGAATTCCTAAACTATGATCCAGTGCTGTACCATTCTGTGAATGTTTTCAAAGTTCCTGTGGTGTCACAGGCTGTGCAGAATAGCCACAAGAAATATGTCTCTCGAGTTCACCCCAAATATCACCATATTCAACATAACACAATTTCAAATAAACAATTAAAGTTGAGGAATGTGGTTGAGCCTCCGGAAGATCAAACCTTAATGGAGCTACATTATTTGAAAGGGAGAGGTACTTATAAATGATTAGGATTTGACTGGAGAAATAGATGGGTCCGTAGTGTGTTGAGAGGACCAAGAGTTTGTTCTAAAAAGGTAAAAAGAATTTGTAAATTCCTAGGCACAAAGCATCTCATGACAATGTCCAACTGGAATGGTGAGGGAGCCAACAATATGAAGGAAAAGGTGGACAATTCACATTCAATTAGCTGTTTTCTATACATTTCTCATATGGATATAAATTTCATGGAATCTATGTTTTTTAATAAGTAATAATTCTTGCATGCTTTGAATCCATATACAGTATCCTAGAATTGTCTTTTGCCTCTTCATTAATAAGCACAGAAAGAAAACATGGATGTTCCTGGTTTAAATACACAGACTTGATTCGAGTACATTAATGTCATAACTCATCAGTATTGGTGTAAGGCAGATGAATAAACTGTAGAGGAGAGCACAGCCTTAAGTCCCATGATTGGAAGCTGTGATGTACATTGAACCTGAAGAGGAAGGGTCATGACCACGCCCTGGACCCACCTGGGCTGCAGAGCTCTTTGGCATGTTGCCTCCAGCTGCTCAGAACAGCTCTAGGAGGAGTGGTGACAGCCACAACCTGCAAAGCAGTGGGAAGCAGGTGACACATGTGTGAATTGTATTGGGGGTTTTCCCTTTCAGAGATTCTTACTGGTTACCATGGTGCTTTACAAGGGAAGTGGTTTCGATATGCAAAGCATTGCTGGAGTCACACTGAAACATGATCACATAAAGAAAAATCTATGAAGAGCATTCATAGAGATAACTCATTTATATAGACTTCAAAGAAAGGGTTGATGCATTTGGCAGTTTATTTTGTTCAGACAACTACTGATAATTTTACTAATATCTTTGTTGTAGGTACAAAATACCTGACATACAGGACTTAAACATAAAAGGATTATTTTAGCTCATGGTTTCAGAGATTGAAGTTAGTGGTTATTTGACCCCAAGGGGAAATACCATTGTGGAAGGAAATGAAGAAAGAAAGATAACTGCTATATGAGAACCAGGAAGCACAGAGAAAAACAGGTGCCAGAGAGGAAGGAGGAGGGAGAAGATAAGGTCCTTAATGTCACACCTCCATGTCTCAACCAGTCACACCAGCAGTGTGCTTTACTAATATTCTATGCACGTCTCGTACCAAACAAGATATTAATCAAGAGTGTCACATGACTTCCGGTAATATTTTCCTTCTATAAATATTAATGTATAAAGAGAGTGAGTTGCAACTTTTAAGAAGGGAACTGCAGGGCACAGGGAGCTTTACAGTCTGAAGTCCTTAGGTTTCCTGCCTCAACGCCAGAAAGTGCATTTATTCAGCAATCATTTGCCTTTCTTTGGCATGTATTTTTTGGCTTAGAATGAGTAAATCAAGAGACACAATACGACAAAATCTTGTCCATGAAGCTAATGACCTTATTCCTAATTTCTCACCTTTCACAACAGCAGGCCCTCCTGTTCCGTTGTGTCCTGGCCTTACCCGGACTCGTGACGCTCTCTCACAGTGATTTCTCCATGATGAATTAACTCTGGAATTGGCTTAACAGACAAGTGATCCCATTTGGAAGAGCAACACACAGGAAGAGCACACTGAGTCCAGTAAGAAGACTGGAGCAGCCAGGCATGGTGCTGCATTCCTGTAAACCCAGCACTGGGGCGGCTGAAGCAGGTCCAGCCTGAGCTACACAGTGAGCTCAAAAACAGACTAACTTACATAGCAAGATCCTCTCTTAAAAAGAGAGGGAAGCAGCTCTGCAAAGCCAGGAGTAAACTCTTCTTAAATGCAGGCTATGACAGGTCGGCATCCTGGGAGACAAACTCGTCAAGAAGTGTCTGGGTTACAATCTCCCCTTGGAATTGTGCTCACACTGGTAAGGATTGGCTTCTGTTGTCACTCTCAGCTCAGAAAGGCGGGCAATGAAGCAGGAGCCAATCAGTGTTGAGGGGCGGGCTGTATGAACTGTCCAATCGGGTGGCCTGAGGGAAGAGGGCTCTGTTTCCTGGTGCCAAACCCAGATCCGAGCACAGTGCTGAGAGCCGCTCCAGATCGATTGGCTTTAGGATTTCTGCCGGCTACAGGCTGCGTGGGAAGCACGGGGGAGACCTTCCAAACACGCAATGGTGACGTTGTGGGTCGGGTGGCCTGAGACGGGACGGCCAGACGGTGTGAGGTCTGGGCGGAAGTGGTCGGAACATCAGTGGTGGCCGGGAGCCTCCCTCCTGCTCCGAAGTCAGAGTTCTCCTGGGCTCGGCTCCCTGTGCACTCTGTCCTCCCGCCTTGCCCGGGCAGTTGTATTGTGTGTACCCAGCACCCTGTCTCTCCACAGCCACCCCACCAGCCAGTCCGGTGGGGAGTCAAGCTGGTGGAGCTGTGGTGTGCAGGATCCCTGGTCTCATCTTCCCTCCAGCAGAAACACTCCAACAGGGAGGACCCTGGTGGAATCAGTTCTACAAATATCTGTGATACGGGGCCTCAGAGCCACACCTTAGCTCCCCAGGCCAACGCTGCTCTTTGGTGAGAGTAAATTCCCAAAATTCCGACGTATGCGCACATTGCCAAACTCAAGATAAGTGATGATTAATGCCATTAGAATTGAAAGAAAGGATCGACAGTTGTGGTGGTGCACACTTGTAATCCCAGCACTAGGGAGACTGAGGCAGGAAGTTTACTGCAAGTTGGACTTCAGCCTGAGACCTTGAGTCAGACAACAACGAGACTAAATAAATAAATAAATAGAAGAAAGAAATATTCACTATGGCTGGCAGTGTGAGTCGGTGGTAGAGTGCTTGCCAAGCATGCAGTGAACTTCTATGTTACATACACAGCAATGCAAAAACAATCATCATCTTAATGATTAGGTGGCACCTCTACTAACAGAGAGACCACTTAAGGGAGGCCTTCCCATCCAGTTTAGAATGCTGAGAGAAATGGAGGGGACATCAATGTGTTAGCAAGGGCAGAAGAAAGTGTTCCTGGAAGGAGGCCTTCCAGAGAGGAGCTGCCTGTTACACACAGGGTGAGAATCATTAAACTCGGGCATCTGCAGGGAATGTGATTTGGTTGGAGTGGAAAGGGAGAGGGGTAGCACCTCAAATAATTGCTATAGACCTTGGGCTGTAGACACTGTTTTAAGAATTGAAATGCTGATTGAGGTGGACTTCCTATTAAAGGAATATTGCAGTAGGAGTAAAGCCTGAAATGGGAGGTCTGCAGGCATATGTGTGGCTAGTGGTAAAGCAGTTTTCTGTGCAGGGAGGAACAAAGGGGAGGAGAAAGAAATTGGGAGAGGAAGATGGTAATGGTGGTAAAAATCCATGCCTACAACAGAGAGGATCTTCCCCTGTGTCCAGGTTGTTAGTGTGACAATAAAGAATCTTTGTGTGCTGCCGCAATCCGAGAATGGGCCAAATATCACAGGCACTACTTTTTTTTTTTTTTTTTTTTGGTGGGTACCGGGGGTTCGACCTCAGGACCTCGCGCGCCAGCAGGCGCCCGTGCCGCTGAGCGATATCACCGGCCCCTTTTTTTGTATGTGGGTTCCGGGAGTCGAACTCGGGCCCTCGCGCTTGCAAGGCAGGCGCTTACACCGCTGAGCCATCTCACCGGCCCCTCACAGGCACTACTGAAGGAGAAGACTTAGTAAAGATTAGATAAATGTGTCTTCTATTACTACTGAACAGGTAACCCAATCAATTTTTTTGTGGGTTTTTGTTTTGTTTTGTTTTTTGAGATGGGGTGCTTTTACGAAGTTAAGGGTGCCCTTGAACTTACTATGTAGACCGTATTTGCCTCTAACTTGTGGCACTCCTCCTGACTCAGCCTCCTGAGTACTGAGACTGTAGGACCCAATCAATTTTTTTGTGGGTTTTTGTTTTGTTTTGTTTTTTGAGATGGGGTGCTTTTACGAAGTTAAGGGTGCCCTTGAACTTACTATGTAGACCGTATTTGCCTCTAACTTGTGGCACTCCTCCTGACTCAGCCTCCTGAGTACTGAGACTGTAGGAGTGTGCCAGCACCCTAGTCCCTAATTGTTTTTGAGGAAAAAGTGGAAATTAGGAAACTGTCTGACCTTGTCTATCTTAAAAATTGGTGGCTATCATCAAAGTGTGATGGAAAGGGATTTCTCCAGGATACAACAGATTTTAGGTGTGGTCGATGTTTTTATTATATAGAAGATTTAACGTGGGACTTTTCCTCTGAACTACATTCTCCACACCTTTTAATATTTTTAAAATTCTGAAGCCAGGTTTTGCTGTGTTGCCCAGGCTGCAGTACCTTTGATCTTGTTCCAGCCTCCTGGAGTGCTGAGATGACACTCATGTGCCACCATGCCTGGCTAAGATGGGGGTTCCTTAATCACCACTATTCTCCAGGATTGCTGTGCTTGGTTAAATGAAACTTCAGTGAGGCGTGGTGCTGCCCCTCCCTTTCTTCTCAGCCACTTGGGACACTGGGCAGAATTATCGTAATAGCAAGGCCAGGCTGGACAATGGAGCAAGGCCCAAATCAACAGAAAGTAAAATCCCCTGGGGCTGTGCATCCAATGTAAAATAACTTGCATAACATATGCAAGGCCCTGAATTCAGTCTCCAGGACTGAAGCATAAAGGAAAAAGTGATAAGTACTCTGTGGAAATTTACTTTGATTTTGAATTTTATGCTGTTTGCACACTGGTGTCTGTGCTACAATACTTGCTCAAAATCCTGGGCAGCAGCAGTGAGTTCCTGCTTGGTCAGCAAGAGAACACCAAGCAAAAACAACCAGTGATTTACAGTGCACCACATTAAATAAATTATGTGAGATATTTAATATTTTGTTATAAAATAAGCTGTGTTTTATATATGTTTTCTCAAATACATGTTAATGTAAGTTTATCAGTTTTAAAGGGCCAAGGTTTAGCAATGTTTGCTAGATTATGTATATTCAATGCATTTTCAATATATTATATTTCAACTGCCTTAAGGTAGCTCACAGTATTTTTCCTTGGTAACTCAAGTAAAATGTGAAGACTCATTCCTTTGGCTTTTTCTAAAGTGCATCTGTGTAGAATATGAAACTTATCAGGTAGAACCCTGTGTTGAGTGCTGTATTAATCCGGTTCTCCTAAAGAACTGAACTGGAATACATTGTAAGTAGTGTTTTGATTTTTTAAAAAAAGCAATGCTGTGGCTTGTGTTTTCTAGTTTTGGTTTGGTGTGGTTTGATTTGGTTTATTTACTTGTTTTAATAGTATAGAGAGGTCCACCGTGCTAGTCATACTGTCTGGCTTGTTCCATGAGGACAAGGGGCTAGGATAGAAATTGTCAATGACCAGACACAGGGCTGAGCAGTTTGACCACAAGACACCAAGCATGTACAGGCTGAAGAGATAACACTTGCATTCCTAGTTCTATTTTATGCTGATTGTGGGAACCATTCTTACTGCCTCAGCCTTGGTGAAAGTACTTGACTTCCTACTCGAAACTTTCCTGTTTTCCCACTGCCTCTTCCTTGCCTTAATGGGCTGAACTCATGTCTGTCTAGAACTGTCACCTCCCAGACTTGGGGGTCTTTTTCCTTTGTAATGACTTCTATCTCTCTAGGGATAGAGATGACCACAAGCATTTGTTCTGTGTGCCATATGTGTCTGGAGTCTGCAGTCCCTAAACCCCCTGAGTTCTCCTGAATTTGCCACACTCTGTGGACAACTCTCATGCTGACATCCTGGAGAAGCCCATGGCAATGGCCTCTGCAGAAGGGTACAGCTGAGATAAAGCACTTCCTTGACCCCCAGTGTGTGTCAACATAGCACAGCAAGCTATGGAGACCTCTGGGTTTTTGCTCTAGTAGAATCTGAAAGGCTGTAGTGAGGGGAGGAGAATAGGAAAAGCACCTGCCATGGTGGAGCATGCCTGTAATCCCAGCACTCGGAAGGCTGAATCAAAAGGATTGCCATGAGTTTGAGGCCAGCCTGGCCTACATAATGAAACCCTGCCTGAAAAAAAAAAAGGCAGAGAAAAAGTAGACTGAGATTTTTGGGTCACTCAGCTTGGGTTTGTAATGCAGAGTTGTAAAAATGTCATCTCATGGGGTCTCTTGGCCCTGTCAGGGTGCCATGTCATCCAGGAGCTTCTGCGTCCACTATACCTGCTAAGTGAGAGGTTTTTAGCCACTGGTGATTGCATACTTGAGAAAACATGTGAAAGTAACATAACACCTCATTTGCCTTTTCCACAGTTGCAGGAAAGCAGGCTTTTCATATTCAGTCAGTGATATAAATCCACTGGAAGCATTTTCTTTCCTGCTGCTCTAGAAACCAAATAGAGAAAATGCCACTGATGCTCAGAGCATGCTTGCTAGCGCACAGAGTGTGGATCTACGTAAAGTCTAATCCACACTCTCCGGGGGCAGTAATTCCTATTTGTCCTCCTGACAAACTCCAGATGCTTTCTAGTGTGATGAATTTTACTAATTTTTTTTTTTTTTTTTTTTTGTGGGTACCGGGGACCTCAGGACCTCGCACGCCAGCAGGAGCCCATGCTGCTGAGTGATATCACCAGCCCCTTTTTCGTATGTGGGTTCCGGGAGTCGAACTCGGGCCCTCGCGCTTGCCAGGCAGGCACTTACGCCGCTGAGCCATCTCACCGGCCCCGAATTTTACTGATTTGAATTGATATTCATTTCCATTTTTCATGTCTTTTATGCCTTTTTTTCTCGTTTCCTGTGTAAGCCCTTCAGTAATTTATTTCCTTAAGTGTTCATATTTGCACTGATGATAGGTTTTAATAAGCTATTTTCTCTTCCAGTTATTTGTTTGTCACCTGTAGAGAATGAAAATACCTTGTATAATTTTTAATCTGCAGGTTAATTTCATCAAGGACATTCTTTGCTAAACAGAAATCCTGTTATTCTTCTTGTATCTCTTTATAGTCACCTTAACATTTGTGCCTTTACAAATTTATATCTGAAGATTTTTCTGCTCTTACCACGTAAGAAAGTGATTTTCTTTTACTTTCTTCCATGTGTTGCAGTTTCTTATTTTTTCTGTTTTTGCCTTATATCTGCCCGGTGTGCACCTTTGAAAGTTTGTGATGAAAATGTGGTTTACTCAGCCCAGAAAATATACAGTATATGTGTTCAATCACCTGTTCCTCTTGATTTGTACTGCCAGCCATTTCAAATCTTATTTTAGAATAAAACAAGTATTTCCTTTTTTTTTTTTTTTTGTGGGTACCGGGGGGTCGACCTCAGGACCTCGCGCGCCAGCAGGCACCCGTGCCGCTGAGCGATATCACCGGCCCCTTTTTCGTATGTGGGTTCTGGGAGTCGAACTCGGGCCCTCGCGCTTGCAGGGCAGGCGCTTAAGCCACTGAGCCATCTCACTGGCGCTAAAACAAGTATTTCTTAATATTTCTTATGAATTTAGTATGTCTAACTATTGTCTTGTGTTCAGACTTAAATGACTGTAGCTCTACAATGTGGCCCAGTGAATGGAAAGGGAAACTTCTCCTTACTTTTTTGTTTGAGATTTGAAAAATAGAGTGCTGTCTTTGCTTTTCAGAAGGGATTGTGAAAGATGTTTGTCACATTCATAGTTGCTTCAGTGATATTATACATATACTTGTATTACAAATATAATTTGAAGAATTTATAGCATATCACATCATCAAATCTAACTCTGTACATTCTTTTCTATATATTCATATCATCTCCAATTTATTTTTCTTTTGGTTTTTTGTGACAGATATTCCCTGTGTAATTTACGTGACCTTGAACTAATTATGTAGCCCAGGCTGGGCAAGAACTTGTGTTTTTCTTCTGCCTCAGCCCACCCAACTGCTGGGATTATATGCAGATGCACCATGCCTGGCTATGGAAATTTGCCTGTGCCTAATATTTTTCTCTATGACTATGTTGCAGATCTTTAAAGAATCTGTTAATAAGGTTTTATAAAGGCGGATATATAAGTCCTTGGAGGTGTATGACTCTTTCATTGTTAATAAAGTCTTTCTTTTACAGTGATATATGAGGAGGATTTTCTTGTATAAAATATTGGCACAGATGGAGACAAGTAGTAGAATGGTCCAGCTGTTAACTCTTTTAAGGCTGACATTAGAAGTTTATGCAAAAATTGGGACTTCCAGGAAGATGGTGGGGTGGTAAGCAGCAGAGAAAGAGCCTCTCTGATAATTGCTGTCCACAGTGGAATATAGCAACACAAGGAAGAGAAGAAGGAGGGAAGTGGGTCCCCTGGACCCAGGAAGGATCAGAAGCGAGAATTGAAGCCCATGGGGAGAGTGAAGAGAGAAACTTCAACACAGAAGGAGGTAGCGGGCAGCACCTTCTCCGTGAGTCTGGACTCACTGCATGAGAGGAGCGGTTCAAACCTGCTGACACACAGCGACTGCTGGCAACAACAGAGGCCTTCATGGGAAGATGCAGCAGTAGAAGGGAACAGTGAATGTGGAGGACTGCACTGGCTGGTGGTGAGTGCTACAGGATCAGGTGTCCCACGGAATTGGGCTATTGGCTGAGAGCCAACTTAGAGAGGGGCCAACTGAGCTCAGAACTCAGAACAACTGCTGGGTCCATCTAGCAGCTCCCAGCTGAGTTCAAGCCCACAGAAGGTGCACTGAGTGCTACAGGCTGAACGGGTCTGGTTCCCGCCTTACAGCCAAAAGCCAGCCTAAAATTCAGTGGAAATAAAGGTTCAGGCTTGCTAGATTATCCACTATCCTGCCATAAAGCTAGTGCTGGCTTGCTGGGATAAATCAGTATGGATCTGGACTCTGTCTCCACATGTTGTCTACCAGTGACAGCAAAGACAAACCTGCAAGTGGACATTTTTTGTCTCTCTCTCTCTCTCTCTTTTCTTGGGTTTTTTTTTCCTTCATTGTTTGATCTTGTTTTTGTATGAGTGTGAAGGTGATTTCTTGTGGTTGTTGTTCTGTTCTGTTCTTCCTTTTCTTTCTTTCTTCTCTCTTTCCCTCCTGCCTTCTGCACGTTTCCCAGTTTGCATGATCAGCCTTTGTCCTCCAGCCTTGCTTCTAATCTCTTCATCTCTTCATCTTCTTCTATTTCTCTATTTTTTACCCTGACTCCTTTTAAATTTTTTCCCTGAGGATAAAATTTGCATTTTTTTTTTTTTTTTTTGGGTACTGGGGGTTGAACTCAGGACCTCGCACACCAGCAGGTACCCGTGCTGCTGAGCAATATCACCGGCCCTTTTTTCGTATGTGGGTACCAGGAGTCTAACTCAGGACCTTGCGCTTGCCAGGCAGGCACTTATGGCACTGAGCTATCTCACTGGCCCCAAAATTTGCATATTGAGGGCTTATTTACTGCATACAATTTTCTGGTTTCTTTTAGATTTTGTTATATAACCACAAATCTAGTTCATACAGTTAAGGTGGGAAATTAATGGTTACTTCAGTTTGTCATTTTCTAGGCTGTGTTTGATGCTATTGTTATTGCTGATTGTACCACGTTAGCCAAAGTGACATAATGGTTCTAACCGGCTGTTCTTCCTGGTGTTCCAAGACTGAGATTGCCTAAGGGTCACAGAAAACACTGTGCCAGTGCCCAAGAACGAGGGACTGGGCCAAGCAGGCAGCAGCTTCTCATCCCCAACAAATTGAAGAGGTGGGATCTTGCAGCAGACTCAAAGCCCCAAAACCAGCTACACCTGGAAGACAACTTCGAGAAGTAGTCATTTCCTAAGGGTTCTGAATACTAGCAATAAAGTAACTCATCATAGGTAATTTACAAGCATCAAGCCAGGAATTAAACTAAAGAAGTTTATGCAAAAATTGATAAAAGTTCAATTTTCTAATAAATGTGTTTTTTTTGGTTTTTTTTGTTTTTTTTTTTTTTTGTGGGTACCGGGGGGACGACCTCAGGACCTCGCACGCCAGCAGGCGCCCGTGCCACTGAGCGATATCACCGGCCCCTTTTTCGTATGTGGGATCCGGGAGTCGAACTCGGGCCCTCGCACTTGCCAGGCAGGCGCTTAAGCCACTGAGCCATCTCACCGGCCCTAATAAATGTGTTTTTAAAAATATAGTTTCTTCTGTAAAATTTTCTTGATATTCACATATCATAAGTATCTTCCTTCACGTTTGATTCTATCAACTACAAATCATTTTTTAACTTGCAGTATGTTAAAAAGTCATCCTTAAGCAAACCTAAACAAAGACCATTTGTTTTTCTGTAGTTATTGTGTGTAAACTGACCTTGATTTTACAAAAAAGATTTTTGAGGTATTCCCTTATACTGTGTTTTCTGAATGGGAACCCCTTGGCTTTATTGTATTCAGATAGTTTTAGAGAGTATTAAAAGTATGAGAAAGACTATTATTTTCCAGTTGATCTCTGACAAGGTAAATCATCTCGCCTTTGCTCTCAGGTGCTACATCTTGATCCATTCATCATGTGTGGATAATGATTTTGCCTCTTCCATTTCAATCCTTGTGTCACTTATTTCTCTTCCTTGCATTATAACATGACACATGAATTTTAATCTCACATGCCAGGACATTGGAAATAGTGAATATCCTTGACTTATTTCTGATCATAATAGAATTCACGTAGAGCGGCTCCATTTAGAGTCATATATGTTAGTTTTGTAGTTGTTAATCCTTTTTGGCTTTTTATTACAGACATTTAATAAATAATTAATAGAAATTAAGGTTTAGAAAATGTTTATACCAAGATTCAAATACTCATTTGAGGTTTGTGTTTGTTGCTTTACGTTTCCGATGCTGAACTATCCTAATCTTTGATAAAATGTGCAAGCATCACTTAATTATGATATTGTGGCTGTGTGAGTGTGTATGTGTGTTTATGCATCATGTGTGTTTGTCTGTATGTAGTACGTCACATTGCACCTAGGGAATCACATATGCTGGGGAGGGATGCTACCACTTAGCTTTCTGCTTAGAAGATATTTTCTAGTCAACCCTTGTAATTTACTATTCAGTGTTTTATCCTGGCTTTAAAAATCTGCATGCATAGGTGTTACAGCCTTTTCTTATAAACGTGTTGCCTGGTTTCAGGTAAAGATCACACAAACTTGATGAAATTTCTGCAGAGATTTCCTATGTATGTAAGCATGTATGTCTGTTTATAGATAGGATCTCACTATGTAGCACAGGCTGGCCTGAACCCACTATGTAGCCCAGGCTGGCCTTGAACTCATGGCAGTCCTCCTGCCTCAGCCTCCCAAGTGCTGGGATTACAGGTATGTCCCACCATGCATGGATCTCCTATCCTCTTTTTTTTTTTTTATTAGACATGGGAGACTTTGTCTACTTGAACTTATCTTTTTTTAGTATAATGGTTGCATTAGTATATACTTTATATATATAACAAATATGTTCATGATGAGGAATTGGCGTATATACATATCTCATCTCATCTTGATCTATATCTTAAAGTTTCGTGGAAGCACCTGTAATACCACTGGGAGATAAATTTATGAAAGGAAATTTTTTGTTTGCCACTTGAGTTGCTTGCCAATTAGAATTCTCCACAATTCCTCTTATTCATATATCACATTTGAAATTTTACATATTACTAAGAATTTATGTCTATTATCTAAATTTCATTAAATGATAATTTAATTATACTTTTTGTCTTAGAAATCCTGGATCAGCCAGGTGCAGAGATGGGCTCGTGTAACCCCAGCATCCCAGAGGTGATCAGCAGGATCAGAATTGGACGGGCCAAATAGCACGGGCCGAATAGTGACTTTTTCTCAGAAATTAAAACATCAATGGTCTTTGTAAATATTTCTCATTTTCATAGTGAGTTTTGTGGTTATGCCTGTCTTGTTACTCCCTGACTTGTTCATAGTTTTCAGATTATTGATGTCAGTTTTATTAATTAATGGTTCTATTTTTCTCATGAACTGTTTTGCTAAACATATTTCTTAAACCTTTATATTTAAGTGAAAGTTGTTTTATTTCAAACTTTGATGATATTCTTAAATTGTCACCTAATTCTAAATATTTCAATATTCATTTTGTGACTTATATTTGAAACAAGATTATTTAAGAAGGAATTTTGCCTCAAAAACATATGGGGGGCCGGTGAGATAGCTCAGTGGCATAAGCGCCTGCCTGGCAAGCACGAGGTCCTGAGTTCGACTCCCGGTACCCACATACAAAAAAAGGGCCAGTGATATCGCTCAGCGGCACGGGCGCCTGCTGGCGTGTGAGGTCCTGAGGTCGACCCCCCAGTACCCACAAAAAAAAAAAAAATTGAGACAACCTTTATACTTAGTAAATGGTGGAAGATTGCATATATTCTAACAGAATTTTTGTAAAACTTCTCTGGAAACTTTTTTTGGGAATGGTCTAAATATATCTAACACCAAGTGTGTGAATATTATTAAGTAACTTAGAATGAAAGATCTATACTTTGCATTCCTGAAGTTAGTTAAAATTTGGAACTACAATAATCTGCCTATGTAATATTGATTTAACTATTTTTACTTGTATCTCAGTGAAGTTGTGCTATTCACTATTGGAATTTCAGGGATCATTTAAAATATATTTCTGTTTTTATGCTGTTTGCCTAGCAATACAAAGCCCTACAAAATTGCTCATTTTGACCTTGAAATTGTGATCCCCTTGCTTAATACTTCCAATATGCTGTGTTTGCATGTGTGTAGTATCATCCCTTGCTGCATTCAGTCTTTTATATTTATTTATTTATTTTCAGTTTTTTGAGACAGGTTCTCACTATATATTTCAGACTGGTGTTTAGCTCACTATAGAACTTGAGGCAGTCCGCCTGCCCTAACCTTCCAAGTGCTGGGATTAAGGCATGCACCACCATGTGCAGATCTTGTTTTTTAAAGAACATGAAAATAAGATGTCTGGAGTGAAAATCAGTATCACAAATGTAAACCAATATACAGAGGTACCTCGTTTTATGAACTTAATATTTTACAATTAAATTACAACTTAATGTTTTACAATTTGGGGGAAGATGGATGGATGCATTTGTGTTTGTCCTGGGAAAATGGCCATGGTCATGTTTGCCACCAGATGTGGATTTTGCAAGTGGATGCAAAATTTTTTTAATGCTTTTGTGACCCAAATTGCTTGCAAACAAGAGCATTTGTGAAAGAAGGTATTAGTGTATTTTTAGATAATCAATTAAGACAAACACTATCAAAATAAATGTTTTATATAAGAACCCAATTCAGATGTTTCCTAGAATATGTACACTATTAGAAGCTTGATCATCTGTCCCTCACTGTAATTGCACCAAATGCATGCACTTTCCTGTAGTCAATGCTAAAAAAAAAAAAAGTAGTTACTAAATTCTGACTTATGACCTTAATACATTGGTCTCATTTTACTCTATCACCATAGTGAATGCTAAGTCAATAATTACTAAATAGGTGAGGAAAGAGACAGAGTAATGCACAAAATATTGTTCATTAACATAAAATTATGAAGAAACAGTTACTGGCCTCTTAGACTCGTATACTGATTTTTCACCTCCTGGCCAGTGAACAAATCAAAGGAGTCTATGTATTTGGTTAATCATGAAAAAGGATTTGCTCAAAGCTAGCAGTGAGGAAATGGAGTGGCATCTTTTCTCAAATCACCATCTCCATTTAAAAGTGGGCAGTAGTAGTTTAGTTTAAGGAGCAGTGTGCAGCAAGCACAGAGAGGTAATGCAGCTCTCCACACTGGCTTCATCCCTTCCGGCCACCTTTAGCTCATTGTCCCCTTACTTGTGGAAAGAAACCAAGCTTTAGGCTTCCTGGTGTCATCATCTGCATATTTTGTTTTTCATCTGGGCTGAAGAGAGGTGAGGAAGCTGTGTATGCCCTAGGTCTCAGGAAACCACTTGTCTCTTAAGGGAAAAAAAAAAAAACAACAAAAAAAACCTCTTTTAATGCCCTACTTTTCAGCCTTGCATGGTGGTGCACATTTGTAATCCTAGGAGTATAGAGGCTGGGGCAGGAGGATCACTTTGAATTGGAGGCCAACCTGGGCTCCATAGTGGGTTCAAGGCCAGCCTGAACTGCATAATGAGACCCTGTCTCAAAAAAACAAAAAGAAATAATAAAGTCCTATTTTTTAGTGCTTGTTACAATTCCATTTCATCTGTGTACAACCTAAAATTTCACCATTTTGTTTTTCTTTAGTATAGCTTTGCAGTTCATGCAGTTTACAATCATCTTGGGAAGTGGTTATGTACCACAGCTTGTGTCCTTTTTTTAATCCCCTCCCCCTTTCTCCCCTTCCTCCCTTCTCCTCCAATTCCCCCATCCCAAATTTCATTCTTCCTGATAGTATTAATCTTGCCTCTTGTTACAGTATATAATGTTTACATTCATTGAGATGACTAGATTATTGTTCATGGCCTATCTTTATTCTGCTTATTTGCCCTTTCCCTCCTCATCCCTTGAAATTTCCCTTGGACCACTTCCCTATCACAAGTGATCCATCTCCTAGTCCCCTTCTATCCATCACTGATTATTCTCTCTGCGTGTACTTTGCCTCACTCAAATGAGTGGCAAAATACCATATTTAAGTGTCTGGGTCTGGTTTATTTCACTCTACATTTTATTTCCTAGATGTGTCTATTTTCCTACACATGTCTCAAATCTCTCATTCTTTAAAGCCTAGTAGTATGCCATTATATATAGTTACCACATTCTCTTTATCCAATAACCTGTTGTTGGGTATACAAGCTGTTTCCAGGACTTAGCTATTATGAGTTGTGCTGCTATAAACATTGGTCTGCATGTAGCACTGTAGTATGATGACTTTAGCTGTTTGGGGAAGATACCTAGAAGGGAGAGAGCTGGGTCATAAAGAATTTCTAATTACAGTTCTTTGAGAAATCTCTATATTGACTTCAGTAATGGTTGTACTAATTTACATTCACATCAAAAATAAAGGCTCCTTTTTCACCACACCTTCACCAACATTTCTTTTTTTTTTTGTTTTGTTTTTTAAAGAGAAGAAAAAACAAAACAAATCAAAAGAAGAACAAATTTTCAAAACAACATAATAGGAGGGTAACAATGGTTAATACATTACGTATTACTATCTTTAAGTTAGTTATTCAGGACACCAGACATTAGCATTCAATTGTCCAAACATTATTGGCACAAACCTTACTCTTCAATGAACTACGTAAAAATGGTAGTGTATCTATCTTAACCATCATATATATATATATATATATATATATATATATATATATATATACAATTTTTTTTTCCCTTTCCCTTCTTTCTTTTCCCTATTCCAGTCTCTCTTTCCTTTTGACCAGTTTCTTTTTGATTCACCATATCTATTGTACATTTTGGATCTTATTTACTCTTTCAGTTTCTCATACTAGAGAGATAATACGATGCTTACACATGTGCTTCTGGTTTATTTCACTTATGAGTATTTTCTCGAGTTGCATCCATTTACCTATAAAAGTCTCCAGTTTATCCTTCTTTATGGCTGAATAGTACTCCATTGTATAAAAATACCACATCTTTCTTATCCATTCCTCAGTTGATGGGCATTTGGGTTGTTTCCAAGATCTGGCTATTACAAATTGTGCTGCTATAAACATGGGTGCACATATATCGCTGTGGTACGATGTTTTTAATTCTTCTGGGAAGATGCCCAGAAGGGGAATAGCTGGGTCAAATGGGACCTCCAACCCTAGTTTTCTGAGGAATCTCCACACTGACTTCCACAGTGGCTGTACCAGTCGACACTCCCACCAACAGTGAAGAAGGGTTCCTTTTTCCCCACAGCCCCTCCAGCATTTGTTATTAGTTGATTTCTTAATAGTAGCCATTCTTTCTGGGGTGAGATGGTATCTCAGTGTTGTTTCAATTTGCATCTCTCGAATGACTAGTGATGTTGCACATTTTTTTGTATATTTGTTTGCCATTAGTATTTCTTCATCTGAGAAATGTGTATTCATCTCAGATGCCCATTTTTGGAGTGGGTCTTTAAATTTGGGAGGTCTGATTTTTTTGAGTTCTTTATATGTTCTCGATAGTAATCCTTTGTCTGAGGAACAGCTGGCAAACATTTTTTCCCACATTGTGGGTTGTCTCTTCACTCTGTTGGTGGTTTCTCTTGCTGTGCAAAAGCTTTTTAATAAGATGAGATCCCAGTTATTGATTCTTTGGGATAGTTCCCGTGCGGTTGAGTTTTTATTCATAAAGTCTTTGCCTACACCAATGTCTCCAAGGGTTTTACCTATCCTACCTTCCAGCAGATTTAATGTTTCTGTTTTAATATTTAGATCTCTGATCCATTTTGAATTTAGTTTAGTGCATGGTGAAAGATATGGATCTAGTTTTAATCTTCGGCATGTGTAGAGCCAGTTTTTCCAGCACCATTTCTTAAAGAGGCTATCTTTCTTCCAGCGAATGTGTTTGGCACCTTTGTCAAAGATAAGGTGGCTTAGTATGTCTGGGGTTGTTTCAGCATCTTCTAATCTGTTCCATTGATCTTCAGGTCTGTTTTTTTGCCAGTACCACACTGTTTTTATCACAGTAGCTTTATAGTATAATTTCAAGTCGGGGATTGTGATGCCCCCTGCCTTGCCTTTGTTGCCCAGAATTGCCTTTGCTATTCTAGGTCTCTTCTGATTCCAAATGAATTTTAGGATTGTTTTCTCTAATTCTGTGAGATATGCTGTTGGAATTTTGATTGGAATTGCATTAAATCTGTATAACAATTTTGGAAGTATGGCCATTTTCACTATATTGGTTCTTCCTATCCAGGAGCAAGGGATATCTTTCCATTTTCTGATATCCTCTTCAATCTCCTTTTTCAGAGTACTGTAGTTTTCAGTATAGAGGTCTTTTACATCCTTCGTGAGGTTGATTCCTAGGTATTTCATTTTTTTGGATGTTATTGTGAAAGGTATTGTTTCCCTAATTTCTCTTTCAGTAAGTTTGTTATTTGTGTACAGGAAGGCTATTGACTTTTGAGTATTGACTTTGTATCCAGCTACACTACTGAATTTGCTTATTAAATCTAGCAGTTTTTTAGTGGAGTTTTTGGGGTCTTCTGTGTAGAGTATCATGTCATCTGCAAATAATGATAATTTAACTTCTTCCTTTCCAATCATTATTCCTTTTATTTCTTTCTCTTGTCTAATCGCTCTGGCTAAAGTTTCCAGAACTATGTTGAATAAGAGTGGGGACAGTGGACATCCTTGTCTTGTTCCTGATTTTAGAGGGAAGGCTTTCAGTTTTTGGCCATTTAGTATAATATTGGCTGTTGGTTTGTCATAGATAGCTTTTACCAGATTGAGATAAAGACCCTCTATTCCAATTTTCTGTAGGGTTTTTATCATGAAAAGGTGCTGGACTTTGTCAAAAGCTTTTTCTGCATCTATTGAGATGATCATGTGATTTTTGTCTTTGGTTCTGTTAATATGCTGTATTACATTTATTGATTTACGTATGTTGAACCATCCCTGCATCCCTGGGATGAATCCAACTTGGTCATGGTGTATAATCTTCTTGATGATTTGTTGGATTCTGTTTGCCAGTATCTTATTAAGGATTTTTGCATCTATGTTCATTAGGGAGATTGGCCTGTAGTTCTCTTTCTTAGTTGGGTCCTTCTCTGGTTTTGGTATCAGGGTAATGCTTGCTTCCAGGAATGAATTTGGGATTATTGCTTCCCTTTCAATTTCATTGAAAAGTTTGAGAAGTAGGGGCGTTAGGTCTTCTCTAAATTTCTTGTAGAATTCGGCAGTGAATCCATCAGGGCCTGGGCTTTTCTTTGTTGGGAGGTTTTTAATTACATCTTCAATTTCATTGGCTGATATTGGTTTATTTAGGATTTTTAAATCTTCTTGATTCAGCTTTGGTAATTCATATGAATCTAGGAATCTGTCCATTTCTTCTGCATTTTCCATCTTAGTAGAATATAAATTTTCAAAATAGGTATAGATGATCTTCTGGATTTCTGCAGGGTCCGTCGTGATATCACCCTTTTCATTTTCAATTGCATGGATTTGAGTCTTCTCTTTTCTTTTTTTAATAAGGTTGGATAAGGGTTTGTCAATCTTATTTATTCTTTCAAAGAACCAACTTTTTGCTTCATTGATTCTTTGTATTGTTTTTTTATTCTCCAATACGTTAATTTCTGCTCTGATCTTTATAATTTCCTCCCTTGTATGGGCTTTTGGCTTAACCTGCTCTTCTTTTTCTAGAAGCTCGAGGTTCACCCTTAAGTTGTTTATTTGCGCTTGCTCTATTTTCCTGATATAAGTGTTTAATGCTATAAATTTCCCTCTTAGGACTGCTTTCATTGTATCCCATAAGTTCCGGTATGTTGTACTGTCATTATCATTCAGTTGTAGAAAGTGACTAATTTCTTCTTTAATTTCATCTGTGACCCATTGGTTGTTCAGGAGGATGCTGTTTAATTTCCATGTGTTTAGGGAGTTTTTGTGGGATCTTTTGCCATTGATTTCCAATTTCATTGCACTATGGTCTGATAATATGCATGGGATAATTTCAATTCCTTTGCATTTACTTAAGCAGGTTTTATGAGCTAGTATGTGGTCTATTTTGGAGAACGTCCCATGTGCAGCTGAGAAAAATGTGTATTCTGATGTTGTGG
Organism: Erethizon dorsatum; assembly: GCA_028451465.1. Lineage (NCBI taxonomy): Eukaryota > Metazoa > Chordata > Mammalia > Rodentia > Erethizontidae > Erethizon > Erethizon dorsatum. Next base: position 37,444,405 of record CM051831.1, read on the forward strand.
GATGGAACACTCTGTAGACATCTACTAAGTCCATTTGTTCAAAAGTTTGGTTCAGTTCTACTATTTCATTATTGATTTTCTGTCCAGTTGATCTATCTTTTTGTGACAGTGGAGTATTGAGATCTCCCAATATAATTGTATTAGTGCTTATTTGATTTTTCATGTCCTTTAGTACTTGTTTTATATAGCTGGGTGCATTGGTATTTGACGCATATATATTTATGATCGTTATCTCTTCCTCTTGGATTGTTCCCTTTACAAGGATGTAATGACCGTCTTTATCTCTCTGAATCCTTCTTGGCTTGAAGTTCACTTTGTCTGCAAAAAGAATAGCTACCCCTGCTTTTTTCTGGGTTCCTGTGGCATGGAGTATTGTTTTCCATCCTTTGACTTTCAGTCTATGAATTTCTTTCTGAATTAAATGTGTTTCTTGTATACAGCATATTGTTGGATCTTGCTTCTTGATCCATTTCGCCAGTCTGTGCCTTTTGATTGGTGAATTGAGACCGTTAACATTGATGGTTAAAACTGATATGTATTGACTTGTCATGATATTTTCCTGTTGTTGGTTCCCACTCTTTGTTTTTCCGCTTTCCGGCTATTTAATTATTTGCCCTGCCTGGTGGATTCCTTCTGTTGGGGTTCCTATCTCTTTCTAGAATGTCCTTCAGAACGTTTTGGAGTGCTGGTTTGGTGGTCATAAATTTTCTCAGATGTTCTTTGTCATGAAAGTATTTTATTTCTCCATCAATTTTGAAAGATAGTTTTGCAGGGTACATCAATCTGGGCTGAAAATTATTTTCCTTTAGAGCTTGCAATACATCATTCCAAGCTCTTCTTGAATTGAGGGTTTGTGCTGAAAAGTCAGCTGTGATTCTGATGGGTTTTCCTTCATAGGTGATTTGTTTCTTCTCCCTAACAGCTTTTACGATTCTGCCCTTCTGTTGAATTTCTGGGATCTTGACTATAATATGTCTGGCTGAGGTTTTTTTTTGATCATGTCTAGTTGGTGTTCTAAAAGCTTCACTTATAGGGGTGTCAAATTCCTTTTCTCTTCCAGGAAAGTTCTCCCTGATTATGTCTTTGAACAAGGTTTTAATGTCGTTGATGCTATCTCCTGCTTTTTCATTTATTCCAATTATTCTTAAGTTGTTTATCTTTGAGTCATCTAGCAGCTGCTGAATTGATTTTTCATGGTCCCTTGCTATTTTTAAGAATTTTTCCATTTCATGATCACTAATTGCAAGCCTGTCTTCTATATCTGAGCTCCTGTCCTCGCATTGGCTTATTCTGCTACAAATACTTTCAATGGAATTTTTTATCTCTTGGATATCTGCTTGAATCTGCCTTATGGATTCCATTTCTTTCCTATGCTGAGCATTCATGGTTTCTATAGTTTTCTTAAGTTCATCTATTTTTTTGTCTGTATCAGCTATAGTGTCCTTAAGCATGGTCTTCGTTGTAGACATTATCTCTGCAGTTATCTGTGAGATTATTTCTGTTTTAATTTTTTCCAGAACCTCATTCAGTTGCTTTGTTGTTACCACTTCAGATAGGCCAGGTGGGTGGCTTTCGGATTGTCCCACCTCGTTGCTCCCTAGGTTTGCCTTTGGTGAATTGGATGTGTGTGGTTGCATCTTGTTTAAGTGTCGTCTCATTTTTTCTTTCTTTAATTCCTGGGGTGATGTTTGCAAATTACCTATAGTAGGTTACTTTATTGCTAGTGTTTAAGATCTTTAGAAGATGACTACTTCTCTGCAGTATCTTCCAAGTGGAGCTTGCTTTTAGGTTTTGAGCTTTCTGCCAGATCCTACCACTTCAATTCGTTGGGTATGCGAAGTTGCTACCTGTTTGGCCCAGTCCTTGATTCTTTGGTACTGTGCCACTGTATTTTCTGTGTCCCTTAGTCAATCTCAATCATGAAATATCAGGAAGGAAAGATGTTTAGAACAATTATTTCACATTTGGCTATAATGTTAACTAAAGCATCAAACACAGCCTAAAAAATGACAGACTGAGCTAACCAGTTATTTACCACTTTTAGCTGTATAGAGTTGCGGTTATATAACAAAATCTAAAACACACCAGAAAAATTATATGCAGTATACAAGTCCTATGTATGTCAATTTTTCCTTGAGGAGTTTAAATTTAAAATGAGTTAAGGAGGAAATAGAGTATTGGGAGAAGAGGAATTAGATGTAAGGTTAGAGGACCAAGAGGGATCCCACTAAAATTGGGACACTAGTGCAGAGGACAGGTGGTAAAAAGAGAAGGAAGGGATAAAAGGAAGAACAGATCACAACCACAATCACAAAGAAGTTAGAGGCACTGTTTACACTCATATAAAAAACCAGAGAGAATAATGAAGGAAAGAGCAAATACACATACAGAAACAAAAATGAAGATAAAAACAATAAAACAGACAGATCAAAAATAAAACCCCACCAAAAAACAAAACAAAACAAAACAAAAACAAAAAAACCCTTCGCCAGAAAAAAAAAAAATCAGTGAGAAAAAAAAATAAATAAATAAAAAATAAAAAAAATAAAAATAAAAAAAATAAAAAGAATCAGTTCCAGGTGTTGACTCTGTTGTAGGCAGGTACCTTGTGACAAAGTCCTGTTCTGTGCAGGTCCGTCCCAGTAAGCCAGGAGCGCCCTCTGGCGGGCAGTGAGCAGAGGCGCGTACTTTCAGGCAGAGACCAGTCTAGCTCGCCTCCGCTCTCAGCGCCCTTTCACGATCCCTGGGCCTGAGAGGCTCAGTGCGCTGTCCGGAGCGCGGGTTCCCTGCACTGGTTCCCGCTGCTCTGGTTTTTTGCCACGCCCCCCACAATGGCGCCGGGCCAGTCGCTCTCTGGCACGGGACAGGTGTGGCTGAGAGTCCAGTCTCGTTGGCCTGCTGACCTCAGCACACTTTCGTCGGCCTGAGAGGCCCCGTGCTGTCCTGTCTGGAGCACAAGTTCCCAGAGCAGTTTCTGAGCCGCTCTGAGTTTCGCCACACCCCCCACAATGGCACCCGGCCGGTCGCTCTCTGGCGCGGGGCAGCTGTGGCTGAGAGACACTCACCGCCGGTCAGCGCCGTTCTCCGCCGCTCCCCTGCCCCGCCGCTGTCTCAGGATCCTCCGTGGGGGCTCCCTGGGCGCCAGCTGCCACCGTGTGTCCGTAGAATCCGCGGCGCTGCAACTCCCGGGATAGTAGAAGGTGCGCGCGTGCGGTCTGCTCCTTCTTTCCTTCTTCTTTGTTGGAAGTCACCCGTCACTGGTGCCGGGGGTCCCAGATTGCGCTTCAGAACTTTTCTGGGTTTCGGGGAGGCATCTCCCCCTCTCCTGCGCTTTCCGGGTCGCTATATTCCCGTGTTCCAATGGTAACTTTTAGAGAGAGTTTCGCTGCCTGCTTCTTACTCATCCGCCATCTTGAGGTCCTCCACCAGGCACTGTGATGACGTATTCTTGATGCAGTAATCAGGTGTAACTGGAAATCATTCTTGCCCTCACCAACATTTCTTATTGTTTGATTTCTTAATGATTGCCATTCTTTCTGGAGTAAGTTGAAATCTCAGCATTGTTTTATTTTGCATTTTTCTAACGGCCAGAGATGTTGAGCATTTTTTCATATATTGATTGACCATTTATATTTCTTCCTCTGCAAAGTGTCTGTTCTTTTCTCTTGCCCATTTCTCTACTGGATCATTAATTGTAGGTGGTTTAGTTATTTTCTGTTCTTTCTATATACTTAATGTTAGTCCTCTATCTAAGGAGTAGTTGGCAAAAATTTTTTTCCCCATTCTGTACACTGTTCTTCACTCTGCTAACTCATTCTTTTACCGCATAGAGGCTTTTTAGTCTGATATAATCCCCTTTGTAATTCTTGCCATTCTTCCTTGTGCAATTGAGGCTTTGTATAGAAAATGCTTTCTTACATTTATGTCTTCAAGTGTTTTCCCTATTTTATCTTCTATTAGGTTTAATGTTTCCGTTTTAATGTTTAGGTCTTTGATTCATTTAGATTTCAATTTAGTATACAGTGAGAGATAAGGGTCCTGTTTCAATCTTCTGCACACAGATAAACAGTTTTGTAAGTACAACATGTTGAATAGGCTGTCTTTCCTCCAACATATGCTTTTGGACCCTTTGTTGAAGAGCAAATAGCTGAATGTATCTCAAGAAGTTTCCTTATGCTCAGTTCTGTTCCATTGATCCACATGTCTTTTTTTGTTCCAGGATCATTCCAATTTATATCACTATTGCTTTGCAGGTAGCTTAAAGTCAGTTATTGTTATGTCTCCTGCTTTGCTCTTATTGCCCAAAGTTGCTTTTGCTTTTCTGGGTCTTTTCTGGTTCCATATAAATCCTAGGGTTCTTTTTTCAAGATCTTAAAGTATGCTGTTGGTATTTTCCCTGTGACTGCATGGAATCTGTGTAAGCATTTGGTAATATAGCCATTTTGACAATATTGATTCTGCCTATCGAGGAGCAGGAGACATCTTTCCATTTTCTGATGTCCTCCTTAATCTCCTTCAGAGTACTAAAGTTTTCTATGTAGAGGTCTTTCACTTCCTTGGTTAGGTTAATTCCTAGGTATTTCATTTTTCTTGTATCTACTGTGAATGGTATTATTGTCGTAATTTCCTTTTGATCCTGTTTATTGTTGTACACAAATGCTAATGTGGTTTTTTTTTTTTTTGCATTGATCTTGTATCCTGCTACATTGATGAAGTATGCTATTACTTCTTAGAGTTTTTTAGTGGAGTTATTTGGGTCTCCAATGGAGAGTATCATATCATCTACAAATAATGATAATTTGAGTTCTTGTTTTCCTATGTGTATCCCTTTTATTTCTTTCTCTTGCCTGATTGCTGTAGCTAATGTTTCAAGTATTATGTTAAATAGAACAGGAGGTAGTGGATGTCCTTGCCATGCTCCTGATTTTATGGGGGAAGCTTGAAGTTTTTCCTCATTTGGTATGATGCTGGCTACTGGTTTGTCATAAATAGCCTCTATCATATTCAGGTATGGTCTTTCTATACCTGCTTTTTTTTTTTTTTCAGGATTTTTATAATACAGGGATGTTGGATTTTGTCAAAAGACTTTTCTGCATCTATTGATACGATTGTATGGTTTTTGAACTTTCTTCTATTTATATGATGTATTCCATTTATTGGCTTAGATACCTTGAACCATCCTTGCATCTCTGGGGTGAAATCTACTTGATTATGATGTATGCTGTTTTTGATAATGCATTGCATTCTATTTGCTAATATCCATTAGAGGATTTTTGCACCTATGTTTATTTAAGAGATTGGCCTATAGTTTTCATTTTTAGTTAGGTCTTTATCTTGTTTAGGGATCAGAGTGATACTGGCTTCTACAAATGTTTGAGAGCACGCCATTGCTTTCAATTTCTTTGAAGAGCTTGAAGAGTATTTTTAGTATGACATCCTTAAAAGTTTTGTAGAATTCAGCAGTGAATCCATCAGGTCCTGGGCTTTTTTACTTTGTAGTTTCTTTATAACTGTTATTCCATTGCTTGTTATTGGTATTTTAAGCATCTTTATGTCTTCTTGCATTGGTTTTAGTAGTTTGTATATGTCTAGGAATCTATTTCCTTGAAATTTGCTAATTTGTTGGAATATAATTTTTGAAGTAGAAACTATCTTCTGGATTTCCAGTGTCTGTTGTGATTTCACCTTTTTTATTTCTTCTTTGGGTTTTGTTTTGTTTTCTTTAGAGAGAGTGTCTAGCTATGTAGTTCACATTGGCCTTGAACTCACTATGAACCACATGGTTGGCTTTGGACTCATGGTGATCCTCCTGCTTCAGCCTCCCAAGTTGTGGGACTACATGCCCCACACCCAGGTCACCTTTTTTTATTTCTAAGTGCATTGATGTGAGTCTTTTCTCACATTCTCTTGGTAAGTCAGTGAAGGGCTTATCTATTTTATTTATTCTTTCAAAGAACCAAATCTTTGATTCATTGATTTTTTTAGTATCAATTTCATTGATTTATGCTCTTATCTTTATAATTTTTCTCCTTATTTTCAGATTGTGGCTGCTTTTTTTTCCTCAAGTGTCTTAAGATTTCACATAAGGTTGTCTATTTGAGCTTGCTCTGTTTTCCTAATGTGAGCATTGATTTCAATGAATTTTCCTCTTAGAACTGCCTACATAATGTCACAGAGTTTTTGATGAGTTGTATCATCATTTTCATTACTTTTCAGAAAATTTTAAATTTCTTTTTTGATTTCTTCTGTGACCCAGTGATTAACAGTATATTGTTAATTTTGCTGGAGCTTTTGCATTCTCCAAAATTTCTTCTGTTGATTTCCACTTTTATTGCACAGTAGTCTGATAGTATGCATGGGGTAATTTCTATTTTTTATATTTACTTAAGCAAACTTTGTGGACAAGTATGTGATCTATTTTGGAAAAAGTACCATGTGCTGATGAAAGGAATATATACTCTGCTGTAGAGGGGTGCAATACTCAGTACTATATATCCATTACGTTCATATGTTCAAGAGTAGTTCAGCTCTGAAATTTTTTATTGGATTTTTGTTTAGTTCATCTGCCTCTTTGCAAAAGTGGAGTGTTAAAATTCCCAACAATGAATGTGTTAGTGTTTATTTGGTCTTTTAACTTCGACAGCTTTTGTTTTATGAAGGTAGGTGCTCCAGTATTCCAGGGATATATGTTTGTCAGTGTTATCTCTTCTTGTGGATTGTTCCTTTAACTAGTATGTAATGACCTTGTCTCTTCTAATCAGTTTTAATTTGAAGTTCACCATATCTGATATTAGCATTGCTACCCCTGCTTGTTTTGGGGGTCCTGGTGCATGAAATGTTGTTTTCCATCCTTTAGTTTTTTAGTCTATGAATATCTTTTTGGGCTGGATGAGTTCTTGAATGCCACAGGTTGCTGTGTTCTGTTTTTTGATCCTGGCTGCAGTCTGTGTCTTTTAATCGGAGAGTTGAGGCCCTTAACAAGGAGAGATATTACTGAGATGTATTGGTTATTACCATTGCCTTTTTTATCTGTAGGTCTATCCTTTGTTTTTCTTCTCCAGATGTTTTTTGTTGCTGTTTATCCACTGACCTCACTAGTTTTCTGTGTCTTGAGCTGTGTGCAACTTGTTTTTTCTGTCAAGACTAGTAAGTATTTTCTCTGGAGCTGGTTTAGCACTCATGTCTTCCAATCTGGCCTTTTTCATGGAAATACCTTATTTCTCCATCTGTTTTGAAGGCTAGTTTTGCTGGAAAAGGTAGACCCCTACAGCTATCATGGCAAATTTTTTGAAAGGTGCGTTATGTGGGATGTATAATCATTATGTTTATTTTTTAGAAATATTTCTATTGATGAATTATTAATTCAAATTTTATTAGTTTTATTATATTAACAATGTATACTTAGGAAAGTAAAATAGCAATAAAATAAAATATTGAATTCTTAACATGTAATGAGTGTTTAGAACAAACATCAACATTTTCAACATCAACTGTTTACCTGCTTATAAGATCTAAAAAATAACTTTGTGAACTACAATGAAAATAGAAACAAAACTACCACAGAAATTATTTTTGCTTCAGTTATGATGCCTAAGGCAGACTTCACACATAAGCATAGCATGTTCCATACACAAGTTTCTCTTACACTGACAGCTAATGTGCTTAGTATTCCTTTCCTGTTTAGTAAGCCAAAATTTTCACCTCTCTTGCCTTCTACTTTTTTCAGGAGCTTCTTATGCTTTTAACCAATATGTACTTAGCAGGAAAATAAAATATCAACAAAATAAAATATCAAATATGTAATGAATGTTTAGAATAAATGTCAACATTTTCAACATCATCTGTTTACTTGCTTACAAGATCTAAAAAATAATAGCAGATAAATTCCCATGTGAACTATAATGAAAATACAAATAAAACTCTACCACAAAAATAGTCTTTACTTCTATTATCACACCTAAGGCAGGTTCCACACATGAGAACAGCTTGTTAAATGCCCTACTACCACTTACACTGCTAGCACATGTGTTTTGTTTTCCTGTCTACTTTCCTAGATCATACTTGGTATCTTGCTAGTCCTCCTGTTTTCTTAGGAGATTCTTTTCAAGTTTCATCTGTCTGTTCACCAGTCTGCTCCAGAATTCTTTTTAGGAGTTCTTTCAATAGATATATGTTATCCTTCCTCTGTTGCAATTGATCATTTATCAATTCCAGTCTCAATCCCCTAAGGAAATTTCTCTGTGATATTTTGTACTTGTTATTTTCTTTGTAAACTATGAAACTGTTTATGCATGACATGTTAGGATGAAGCAAAACCCAACCATTGGCCAATGCTTTGTGTTTCAAGTGACATCATGGTTGTGCATAACTCATCAACATCTATTCCACCTTTCATTTTGTTATAAAATGTGACAATTTCTGGCTTCATTTGTGTTGAGGATTCACTATTTGTTTGTTTGTTTGTTTGTTTGTATGTTTTAAGACAGAGTCTCACTAGGTAGTCCAGGCTAGCCTTGAATTTACTTTGTTGCACAGGCTGACCTTAAGCTCACAGGATCCTCCTGCCTCAGCCTTTCAAGTGCTGGGACTCCACATGTCCACCACCATGCCTGATCTCACTGTCAGTCTTATCATCATGATGCAACACTGGCAGTATCAATATTACTTTGTTTTTCTTAGCCATAATGTAGTCTAGCCTAGGCTGGAACTCACTGTACAGCATAGGCTGACCTTGAACTCACAGGATCCTCCTGCCTCAGCCCCCTGAGTGCTGGGATTACAGGCATGCACCACCATGTCTGATTCACTATCAATCTTATCTTATCCTGTTATAATGTTGACAGTATCAATACTACTTTGTTTTATTTCACCATATAGGAGGCTAACATTATGTCTTTGTGAAATCCAAACATTGTACTACACATTTCTCCATTGTGAACTTGCAGCATGTTTTCAGGAGTATCACTTTTATTCATGGGAATAGCTCCTTTGCCAGTCAGCTGGTGTTCTTTTAGCAAATGTACCATAAATAGCCATTGATGGCTAGTGAACCAACTGATAACTAGTTCACCAATTGTTGAATATGACATTTGGGTTACTTTTTGAAATAGGTGCAAAAAGATTGTTCACAATGTCATATGATTTATTACTACAAGAATAAAGACCTGGTGGCTGAGTTCCAGTTAAATTTCTAAGTTCAAGGTGTAAAATGTCTTCACATCTACTAGGGCATGTATTTTCACACCATATTTCAAAGGTTTATTTGGCATATATTGCTAAAACCTTCAACAACCATGAAGTGAAGCAACTTGTTCATCAGTTGTCATGTATTCAGGCAATGTATAAATTACCTGACAGTTTGAAACAAAACTTTCCAAAAATGAGCAAATAGCAGCCAACTTGTTGGATTGTTTTCTTTCTTGGCAGGTCTTTCTGTCAAAATGTATGCAGTTTTGAAGGAAACCAAATCTTTTGAAGGAAACCAAATCTCAACCCCACATCTGTCAGTTCTCCATAAATCCTTTAGATCCTGATGATTAAAATGATAAATACCTGCTATGAAGTGAAGGCTTTTAGTTCAGATAGTGAGGTGTCATGGGAAGTATATTTTGGAGTATTACTCTTGATGTATGTAGAATCTTTTACTTGTATTTCTTTAGTGTATTTCAAAATATCTTGTAGCATATCATCCATTACAAGAATTTCCAACACTGAATTACAGTGTTGGCATTCCATCCAATAGGCTTCACCCCTGGCAAGAACTTAATAACATTTTCTGACCTAGTTCTACTGTTAAATTGTTCAGGTATACCTGAGCATTTGTAGCATTTTGACTAGTCAAATACTTACATTACTGCTTTCTACCTCATTCAAACCAAGGCCTTCCTTCTGTTCTTCATTATCTGTCGTATCTTGCTGACTTCTTTGGTGTACATAATCCAAGTCATCCTCAGTAGCAGAATCCGCTGAAGAATCAGTTTAAACCTCCCGAAGTTGTAAAAGCAGATTTTCACGTGACAATGTACTGAACAGGGCTAATTCTACAAGAAAACCAAAAGAAAACATTTAATTTTTAAAATTATAAATACACAAAAATGTAACATGGCAGATAACATGGGTAAAACTCACCTGTTTGCACTTTGACACACATGTCTACATTTTGCCACTCATTATACTATGTAGATGAACACAAAGATTGTTTCCTGTATTCCCCCCGCACACCTACTGAGAAGCGCAGCTAGGTACTATTATGATAAAATCCCTATTTTCAACAGAAAATCATGGTGTGGCCCATCTGCAACCCTGAGTGAGGAACTGAGGGATCTGGGTTGGAACTTATTTGCTCTTTGGACCTGAAATACTTCACTGTAAGCTCATCTGGCCCTAAGGGTTTGTACTGAGAAGCCTGCTGTGATTCCATTTTACCTTTATACTTGATCTTTTGTTTTTCTCTGGCTGCCTTTAAAATTTGGGGAGATTTTTGGTGTAAAGCTGGTAATTCAGTAAGGATATTCCTTTCTGAGAATCCTCTTTCATAATTGGTATTCTATTAGCATCGCTTACTTGTATTTTAAAATCTTTTCTCGTATTTAGGAAATGCTCTTCCATGATTTCTGCAAGCATGTAAGTGAATCCATCTGTGGTATATTCTAGTTTTTCTCTAACTCTGATTAGCCTTAGATTCGTCTTCTTGTTACATATAGTAGCTGCTGGATTGTCTTCTCTTGTCCTGTTATTTTCTTTTTGGCATCTTTAAACTCTTATCACAATTCACTGTTTTGTCCTCAATAGCAGACAGTCTGTCTTCACATTGATCATTTCTGCAATGTATGAATTCTACGCAGTTTTTTTATTTCAGGTATTTCTGTTGGACATCTTTCTGAGAATTTCACATTCTCCTTGAATCTGTCATTCAAACTGTGATCTGTTTTAGTTAGCTCATCCAGTTTTTATACCTATTTCCCCAAAATTCATCGTAGGTATATTGAGTAAAATTGCTGGAAATTTTGGTTTGTCTTTGAAATCATCTATTTTCTTCATCTCTTCTGAGAACTTTTTATAGATTTCTGCTACCTGGTGTTTATATTCTTCTCCCTTTGTGACCCCATGCTCTGCCTTCAGAGAGTTGGGGGAGTTCCGAGATCTCCTGTTTCCTTGCTTCCCCATTCTCCTCTATGGAATGAGAGAGAGAGACAGACAGACAGACAGACAGACAGAGTCATTTTAAAAAATTGTAGATGGCCTCTTTTTTCAGTGGGGGACATTAGTGCAGGTGGGCAACTAGAGAAGTGAGGAGAAATTGTAGTGTATATGAGGATTTTTAGTAGGAGTGTGCCACTCCGTGAGTTATTTTCAGCTTTGTATTTTCAGTGCTAGTATTTACTCCTGTCATTTCCTTGAAGTGACTTTGACTCTGTCCCTAGGTTTTTCCAAATAGTAAAAGCGATGGGAAGGGACAAGTTGGAATTCCTTTACCCTCTCTAAACTATATTGGGAGAAAAAAAGGCAAGAGGAAGAGAAGCATGCATGTACAGACATGCTCATAAAAGAAAAAAGTGTAAAATGAATAATGTAAAAATAGGGCCGGTGAGATGGCTCAGCGGCTTAAGCGCCTGCCCGGCAAGCGCGAGGGCCTGAGTTCGACTCCTGGAACCCACATACGAAAAAGGGGCCGGTGATATCACTCAGCGGCACGGGCGCCTGCTGGCGCGCGAGGTCCTGAGGTCGACCCCCCGGTACCCACAAAAAAAAAAAAAAAAAAGTAAAAATAATAAAATAAAAAACAGTACAATCAAATAAAGAGTAATGAAGTTTTTCTGTTGTTTTGGACATGTGGCTGTTTACCTCAAGCTGTGGTTAAGGACCAGAGCGCAGGCCTGTTCAGCTCCGTTCTTGCTGGAAGACTAAGGTGGCAGTCTGCCCCCAGACTGATGCTGGTTGTAGTTCTGCTTACCGTGGGAACGTGGTGCCAGTATGAGCTTCCAGTCCTGTGTAACTCGGGCTGAACATGGCCTCCGACTGCAGAACCCAAGTCTGTGTTCACCAGCCCCTGCCTCTCAGTGGGGCTACCCCACTGTGCTATTCAACTTCCATCTGTCTCCTCTGACCATCTCCTTCATTCACCCTGGGAATTTGGCATTGTGGAGCAGCCATGGGGCTCTTCTGGGACCCAGGTTCAGTCACCCCACACATTCTTTACAATGACATCCCCGCCGCTCCCGCCCCACAGCTGTGGTCTCGTGATCTTGCATCAAGCTCCCTCACCACCGATCGGCCGTGGAAGACCTCTCCAGGAGCAGCGTCTCACGGTGTCCCTACTGGCTCCAGTGGCTCCAGTGGTGCATTTCTTCAGATCTCCATGAGTAGAAAAGTTGTTAGTTTCACTTTGCCTCCCAGCTGGCATCTAGACAGCTGCCACAGGTGGCACTGTGTGCTCTCTCCTCCAGGGTGTGGTCTATTTCTTCTGTATCATTTAATCCTATTTTCCTCTCTGTCAGTTTTATCATGGTTCCTGTGTACCCATCCCTCATTTTGATTCCGCTTGAAGCTATTCTTTTCTGACTCTAGACACTTTGACCTGAAGAAGCTGACTTGCTGGCACTTACTGCTCCACCAGATCGAGATTGACAACCTCCTCGCCATTGTGTCTGCATTTTGATTTGGATCTCAGTAGGAACAACAGCTGTGCTTGTAGAGATATTCATCTTCTCCTCAGTTTATCCTCTTTGGCTTCTTGGCTTTCTTATGTCACATGCAGCCAGCTCCCCTTGTGCTGTCTGTACTGAAATAGGTGTTCCCAGTGCAGGGGAATGTTTTCACCAGGGTACTGCCTAATGCAGGCTACACACATCCATGTACTGTTGTCTGATTTTCCCACATCTAACATTGTGGACAGAATGATTATCAATGCTTGACAACTTAAGGCATCTCCATTTTGGTATCACATGTCCTACACTAACAAGATGTTCTTTTTCTTCACCTTTTGCCACATTCAGCCCTAGCTCATGGTTATGGGTTATGCCATACCGTCCTCCCCCCATCAGTTAAAATGTGCTCATTAGCTCCTGTGTCTTCATATCATTGGTTTGTCCTGTAATGTATCCAGTTATGTCAAGTATGGTGACTATAGTAATTTTTAAACTTGCTTTGTTTGAGCCTAAATTTATCCAAGATTTTCTCTGCAACGTTTCTCCTTCAGAGGTGGGTTTCACAGAGATGTTGTATTCACCATGGGTGTGGTCTCATAAGCTCTTCACTTCTCATTGTCCTCTCCTGTGTCTTCACTGTGGCTGCCATCTCTAGGATCCCTTCTCCTGAGTGACAATAAATTGCCTTCCCCATAGGTGCAGTCTAGCTCACTGTGGTTGTCAAGAATTCTGCTTCTCATTTGCCATTTACTTCCCACCCAAATTCTGAAACATCCTAAAGTAGACCAGTTGAAGAGTCTGACATTCAAGATCAACATTGCCATCACTTTCTTTCTCAGGAAAATGATCAAAAGAAGAGAAAAAATGTCTTCTCCATCAAGTTCCCATCTAGAAGTTTTGTATTTAGAGATGCAATAGAGAAAAGAATTTTGAGTTCCATTGAAAGTGTTTGCACTGAAATCAGAATCTAGAAGACATATTTGTATTTCCATGTGCTCTGAAGAATTGTTCTCAATACACATCACGTGAGAACAGTATAAACCCACTTCAGTGGTTTTTGTTAATCAGTTTTCAGTTGCTAAGCAAACAATAGCTGGCATAATTGCAAAGACCAAAAAAGTCCCTTAGGGTCTGTTTCAGAGGCTACAGTCCTTAGTGAACCTGTTTCATTCTTTACTGTTCTGTGTAGGGCAGAAACATTACATAACAGAATGGTGAGGAAACCTCGTTACCCTCATTTCACCCAGGAAGGAAAGTGGTTCACATGGAGGAATGCGATGAACAGCTCTAGAGCTTATTCCCAGTGACCTTCTTCCTGCAAGAACATCCATAAAATAATCTAATGAGGTAGGAATCTGCATGTTATGATTAATGTCAAAACAATCACCTTACAACAAAGCCTACAGAACAAGGCCTTTACAGGTTCTGTTATCCCATAAATTATTTGAATGCATATGAATAGTGTGTTTTATTACACAATGGAATATTATTTAGACTCAAAAAAGAACATCTTGCAATTCATGAAAATACGTATTAACATGGAGATTATTAAGTGAAATACTCCACCCATAAAAATTGCAGCATGATCACATTTGTACTCGGCACTGACAGCAGTAAACTAAACAGAAGCAGATGTTTAGGAATGCTTTTCATGTGTGAGGTTTGAAAACGGAGAGAGATTAAGGAAAGGTACAATATATTTCTAATATGGTATAAACATGTTCTGGCAGTCTCCTGGTAACAATGCTGAATGTTATAGTACCCCACATAGGGTAGAATTTGCTGACAAAATTTTTAATGTTTTCACCATATACTCAAAAAATAACTCTTCGGTGGTAGCTATGTTAACTAGACAGATTAGGTGAATCATTCCTCGCTATAGACATATATTTACACATTTAATTGTAAATTTTCAATGTATTCAATTTTTTTGAACATTTCACCTCAAAGTAATGAATTAAATATTGTCAAGACAAGCAAATTTACAATGACTATTGCAACAACTGTTTTTAAGAATTCAACAATTTTCTGAGTTTTACAAGAGTAGTGAAGTTTTTCCTTTAATTTCTTTTTTTTTTTTTTTTTTTGTGGTTACCAGGGGTCGACCTCAGGACCTCATGCGCCAGCAGGTGCCCATGCTGCTGAGCGATATCACCGGCCCTTTTTTCGTATGTGGGTTCCAGGAGTCGAACTCAGGCCTTTGCGCTTGCCAGGCAGGCGCTTACGCCTCTGAGCCATCTCACCGGCCCTTTCCTTTAATTTCTGAAAGAAAATATTTTAATCAATTTTGTACTTGATTCATTGGAACTGTAAAAGAATTGCTTTGGGGATATAATTTGGGAAACAATTGACATTATCTATCCTCAGGGTGTCCCACATATGACTAAGCTCTACATGTATTCAGAAAATTTTCTAACTTTTTGAGGGTTCACTTGTTTTTATCTTTGTAAATATTTCATGCTTCTTGCTATTTAGTAAAGAGTTTCTTACAGAGGTTTTGAATATATTATGTAGAGATGAGTGTTTTCCCTTGGACCCTATCTGTGAGTCCCTGCCCCAGCTACTTAAGTTTTGAATCGCATGTAGAAAGGTTTTTGCCATAGGCTTCATCTATCTGTATTGACACTGATGCAGTAGAGCAGCGGTCCATTGCATGAGCTTATATTGGTTACCCATGCCAGTAATTATGTGATTTAGTGAGGAAAATAAAATTGGTAAATAACTTCACGTGGTTCAAATTGGAATAGTAAATGAAAATACTGTATTTCCCCATCTGGCTGGTAATAACGATTATTGGTATACCATTCACAAATGAAATGTTTATAGCCACTGTTTTTTACATTTTTACATCAATTATTTCTCATAATTGCAAAAGCTGATGAATCCAAAATAAAAGTACTCACACACATAGTAAAACATGAGCTATAGTTGGTGCCTTCTAGCTGTGTCCTCACTTGTCAAGAAAGGGTTTGGCCTCTTACATATGCTCGAATCGTATTATTAAGGGCTCTGACCTCATGACCATATTCCTTCTCAAGATGTCCACCACATCATACCATCTTCGCTGTTTAGTGCAGTTCTGTCCTCATTGGTCTTTTGCTCTAGAAAAATCAAAATATTCTATGGTTTCAATGAGAACCATGTCACCTCTCTCTTCTATATAATAAAAACCTGCCTCAAATTTGTGTGTGGGTTTTAAGGCTAGAATTGTTCCTCTTGTAATCATATCAAAGTTGCAAGCCTGTATTTATTGCCATATACTTAGAAATTTAGTGCTCCTATGTGCAGAACATTGTTTATACATTAGATTCTTTTATCTTCCAAATGATCTTATGAATTCCGGTTCCTTTTGACACATTAGTTCTTGCCGAGGCACTAGAGGATAGTAAAATTACTGTCCCAATATTGCACAGCTGGAGATGAGATGAGATATGTGTGTTTGGATAGAGGACTGGATCTCTGCAGGTGCTATCTAGTCCAACTGGGAGAATTATATTGCTTCATTTATCATACGTCCTTAATGATTGTGTCTGTCCCTGATTCCTATCTGCTCAGGGTGCAGAATCCTGGTGCACTAAACCAAGAGTGGTGTCCAAATAGCCCTTTCCACTTGCACTGGCTTAGGAACTTCTGGCACGTAAAGGAATATGGGTGCAAAGTGAAGAGTATACACTACAAAAAATGCCTTTAAGGAGTTCCTAGTATAGCAATTTGAAGCTCAAGATGTTTTGAATATGTGTAGATGGAAATCATTTGGTGTTACACTGTGCCAACATTTTCAGGAGTATTTACATGGTTTCACATAAGGTATTGCCAAGAATATATATCTTTGAGGATTATCATTATGGACTCTTTTGAGACTACATCTTCAAGTGTAATTGGTATGCAGTATAAGAGCCCTGGGTCAGTTTGCATGAATATTGTATAACAGTTGCCCTGTGTGTGCAACAGTGTGTTTGATGTAAGCATAAGTTCATGGACAGATATCTGGCAGTGTTTCTCGGCCTGCTGAGAAAATGAATGTAGAGAAAAATAGAGGTTTGTGGTACAACAAGAAGATGTATTGAGTGTAGATGTGGTTGTCCTGAACTGCGATGAGTTGCCACATTTGGAATCTGGGACTGATATGGGTTGTAGTATGGACAGTGTAAAATATTGTACACAAGTAGATAATTAATTTGCAGATTTTACCTATATTACTTCTTACAGCAAATATGTAGTATCTTTGTATACCTGCAACAGATTCTTCACTGCAGGAAACATCAACTGTGTCTCTAACAATTTCAATAAATTCTGACTCTGGCTCATATTAATATCTGAATCTCAGGTATAATCATGCTATTCAGTTAGAACACTTTTGGATCTTATTGCAGTCAACTTTGGGATTTAGGATAATACCCTTTTTGCCACAGTTTGCTGCAAATTCAGATTCTGCCAATCTGCCATTCTGTTGTTTTGTTTTCCTTTTTTTTTTTTTTTTTTTTTTTTGATTCCTTATTTCCTGAAATGCATCACAGGACTCAGGAAAACACTTAACTTTCTGTTACCATTGAACAAGAAAAGAACACAAGACCAGTCCAATGGAAAATGTGCATGACGGTGTGTGGGGCATGGATAGAGTGAGTCTTGCACACTTCATCTGAAGGTCCCAAACTCCTTGTGCTGCTGTGTGGTAATCATAAAATTTTGGTCACCTCATCATTAAGGGGTGTTCATAGAATATTCTGTATATTCCCATATTTAAGTCTTTGTCTTTAATGATTAATTGTCAACTCTTTACCTATTCCACAGATCCAATGAGAGGACTTAACATTAAGCCAACTGAATAATTAGAAACAAATATAGTTTTTAATATTTCACATTTTAAGCATGCCTTGCCTTTTTTGCATTTCAGACCATATGTTATCCAAAATCTAACTGGATTCCCCAGCCAGTAACTATATATTTAGCCTACAAAGTACAAGATTTTTCCCATGAGACATTTCAAGAGTCTTAGAAGTTCTTGGATCATAATCCCTAGACGGGGGCCCAATAATGTAATATTCTGTGTGTCTTCTCACTGTTTCTATGGTTTGATAGGCCATGGGGAATAGCCAGAATAACTGTCACTCGCATATACATTATTTATGACCATATGTCCTGTAATAAATATTCAGATGAGTAATTTAAATTGAAGAATGTGATCAGCCTCAGGAAGATTCAACCTTTGGGGAGTTACACTTTTTGAAAAGAGGAACTTTTAAGGTACTTAGGATTTATTACAGCAAGGATGATCTGGTCAGTGGAGGTGTCTGGAGAAAAGAGTTGGTTTTCTTTTTTTTTTTTTTTTTGTGGGTACCGGGGGGACGACCTCAGGACCTCGCACGCCAGCAGGCGCCCGTGTCACTGAGCGATATCACCGGCCCCTTTTTCGTATGTGGGATCCGGGAGTCGAACTCGGGCCCTCGCGTTTGCCGGGCAGGCGCTTAAGCCACTGAGCCATCTCACCGGCCCAAGAGTTGGTTTTCAAAAGGTAAACAGATCATATAAGTTCTAGGCACAGAACAATATTCAGCTAGAATGGTGATGTAACCACCAATGTACAGAAAAAAAGAGGAGACTTCTGATTTTATTTGTTGATCTGTACATTTTGTCTCATGAAAATTACAGATAGGGTTAGGGTTCTTGTTTAGCACTGAAAGACTTGGATTGAGTACCTTTGTCTCATTTAACTAGCAGTGTTGGTGGGAAGTAGGCAGATAACATGAATTTGGCAGCAGCAATTAAAAAGTCAGTGACTTTACCCTGAGCCCCATGTTAAAATGCAAATGGCACTGTAGTTCTCCTTGGTACACTTTCTCCTGCAGAACTTCCTTACAGCACAACTCCCTTGGCATCTATGTGCATTGAAAACTCTATAAGAACTGTTAAATGTGACAAGCTGCAGAGTGCTGGAAAGAAGGTATCTCATGTGCACATGGTTTTGGTCAGCTCTGCTTTCTGATGTTTGACTGGTTTCCATGAGGCTGTTTCTGGAAAATTCTTTGTTTTTACATAAAAATGTTGCTGTTATCAGACAATAATTTCTACATACAAAGACTATCAGAAGGGAATGTTAGAGAAAGACTCATTTAGGTAGATATCTTTAGGTCATGGAATAATTAATTGTATTATGTTTTTTGTTGTTTGGGCAATATGCATCGCACAATTGAAGAGGAAAAGCATAATATTGGCTCATTATTTTGAGGATATTGGTCCAAGTTCTTCTAGCTCAAAAGAAATGCCATGGTAGAATAACATGGAAAATGAAAGCTGCCCACTTCTTGATGGGCACAAAACAGAGGGCAGAGAAAGTCTGAGAGGAAGGGGCCATGGAACAGATAGAGTTCCTAAATCTCTGCCTTTATGCATGATTCAGACCCACACAGACATGTGTGTTACTAATATGATAGGCCTCTCTGAAAGCAATCAGGTTGATCACTGAGGCTAACCACCTGATGACTCCAGGTCCGATCTTTCCTGTGGTATTATTAATGTGTCAAATGAGAGAAATTTTCAACATGTGAGGAGGGGGTTGTGTACTACAGAAAGTTTGCCATGTTAAATCCTTAGGTGTTCCTGCGTCATCACAAGGAAGTGATTGGTGGTGGGGCTGTCATTCTGACACTCATGATTATCAATACTATTATTCTTCATAATTTAGATTTTCTTTGTGACCTTGAATGAAGTAGGTTGCCTGAGACATCTGAATATTGTATTCCCTTTCATGTTGATTCATTTGTATAATGCTATCGTATTACTCCAGTTTCTTTATTTATGAAATGATTATAATCCCTTTATAGCACAGTTTATTTTCTTTGCTGAAAATAAGTAAATTAATAGATAAGGTATGAGGAAGTCTGTGCTATGAAGCAAAGTGCTTCAAATTTCTACCCTCTATAACATTCAGCCTTCTCTTAGATTAGCATGGACCCAAGCTCATTGGGCTTTGGTGTTTTCTCCATGTGTCTTGATTCTGAAAGTGCAGAAGCACACACTAGTGACCTCATTTTTGGCAACAAAATAGGAAAAGCCTTTTGAGTACTGTGGAAGACAGTGGCAGCTCTTCAATGCTAGTGGAAACTCTGCTTCAATTCTATGATTCCCTCAGTGTAAGTCAAGTCAATATCCTGGGAGGAAGTCTGGGCTGAGAAGGAATTCAGTTGGATTCTATCATATGGGCTCCACTCCAAGTGGTGGTACATTTTTCTCTCTTGATCCTCTTGGCTCAGAAGGCAGGAAATGAAGCAGAAGTAAAGAAGCATTGGGTTTCTGTGAGCTGTCAAATCAGGCACACTGGCCAGAGAAGGGTACATTTCTGTGTCAGGCACGCAAGTCAGAATTTCCCAATGTGTTGCTGACAGCCATGCTAGCTGTCTTACACTCACTGACATTATAATTTGTATCTAAAATGTAAACCAAATGCACAATTTTGTAGGATTTTGTAGGCCCTGTCCTTATCAGTGTATCATCCATTTATGATTTCAGTACCTGAATGTGTTCCTAGGAGGCATGGCATGATTGGGAGGTGGTTCTGTGGTGGTGTGAGTTGGAATAATATATTCTCATCTCTGGCACCTCCCATCATTTTCTGCTTCCCTGTTGGAATTGTTGAGCACCTTTCTTTGCCATCATGTTTGTTCCTTGGAGCCAGTAGATCATGGACTGAAACCTTGAGCCAAACTCATCTTCTTCTCGTGTAAGTTGTGTGTGTTGAGTATCTTGTCTGAGGGATGTGGAAGTGGCTAAGCCTTCTGGTGATGCTACATTCAGTAAATGTGTAGGAAACAGGGTCTCACAGCATGCTGCTCAAACCTAGGCCTCGCTGTGATGACGTGAACTGCTAGATTTCCAAAAACTATGCCACATGGCTAAAATCATTTTAGGATATTAGGAAGGCCGTGAAAATCTGAAGAAGGTTTAATGCTGCTGGAGGTGAGCCTGAGTAGTACAGCCTTTGTAATTTTTGCTTTATCTCCTGTGCTGCATCCACAGCAATGCAGTCAGTCAAACAATTGAGAAAGTGTGTAAGTAAATAGATCTGCCTAGAACGTCAGAGGGTATGGCATCTATTCAGGAAAGAAATATGAATGTGATCCTGAAAAGGACAACTTTCAAAAAACACTGTCTTCTTAACCCACACTGAGAATCTCTTTCAAGTAAGACATTCCCATGTGTATGTGATACTAGTAGAGAAATACGTGCAATCTCTTATGTAACTGCTCTTTTCCACGGATGATTTGTAGACATTGTTTTAGAAAATGAAATGCTAAATGAGGTGAGGCTTTGTATTAAAGTAGCGCTGCAGTAGGGTTAAAGACCCAAATGCCTGTTTGCAAGCAGAACAATAGTGAGGCTAAGAAACACTGTCTGTGCTGGGAAAAGCAGAGGAGTGGATACAGTGTGGGAAAGGACAGAATGGTGGAAAGTGGCAAATGCATCTCCTAAACCAGAGATTTTCCCTTTACATCAGAATGTTCTTAGTGTGACACTAAAAGCTGGGTTGTAGCTGGCTTGTTTGAATGTGGGTTAAGCTAATCACAGGCCTGAAGGAAAGAGAGACGTTTAGAAAATGTTAGACTAATAAGTCTTCTCTTTCTACCAATCAGTTCACCTTGGTTTTTTGTTAGGGAAGCTTGGAAATTATAAAATTATATCTGTCCTTCTTGTGGGCTAAAAATTGGTTAGATAAAACCTAGAAAAAGAAATTGACATACAAATAAATGAAGCATATAGAACTCCAAATAGCCATGACTAAAATAAATCTACACCAAGGCATATAATAATCAAGATTCCAGAAAATCAGCACAAGAACAGAATATTAAAAGTGGCTAGAGAAAAGAAACAAATCACCTACAAAGAAAAGCCCACCAGAATCACAGCAGACCTCTCAACACAAACCCTTAAATCAAGGAGAGCTTGGAGTGAGGGATTTCAAACCCTAAAAGAAAACAACCTTCCACCCAGATTGTGTACCCCACAAAGCTGTCTTTCAAAACCAATGGAGAAATAATATATTTCCATGACAAAGAACAATAAGAAATTCACTATCACAAAACTAGCTCTTCAGAATGCTTTGAGGGAAATATTTGAGAAAATGAAGACTAAAGCACAAGAATACCAATAGAATGAAGCCACCAGGTAGGGCAAGCAATTAAACAGGGGAAAGACAGGGAACCAACAACAGGAAAATAACATGAAAAAGATAACTAATTCTTCGATTCATTGATTCTTTGTATTGCAGCGCCCTAGGCGGCAGCTAGGGGCACAGCTTTCACTTGATTGGTCCATCCTCACATTTCCCTTTCTATTACACCTTAAAAATGTTTATATCTGTGACAGGTCAGTGTTTCATGTCAGTGAGCTATAAAATAATATGTCTTCCTTAATCTAATTTTATTGTTAGACATTTTCCAATGAATACTATAATACTTTTCATTTGCATTTTAAATTACCATTCATGAATTTTACTTTGTGTTTAATTACAGTTTTGTCTGTGAAACCAGTTTCAAGTTTCACAGTGCTGTGTAAATACAATCAGAGGAAGGGACTTATTTCCTAAATGATAATCTGAAAATATACATTTATTCTGTGTTCTCTCAGAGCAAGTTGTTATTCATCTACCCCAGTCCTTTTTTACCCCACATCTGACCTAGTAGGCCCTCTCCATGAACCATGCTTTACAGACAGTGTGGAAATGAAACTGGGGTTAACCAGCCAGAGAACTAATATTCCCATTATGCTGTTTCTTTAGCAGTGAGTTCCCATCTAGCATCAAAATTCCTGTGTGACAAGTGCTATGAATAAAGAATAAGTGATGACCTGGGCGTAAAGTAACCATCTGTGGGACTCAGCCTCATTTCAGCTTTTTATGAAGACATTTGAGATATTTTGTGTTGTGAGTCTCACTCTTCTTCCTGAAAATATATTTCTGATGATTTTGAAGGCAGTGACCTTTGAGGACGTGGCTGTGAACTTCACCATGGAGGAGTGGGCTTTGTTGGATCCATCCCAGAAGGAGCTCTTCAGAGATGTGATGTGGGAAAATTTTAGGAATGTGACTGCTGTAGGTAAGGAATACATCATTTCTCATTTATGCAATCAAAGAGCATTGGCCATTGCTCATGAGTGCAGTTTTCTTTATTGGAATATGGAAATATTTTCATGCATCTTCCAGGCATGGTCACATTACACCATGAATCTGGAAGCTAATTATTTTTATGTAATGTAGTAACCCATCATTACATTTTTTTCTACACTTTAGGAAGAAACTGCAATGACCAGCAAATTGAAGATGAGTACAAAAATTACAGGAAAAATCTAAGGTAATTTGCACTCACAAGAATGCTCCTCAAAGGTCAGAAACGTTAAGACCAAGCAAACTACACAAACAAGGCTATGTTCAAAAAAGATACAGAGAGCCAGGCATTGTGCACAGGCCTGTAATCTCACCACTTGGGCGGCTGACACAGGAGGTTGCCAGGAACTGGAGTCCAGCCTGTGCTACGTAGTAAGTTCGAGGCCAGCCCGAGCTATGTAAGGAGACCTTGTCTCAAAAATTTAAAAAAATTTTTAAATAAATAAAACCAAATGAGGTTATCTTCAAACTTCTTTAATCTCAGAAAATTTCTCCAAAGATGCATACATGCTTAGTATCTAGAACCTGACAATTGAATATTTGAAATATCTCAATATCTGAAATGTAGGGAGTATTGACATTATGCCACAAGTGACATTATCTAATGTACAATAATGAACAAATTATGTTCCATGCTCAAGATTAGAAAATTGTTGTATGAAATTGTATTTAGGCATTGAATATAGATATATATAAAAAATTTGTGTTTAGTTGAGAGCCAACTGCAAGATATCTAATTATGCCTGTATATATTTTCAAAAGACTGCTTTCTTATCAAATTAAGTAAATAATGCTATGCATATTTAAATGTCATATACACATTCAGTATTTGCAACATTGGTAACATTGAGGAACTATTGAAAATCTAAATAAATACCCCTGTTTTGATAGTAGCTGTTTTAAAGCAATCCTCAAAAGCATTTAGTCTATTTATGTTCTGACATTCAGTATTAGAGGACACCTTCCCATAATGTTTTGGGAATGTCATTGTAGTATAACATCTATTGCAATGTCTATAGAGGTTCCTCAAAAAAGTAAAAATAGAAATTCCATTTTATCTAGCTGTACCTATACTTGGTGTATTCCCCCAAAGTTAAAGTAATCATATTACACTGACACATGCATATCTATGTTTGTAGCAGTAAAACTTACAAAAGTGAAGCTCTGGAAACAGCCTTGATGCCCATTCACAGATGACTAGAGAGGAAGAATGGGGTAGCCCAGGCCAGATGGAGCATACTGGGAAGCTGGGCAACCTAATGATTGGTGAGACTCAGTCTCATAATAAAAGATAAATAACTGAGAATGTAGCTCAGTGCTAACCCCTGGGTTCAGTCTCTAGCACTAAAAGTCACGGTGCGTATATATAATGGAATGGTGTTCAACCATAAAGGAGAATGAAATGATGTCACTTGCCAAGAAAAGCATGGGTCTGGAACCCATACTACGTTAAGTAAGATAAACAAAGAAAGTTCAATACCACATGTTATATTTTGTATGATAAATGCAAAATATGAATTAAGTAAAGTAAAGGAGAGATGATAGAAAAGAGAGAGGCAGACACTTTGGAGAGGGTGAACAGGCTCAGTGGAAGGGATAGAGGTAGAGTCATAGATGAAAATGGTATGAAAATTAATTGACATATGGTATGCATATGCACCAGTTGTTCAAAATGAAAGTAACCAGTATGTATTGTAAACATATCACTTCCACACTCCCAAATGAATACTGTGTTTTCTTTGACAGAAGTGCAGAGGTAGATAAATGCTCTCAATATAAATTATGGTATCAGCATGGAGAAATGGATTTTATAACTCCCAATACAAATGTGCACATGAAACTGCTTGGTATAAAACCAGGTGAAAGCTTTGCATGCAGAAAGCCTCTGACTGGTCATTCATCACCAACTGTGCCCAACCTACCTAACACTGGACTCGAATCACGTGAGCTGCATGGATTTGAACAGAAGCTGTCTCACTGTAACAGACATGGGAAAACCTCCACTGACTTTCAGTCACTGCAGAAACATGCAAAGACAAATCCTGAAGAAAAACAATATGGATATATGCAATGTGGAAAATCCCACTCCGATTGCACTGAAGGAAGTAACGCTGAACAGAAGTTCTTTGTATATAAGCAAGATGTGGGAGCCTTCAGTGCACTCAACTATTCTCAAATCCAGGAAAGTAATCACAGTAGGGTGATTACCTATACATGTATCCAATGTGGAAAAGGCTTGAGTTCTCACCGTGATATTCAGAAACATGAAAGAGCTCACACTGGACCAAAATCCTCTGTATGTAAACACAGTTGGAAATCCTTAAATAATAACACTTCATTTGGTAATCCTGAAAGAACTCACATTGGGGGAAAATGCTACCTATGTAACCAATGTGGGAAAGCTTTCAGGAAAAACAGTGAATGTAAAATACATGAAAGGACTCACACTGGGGAGAAACCCTATGTATGTAAGCAATGTGGGAAAGCTTTTACCAGACACAGTCATTGTCAAGAACATGAAAGGACTCACACTGGGGAGAAACCTTATGTATGTAAGCAATGTGGGAAAGCTTTCACCACACACAGTTATTGTCAACTACATGAAAGGACCCACACTGGGGAAAAACTCTATGTATGTAACCAGTGTGGAAAAGCTTTCAGCAAACACAGTGAGTGTAAAATACATGAAAGGACTCACACTGGGGAAAAACCCTATGAATGTAAGCAGTGTGGGAAAGCTTTCACTACACACAGTGTATGTAAAAAACATGAAAGGCTTCACACTGGGGAAAAACCCCATGTATGTAAGCAATGTGGGAAAGCATTCATCACACACAGTTCTTGTCAAATACATGAACGAACTCACACTGGGGAGAAACCCTATGTATGTAAACAGTGTGGGAAAGCTTTCAGCACACAGGGTATTTGTCAAAGACATGAACAAACTCATAGTGGGGAGAAATTGTATGTATGTAACCAATGTGGTAAAGCTTTCACCACACACATTTATTGTCAAAGACATGAACGAACTCATACTGGGGAGAAACCCTACTTATGTAACCAATGTGGTAAAGCTTTCAGCACACACAGTTCTTGTCAAATACATGAAAGGACCCACACTGGGGAGAAACCCTATGTATGTAACCAGTGTGGGAAAGCTTTCACCACATTCAGTTATTGTCATATACATGAAAGGACCCACACTGGGGAGAAACCCTATGTATGTAAGCAATGTGGGAAAGCTTTCACCACACAAAGCTTATGTCAAAGACATGAAAGGACTCACACTGGGGAGAAACCTTATGTATGTAAGCAATGTGGGAAAGCTTTCAGCACCCACAGTTATTGTCAAACACATGAAAGAACTCACTCTGGGGAGAAACCCTATGCATGTAATCAATGTGGGAAAACTTTCAGCAAACAGAGGAATTGTCAAAGGCATGAAAGAACTCATACTGGGGAAAAACCATATGTATGTAAGCAATGTGGGAAAGCTTTTACCACACACAGTGTATGTAAAATACATGAAAGGACTCACACTGGGGAAAAACCATATGTATGTAAGCAATGTAGAAAAGCTTTCACCACGCACAGTTCTTGTCAAATACACGAACAAACTCATACTGGGGAAAAACCCTATGTATGTAATCAATGTGGGAAAGGTTTCAGGAGACAGAGTCATTGTAAAATACATGAAAGGACTCACACTGGGCAGAAACCCTATGTATGTAAGCAATGTGGGAAAGCTTTTACCAGACACAGTCACTGTCAGGAACATGAAAGAACTCACACTGGGGAGAAACCCTATGCATGTAGGCAATGTGGGAAAGCTTTCAGCAAACACGGCGAATGTAAAATACATGAAAGAATTCACACTGGGGAGAAACCCTATGCATGTAAGCAATGTGGGAAAGCTTTCAACACACACAGTAATTGTAAAACACATGAAAGGACTCACACTGGGGAAAAGCCCTATGTATGTAAGCAATGTGGGAAAGCTTTCAGCACGCAGAGTCATCGTCAGAGACATGAAAGGAGTCACACTGGGGAGAAGCCCTATGTATGTAAGCAATGTGGGAAAGCTTTTACCAGACAGAGTCAGTGTCAAAAACATGAAAGGACTCACTGACATGAAAGGACAGTGCAGAGAAGCCCTTTCTTTGTATGCAATATAAAAAAAATCTTTCAGGACACAGATATTATTACATACCTGAAAGTATTCATAGGACAGAGAACCTGAACATATAAAAAGTGTTGGAAATATTTTATTTTTCTCAGTGGGTTCAAGTTCATGAACGAATTCACATGAGAGGGAAGCCATATGTATGAAATAAATACGTTAAACCCTTCAATTTTTCCACTTACACTGAAAATCATGAAAGAATTCCCACTGCAGAGCCTCTGTAAACAATGTGTGAAATCTCTTTATCATTCTCATAACATCAGAAAACATGCACAAATTCAAAGTGAGATTTAGTATAAATACTGATTATAACAAAGCTAAGAATTAGAGTGACAGAGACAGAGAGGTGTGTTATGCATGAGATACACTGTTTCAAAGCACACATCCAGAGAAAGTCTTCCTCTGATATATCTATGGGTTAATGAACTGATGTGGTTGGAAAGTGCATAATAATGTTAAATTCAGAATAACAAAGCACCTTGCATTCAAGTCTTTAGTACATAGCCTTTAAGGGACATTTTAAATGCAAACCATCACCTTAGTTGTATGGGTAAAGTGAAGTTTATTCATATGATGACATTTTATTGAGTCTTACAAAAAGGAAATCCTTCATTTCTGACAATATAGATTAACCAAGAGATCATTACCTGAAATATGCCACACATAGACAAATTAAAGTTTGATCATATTTGTTTTTAGCAGCTAAACTTGACAACTTCAAGGAAGCAGAGAGTTTAGCAGTGGTTGCCACATGTGTGGGTGGGGAAGTTGAGAGACATTAATGAGAAAGCACAAAGTTTCTCTTGTAGAGTACAAAATGGCATAGATCCCATAGTGACTGCAGTGATTCATGCACTGCCACTTGGCATCACAATTTGCTAAAAGTACTTTTTAGTGTTTTCTCCATATATGCAAAAGATAATTGTGTTAGGTGATGCAAATGCCACCAAGGAAGGACGTGGTAATTTCACAATATAAATACCAACAAATTGGACTGTACACTTTCAATATATGATTTTGTTATTTTTTGTTTACTGAAATGAGTACAATTAAACTTCTCAAAAATAACATGACTGTGATTTCATAATGTATCCACAGATTCTCTCCTTCAGTTTTTACAGATGTAATTTAATCCGTACTGTATTTATTTCTGAAAATATTCATTATTATTTGGTCTGAAGGTTGTGGGACATTGTGAAACTGAAAGTATTCAGTATTTTACTGAAATTTATATGTGGTCCATTGGAAATGTAAAATATTTGTTGAAGATATAATTTGGAAACAATTGATATCATGACAAGTTCATTTCATCCCGTTTTGACAGAAAGTTGTTATATATGTGTTCAGAAAACATTCCACATTTTAAAAGCACTTAACCGTGTTTGTCTGGTTTATTCACTTAACATTATGTTTTCAAGGTGTATCCATTTTCCTACAAATGCCTTGAATTTATCCTACTTTATAGCCAAGTAGTATTCCATTATGTATAGATGCCATATTTTCTTCATCTGTTCATAGACATACAAGGACAGAGAGATAGCTCTTTGGCCAATGAGGGAGATCAGGAGGCCAACGAAGGGAAGAAGGGGACATAAAGAGATTTGATATCATATACCAACTACCCACAATGAATGCAATCTTCATATGTCACAAAGATGAACTAAATGATAATAATATGAATAATTATAATGATGATGAAATGGGGAATGAGGATCTGGAGATGCAAGGAGGGTAGTGGGTAAGGAGGGGAAGGCAAATCATAAGAATCCAAATGGTAAATACATATGCCTGCTCCCTAAGATGAACGTGGACATGTACTTCAAGCATGTATTAATTAAAAAGCTTAATATTTAAAGACAAATATTTAGAGATATTGCATGCTTTTTCTGCTTCATGATGACTTACCAGCAGATATATTGAAAATATTACGTAAAGATGCCTTTGGGTCTCTGGAACCAACCTCATGTTGCAGGTTTCTTTAGTTCTGAATTCCATGTAAACATTTATCTTTCTCATAGGCTCCAACTAAATGTATTGACACTGACTAATTTAAGCAGCAATCTATTGTGTGCACTTCAACTGGTTACCCATGGCAGGGATTATGTGATTTTTTTGAGGGAGGGGAAGTAGGTGTACACATGCACCAGGACATGTGCATCTATCAGGTTGCATTGGCACATGGGAACATGTATTTTTTTGGTATGTGGATCCTACCATAGCTTTTGGTACACCATAACATCCACCAAAATATATTTATAGACCCTATCTTAGTGCACTGTACCGGACCTAAGCAAAATCACGTAGGGTTGTTCCCTTTATGAAATAATTATTTCTCACAATTGTGAAGCCTAAAAAATCCAGAATCAAGGCACTTGCAAGTTAAATATCTAATGAGACATTGTTTACATATAGTAACTTCTAGCTGAGTTCTCCCAATGCAGGGAGGTGTACAAGGTGTCTTTTGCCTCAATAATATGTCATTATTGAGGGTTCTTAACTCATGACACAAATAAATCCCAGAGACCCCACCTCCTCATACCATCAGCTTGGGAGGTAGGTTCTAAAACATGTACGTTGGGATAACCAGACATTCAAAACATAGAAACCATTATATGAGGTTATATTGTGTGTTGAGCAGTGTAGTGGATTGCATGAGGTTTTGTGTGTCCTCCAGCAGTTATTGTACTGATAAACAATACACACTTAGAAGTAGTTTGTGGGCTGAAATTTCAGCAATCTTTTTCAATTAGAATTTAGGAGAAATAATGCAATTATACATGTCATGAACTGAATTAGGCACAAAGTATTCCTGAAGGAAAGATGAGTTTGATCACCATGTATTTTGAGATCCTCAAAGTAAATATTAAACATAAATGACAGGGATTTTTGCCAGGCTTATAAAATAATTTCCCATGTTATCAGTGCCTGCTGCTTCCTGAGAAGATTAAGCTCTTACAAGCATAAAAAATTTTACAGAGGACAGAAAAGAATGTTGAAGATGCAGTTTCTGAGGTCATCAGAGGATCAGCATAGAATCTGCAATGTGATGGCAAGATTTAAGTTTACAAAAGTCAGGGCAGTGCAATATATTTCCAAATGCAATTAATTTCCCCATTTGCCACTTCTTTTCCAAAAAGGACAGGAGTTTCAGCATCATCACATCTCATCACTTAACTCAAATACCTGACTTTTATCAAACACACTTCATTAACTTCACCAATGAGTTCTACATTCTCCAAGTAATATAACCCTACTTATCATTTTCCACCTTCCCCTACTACCTCATGGTTTAGTGTAGTAATGTCTTCATTGGTTTCTTCCTCTTTCAAAATGAAAACATCCCATGAGATTTTTAAGGTGCACATTTCACATCTGTGGCCTTTCGCATGTTTCAGACCTAATTTGTAATATATGAGCTGAAGGCCATAATACTTTCTTTAGCCAGCATGTCAGAATTTCAAGTCTTCATTCAATGCCCTATAAACATAGAGTTAGAAAGTGAGTGCAGCGCCGGGGATATAGCTCAGCGGCACAGTGCCTGCCTAGCAAGCGGGATGTTGTGAGTTCGAGTGCCAGTACCAAAAAAAAAAAAAAAAAGAAAAAGAAAGAGAGTGAGTGCATCCGATATGCAGGTGTGTGTCCTCACATTATATTTTGAATCATTTTAAGGACATTTTGAGGTGCAGTTCTGATTGACTTTGGTTTTACTGATGAAGAACCTGAAGCTAAAGAAATTTTAAAATGTCTCAAATTCTCACAACTTGGTTTACTGTGGAAAAGTTAAATGTACGTGTATATTGAAATACAGTACTTGAACCCTGTAGTGGGCTTTGTACACCACCTGGGAAACTTGATTCTTTAACAAATCATCCCCCCAGTGGGTTTCTGTATACTCAACTTCAACATGCTCTCCAGTTCTACTCCCAAGATGCTGCTTTCTTAACCTGGAATGGGTATAATGGCTTTCTTATTCCAATGGAGAATATGGTTGCTTTTATATATTATCTGTTCCTATATCACAGTATCACACATAAGTAACTAAAAAGAATCTAAATATATTCTCTACACATTTTCAGTTTGGGAATTCCAAGAGCATGGCACAAAAATGTAGTGAGGGCCTCCTTTCTGCACAATACATTGTTGAAGGGCAGGTAAACAAGTGTGAGAGACAAAGCAAGGGAAAGTTGTGTTGATGCTAATTATAAGCCGTTCTCACCTTGATAACATCAATCTACTCATCGGAGAAAAGCACTCATATGCTCATCACATTTTAGTGGACCCTTAGCTCTACAGTCATCATTAAATACTCAGTTTGTAACATAGGAATTTTGGAGAACATGCTAAATCTCACAATGGTTTACTGATTTGAAATCTCAGACTTGAGCCAGTTGGAAATCCACAGGACAAGGATGTCCACAGTGAAGTTTAAATTTCCACATTAGTAGAGACTGAAACCTCAGTGGTGGTCAGTGTCCATTTTTGCTTTATTCATAGTAGATTGCATGATGGTATGAGCCAATGAGATACAATCTTTTGATACGCCTTGCATTCATTTACTAAAAGTAAATGTTCCTCATTATATCACATAAACATCCAACATTCAAAACAATAATAACACGGTTGAGTAAA
This sequence comes from Erethizon dorsatum, assembly GCA_028451465.1. Lineage (NCBI taxonomy): Eukaryota > Metazoa > Chordata > Mammalia > Rodentia > Erethizontidae > Erethizon > Erethizon dorsatum. The sequence goes on from CM051831.1 coordinate 37,476,020, forward strand.
AAGAACCAATATAGCCTGGGAATATTCGAAGGGTTTGTCTAATGAGTGACTGCAGAGCCTTTGATGGATTGATGTACAGCTATGTGGGAAGGGAATGCAATGCAATATATGCTTTGATTACTAAGGCATCTTTATAAAGCCCTTGATAGATGGAAGTGCTCTTTGTAGAATGTTATAGGAAAGACAGTGTCGTGGAGACCATATTTGCAGAGAAAATGGGTGGAGTTAATTCCATGCACCTTAGTGTATTCCTCAGTACTCCTTTCCCTGAAGCATTTGGGTGTAATTCTGCTCTCTTCTGCTCCTATTTTGTCTTTCTCTGGCCCATGTGCCATGACACATGAATTGTTGTTCTGTCGTCTGCTCTGTCCCTTGGTCTCCATTTACTCTGCAAAGGAGAATCTTTTGTGACTTGAACTTACCATGCCCACAATATACTCAAGTTATTGTGGATCTGATTATGAGATGCTTTGGTCGATGCCCCTGTGCCAGTCGAATCGAAATATTACAAAATAAAGGAAAGGCTCTGGCTCATCTCTGCCTTCTCTGAAATTCTCTAAGCTCCTCCCTAGTGAGGATTGCAGAGTGAATGTTTGAGTGCTGTGGAAAAGGTGATAAGAATGGAGAATATAATAGTGGGAAAAGGATTCATTGACCAAAAATATGTACCATGTTACATGGTCTATCCATAAATGCCTTTATATCTTCATATACTGAAGGTTTAATGAAGTAAAAAATGAGGAATAGCAAAATGTCACTTTCCAAATGCACAAAGCTGTCTCCAGAGTCATACTGATGCCCACAGTTAAGGAGACTGTGATACATAGACAGGAAAAAAGACCACAAAAGTCTGCCCAGCCAGAGGTGGTGTCTAGGTGGTGGTAATTACTATGCTTCTAGGCTAAGGTGCCTATGCCTGATCACTTCCTCTTTCTGAGCCTCAGGTTTTTCTGCTTCAGAGGAAGTAAGTTTGGTCAGATGAATATTCTGAGATGTTAGCTGATGTTAGAATCCTCTTTGGAATCTTAAGTGTGGAAGGAACTAGAATCTTACATTGGTGATAGAAGACCCGGTGTGCTATCCTTGAGTCAAAGAAAAGTTCTATCTTCAGCTTAGTGTTATCTGTGTTTTGCTACAGATAGAGAAGGCTGAGAAAACTAACAATGCTTTGATTTTGATGATTATATATTCTCCACCATGATCAAATAGTTAATACTGTGTTACATGCACAAGAAGCAGTAGGTGTATTTGAAGACTCCAGAATCCACCCTCTTGCCATCTCCATTTCACTCCTGACCAAAGCCTTTGATGGTCATGCCGTCTAGCCTTCGTGTGACAGAACCATCAATAGGGGACGAGCTGAAAGAGGCATTCATTTTTGTCAACCAACAATTTGGAATTCTCATGAGCTCTTTTCACATTTCTGCTGAGATGAGAAGATATACATGAGGTATGTTATATTTCCTCCCCCCCAAAATTAGCAGGGCAGTAGAGACCTTCCTGAAACTTAGGGGCATCAAAGTATACCCCATTTTCACCCCAACAATCTGGGTTCAGCATACATACTGCAAAACATTTTGCCTAGGCTTTTACAGGCACAAGAGTGATAATTGTCTCAGATCCTTCATGGTCTACATGCAAAAATTTTTATGGAGGGCCAGTGAGATGGCTCAGGGGCCAGTGAGATGGCTCAGCGGCTTAAGCGCCTGCCCGGCAAGCGCGAGGGCCCGAGTTTGACTCCCGGAACCCACATACGAAAAAGGGGCCGGTGATATCGCTCAGCGGCACGGGCGCCTGCTGGCGCGCGAGGTCCTGAGGTCAACCCCCGGTACCCACCAAAAAAAAAAAAAAATTTTTTTAAGGATGCCATCTCTCCGTGCTCAGCATGCCCATATGCCTTTGCTTCAAACTATAGTCTCTGTTATCAATGCCAGTCCCATCGTTGCCTGGTAAACTATGTAGTTCAAACAATTGCAAGTAATTGCCACCTCTTCCATGATCCTAATCAGTTTCACACTCCCTCCTTTTGTATTTTCATGCCATCTTTCCCTCATTTTATTTTCTACTAGAGTCACCACAGCAATTTCTATTCTCGTTTCTTATGAAAATATCGAAGGTACTAATGATTGGGGTCTCCACACAGTGTGGTGATGGTACTTAATTCCCAGTGCTTTGACAACTCCTTGGCTGACTTGGGATGTGAAGGAGGCTCCGTTATCACTCTGGCTAGACCTAGGCAGTCCAAACAGAGGGCACTTCTTTAAAGAGGACTTTTACCACCTCCAAGGCCCATTCTGACCTGGTGGGCAAGGCTTCTGTCTGCCCAGCAGAGGTGTCGATGCATACCAGGAAGTAGATGTACCCCTTCCTTCTACATAGGCAGATGTGTGAAGTCTATTTGCCAATCTTCTCCAGGGGAGGATCCATGCCTTGGTACTGATTTAAGAAATGGGCAAGATGAGTCTGGGTATAATGAGGAGGGCACAGTTAGGACATGTCTTTAAGACCTGAGTTACAATGTTATAGAATCCAGGCATTACAGAGTCTTTTGCCATAGAGGGGGTGACATGGGACTGTAGGTGGAAGGCATCATGTAGGAATTCAATGATTTCCCACTGCACTTGTCACAAGAACAGTCAGGCTCCCACATACTGACAACATTGGCCCTTTTGATCTGCTCCCTCATTATGAATAGTTTGAAGCTCTTCTGTAGAGTATCCTGAGTCTAACACAAGGCCTGGAATGGAACCATGGGTAGAGGTATTAATGGGCCAGAATTATTTTGGAAAGTGGCAATTTAGCAGTGAAATCTGCCTTAGAAGTTGCCTGGGTGAAATGGCCCAAGGAGGTTTAATATCCCCAGCAATGGACAACTGCCACCTTACTTGTGATATTTACTGCCTCCGGGAGATGAATGGTCTCTAGTCCATGTATTTTGGAGGCTGGTAACTATTCAAAATTCCTCTTTTTCTACATGACTGCATGGGCATTAGGACCAGAAAAGAAAATTTGGAGACAATATATATATTGATATATGCTGGGAAAGTTAGAGAGCCCGAGTAAGGGTGATAAGGGCAGACGTCCTAGGGGCAGTCTTGCTTCAGTGACCTGGCTAGGGCTGACCATAGCATGTCCTGCCCTCCTAATGCCATCCTTTATGAAACTGCTGCCACCAGTGATCATGTGCTCACCGTCCCTGCCAAAGCATGGTCCCTCAAATTGAGGCAGCTGGTACAATTTGGGTTGTGATTTTTTTCACACTCATGGGCTATCTGTAGGTTATTTGGGAGGAGGGTGGCTGGGCATCAAACAGTACAAGACTAAAGAGAGACATCTGGGTTTTCAATAAGAATAGCCTAGAAAAAAACAAAGAATAGCCTGATATTAAACTATGTTAATGGGGGCCGGTGAGATGGCTCAGCGGCTTAAGCGCCTGCGCGGCAAGCGCAAGGGCCCGAGTTCGACTCCCGGAACCCACATACGAAAAAGGGGCCGGTGATATCGCTCAGTGGCACGGGGGCGCAGGCACCCGAGGTCCTGAGGTCGACCCCCTGGTACCCACAAAAAAAAAAAAACTATGTTAATGGTATTTTGATTGGGATTGCATTAAATTTGTACAATAATTTTGGGAATATGGCAATTTTCACTATGTTGATTATTCCTATCCATGAGCAAGGGGTATCTCCATTTTGCTATATCCTCTTCGAGCTGCTTTTTTAGAGTACTGTAGTTTTCAATGTAAAACTCATTTTTGTCCTTTGTTAGACTGATTCTTAAGTATTTCATTTGTTTTGGATGCTATCATGGTTTTCTTTTTTTTTTTTTTTTTTTTTTTTTGGTCCTGGGACTCGAACTCAGGCCCTCATGCTTGCCAAGCAGGCGCTGTGCCCCTGAGCTATATCCCTAGTCTTTGGATGCCATTGTAAAGGGTGTAGTTTCCTTAATTTCTCTCTCAGTGAATTTGTTGTTTGTGTACAGGAATTGATTTTTTGAGTGTTGACTTCATATCCCGCTACACTACTGAATTTGGTTATTAAATCTACAAGTCTTTTGGTGGAGTTTTTGGGGTCTTCTATGTAAAGTATCATGTCATCTGCAAATAATGATAATTTAACCTCTTCCTTTCCCATCCTTATTCCTTTTATTTCTTGCTCTTGTCTAATTGCTCTGGCTAATGTTTCTAGAACTATATTGAATAGGAGTGGTGATAGTGGAAATCCTTGTCTTGTTCCTGATTTTAAAGTGAAAGCTTTCAGTTTTTGACCACTTAGTATGATGTTAGCTGTTCGTTTGTCATAGATAGCTTTGATCAGATTGACGTAAAGACCATCTATTCCAATTTTCTGTAGGGTTTTTATCATGAAAGGGTGTTGGACTTTGTCAAATGCTTTTTCTGCATCTATTGAGATGATCATGTGATTTTTGTCTTTGGCTCTGTTGATAGGGTGTATTACATTTATTGATTTGCATATGTTGAACCATCCTTGCATCCCTGGGATGAATCCTACTTGGTCATGATGTATAATCTTCTTGATGATTTGCTGCATTCTGTTTGCCAGTATCTTATTGAGGATCTTTGTGTCTATGTTCATTAGGGAGTTGGCCTGTAGTTTTCTTTTTTGGTTAGGTCCTTCTCTGGTTTTGGAATCAGGGTAATACTTGCTTACCTTCAGGAATGATTTTGAAAGTATTGACTCCCTTTCAATTTCATTAAAGAGTTGCAACATTAGTGGCATTAGTTTTTCTCTAAATTTTTCATAGAATTCAACATTGAATCCATCAGGACCTGGGCTTTTCTTTTTTGATAAGTTTATAATTACATTTTCAATTTCATTGACTGACAGTGGGTTATTTAAATTTTTTATATCTTCTTGATTCAGTTTTGGCAATTCATATGTGTCTAGGAATCTGTCCATTTCTTCTGTGTTTTCTGTCTTATTAGAGTACAGGTTCTTGAAGTAGGTATTGATGATCTTCTGGATTTCTGCAGGATCCATTGTGATTTCCCCTTTTCATTCCTAATTGCTTGAATTTGAGTCTCTTCTTTCCTCTTTTTGATGAGATTGGCTAAGGGTTTATCAATTTTATTTAATCTTTCAAACAACCAACTCTTTGATTCATTAATTCTTTGTATTGTTTTCCAGGTCTCAACTGTATTAATTTCTGCTCTTATCTTTATAATTTCCTCCCTTGTATGAGCTTTGAGTTTGATTTGTTCTTCTTTTTGAGCTTTGATATTCAACATTAGTTTGTTTATTTGACCTCATTTCTGTTTTCCTGATATGAGAATTCACTGCTTTAAATTTCCCTCATAAGACTGCTTTCATTGTGTCCTATAAGTTCTGGCATGTTGTATCACTGTTATCATTTAATTGTAGATACTGTTTAATTTCTTTGATTTTCTCTGTGACCCTCTGGTTCTTCAGGAGGGTGTTGTTTAATTCCCGTATGTTTATCTAGTTTTTCTGTTTTCTTTTGTTTTTGATTTCCAATTTCATTGCACTATGGTCAGATAATATACATGGGATGATTTCAGTTCCTCTGCATTTACTTAAGTATGTTTTATGGGCTAATGTGTGCTCTATTCTGGAGAACGTCCCATGTGCAGCTGAGAAGAATGTGTATTCTGATGTTATGGGGTGGAACACTCTGTAGACATCTACTAAGTCCATTTGTTCACTGGTTTGATTTAATTCTGGTATTTCTTTGGTGATTTTTTGTCTAGTTGATCTGTCTATTTGTGTGAGTGGGGTATTTATGTCTCCCATTACAAGTGTTTTAGTGCTTATTTGACTTTTCATGTCTGTTAATATTTGTTTTATGTAGTTGGGTGGACCAGTATTTGCTTCATACATATTTATGATTGTTATCTCTTCTTTTTGGAGTTTTCCCTTAAGAAGTATGTAGTGACCTTCTTTGTCTCTTTGATCATTCTTGGTTTGAAGTTCACATTGTCTGCCAATAGAATAGCTACCCCTGCTTTTTTGGGGGTTCCTGTGTCATGGTGTATTGTTTTCCATCTTTTGACTTTCAGTCTGTGAATTTCTTTTTGAGTTAAATGGGTTTCCTGGATGCAGCATACTGTTGGATCTTGCTTCTTGACCCATTCTGCCAGTCTGTTTCTTTTGATTAGTGAGTTGAGACTGTTTACATTGATGGTTATAACTGATATGTATTAGCTTATCTTTGTCATGGTACTTTCCTGCTGTTGGTTCCCTGTCTTTCCCCTTCTGAGCTCCTCTATTTTTTTTAATCTGTGTCACTTTAATGTCTTTCATTTTGATCATTTCCTTTTGTACCTTAGAGATTACTTTTTCTACAACCTCTTCCATTTGTTCTTCCCTTCTATTGCTATCATTTCAGAAAGTTCCAGTGGTTGGCCTCTGACTTCTTCTATCTCATTGTGCTCTGGACTTGTCCTGGGTGAGCTGGGGTCTTGGGCTGCTTTTGCTTCTGTGTCTTGTCATTTTGTTTTCTATTTTTTATTTTGTTTTCTGTGTTGATGCTTGTAGATTTCTTATGGTAGATAGCTTTATCCCTAGTATCAAGGCTTCCCTAGGAAATATCTGTTCCTCAAGGATGTCTTCTAGATGTAGATGGTTCTTGGTCTTTATCTATCCCAAGAACCTACCTTACCAGTATATTTAGGATGAGAAGTTGTTATCTATTTGGCTCAGCATCCAGTTTTTTGGTACTGGACTATGGTGATGGTTATGACCCCATACAATCACAGTATTTTCATACAGGGGAGAAAAACTGATTATAACATGTTTGACGTCCTTGCTAAAATAGTATAGTTAGCAATAACAGTAGTCTCAAGTACAGACTGGCTACTGACAAACTGTCATAACTATTAACCTGATACCTTTACCATAGGAGAAAATTCTACACTTATATAACAGAATCCAGCATATACCAGGAACTTGTATGCAATTTCCCCCTTAGTGGAGTGATTTTACCCTGCTGCAGGGGGCGTGGATTAAGAGGGATAGGGAGGAATTTTGAGAGATGAATGAGGTCCAATACAGTAGAAGCAAGGCAGGAGGGCAAAGGATGATTACCCAAGTTATGGGAAACTGGAGGACACAGGAGGGAAAGAATAAAAGAGAAAGCAAAGGAGTATTGAAGTGAGTAGAAGAAACAAAAAAGATAATCTAAGTCATGAAAGAAAGAGAAAAGAAAAAAGAGAGAAAAAAAAACAAAAATAACCATAAAAAACAAAACAAGACAAAAGTAAACTAAACAAAAAAGACCCCAACTGGAAAGAAAAAGGGAAACCAATCAAACAAATGTAGAAAAATAAATGTAGTAAAATTCCTCTGATGTCCACAGTTCTGTGGTAGGTCCAAGTCAGATCCCAGAAATGAGTTGTATACTCCAGCCAAATTTGCAGTAGGATTTGTGCTGAGTATAGGGCTGATCTTGGCCTCTGGATGTGGGGGCTGGGACTGGTGTTCTGTTGCTGGAGTTCTCCCTGAGCCCTTTGATAAAAAAAAGAATTGTGGCCCCACACACCCATTTCTATTCCACATGTCTGTGTGCTGAAGCACAATGCTGGTTCACCAAATTACCTATTGCTGGCATGTGTGCCCCTTCTGGCACCTTGGTGGATCACTGGGGTGTCCTGCCTGGGCAGGACCATGTATGCCCTGGCAGCCAGGGTCTTGGTGTGTCACTTGGGGTTCCCATCTGGGCTGGTTCACCTGCATATGTGCCCCTGCCATCAGGGCCTTGGTGGGTTGCGTGGGCCCCTGCCACTGGGGCCTTGGTGGGCACTAGGGGCATCCTGCCAGGGCTGGTCTGGTGGCATGTATGCCAGGCAAAATTGGAGCATTGAGGGCTTATTTACTGCATACAATTTTCTGCTTTGTTTTAGATTTTGTTACATAACCACAAATCTAGTTCATACAGTTAAAGATGGCAAATTAATGGTTACCTTAGTTTGTCATTTTCTAGACTGTGTTTGATGCTATCGTTATTGCTGATTGTACCACTTTAGCCAAAGTGACATAATTGTTCTAACCAGCTATTCTTCCTGATATACAAAGACTGAGATTGCCTAAGGGTCATGGAAAATACTGTGGGTGAGTGCCAAAGAACCACAGGCTTGGCCAAGCAGGCAGCAATTTCTCACCCCCCAAAAATTGAAGAGGTAAGATCTTGCAACAGACTCAAAACCCAAAAATTGAAAGCTTTCACTCTAAAATCAGGAAGAAGACAAGGATGTCCACTATCTCCACTCCTATTCAACATAGTTCTGGAAACATTAGTCAGAGCAATTAGACAAGAGAAAGAAATAAAAGGAATAAGGATAGAAAAAAAGTTAAATTATCATTATTCACAGATAACATGATACTCTACATAGAAGACCCCAAAAACTCCACCAAAAGATTTGTAGATTTAATAATCAAATTCAATAGTGTAGCTGAATACAAAGTCAACACTCTAAAATCAATAGCCTTCCTGTACATGAATAACAAACTCACTGAGAGAAAAATTAGGGAAATAACACATTTCACAATAGCATTCAAAAAAATGAAATACCTAGGAATCTAATGAAGGAAGTAAAAGACATCTACATTGAATATTGCAGTATGCTGAAAAAGGAAATTGAAGAGGATATCAGAAAATGGAAAGATATCCCTTGCTTTTGTGTAGGAAGAACCAATATAGTGAAAATGGCCATACTTCCAAAACTGTTAAACAGATTTAATGCAATCCTGATCAAAATTCCAACAGCATATCTCACAGAATTAGAGAAAACAAACCTAAAATTCATTTGGAACTAGAAGAGACCTAGAATAACAAAGGCATTTCTGGCAAGGCAAGGGGCATCACAATCCCTCACTTGAAATTATAGCACAAAGCTACTGTGATAAAAACAGCATGGTACTGGTATAAAAAACAGACCTGAGGATCAATAGAACAGATTAGAAGATGCAGAAACAACTCCAGACATACTTAGCCACCTTATCTTTGACAAAAGTCCCAAGCACATTCACTGGAAGAAAGATAGCCTCTTTAATAAATGGTACCAGAGAGCCAGTGAGATGGTTCAGTGGCATAAGCGCCTGCCTGGCAAGCACGAGGGCCCGAGTTTGACTCCCACAACCCACACATGAAAAAAGGGCCAGTGATATTGCTCAGCGGCATGGGCACCTGCTGGCGTGCAAGGTCCTGAGGTCGACTCCTGGTACTCACAAAAAATAAATAAATAAATAAATAAATGGTACCAGAAAAACTGGTTTTGCACATGCTGAAGATTAAAATTATCTTTCAACATGCACTAACCTAAAGTTGAAATGGATCAAAGATCTAAATATTAAAACAGAAACATTATATCTGCTGGAAGATAGAATAGGTAGAATTCTTGAAGACACTGGTGTAGGCAAAGACTATATGAACCTGATTGCACAGGAACTATCACAAAGAATCAACAACTGGGATATCATCTTATTAGAAAGCTTTTGCACAGCAAGAGCAACCACCAACACAGTGAAGAGACAACCCACAATGTGGGAAAACAGCTGTTTCTCAGACGAAGGATTACTATTGAGAATATATAAAGAACTAAAAAAAAAAATCAGTTATCAAAATTTAGGGACCCACTCTGAAAATGGGCATCTGAGATGAATACACACACCTCTCAGATGAAGAAATACAAATAGCAAATTAATATATGAAGAAATATTGGGCCGGTGAGATGGCTCAGCGGCGTAAACGCCTGCCTGGCAAGCGCAAGGGCCCTAGTTCGACTCCCGGAACCCACATACGAAAAAGGGGCCGGTGATATCGCTCAGCGGCAGGGGTGCCTGCTGGCGCACAGGGTCCTGAGGTCGACCCCCGGTACCACAAAAAATAAAAATAAATAAAAATAAAAAAATATTCAACATCACCGGTCTTTCAAGAGATGTAAATTAAGGCAACACTGTGATTCCATCTCAATCCAGGAAGGAATGGCTATTATCAAGAAATCAACCAATAACAAATGCTGGCAGGGCTGTGGGGAAAAAGGAATCTTTCTCCACTGTTGGTGGGAGTGTAGACTGCTGCAACCACTGTGGAAATCAGTGTGGGGATTCCTCAAAAAACTAGGACTACAGGTCTCATTTGACCCAGCTATTCCGCTTCTGGGTATCTTCCCAAAATAATTAAAAGCATCATACCACAGCAATATATGCATTCCCATGTTTATAGTGGCACAGTTTGTAAGCTGGGGAAACAACCCAAATGCCATCAACCAAGGAATGGATATAGGTGATGTTGTTTTCTTATTCAATGGAGTACTACACTGCCATAAAGAAAGATAAGCTTAAACATTCCTAGGTAAATGGATGCACCTTGAGACTATATTGTTAAGTGAAATAAATCAGACACACATGTGTAAATACTGCATTATTTCTCTGGTGTGAGAAACCAAAAGTGTAAATAAGGACCAAAATGTATATGTAGGTATTGTGAAATAGGAAAAAAATATTCAAATGTGGAGGGGAAGAAGGGAGGAGAGTGGGGAAAGGAAAGAAGGGAAAAGTAAAAAAAAGTGAGAAAAAAGGAAAAATTGGAAACAAATCTTTTGTAAATGAGGAGAAGAGGGGTCAAAGGGAGGGTAGAGGAATGGGAAAAAAAGAATCAAGTTATATCATGTACAGGTACAAATTCTCTATGATGAATGTGATATGTATATCTAAAATGTACCAATAAAATCTGATTGAAGAAAATAAAGAAATAAATAACATTAAGATGAGTTATGTACATGTACATACTCCCAACAAGAAATATAATCATTATGTACTGAAAATATATACTAATAAAAATATAATTTAAAAAGAAAAGAACCAACTTTAAAAGTTGAAAATGAATGCTTATCTTCTTGTCATTTCTAGACATACTTCTGGAGAAATTTTAAAAATAAATGCATGAAGTAGGAAAGAACAAAGAACTCAACTTGATATTTAAATATTCTACTTTAGAACACCAAAGAAAAAAGAGCAAGATAATACTGCAAATCACTCAACAGATATTAGTGTTGCTATTATTGACTTAGACCGCAATGAAAAGAACTTATTAACAGTATGAATTGAGGCCAGGCAGGGCAGAACACACCCACGATACCAGCACTGGGGAGGCTGAAGCAGGAGTATCACTGCAAGTTCAAGGCCAGCCTGGGCTACAGTTCAGGTCATCCTGAACTCCGTAGGGAAACCCTGTCTCAAAAAAAAAAAAAAAAAGACAAAAAAAGTACTTGAATTATTGAATAATTAAGGTCCCCCATTACATTACAAGATTTAAAAACCAAAATCTTAAAATTGTATCAATGGATGCAGAAAAAAATACAAGAAAGAAAAACTAAATCCTTCTAAGATGGAACACATAAAACTATCTTCATTGTCATACACCATGTTATGTGTTGGAAAAATTAAAGCACCAACAAATAACTACTAGAATTAAGATAGTGTAGGGAAGTATACATCATTAGCAAAAAAACACCAGAAGTCTATCATTTAATTATGTATTGAGTATAAACAACTGGATTAGACATAGTAAGCATTATGCCTCATGTTGCACAAAGTGACAGAGAAGCAACTTCACATATGTTAAAGAACCACTTATGCAAAAGGCTAAACTCTAGATGGAATCAATGAACACAAGAGAATATCATAAGTGATTTTTATCCCTCAATGGATAAATATAAATTAGATAGTTCCCAGTGTTTGTAAATCACAGAATAACAAGGAACATATCTGTAAAACATCACATGGAAAAATTCATGTATTACATTTTCTACATATTCTGAATTTTTACATAATCTGCATGAGTGATTTTATTTATTCTATCCAAGATGCTACTTTCTTATCACTTGCAGAAAAAAGTCAACAATATTTTTAACTAAACAAAGAAAAAATTAACAACTATAAATAATCCAAATCCGGAAGCAGTAGAGTGAGTCAAGTGGCTGACATACAACCTAAAATTTCCTGAAATACCATGGGCAATAGACGAGGCAAAGAAACCACAAATAATCTTTCAATAACAATAATAATAGTAATAATAATGCTATATTAAATTTAATCATTAATTTATCTGACATTGCAAAGTATTTAAACCAAGTGCAATTCTGCTGGTGTCGCGATGGTGGAGCTGTAAGGATGGTCCACAAAGTCCATCCTGTCGTGAGCTCTGAGGTTTCTTTAGGGAAAAGGACTGGAATTTTCAAACATTCATTTCTTAGCCTGTACCATTATTCTTTGGATTTTTATACATATTTATGTTAAATGCAAAACAAATATTTTACTCTTAAATTATGCTTTTCTTCCTTAGACATAACCATTCTCTCAGCTCAGCTTCTAAGAAAATCACAATCATTGGGTTAAATTATGAAAAATATCCTTGAGGTAACTTCCTTTTTGTACAAGCATCTTCCTACCAATGAAGCAAGAGGAAGGCAGGAAAGGGAATAAAATTTTGCACCAGTTTGCAAAGGAACTCAGCCTCGGAAGGTTAAACACTTTTTTTTTTTTTGTGTGGGTACCGGGGGTCGACCTCAGGACCTCACGCGCCAGCAGGCACCCGTGCCGCTGAGCGATATTGCCGGCCCCTTTTTCGTATGTGGGTTCCGGGAGTCGAACTCGGGCCCTCGCGCTTGCCAGGCAGGCGCTTACGCTGCTGAGCCATCTCACCAGCCCCCATTCTCTTTTTTAAACCCATTTTCCTATCCTTCCCTCCACTTCCCCCTCCCTTGTTCCTCTTCACATTTGAACAAGTTTTTCCTACTTCCCAATATCTGTCCTTTATTTTGCTTCTTATTTACCCTTTGGGTTTCTCACACAACAGAAACAATGCAACATTTAAACTTGTGTGTCTGGTTTATTTCACTTAACATGGTCTCAAGATGTATCTATTTACCTAAAAAAATAAATCTCAAATTTATTCTTTATGGCAGAATACTAATCCACAGTATATAATTGTCACACTTTCTTTATCCATTCATCTGGTGATGGGCATATAGGCTGTTTCCAAGATTTAGCTGTTATAAATTGTGCTGCTATAAACATGGGAATTCATATGTCACTGTAGTGTGATGCTTGTAATTCTGTTAGGAAGCTACCTAGACAAGGAATACTTGGGTGAAATGGAAACTCTAGTTTTAGTTTTTTGAGGAATCTCCACACTGATTTCCACAGTGGTTGCACCAGTCTACACTCCCAGCAACAATGGAGAAGGGTTCCTTTTTCCTCACAGCCTCACCAGCATTTATTATTGGTTGATTTCTTGATGACAGCCATTCTTCCTGGAGTCTCCAGGCAACCTGTATTCCTAGCCCATGTGAATCTCCACCTGGTACACCTGGACTGTGGCAGTGGCCATTCGGCACCAAGTCCACTGCCTCCGCTCTGGGTGCATCAGAGTCTCCACCCCGCATTATGCCAGTGTCCCGGGTACAGTCCCTGCCTAATGCAATAGGCCAGTCCTCTGCCTGGTTAAGCAGCAAGGCATAAGGTTCTGCCTGTTTTGCCCAGTACTCTGGACACACGTGAGACCTCACTAGACCTGCAGGAATCTCTCCACATCCATCTTGGGCAGATCTGGGACTCTGCTGGGAGTCCTGAGTTCACACGAGCCTCTGCCTGGTGTCGGGAGACTCTCCTGCCCACACCGGAATGTACCTAGGGTAAACAGTGTTGGTCCCCAAGTAGCAGGAATCCATGACAGGAGCCTCAGAACCAAGGGCCCACATTCCCTGTTCTGATACCCCCAACTTGAACAGGTGCCACAAACAGGAGACTATGGAGAGAGGATCTCTTGAACCTCCATAAAAACTCACTGACTACAAAGAGTTGAAAAGAGGACTATGACTTGTAAAATTAAAGATGATTGGCCCTGTAAGAAAACAATCTGCTGGAAATATGTAGGAACCTCTCTCTCCTCCTTCTCTTCTTCTTCTTCCTCTCCTTCTTCTTCTTCTTCTCCTCCTCCTTCTCCTTCTTCACTCATGTACCCCACTTTGTTTGCTCTTCTATTGATCTGTTTTTGATTTTTTACTATTTTTCTTTCACTTGGTGAAAGTTGCAGTTCTACCATCCATTTACTTGTCTTCTGCGATTTAAATATTACTTTGTATTATTTGTATGAATAGGCCCTCCTTTTATTTTCTCTTTCCCTTCTTTTCTCATGTTCTCTTTCAAATTTTTCTTTTCTGGGTACCAGGGGTCGAACTCAGGACCTTGCATGCCAGCTGGTGCCCGTGCTGCTAAGCGATATCACCGGCCCTTTTTTCGTATGTGGGTACCAGGAGCTGAACTCAGGACCTCACACTTGCCAGGCAGGTGCTTATGCTGCTGAGCTATCTTACCGGCCCTCAAATTTTTCTATCAGTATTTTTTCTTATTTTCTTTTTCTCTAGTTTAATGTTCACTCTCTGTTACTTGTAGTTTTCTAGGTTGGTCTTCTCTCGTACTCTTACCTAATACCACTAATTTCCTTTTACTCCTTAAGAGGACATTCTACATCAATCCTACCGCATTCTTCACAGCTTCCATTGCTTTATACTTTATACTCCATTTCTTTTCTCTTTTTTCTACAGGCTTCCATACCTGTACCATTTACCCTTGTGAATCTGTAAGTATTTAACAACAGTATATCTTATTACAACTGAATAGTGCTTTATGGTGAAAAGGGGTAAAGTTGCCCTATCAACTAGATATTTACTGTGTATAATTTTCTGCTTTGTCATAGATGTTATTGTATAAGTATAAATCTTGTACCTATAGTTAAAAGTGGCAAAGGAGGGCCAGTGAGATGGCTCAGCGGCGTAAGCGCCTGCCTTGCAAGCGCGAGGGCCCAAGTTCGACTCCCGGATCCCACATACGAAAAAAGGGCCGGTGATATCGCTCAGCGGCACGGGTGCCTGTTGGCGCACGATGTCCTGAGGTCAACCCCCCGGTACCCACAAAAAAAAAAAGTGGCAAAGGATTAGTTATTATGGTCTGCCATTTTCCAGTTTTTGTTTGATACTATTGGTATTACTGAATGATTATTCTAGCAAAGGTGACATAGTTATTGTGATTAATTGATCTTGCTTTTATGCCAACACACACATCATCTAGGGGTCATAAAGAATACTATAGTCCAATACAAAAGAACTGGGTGTTAGGACAAGCAGGCTGCAATATCTCATCCTTAGTAAATAGAAGACATAAGATCCTGGGGCACACTCAAAAGCCAGAAGCCAGCTATGCCTAGAAGACATCTCAAAGTAGTCATTACCTAAACAGATCTTGATACTAGAAATAAAGCTACCTAACACAAGCAATTTACAAATCTCAATCCAGAAAACAAATAAAAAACAAAAGGAAAAAAGAAAATGAGAAAACATGTAAGCAAGCTGCACCCCAAAAATGAAACTGCCACAAATCAAATCCAGGGGACGTTAAGATGGAAGAAATCAAAAGTCACCAGCTGACTTTTCTGAAATGGTAGCAGCAGAAGTAACAAAGCATATGAATAAGTCTCTTGACAAACTGAAAGCAGAAATAATTACACAGATAATTAAAGAGATGTTCACCATAATGAAGGAAATAGTGAATCCAGAGTAGATACAGATCTTTTTTGTGTGTGTGTGTGGGTACCAGGGGTCGACCTCAGGACCTCGCGCGCCAGCAGGCGCCCGTGCCGCTGAGCGATTATCACCGGCTCTTTTTTCATATGTGGGTTCCGGGAGTCAAACTCCGGCTCTCGCGCTTGCCAGGCAGGTGCTTACGCCGCTGAGCCATCTCACCGGACCCTACAGATCTTTAAAATTGAAAAAGCTTAGGAAAGACATGGAAACCATGAATGACCATCATAGAAAAGAACCAGATTCCATAAAACAAAATCAAACACAAGTCTGTGAGATAAAAATTTCTACTGAGAAGACCTCAGCGGGCCTGTGAGATCACCAGCAAACCCTCCTTCCACCCAGAGGACTCTGTTGGGCCTGCAAGATCACTGGCAACCCCTCCCTCCAACCAGATGGCCTGGGTGGGCAACTGGCCTGCAGGAGGAATCCAGGTGACTGGCCCTTCCCCCTCTACTGTGGGAACAGGTGATCAAGGGAACACCAGCCACACAGTAGGACCCTGACTATGGTGCACACAATGGACAGGTGAGACTAATGAGATTGAAAAGGCTGAAATATGAATGAACAGGTGGTAAGTTAGGTGAACTAGCATTGTGCTTAGAGACAAAGACACGTGGAATAGAAGCATGTGGGTGCGGCAGCCCTCTTTTTTTTCTTTTTTTCTTTTTTTAATTTAATTTTATCTCGATTTATTTTTGTTTTTATCTTACTTTCTTTTCCTTTTCCTATTTTCTTTTCTTTTTTCTCAATTTTTTTCTTTTTCATTTCTCTCTTTTTCTTTTTCTTTTATTTCTTTCTTCTTTATTCTCCTTTCTTTTGTTTTCTTTTTTTCTCTCTTTTCTAAATGGCTGGAGAGAACTCAGTCACATAAAACTAATCCTTTCCTCCAAACCCAAAGACCAAGTACAGATAATCCCTTGAATAATCCTTCATTCTTTCTTTTCTACCCCATTCTCTAGTTTCCCAAACCTTGCATGATCATCCTTTGTCCTCCAGCCTTGCTTCTACCTCCTTTCCAGTTATCTTTGTTTTATACAATATCCTCCCTAAATTTTCCCACCATTCTACCAAGGGGAAACATTATCATACAAACTCCTAATTTATGATCAGTTCTGTTATATAACTATAGACTGTCCTCCTATGGTCTAAAATACAAAATCAATAGTTACCAAAGTTTGTCAGTTTCTAAATTGTACTTGATGCTATTGTTATTGCTAATTGTACTATTTTAGCTAGGATATCATATCTGTTGTAACCAGTTGTTCTCCTTTCTGTAACAATACTGGGGAGCTCTGGGTAATAACCTCACTACAGCCCAACACCAAAGGACTGGGGATAGAGACAAACAGATATCAACATCCCACTCTCAATTGGGAAGGTAGGATCCTGGCACAGGCACTAACTAAGAACTCCTACACACAGAAGATATCCCTGAAGAACAGACTTTTCCTAGAGAGGCCTTGATACTAGTGGTATAGCTACCTACTATAAAAAAAATCACAAGGATCATCACAGAAAACAAAATTTAAAAAAAAAATTTTTTTGAGGGCCAGTGAGATGGCTCAGTGGCTTAAGCGCCTGCCCGGCAAGTGCGAGGGCCCGAGTTCGACTCCCAGAACCTACATACAAAAAAGGGGCCGGTGATATCGCTCAGTGGCACGGGCACCTGCTGGCACGCAAGGTCCTGAGGTCGACCCCCAGTACCCACAAAAAAAAAAAAATTTTTTTTTTGAAATAGAAAATGACAAGATGAAAAAGCAAAATCCAATCTCAGACTTCCAGCACACCCAAAAAAGTACAGGAGACATCTACATAGAAGAAATTGAAAGACACACACCTGAAATTTCTGAAAAGATAGGAAGTGAATTAAAGAAACAAATCCATGAGGCTATGGGGGAAATCAGATCAGAAATAATCTCTCAGGTAAAAAAAAGAAGTGACAACCATAATGAAGGAGTTGCTCAGAGAAGACATATATAAAAAATAGAGGAACATACAAAAATTATGGAAACCTTGAATGAACAATATAGGAAAGAAATAAAATGCATGAAACATTCAAAAAGATACCCAGGAAATTAAAAATTGCACTGAAAGCTGGCAAAACCGCTTGAAAGAAACTGAAGATAGACTTTCAGACCTTGAAGATAGGATCATGGCTAGTGATCACAAAAGGAAAGATATCTTAAAAATAACAAGGGACCATGAAATAACAATTCAACAGCTCAAAGATGATGCAAAGAAAAACAATATAAGACTGATAGGTGTCAATGAAAAAGCAGGAGTCAACAAAAATGACATAAAAAGACTACTTGCAGAAGTAATAGCAGAAAATTTCCCAAACATGGGAACAGAATCTGACATAGAGATAAGTGATTCACATAGAACTCCAATTAGCCATGACCAAAATAAATCTATACCCAGACATATATTAATCAAGATCCCAGAACTTCAGCACAAAAAGAGCATACAAAAAGCTGTTAGAGAAAAGAAACATCACCTATAAGGAAAGCCCATTAGAATCAAAGCCAACTTCTCAACACAAACCCTCAAGTCAAGAGCTTGGAGTAAAGTATTTCAAGCCCTGAAAGAAAACAACTTCAAACCCAGGTTTGTGTACCTTGCAAAACTATCTTTCAAAATTAATGGAGAAATAAGATACTTCCATGACAAAGAAAAACTGAAGAAAATCATGACCACCAAACGAACCCTACAAAGATTACTGAAAGATATTCTAGGCAGAGATAAAAATGAACATTATTCCAAGACCAACATCAGAAAGAAACCACCAGGCAGGGCAAGCAATTAAACAGAGGGGGAAAGCAGGGAACCAACAGCAGGAAAATACCATGACAAAGATAAGCCAATACATACCAGTTATAACCATCAATGTCAATGGCCTCAATTCACCAATCAAAAGAAACAGACTGGCAGAATGAAGCAAGAAACTAGATACAATAATATGCTATATACAAGAAACACATTTAACTCCAAAAGAAATTCATAGACTGAAAGTCAAAGGATGGAAAACAATCTTCTATGCAACAGGAACCCAGAAAAAAGCAGGGGTAGCTATTCTGTTTGCAGACAATGAGAACTTCAAACCAAGAATGATCAAAAGAGATAAAGAAGGTCACTACATACTTGTTAGAGGAAAAATTCAAGAGGAAGAGAGAACAATCATAAATATGTATGCACCAAATATGGGAGCACCCAACTATATAAGACAATTATATAGTCTATGCCTATATTGTTTGATCAATTTTTCATGCCTATATCTTGTAATATGAGCAACTACATTGAAGATAACAATACAGAATTTACTAACCATTGTTAGTCTCCTACAATCTCATTTTGAAATTTCGTACCATTGTTTTTATTTTCTTTAAAGAAAAAAAAAACAAACAAGATCCAACAATAAGCTGCATATGAGAAACACAGTTAACTCAAAAAGAAATCCATACACTGAAAGTTGAAGGATGGAAAACACTGTTTAATGGCACAGGAACCTGGAGAAAAACAGGAGTAGCTATTCTATTTGCACACAAAGTGGATTTCAAGCCAAGACTGATGAAAATAGACAAAGATCACTACATACCTGTTAAAGGAACAATCCAAGAGGAACAGATAACAATCACATAAAATACCAGCACACCCAACTATATAAAACAAACACTAATGGATGTGAAAAATCAGTTAAGCACTAATACAGTTATAGTGGGGGACCTCAACACCCATCACAAATAGACAGATCAAGTGGACAAAAATATCAACAATGAAATATCAGAGCTGAACCAAACCTTTGAACAAATGGACTTAATGTATTACTACAGCGTCCCACCAAGCAACAGATTACATATTCTTCTCACCAGCCCATGAGACTTTCTCCAAAACAGAACACACACTAGCTCTTAGAACATGCTTAAGTGAAAAGGAATTGAAATTATCCCATGGATATTATCAGATCACAGTGCAATGAAATTCAATATAAACATCAAAAGAATCCACAAAAACTACATAAACACATGAAAATGAAATGATACTCTTTTGAAGCCAGGAATTTTAAAACCGGTTTTTCCCACACCCTACTGCACCATCCTGCCAAGGAAAAATTCTTCTCTTGTCCACATGCTGAATTTTGAACACGGACCAAATCCTACCCTGTCACTTGAAGGTTCACTTTCCCTTCTGAACTCAATATGGGTTGCTTTCTGAACACCAAGAAATTCTTTCTCAGAAACAGCAGGCACAAAATTGAATACTGACACCATCTAGATTTATTACAATTCTGACAAATTCAGAACCCAGTCCTACTACAATGCCTCAAGTGAAGAATCCAATACAACACGTGTGATATTTCATCATGAGTCACCATCCTGAAGTTATAAAAGGTTAGAACAATGAGTAAATCTAGATATTTAAATGAAGATAGTGCCTCAAGTTGCTTGTGTTCCACAATACAGGAAAATGACCATTATTTTGAAAAAGTATCCTTGAGGTAATTTCCACTTTAACACAGAACTAATCTCATATTTATAGAAATATATCTACAGCAGAAGAATGCAAGGATGTATTCCAGACTGTACTTCACATATTCTAAATAGACAAAAATTGCAACTTTCTGGATACTTTTTTGACAGTGTATCACTTTATAATCCAGTCTGGACTGGAACTCACTCTGTAGCCCAGGCTGGCCTTGACCTCATGGCAATCCTCCTGCTTCGGCCTCCTGAGTTCCAATACAGGCATGTGCCACTCCCTCCTTGCAGCTAACTTTCTGGATATGAAAACTACTTATGATGCTTAATTTAACAAAGCACTGTTATTTTGGTAAATAGATCAGAAAACCCCCACACTAGCTAGGCTTGATGATTCAAACAAGTGATCACTTCAGTCTGGGAGGATGACACAAGAGGTTCACAGATTTCAACCCCAACATCTAGAACAATGAGATCCAGTCTCAAAACCAAAAATATAAAATAAAATTAAAATAAAATAAAATAAAATAAAATAAAATAAAATAGAAAGATTTAAACATAGAGTACAATGAGTGGCCTGTGTTCAATCCTGAATGCTCTTCCCATGACATTTTTTTTTGGGGGGGTACCAGGGGTCGAACTCAGGACCTCACGCTTGCCAGGCAGGCGCTTATGCTGCTGAGCTATCTCACCGGCTCCCATGACATTTAGATAATGCTATCCAACCAATTTTTTTAAACAAGAAGGACAGATACAATTTTCTAATTTCCAATTTTCCCTAAAAGAGGTAAAATGAGTAGAAAGAGAAGACTGATTAGTCTAACATTTTCTAAAATTCTCTCTTTCCTTCAGGCCTGTGATTACTTTAAACCACATCCAATCCAAGCCAGGCTACAATCTAGCTTTTAATGTCACGCTAAGAACATTCTGAGCTCAAAGGAAAATCTTCTCTGGTTCAGGAGCTAAATTTACCACTTTCCATCATTCCCTTCTTTCCCACATTGTATCCACTCCCCGGGCTCTTTCCAGCATACACAATCTTTCTTAGCCCCACTATTGGTCTGCTTGCAGACAGGCATTTGGGTTTTTATCCCTACTGCAGTGCTACTATAATTCAAAGCCTCAACTCATTCAGCATTTCATTTTCTAAAACAATGTCTACAAACCACCCATGGACAAGAGCAGTTATGTAAGAAACTGCATGTATCTCTCTACTAGTATCAAACCACATATACATGGCAATGTCTTATTTCAAAGAGATTCTCAGGTGGGTTTAAAAGACAGTGCTTTCTGAAAGTTATCCTTTGCTGGATCACATTCATCTTTCCTAAATAGAAGCCATCCCTTCTGACATTCTTGGCAGATCTATTTACTTACATACTTTGTCCACTGTTTGTAGCACCCAGCTGAACTGAATCAGTGTGGTGCTGGGTGTGGAGGGCCCACCTGAGGATTGTTGCCAACAGCATAAAAAGAGAATTGGAGGGGAAGAGCTTGGGCTGTTGATTCTCCTGGAGAAGCTTGTCACACTGGCTTTCCTGATACTAACTTGGTTGTTATCGTTGGAGGAGCTCGACCTCATTGTCGCTGAGGATGACTGCGGTTCACTTTGGGGGAGGTCGGGTTCTTACCCTGAGCATTGCTTCCTGGCTCCAGTAGGGAAGAGGGTGTGCTGTTGATTCTCATGGAGAAGCTTGTCTCACTGGCTTTCCTGATATGACCTCGGCTGTTATGATTGGAGGAGCTCAGAACCTTGCTGTTGCTGAGGATGGCTGAGGTTATTTTGGGGGGAGCTCTGGTCCTTACTTTGACCATCACTTCCTGGCTCCAGTGCAGATCCTTCATCCCACTGGTCCAGACTTTCTAGCTTCCACTACTGACCTCTGGGCCTTCCCAGTGCAGATCCTTGATATAGACTTGCATGAGACATTGTCATGGGCTCTTGGTCTCCAGTTGGACTCATGGAGGACATTACCATGGGTTCTGGGTCTTCAGCTGGACTTGTGCTGGACATTGCCATAGGATCCAGGCCCTCAGCTGTATTCTTTGGGTCTCTACCGTGTGGACATATCTCCCACACTCTTTTGCATTTGACTCTTCGGGTGAATATTATAAAATAATCCTATAAATTATGTGTCCAGTATTATATCTTTCCCTTATAAACCCTGACTACAACAGGGGACTTACCTGATGTGAAACACCCAGTGAGATCCAGCATGGCAGAAGCAGCAGGAGCTGTAGAAGATGAGGTCTGAGGGACTAATGTCACCGAGTGGTCTTGTTGCAGAAAACAGACCAAACACAGGAAAATGGCACCGAGATGGTTTAGGAGGCAATTTATTACACAGGTGGGCTTCTGACTAGGATTTCTCCAAAAGAGTCAGAGCCCCACCTGGTGGAGCTTTAAGGCTTTTAAAGGGAAAGTAGGTGGGGAGGTACAAAGACAAATTTGGTGCATATGATTGGAGGGTTGGGTGACATCATGGGTTGCTAAGGGAGTTTAAACATTTTAGGTTACAACATAAGGCCATCAGTTATACAAAGCATGGGTTATACAGAGGAAGAAATGTTCTGTTACATTTTAAGTTACATTACAAGGCCATTAGCACTAGTTATACAAAGGTAGTAAAGACAGGGGTTATACAAAGGAACATTTGAAGTTACATTGTAAGCCCCCTGTTAGACAAGCTTAAGCAAAGAAAGGAATGTTCTGTTATCAGGTTTGTCTGGACACGTCCACT
Source organism: Erethizon dorsatum (assembly GCA_028451465.1). Lineage (NCBI taxonomy): Eukaryota > Metazoa > Chordata > Mammalia > Rodentia > Erethizontidae > Erethizon > Erethizon dorsatum. Next base: position 37,498,852 of record CM051831.1, read on the forward strand.
TGGTCTTGGTGGGCATTCTGACAGGTTTATTTAAAATTTTAACTTCTCTTTCAGTCTCAACCAAGGGGAGGAGGTTCGGGAGAGCACTTGAGTTCCCCACTGAGAGGGGACTTGTCCTCTCTCAGTCTCCCAGGTCTCAGCTTCAGATCTAACTAATGTGGGGTGAGCGAATGAACGAGGCAGAGACAACTCAACAGGCTTTTGTGAAAATAACAAGACATATGGTTTAATATCTGGGTGCAGGCAGAGAGTGATAAGGCCATCTGTAGGGAATAAAGAGAAGTGGCCTCCTTTTATAGGGATGCAAAGAAGGCAGGGAACATTAGGTGGGAAGATTTTAATAAACATCTGTGGTCTGGCTTGCACATCAGTGAGCAAAGTCCTTGAATCATCCAGTGTAAATTTTCAGGTGTCTCCAGATGTCCCCAGATGTCCTAGGACCTGCAAAATTCTTTATCATTTTTTATCTCCTTTATGACATCCTGTGCTTGCTGATGACAGTGGTGGTGCTGAGCTGAGTTCACTGCTGAGAATTGTGCCTCTGCTGGCAAGCAGGTTGGGGGCTAGGAGAGTAAGGTCTGATTGGAACCTTATAAAAAGTATGGTCAACCAATAAGATTATAAGTATAATTTCTTAGGTAATATTGATTAAATGGGAAATCACAAGATGGGCATGAGGTGGAACAAAGCTATGGTCAACCAATAAGATTACAAGTATAATGTGTAGATATAGTATATATAACAGTTATTGCATAAAGAAGGGGGAATGGTAGATGGGCTTTTATAATTATAAGGTTTTCAAATTTTATATGAGGTATATGAAATTGACTCTAAGAAGGTTGTAAAAGATCAAGGATATATATTTTAGGGGCTGGGGATATAGCTCAGTGGCACAGCACTTGCCTGGCAAGCATGAGGCCCCAGAATAACCACTAAAAAATCAACAGATAAAATAGAATTCTCGAGAGGACCTCAAGATGGCAGATGAGTAAGAAGCAGGCAGCGAAACTCTCTCTAAAAGTTACCATTGGAACACGGGAATATAGCGACCCGGAAAGCGCAGGAGGGGGGGAGATGCCTCCCCGAAACCCACAAAAGTTCTGAAGCGCAATCTGGGACCCCCGGCACCAGTGACGGGTGACTTCCAACAAAGAAGAAGGAAAGAAGGAGCAGACCGCACGCGCGCACCTTCTACTATCCCGGGAGTTGCAGCGCCGCGGAGGCTCAATTCTACGGACACACGGTGGCAGCTGGCGCCCAGGGAGCCCCCACGGAGGATCCTGAGACAGCGGCGGGGCAGGGGAGCGGCGGAGAATGGCGCTGACCGGCGGTGAGTGTCTCTCAGCCACAGCTGCCCCGCGCCAGAGAGCGACCGGCCGGGCGCCATTGTGGGGGGTGTGGCGAAACTCAGAGCGGCTCGGAAACTGCTCTGGGAACTTGTGCTCCGGACAGGACAGCACGGGGCCTCTCAGGCCCACGAAAGTGTGCTGAGGTCAGCAGGCGAACGAGACTGGACTCTCAGCCACACCTGTCCCGCGCCAGAGAGCGACTGGCCCGGCGCCATTGTGGGGGGCGTGGCAAAAAACCAGAGCGGCGGGAACCAGTGCAGGGAACCCGCGCTCCGGACAGCGCACTGAGCCTCTCAGGCCCAGGGATCGTGAAAGGGCGCTGAGAGCGGAGGCGAGCTAGACTGGTCTCTGCCTGAAAGTACGCGCCTCTGCTCACCGCCCGCCAGAGGGCGCTCCTGGCTTACTGGGACGGACCTGCACAGAACAGGACTCTGTCACCACAAGGTACCTGCCTACAACAGAGTCAACACCTGGAACTGATTATTTTATTTTATTTTATTTTATTTTATTTTTATTTTTATTTTTATTTTTTTTTCTCACTGATTTGTTTTTTGTTCTGGCGAAGGTTTTTTTTGTTTTTGTTTTGTTTTGTTTTTTGGTGGGGTTTTATTTCTGATCTGTCTGTTTTATTGTTTTTATCTTCGTTTTTGTTTCTGTATGTGTATTTGCTCTTTCCTTCATTATTCTCTCTGGTTTTTTATATGAGTGTAAACAGCGCCTCTAACTTCTTTGTGATTGTGGTTGTGATCTGTTCTTCCTTTTATCCCTTCCTTCTCTTTTTACCACCTGTCCTCTGCACTAGTGTCCCAATTTTAGTGGGATCCCTCTTGGTCCTCTAACCTTACATCTAATTCCTTCCTCTTCTCCCAATACTCTATTTCCTCCTTAACTCATTTTAAATTTAAACTTCTCAGGGAAAAATTGACATACATAGGACTTGTATACTGCATATAATTTTTCTGGTGTGTTTTAGATTTTGTTATATAACCGCAACTCTATACAGCTAAAAGTGGTAAATAACTGGTTAGCTCAGTCTGTCATTTTCTAGGCTGTGTTTGATGCTTTAGTTAACATTATAGCCAAATGTGAAATAATTGTTCTAAACATCTTTCCTTCCTGATATTTCATGATTGAGATTGACTAAGGGACACAGAAAATACAGTGGCACAGTACCAAAGAATCAAGGACTGGGCCAAACAGGTAGCAACTTCGCATACCCAACGAATTGAAGAGGTAGGATCTGGCAGAAAGCTCAAAACCTAAAAGCAAGCTCCACTTGGAAGATACTGCAGAGAAGTAGTCATCTTCTAAAGATCTTAAACACTAGCAATAAAGTAACCTACTATAGGTAATTTGCAAACATCACCCCAGGAATTAAAGAAAGCAAAAATGAGACGACACTTAAACAAGATGCAACCACACACATCCAATTCACCAAAGGCAAACCTAGGGAGCAACGAGGTGGGACAATCCGAAAGCCACCCACCTGGCCTATCTGAAGTGGTAACAACAAAGCAACTGAATGAGGTTCTGGAAAAAATTAAAACAGAAATAATCTCACAGATAACTGCAGAGATAATGTCTACAATGAAGACCATGCTTAAGGACACTATAGCTGATACAGACAAAAAAATAGATGAACTTAAGAAAACTATAGAAACCATGAATGCTCAGCATAGGAAAGAAATGGAATCCATAAGGCAGATTCAAGCAGATATCCAAGAGATAAAAAATTCCATTGAAAGTATTTGTAGCAGAATAAGCCAATGCGAGGACAGGAGCTCAGATATAGAAGACAGGCTTGCAATTAGTGATCATGAAATGGAAAAATTCTTAAAAATAGCAAGGGACCATGAAAAATCAATTCAGCAGCTGCTAGATGACTCAAAGATAAACAACTTAAGAATAATTGGAATAAATGAAAAAGCAGGAGATAGCATCAACGACATTAAAACCTTGTTCAAAGACATAATCAGGGAGAACTTTCCTGGAAGAGAAAAGGAATTTGACACCCCTATAATTGAAGCTTTTAGAACACCAACTAGACATGATCAAAAAAAAACCTCAGCCAGACATATTATAGTCAAGATCCCAGAAATTCAACAGAAGGGCAGAATCTTAAAAGCTGTTAGGGAGAAGGAACAAATCACCTATGAAGGAAAACCCATCAGAATCACAGCTGACTTTTCAGCACAAACCCTCAATTCAAGAAGAGCCTGGAATGATGTATTGCAAGCTCTAAAGGAAAATAATTTTCAGCCCAGATTGATGTACCCTGCAAAACTATCTTTCAAAATTGATGGAGAAATAAAATACTTTCATGACAAAGAACATCTGAGAAAATTTATGACCACCAAACCAGCACTCCAAAACGTTCTGAAGGACATTCTAGAAAGAGATAGGAACCCCAACAGAAGGAATCCACCAGGCAGGGCAAATAATTAAATAGCCGGAAAGCGGAAAAACAAAGAGTGGGAACCAACAACAGGAAAATATCATGACAAGTCAATACATATCAGTTTTAACCATCAATGTTAACGGTCTCAATTCACCAATCAAAAGGCACAGACTGGCGAAATGGATCAAGAAGCAAGATCCAACAATATGCTGTATACAAGAAACACATTTAATTCAGAAAGAAATTCATAGACTGAAAGTCAAAGGATGGAAAACAATACTCCATGCCACAGGAACCCAGAAAAAAGCAGGGGTAGCTATTCTTTTTGCAGACAAAGTGAACTTCAAGCCAAGAAGGATTCAGAGAGATAAAGACGGTCATTACATCCTTGTAAAGGGAACAATCCAAGAGGAAGAGATAACGATCATAAATATATATGCGTCAAATACCAATGCACCCAGCTATATAAAACAAGTACTAAAGGACATGAAAAATCAAATAAGCACTAATACAATTATATTGGGAGATCTCAATACTCCACTGTCACAAAAAGATAGATCAATTGGACAGAAAATCAATAATGAAATAGTAGAACTGAACCAAACTTTTGAACAAATGGACTTAGTAGATGTCTACAGAGTGTTCCATCCCACAACATCAGAATACACATTTTTCTCAGCTGCACATGGGACGTTCTCCAAAATAGACCACATACTAGCTCATAAAACCTGCTTAAGTAAATGCAAAGGAATTGAAATTATCCCATGCATATTATCAGACCATAGTGCAATGAAATTGGAAATCAATGGCAAAAGATCCCACAAAAACTCCCTAAACACATGGAAATTAAACAGCATCCTCCTGAACAACCAATGGGTCACAGATGAAATTAAAGAAGAAATTAGTCACTTTCTACAACTGAATGATAATGACAGTACAACATACCGGAACTTATGGGATACAATGAAAGCAGTCCTAAGAGGGAAATTTATAGCATTAAACACTTATATCAGGAAAATAGAGCAAGCGCAAATAAACAACTTAAGGGTGAACCTCGAGCTTCTAGAAAAAGAAGAGCAGGTTAAGCCAAAAGCCCATACAAGGGAGGAAATTATAAAGATCAGAGCAGAAATTAACGTATTGGAGAATAAAAAAACAATACAAAGAATCAATGAAGCAAAAAGTTGGTTCTTTGAAAGAATAAATAAGATTGACAAACCCTTATCCAACCTTATTAAAAAAAGAAAAGAGAAGACTCAAATCCATGCAATTGAAAATGAAAAGGGTGATATCACGACGGACCCTGCAGAAATCCAGAAGATCATCTATACCTATTTTGAAAATTTATATTCTACTAAGATGGAAAATGCAGAAGAAATGGACAGATTCCTAGATTCATATGAATTACCAAAGCTGAATCAAGAAGATTTAAAAATCCTAAATAAACCAATATCAGCCAATGAAATTGAAGATGTAATTAAAAACCTCCCAACAAAGAAAAGCCCAGGCCCTGATGGATTCACTGCCGAATTCTACAAGAAATTTAGAGAAGACCTAACGCCCCTACTTCTCAAACTTTTCAATGAAATTGAAAGGGAAGCAATAATCCCAAATTCATTCCTGGAAGCAAGCATTACCCTGATACCAAAACCAGAGAAGGACCCAACTAAGAAAGAGAACTACAGGCCAATCTCCCTAATGAACATAGATGCAAAAATCCTTAATAAGATACTGGCAAACAGAATCCAACAAATCATCAAGAAGATTATACACCATGACCAAGTTGGATTCATCCCAGGGATGCAGGGATGGTTCAACATACGTAAATCAATAAATGTAATACAGCATATTAACAGAACCAAAGACAAAAATCACATGATCATCTCAATAGATGCAGAAAAAGCTTTTGACAAAGTCCAGCACCTTTTCATGATAAAAACCCTACAGAAAATTGGAATAGAGGGTCTTTATCTCAATCTGGTAAAAGCTATCTATGACAAACCAACAGCCAATATTATACTAAATGGCCAAAAACTGAAAGCCTTCCCTCTAAAATCAGGAACAAGACAAGGATGTCCACTGTCCCCACTCTTATTCAACATAGTTCTGGAAACTTTAGCCAGAGCAATTAGACAAGAGAAAGAAATAAAGGGAATAATGATTGGAAAGTAAGAAGTTAAATTATCATTATTTGCAGATGACATGATACTCTACACAGAAGACCCCAAAAACTCCACTAAAAAACTGCTAGATTTAATAAGCAAATTCAGTAGTGTAGCTGGATACAAAGTCAATACTCAAAAGTCAATAGCCTTCCTGTACACAAATAACAAACTTACTGAAAGAGAAATTAGGGAAACAATACCTTTCACAATAACATCCAAAAAAATGAAATACCTAGGAATCAACCTCACGAAGGATGTAAAAGACCTCTATACTGAAAACTACAGTACTCTGAAAAAGGAGATTGAAGAGGATATCAGAAAATGGAAAGATATCCCTTGCTCCTGGATAGGAAGAACCAATATAGTGAAAATGGCCATACTTCCAAAATTGTTATACAGATTTAATGCAATTCCAATCAAAATTCCAACAGCATATCTCACAGAATTAGAGAAAACAATCCTAAAATTCATTTGGAATCAGAAGAGACCTAGAATAGCAAAGGCAATTCTGGGCAACAAAGGCAAGGCAGGGGGCATCACAATCCCCGACTTGAAATTATACTATAAAGCTACTGTGATAAAAACAGTGTGGTACTGGCAAAAAAACAGACCTGAAGATCAATGGAACAGATTAGAAGATGCTGAAACAACCCCAGACATACTAAGCCACCTTATCTTTGACAAAGGTGCCAAACACATTCGCTGGAAGAAAGATAGCCTCTTTAAGAAATGGTGCTGGAAAAACTGGCTCTACACATGCCGAAGATTAAAACTAGATCCATATCTTTCACCATGCACTAAACTAAATTCAAAATGGATCAGAGATCTAAATATTAAAACAGAAACATTAAATCTGCTGGAAGGTAGGATAGGTAAAACCCTTGGAGACATTGGTGTAGGCAAAGACTTTATGAATAAAAACTCAACCGCACGGGAACTATCCCAAAGAATCAATAACTGGGATCTCATCTTATTAAAAAGCTTTTGCACAGCAAGAGAAACCACCAACAGAGTGAAGAGACAACCCACAATGTGGGTAAAAATGTTTGCCAGCTGTTCCTCAGACAAAGGATTACTATCGAGAACATATAAAGAACTCAAAAAAATCAGACCTCCCAAATTTAAAGACCCACTCCAAAAATGGGCATCTGAGATGAATACACATTTCTCAGATGAAGAAATACTAATGGCAAACAAATATACAAAAAAATGTGCAACATCACTAGTCATTCGAGAGATGCAAATTAAAACAACACTGAGATACCATCTCACCCCAGAAAGAATGGCTACTATTAAGAAATCAATTAATAACAAATGCTGGAGGGGCTGTGGGGAAAAAGGAACCCTTCTTCACTGTTGGTGGGAGTGTCGACTGGTACAGCCACTGTGGAAGTCAGTGTGGAGATTCCTCAGAAAACTAGGGTTGGAGGTCCCATTTGACCCAGCTATTCCCCTTCTGGGCATCTTCCCAGAAGAATTAAAAACATCGTACCACAGCGATATATGTGCACCCATGTTTATAGCAGCACAATTTGTAATAGCCAGATCTTGGAAACAACCCAAATGCCCATCAACTGAGGAATGGATAAGAAAGATGTGGTATTTTTATACAATGGAGTACTATTCAGCCATAAAGAAGGATAAACTGGAGACTTTTATAGGTAAATGGATGCAACTCGAGAAAATACTCATAAGTGAAATAAACCAGAAGCACATGTGTAAGCATCGTATTATCTCTCTAGTATGAGAAACTGAAAGAGTAAATAAGATCCAAAATGTACAATAGATATGGTGAATCAAAAAGAAACTGGTCAAAAGGAAAGAGAGACTGGAATAGGGAAAAGAAAGAAGGGAAAGGGAAAAAAAAATTGTATATATATATATATATATATATATATATATATATATATATGATGGTTAAGATAGATACACTACCATTTTTACTTAGTTCATTGAAGAGTAAGGTTTGTGCCAATAATGTTTGGACAATTGAATGCTAATGTCTGGTGTCCTGAATAACTAACTTAAAGATAGTAATACGTAATGTATTAACCATTGTTACCCTCCTATTATGTTGTTTTGAAAATTTGTTCTTCTTTTGATTTGTTTTGTTTTTTCTTCTCTTTAAAAAAAAAAAAAAGATTACAAGTATAATTGCTTAGGTAATATTGATTACGTGGGGATAAGCAGGGGAAGCAAGTCATGTAGCAATCATCCATCAACCAAACAGGGTCTGTTCCTGGAGACGTGGATCAATGGTTCTTCCTGGCCCCCCACCCAAGGTGATCAATACCTATTTAGAATAGCAATAACTGTTGTTCATCCCTAGGGGAAGTATGTGGGTGTGGTCTTCTATCACTTGTCTTGAGGTCTGGCCTTTAATGAATGCACCTCCCCGACAGTTGCAATGCATCCTCATCTTCTGCACTGACTCTTGAGGGCCTATCCCTGTCGGACTGACTATATTTCTACCTAAATTAGCAGTCTATAATAGGGCATGTGACTTCTTTTATGAGTTACGGTTGACATGTGTCTTGTTCTGGGACAGTCAGGGACCTAAAAGTCATTACCTGTAGAAATCATAACACTTTTAAACAACGTCTAGCAAACATACTGCCTTTTAGGGGCCCTCATATTAATGCTAGGAGCAGATTTCCCACTGATTATTGCTGCATATACTCTAGAGTAGCTAAACAATTTAAACTTTTAAATAAAAGAATGCCAACCAAGTTCTTTATGCATGTGTGCACCACATTGTCACAATGTTCAACTATGATTACCATCTCTCTAAGGTCATAATAAAGTCAAAATTTATATTTATATTTTCCTCATGTGCCTCAGTCTTTCTTATAACCTTTGTGAAATGTAAAATAATTTTGGGAATGTCAAACACCTAAAATAAAATTCCAATTGGCTAAGATGGGCAAATACATATTAACAGTTCTACTGACACTTTTACTTAATCTTTTAAATATATGTTTAAATCATGTAGATTAAAATTCACTATGGCTTATATTTTCTTAATTATTTGCCATTCTAACTTTTAAAATAATCTGATCCAACCCATGTGAGGTACAAAGAGAAGTGTGCACAGAGATATAATACACAATTCTCACACACATGCCAACACACACAAAACAAATTATCATTTGCTAGATTTTTAAAAGCTAAACTAATGGCATTATTTTCTTTTTAGGTTCTAAACAATACTTAATCCTAAATTTGCATGTCTGAAGGTAGGATTGCTGGTTGTAGCAAAATAAGAAATATACATCCCAAAAGAGATTGCTTGCCCAATTAATCTGAATTTAAATTTTATAAAGCTTTTTTTTCCTCTACCTTATAGGTCTTAGTCAACTTCAAAATCTGTTGCCTCAGTTTTTTAGACATTTGCCATTGTGCAATTTTAGACATACCTGCTCAGAATTAACACATCCTATCATGGCTCTATGGCTCAAAGCCTGTAATGTGGGGGAAAACAAGTTCATTTAGGAACAACATTCCCCATGGAGGAAAACACAAACGTGAGACGTCTGTAGTCAAATTTCTCCACTTTATTAGTTGCTGAATGAAGTTGGCAGGAGCTAAAAATAAAGCTCTAGTAGACGGAAGTTTTGACAGCTCTATCAAAACTGAATGAGATAGGAGATTAGGGCTGGGCAAACTGAACAAACAACTGTGTGGATTATGTCAAAGGTCATAAAAACCCAGAGGACACGTGCAGATCAAAGGACCCAAAATGACTCCAGGACTTCAAAACAATGTACACAAAACAAACCAAAAACTGATATTTAGAATCCCTTACTTAAATCTGGCACTGTTTGCAGTGAAATAGTTAATTTTGTACAACCAAGTTCATGGTCTCACAACATCCAGGAATGAAGTCTCAAACCAAAAGGAGGAAGTTAGGAGAGTTTTCATGGGAAATAAGGAGAAGAAAAATAAACTCCTGGTTTCTCCAGGGAGGAGAATCAGACATGTGGAATTTCCCAATGGCCACTGGCTCTAAAACCTTTTTGGATGAGTGGAGCACAGACATTGTTCAGTTATTTAGTGGCCACTGTCACAGGTGGCTCTCTGGATTTAAAATGACCAATCAGAACTCAGAATCTCTAATGCAGTTTACTCAGCATTTAAGGTTTAAAGGAAACAGATTTTAGGGAAAAATTGGTTATTTTGCATTTTAAGTTCATCAAAACTCAGGAGCTTAGTAGGGACTGGCGGCCACTCCCTTTAGTAGGGAGTGTGCTGCCTTCCATGTGCCCCGAGGAAGCTTTTCTTAGTCTGTGGTCCCAGTTCATTATCTATTATTGTTTTAATTCTCATCAATATGGCTGATTACCCAAATCTCTCTCAGGCCCATCCCATAGCTAGATGCCTAACTCATAATGTAACCTAATGAAATATTTTCTACAGCAGGACCAAGAAGAAAAGTGTTAATTTCAATCTTTTATTTATATGTGGCAAGAATCCCAGAGAGTCTTTCAGTAGTGAGACAGGAAGGCAGGGCATGGCAAAGCTGGTTGGAGGCATAAGTGGAACCTGTTAATTACGAGATCCCAGGGCATATGCCAAATAATTCCCAAGGCCCCTTCTGATGGGTTCCCATAATGTGTGTACTGAATAAAGACATGGGATGCCCCTGAAAGTGTGCCACTGTGGCTTCCCTCACAGTAGCCTGCCTTGTGTCCTCCAGGGTGCACTTTTATTTTTCCTTTTTTTTTTTTTGTGGGTACCGGGGGTCGAACTCAGGACCTTGTGCGCCAGCAGGCGCCCATGCCGCTGAGCGATATCACCGGCCCTTTTTTCGTATGTGGCTACCGGGAGTTGAACTCAGGACCTCACCCTTGCCAGGCAGGTGCTTATGCCGCTGAGCTATTTCACTGGCCCTATTTTTCCTCTTTTTTGATCTCTTGCACATTCTGCAGAGCCAGTTTCTCCCTTACTCTTCACTTTTTAAATAAACTTTGTAACTGTTTTTGCTCATCGCGTTTATTTCTGTATTCAAGATGAGAAGTATCTGGGAAACAAGAGGTAAGCACCCCAAACCTTGTAACATTTATTTGGTGAGCTTTTCTTAGGAGAATACCTGATAACATTATTTGACAAGCCAGCCAGGAGACTTGGGTAGAAGATGACCCAGGTAAGTCCCTTAGGACACGTGACATTATTTTTTTTTCCATTTGTTTCTCTCTGCAAATTACTTTTTCTCTCTTCTTCTTTCCCAAACACACCCCAATAACTCTAATAGCTTAGTGTTTCTTCATTCAAACTTTTCTCTGTGACAAACAGTTCAAGCAGCTCAAACTACAGATTGGCTCAAAAGGAAGCCTCAGAAGGACTTAAGCCCATATAGCTCACAAATAGCACAAAGAAAGGAAAGATGAGGCTGAATGTCCCTGTAGGATAGAGTTAAACCTCCAATTGAACACTGCATTGGAGGGGATTGTCCTGCGAAAAAAACGGGAAGCTCCCTGGCCAAGGATCTTCTTTGTGTGCTATACTTTATGGACTACTCTGTCAGCTCTTAAAATTGGTAGCTTTTCCTGCTTTACATTCAAATAGTGAAGACAGCTCCAGTAGCCCCCTCATGTAATCCTGATGCAACACATCCAGTTAGTATGAAGCTTCTAGACAATACTGAAACAGTGCAGTTAAACAATGGAGTTGAGGAAATAACTCCCCTTCACCCATTTTAGTTCAAACAGCACCCTAGGGTCACTCCTCACTCCGTTGTCCTAAGAGAGGTAGAAAATAACATAACAAAAATCCAGGTAACCTCTGAGGCTCCAGGTGAGAGCACAGGCATGTTGGATTCCCTGGCTTGACCTTCAGTCACATTTACCTTACTCAAAACTTATTAAGGGATCAAAAACATGCACTACATTTCATAAATGTAATAAAGATGAGAGTGAATTCTGGGATAGGGCTGCATGTTGAGAGCCCCAAACATCACTCAGCACCCAGCCAATCATTCCTGTCACTCTTACCTAGAGATTCGGTGGAAGGCATATGGGCGGAAGAGAGTATTTAACTCTGTGGGCTGTGTACTGTGTTTTGTGTGCAGTGCTTTTTGCCTTCCTGTCATCCCAGCACTGCTTTTCTTTTTGTGCCATGTATTTTGTTGGCACAGACTTGCCCTGAGCACATTTTCCTGTGATCTTCAATAAATGTGGCTGCTTTTCATTTGCCATTTGAACTGTTTGCTTGCTATGTTTTGCTCAATGTACAAAAAGGACTGGCATTTACCTGTGGATTTATTGCATGATACCTTTTGGCAAGCCAGCCAGGAGAAATAAGCTGTCCCTGCGAGAAATCACCAGACCTCAGAAGACCTCACCGTATATCAGCAGCCAACAGGCAGCAGTCAAAAGCAGCCCAGCCAAGAAGAAAGGTAACTCCCTACTCGCTAGGGGTGCTCTCTCTACCTCTTCGTTCTGTGCATGGGACAGATCCCTGGCATGAGTGGCTGTTCTGATTGTTGTTTGAAGACAACCAGACTGTGGAGCAAAATGCTTTGGACACTGCAGCGGGTAGGAGGGCTCCTGTGCACTGGTTGTGGTTGTATTTTAGTTATGATCTTCACAGAGCATAGCTCTGCTTTCGGTGGTTTTGACTCCACACCTCTGAGGGAGTGGACCTGAGCTGCATCAAAGGGAGGTGGTCAGCAGATGAGTGATATTGGATTTGGCATAGTTGCCTAAAATGGGGCGGGGGCATGACTGCCACACTAGAATTGGGACACTTTGTCCTGGACAGAGTCTTCCAGGCAACTTCCTTGAAGTTTCTGTTGGGCCTGGCCCACCTACCATTGCTGCTTTTCTTTGTGGAGAACAGGTGGCAGCCTGCTCTACACCAGGTAGACTTGAGCGGCCACTTGCTTAGTGCCAAAGGTGTTTGGGAGGGGGCTGTGGGTCATGGACTCACACTGAGTGAGTGTTATACTTGTTATACTTGTCCCCCTCTCAGAAAAATACTGATTCCCTTCTTCTCCCCCACTTCCATTCAGGCTTTCACCTATTGGAGAATTCAAATTACTTCATTTTTTTGGTGCTGAGCAACTCAGGGAGACAAAGAGTTGGAAAAGGACATGAGAAAAAGGACAAAATTTTTCCTTTTTAAATTTTGTACCACATCTGCCCAGGGCTGTGAGAGGGCAGCAACAGAGCCAGCTCTGGCTGAGGTAACTGGTTTGCTCCCGGGTGGGAATGGCCTTCTATACCTGTCTCCTGGGTTCACTTTTCTCCTTTCTACTCGGTTTTGCTTTTGTTGTAATGTGTGACCCAAGTTTATGCCCCCATCTAAAAGGATGTGTAGCCTGTATTTGCTGACTAAATTTACATTGTGCCTGACTTTTATTTTGGTGTTTTGTCAGCATATGTGTATGCTTTGTGGCTCATCCAGTGAGATGAATATTTTTTCTGGACAAATCTTTTATTCCCAGTTCTTAGACTGCCAGATAGTGGGATATCATCTGTTATAGTGCATTTTGCTCTGCCAAAGGCTAAGAGCCACATCTATGTGGAAATTGTTAGGGTTTTGGGGTTCTGTTGAGTAGGAAATTGCTATCCTTCCCTGTACAGCATTATTAGGTGTTTTTTAAATTGGCTAGGAGGCATACAGACAATAAGGTATCTCAGTTCTGGATTATTTTTATCTGGATTCTTTATGGACATAGGAGAGATTTTAAAGTTCAAAAAGGAAAGTGACACACATCCACACAAAGCTAGAAATGTCCAGTACTCAGGGACTTCAGCTTAATCAGGGGATGCTTTGATAAAAGTGGATAGTGATAATAGATAACTTAGAGGCTGACCTGTGAGGTTCCCATGTGAGAATTCACTCAAGGAATGGTTTGATAAGGCTTCTATGACCTCATCCCAAGTAATTCTGCCTTAGCAAGTCACAGTCCTGGGGCTGAAAGGCTCGGAAACTATGAGGAAATGCCCTGTCAGGTTCCCACTAATGGGTCAGGGACTAAGTTAGAGATAGGTCTGTTAGGTTTCCTACAACTCTTCCTGTCCACAAAACCCATTGTCCATTCCACCTGACTGCTTAAATGCCTTCTGAACAAGTCTTGTTTTGGGTTATGGGTATTCAGCAGTACAAGATGAACTAGGAAGAATCTCTGAGGATCCTGGAAAGTTTGCTGATGGTTTCCACGTCCTAACAATGGCTTTTCATCTGGCCTTGTGAGTTATACAATTCACCCTGGTTTCTTGTTGCACAGCAGTAGAAAGAGAAATGATTATAAGGGTTGCGAAGTAGGCTATTGATGAATCTTTCAGAGCTGCACCCTCTGATAATCAGCCAACTGTGTGTCCTATAAAAGGATATTTCCATCACCTTACAGGAGCCTCACGTGACACTAAAAGTATGGGACAAATTATCTTTCTCTGTAATACTGAGCTGACCGATTAAATTACTTTTTCTTATCGGGGTAAGGTTCATTCCGTTCTAAATTTGTTCCGGTCCTTGAAGTAGTTAACTGGACAGCTTTCTTTATCCCCACTCTGAACTGTGGTTTGGAAGATTTCCTTTTCCAAGCAACCTTAAGGTGATCCCAAAATTCCCCTTACCAGGAATTGGAAGACATACACTGTTCCTACTCAGGGCCACTCTGACATTGAAAACTCTGGCAACCCATGTCCTAGTTGCTGGGCACCTAGGCTGCCCAACCCCATGGGGTCCAATGTCCCTGCCATGAGCTGATCATAAATCATAACATGATGGTACCCCAGGAAGGGCTGTCAATGCCACTCTAGTCATGACTCAGCTACAGGACCTACTGTATATCCTAACAAAAGACAGTATTACCTTAAGAAAGCAGCTAAAATAGGGACAAATCCCATTATCAGTAAGTTTTTGGCTACAGGATCACTAGAGCCATGCCAGTTCCAGTGCAGTACACCCATTCTAACAATAGTCCATCAATGAGGCAGTTGTACCTATTTGCTTATTAGTAACAGACCCATACAGACCTCTTTTAGCATAGAACCCAGGAGTTACTAACATCTTCCCTGTCCTTGATCCCTAAAATGCCTTCTTTTCTATCTCTATGGATCCTAATGCCAAATTATCTGTTTGCCTTTGAATGGGAATATCCCCAAACAGGATTTTCACCACAGTACACTTGGACTGGCTTGCCTCAGGGTTTTAAACATATCCCCTAATATTCTGCACAGGCTTTAGCTCAAGACCTGAAAGACTTTAACTTCTAAAAAGAGAGACCTATTACAGAACATAGATAACCTCATTTGTAGCCCCACTAAAGTATTAGCTGATAAGAACAAAATTAAAACTCAATTTTCTAGCAAAAAAGAGTGACAAGTTTTCCCAAAATAAGGTACAGATTTCTCAATAAAAGGTGATATATCTGGGATATATTTTAACTCCAGGACAAAGACAAGGGTACCCAAGAAGAACAGAGGCAGTTTGTTGTCAGAATCCTCTAGAGTCTAAACAGCAGCGAAGGGCTTTCTTGGGAGTGGCAGTCATCTGCCTCATATGGATACCCCACTTCAGAGTGATAGAAAAATCCCTTATATGAGGCAACTCAAGGACCAGAAACTAAACCCTTAAAATGGACAGCAGCCACTTAAGAAGCCTTTAATGCCTTGAAATGGGCCCTGATACAGGCCCCAGCATTAAGAATCCAAGACCTACGTAAGCCTTTTTCTCTCTTCATGGCTGAGACTTAGGGAGTAGTTTTGGGAGTAGGACTCAGCATCTCAGCCTGGAAAACTGACCGGTTGCCTACTTTTCCAAGTGACTAGATGGGGTGACACTGGGCTGGCCTAGCTGCCTGTAAACAATAGCCAACTTTGGCACTCTTAGTCAAGGAAGCTTCTAGATAACGTAGGGACAAATGCTTAGTTCTAATCCCATGCCAGGTTAAGGCTCTGTTAGAACTCAAGGGACATTTATGGATGACTGGAGAAAGGCTCACTAAATATCAGGCCATTCATATTGAAAAGCTAGATGTCTCTTCAATCTTGAACTATTTTATGCCCACCCACCCTCCTCCCAAATAACCAACAGATAAGAGAGTCTGAAAAACACATCACCCAGAATTGTGCCAGCTGCCTCAATTTGAGGGACCAGGCTTCAACAGGGATGGCTAGCACATCATTCATTGGTGGCAAAAGTTTCATAAAGGATGGCACTAGGAGGCCATGATATGTCATTGTCAGCCCTAGCAAGGTCACTGAGGCAAGATTACTCCCTGGGACTTCCACCTAACAAGCACAACTTACTACCCTCACTTGGGCTCTCTGACTTGCCCAGGGCAAGAGAGAATGTATATACTGATTCCAAATTTCCCTTTCTGGTCCTAATGCACATGCAGCTATGTGGAAAAAAGAGGAATTTTGATAAGTCACCACTCTCCAAAATACAAGGACTAGAGATCCTCAATCTCTCAGAAGCAGTAAATACCCCAGTGAGGTAGCAGGTGTCCATTGCTGGGGATATTAAGCTTCCTTGGAGCCTTTTGCCCAGAGAACTTCTAAGACAGATTTCACTGCTAAATTGCCACCTTCCAAAATAATCCTGGCCCATTAATACCTCTACCCATGGTTCCATTCCAGGCCTTGGGTTAGAGGCAGGATACTCTACAGAAGAGCTTCAAACTATTCATAATGAGGGAGCAGTTTAAAAGGGCCAAGTTGGTATGTGAGACCCTGTTATTGTGACAAGCGCAGTGGAAAATCATTAAGTTCCTACATGATGCCTTCCGCCTACAGTCCCATGTCACCAACTCTATGGCACATAGACTCTGAACTGCCTGGATTCTATAACATTGTAATCCAGGTCTTAATGACATGTCCTGTCTTTGCCCCATCTAATACCCAAGCTCATTCTTCCCCATTGCCTTAACTAGTACAAAGGCATGGACCCTCCCCTGGAGAAGATAGGCAAATAGCCTTCACCCCTATGCCTACGTGTAAGGGGTACACCCGCTTCCTGGTATGCATCAACGCCTTTACTGGGCAGACAGAAGCGTTGCCCACCAGGTCAGAATG
Source organism: Erethizon dorsatum (assembly GCA_028451465.1). NCBI lineage: Eukaryota > Metazoa > Chordata > Mammalia > Rodentia > Erethizontidae > Erethizon > Erethizon dorsatum. Next base: position 37,515,788 of record CM051831.1, read on the forward strand.
GGCCTTGGAGGTGGTAAAAGTTCTCCTTAAAGAAGTGACCCCTCGCTTTGGACTGCCTAGGTCTAGCCAGAGTGACAATGGACCCTCCTTCACATCCCAAGTCAGCCAAGGAGTTGTCAAAGCACTGGGAATTAAGTACCATCACCACAGGATGTGGACACTCTGATCATCAGCATCTTCAGTATTTTCATAACAAATGAAAATATAAAAATTGCTGTGGTGACTCTAGTAGAAAATAAATGAGGGCAAGATGCCATGAAAATATAAAAGGGAGTGTGAAATTGACGAGGATCATGGAAAAGGTGGCATTTTACCTGCACTCGGGTGAACTACACAGTTTACCAGGCAATGATGAACTGGCATTGATAACAGAGACTACAATTTGAAGCAAAGGCATATGGGCATGCTGAGCACGGAGAGATGGCATCCTTAAAATTTGTCTGTGTGTATACACTATGAAGGCTCTGTGAGAATTATCACTCTCGTGCCTGTAAAAGCCTAAGTAAATGGTTTTTCACCATATATGTTGAACACAGATTGTAGGGGTGAAAAAGGGGTATACTTTGATTCCCCTAAGTTTCAGGAAGGTCTCTACTGCCCTGCTAGTTTTTTGGGAGAGGAAATATAACATACCTCATGTATATCTTCTCATCTCAGCAGAAATGTGAAAACAGCTTATGAGAATTCCAAATTGTTGATTAACAAAAATGACTGCCTCTTTCAGCTCGTCCCCTATTGATGGTTCTGTCACACGAAGGCTAGACAGCATGACCATCAAAGGCTTTGCTCAGGAGTGAAATGGAGATGGCAAGAGGGTGGATTCTGGAGTCTCCAAACACATCTACTGCTTTTTGTGCATGTAACACAGAATTAATTATTTGATCATGGTGGAGGATGTATAATCATCAAAATCAAAGCATTGTTAGTTTTCACAGCCTTCTCTATCTGTAGCAAAACACAGATAACATTAAGCTGAAAAAGAACTTTTCTTTGACTCAAGGAGAGCACACCTGGCCCTGTATCACCAATGTAAGATTCTAGTTCCTTCCACACTTAAGATTCCAAAGAGGATTCTAACATCAGCTAACATCTCAGAGTATTCATTTGGCCAACCTTATTTACTCTAAAGTAGAAAAAACTGGGGCTCAGAAAGAGGAAGGAAGTGATCAGGCACAGGCACCTTAGCTTAAAAGCATAGTAATTACCATCATCTAGACACCGCCTCTGGCTGGGCAGACTTTCGTGGTCTTTTTTCCTGTCTATGTATCACAGTCTCCTTAACTGTGGGCATTGATATGATTCTGGATGCAGCCTGTGCATTTGGAAAGTGATATTTTTGCTATGCTTCCATTTTCACTTCATTAAACCTTCAGTATATGATGATATTAAGGTGTTTATGGATGGGCCATGTAACATGCTGCATATTTTTGGTCTATCAGTGAAGCCATTTCCCACTAGGGTATTCTCCATTCCTATCACCTTTTCTACAGCAATCAAACATTCACTCTGCAATGCTTACTAAGCAGGGAGCCTTGAGAGCTTCCACAGGAGGCAGAGATGAGCCGGAACCTTTCCTTTATTTTGTAATATTTCAATTCAACCAGCAGATGGGCATAGGACAAGGCATCTCATTATGGGATCCATAATAACACAGAGTACATTGTGGACATGATAAGATGAAGTCACAAAAGATTCTCCTTTGTAGAATAAATCAAGACCGAGGATAAGAGCAGACAGCAGAAGAACAATTCAAGTGTCATGGCACATGGGCCAGAGAAAGACAAAATCGGAGCAGAAGAGAGCATTACACCCAAATGCTTCAGTGAAGAGTACTGAGGAATACATTAAGGTGCATAGAAATAACTCCACCCATTTTCTCTGCAGTTATGCTCTCCATGACACTGATCTTGTTATGGTTTCTGTCTAGATGCCCCCCAAAGCCTCATGTGGTCATAGAGTTTTTTCACAGGTGGCTGAATGTAGAGTTTGTGATCAATTCATGGTCCAGCGCTGGGATTAAGGGTGTGAATGCTACACCCACCCTAAGGCAGTAGCCTGCATACCATATAAGGGACAGAAAGAGGCTTGTCTCCCCTCTCTCCCTTGTTGCTTTGCTATCTTCTGGCCACCATGAAAAGCCCCCTTTTGCACTTGTTGCTTTTGCTGGCTTCACTGTCAGGAACTGTTGCCCCTCTGCCACGTACCACCCTGCCTTGGAGCCAGCCAAATACAAAGTGAAACATGTACAAACTGTGAGCTAAATAAACCTTTTCTCCTTTAACTTTGGGTGTCAGGTATTTTGTCTCCACAATGAGAGAAAAGTTACTAAGACACGTTCCTATAATATTCTCCTAAAGAGAGAACTTACATCTATCAAGAGTTTTATAAAGATGCCTTAGTAATCAAAGCATATATTGCATTGCATTCACTTCCGATATAGATGCACATCAATCTATTAAAGGTCCTGCAGAATATCTCCTTATACAAACCCTTTGACTATTCCCAGGCTATATTGGTTCTTTTCACTCGACCACGTTATTGTTTTGAATGTTGGATGTTTGTGTGATATAATGAGAAACATTTGTTTTAAGTAAATGAAAGTAAGGCATACCAAAAGATAGGCTCTCACTGTCATGAAGTCTACTGAGAATAAAGCAGTAAATGGAGCCTGACCACCACTGAGGTTTCAGTTTCTACTAATGTGGAAATTCAAGGTTCACTGTATATATCCTTGTCTTGTGGATTTCCCACTGGCTCAAGTCTGAGATTTCAAATCAGTAACCCATTGTAAGATTTAGTATGCATCCTAAAATTCTTGTTGTAAATTGAATATGTAACGATGACATTTGAGCTAAGGGTCCACCAAAATGCGATGAGCATATGAGTGCTTTTCCCTGAGGAGTAGAATGATGTTATCAATGTAAGGATAGCTTACAATAGCATCAGCACAGCTTTCCCCTGCTCTTTTTATCTCACACATTCTTACCTGCCCTTCAACATGTAGAGGACCTCACTACATTTTTATGGAATGCTCTTTGAATTTCCAACCTGAAAATATGTAGAAAATATATTTACATTCTTTTTACTTACATGTGCCACTCTGATATAGGAACACATAATATATAAAAGCACTTATATTCTTGATTGGAATAAGAAATCCACTATTCCCGTTTCAGAAGAATAAGAAAGCAGCATCTTGGGAGTAGGAACTTGAGAGCATGTTGAGGTTGAATGCACAAAAACTCTTTGGGGGGGAATAATTTATTAGAGAATTAAATCTCACAGCTGATGTAGACAGCTGACAACATGGATCAAGTCGGTAAAACCAGTCAATCAAAACTGCACTTCTAAAGGTCCTTAAAAAGATTCAAGGGCCAGTGAGATGGCTTAGTGGCATAAGCGCCTGCCTGGCAAGCACGAGGTCCTGAGTTCGACTCCCAGAACCCACATAAAGGAAAAAAAAGGGGGGGGCCAGTGATATCGCTCAGCGGTACAAGCGCTTGCTGGCAAGCGCGAGGTCCTGAGGTCAACTCCCAGGACCCACAAAAAAAAAAAAAAAGTTTCAAAATATAACGCATGGACAAAGACCTGCATATTAGTTGCCCTCACCTTCTAAGTGTATTTTACAGGGCATTGAATGCAGACTTGAAATTTTGACATGCTTGCTAAACAAAGAATTCTGGCCTTTATCACACATATTACAAATTAGGTCTGAAACATGCAAAAAGGCCACACATGTGAAATGTGGCAATTAAAAATCTAATGAGATGTTTTCATTTTGCAAGAGGAAAAAGCCAATAAAGACATTACTATACTAAACCATAAGATGGTAGGGGAAGGTGGAAAATGGCAAGTAGGGTTATGTTACTCGGAGAACGTAGAACTCATTGGGAGAAGTTAATGGAGTGGGTTTGCTAGAAGTCAGGTATTTGAGCTAAGCAATGAGATGTGCCCATACTGAAATCCTTGTCCTTTTTGGAAAAGAAGTGGTAAGTGGGGAAATGAATTGCATTTGGAAATATATTGCACTGCCCTGACTTTGTGAAATTAAAATTGCCATCACACTGCAGATTCTATGCTGATCCTCTGATTATCTCAGAAACTGCATCTGCAACATTCTTTTCTGTCCTCTGTAACAATTTTTTATGCTTGTAAGAGCTTAATCTTCTCAGGAAGCAGCAGGCACTGATAACATGGGAAATTATTTTGTGAGCCTGGTAAAAATCCCTGTCATTTATGTTTAATATTCACTTTGAGGATATCAAAATACAGTGATCAAACTCATCTTTCCTTCAGGAATACTTTGTGCCTAATTCAGTTCATGACATCTATGATTGCATTATTTCTCCTAAATTCTAATTGAAAAAGATTGCTGAAATTTCAGCCCTCAAACTACTTCTAAGTGTGTATTGTTTATCAGTATAATAACTGCTGGAGGACGCACAAAACCTCATGCAATCCACTACACTGCTCAACACACAATATAACCTCATATAATTGTTTCTGTGTTTTTTTGTTTTTTTTTTTTTTTTTTTTGTGGGTACCGGGGGTCGACCTCAGGACCTCACGTGCCAGCAGGCACCTGTGCCGCTGAGCGATATCACTGGCCCTTTTCTCATATGTGGGTTCCGGGAGTCGAACTCGGGCCCTCGCACTTGCCAGGCAGGCGCTTATGCCGCTGAGCCATCTCACCGGCCCTGTTTCTGTGTTCTGAATGTCTGGTTACCCCAAAATACATGTTTTAGACCTGCCTCCCAAGCTGATGGCATGAGGAGGTGGGGTCTCTGGGATTTATTTGTGTCATGAGTTAAGAACCCTCAATAATGACATATAAACACATAAAAGAGAGGCCAAAGATACCCTGCATACCACCTTGCCTTGTAAACACTCGGATAGAAGTCACCATATGTAAACAATGTCTCATTAGATATTTAATTTGCCAGTGCTTTGACGCTGCATTTCCTATGTTTCACACCTGTGAGAAACAATTACTTCATAGAGTGAACAGCCCTGTGGTATTTTGGTTAGGTCTGCTATAATGCATTAAGATAAGGTCTATAAATACACTTCAGTGAATGGTGTGGTATATCAACAGCCACAGGAGGATCCAAATAGCAAAAAATTACATGTTCCCATTTGCTAATGATGCCTGATAGATGCACATGTCCTGGTGCATGTGTATACCTTCTTCCTCTCCCTCACATAATCACTGCCATGGGTAACCAATGGATTGCTGCTTAAATTAGTCAGGGTCTATACATTTATTTGGAGCCTATGACAAAGATAAATGTTTACATGGAATTCAAAAATGAGAGAAACCTGCAACATGAAGGTGGTTCCCAGAGACTCAAAGGCGTCTTTACATAATATTTTCAATACATCTACTGATAAATCCTTAGGAAGCAGGAAAAAGTATGAAATATCTCTAAATATTTAATTATTAATCTTTTAAATTAATACACGTTTGAAGTACATGTTTATATTCATCTTGGGGAGTAGACATATGTATTTAACATTTTGATTCTTATGATTTCCCTTCCCCTCCTCACCCCCCATCCTCCCTTTGCCTCCAGATCCCCTTTCTCCATTTCATCCTCATCATCATTATTCATATAATTATCATTATTTAGTTCATGTTGTGACATATAAAGGTTGCATTCATTGTGGGCAGTTGGTACCTGACATCAAATCTTTTTACATCCTCTTCTTCCCATCTTTGTCCTCCTGATCCCCTCCCACTTGCCAAAGAGCTCTCTCTGTCCTGGTATATTTCCATGAAGAGGTAAATGAAGAAAATATGGCATCTGTACATAATAGAATACTACTTGGCCATAAAGAAGGATAAATTCAAGACATTCGTAGGAAAACGGATATACCTTGAAAACATAATGTTAAGAGAATTAAATCAGACAAACAAGCTTCAGTGCTTTTAAAATGTAGAAAGTTTTCTGAGCACACAAACGTATAAAAACTTTTTGTCAAAATGGGATGAAATGAACTCATGTCAATTGTTTCTAAAATATATCCTCAAAAAGCTATTTTACATTTCCAATTAACCAAGTACAAATTTTACTGAAATACTGAATACTTTCAGTTTAACAATATCCCACAACCTTCAGACCAACTAATACTGAATAGTTTTAGAAATCAACACAGTAGAAACTAAATTACATTTGTAAAAATTGAAGAAAGGAGAGATTCTGTGGACACATCATGAAACCATCATGTTATTTGTTAACTTTAATTGTATTCATTCATTAAACAAAAACAAAATATATATATATATATATATATATATATAGAGAGAGAGAGAGAGAGAGAGAGAGAGAGAGAGTGTTCAGTGAAATCTGTTGCTGTTTATATTGTGAAATTACCACATTCTCCCTTGGTGGCATTTGCATCACCTAACACAATTATCTTTTATGTGTATGGAGAAAACACTAAAAAGTACTTTTAGCAAATTGTGATGCCACGTGGCAGTGCATGAATCACTGCAGTCACTATGGGATCTATGCCATTTTATACTCTACAAGAGAAACTTTGTGGGCTGGTGAGATGGCTCAGCGGCATAAGCACTTGCCAGGCATGCGCGAGGTCCTGAGTTTGACTCCCAGTACCCACATAAAGGGAAAAAAGGGCTGGTGATACCGCTCAACGGCACAAGCACCTGCTGGCAAGTGCGAGGTCCTGAGTTTGACTCCCGGTACCCACATTAAAACAAAAATTAAAAAAAAAAAAAGAGGAACTTTGTGCTTTCTCATTAATGTCTTTCAACTTCCCCACCCACACACGTGGCAACCATTGCTAAACTCTCTGCTTCCTTGAAGTTGTCAAGTTTAGCTGCTAAAAACAAATATGATCAAACTTTAATTTGTCTATGTGTGGCATATTTCAGGTAATGATCTCTTGGTTAATCTATATTGTCAGAAATGAAGGATTTCCTTTTTGTAAGACTCAATAAAATTTCATCATATGAATAAACTTCACTTTACCCATACAACTAAGGTGATGATTTGCATTTAAAATGTCCCTCAAAGGCCATGTACTGAACACTTGGATGCAAGGTGCTTTGTTATTCTGAATTTAACATTATTATGCACTTTCCAACAACATCAGTTCATTAATCCATAAACATATCAAAGGAAAGCTTTCTCTGGATGTGTGCTTTGAAACAGTGTATCTCATAAGTGCCACACCTCTCTGACTCTGTCACTCTAATTCTTAGCTTTGTTACAATCGGTATTTATACTAAATCTCATTTTGAGTTTATGCATTTTTCCGTCATTACAAGCATACAAAGTTTTCACACATTATTTACATAGGCTTTCTCCTCAGTGGAAATTCTTTCATGATTTTCAAGGTAAGTGGAAAAATGGAAGGGTTTCCTATATTTATTGCATACATACGGCTTCCCTCTCATGTGAATTCTTTCATGAATTTGAATGCACTAAGAAAAATAAAACATTTCTCACATTGTTCACATATGTTCAGATTCTCTTTTCTATGAATTCTTTCAGGTATGTAATATTACATGTGTACTGAAAGTTTTTCTTGGATTGCATACACAGAAAGGGCTTTCTGCACTGTCCTTTCATGTCACTTTATATATTCAAAGTTGATATCTTCTCTTAAGTTTTTAAATGTCTATGATGATTACTAAAGTAACTAAGGGCTTTTCCATATTGCTAACATACACAGGGTTTTAACACTGTGTGATTTCTTTCATTGTTTTGACAACTGTGTGTGCTGAAAGCTTTCCCACATTATTTACATACATAGGGTTTCTCCCCACTGTGGGTCCTTTCATGTATTAGACAATAACTGTGTGTTCTGAAAGCTTTCCCACATTGCTTGCACACATAAGGTTTCTCCCCAGTGTGAGTCATTTCATGTGTTTTACAGTGACTTGGTGTCATGAAACCTTTCCCACATTGCTTACACACATAAGGTTTCTCCCCATCGTGGGCCCTTTCATGTCTTTGACAATAGATGCGAGTGCTGAAACCTTTTCCACAATATTTACATACATAGCGCTTCTCCCCAGTGTGAGTCCTTTCATGTTCTTGACAATGACTGTTTCTGGTGAAAGCTTTCCCACATTGCTTACATACATAGGGTTTTTCCCCACTATGAGTCCTTTCATGACTTTTACATACACTGCGTTTGCTGAAAACTTTCCCACACTGCTTACATACATAAGGTTTCTCCCCAGTGTGAGTCATTTCATGTGTTTTACAGTGACTTGGTGTCATGAAACCTTTCCCACATTGCTTACACACATAAGGTTTCTCCCCAGTGTGGGTCTTTTCATGTCTTTGACAATAGATGCGAGTGCTGAAACCTTTTCCGCAATATTTACATACATAGCGCTTCTCCCCAGTGTGAGTCCTTTCATGTTCTTGACAATGACTGTTTCTGGTGAAAGCTTTCCCACATTGCTTACATACATAGGGCTTTTCCCCACTGTGAGTCCTTTCATGACTTTTACATATACTGTGTTTGCTGAAACCTCTCCCACACTGCTTACATACATAAGGTTTCTCCCCGTTGTAGGTACTTTCATGTATTAGACAATAACTGTGTGTTCTGAAAGCTTTCCCACATTGCTTACATACATGAGGTTTCTCCTCAGTGTGAGTCATTTCATGTGTTTTATAATGACTGGGTGTCATGAAACCTTTCCCACATTGCTTACATACATACGGTTTCTCCCCAGTGTGGGTCCTTTCATGTCTTTGACAATAGATGCGAGCACTGAAACCTTTTCCACAATATTTACATACATAGGGTTTCTCCCCAGTGTGAGTCCTTTCATGTATTTTACAATAACTGTGTGTGCTGAAAGCTTTCCCACACTGCTTACATACATAGGGTTTTTCCCCACTGTGAGTCCTTTCATGACTTTTACATGTATGATATGTGCTGAAAGCTTTCCCACATTGCTTACATATATAAGGTTTCTCCCCAGTGTGGGTACTTTCATGTATTAGACAATAACTGTGTGTTCTGAAAGCTTTCCCACATTGCTTACATACATAAGGTTTCTCCCCAGTGTGAGTCATTTCATGTGTTTTACAATGACTGGGTGTCATGAAACCTTTCCCACATTGCTTACACACATAAGGTTTCTCCTCAGTGTGAGTCCTTTCATGTCTTTTACATTCACTGTGTCTGGTAAAGGCTTTCCCACATTGCGTACATACATAGGGTTTTTCCCCCCTGTGAGTCATTTCATGTGTTTGACAATAACTGTGAGTGCTGAAAGCTTTCCCACATTGCTTACATACATAAGGTTTCTCCCCAGTGTGGGTCCTTTCATGTCTTTGACAATAAATGTGTGTGCTGAAAGCTTTTCCACATTGCTTACATACGTAAGGTTTCTCCCCAGTATGAATGCTTTCATGTGTTTGACAATAACTGTATGTCCTGAACGCTTTCCCACATTGCTTACATACATAAGGTTTCTCCCCAGTGTGAATCCTTTCATGTATTTTACAATAATTGTGTCTGGTGAAAGCTTTCCCACATTGCTTACATACATAGGGCTTTTCCCCACTGTGAGTCCTTTCATGACTTTTACAGATACTGTGGGTACTGAAAGCTTTCCCACATTGCTTACATACATAATGTTTCTCCCCACTGTGGTTCCTTTCATGTATTAGACAATAACTGTGTGTGGTGAAAGCTTTCCCACACTGCTTACATACATAGGCTTTCTCCACAGTGTGAGTTTGTTCGTGTCTTTGACAATGTCTCTGTGTTCTGAAAGATTTACTGCATTGTGTACATACATAGGGTTTTCCCCCAGTATGACTTCTTTCATGTTTACCAAGTGAAGTGTTACTATTTAAGGATTTCCAACTGTCTTTATACATGTATGATTTTGTCCCAGTGAGAGCTCTTTCATGTTTGTGAATATCATGGTGAGAATTCAAACTCTTTCCACGTTGTATACATACATAGGTACTCACCTTACTGTGGTTTCTTTCCTGAATTTGAATATAGTCAGGTGTACTGAAGGTTCTGACAGCCTGCTTATATACAAAGGCTTGCTCTTCACTGTTACTTCCTTCAGTGCAGTCAGAGTAGGATTTTCCACATTGCTTATATCCGTATGGTTTTTCTTCAGGATTTGTCTTCGCATGTTTCTGCAGTGACTGAAAGTCAGTGGAGGTTTTCCCATGTCTGTTACAGTGAGACAGCTTCTGTTCAAATCCATGCAGCTCACGTGATTTGAGTCCAGTGTTATGTAGGATGGGCATGGTTAGTGATGAATGACCAATCAGAGGGTTTCTACATGCAAGGCTTTCATCTGGTTTTGTACCAAGCAGTTTCATATGCATATAGGTATAGGGAGTCATAAAAACCATTTCTCCATGCTGATGCCATAATTTATCTTGAGAGCATTTATCTACCTCTGCACTTCTGTCAAAGAAATCACAGTATTCACTTGGGAGTGCGGAAGAAGTGATATGTTTGCAATATGCACTGGTTACTTTCATTTTGAACAATTGCTACATATGCATACCATATGCGATTATTTTTCATACCCTTTTCATCCATGACTCTACCCCTCCCCCTTCCACTGAGCCTCTTCGCCCTGTCCAAAATGTCTGCCTCTCTCCTTCTAACATCTGTCCTTTATTTTACTTCTTAATTCATATTTTGTATTTATCAAATAAAATACAACACGTGATATTGAACTTTCTGTGCTTATCTTATTGAACGTAACATGGGTTCCAGATCCATGTATATCTTGGCAAATGACATCATTTCATTCTCCTTCATGGCTGAATACCATTCCATTATATATATGCAATGCATCACTTTCAGTGCTGGAGACTGAACCTAGGATTTAGCACTGAACTATATTCTCAGAGTTATTTATCTTTTGAGACAGTCTCCTCAATCATTAAGTTGCCTAGGCCGAGCATGAATGTGCCCCAGCTGCCCACTATGCTCCATCTGTGCTACATCTGGCCTGGGCTACCCCATCTTTCCTCTCTACTCTTCTGTGAATGGGCATCTAGGCTCTTTCCAGAGCTTCACTTTGGTAAGTTTCACTGCTACAAACATGGAGAGGCATGTGTCAGTGTAACATGATAACTTTAACTTTGGGGAATACACCCAGTAGAAGTACAGCTGGATAAAATGGAATTTCTATTTTTACTTTTTTGAGGAACTTTTATACACATGTCCACAGATGACATACTACAATGACATTCCCAAAACATTATGGGGAGGTGTCTTCTAATCCTGGATTTTGGAACATAAATAGCCTAAATGCTTTTGAGCATTGCTTGAAAACAGCTATTATCCAAACAGGGGTATTCATTTGGATTTGAATAGTTTCTCAAGGTTACCAGTGTTGCAAATTCTGAATGTGTATACCACATTTAAATACATATAGGGCCGGTGAGATGGCTCAGCGGCATAAGCGCCTGCCTTGCAAGCGCGAGGGCCCGAGTTCGACTCCCGGAACCCACATACGAAAAAGGGGCCGGTGATATCGCTCAGCGGCACGGGTGCCTGTTGGCGCGTGAGGTCCTGAGGTCGATCCCCCAGTACCCACAAAAAAATAAATAAATAAATAAATAAATACATACATACATACATACATATAGCATTATTTACATAATTTTTTTTTTTTTTTTTTTGTGGGTACCGGGGGGACGACCTCAGGACCTCGCGCACCAACAGGCACCCGTGCCGCTGAGCGATATCACCGGCCCCTTTTTCGTATGTGGGTTCCGGGAGTCGAACTCGGGCCTTCGCGCTTGCAAGGCAGGCGCTTAAGCCGCTGAGCCGTCTCACCGGCCCATTATTTACATAATTTGATAAGTCTTTTGAAAATATATGTATATATAATGAGATACCCTGCACTTGTCTCTCAACTAAACACAATTTTTTTAATATATACCTATAGTCAATGCCTAAATACAATTTCATACAACAGTTTTATAATCTTGAGCATAGAAAAGAATTTGTTCATTATTATCCATTACATAATGTCACTTGTGGCATAATGTCAATACTCCCTATATTTCAATATTTTTTTTTTTTTTTTTTTTTTTTTTTTGTGGGTACCGGGGGGTCGACCTCAGGACCTCGTGCGCCAACAGGCGCCCGTGCCGCTGAGCGATATCACCGGCCCCTTTTTCGTATGTGGGTTCCGGGAGTCGAACTCGGGCCCTCGCGCTTGCAAGGCAGGCGCTTATGCCACTGAGCCATCTCACCGGCCCCCTATATTTCAATATTGAGAGAATTCAAATATTCAGTTGTCAGATTCTAGATACTAAACATATATGCATCTTCGGAGAAATTTTGTTATTAAAGAAATTTGAACATGGCCTCATTTTGTTTGTTTTTTGATTTTTGAGACAAGGTTTCCCTATGTAGTTCAGTCTGGCCCCGAACTCACTATGTATCACAAGCTGGCCTCAAATTCCTGGCAATCTTCCAGCCTCAGTAGCCCAAGTAGTGGGATTCCAGGTACAAGCCACCATGCCTGGCTCTCTGTATTTTTTCTGAACATGGCATTGTTTGTGTAGTATCCTTGGTTTTAATATTTCTGACCTTTGAGGAACATTCTTTTTTTTTTTTTTTTACGCAGGTACCAGGAGTCGAACTCAGGACCTTGTGCTTGCCAGGCAGGTGCTTATGCCGCTGAGCTATATCACCGGCCCTGAGGAACATTCCTGTGAGTGCGAATTACCTTAGATTTTTCCTGAAACTTTTGTACTCATCTTCAATTTGCTGCTCATCCCAGTTTCTTCCTAAAGTATAGGAAAAGACATGTAATTACTTACTACATTGCATAAAAATTATTAGCTTCCAGTTGGATTCATGGTCTAATGTGACCATATCTGGAAGATTCATAAAAATATGTGCATATTCCAATAACATAAACTGCACTATTGAGCAATAACCAATGCTCTCTGATTGCATAAATGAGAAATGATGTATTCCTTACCTATAGCAGTCACATTCCTAAAGTTTTCCCACATCACATCTCTGAAGAGCTCCTTCTGGGATGGATCCAACAAAGCCCACTCCTCCATGGTGAAGTTCACAGCCACGTCCTCAAAGGTCACTGCCTTCAAAATCATCAGAAATATATTTCCAGAAAGAAGAGTGAGACTCACAACACAAAATATCTCAAATCTACTCATAAGAAACTGAAATGAGGCTGAGTCCCACAAATGCTTGCTTCATGCCTTGGACATCACACTTACTCTCTATCCACATGCACTTGCTACACAGGAATTTTGATGCTAGATGGGGAATCACTGCTGAAGAAAAAGCAGAATGGGAATCCTGGTTATTCTGCTGGTTAACCCCAGTTTTATTTCTACACTGTCTATAAAGCATGGTTCAGGGAGAGGGCCTACTAGGTCAGATGTGGGGTATAAAGAACTGGGGTAGATGAATATCTAATGATGCGCTCTGACAGAACATAGAAAATACATCTATTTTCAAGTTATTACTTAAGAAATACATGCCTTCCTCCTCTGTTTGTATTTAGACACCATTGTAAAACTTGAAACTGGTTTCATAGACAAGACTGTAATCAGGCACAAAGTAAAATTCATGAATGGTAATTTAAAATGCTAATGAAAAGAATTACAGTATTCATTGGAGAATGTGTAACAAAATTAGATTAAGGAAGATATCTTACAGCTCACTGACATGAAATGCGGACCTATCACAGAGATATAAAAATGTCTAAGATGTAATAGAAAGGGAAATGTGGGCATGGAGCAACCATGGGAGCCTCTAGTCAGGACGGGGCTACGCACCCAGCCTAGGGAGGACGATGAGACTGAGTATCCACTCCCAGTCACACACCATGTCCATATGCCCAGCACAGGGAGAGCACCAGGAGAGACCAGTCAGTCTGAATTGAGGACAAATGGTAAATTATATACAAGTACTCAAAGAGACCCCAAGAAAAGAGAAGAAAAGACCATCCAGGAGCTACTAGACAACACTAAAGACACCAACCTAAGGCTAATTAGAGTTACAGAAAAACTAGAAGATAACATAGATGGAATTATTAATATGTTTACAGAAATCATAGTAGGAAAATTCCAAAAGATGAGAAAAGGATTAAAAATAGAAGTGAGGCTTAGAGAACACCAAAAAACTATGATGAAAAAAGCAGCTCACCAAAGCATGTCCTTATCATACTGCTAGATATCCAAAAATCATAACAACAAAAATTTGAAGCAGAGAAAACACAAAATCACCTATAAAGGTAAAGGAATTTGAATTATAACAGATTTCTTAACACAATCCTTAAAGGACAGAAGAGCTTGGAGTGATGTATTTCAAGCCTCAAGAGTGAGTAAGTTCTAACCCAGTTGAACTTACCCAACAAAGCTCTCTTCCCAAATAGATGGAGAAATAAGGACATTTCATGAAAAAGGCCAGCTCAAGAGACATGAATACTCAACCAGCACTTCAGAAAATACTCAACAATATCCTAGACAGAAACACTGAAGCCAATACAGATATTCCTTGTTTAATGACCTACCTGTTTTTATGACTGTTTGGATTTACAACTGAGGCATGTTGTTTCTGAATTATAGCCCACGACTCAGACTTATGACCCATCTTTTTGTATAGTTCTGTACATATTGACAGAGCCTCAATGTCTTATTTCAGGGAAATGGACTGGAATTTTCAAACATTCATTTGTTAACCTGTACCATTATTCTTTGGATTTTTATACATATTTATGTTAAATGGAAAACAAATATTTTACTTTTAAATTATTCTTTGCTTCTTTAGACATAACCATTCGCTCTGCTCAGCTCCCAAGAAAATCACAGTCTTTGGGGGTTAAATCACGAAAATATATCCTTGCGGCAATTTCCTTTTTATACAAACAACTTTCTGCAAAAAAAAAAAAAAAAAAAAAAAAAACAAGAGGAAAGCAGGACAGGGGAATAAACCAGCTTCACTAGTTTGCAAAGGAGCTCAGCTTCAGAAGGTTAAACACTTTCCTGAGATTACAAATGACTTTCATTGTGCCCATGTGGCCCAGGGCAACTCACTTCCAGGTAGTGATCAAGGGGAACATGAGAAGCCAGAAATTTTAATTTTTTTTCCAAAATAAGAAGGAATGTCCAAAATTTTATTGGACATAAATTGTGACTAGTTCTACTGGGATTTTTTTTTTTAAGAGTACATGTTTGCATACATAATGATCACATTCATCATGGGGAATTTGTACCTGTACATAATATACCTTAATTACTTTTTTGCCATCCCCCTCCACTCCCTTTAACTCTCTTCCCCTCTGTATTTACAAATGCTTTGTTTCCATTTTTTTTCTTCCATTCTCTTTTTTAAACCCCTTTTCCTATCCTTCCCTCCACTCCCCTCCCCCCTGTTCCTCTTCCCATTTGAACCAGTCTTTCCTACTTCCCAGTATCTGTCCTCCATTTTGATCCTTATTTACCCTTTGGGTTTCTCACACAACAGAAATAATGCAGTATTTAAAAATGTGTGTCTGATTTATTTCATTTAACATTATGGTCTTGAGATGCACCTATTTACTTAAAAAATAACTAAAGTTTATCCTTATGGCAGAATAGTTATCCATTATACGTAATTATCACACTTTCTCTTTCATTCATCTGGTGGTAGGCATATGGGCTGTTTCCAAGATTTAGCTGTTATAAATTGTGCTGCTATAAACATGGGAATTCATATGTCACTGTGGTGTGATGCTTGTAATTCTGTTAGGAAGCTACCTAGACAAGGAATACCTGGGTGAAATGGCAACTCTAGTTTTAGTTTTTTGAGGAATCTCCACACTGATTTCCACAGTGGTTGCACCAGTCTACACTCCCAGCAACAATGGAGAAGGGTTCCTTTTTCCTCACAGCCTCACCAGCATTTGTTATTGGTTGATTTCTTGATGACAGCCATTCTTCCTGGAGTCTCTGGGCAACCTGTATTCCAAGCCCATGTGAATCTCCACCTGGTACACCTGGACTGTGGCAGTGGCCATTCGGCACCAAGTCCACTGCCTCCGCTCTGGGTGCATCAGAGTCTCCACCCCGCATTATGCCAGTGTCCCGGGTACAGTCCCTGCCTAATGCAATAGGCCAGTCCTCTGCCTGGTTAAGCAGCAAGACATCAGGTTCTGCCTGTTTTGCCCAGTGCTCTGGACACACATGAGACCTCACTGGGCCTGCAGGAATCTCTCCACATCCATCTCGGGCAGATCTGGGACTCTGCTGGGAGTCCTGAGTTCACACGAGCCTCTGCCTGGTGTCAGGAGACTCTCCCGCCCACACCGGAATGTACCTAGGGTAAACAGTGTTGGTCCCCAAGCAGCAGGAATCCATGACAGGAGCCTCAGAACCAAGGCCCCACATTCCCTGTTCTGATACCCCCAACTTGAACAGGTGCCACAAACAGGAGACTATGGAGAGAGGATCTCTTGAACTGAGTAACCTCCATAAAAACTCACAGACTAGGGGCCAGGGATATAGCTCAGTGGCACAAGAGCCTGCCTGGCAAGCACAAGGTACTGAGTTCAATTCTCGGTACAAAACAAAACAAAACAAAACAAAACAAAACAAAACCCTCACAGACTATAAAGAGTCACAAAGAGGAATGTGACTTGTAAGATTAAAGATGATTGGCCCTGGAAGAAAATACTCTTCTTCTGGAAATACATAGTAACTACCCCACCCTTCTCCTCCTTCTTCCTCCCCATCCATTTAACCAACATTTTTTACTCCTCTATTGTTACATTTTTTATTTTTTACTATTTTTTTTTCTTCTGGTAAAATTTGCAGTTCTACCACCCATTTACTTGTCTCCTCTTACTTTTTAAATATTATTTTGTTTGTTTGTTTGAATAGGCCCTCCTTTCATTCTGTTTCCCTTCTTTTCTCACTTTTTATTTCAACTTTTTCTCTGTTTTTTATTTTCTTTTCCTCTAGTTTAATTTATACTCCCTATTATTTATACTTTTCATAGCTGGTCTTCTCTATTACTGTTACCTAATACCACTAATTTCCTTTTACTCCGTAACAAGACCTTTTACATCAATCCTACCACATTCTTCACATCATCAATCGCACTGTACATTATAATCTATTTCTTTCTTTTTGCTTCAGGCTCCCATACACATACCATTTACCATTACGAATCTGTAAGTACCTAAGTACAGTATGTCTTATTACAGCTGAGTAGTGCTTTATGGTGAAAAGGGGTAAAACTTCTCTATCAAGTAAATATTTAGTGTGCATAATTTTCTTCTTTTTCTTAGATGTTGTTATATAACTATAAATCTTGTACCTATGGTTAAAAGTGGCACAGGATTAGCTATTACCGTCTGTCATTTTCCACTCTGTTTTTATGTTATTGTTATTACTGATTACTCTAGCAAGGGTTACAGAGTTATTTTGATCAATTGATCTTTATTGTATGCCATCACCTAGATTGCATCACCTAGGTCATAAACAGTACCACAGTCCAGTACCAAATGAGGCCAAACAGGCTGCAACCTCTCATCCCAAATAAACAGAAGATGCAGGATACTGGGATACACTCAAGGGCCAAAAGTGAGCTGCGCCTAGAAGACATCTCTGAAAAGTAGTTATTACCTAAAGAGAGCTTGATACTAGTAATAAAGCTACATAACGTAAGCAATTTACAAGCCTCAATGCAGAAAAAAATTAAACAAAATAAAAGGAAAGAAAATGAGAAATCATGGAAGCAAGCTGCACCCCAAATCTCAAACTGCCACAAATGAAATCCAGGGGGCATTGAGATGGAAGAAATCAAAAGTGTCCCACCTGAATTTTCTGAAATGGTAGCAGCAGAAGTAACAAAGCAGATGAATAAGTCTCTTGACAAATTTAAGGAACAGATAATTACACAGATAATTAAAGAGATGATGACCGTAACGAAGGAGATGGTTAGCAAGTCTGGAGTAGGTATAGATTTTAGAAAAATAGAGGAGCTTAGGAAAGACATGAAAACAAGGACTGCTCATCATAGAAAAGAACCAGATTCCACAAAACAGAATCAAACAGAAATCCAGGAGATTAAAACTTCTGCTGAAGGTATATGCACCAGAATCACACAATGTGAAGATAGAATATCAGGTCTAGAAGACAGGGTTGTGGTTGGTGATCATCAAATGAAAGATTTCTTAAAAATAGCAAGAGATCATGAAAAATCAATCCAACAGCTGCTAGGTGATGTAAAGAGACAAATATAAGATTAACTGTAATCAATGAAAAATCACAACATAGCACAAAGGTCATAAAAAAAAACTGTTTATGGAAGAAATAACAGAAAACTTTCCACATGTAGAAAAAGAATTTGACGTACAGATAAGTGAGGTGTATAGAATTCCAAACAGTTATGATTAGAAAAACAAAACTACACCACGGCAAATAACGGTCAACATGCCAGAAATTCAACACAAGAATAGAACTTTGAAAGCTGCTAGAGAAAAGAAACAAATCACCTATAAAGGAAACCCCATCAGAATCACAGCTGACTTCTCAACACAAACCCTAAAGTCAAGGAGAGCTTGGAGTGAAGTATTTCAAGCCCGAAAAGAAAGTAACTTCGAACCCAGATTGATGTACCCCACAAAATTTTCTATCAAAATTGATAGAGAAATAAGATACTCTGATGCCAACAAACACTTAAAAAAATTCATGACCATGACCAGCATTCCAAGTAATTCTGAAGGATATTCTAGAAAAAGAAACTGAAGACAAAAATTCAAAGAATCCTAATAGAATAAATCCACCAGGCCAGACAAACAACTCAATAAAAAGGAAATAAAGGGAACCAACAACAGGAAAATAATATAATGACAAGGATAAGTCAATACATATCAGATATAACCACCAATGTGAATGGTCTCAATTCACCAATTAAAGGAGACAGATTTGTAGAGTGAATCATAAAACAATATGTAACAATATCCTGCATACAAGAAACATTTAACTCAAAAAGAAATACATAGACTGAAACTTAAAGGATGGAAAACATTATTCTATGCAACAGGAATGGGGGTGAGGGGAGTAGCTATCCTATTTGCAGACAAAGTGGATTTCAAGCCAAGAGTGATCAGAAGAGACAAAGAGGGCCACTACATACTTGTTAAAGGGACAATCCAAGAGGAACAGATAACGATCATATATATAAAATACCAGCACATCCAACTATATAAAACAAACACGAATAGATATGAAAAATCAGGGAAGCACTAATACAGTTACAGTGGGGGACCTCAACACCCCACTGTCACAAATAGACAGACCAAGTAGGCAAAAATCAACAAAGAAATATCACAGCTGCACCAAATCTTTGAACAAAACAACTTAATGTATATCTACAATGTCCCACCAAACAACAACAGATGACACACTCTTAACAGTACAAGAGATTTTCTGCAAAACAGATCACATACAAGCTCACAGAACATGCTTAAGTAAATGAAAAGGAATTGAAATTATCCCATGGATATTATCAGATCATAGTGCAATGAACTTCAAAATAAATGCCAAATGAAACCACAAAAACTACATAAACATGTGGAAATTAAATAATACCCTCTTGAAGCCAGGAAATTTTTTTTTTTTTTTTTTTTTTTTGAGACAAGGTTTTGCTATACAGTTCAAGCTGGCCTTGAACTCACTTTGTAGCCCAGGCTGGCCTCCAATTCACAGCAATCCTGCCTCAGCCTCCCTAGCGTTGGGATTACGGGAATGAGCCACCATGCCTGGCAAAGCCAGGAATTTTTAAAGTGGTCTTTCCCACACTCTACTGAACCACCCTCCCAAGGAAAAATTCTTGTCTTGTCCACAGACTGAATTTTGAACAGAGACCAACACCTACCCTGTCATTTGAAGGTTCATTTTCCCTTCTGAACTCAAATACATATTGCTTTTTAAACACCAAGAAATTCCCTCTCAGAAAACAGCAGGCAAAAAATTTAATACTGACACCACCTAGATTTACTACAATTCTGACAAATTCAGAACACAGTCCTGCTACAATGCCTCAAATGCAGAATCCAGCCCAAACAAGCGATATTTCATCAGAGTCGTCATCCTGAAGTTATCAAAGGGAACCACAATGAGTCTCACTCTAGATAAAAATGAAGATACTGACTCAAAGTGCTTTTGATAAAAGCAGACAGACATCTCTACTGTTTAGAGTTGTATATAGTTTTAGATTTTATGCTCCAGAATACGGAACAATGGCCATTATTCTGAAAAAATCTTGAAAAAAAAAAATCTTTGAGTTAATTTCCATTTTATCACGGAACTAATCTCAAATTTGAGATAGCTACAGAAGAAGAATGCAAGGATGTACTCCAGACTGTTCTTTACACATTCTAAACAGACAAAAGTTGCAACATTCTGGATATTCTTTTTTTTTTTTTTTTTTAACAGCCTATAGTCCAGGCTGTCCTTGACATTCTAGGCAGATCTATTTACTTACTTACATACTTTGTTGATGGTTCGACTGACTGTATTGCTGCGGATGTGGCACAGGACAGTAAGTAAAAATTGCAACTGCTCTACCACTGAGGCTCATCTCCAGCAACATTAAACCTTTCTTCAGATTTTCACAGCCTTCCTAAACATACTACAATGATTTTAGCCATGTGGCATACTTTTTGGAAATCTAGCAATTCACGTTATCACAATGAGGCCTAGGTTTGAGGAGACATGTTCTGAGATCCCATTTCCTAAACAATTACCAAATTTACCATCAGCAGGAGGCTTAGCCACTTCTACACCCCTCAGAAAAAAAAACCAAACATCCACAAATTAAAAGAGAAGATGAGTTTGGCTCGAAGTTTAGGTCCATGATCCACTGGCTCCAAGGAAAACACAGGAAGGGAAAGAAAAGGTGCTCAATTCTTGCAGCAAGGGAGCAGAAAATGATGGGAGGTGCCAGAAATGAGAATATATTTTTCCAACTCACACCACCATAGACCCACCTCCAATCATGCCATGCCTCCTAAGAACACATTCAGCTACTGAAATCATAAATGGATGAAGACACTGATAAGGATAGGGCCTACAAAATCCAATCAACTTCTAAACACATGGGGCATTTGGGGTACATTTTAGATACGAATTATAACACCAGATCTGCTGATGGGCTGAAAGTCAGGGCAACCATCCCACCACACTGCCACCCACACACAAACCTTCCACATGTCAGGAGTCTCCCAACCAGCCTGCCATGGTCACTGCACAATATGAGAGATGAAGCTTCCAGCAAAAAAAACAGAGCTCTGGACATGCCACAGCCACCTCACTTGAAAAAAACAGGATGCTTAGGTCTTTGGCCGCTGTCTCAGCCCCACCCAGAGAGTACAGAAGCCCCAAGGGCACATCAGCAGCAGTTGATAAATAGAAAGTAAGACTCTTCAGCTGATGCAGGGGACCCAGCTCCTGCCAAAGCCAATTCTGTCCTCTTCCAACCAGATCTTATGCCTCCGCCACAAACCCTACTCCTGTCTTGGCTGCACCTTCATTTTTTCCAGGATTGAGGGCCTCCCAGTGCCTTTCCCATGCAGCTTTCAGTCAATAGAACAAACATAGCAAGTGAGTCTGTGCCAGCTGGCATGGCTGTCAGCAACACACTGGGAGCTTCTGACTTGGGTGCTTGACAAAGCAAGGTTCACTTCTCTGCCCAGCAAGCCTGATTGGACACCACACAGAAACCCAGTGCTTCTTTACAGGTGCACTGCTGCTTCATTTCCAGCCTTCTGAGCCAAGAGGAACAAGAGAGAAAAATATAACACCAGCTGGAGTTTAGCCCATATGAGAGAATCCAACAGAAACCCTTCTCAGCCCAGACTTCCTCCCAGGATTTTGCCTTGACTTACACTGAGGGAATCACAGAATTGAAGCAGAGTTTCCACTAGCATTTAAGAGCTGCCACTATCTTCTAACAGTACTCAGTGGGCTCTTCCTATGTTTTGCTGCTTAAAATGGGGTCGCCTGTGTGCTTCTGCAATTCCAGATTCAAGTCACGTGGAGAAAACTCCCAAGCCCAAAGAACTTGGGTCCAGGCAATGACAGGACACAGCTAAATCTAAGGGAAGGCTGAAGGTTTTAGAGGGTAGAAATTTGAATGAAGTAGTTTGCTTCATAGTACAGACTTTCTCATACCTTACCTATCAATGTACTTATTTTCAGCAAAGAAAATAAAATGTGCTATGAAGAGACAAAAATATATATATATTTTTTTGTTTGTTTGTTTGTTTGTTTGTACTGGGAATCAAACTCAGGACCTTGCACTTGCCAGGCAGGCGCTTGTGCTGCTGAGCTATATCCCCAGCCCTGTGAGGGGAATATAATCATTTCATAAATAAAGAAACTGGAATAATATGATATTATGCAAATGAATCAACATGAAAGGGAAGGCAATATTCAAATGTCTCAGACTGGCAACGTACTTCATTCAAGGTCACAAAGAAAATCCAAATTATGAAGACAAACAACATTTCTAATCATGAGTGTCACAGTGATAGCCCCACTATCACTCGCTTCCTTGTGATGACGCAGGAGCACCTAAGGATTTAACATGGCAAACTTTCTGTAGTACACAATTCCCTCCTCACATGTTGGAAACTTGTCTCGTTCAACACATTAATTACACCACAGGAAAGATCGGACCTGGAGTCATCAGGGGGTTAGCCTCAGTGATCAACCTGATTGCTTTCAGAGAGGCCTATCATATTAACAATGCTCACGTCCGTGTGGGTCTGAATCATGCATAAAGGCAGGGATTTAGGAACTCTATCTGTTCCCTGGCCCCTTCCTCTCAGACTTTCTCTGCCCTCTGTTTCATGCCCATCAAAGAGTGGGCAGCTTTCATTTTCCATGTTATTCTAGCATATTTCTTTTGAGCTAGGAGAACTTGGACCAATATACCTAAAATAATGAATCAATATAATGCTTTTTCTCTTCAGCTGTGTACATGATAACATATTGTCCAATCAACAAAAAACATAATACAATTCATTTGTTTCACTGACCTAAAAAAAAAAATCTACCTACATGAGTCATTTTCTAACATTCACTTCTCACATATTCTTTGTATGTACAAACTATTGTCTGATAACAGCAACATTTTTATGTAAAAACAAAGAATTTTCCAGAAAAAGCCTCATAGAAACCAGTCAAACATCAGAAAGCAGAGCTGACCAAAACCATGTGCACATGAGGTACCTTCTTTCCAGCACTCCGCAGCTTGTCACGTTTAACAGTTCTTGTAGAGTTTTCAGTGCACATAGATGCCAAGGGAGTTGTGCTGTAAGCGAGTTCTGCAGGAGAAAGTGTACCAAGGAGAACTACCGTGCCATTTGCTTTTTAACATGGGGTCACCTTAAAGTCAGTGACCTTTAAATTCCTGCTGCCAAGTTCATGTTCTTTGCCTACTTCTCACCAACATTGCTAAATTAAATGAGACAAAGGTACTCAATCCAAATCTTTCAGAGCTAAACATGAACCCTAACCCTAATTTTCATGAGACAAAAATGTACAGATAAATCAAATCAGAAGTCTCCTCTTTTTTCTGTGTATTGGTGGTTACCTCACCATTCTAGTAGAACATTGCTCTGTGCCAAGAATTTACATGTTTTGTTTACATTTTGAAAACCATCTCTTTTCTCCACACACCTCCACTGGCCAGGTCATCCTTTCCATAATAAACCTAAGAATCTTAAAAGTTACTATCTTTTCAAAATACTGAAACTCCCCAAAGGTTGAATCCTCCTGAGGCTGAATCACATCCTTCAACTTAAATTATTCATTTGAATATTTATTACAGAACATACGGTTATATTTAACATGTATTCTAGTGACATTTATTCTGGCTATTCTCCATGGCCTGTCAAACCAGAAAAACAATGAAAAGACACATAGAGTATTAAATGATTGGGCAACAGTGTAGAGATTATGACCCAAGAACTTGTAAGACTCTTGAAATCTCTCAAGTGAAAATCCAGTACTTTGCAGGCTAAAAACATGGTTATTGGGTGGGGAACCCATTTAGATTCTGGATAGCATATGGTCTGAAATACAAAAAAAGCAAGGCATGCTTAAAATGTGAAATATTAAAAGCTAATTTTGTTTCTAACTATCTAATTGGCCAAATTACTATTCTTCCACTGGATCTGTGGAAAGGGCGGAGAGTTCACAGAGTTAACCATTAAAGACAAAGACTTAATTATGGGAATATACAGAATATTCTATGAATCCCCCTTAATGATGAGTTCACCAAAATTTTATGATTAACACACAGCAGCACAAAGGAGTCTGGGACCTTGAGACAAAGTATGCAAGACTCTCTCCATCCTTCACCCACACTTTGTCATGCACCTTTTCCATAGACTGGCCTTCTGTGTTCTTGTTCAATGGTAACAGAAAGTTAAGTGTTTTCCTAAGTACTGTGATGCATTCCATGAAATGAGAAAAAAAAATTAAAAAAAAAAAAAATAAGAGAATAGCAGATTGTGAGAACATGAATTTGTAGGAAAGTACGGCAAAAGTGGATTACTCTGAATCCCACATTTGAGTGCTATAAGATATAAAAGCATTCTTACTGAATAGCATGATTATACCTGGGGATTCAGATATTAACAAAAGACAGGGTCAGAATTCAGTGAAATGGGGAAAGTGGAGAGGAATTCATTTAGGAAAGATATTGCATGAGGCTGTCATTGTAAGGGTGACTCTTGCCATCACTTCCTGGTGATACTACTCATTTCCTGTGATGACATCTTAAACTGTCTGCAACATTCTTCTTCCATCTTATATATATGGTACTTCTTGGCTCTTGTTCTCCTGGGTAAGCAAAGGGTCTGATAACATCAAAGTCTCTCACAACATGGAAACAATTTTCCTTTCTGTCAGTGACCTTTATTATACAAATCTCAACATTAAAGGTAGTCAAACCTGTATTTTCTTTTTTCTTTTTTTGGTACCAGGAATCGAACTCACGACCTCAAGCACTACGCTGCTGAGCTATATCCCCGGCCCTATATTTTCTTCTTGGAAATTTGTGTCTCATTTGCTTCATAACATCTAGAGTTGCATTCTAAACTCTAAATATAATCATTCAGTTTCTATTCCCTAAAAGATCTCAGTGTGGATATAAATCAGTATAGAAATCCTCGGGGAAACATTAAGTCATATACAGTCCACAACACTGCTTAACATACGGTACATCCTCATATATTGGAGGCTTGTACTATGAATAGCCAAGCTTTTCCAAATTTCATGTCCTAAATCCTACTCCCCTTCATGATGGTATGATGTGGTGGACAATCTGAGAATGAATATGGTCATGAGGTCTGAGCCCTTAATAATACGATGCATGCATATGTAAGAGGCCAAACCCTTTCTTTCCAAGTGAGGACACAGCTAGAAGGCACCAACTATACTCCATCTTTTATTATACATTTAAGGTGTGACTGCCTTGATCTTGGATTCATCAGCTTTTGCAATTGTGAGAAATAATTGATTCTTGTTAGCAAACAACTTTTTGGTATTTTGTTTATGGCAGTGCCAATGTAAAAAATAGTGGATATGAAACAAATACCGTGGAGCAGAAATCTATAAAAAGTCCTTAGAAGGGATGAAGAAGATGATTTCAAAGGGGAAGTGAGCCAATATTTGCAGCAATTTCACTCAATATACCTACTGTGAATTTTAGGGAAATAGGTAAAAAACTGGATGAGCTAACTAAAACAGTTCAAAATTTGAATCACAGATTTCAACAAGAATGTGGAATTCTCAAAAAGATGTCAGACAGAAATACCTGAAATTAAAAAGCCATGGAATTCATTGCAAAAATGACCAATGTGAAGACAGAATGTCAGATATTGAGGACAACATAGTGAATTATGATAAAGGGCTCAAAGAAGCCAAAATAATAAGAGAGCAAGAGAAGACTATTCAGTAGCTACTAGATGGTAACAAGAAGACCAATCTAAGGCTAATCAGAGTTACAGAAAAACTAGAATATAGCACAGACAGATGCACTAACATGCTTACAGAAATCATGGAAGAAAATTTCCTAAATATGAGAAAATAATTTAAAATACAAGTAAGCAATGTTACTAGAACACCAAACAATTATGAAAGAGGAATCTCACCAAGGCATATCTTTACTAAATTACCACATATCCAGGAAAAAAAAAAAGTTGTAAAAGGAGCTAGAGAAAAAGAAAATAAACATGTAGAAAGGTAAACCAATTAAAATCACAGCAGACTTCTCAGCACAAACCTTGAGGGCCAGAAGAGCTTGCAGTGAAACTGGCCCAAAGAGCAAATAACTTCCAACCCAGATCCCTAGGTTCCTCACTTGGGGTTGCAGATGCCCATACCATTGTTTTCTAATGAAAATAAGCAGTTTAGCATAATAGTAGCCAGCTGTACTTCTCAGTAGCTGTGCTGGGGGAATACAGGAAGCAATCTATGTTTTCACCTACTTGAGATACCAAACCACCAGGCTTAACAGTGAGACCCTGTTTCAAAACAATAACACAAAACCTAAAAAAGAAATAAAAAAGGTGAAATCACAACAGATGCTGGAAATCAAGATAGTAACTACTACAAAAAAATTTATTCTAACAAATTAGCAAATTTTGAAAAAATAGAATCCTAGACATATATACAAACTACCAAAACTAACCCAAGAACACAAAAAGGTACTTACAACCCAATAACAAGCAATGAAATTGATGTAGTAATAAAGAATCTAAAAGCCCAGGACCTGAGAGATTTACTGCTAAATTCTACAAAACCTTTAAGGATATTATATTACCAATACTCCTCAAGCTCTTAAAAGAAATTGAAAGAGATGGAGTGCTCCAAACATTTACAGAGCCACTGTCACCCTGATCTAAAAACAATACAAAAACCCAACTAAAAAACAAAACTATAGGCCAATCTCCTTAATTATCATAGAAGAAAAAAATCCTCAACAGGATATTAGCAAACCAAATACAGTGCATTATCAAAAAAGATCATACATTCTAATCAAGGAGGTTTCATCCCAGAGATGCAAAGATGGTTCAACCTATGTAAGTCAATAAATGTAATACATCACATAAATAGAAGGTCAGAAACCATATGGTCATATCAATAGATGTAGAAAAGTCTTTTGATGAAATCCAACACCGCTTCATTATAAAAACCCTAAAGAAAACAGGTTTAAAAAGACCATACCGGGGCCGGTGAGATGGTTCAGCGGCGTAAGCGCCTGCCTTGCAAGCGCAAGGGCCCGAGTTTGACTCCCAGAACCCACATACGAAAAAGGGACCGGTGATATCGCTCAGCGGCACGGGCGCCTGTTGGCGCGCGAGGTCCTGAGGTCGACCCCCCGGTACCCACAAAAAAAAAAAAAAGGAAGAAAGACCATACCTAAATATGGTAAAGGCTATTTATTTATTTTTAATTAAGTTTATTGGTACATTTTCGGTGCACATAATGATCACATTCATCATAGGGAATTTGTACCTGTACACGAAATATCTTGAGTCTTTTTTTTTTTCCCCCACTCCCCTACCCTCCCTTAAATCAAAATGTATAATAGATATTGTGAGACAGGAAGAAAACTGTTCAAATGTGAAGAGGAAATAGAGAGGGGAAAGGAAAAGAAAGGAAGGGAAAAGAAAAAAAATGAAAAAAGAAGGAAAAATTAAAACAGAGCTTTGTAAATGAGGAGGGTAAAGGCTATTTATGACGAACCAGTAGCCAGCATCATACTAAATAGGGAAAAAATAAAAACATCCCCCCACAAATCAGAAATAAGACAAGGATGTCCACTATCTCCTCTTCTATTCAACGTAATGCTTGAAACATTAGGCAGAGCAATCAGGCAAGAGAAAGAAATAAAAGGGATACACACAAGAAAAAAAGAACTCAAGTATCAGTATTTGCAGAGGATATGATACTCTACATAGGAGACCCACAGAACTCCACCAAAAAACTCTCAGAAGTACAGTAATAACAAACTTCAGCAATGCAGCAGGATACAAGATCAACACAAAAATCATTAGCCTTTGTGTACACCAACAATAAACAGGATGAAAAGGAAACTATAACAATAATACCATACACACTTGCTTCAAGAAAAATGAAATACCTAGGAATTAACCTAACCAAGGAAGTGAAAGACCATTACATAGACAACTACAGTACTCTGAAGAAGGAGATTAAGGAGGACATCAGAAAATGGAAAGATGTCTCCCACTCCTTGATAGG
Source organism: Erethizon dorsatum (assembly GCA_028451465.1). Lineage (NCBI taxonomy): Eukaryota > Metazoa > Chordata > Mammalia > Rodentia > Erethizontidae > Erethizon > Erethizon dorsatum. Next base: position 37,544,077 of record CM051831.1, read on the forward strand.
CAGAATCCATATTGTCAAAATGCCATACTTCCAAACCCTGACACAGATTCCATGCAGTCCCAGGCAAAAACCCAACAGCATACATTACAGATCTTGGGAAAAAACAACCTTAAGATTCTTATGGAACCAGAAGAGATCCAGAAGAGCGAAAGCAATTTTGGGCAGCAAGAACAAACCAGGAGGCATAGCAATTCCTGACTTGAAGCTATACTACACAGCAACAGTGACTAAAAAAAACAGCAAGGTACTGGAATAAAAATAGACGTGTGGGACAGAATCAAGGATACAGAAACTTCTCCACAAACATCCAGCTACTGGATCTTCAACAAAGGGGCCAAAAGCATATGTTGGAGAAGAGACAGCCAATTCAACATGTGGTGCTTGCAAAACTAGTTATCTGTGTGCGGAAGATTGAAACTGGACCCTTAACTCCCACCATATACTAAACTGAAATCTAAATGCATCAAAGAGCTAAACTTTAAAACAGAAATATTAAACCTACTGGAAAATAAAATAGGGAAAACATCTAAAGACATAGATGTTGGGCCGGTGAGATGGCTCAGCGGCTTAAGCGCCTGCCCAGCAAGCGCGAGGGCCCGAGTTCGACTCCCGGATCCCACATACGAAAAAGGGGCCGGTGATATCGCTCAGTGGCACGGGTGCCTGTTGGCGCGCGAGGTCCTGAGGTCGACTCCCGGTACCCACAAAAAAAAAAAAAAAATAAAGACATAGATGTAGGAAAGGATTTTCTAAACAGAATCTCAATAGCACAAGAAAGAATGGCAAGAATTAACAAAAGGGATTATATCAGACTAAAAGCCTCTATATAGGAAAAGAATCAGTTCATAGAGTGAAGAGAGACGCATACAGAATGGGGAAAATATTTTGCGATCTACTCCTCAGATAAAGGACTAATATTAAGAATATAGAAAGAACAGAAAAAAATTAAGCCACTAAAATTAATGATCCAGTCAAGAAATGGGCAAGAGAAAAGAACAGATACTTCACAGAGGAAGAAATACAAATGGTCAACAAATATATGAAAAAATGTTCAACATCTCTGGCCATTAGAAAAATGCAAAATAAAACAATGTTAAGTTTACAACTTACTCCAGAAAGAATGGCAATCATTAAGAAATCAATAAGAAATGTTGGTAAGGCTGTGGTGAAAAAGGAACTCTCCTTCATATTTGATGCAAATGTAAACTAGTACACCCATTACAGAAGACAGTTTGGAGTTTTCTCCAAGAACTGAAATTAAGGGCCAGTGAGATAGCTCAGCGGCATAAGCGCCTGCCTGGCAAGCGCAAGGTCCTGAGTTCGACCCCTGGTACCCACAAAAAAAAAAAAAAACTGAAATTAAAAATTCCTATGACCCAGCTCTGTCCCTTCTAGCTATCTTCTCCAAAGAGCAAAAGTAATCATACTACAGTGACATATGCATACCAGTGTTTATAGCAGCACAACTCATAATAGCTAAATCCTGGAAACGGCCTGCATACCCATCATAGATTACTGGATAAAGAGAATATGGTGTCCATATATAAAGGCATACTATTCTGCTATAAAGAATGACAGATTGGAGACATTTGTAGGAAAATAGATGCAGCTAGAAAATATAATCTTGAATGAAATAAACCAGACCCAGAAGTTTAAATACTGTTTGGTATTGCTTTGTTGAGTGAGGCAAAGTACAAACAGGGAGAATAATAAATGATGGATAGAAGGGGACTAGGAGATAGGTCTCTTGCAGTAGGGAGTGGTCCAAGGAAATAAGTTTGAGTGAGGAAGAGAGAATGGAAAAATAAGCAGAACAAAGATATGCCATATACAAGAATCTATCAACCTCAATTAATGTAAACATTATATGCAATAACAAGAGCTAAGATTGATAATATCAGTAAGAATGAAAATTGGGACAGGGAAATTGGAGGAGAAGGGAGAAAGGAGAGAGAAGGGGGAGGGGATTAAAAAAAAAAGAAACAAGCTGTAGTACATACCCACTCCCCAAATGGCTGTAAACTGCAAACATGTACTAAAAAGATACAATGCTGAAATTTTAGGCTCTACACAGATGAAATGGTATTGTAACAAGGACTGAACAAAAGAACTTTATTATTTCCTTTTTTTTTTTGAGACAGCATCTCACTATGTAGCCCAGGCTGGCCTCCAACTCAGTGATCCTCCTGCTTCAGCCTCCATATGCCTGGGATTAAAGATGTACACCACTGTGCCTGGCTGAATAGGACACTAAAAGACAATTTTTTTACCTTTAGAGGCAAGTAGCTTCCTGAGACCTAGGGCATACACAACTCTCCCACCTCTCCTCAGCACAGATGAAAAACAAAATATGCAGATGATGACACCAGGAAGCCTGGAGCCTGGTTTCCTTTCCACAAGAAAGGGGACCACGAGCTAAAGGTGGTTAGAAGGGATGAACCCGGTGTGGAGGTTTGCATTACCTCTCTGTGCTCCCTGCACACTGCTCCTTAAGCTGAACTAGCATTGCCCACCTTTAAATGGAGATGGTGATTTGAGCTAATGGGGCCACTCCATCTCCCCATTGCTAGTTTTGAGCAAATCCTTTTTCATTCTTAACCAAACACATAGACTCCTTGGATTTGTTCAATGACTAGCAGGTGAAAAATGAGCATATGAGCCTAAGAGGCCAGTAACTATTTCTTAATAAGTCTATGTTAATGAACTTTTTGTACATTACTCTTTTTCCTAACCTATTTAATAATTACTGTCTTAGCATTCACTAAGGTGATACAGTAAAATGAGACCAATGTATTAAGGCCTTAAGCCAAAATTTATTATTTATTTAAATTTTATTTTATTTTTTATTTTTTTTTATTTATTTTTTTTTTTTTGTGGGTACCGGGGGGACGACCTCAGGACCTCGCGCGCCAACAGGCACCTGTGCCACTGAGCGATATCACCGGCCCCTTTTTCGTATGTGGGATCCGGGAGTCGAACTCGGGCCTTCGCGCTTGCAAGGCAGGCGCTTAAGCCGCTGAGCCGTCTCACCGGCCCTTTAAATTTTATTTTAAAGAGAAAAAAATAGAAAAAAATTTCAAAACAACATAACAGGAGGGTAACAATGGTTAATACATTGTGTATTGTTATCTTTAAATTAGTTACTCAGGGTACAAGATATCAGCATTCAATTGTCCAAACAATATTAGCACAAACCTTTCTTTTCAATGAACTAAGAGAAATTAGTAGTGTATCTATCTTAACTATCTTTTATATTTTTTTTTTCTTTTCCCTTCCTTCTTTTTTCCATTCCCCCATCCCAGTTTCTCTCTCCTTTTGAACACTTTCTTCCAATTTTACAATATCCATTATACATTTTGGATCTTATTTACCATTTCAGCCTCTCATACTAGGGAGATAATACAATGTTAACACATGTGCATCTGGTTTATTTCACTTAGGAGTATGGTCTCGAGTTGCATCCATTTACCTATAAAAGTCTCCAGTTTATCCTTCTTTATGGCTGAGTAGTACTCCATTATATAAAAATACCACATCTTTTTTATCCATTCCTTGGTCAAAGGGCATTTGGGTTGTTTCCAAGATCTAGCTATTACAAACTGTGCTGCTATAAACATGGGTGCACATATATCGCTGTGGTATAATGTTTTTAATTCTTCTGGGAAGATACCCAGAAGGGGAATAGCTGGGTCAAATGGGACCTCCAATCCTAGTTTTTTTGAGGAATCTCCACACTGATTTCCACAGTGGTTGCACCAGTCTACACTCCCACCAACAGCAGAGAAGGGTTCCTTTTTCCCCACAGCATTTGTACTGGTTGATTTCTTGATGATAGCCATTCTTTCTGGGGTGAGATGGAATCTGTGTTGTTTTCATTTGCATCTCTCCAATGACCAGTGATGTTGAACATTTTTTCATATATTTATTTGCCATTTGTATTTCTTCATCTGAGAAGTATGTATTCATCTCAGATGCCCATTTTTGGATTGGGTCTTTAAATTTGGGAGGTCTGATTTTTCTGAGTTCTTTTTATGTTCTCGATAGTAATTCTTTGTCTGAGGAACAGCTGGCAAACATTTTTTCCCACATTGTAGGTTGTCTCTTCACTCTGTTGGTGGTTTCTTTTGCTGTGGAAAAGCTTTTTAATAAGATGAGATCCCAGTTGATTCTTTGTGATAGTTCCTGTGCGATTGGGGTTTTATTCATAAAGTCTTTGCCTACACCAATATCTTCAAGAGTTTTACCTATTCTATCTTCCAGCAGACTTAATATTTCTGTTTTAATATTTAGATCTTAAGCCAAAATTTAGTTACCAATAGTTTTTTGTTTTTTTTTTAAGCACTAACTACAGGAAAGTGTATGCATTTGGTGCAATTACAATTACATTGGTGCCTGGTCATCAGTCAGGCACAGATGATCAAGCTTCTCAAAGTGTGCATGTTCTAGGAAACATCTGAATTGGGTTGTTATATAAAACATTTGTATTGGTAGTGTTTGTCTCAATTGATATTTAAAAATACAGTGACACTTCGTTTGACAAATGCTTCTGTTTGTAAACAATTTGGTTCACACGCAGAAGTGTTCAACAAAATTTTGCTTCCATTTGCAAACTCCACATCTGGTGAAAAACATGACCACAACCATTTTCTCCATACAAACATAAATGCATCCATCTGCCGCAATATTAGAAAATAAATTAAGTTCATTAAAAAAGGTACCACTGTATACCAGTTTAAATTTATAATATTGGTTCTCACTCTAGACATCTTATTTAATGTTCTTTAAAAACTGAAAGCTGAGGGCCGTGGATATAGCTCAGTGGCACGACGCCTGCCTGGCAAGTGCAAGGTTGTGAGTTCAATTCCTGGTACCAAAAAAAAAAAAAGAAAAAGAAAAACTGAAAGCTGAGTGTGGTGTCGCATCCCTCTAATCCCAGCACTTGAGGGGTTAAAGCAGGTGAATTGCCTCCAGTTCCATAGTGAGCTGGCTAGAGGCCAGTCTGAACTGCATAGTAAGACCTTTTCTCAAAAAAAAAAACCTGAAAATAAATAATAAATTAAATAAAATAAATTAAAAATGAATGCAGCAAGAGATGGTGCTACACACATGCAAACACAGCATACTAGGAATATGAATCAAGGGAGTCACAATTTCAAAGTCAAGACAAGCAATTTAGGAGGACTTTGTATTGTTAGGTAACAAGCATAAAATCAGCGACATACGTGAAATGATCCTTGGAATTCAAGTAGTAGATAGCACAACTTCACTGAGATAGAAGTAAAAACAGTTAAATCAATAATACATAGGTAGCCAGGCGTGGTGGTGCACACCTGTAATCCCAGCATTCGGGAAGCGGAGACAGGAGGATCGCTGCAAGTTCAAGGCCAGCTTGGGCTACATAGTGAGTTCAAGGCCAGCCTGAACTGCATAGCAAGACCCTGTCTCAAAAAGACAAAAAAAAAATAATAAATAAATAACAATAATAATACATAGGTAGATTATCATAGCTCCAAATTTTAACTAACTTCAGAAATGCAAAGTATACAGGATTCATTCTAAGTCACTTAACAATATTCATGCACAAGGTGTTAGATGTATTTAGACCATTCAAAAAGACAGAATAAATGTTTCCAAACAGACAAATTTTCCAAAAATTTTGTTAGAACATATGCAATCTTCCTCCATTTACTGAGTATAAATATTCTCTCGATTGTAATACAGAAAAATTAGAAGTTGTAGAGAGTGACTAGATTTACAAATCCCATTTGCTTTCATATCTCAGTGCCAGGTAAGGGATGGGGATCCAGGCCCTCAATGTCCCAAGCACGTGCTCCAGAACTGAAACACATTCAGGTCACCCATGTGTTTTTGATGTAAAATTCCTTCTTAAATCACAAAATGAATTTTGAAATATTTAGAATTGGGTGACAATTTAAGAATACGGTCAAAGTTTGAAATAATAAACTTTCATTTAAACATAGAGGTTTAAAGAAACATGCTTAGCAAACAGTTCATGAGAAAAATACAATGGTTAATTAATAAAACTGAAATCAATAATCTGAAAATATGAACAAGACAGGGAGAACAACAAGGCAGGTGTAACAGCACAATTGACTATGACAACGAGAAATATTTGCCAAGACCATTGATATTTTAATTTTTTTTTTTTTTTTTTTTTTTTTGTGGGTACCGGGGGTCGACCTCAGGACCTCGCGCACCAGGAGGCGCCCGTCCCGCTGAGCGATATCACCGGGCCCTTTTTCGTATGTGGGATCCGGGAGTCAAACTCGGGCCCTTGCGCTTGCAGGGCAGGCGCTTAAGCCGCTGAGCCATCTCACCAGCCCTGATATTTTAATTTTGAGAAAGAGTCACTATGTGGCCCGTGCTAGCCATTCAATTCTGATCCTGTTGGTCACCTCTGGAATGCTAGGTTCACATAAAGATAACTCTGCACCTGGCTGATCAAGGATATTTTGAAATAAAAAATATAATTAAATTATCATTTAATGAACATTAGGTAGGAGATATAAATTCTTAGTAATTCATAAAATGTCAAATATGGTATACGAAGAAAAGGGATTATGGCGAATCCAACAAGTTGGCAAGCAACTCAAATGGTAAACAGAAAGCGTCCCTTTTTAAATTCATCTCCCAATGGGACTACAGGTGCTTCCATGAAACTTTAAGATACAGATCAAGATGAGATATGTATATACGCCAATTCCTCATCATGAATATATTTATGTATATAAAATATATAGTAATGCAAGCATTATACTATAAAAAAATATGCTCAGCTAGACAAAGTCTAGCACGTCTTATAACAAAAAATTGAGTAGGAGAGTAGGGCATGGTGGTGCATACCTGTAATCCCAGCACTTGGGAAACTGAGGCAGAAGGATTGCCATGAATTCAAGGCCAGCCTGGGCTACATAGTGAGTTCAAGGCCAACCTGAGCTAAAGAGTAAGATTCTGTCTATAAATACATACATACATACATACATACATACGAAATCTCTGCAGAAGTTTCATCAAGTTAGTGTGATCTTTACCTGAAATTAGGCAACACGTTTACAACAAGAAGCTGTAACACCCATGCATGCAGATTTGCAAAACCAGTATAAAACATTAAATGGTAAATGACAAGTGTTGATTAGAAACAAGTTTCTCATCTTGGCAGGAAGGTAAGTGGTAGCATCGGTCCCTAGCATATGTGATGTCCTAGGTGCAAATACTACAGACACACACACACACACACACACACACAGAGCTGCATTATTATAATTGATATTTGTATATTTTATCAAACATCAGGATAATTCAGCATCAGAAACACAAATCAAAAGAGAAAAACCATGTGATTATTTAAATCTTGACATAAACATGTTTTCTAAATCTTAATTTCTATTAATTATTTATTAAAGGTCTCTAATAAAAAGCCAAAAGTGATTAACAACTAGATAAAGCACATATACCACAAAATTAATATGTGGGACTCTAAATGGAGATACTCTACATGAATTCTGTTAGGATCAGAAATGAGTCAAGGACATTCACTATTTCCACTGTTCTGTCACATGAGACTAAAATTCACGTGTCATGTTATAAATGACATAAGGTTTGAAATGGTAGAGGCAAATCATTATCTACAGATGATGAAAGTATCAAGATGTAACATCTTAGAACAACGACAAGATCTATCTTGTCAGAGATCAACTGGGAAATATTATAGCCTTTCTGATAATTTTAATACTCACTAAAACTATGTGAATGCAATAAAGCCAAAGGATTCCCAATCAGAAAACACAGTATAAAGGAATAGCTCCCAAGTCTTTTTTTTTAGCAAGATCAGTAGACACATAATAACTACAGAGAGACAAATGATCTTTGGTTTAGGTTTGTTTACCAGTGGTTTTTTGACATACTACAAGTTAAAAAAAATGATGTTATTAATGGAATTGAAAGTGCAGGGCCAGTGAGATAACTCAGCAGCGTAAGCGCCTGCCTGCCAAGTGCGAGGTCCTGAGTTCAACTCCCGGTACCCACATACGATAAAAGGGCCGGTGATATCGCTCAGCAGCATGGGCACCTCCTGGCGCTCAAAGTCCTGAGTTCGACCCCCGGTACCCACACAAAAAAAGAAAAAAAAGAGAAAGGGCAAGAATGTACTTATGACGTGAATATCATGAACATTTTAAGGGAAAAACTATATTTTTAAAAACACGTTTTATTGGAGAATTGAACTTTTATCAATATTTGTGTAAACTTCTAATGTCAGCCTTAAAAGGAGTTAACAGATGGACCATTCCGCTACTTGTCTCAATCTATGCCAACATTTTCTTTTATACAGGAAAATCTTCCTCACATATCGTGATAAAGACTTCATCAACAAAGAGAAATAGTCATACACCTCCAAGCATTTATATATCCACCTTTATAAAACCTTATCAATAAATTCTTTAAAAATCTGCAACATAGTCATGGAAAAATAACAATGCACAGATACAATTTGACAGCCTGACGTGGTGTGCAGGCCTCTATAATCCCTGCAGTTTGGTGGGTTGAGGCAGAAGGAAACCACAATTCTTTCTTTTTATGGTTTTGTTTTATTTGTGTTTTTTTGTTTCTGTTTTTGTTTTGAGAGAGTCTTGCTATGTAGTTCAGGCTGGTGTTGAACTCACTATGTAGCCCAGGCTGGCCTCCAACTCATGGCGATCCGCCCACCCGGGCCTCCCAATTGCTAGAATTTTAGCACACACCGCCATGTCCAGCTACGACACAAGTTCTCATTCAGCCTGGGCTGCAGACTGAGTTCAGGGTCACCTGAACCACACAGGGAATCCTTGTCTCAAAAAACCAAAAGAAGGTCGCACACCGCTGCTCAGTGGCAGGGTTTCTCACAACTGTCTCCTCCCTGTGAACCCTCAAGCCAGGAGCCTCGCTCTTTCTCTGGCAGTGGCTACAGCAGGGAGCTGAAGCAGCGGCGGTGGGCTCCATGGAGAGCAGCAGACGGCGGAGCAATTTATGCAGGAAAGGGGAAAAAAGGCAAAAAAGATAGGAAAAGATATGAATATCAATTCAAATCAGTAAAATTCATCAAATTTGAAAACATCTGGGGCCGGTGAGACGGCTCAGCGGCTTAAGCGCCTGCCTTGCAAGCGCGAAGGCCCGAGTTCGACTCCCGGAACCCACATACGAAAAAGGGGCCGGTGATATCGCTCAGTGGCACGGGCGCCTGCTGGCGCGTGAGGTCCTGAGGTCGTCCCCCCGGTACCCACAAAAAAAAAAAAAAAAAAAAAGAAAACATCTGGAATTTGTCTGGAAGAGATATGGGAATTATTGCCCCCGGTGGTGGTAGTTTGGAAAGTGTGTATTAGATTTTAAATGGATACAAACTGTGCACTAACAAGCATGCTCCTGAGCATTGGTGGCATTTTCTAATCTGTTTCTAGGGCAGCAAGAAAGGGGATGCTTCCAGTGCATTTATATCACCCACAGAACTTGAAAGGCCACTTTCCCATAACTGTGGAAAAGACAAATGAGTTGTTTGGTTACATCCATATGTTTTCTCATGTATGGAATCACCAGTGGCTGAAAACCTCTGACTTAGCAGATGTAGGGGACACAGAAGCTCCTGGATGAATGGCTCCCTGAGAAGGCCAAAAGACCCCACAAGATGACTTTTTATAACTCTGCATTATAAACCCAAGCTGTGTGACACAAAAATCTCAGTCTATACTCGAACACTTTTTCTCTTCTTCTGTTCTGTTCTGTTCTGTTCTGTTCTGAGACAAGATCTCACTATTTAGCCCAGTCGGGCCTCGAACTCATGGCAATCCTATTGATTCAGCCTCCAGAGTGCTGGGATTACAGGCATGCACCACCATGCCAGGTGCTTTTTCTCTTCTTCTCCTTCCCTCTTCATGCCTTTCAGATTCTACTAGAGCAAAAACCCACAAAGCTGTGCACAGCTAGCTGTGCTATGACGACACACTGGTGGTATAAAGGGCAGACTAAGGGGGGAGTGAACTGAAGCTCTGTGCTTTATCTCAGCTGTGCCCTTCTGCAGAGGCCATTCCCATGGGCTTCTCCAGGATGCCAGCATGACAGAGTTGTCCACAGAGTGTGGCAAATTCAGGACAACTCAGGGGTTTCAGGGACTGCAGACTCCAGCCATGTATGGCACACATAACAAATGCCCATTGTCTTCTCTATCCCTAGAGGGATGTAAATCACTGCAAAGGAAAAAGACCCCAAGTCTGGGAGGTGACAGTTCTAGGCAGACATGAGTTCAGCCCATTAAGACAAGGAAGAGGCAGTGGGAAAACAGAAAAGGGTAAAGTAGAAAGCCAAGTACTTTCTCCAAGACTGAGGCAGTAAGAATGGTTCCAACACTCAGCATAAAATAGAACTAGGAATGGAAGTGTTTTCTTTTCAGCATTGCACATGCTTGCTGTCTTGTGTTCAAACTGCTCAGCCCTGTGTCTGGTCATTGGCAATTTCTCTCTAGTCCCTTGTCCTCATGGAACAAGCCAGACAGTATCACCAGAGTGGTGCACCTCTCTACAGTACTAAAACAAGTAAATAAATGACCAAATCAAACCAAACCAGAAAACAAAAGCCGCAGCACTGTTTTTGTTTTGTTTTTTAATCAAAACACTATTCATAACGTATACAGCACTCTACACATGGTACTACCTGATAAGTTTCATTTTGTACAGAGAAGCACTTTACAAAGAGTTGAATGAATGAGTCTGCACATTTTGCATGAGTAACCATGGGAAAATATCTTTATCAACCGACAGGCAGTTCAAAATATAATGTATTGAAAGTGTGCTGAATATACATACTCTAGCAAACATTGCTAAGCCTTGGCTCCTTTAAAACTGAAAAACACACTTATATCGACGTGTATTTGATAAAATGTAACCTTCAGCGTATTTCATAATAAAATACTAAATATCTCATGTAATTTATTGAATGTGCTGTACTGTAAATCACTGGATATTTTCACTTGGTGTCCTGTCGCTGACAGAGCAAGGACTCAGTGCTGCTGCCTAGCATCTTGAGCAAGAATAGTAGCACAGACACCAGTGTGCACACAGTTATCACTTTTTCCCTTTATGCTTCAGTACTGGACTGAATTCAGGGCCTTGCTCATGTTACACAAGTTACTTTCGATTGGAGACATAGCCCCGGTGATTTTACTTTCTGGGACAGAGTGTAGAAGGCGCCAAGCCCAGGAGGAACTCTGACTCCAGAGCAGCAAGGGAGGCTCAGTCCGCCATTGCTGTTCCCGGGGCTTCTGCCCAGACCTCACCCCATCCCGCCCGTCCAGCATCAGGGCACCCGTCCCACAACGTCACCATTGCGAGTTTGGAGGCTCTCCCCGGTGCTTCCTTCGCAGCAGCCTGCAGTCAGTAGAAATCCTAAAGCCAGCCTGTGTACCCAGCTAGGGCGGCTCTCAGAACTATACACAGAATCTGTGCTTTGGCGCCCGGAAAAAGTGCCCTTCCCCCCTCCGAGGCCACCTGATTGGACAGTTCATACAGCCCGCCCCTCAACACTGATTGGCTCCTGCTCCATTCCCCACCCTCTGAGTTCAGAGGGACAACAGAAGCCAATCCTTACCAGTGTGCTTGCAACTCAAATGGGAGATTGTAATCTAGACGGTCTTTGACCGATTTGTCTTTCAGGATGCTGATCTGTCCTAGCCTGCATTTAGCAAGAGTTTACTCCTGGCTTTACAGAGCTGATTCTGTCTTTTTTTTGTTTTGAAGACAGGGTCTTGCTATGTAATTTAGTTTGTTCTTGAACTTACTATGTAGCTCCGGCTGGTCTTAATCCTCCTGCTTCAGCCTCCCCAGTGCTTGATTTACAGGGATGCGCCACCGTGCCTGGCTATTCCAGTCTTCTTACCGCACTAAGTGGGCTCTTCCTGTGTGTCGCTCTTCCAAATGGGGTCACCAGTCAGCTAAGCCCGCTCTAGAGTTAGATCACTGTGACAGAGCGTCACTCAGCCAGGCAAGGCCAGGACACGATAGAACAGAAGGAGCCCCTGCTGTTGTGAGAGGTGAAAAATCGGGAATAAGGTTGTTGGCTTCATGGACAAGACTTTCTCTTACTGTATCTCTTGATTTACTCATTCTAAGCCAAGAAAATACATGGCAAAGAGAGGCAAATGATTGCTGAATAAACGTACTTTCTGGTGTTGAATCAGAGAAACCTAAGGACTTCAGACTGTAAGCACCCTGTATTCCCTCCTAAAAAGCTGCAACTCTATCTTTCAACACACTAATATTGCTAGAAGGAAAATATTACCTGGAGTCATGTGACACTCTTGATTAATATTTGATTTGGCATGAGAGGTGCATAGGATATTAGTAAAGCACACTGCTGCTGCATCTGGTTGAGTCATAGAGGTGTAACATTAGGGACCTTATCTTCTTCCTCACCCTTCCTCTCTGGCACCTGTTTTACCCCTGCTTCCTGGTTCTTATGTAGCAGTTATCTTTCTTCATTTCCTTCCACCATGATATTTCTCTGTTGGGGTCAAATAACAGCCAACTTCAATCTCTGAAACCATGAGCTAAAGTAATCCTTTTATTTTTAAGTCCTATAGTCAGGTATTTTGTATCTACAGCAAAAAATTTAGTAAAATTAACAGTAAGTGTCTGAATAAAATAAACAGTCAAATGCATCCACCTTTTCTTTTTTTGTGTGGGTACCGGGGGTTGAACTCAGGACCTCGTGCGCCAGCAGGAACCCGTGCCGCTGAGCGATATCACCGGCTCTTTTTTCGTATGTGGGTACTGGGAGTCAAACACAGGACCTCGCGCTTGCCAGGCAGGCGCTTATGCCACCGAGCTATATCACCAGCCCCCACCCTTTCTTTGAAGTCTATATGAATGAGTTATCTCTATGAATGCTCTCCACAGATTTTTTTCATGCAAACATATTTCAGTGTGACTCCAGCAACTCTTTGCATATTGGAGCCACTGCCCATGCTAACCAGTAAGCACCTCTGAAATGACAAAGCCCCAGTACATTTACACACGTGTCACCAACTTTTCACTGCTCTATGAATTATGGCCATCACCACTCTTTCTAGAGCTGTTCTGAGCAGCTGTAGGATATAGGCCAAAGGGATCTGCAGCCCAGGAGGGTCCAAGGGCATGGTCATGACCCTTCCTCTTGAGGCTCAATGTACATCACAGCTTGAGGTGTCAGTAGAAGGTAGAGGTGCTGTTTGGAGTCGCTAGCAGGCATCCATAGATGAATTGCAGCAGAGGCCTTTAGGATTTTGAAGCAAGGTTCTGCCATCAGGTGCAGACAACTACTCTCTCTTTGAAAAAACAGCTCTTGGCCTGCTACTAGGCCTAACTGGAAACTGAACACTTGACTATGGGACTCCAGCTTACCATGCAACCCAAGTTGCTTATCATGAGCGGGGTATTATCTGATCCACCAAGTCATAAATTTGGACATGCACAGCTACAGTTTATCGTTAGATGGAAATGGTATATACATGATTGAGCCAGAGCAGGTCTAGAGGGTACGAGTAAGTTACATGAAGAAGTTGCCCAGATGCCCATGATTCCTAACCCTGCCCTATTGCCTTCTGTTTCCCAGCATGCACCTATGACCTACTGGGGTGTACCATGTGATCAGCTGTCAGAGGAAGAGAAGGCTAGGGCCTGGTTTACACATGGCCTGGCTGGATGGTCAGGACCTTGGAAGGAATTTGACTAGAATATTGGTGACAAAGATATTTGGGGAAGAGACCTATCAGAAATAATTTGTTTTCCATAAATCCTTTCCGTATGGGTAATGGATGTAAAAATATTTCTATTTGGTAATATCCTGTTGAGGACTTTTGTATCCATGTTTATTAAGGAGATTGGACTATAAGTTTCTTTTTTAGGTGGTTCTTTATCTTGTTTTGGGGTCAGGGTGATACTGGCTTCCATAAATGTTTGGGAGCACTCCATTCCTTTCTACTTCTTTGAAGATCTTGAGGAGTATTGGTAACATAACACCCTAAAAGGTTTTGTAGAATTCAGCAATGAATCCAACAGGTCCTGGGCTTTTTTAATTGGTAGATTCTTTATTACTGTGTCAATTTTATTGCTTGTTATTGGGTTGTTAAGAATCTTTATGTGTTTTGGGTTAGTTTTTGTAGTTTGTATATGTCTAGGTATCTGTCTATTTCATCAAAATTTGCCAATTGTTTGGAATATAATTTTTTAAAATACTTACTATCTTCTGGTTTTCCAGTGTCTGTTGTAATTTCATTGTTTTTATTTCTTTTTTGGGTATTGTTTTGTCTTGAGACAGGGTATCTCTATGTAGTTCAGGCTGGCCTTGGACTCACTATGCAGGCCAGGCTGGCCTGGCACTCTAGTTGATCCTTCTGCTCCAGCCTCCCAAGTGCTGGGATTACAGGCTCCACACCCAGCTGACCTTTTTTTATTTCTAATTGCACTGATGTGAGTGTTTTCTCACATGCAACTAGTAAGTCTGCTAAAGGGCTTATCTAACATTTATTTTTCAAGAACCAACTCTTCTATTCATTGATATTTTAATTGTTTTTCAGTATCAATTTCATTGATTTCTGATCTCATCTTTATAATTTCCCTCCTTAATTTAAGTTTGAGACTGGCTTTATGGTTGTTCAAGTATCTTAAGATTTCTCGTAACATTGCCCAGTTGAACTTGCTCTGTTTTCCTAATGTTTTGGTCATGTTCCAAAATTACTACAGAGAATGAAAATTTTAGCAATTTTCAGAATTAATGATGCAGTCTACTTATATGTGCATTAAAATAATGAGGAGTTGTTTCATTTATTTCAAGTAAAATTAAATTTTATCATCTCCAAACATATCCTGTCATTTAAAAAAATAAAGAATTTTGAAGATAAATTAAAACAAACATTTAAATTTGGGGTTCAAAGATGTAATTTCAAAGTACATATTGTCTTCTAAGAAAAAACAACAGCTGGGTTTGGTGGTGCAAGACTGCAATCCCAGCACTTGGGAGGTTGAGGCAGGAGGATCGCTGTGAGTTCAAGTCCAGCCTGGGATACAAACTGAGTTCAAGGCCAACCTGAACTGCACAGTGAAACCCTGTCTCAAAAAGACAAAAAAATATTTTTTTGTAGTCTCCATTATTGTATTAGCAGGCATTTAGATAATCACGTATTGCTGTTAATCGTGTGTTGCTGTTATGTAACACATTTTTCATTTTGTCATCTTTTTCCATTAAGTTACCTTTCTTTCTTTCTTTGGTTTTGTTTTGTTTTGTTGAGACAGGGTCTTGCTACATAGTGTAGTAGTTCAGGCTAGCTTTGAACTCACTATGTAGCCCAGGCTGGCCTCGAACTCACAGTGATCCTCCTCCCTCAGCCTCCCGAGTGCTGGGATTATAGGCATGTGCCACAATGCCCATCTTCATTTACCTTTCTTGATGAGTGTATTCTACAGCTTTTCCATTGCCGTGACATAAAACCTGATCACTGTGAGTTAAAGGATGGGGGATTTAATTTGGTTTATGGGTTCAGAGACTTCAATCCATGTTCAGCTGGCTCAAAGGCAGAAACACATCAGCAGAAGGACATGGTGGAGAAAAGCTGCTCACTTCATGGTGGCAGGAAAGCAGCCACAGGGAAAGAGCCACAGAGACACAGGGGGATGGGCCAGATATATTCCATATGGCCAGGTCTGAGTGACCCACCCAGACATATGCATAGGTGGAATTTACTAATCTCCTAGGCAGGTCTCAATTCAATCAAGTTGACAAGATTAATTTTCACAATGGACATGATGGCTATTTTTACTCAGATATGTACATTCATTACATGTCTCTTCTGTGGAAACCATAATAAATGTATATACTTTTCTAATTTTTCTGGCTTGGAGCAAAAGTAGCCACTTGGGAACTCCAAAGTAGCAATTGCAGAGAGAGAGAAGAGCCACTTGGAGGTCATTTTGCCTATCTGCCTTTCCAGGAGCCCAAACACTAATTATTAGCATGTCTCCAAATACAAGCTCTTCACAGTTGGTGAGTTCTTAGATCATACTATTACTTTAGAAAATTCCCTGAGCAATTACCAGCCTACCAATTGTAGGCTGTGTTTGTTTTCAGTTCAGTGCTGAAAATGACTAATGTAGTCCCTGCTCTCCATGAACTCATGGTGTGGACAAGAAATCAAGTGCTCAAAAATAAATACAGGTGAAAGAGAAGGACAGAATACACAGTGCAATACTGCAGAGTGAAGTGATGGAAATGTTGGGGAACAACTAGTCATGCAGATATAAAGTGGCCTCAGGGACATTTCTGTTTGAAAGAGAAACACAAAGGAGCAAGCCCTGCACAAGTCCAGCAGCAGGGTACTCATGGAAGACACCTGGTGCAGAAACTCAGAGGCAGAGGATAAGTTGCTCAGAGATGAGTTTAGAAAGGTAGCCAAGGGCCAGTGCGACCGATCAGCGGCATAAGCGCCTGCCTGGCAAGCGCGAGGGCCTGAGTTCGACTCCCGGAACCCACATACGAAAAAAGGGCCGGTGATACTGCTCAGCGGCACGGGCGCCTGCTGGCGCACGAGGTCCTGAGTTCGACCCCCAGTACCCACCAAAAAAAAAAAAAAGAAAGCCAAACTACAGTACTCTGAAAAAGGAGATTGAAGAGGATATCAGAAAATGGAAAGATATCCCTCGCTCTTGGGTAGGAAGAAGTAATATAGTGCAAACGGCTATACTTCCAAAATTGTTATACAGATTTAATGCAATTCTGATCAAAACTCCAACAACATATCTCACAGAATTAGAAAAAACAATCCTAAAATTCATTTGGGAGCAGAAGAGACCTAGAATAGCAAAGGCAATTCTGGGCAACAAAGGCAAGGCAGGGGGCATCACAATCCCTGACTTGAAATTATACTATAAAGCTACTGTGGGGCCGGTGAGATGGCTCAGCGGCGTAAGCACCTGCCCGGCAAGTGCAAGGGCCTGAGTTTGACTCCCGGAACCCACATATGAAAAAGGGGCCGGTGATATCGCTCAGCGGCATGGGCGCCTGCTGGCGCACGAGGTCCTGAGGTCGACCCCCTGGTACCCACAAAAAAAAATAATAAAGCTACTGTGATAAAAACAGTGTGGTACTGGCAAAAAAAAAAAAAAGACCCAAAGATCAATGGAACAGATTAGAAGATGCAGAAACAACTCAAGACATACTAAGCCACCTTATCTTTGACAAAGGTGCCAAACACATTCACTGGAACAAAGATAAGCTCTTTAATAAATGGTGCTGGAAAAACTGGCTCTGCACATGCCAAAGATTAAAATTAGACCCATATCTTTCACCATGCACTAAACTAAATTTGAAATGGATCAAAGATCTCAATATTAAAACAGAAATATTAAATCTGCTGGAAGACAGAATAAGTAAAACTCTTGAAGACATTAGTGTAGGCAAAGACTTTATGAATAAAACCCCAATTGCAAAGGAACTATCAAAATGAATCAACAACTGGGATTTCATCTTATTAAAAAGCTTTTCCATAGCAAGAGAAACCACTAACAGAGTGAAGAGACAAACTATAATGTGGGAAAAAATGTTTGCCAGCTGTTCCTCAAAGGATTACTATCGAGAACATATAAAGAATTCAAAAAAATCAGACCTCCCAAATTTAAAGACCCAATCCAAAAATGGGCATCTGAGATGAATCCATACTTTGCAGATGAAGAAATACAAATAGCAAATAAATATATGAAAAAATGTTCAACATCACTGGTCATTGGAGAGATGCAAATTAAAACAATACTGAGATTCCACCTCACCTCAGAAAGAATGGCTATTATCAAGAAATCAACCAATACAAATGCTGGAGGGGCTGTGGGGAAAAAGGAACCCTTCTCCACTGTTGGTGGGAGTGTCAACTGGTGCAATCACTGTGGAAATCAGTGTGGAGATTCCTCATAAAACTAGGACTGGAGGTCCCATTTGACCCAGCTATTCCCCTTCTGGATATCTTCCCAGAATTAAAAACATCATACCACAGTGATATATGTCCACCCATGTTTATAGCAGCACAATTTGTAATAGCTAGATCTTGGAAACAACCCAAATACCCATCAACCAAGGAATGGATAAAAAAGATGTGGTATTTTTATATAATGGAGTACTACTCAGCCATAAAGAAGGATAAACCGGAGACTTTTATAGGTAAATGGATGCAACTCGAGACCATACTCATAAGTGAAATAAACCAGACACACATGTGTAAATATCGTATTGTCTTCCTAGTGTGAGAAGCTGAAAGAGTAAATAAGATCCAAAATGTACAATATATATTGTAAAGTGGGAAGAAACTGTTCAAAAGGAAAGAGAAACTGGGATGGGGGAATGGAGAAAAGAAGGAAGGGAAAAGAAAAAAAAATATATATATATACAAGATCGTTAAGATAGATACACTGCTAATTTCACATAGTTCATTGAAAAGAAAGGTTTGTGCTAATATTGTTTGGACAATTGAATGCCGATATCTTGTACCCTGAGTAACTAATTTAAAGATAACAATATGCAATGTATTAACCATTGTTACCCTCCTGTTATGTTGTTTTGAAATTTTGTTCTATTTTTTTCTCTTTAAAATAAAAAATTTTAAAAAAGGAGATCAAAGAGGACATCAGAAAATGGAAAGATGTCCTCTGTTCCTGGATAAGCAGAACCAATACTGCCAAAATGGCCACACTCCCGAAACTGTAATAGAGGCTCAGTGGAGCCCCAATCAAAATACCAACAGCATACTCACGTATCTAAAGAAAACAATCCTAAAATTCATATGGAACCAGAAGAGACCCAGGATAGCAAAATCTTAGGAAATAAGAGCAAAGCAAGAGGCATCACATTACCTGATTTCAAGCTATACTATAAAGTAACAGTGATAAAAACAGGATGGTACTGGAACAAACACAGACACGTGGATGAATGGGACAGAATAGAGGATACAGAAACATCTCCAGACACATTCACCTACTTATTCTTTGACAAAGAGCCCAAAAGCCTATGTTGGAGGAAAGATAGACTATTCAACAAGTGGTGCTGGGAAAACTGAACATACTTGCAGAAGATTGAAACTGGACCTACATCTCTCACTTTATACTAAACTAAAATCAAAATGGATCAAAGATCTAAACATTAAAACAGAAACACTGAACCTACAGGAAGAAAAAATAGGTAAAACACTTGAAGTCTTAGGTATAGGAAAGGATTTCCCAAACAGAACTACAAATGCACAAGAAATAACAGCAAGAATCAACAAATCAGATTACATCAAATTAAAAACCTTCTGCACAGCAAAAGAATAATTTAGTAAAGATAAGCCTACAGAATGGGAAAAAAACATTTTCCAGCTATTCCTCAGAGGACTAACATCTAGAATATATAACTCAAGAAAATTAGACCACGTAAAATAAAAGAATCAAGAAATATGGGGGCCAGTGAGATGGCTCAGCGGCTTAAGCACCTGCCTGGCAAGCACAAGGGCCCGAGTTCGACTCCCGCAACCCACATACAAAAAATGGGCCAGTGATATCGCTCAGTGGCACGGGCATCTGCTGGCACGCAAGGTCCTGAGGTCGACCCCTGGTACCCACACACACACACACAAAAAGAAATAGGCAAGTGAAATGATCAGACACTTCTGAGAGGAAGAAGTACAAATGGCCAACAAATACATGAAAAAATGTTCAATGTCTCTGGTCATTAGAGAAATTCAAATTAAAATAATGCTAAGATTCCATCTTACATCGGAAAGAATGGCAATCATTAAGAAGTCAAAAAATAGCAAATCCTGGTGTAGCTGTAGTGCAAAGAGAAAACTCCAACATTACTGGTGGGAATGTGAACTACTACAACCATTATGGAAATCAGTATGGGGACTTCTCAAAGAACTAAAATTCACAATTCCATATGACTCAGCTATCCCCCATCTAGGTATCTTCCCTAAAGAGCTAAAGACGTATCACAGTGATACATGTATATCAATGTTCATAGCAGCACAATTCATAATAGCTAAACCCTGGAAGCAGTCCATGTACCCATCAACAGAGAAGTGGTTAAAGAACATGTGGTATCTATATATAATGGAATACTTACTACTTGACTATAAAGGACAAATGTGAGACAACTGTAGGAAAATGCATGTACCTAGAAAATGTTGAGTGAAATAAAACACACATTTAAATACTGTATGGTATCTCTCATTTGAGTAAGGCAAAGTATGAACAAAGAACACAAAAAGGATGGATAGGAGACAAGAGACTAGATCTCCTGCAAATGGAAAGGGGTCCAAGAGAATGTGGGCAAGAGGAGAGGGGCAGGGGAAACCACTAGAATAAAGACACACCAGGCACAGGAACCTAGTTACCTCAATGAATGTAAACATAATGTCCTAACATGAGATAAGATTAATAATATCAATAACAACAAAAATGGGGAAAGGGGACTTAAGAGGAAGAGGGAGGAGGAAGGGAAGGGGATTTGAAAAGGAATCAAGCTGTATTATATACAAGCACCCACTCCCCAGGATGATTGTAAACTTCAGGTACTGTGAAATGTACTAATAAAAAAAATGTTGCACATCCATGTGAAATAAATTATCAATTATATATTTTAAAAATTAATGCTCCATTCCTACCTGAAAATAATTTATATGATACACTGACTCATCAATTTAAAATAAATTATGAGGTGATATTAGGGTAATTGTGCTGAATATTATTTAATTTGGACAAATGTAAAATAACATGTATTCAACCATAAAAGTATCATACAAAATAGTTTCTCTACCCTAAAAAGTACCGAGCACCAGGGTTGTGAAGGTACATCTCTAGTCCTCAATATTTTCATTGATGGGAAAATTAGAAATATTTTCTAGGGCCGGTGAGATGGCTCAGCAGTGTATGTGCCTGCCTGGCAAGCGCGAGGGCCCAAGTTCGACTCCCAGAACCCACATACGAAAAAAGGGCCGGTGATATCGCTCAGCGGCACGGGCACCTGCTGGCGCGCGAGGTCCTGAGGTCGACCCCAGTACCCACAAAAAAAAAAAAAAAAAGAAAGAAAGAAATATTTTCTAGATTTGCTCCTTTGCCTTATGGTGGGAATAGAGAGAAATTTTCCAACATAGACCCATTCCTCATAAGACCATAAATAACAGAAAAACCCAAGACCGTAGTTCAAGAACTGGGCCATCACAACTTATCAAAACATGGAATTAGCATATTTGAAACAACTGAGCAGTAGGAAAGAGGGCAAAGGTTTAAGCCACACAACTGCAAATAATACTTCTGAATTGATGTTATGAACTTGGAACTTTTGGTTTCAGCATAATTATTGGTTCCCAAGGCACTGGGGAGCACCTGCTGCTCTGCGTCTACGCACATGACAACTACACAGGAGCATGGACCATACAGGGACTGTCCTGTAGCTACCCAAAGCCCTGGGTGTGAGGACAGGGCTCCCTATCTTAGTCTTGGTTTTTTTTTGTTTTTTTTTTTTTTTTTTGTGGGTACCGGGGGGTCGACCTCAGGATCTCACGTGCTAGCAGGCGCCCGTGCCACTGAGCGATATCACCGGCCCCTTTTTCGTATGTGGGTCCTGGGAGTCAAACTCGGGCCCTCGCGCTTGCCGGGCAGGCGCTTAAGCCGCTGAGCCATCTCACCGGCTCCCCCATCTTAGTCTTTAGAGGACATAATGACAAAATATTCCTAAATTATGGGGCCTTCCATACCATTTCAACAAACTCCAAAGACTGGATCTGGCACAATCCGTTAGCACCATTTCCAAAAATATCCTTAAAAATAGCATAGTAACACAGGCACAGGAGCAAACCTGCCCAAGGGGAGGTGGCCGCTGGGATGTTGCTCTCAAGTAACTTGAAATACTGGTGCCTGGAGGTGAAGGGGACGATACTCAATTTTTTAAGTTCAAACTTGTTTTTCACTTGCACAGCAGACCTCAGATGCAGAGCCCGGGGGGAAATAGAAGCCAATTCCTCTGGGAAGGCTTCAAGAAAGAATATTCACCCCAGACCACCCCAAATCACCACACACATGAACAATCTACGCATTGACCTGGCGACACTACACAGGATACTGTCACTCAGACACATCTAAAATGTCCCTTATGACCTTCCTTCTCCTGCAGCTTTCTCTTAGTGTGGTTTTGATAACGAAGCCTGCCTTTAGAGGAGCACCAGTGTGCACAAAGACGAAGATGCGATTGGCATTTTTTATTTTTGTTTGTATTTCACTGGTATCTTCCACCCAAACACCAGTAAAAACTTCTTTCCCCTGCAGTGTGCTTATTTATTCTTTTTTTTAGTGATAATTAGGATGGATCATGTCTAAAGTCTGCGGATGAACAAACCAACACTCTGTATTCCTATTCCATCCTTCCCACACACACAATTCATTTTGACTCCATAATTCATTTTGACTTTTTCTGTTCTCATTTTTGTTTGAAAGGAAAAATCAATTTGTCCCATCTTTAGCTCCCCCTTTTCAGGGTTGGAAGCAGGGAGACTCTACTTTTCACCTATTTCTATCACCGACTCCCTTCCTTCCACCTGAGCCACTACACCACCTTAGGGGTGCTCCTCAGGAACACACTCCGAGCACTGGGCCGAGCTTAATTTAATTCTTAGAAGCTGGAGCACATGATCACTTTTATAAATCCCAGAGGCTGTGAATGTGTATTTCACTATGCACTAACTTCCTTAGATGGCTACAAAGTGGTCCCTGCTACCTATACCCTTCCTGCTTGCACAGAATTCTCACTGTAAATATTGTTACTCTCTCAAATCATCCGGATGTATTTCATGCCAGAATTGCTCCACGCCTCCTGTTCCACAAGCAAGGCTAGGAATCCATGATCAGCCGTCTGTGATATTTTGATCCTCTAATTTGATTCTTCTTCACTTGGACACATGTACATTCTCTGTTCTTAGTTATGATCACATCAGGTTTTTGGCCAAAGGTACAATTAATAAGTGGATTTGGCAAAATACCAAAGGATTCAAGCAGATGGCTTGTGCTCTTATAAGAAAATGGATGCTATGAAAATAATGATTATGTATAATAATAATGTTTATGTTTTAATCAGATACAGTAGTACCTCGGTTCACAAACTTAATTCTTTCCACAGTTCTGGTCGCAAACTGAATTGGATGAGAACCAAATCAAATTTCCACATAAGGTCAACATTGAACCTAACCATTGAACTTGATTCAGTTCTCATCCAATTTGGTTTGTGACAAGAATTGTGGAATTAAGTTTGTGAACCAAAGTATTACTATACTGGAGCCCCAAGAGTTGCCCGTGGTAGTTGCCTATGCTTCAATGCAGGGTTAGGAACTGGGGCTACATGCTGGGCATAGTAGCACATGCCTGTAATTCTTGCACTCAGGAGGCTGGGGCAGGAAGATTGTTTCAAGTTTGAGGCCTGGGCTACAAGGTGGGTTAAAGAAGAGCCTGAAGTACATAGTGAGACCCTGTCTCAAAAAAAGGGGCCGGTGAGATAGCTCAGGGGCGTAAGCGCCTGGCAAGCGCAAGGTCCTGAGTTCGACTCCCGGTACCCACATACGAAAAAAGGGCCGATGATATCACTCAACGGCATGGGCACCTCCTGGCATGCAAGGTCCTGAGGTTGACCCCCAGTAACCACAAAAAGAAAAACAAAAGAAAAAAAGGAATTGGGTGCCAGATGTGGTGGTGCACACCTATAATCCCAGCACTCGGGAGGCTGAAGCAGGATTGCCATGAGTTTGAGGCCAGCCTGGGCTACAAAGTAAGTTCAAGGCCTGGCTGAACTACATAGCAAGACCCTCCCTCAACAACAAAAAAGGAATTGGGGGGGGCAGTTCTTTTATGCTGTAGAGGTTATCTGTACCTGTCCTATTTTATTATGTCCAGATATTTGCTTATGTTTTATTCTTGGGCACTCCTGAATTTAAATATTTTTGAGACAAGGTCTTGTTATGTTGCCCAGGCAGGCAATAAAGTCCTGGGCTTAAGACAGGGCTTTGCCATGTACATGTAGAGGAACAGAGGCGTACCAAGGAGAGACTGACATTTACCCTTGCACTGAGCTACATCCCCAGCCCCTTACTTTGAGACTAGGTGTTGCTAAGTTCCCCGGGTTGGGCTTGAACTCATGATCCTCCTGCTTCAGCCTCCCAGAGTGCTGGGATCACAGGTGTGCACCACCAGGCCTGGCTGCTAAAGGCTGGTTCTGAGGACAATGTGACTAGTGTGGCAAGGCTAGAAGAGGGGACAGACAAATTGTGCCATTTTACATTTTTCTGTTAATGATGCTGACACAGGCTGTAAGTTTCAGAGTGACTGGATGCAGCTTCTACAGTTTCTTGAACATATGATCTGCTGGAGATAGCTGCCCAGGCCTCAGACAGCACCCTGCAGCTTCCTCCCCAGAAGTGGCAGTTGAGCCTTGTGGCGACCAGAACTCAGTACAGCCGCCCGAGGTCAGGCGCCTGCACTTTCGCCTTCTTGGTGTCTGTGAGAAGCCATGACTAATGGGCAGCCGTGGGGGAAACCAGGCAGCAGAAAGCCCTCGGGTGCCCACAGGACAACAGTTCAGCAGAGGCTGTCGGGGTGAGGTTGGTTCCTCAAGGCCCAGAGCTGGCCCTGCCTCAGGACGTCCTGTCCAGGGGGTGGGCACAGATGTAGGTCCGCTTCTCCAGGATGTGCTGTGACACTTTCTTAACCTGCTTGTCCAGGTTTCCGGGGTCATCTGAGAAGGCAAAGAAAGGGAGTGGGTCTCTTCCTGCACCACTGCGAGGACACTAGGGGTGCTTTCGACAAAGTCACCCCCACTGCAAGGCCCCCCCAGGAGTGATTCTGGGCAGCCAGTCATGACAGAGACAGGAAAGGGTCTAAGGCTCCACTGTGAGTAACAAGGCTCACTCTCCTCTCCTCCAAATTCCGGGTCTCGGGATGGGGGAGGCCCAGCTCAGCAAACAGTCCATGGGAGAAGCCATCTGGTCACCCCCACAGCAGGTCACAGTCCCAACTGCCACACCGGTGCCTGGACTGGCCCTGGGGCCACAGGAATTGCAGAAGAGGCCCACGGTGGCCCTCTGCACTCTGACTGGAAGCAGGGCCGGCTCGACTGGGGACACTGATCAGAGCCCAGAGGGCTGTAAGGGTCACACAGAGACCCTGAGCTACATGTTCCATGATGCGGCCACACAGCTGCAGGAGAGCCCAAGCCTTCCAGACGGAGGCAGGCACAAGGCCCCACATTCTCCAGGCAAGGTCTATGCCCTCTGCAGAAAATCTGAGCTCATTCTGGCTGGTGTGAGGATACTACAGAGGCAGATAAAGTGCTGTCCCCTCCTCAGTGACCTCCCCTGGGCAGCTGTGAGGCCATGGCTGCCCACCTGCATTCACATACAGAAGCCCAGACTAGGCCCCCTTCCCTCTAGCCAGCTGCCCTGCTTACCCTTGTCCAGCTGTGACAGGGTGAAGAGATTCTGGAAATAAGCTTCTGCGCAGAACGTACTGGCCAACAGAACCTGCCGGAACCAGGGTGGGAAGAGACAGACACTAAGTGTCCTGGAGGTGACCTCTGGCCTCTAAGGGCCCAACTATTGCCCATCTGGCTACAATCAGGCTGGGCTCAGAAGTCACACAGCCTTGGTGGTAAGTATAGCCTGGAGCCACACTGCCCTGTCCCCAAGCAAGCTACTCGGGGTCTGAGTCTCAGTTCCCCCCTCCCGGATGTGGACATCACAATCCTAGTGTCCCCAGTCAAGTGTGGGACACCACACGTGAAAAGCTGGCACCCAGTAGGTGCCCACAGGGCGAGACCTTATCCCGGGGAGTGTGGTCCCTCCACAGCCACAGCACAGGAAGCCCACGCAGCCCCCTGGGTAGTCCCCTGAGCACCCCAAGACCCCTCTATCTCAGTGACCACTGGGCACCGCAGCCCCCAACTCACCTAGCCCCCTCCTCCCCGGCCTCCCACTCTCAGCCACCAGCCTCATTAACATGGCCTCATTAACGTGCAACGGGACACAGACTTGCTCAGAGGTCACAGCATGGCTCTGTTCCAGCCCAGACCCAAACTTGAGCAGGTCACTCAGCGTCCTCAAGCCTCAGTTTCCTGGGTGGGACTGGGAGGCGCTCACCTCGTGGTCATGGTCCTGGAGTCCAATGTGCATGGAGCGGCTGGCCCGTGACAGCACAGCTGTCATGCCATACAGGTTGATGAGGACACTGGCCACCCGCTTCAACACCAGCTGCTCTTCCACGATGGTCTGGGAACACAACAAGGCATAAAGACCTGCTCCTGCCCCAAGGACCCTCGCAGGCCACAGCTCTGCAGGCTCAGCCTGCTTGTGTCCCTCTGGCTGGGGAAGAGGCTCCCAGATGCCCTGGGTCCCTCTTCTCTTTGGACTGTCTGTCCTCAGGCACAGGTCAATGCAGGACCAGGGCCCAGCAACACAGCTGACACCAGAGGCTGGTGCTTAGTGTGCTCAACGTCACAGGTCAGTTCCTGGTATTGGGCCCAGGTGGCCAAGGTCTTGCTCTAGGCCTGTCTCACAGCTATGCATGTGGGGGCCGGCTGTGCCCAGGCCTGGCAGATCCACTTACCTTTCCAAAGCGCAGCAGCAGCGTCTCCACAGTCCGGCCAAAGTAATACACGTTCTCCTCAAGCTTGGTGGCACTGTCCTGGTTGGCCAGGAGACAGGACTAAGCTTGGCATCTCATCCACCCAGGAACCCTTCTGTCCCATCCAACACTGTGCAGCCTGGGGCTCAGGGCCCAGATGGGGTGGAGCATCAGGGTATCCCCCAAGTTCCCGTTGGGGCCCAGACCCTTGGTCACATCCCAGGACAGGGAGTTCTTGTGGGAGGGGTGACTTTGCTGAGCCTACTCACCCCAAGACTAGGGTGCACAACTCCAGGGTTGCCCATCAGCCCCAGGTCCACGGTTCGGCCCAGAGTGTCCCACAGCCTCCGGCTGATGGTCTCCATGACTACAGCCATGCTGCCCCCTTTAAGCTCCCTGCAGAAATCCCCCCAGTCCTATGACTCTAGGGCCTGCAAGCTCTGTGCCTCTCCCTCAGCTGGGCACACTGGGCTCTGGGTTAACTCTCCCAACCTGTTAGAGAGCAGCCAGCTCCCAATCAAAGAGCCAGAAATATGCTACCAGCAGCCTGTGCCTGGGCTCTGGCAGGGATCTGATGGCTCTGCCCAGGGACCGGGGGAAGAGAGGAGGACGGGCAGGGCTGGTCTCAGGGCTGGGCACCCATGTGCAGACCACAGTGTTGGAGGCAGGGGCTACTGGGGGAAGGGGAGATGGAGTTCCAGTGGGGATGGTAGACATGTGACCCAAAGACAGGGCAGAGAGGGACAAGCTTGAGGCCTGGTTTTTCAGGACCTGCAGGCCCCACTCCATGCAGCCAGGCTTCCAGGGAGCCCGGCAAGACCATATCTGGCCCACCACGCCATCCCATCCCAGCGCAGGCAGCCCCTTCCTCTCAGCTCTGAGCGTGGTGCCCAAAGAGCAGGAATGGCACCTACTTGATCCTTGGGGTCAGGACACGCCCGGCATGCTGCAGGCCCGTGAGGGCAATGAACATCCGGAGGATCTCATTGGTCCCCTGTGGCCAGAAGTGCAGAGGTCAAAGGCCACCCCCCTGTACAGCCCCAGCAGTGCCAGGTGACAGTGCAGGCCATGGCACACTCATGGCGGAGGCTGCCACTTCAGAAGCACCCAGGACAGGGCTGAGACCAGAGGTCAGGGAACACACATAGGTGGGGAGATGGCCAGACAGGCTTGGCAAAGACCCCAGCAGGACCCCAGGAGGTGGGAGGCGCACAGGAAACAGTCGTCTGGAAAGCAGCCTGAGCCAGCTCCCTGGCAACTCCAGGCCACGAGGTCTCACTGCTTAGAGCAGGGTATGCAGGTTAAAGGGGCCCGGTGAGGAAGCAGCACACCTGGGGACTGGCCTCCACAGCACTCCCAGGCCAACAAGGCAAGGAGGGAAGGTGGGGCATCAGCTTGCAGAACACGGGCACATGGATGGCTGTAGGTCACTCACCTCCAGGAGGAGCAGTGCGCGGGCATCACGCAGCATGCGCTCGTGGGGGTGGTTCCTCATGTAGCCTGAGCTCCCCAGGATCTGTAGTGCCTCGCTCACACACTGCCAGGCGCCCTCAGAGCTGAACACCTGCCGAGGCCAGGATGGGTCAGCCCAGGGGGCGCCACCCAGTCCCCTCCACTGTCTGTTTGCGTCTCCCTCTAGCAGCAGCACTGGGATTACCTTCACCACAGCTGTCTCGATGGAGCAGTCCGGACACTCTGGGTGGTCCAGCATCCCTGCAGTGAGGTAGGACATGCTCTCCATTGCATACGCCTTCTGAGCCATCAGCACAAACTTCTCCTGGAATGTTTGAGGAAAACACAAGCAAGAAGCAATGTGCCCATGCTGAGACCCAAATCTGCCATTCAGGAGAGAAGCAACTGAGCCAGAAGCCTTGCCAGCCCAGGAGAATCAAACCCAGCCTTCATGAAAGGGGTCCCTGTCCAACTGGGCCTCATCCAGTCTTCTTCCCAAACCACTGCACAGAAGGCCAGGACAGAGACAAGTCACCAAACACACATACCCTGACCACACAGGGAAAACGCAGCCTCAGTACCTGAATTAACCCAAATTTACTGAGCTTCCTGTTGAACTGCTTCTTCTCGCAGGCATACTCAGCGGTCAGTTCTAAAGAAGAGCAGAGTTGTTGCAAAGAACTGGAAATGTCCTGCCTATCAAAAAGTGATTTCCTAACTCCACCACCACCACCCTTCAAACAACCCGACAACTGTGTGCTGAGACCGGATGCCCCAAAAGCCAGAGCCGCCACACTTCAGCACTTGTAGTCACGGCAGGATACATGCTCACTGGGGGGCCTGCAGGCAGTGGCAGAAGTGAATGGCACACACAGATCTGAACCCCACCCTGTTCTTATCAGTAGAGGCCCAGGCTAAGAGCTCCACCTCCCTGACAATGCTGCCCACCTCACAGGGTCACTGCAAAGATGCCATCAGACAGAGGGTGCAAGGCGCCTCACATGATGCCAGGCGCACAGAGGGTCCCAGACAGGGCAGATACAGCCAATCCCATCACAGGTGCCCATGGCCACGGCAGGAGGGGGCAGCCCTGCTGCAACTCAGGCCTTGGCCTCAGGGTATATGGCTGTGCATAGGGCTGAGTTCTCAATAGCCACATGACACACCAGCCTCCCTCCCAGGCATTGACACCCCCAGCCCCACCAGAAGCCCAAGTCTCTAAACGCTTCTTCTTCTTTTTTTTTTTTTCTTTTCATGGGTACCAGGGGTCGAACTCAGGACCTCGCGCACCAGCAGACACCCATGCCACTGAGCTATACCACCGGCCCTCTAAATGCTTCTACACTTGTGACCCAGTCCTATGTCTCCAGCATGGGCCTAGCATCTGTCCCTTTCTGGCCAAGGGATCTCCTTGGGGGTTCTACCTCCTGTGGTGGACAGGCTGGCCCTGCGCACCCTTAGAAGCTCATGCACTGAGCAGCACAGCAAAGAGAGGCGCTCTGAGCTGGGGCCAGAGATGGGAACGGACTGAGGCCCTGGTGCATGGTCCAGGATAAACCACCTGCCCTCTCTGGGACTGTTTCCTCACCAACCAAACAGGGAAGAAAGTCAGCCAGAGCCTTCCTTTGCGTGCCCATCTTGCCCCGAACTGTGTGAAGCATAAAGTGCTGGGGAGGGGGCGCTCTCCCCAGGATCTCCCTCCAAGGTCTCCATGGCAACAATGGTTACAGAGTTGTTTAAGGTCACAGACGGGAGAATCCCAGCTAGCAGTACCCTGACTGGACAGGAGAAAAAGGGAGGTCTGGGGCCAAAGGGCCTGCACTCCAGCCAAACCCCACTCTCACCACAGTGCAGTCACCTGGGATATGGGGTCTTGGGGACAGCAGAGAACCCCCCTTCCTGCCTCTGCAGCACCTGGCCTTCTCCTCCCTTCTCTGTGCCCACCCAAGGGAAAAGCAGAGCCTCCTGGCTGCAGAGGGCATGCCGCGGGGCGGGACAGCACCGCAGAGGGCTGCTGGGCCCGACTTACCTACCAATCAGTTTCCTGAGCATCCCGGCCACGACACTGCCCAGGCTGAACCGCCCACTGTTGAGGATGTCCACAGCCACCTGCAGGGACAGCAGGAAAATCCAGGGACACTGATGGAAGCAGAGGAAATGCACCCCACCATGCTTGTATATTTTCCCAAAAAGGTTTCTTAAAAACTAAGAAAGAGCTTAGAGAACCCTGCTGGGAGAAAGCACAACCCCACACAAGCAGGTGGCACAGTCCTGCTGTGGCTCCAACTGCTGCACAGGCCACTGACACCATCCCAAAGGCAGTGGCCGGTCCCCCGCACCCTCGGGGAAGGGAGTGGACACGTGGACTGACCAGTATGCACTGCCAGCCAAGCAAGCTGTGTAGAGGTTCTCACAGGGTGTTGGGCTCAGGAGCCACTCAGGAAGAAGCCCAGGCTCAGTGGGGATGAAACTCCCCAAGGCCCCACCTCCAGTGTCTGCCCAACACCTGGGCCAGGTGTCTGTGACAGCCTGACAGCTTTGTCAGTGACTCCGCTCTTTCCCCACCCCTTCTTCTGACCTAATGCAGAGAGGGACAGCAAATGCAGACACCTGGGGCGTATATCAAGGGTGTCTGGGGTCCTGGAGGCTGCCCTGCCCCACCACAGAAGGTGCAGGTGCAAACAGCCAGTGACCTGCAGGTGGCCAGTGTTTGAGAGTCCCAGCCTCTTGGCATGAGGAGGGGGGACAGGCAGCCAAGGCTCCCCAGAGAAGACCCAGAGCCGGGCCTCAGGCAGGCAGCGAGGAAGAGTTCCCCAGGCAGAAGGCAATTCTGAGTGCTGGGCCTAACACCCTCAAGCCCCAGAGGCAGGGCTGGGACAGGGCAGGAAGGAAGGCGGCCAGAAGGCTCAACTTCATCTGCACTTTTGCTTCCTCAGGAAGGCCTGGCTGGATGTGATGTGGATTAATAAAACACACCACACTGGGGCTGGTGAAATAACTCAGTGGCATAGGCACCTGCCTGGGAAGCATGAGGTCCTGAGTTCAACTCCCGGTACCCACATAAAGGCAAAAAAGGGCCGGTGATATCGCTCAGGGCAGAAGCGCCTGCTGGCAAACACGAGGTCCTGAGGTCGAATCCCAGTACCCACATTAAAAAAATAAAATAAAATAAAAAAAACACACCACAGAATTGAATCTGTGCTTACTGTCCAATAACCAGAAGGGGAAATCTTTCAGACAAACCTGGTGGAAACCAACAGGTGCTCAGGGGTTGGCCATGTCACGCCACCGTGGGAGATGCAATCCCACCCCAGAACCGGGACCCCAAGGCCGCCCTCCCTGGGCCCACACACTCCCCGCTCCCTGGCACATGGGATGGCACTGGCTCTTCAGTCTGCCAGGGAACCGGATTCTTCTATTCTGCCTGGATTCCCACTCCCTCTTTCAAAAGCCAGCTCAGCCCCTTCAGAGTTACTGTTAACCTCACTCAAAAGAAAAAAAAAAAAGGCAGGAAAAATAAGTGACTCTGGGCCTCACTCCCTGGTGAATCCTTATCTGAAGAAGGACCCTGGACCTGTGCTCAGTCTTTCTCTGACCTTGGTGGCCCTCACCAGCCTTTTAAACATTTTAATTACTAACACCTATTCATCACACAGATTGGTGGGCTTGCTGACCTTCCACGCGGGTGCACACTATGATTACACCCACCCA
Source organism: Erethizon dorsatum (assembly GCA_028451465.1). Classification (NCBI taxonomy): domain Eukaryota; kingdom Metazoa; phylum Chordata; class Mammalia; order Rodentia; family Erethizontidae; genus Erethizon; species Erethizon dorsatum. Next base: position 37,575,933 of record CM051831.1, read on the forward strand.
CTCTTCTACCCGCTCCATTTCCCATTCCCCAGTGGCCTTCCCAGGCCCTAGATACCTCTTTTTTTTAAGTTTCTACATATGAGAAAAAAAGATTGTGATACTGTCTTTCTGTCTAGCTGATTCCACTTAACATGACATCCGCCAGCTCCAACCACTTTCCTGCAATTGAGTTTTTTTTTTTGTGGGTACTGGGGGTCGAACTCAGGACCACGTGCGCCAGCAGGTGCCTGTGCCACTGAGCGATATCACCAGCCCTTTTTTCGTATGTGGGTACCGGGAGTCAAACTCAGGACCTCGCGCTTGCTAGGCAGGCGCTTATGCCACTGAGCTATCTCACCAGCACCCCCCTCTCTTTTTTATGACTAAATAATACTCCATGGGTATATAGACACTATTGCTTTACTCATCTGATGATGGACACCGAAGAGGGTTCCATTTCTTGGCTATCGCTAATAGTGCTGCAAGAAACACGGGTATGCAGGCGCTTTTCAGTGTGCTGGTCTTCTCTGGATAGCCAGCCAGCCAGCAGCAGGACAGCTGGATCACATGGTAGTTCTATTCTTGGTTTTTTGAGGACACTGCAGACTGCTCCATGGTACACTGGCCTTTTCAACACCCGCAATGGGTCCTCAGCTCCTCTACTACAAGAGTGCTTTCCATACTGTTCACAACCACATTTGAGATCCCAACTTCCTCAAAGCAAGATTCAGTAGCCCTTTCCTGTTACCTTATTTCTGCTCAGATTTTTTGAGTATTCCAGAGGGAAAAACCCTCACTTTCACCTCACATCAGCCCACCCAATTCTCTCCTGGCCTATTATTGGTTTATGATCTTGGGATTCAATCAAGTGTATCATTCTTTTTAGTATTTAGGTTAACTGGCAGTAATCTCACTGGGAACCACAAAGAATTTCAGAAATAAATTTTCCTTTGCATATTAAAACAACAGAAATTTTTTATCAATCACAATGGCAACATTTTTAAAAATACAGTGTTGTAAGCTGGGTATGGTGGCGCACGCCTGTAATCCCAGCACCCAGGAGGCTCAGGCAGGAGGATTTCTGCAAATCTGAGGCCAGCCTGGGCTACACAGTGAGTCCAAAACCAGCCTGAACTATACAGCAAGACCATGTCTCAAAAAAACCAAAAAAGTAAAATATATATATTAAAAAAAACAGTGTTGAGATATAACTCCATGGTAGAACATTTCCCTAACATTCACAAGGCACTGGGTTCAATTCTAGCACTTTCTTTTTTTTTTTTTTTTTTTGATGGTACTAGGAATTGAACCCAGGGCCTTTGCATTGAACTATCTCAGCTCTTTTCTTAATTTTTTTTTTTTTTTTTTGAGACAGGGTCTCATGATGCAGTTCAGGCTGGCCTTGAACTCCCAAGTACTGAAATTAGAGACATGCACCACCATGTCCAACTTATTTTTTATTTTGAGACAGGGTCATGCTAAATTGCCCAGGTTGGCTTGAACTCATGATCCTCTTGCCTCAGCCTTCCAGAGTGCTGGGATTACAACAAGTATGCGCTACCAAGCCTGGCTACCCCAGTACTATGGAAATGGGCTTTCTTCCTCCCTGCTGGAAAGAGCACACACCTGTCCACCTTTCCTGCAGATACCTGGCAACATGGCTCAAGGATATAAAAATGGTGACACTTCAGACCCCACCATTTTATAGGTGGTGTCTAAACTCTGGAAAGAATTAGACAAGTGGGGCCAGGAGCCCACTTAGAAGACTGCACAGCATTCACTTAAGGTTCAGCAGGTAACTCACCTTAAAACCACCCCCAACTTCTCCAAGGACATTTACAGCAGGCACCTTGGTGTTTTCAAAATGGACTTCACAAACTGAAACAGAGAAAATTGAAGACCTTATCTAATAATGCAAACCACTCTGCACTTGGACAGGCACGCCGTTCATTCATCCATCTGCCACCAGGATGGAATACAGAGAGGCAGAGGCCTGAGGAGCTCACACCGGGCCAAGGAGGCTGACAAAACTACACGATGTCAATAGTGTGGTCTGTGCTACGGGTGAAATACGCCGCAGACAGAGATAGAGTTGGGGGTAGAGGGCTGGATAGTACCTGCACTACGGGCTGGGCCAAGCTGCTGAGGGAACATCTAGCAGAAGTTTAAAGGACAAAAAGAATGGAGAAAGAACAGTTAAGCTCATGCACAAGCACTTCCAAAGGCCACACAGGTGGATGGGATTCTTGGTCCCAGTTCCTAACCCTAACGAAATCTTGCCCCACTCTGTCTATAGGGCAGCAGCAGTGCCCCCCACCTGCACCCCATCGGGAGGGCAGCCCTGTCTCCCCTGCCCTGATGCCAGGTAGGGTCAAGGAAGCAGCTGGCCCAGCAGGAGACAGGCCTTGGGGTATACATGCCCCAGTGACAACACAAACCCACAGCAACCTGAGCCAACCCATAGCCTGTAGCAGGCTGCCCGGCACTCAAGGACCATGAGGAAGAAAGCGCCCTTGCCAAGCCGGCTCTGGCTGCCAGGCAAGCAGTAGCCCTAGTTAGACATGCACCAAAGGCAGGGCCAATCATGTGAGGAGCAGTGGGGACAGGGTGAGGGGCGTGCAGCAGCATCCACATTATTCCCCAAAACAAGGGATGTTCACATGTTCCATTACATAAACGTGGCACCTGCTAGCCATCTGCACCAGAGAAAAGGGGTTCAGGACAGGGAAGGTTGGGGCTCAAGGGGAGCCAGGCCAGGTGCAGCAAGCTGAGTCTGCTGATTATTCAACCAAGTACCACAGCTACACCCGAAGAGCTGGGGGAAATGCACGAAGTCACTGCAGTCTCTGGCTGTGGGATTAGGGTCAAAGGCTGCGGGGCAGGGGTGGTACCCTGCCTCCCCCTCTGGGCTCACCTTGTGCCACCTGACCTTCTCTCACAGGACCCTGCACAGACCCAGGGCACCCCCTGCCAGACCTCCAAGAGGACCCAGCCCTGGTCCCTGGACTGTCTCCTGACGGCATGCCAGGCTCCTCCTGAGTAGAGGCTCTCAGTGCTGTCCTCCCTCAGCTGCCACACTGAGGAGACCTCAGGGGGTAGCACTCATCACAGTGGACAGACTCAGGGTGGCAGCTGGTGCTGAGGCGCTGTCATGTGCTACATACACCCCTCTTCCTACAGCTGAGCAAACTACAGCACAGAGGACCACACAAGCTTGTTCACAGCCACACAGGACAGAGCTCAGGGCCTCTGTCCCTTCCACCTCCAGCCCAAGCTGGGTGTGCGCTAAAACTCCACCCAGAAGGCAAAGTCCCTAAATACACAGGGCATGCAGAGGTCGGTCCAAAGGTGCCCAGGGCATACGTAGTGCCCTCCAGGATGGACACCCAAGATCGTAAGTAGGAGACCCAAGGGGCATAGCGTTGTGAAGACCCCAGGGCACCACCAGGAGGAACAAGACAATGAACAGGGTGCCCTCATTCTATGAACCCAGTGCTCCGAGGGTCTTGGTAGAGGGGGCACACGATGAGCACAGAGCTTCCAGGGAGCAAAGATGGAAGGCCTGTCACAGGACAGTGACCCAGGTTACCTGCTGTCCAGCCACCATGGGGTCCACTGCCAGCCCCCACCCTGAGGCAGACAGCTTTACTGGCTTCAGTCCCATGGGAGTCACCAAAGTTCAACACCCTGAGTGGTGCATAGTCCATGACCGCACAATTCATTAGTTAATTTTCAGGAGCTCATGGGCATCGCCAGAGAAGTCCAGGTGGCACCCTCAACTGGATTTTGCTAAAATGCTGAATTGAAACCAGAGGATTTTAACCTCATTTCACCTTGGTAAATATCAAAATTCAATCCCTCTCTTTGTCCCACATGGAAGCATGCACATGCACACACACAAACACACACAACACTTACTGTTTGAGCCCCGAAGGCCTAACTTATCTTCTGGTTTCCCATTGGTGACTCCACCAAAGTCTCTTTCTACTATGAACGCTGTGATTCTGTCCTTTACAGAGCCATCGGAATCAACCACCTTGGTCTTTGCGAACACGGTGAAAATCTCGGCCAGCCCCCCATTGGTGATCCAGACCTGAGCAGAAAGCAGATGGGCCCTGGAGATGCTGCTCAGTTCCATCTCCACCCCACCGGCTTCGGTCAGAGGCCCCCCGAGGCCACACCTTGGAGCCATTGAGGACATAGTGCGACTTGTCTTCACTCAGTGTGGCTCTGGTCCAGATGGAGCCAGTATTGTTCCTGCTGCAAAGGGAGAGATGCAGTGGAGGGAGAACAATGTTGGGAATAAAGAAGGATGGACCTGGAACCTGGAAACAGAGATGATCAGACATAGGAGCTGGCAAGCTTTTTAAATACAGGGTCAACAGAGAGGTGCTCAGCTTTCCCAGGTACAGGGCATCTGTCGTCCTCGACTCTGTGGCTGCATAAACAGTTTGTCACCAGAAGGCCATGTTCCAGTGAAACCTCATGACACAAACTAGGGGCAGGTTGGATCTCGCCATCTCTGCTTTAACACAGAGGCAGTAAAGGCAGAGGTTAAAACAACTTGGGTCTGGACTGCTGCAGCAGAACCTGGGCTCCTCGTGGGCTCATCTGATCTGCTGTGAGGAGACATCTGGGTGTCCCAGGAGGTGACCTCTACAGGTCCCCATCTAAGTGGTCAGAGTGACAGACTTGCCATCTGCAGCCAAGTTCTCCCCCAACCCTGCTCCATCCAACTATGTGACCTTGGGCTGATCACACAACCCCACTGAACCTCCATTCCTAACCTGGAAATGAGATCCAGCTCATATGCTTGGAGAGGTGAACCAAAGCCTGATGACAACCCCGCATACCACAGGGGTAGAAAGCCACAGACACTGGCCGATAGATGCCCTTAGGTTGTTTTCACATTTGTAAGTCTCCCTGGGCAGACAGCTGGCAAGAAGGGTTTTCACACCGACTGGAAGATTTCAGGCAGGGAAGAGATACAAGCCAGCCACTCCACACAGACAAGAGCTCTGTCCTGGAGACAGGCTGCAGATGATGTTCCGAGGGAGACAGACCTGGCTGGCTCTGTGAGGCAGAAGGCTGCGACATGTTCCCCAGAGGCCAGTCTGGGCAGGTATTTGGCCTTCTGCGCCTCTGTGCCGAACGAGACGATCCCCTAAATGAAACACACAAAGACTAACATCTCATATAAACTGGGAGGCAAAGACAATGGAGATGTGCTCATGAGACACTGCCCTTCAGGGTCGGCATTTACTTCATAAAGAGACAGCAGGAGCCCCGGGCTGCCGGCCTCAGGCAGAGTACAGGGAGCCCGACCACTGCAGGGGCCCAGCTACACATCTGCCAGCTCCGGGCTGTTCCTCACATTCATCCAACATCTCCTCAGCCAGGCCCGGTGGCCTTGGGCAAGGATTGTGTCTGCTCTGAGCCCCCACCCTGAGATCTACAAGCTAGGGTCGCCCCTCACAGGCAGGGGATCTGGAGGATGGATGTGCAGACACAGGAAAGCTGGAACTGTGCCCCACATGAGAAGGTACCAGTCCATGTCAGAGCGGCCGGCCCCCACCTTATCACCAAATGACTGTTGTGATGGCTGGTGTCACTGGGGTGGGGAGCTGTGCACAAGCTCTTTCAGCTCTGAAATCTACACTGAGTAGGCATAGCCCCAATGAGAGGCCACCAAGAGCTTTGTACTCTGTCCCGATGTGCTCTGAACCTGGGGAGAGGGAGGTTTGTGTTCAGACAGTAGGGGAACAGCTCTGACAGCCTGGCATGAAGAGCTGCCTCAGACCTGGGCCTTCGTTTTGGGGACAGGAGGGGAATTCAGTGCCAAGGGACAGTGTAAGCCAAAGGCCATTGCACATGCAGGTCCAGTGGAGGGCAGGGCTGCAAGAGCAGCTGGGCTTGCTCTCCTCCGAGACCTTAAGCCATTCCTACAGCGTGAACAAGGCCTCCACCTCCTGCCATCTCCAGATAGCTGCCAACAGAGACCCCGGACAACTGACCTTGAGGCCTAGCGCCTGGTGTGCTGCCAGGGTCACAGCGATGGACCCATCCAGGCTGACGATCTCTCCCAGCCGAGTGCTCATGGTGTTGGAGAGGCCTAGGCCGCCTAGGAAAGATGGGGCAGCATCAGGCACACCAGCCCAACTCCTCCCAGAAAGCAAACAATGCGCTGCTTTCCCTAATAATAAAGCGATACCAGATCACCACTTAAAAAACCACAATAAAAGCAAAGAAAACAAAAACTGTTCATAATCCTATCACTCACAAAAAGCATTTTTATGCACATTTCTCACACTTTATACGAACATGTACAAACATACAGACACCTCTATACACAAAAAACCACTGCCTAAGGTCAAAGTGCCCTCTGCCAGATGCAGACTTTCTAGGGCCCCACAACCTAGTATTCAGTGGACTCCAGGGCAGAGCCGTGTGTCCCCCACTGCGACGTGAGGGATGGCTCATTCCTGTGCACCGTGGGCTGTTCAGTAGCACCCTTGGTCTCTATCCACGAGATGCCAGATACAAACCTCCCTATTCCCACAGTTCTGACAACCATATATCTAGACACCACCAAATGTTCCCTGAGGAACAGAACTGCCCTTTAAAGCCAGGCATGGTTTGCACATCTGTAATCCATGCACTCAGGAGGCTGAGGCAGGACTCTGAGTTCGAGGCCAGCCTGGGCTACATAGCAAATTCAAGGCAGGCCTGGATTACACAGCAAGACTCTGTCTCAAAAAAAAAAAAAACCTCAAACCAAACAAAAACTCTCCTTTAGTAGGTATCACCTCCCTAAGAGTAAAAAGACAAAGAGGTAAAAAACAGAAAAATAAAAACTCCATAGAACTTACATACTTTCATTTGATCTTCAACTTCCAGAGGGGACTATGGGTGGCCTTGTGCCCATTTCTCAAATGAAAAATTAACCCCTGGCCTCAAGTCAAGGCCAACACACACACAAGGACAGCAGCAGCATCTATGCAGATGAAGGTCCAGCTGGTCCTATCATATCGAGTTTTCTCTGCAAAAACTTGCATGCTTTCCCCTCATGTGCATGGGTAGGATCCTGGGGGACATGATCCCACAGGGACACAGACAAGGAAGAACCAAGAGCAGGAAGGAGACATGTGACCCTAGGGACTGGGGGACCCAGGCACTGCACACTCCAGCACAGTGGCATCTACCAGGCTTCAGGACTCTCTGCCCTAAAAAGCCTCCCAAAACTTGCAGATGTAAATCTGAGGCTCCTCCCATTGCCTTATTACTTTTAAGCTGCTGACAGCAGAGCAGAGCTGTCCTAACTCTTAGCCTCCCATCTCTTCTCATACTCAGCACTTTGGCATAGCCATCTGTGACAGCGACAGCACCCCTACAGCTCAGGAGTCCCCACCCTGGTGCCGAATGGCTGGAACAGCTTGCAGCTGTTTCCATGTGGACACACAGGGTGTCTATGGCCGCAGAAAGGAACATTGCACTGCCTCCACAGGGCCAGCAGCCTGGTGGGTCCAGTAAGGTTCTCTGCAGAGGCAGGACAAACTCTTACACATGCTTGGGAGTGGGGGAGGATCTCACAGGACAGCGAGGAAGACACGATAAGGACACACACAAACACACTCCGCCTGATCAACGCACCACGGAAGGCGGCCAGGCACCTGCTCATCGGTCTTTAGGTTTCCCCTGTCTTATCCTGACCCAGCTCTGGACTGTGCCATAGGGGACTTACTCTACAGACTTGTCCCAGGCCCATCCTATCCCCCCACACACGGAAAGGCAGCCCTACTTTAACCCCATGAGACAGACCAAGTAGGGTAACAGGAGAGCAAGGAAAGCTGCCGGCTGCTGTGGCTTGCTGGCCAAGACCCACATCAAGGCACAACTGGGAACCCCCCCAAACAGTCTGTCTTCTGAAAAGGACCAGCAGCAGCCACAAGTACTCACTGCCCACAGCATGTCCACACCTCCAGACCTTCAGCCGAGCATGGCAGAGGCAGCCCCTGTGAGTGCTGGGTGGGCAGGCAGCCAAGGCTGCAGAGCCCAGAGCCACAGTTCTTTTTTTTTTTTTTTTTGTGGGTACCAGGGGGTCAACCTCAGGACCTCGTGCGCCAACAGGCACCCGTGCTGCTGAGCGATATCACCGGCCCCTTTTTCGTATGTGGGATCTGGGAGTCGAACTCGGGCCGTCGTGCTTGCAAGGCAGGCGCTTACACCGCTGAGCCATCTCACCGGCCCGAGAGCCACAGTTCTTTGCAGGCTGCAGGCATCCTGCATCTGGAGGCTGCCCTTCCTGAACAGCGGCCTCTTCGGGACAAGAGCATGGCGCCTCCTGAAGAGGGGGGAGCAGCCAGGCCCATTTCCCTGGCTTACCATATTCTTCCGGGACCTGCATCCCAAAAAGCCCCAGGCTCTTCAGCTTCTCCAAAGTATCATCTGGGATTTTCCCCTCCCGGTCAATTTTTCCAGAGTCCACTGACAAGAAGAAATATCTCGATCAGGCAAAACAGAAGTAAGCTATGCTAACACAAATACTATAGAAGTACACACAATCGTTTCTGGGTAACATACTGGTGCCAGATATTTCTCAAACTGGAAATTATCTGCATGTATTTGATTTTACATAATTAGCCCAGCAAAAATTGTATTTTTTTAGTCTGGGTGGGGTTCTGTTTGCTTACGTGGCTGCTTTCACTGTGTAAAATGCCAACAAATAACACACTGATGAGATGTAGATTACTGTGGCCATACTCAACTTGATTTTTACAAAATTACCAATATGTTCTACAAAATGAGAGAGGAAGTTACGCGGCTACAATGTGCACACTGACCACATGCCAACTACCAGGTGGATAAACACTAGGTCTAACCATAGAAATAAATACTGTGCAGCACTACAAAGGGAGGAAAAACTGACACAGGCCACATGAAGGAAACCCAAAATTGTTCCAAAAGAAGCTAAACAAGGACACCTAATGTATGAATCTGCTTAAATAAAATTCCAAAAAATGGAACAGAATCTAAGAAAAAACAAATCAGTGGTTACCTGGGGACAGGGAGGGAATGAAGGTGGAGGAAGAAGCTTCTAGGGGTAATGCATATGTTCATCGCCTTGGGTGAGTTAATAGTTCCTGAGGGTACAACTTAAACATGTACAATTTATTATAAGTCACTTATCTCAATAAAGCTTAGGGGAGCTGCAAATCAGATAGTACAGGAACAAGAGACTAAGGAAATAAAGACAGGTTAAAAATACGAAGATAAACCAGGCATGGTGGTGCATGCCTATAATGCCAGCACTCCAGGAGGCTGACACAGGAGGATCACAAGTTCAAGCCCTGCCCAGCCAACCTAGCAACTTGGTAAGATCCTACCTCAGAGTAAAAAAATTAAAAAGGACTGGGGATGTAGCTTAGCGCGAAGGCCCTGGGTTCGGTCCCCAGTAGCAAAAAACAAACAAACAACAAAAAAAAAACCATACATACATGTGAGTGTATACACACACATATTTATATTTTGACATGTTAACAGGTTTACATCATTTTTAATTTAAAGTAATAATATTTTTTGACTTCTCAGCTTTAATTCCTGATAGGACAAATATCGGCAGGTAACAACCACTAAACAAGTGGTATTTGGAACCCTCAGTGTTGAGGACGGGCTGCTGCTACTCTTACGTGAAGGTCTTCAACAGGGGTCCCTCAGAGGGACCTCAGCCCCTGCTAAGGTATAGCCCACCACCTTGAGGACTGTGACTGGTTCATAAAATCCTTAGGACAGGGGCCGGTGAGACGGCTCAGCGGCTTAAGCGCCTGCCTTGCAAGCGCGAAGGCCCGAGTTCGACTCCCGGATCCCACATACGAAAAAGGGGCCGGTGATATCGCTCAGCGGCACGGGTGCCTGTTGGCGCGCGAGGTCCTGAGGTCGTCCCCCCGGTACCCACAAAAAAAAAAAAAAAAAAAAAAAAAAAAATCCTTAGGACAAGTCAGGTGTGGTGGCTCATGCCTGCAATCCCAGCACTTGGGAGGCTGAGGCAGGAAGATTGCCTGGGCTACACAGCAAGTTCAAGCCCAGCCTGAATTACATAGCAAGGCACTAAAACAAAACAAAACAAAACAAAACAAAACAGCTCAGGACAGATATCCAGACTCAGCCTTTGGGCACATCTAAAGCATCTTACACACCACACTCACCAACACATGAGTCACAGGCTGGGATTGTGCACACCTTGGCTTCTGTCATCTATTATTCCACCTACTCGATTTTGTTGTATTTTACACAAGTGCCGGTCTGCAGCAGTTTGGAAATGTCTCAAGTGGTCCTTCACCACAGACACACAGAGATGACTGAACTAGATGACTTTTCATTAAAGAGCAACTGCAAGGATCCCCAAGGCAACTATTTTGGCCTATGAGTGACAACTATTTTGGCCTCATTAACGACACTCAAGAGGGCTTCCTCTATATGTGCCCGCCTCTTATACAAATGCCAACACACCCAATCCTACTATGGAAATGAGTGATGAACCATACATACCCTCTTCAGTGAAGAATCTTTCCACAGGTCCCACAAACTGATTGATTTCATTAAGCTCTTCTTGGCTCACCTCTGGAAATGGGAAAACTCCTTTCTAAAAGTGATAAAACATTTACCAAAAATTAAATTTTAAGCAACCTACATGGTAGTATTAGCAAAGGCAAGGAAAAAGATGTGCTCAATTCCACACCTGGCCAGCAGAGCACAACAAAAAGCAGAAAGATGCACAAAGCAAACCTCACAAGGGGCTTCAGATACAAAAATTGATTGTAAGACTCCCCTTCCTATGTCCATCTTCCTCTCCACACAGACAGGTGGATCCTGATTTTCATCAGTTTCCTTATCAATAGCGAGTGATAAAGACTGCGCCACAGATAAGGAGCCTGGGACTCACATTTAGGTGTTCTGGGTTTAACTTTGTGTCCTGCTTACTAATTTGGAGGCCACCAACAAACCCCATCTGAGCCTCTGTTTTCTCACCTATAATATGTACACTTGACCCAAAGTCATTGTGAGAATCATGGAAGAGGGTGGCCTAATTCAGAGTAGTCACTGTGAAGGTACATAAAAGTGGCTGGATTCTGAATAGAACTTGAAAATAGAGAAAAAAGGATTCACTGTAGGATTAGATGTGAACTATGAGAATAAGAGGAATTGAAGGTCCCTCCAGGAGACTGAGCTGAATCGGTGGAACTCCAGAATCACCATTATCTATGATAAAGGGTGAGGAGACAAGCAGGACTGCTGAGAACTGGGGCAATTTTCCACATATGCTATTTAGAGATGTCTATCAGACATCTAAGCAGAGCTCCTGAAGAGAAGGGGAGAAATAAAAAGAATCTGGAGTTGAGGGGAGAAATTTCCACTGGAGAAATAAATTTGAGTCATCAGGATACAGATGGTATTTAAAGCCAGGACACTAAACTAGGTCATCAAGGGGATGGTGTTGATGAAAAGCAAAGTCTACAGACCAGCCTTGGAAAACCCCCCTCCAACTGGGCTAGTGGGAAATACTGGCCAATGTCTAGAGGTCAAGGAGCCCAGAAGGAACCAGCAAAGGAGACTGAGGACAGTGATTTTTCAGGAGTCAGGTGACTAAAGTGTATACAAGAAGGCAGAGTACTGCTCTGCATCAGGTGCCACTAATGAGTCAAGTAGAAGGAAGACCCTCAGATTTGACCACATGGAGGTCACTGACTTTCATGACTAACAGGGACAAAGTCTGAGTGGTACAGGTTCAAGATCCAGTAGAAGGAACAACTGATGTAAATGAGAAAGGAGAGAACTACCCTTGAGTAGGTGAGAAGGCTGGAATCTAATGACCAGGTAAGCATTCTTGAGGAGACAGTTCATTCTTGGTAATAGAAGAATGGAGATGACACAGGCACACAGTAAAGGACAGGTAATGGGGGCGGGGGTGGAAGTGCTTATCTGGCTGCATGGATGTCCTCAGTGAAATGAAGCAAGGCCAACAGTGGCCAGTGAGGGAAGGGAAGGGAAGCCAGAGACTCAAAGACTGGAAGAGGTACAAGAGATTTGAGTTCTTTCTTTACCACGATGCTGGGAGGCCTGAGGCCCCAGAACGAGGCACCTATGAGCTGAAATCCTGGGGGAAATGGTTCCCTGCACCTTAAAGTCTTACTTCTATATTTTCTAGCATGACAAATCACTCTCAGTCTTAGTTCCAGCTTCTGCATCAGTAATTCTGCTTAAGGTTTTGGCCTGACAATATGAGAGGACTGTTCTAAAGTGAAGGCAGGAAGTAACTCCTTCTACCATCCAGGGATCAGCCCTGATTCCGGCCAAGTTCAAAGCACTGTACCTCTAAGGAGGGAGCAAGTCCTGTGCTAACTTCTGTTTTACAGAGCAAAGCACTGAGGCAGAAAAGTGAAGGGACTAACCCAAGGGCATAAAGCTAGTAAGTGTTGAAGGCAGCACTGTCTCTGGCTGCACAATACAGAATTTCCACACACTATGTATCTCACTGGGGTTCTACAACACATCAGTGAGGCAAACATCACTAGCTCCACTTAAGGCTGAAAGAACTGAAGTTCAAAGTCACAGAGCTAAAGTGAAATCCGAGTCCCCGGACTCTAACGGGATGAGTGCTTCACAGCCACGCGTCGCTACTGGCTGGATTCTGGGATCTCTAAAAGGGATATCGTAGGAAAGGGCCATTGGAGCCAAATTTGCGAAGTCCTCCCAAAAGCAGGATGAAGTGCTAAGGCTCGGCTGGGTCAGGAAAGCCGCAGGTCCCTGGAAAGTGCAGTAGCAGCGGCACGGGGCTGCGCTGTGTTCAGGAATCAGAGTGCAAGCACCGCGCATTTCCGGGCCAAGCAAAGGGTGGCGCAGTGACCCCCTCGTCTCAGCTTTCTCATATGTCCCCGAGCATGAAGAGCCGCGACACAGTCCACACCACATTCCCCCGGAAAGGTCCGCGCGTTCCCACCGCAGATGACAGGAGGACTCAGGCATCCACAGAGTGTCAGTACACCCTGCCCCTCGCATGCGTTTGTCGGGCAGAACTGGAGAGTCACAAAGCTCGAGCCCACTCTTGCTGCTAAGGACGAAAGGCGGGCGCCAGAGAGCAAGGGCGGCCCGGGCTCGCCTCACCTTCTCGATTTTGCCCAGGAAAAGCTCCTTGGCGAACGCTCGCCGCGGCGGACCGGTGCGCAGCAGACGCCGGCTCGCTCTGGGGGCCACCAGAGACTGGCGGGCTCCCGCCGCCGCTGCCCTGCGCAGGAAGAGCCTGCAGCCACTCATGCCGCCAACTGTCGCTCCTCAAGTCAGGTCACCTACGCCCGCACGCCGGCGCCGCCTGATGACGCCACTGGGCCCGCGCGGCCGCGGCTGCGCTTGTATGGCCACGCCCCCGGGAAGCCGGAAGTGCCTGCCGCGGGCTGGGAGATTGTCTGGTCAGAAACTGGTGAATGTCTGCACCAGTTCCAGCCCTGGGTGGCTTCCCAGGTACCCGGGAACCCGAGGGGCGACCCAGCTGCCTCCACCCCTCACCGTCCTCCCCGTTCAGGATGAGGCCGTGGAGAAAGGAAGGAAAAGCAAGGGGAAATTCACGGCCTCACAGGATACGGAGGGAGCCCCATGTTGGAAGTGGGTCGTGGATTTGTGGGAATCACTGTATTTTGCTTCGTAGCTTGCATGTATGATTATGTATATATAGAAGAGAAACGGGATGTTCTGCCAGAGCAAGATCTGCGTGGAACTCTGAGACCTCGATATGCCTGAGAAGCACCCAGGTTAAAAGGCAGAGGCCATGGGCCGGTGATATAGCTCAGCGGCATAAGCGCCTGCCTGGCAAGCTCGAGGTCCTGAGTTCGACTCCCGGTACCGCATATAAAAATGAATGAATGAATGAATGGCAGAGGCCAGCCCTGGTGGTGCAAGCCTGTATCTTGGCATTTGGGGAGGCTGAGGCAGGAGGATCGCTTGCTCGAACCCAGCTGGCAACATAGCAAGTTAGCAAGACCCAGTCTGAAATTTAAAAAAAAAAAAAAAAAAAAAAGGGCTAGGAATGTAGCTCAGTGCAAAGGCCCTAGGTTCAGTCCCCAGTACCGATGAAGATAGGGGGCGGAGCAAGGGAGGAAGATAAAGCTAAGGAGAGATCCCAGGAGTGGGACTATTGGGTGGGGCGTGTCGGGGCAGGCCCTAGAAACCCTGGTGGGAAACCCAGCATGTAGCACAGCACAACCTGCCATCCCCTGGAGGAAGTAGATGGGCGTCTTCTAAGGACGTCAGTCAGCCAGCCTTCTCCAGGGAGCAGGCTGCTCTCCTTCCTGGCCCCCTGACTGTGTCTGTTACCTGTGGGAAATACTTCTTGCTCCTTCCCTGGCCCACCCTGAGAGCAAGAGGAAATCCTCTTCATTTGGGCTTGCTGAGTCCAACCCCATGAAAGGTTGATGGCTGACCCACCAGGAAAAAGAGCTGACAAGGTTTCTTGGTTGCAAAATATTTTCAGGCCTCCTCCGCAGCCTCCATGTTCTGTATCATCTTGTCTTTCCTATTAAAGATTTGTCTCCTGGTTTCCTCATCAGTAGTCAATTTTTGCCTATTTCAGCATTCATCTTGACAAGAAGGTGCTTGGAAACAACTACCTTTGTAAAATGACCTCATGGACAAAACAAAGAAAAAAGTATTTGGCAAAACCTGTGTGTCAAATCGAAGCCTAACCCTAACCACACGTGTCTCCCCAGATCAAGCATATTAAGGAAATCCACGGGGCTGGTGAGATAGCTCAGCGGCATAAGTGCCTGCCTGGCAAGCACGAGGTCCTGAGTTCGGCTCCTGGAACCCACATAAAAGAAAAAAAAGGGCCGGTGATATCGCTCAGCGGCACAAGCGCTTGCTGGCAACCGTGAGGCCCTGAGGTCAACTCCTGGTACCCACATAAAAAAAAAAAAAAAATCCAGGGACCCACATTTTCGAAACAAAAATGAGAAACATTTTAATGCACTGTTTCTAAGTGTTGTAATACAGTGGTCTACAACTTCACCAGTTTCTAAGTTCAGTTATCTCATTTGTAAAAAATGAGTATAATACCATTTATCTTACAAGATTTCTGTGAGAACTAATAATCCACATAAAAGCACCCATCCCAGTAAATGGTCGATGTGTCTTCTGTAACAACATAAAAATGCAAGTGATTACTCTGAGACTTTCGTCTTGGACTTCAGTATTAGCCTGTGAGAAGTACAAATCTGTGTTAACCAGCTTGCTGTAAACATAGAATTTCTCATATTGAGTGTTTGAAATGATCTCACATTCTTCCCAGTCACATCTACACAGCTGACAGCCCTACATGACCTAGCAAGAAATGAGTCACACTCACCTGGCCATAGTGTTAGTGTGTCAGGGTGCTTGACTGGGGGTCTCAAGCACATTGGCTAAATAGCAGACTGTTCCCAGATCCCTCCGTATTGCATCTGAAGCAGACGAGTGATGCTTCTATAAGCCAAGAGAAGCAGAAGACTGCCACAAGGGAGGAGGAGGGAGGTTTGGCACACATTCTCTTTCACATCCTTCAGAAAGGACCAGTCCTGAGGCCGGTGAGATGGCTCAGCGGCGTAAGCGCCTGCCTGGCAAGTGCGAGGGCCCGAGTTCGACTCCCGGATCCCACATACGAAAAAAGGGGCCGGTGATATCACTCAGCGGCACGGGCGCCTGCTGGCACGCGAGGTCCTGAGGTCGACCCCCGGCACCCACCAAAAAAAAAAAAAAAAAGAAAGGACCAATCCTGCCGACACCTTGATTTTGAACTTCAAGCTTCCAGAGCTCTGAGACAATAAATTGTTTGAGTCACGCAGTCTGTGGTACTGTGTTACAGCGGCCCTAGCACACTCATATACAAGGTGTTGTGATTCCTAGCACACCATAAGCATAGAAATCAATAGGGCCTCACAGTGACCACCAGATTGCAGTGATATCTTAGGACCCATGTGCCCAGTGTCCCTGCTGTGGTTTGGCATTAATAGTCTGTTCAATGATGGGATCTTGTGTAGTTAAACATTCTGGTAAAACTCTGTAGAGGGGACAGTGTGCTCTGGGGCACAGGTAGGAGGAACAAGGCTTGGGCTAGGAGTCAGGAGAAGAGAAATCTGGTCCTAGTTCTACTATTTGTCATCTGTGACTCTGGACCAGGGCCCTCGCCTCTGAGCTATGGGGAAGAAAATGAACGAGGCCTCTCATTCTAAATAACTGTCATTATGACCTGGAGGCAGTGCTGTGATACAGTCAGCAGCCCAAAGCTCTGCAGTGTGCCCTTGGTAACACCAGGGACAGCCTTTCCCGCTGTCCATCCAGACATCCTCACCAATGGAATGTGAGTGGAAGTGAGACATGACTCGTGTCCAGTATTTAAGAAGCAAGGGCCATTCTTAGCTGCTCCTTTTCTGTGTGCTGGACACAGTGAACTCCAGGCCCTGGGGGATGGGGTGCAAGGGTGAAGGAGCCCAGGCCTTGGCATCAGCTTGACTCCCAGTCAAGCACCCTGACACACTACTACAGCCAGGTGAGTGTGACTCACTTCTTGCTAAGTCATGTAGTGGTGTCAGCTGTGTAGATATGACAAGAGAAAAGGCAGCTGCAGAATAGGGACACCCCACCTTGAATGGTTCCATGAGCAAGAAATCGTATTAAGTCACTGGCATTTTGAGGTTGCTTTGTTGCAGCAGCCAGGGATAACTGATAAAATAAAGTGTGGTGTAAATGTAGTGTTAGGGTCGGGAAGCCCGCCGCGTGAAGGAAGACTCCAAGAAGTGTTCTCTCATGCAAAGGGCAAGGGGTTTTATTATCCAAGCATGCGTGGGGCTCACTGAACACGCAGGAACAGTGGGCCCCGAGGTTTGTCTGTGCAGGGCTTATATGTCTATAGAACAAAGGGAGGAGGGGTCTTTGCAAGCGCGGTTACAGAAGCAGATAGCATTGGTTAGTTTAAACAGCTTTTTACATTCATTGGGAGAAGACACTCATACGGGAGTTTTTAGGCTGGCTGACCCAGCGGGGAGGATGTTTCCTAATATGGGCAGCAGGTGTTTAGGAAAGGGATACTTTGTAAATTCTTTAGCCATGGAGTTGTTTTTATCTTTTAGCCTAGATCCCTGGTTGCTCTGTTCTCACTCTTATCTAACTTAGGCAGCTTTAAATTGTAACAGCTCAATTCCAGGAACCTTGGGAGGAGGGGGACAGCATGGACCGTGCATTCCCAGAAGGGAAAATTTCTCTTACAGTAGCCATCCTTGCCATGGGTCAGCCTCATTTATTAGGCAGACTAATTGAGCACCAAGCGCTCACATTTTTATTATTGAGGCCCATCCTGCTTGAATGGTGATGGTGCTCTAAGGAGTGTGATAATGGTGGTAATATTTAATGTCTTCTATGCCAGGCATTGCTTTATGTACATAAATGTGTTATCTGATTTAATCTCCCAAACAGACCAGCAAATTCCATGGTGATGTTCGATGTCCATTTTCCTAGTGAGGAAATAGGTAGTGAGTGGCTGTGCTGTCACCCATGGCTAAGCCTGGACGCCACCAGAGCCGTGTGCTCTCCTCTCCCACTGTGCCACCTTCCTGAAAGTGGAAGACAACATTTAGGCAAATCGAAACTTAGACACTCAAGCCTTCTTTCTCATCTCATCTCTCTTACTTCAGGACATGAAATACAGTCAAAGGAGTAATAAAATTAGGAGCCCTGCTTCCGCCTGCTACCCTGCCAACTCCTTTGTGAGACAGGGTGATTGGACCTTGTGAGGAGGTGTCCATGAAGGACGAAGCACCCGGCACACAGGCCACTGACACTGACTGTGCCATCCTCTCCTCCCTCCTTGCACACCAGCCTAGCCCACCACCTGCTGGCCATGTATCTAGACACATCGTGCTGTCCATCCCATCCCACCCCTCCAGCAAGCCCCTTCCTATGCCTGTTATTCAGTGTCCTCACCTATGAAACAGGGGACATCATGAAGATTAAGTGAACTAAACTGAATTCTCCCACTCCACCCACTCAAGGTTTCATAGTCTAGCAATCCAAATGTACAGAAAAAGACACCTAAAAATAGAGGACTTTTTCTTTTACATTTATTCCTAATATTTACAAGCTTTCAAAACCTCAGGAGACTTGATACATTAAAAGCATTGACAACAACCTAAATACCTTTGATTTTCATTTACATTTCAAAAGCCAAGATAGCCTAAGTTCCAAATTCCAGAGCATGTTGCCCATGACTACACTATGAAACTTATCATTGAAACCTGTGGAATTCCTAAAGCAATTTGTTGTGGTTTGGCTCTAGAATGATCCCCCATTCCAAAGCCTCCTGTATTGGTGGGCCATTCAGAAGATGCTTGGATCATGGAGGCTCTGTGCTTATCAGTGGACTTGTCCACTGATGAGCTCCTTGCTGTGTGCTCTTAGAAGGAAGAGCCCCATCAGCAGAGGTGGGTCACTGGGGCGTGCCTGAGAGAGCACATCTCCTTCCCTGGTTCCTCCCTCTGCTTCCTGGCTACCCTGCCACAAGCAGCATTCATCCACCCAGGCCCTTCCACCATGCCAGTCCTGCACTGGAGCTGAACAAACATGGACTGAAACTTGTGAAAGTGTGAGCCCAAATAAACCTCTCTCCTTTAAACTGTGGCTGTTGGGTGCTTTGTCCCAGTAATGAGAAAATAACCAATACAGAATTGCTCTAGGTGAAGAGCCAAGGAATCACATTAACTCACCAAGTCATTGTCTATTTGCACAAAAGGCAGGAAAGCTTGACCTGGACTGCAGGATGGCCAGCTGACAGACCAGCCTTAAAAAATGGGAACTCATGGAAATTACAGAGAAAGAAGATACGATGGCAGTCGGCGCCAAAGGGATTCGCTATGGGATGCTCCTCCTCACCTGGAACAAATCCTCACCAGGAAAGGTACTTGGGGAAGCACAGGTGTCCTCCTGTTGCCTGCAGTAGCAGGATCCTGACAGGCAGAGAGATGGAGCCAAAAGATCCTAAGGCAGCAACTGGGGGCAGCCTGTTCCCAGAACACGCTCTGGGCTTTAGCAGTGGCCTTGGCGCTCAGCACCTATGTTTCTGGGAAAGTGACGACAAGATTTTGGGCAAATCATGACTGTGGAGCTGCAAACCAGATGACAAGGTGTGATGTGAGGATTCATTGCTGGGGTTCGAGAGCTGAGCAGGGAGGATAACAACAGTTAGGCTCCACCAGTCACCTCCTCACCCAGCTCATCACGCTGCCTCAGTCTGAAGGAGGATGAAGCTTGCTGGACAGAAAGTCCAGGAAACATATCTAGCCGGCAGAGGTGGATCACCATTCTCCCAATCCATTCCTTCATCATTTGACCCTGTCTACCATGGTGGAGGCCCCAGAGCAGAGTGTGGGTTCAGAGCCCATCAAAAGAAGGGGGTGTGTGAAAAGCTCCTCTCCCCATCATTCCTGGCTTCTTTTCACAACGAAAGGGCCATTTGGGTGCCATTTACTAAGAAATGGTTCCTGCAATGGAGGTGATTTCTTCTCAGTGCCTAGTGAGTGTCAATGATTTAAGGGCCTCCCTGACTTGAACACAAAATCTAGTTAAGTATACCAGGGGTGCTTGAAAAATATGGGTAATGTTTAAACTTTAAAAAGCTTTTTATGATAAAAGTAACTTTGCCATTAATCTCCCTCAAAATACTGCCCCTTACTTTGAACACACTTTCTGAAACAGTTGTGGAAGTCCTCTTCTGTGAGTGTCTGGTTTCACTGTTATGGCTGCCTTGATGTCCTGATTCCATTCAAAACATTTGTCATTGTATTTTGACTTTGAGGAAGAGCCAGAAGTCCTATGGTGCCAGATCTGGTGAGGAAGGTGGGTGCTGACACACTGCCGTGTGTTTATAAGCCCACCTTTTTGTTAGATGGCACTCGGCAGGAGCATTCATTTTATTTATTTATTTATTTATTTATTTATTTATTTATTTATTTATTTATTTTTATGTGGGTACTGGGAGTCAAACTCAGAACCTTGCACTTGCCAGCAGGCACTTGTGCCACTGAGCGATATCACCGGCCCTTTTTTTCCTTTATGTGGGTACCAGGAGTCAAACTCAGGACCTCGCTCTTGCCAGGCAGGCACTTATGCCTGAGCTATCTCACCAGCCCACATTCATTTTATTTTTGAGCAGTTTGTATAGACACTCATGAAAGAGGACTCCCAGAACTGCTTCAGAGTGGTGAGAAGGATGGGATAAGTATGACCAGAGCAAAGTGAGAGTGAGTATTTTGAGGAAAGTTATGGCAATGTGTCATTTATGGTAATAATTTTTTTTTATTTTATTTTAAAGAGAAGAAAAAACAAAACAAATCAAAAAAGAACAAAATTTCAAAACAACATAATAGGAGGGTAACAATGGTTAATGCATTACGTATTGTTATCTTTAAGTTAGTTATTCAGGGTACCAGATATTAGCATTCATTTGTCCAAACATTACTGGCACAAACCTTACTCTTCAATGAACTAAGTAAAATTAGTAGTGTATCTATCTTAACCATCTTATATATAAATACAATTTTCACTGTATTTTTTTTATCATACCGCGCATGTCTATTCTTTCTCCTTTCCCACTAAAACTGTAACAAAGGGATGTTTAAGATGTACTAATCCTTAATCTTCAAGGGAACAGGATAGAAAGCAACACAAATGTGGGGTGAGGGAGCAAGTAGACAAGGAGTGACTGTTGGAACAGAGTCGAACCCTAAACCTGCAGTGGAGAAAGCAGACACAAGCGTCTTCATGCTGCAGAATTCTCAGAAGGCCCAGGACCTCTGGAAATGGTAGGGAGGGACAGCTCAGCTGAGGTATTTGAAAAGGTATTAGGTATTTGAAAAGCAGGTAAGCAGGCTCCATTTCCAAGTCTACACTGCTGGGCAGTTGGCCATCCTCTACTCCAGCATTAATTCAAAGATTTATTCTTAGGAAAGAAGAAAAAAGAGATTCCTTAGACAGTAGATTCAGTGACAAGCTGAAATCAGGCAACTTGAATGATTGTAGGTGAACTGAAAGCTCAGGATCCCAGCTTCCTTTCCTCCTTCCTCTCCTAGGAGGACAGGAGGTTGGGAAACCCTGCTCTGGGGGAAGGGTCTTGCCCTGGGAGAAAGACCTGAGACACTGTTCCCAACTGAAGGCCCAGCCTGGCCACACTCAATGTTGTTGAGTTCAAATCCCAGCTCTGTCACTCACCAACCCCAGACAATGGCTCGACCTCTCTGAGTCTCAGTTTCTAGGGCTGGAAAATGCAGAGGAGAGAGCTATGTCCAGCCCACGCAGCTGCTGTAGGCACAAATGAGCCAAGACCGTAAAGGTGTCATCTGCTCCTGTGCTGGGGAGCCCAGCTGGCCGTCCTCCCAGCTGAAACCTGCCTCCCTCTAACCTGCTCCCTATGGGGAATGCTGGCTTCCCACTGGGCCCACGCACCCATCCCCTGGGCCTGAGACAGCACTGTGTTCTCTGTGTCATCTCCTGTCACGTGCTAGACACCCCAGCCTCTTTGCTGAGCTCCCACAGAACACACCAGAAACAGCCAGGTGCCTGCACAGCTGGGGAAGAGGAAACCCTTTCCCTGCAGTCACCAGGAATGTCTCAGGCTTCTGGGAGTCATCCCAGACTCCACTCTTCAGTGCTATGAGGTCCCAGGCCCATGAAAGGCCCGTGATGTCCTCCATCCCAGGTCCCCCAAGCTGGCCAGATCTCATCAAGTTTCCTCCCTTACAGAGTGCATTGTGGGAGTCTAAGAACCTGTCCACCTCCGGGTCCCTCACCGTCATCCAGTCAAAGACCAGTCCCGCCAGGGTGCTGAAGGTGTCCCCTGAAAGAGCAATGGGCAGGAGAATGCAGTGGAGTTAGTTCCCAGGGCCCAGGGAAGAAGACGGAGCTTCAGTCATACAAAGAAAGCACCAACCCTGCAGAGCAGGTGCCCCGACCTCCATCTTAGGAAGGGGAAACTAAGGCTGGAAGGAAAGATGCCACTTGCTCACAGGCATGTGACCAGGACGTGCTGGGCCAGGATTCAAACCAGGCAGCCCGGGTGAAAGCCCGCATTCTTCCTGCTGTACCTCCCTGCCTCTGGCTGCTCCTGATGGGCTCAGTGCAGACATAATACCATCGCCCTCCCGCCTGAACACCTCACAGTTCAGGAGGCAAAGGAGCAAGGCAGGAGGGGCAGTGCCCTCCGCATCTGCTTTCACACAGCTATTCTTGTCTCTTCACCTTGACTGCGACACTCCTGGGGTCCCACGGCTGGGGGACAGAGAGCCAGGCCCAGCCAGCCTGAGCTCCGAAGGTCCTGCTCACAGCCTGTGAGCCTTCTGAGCCGCCATTCCGCCTAACGAATGCCACATGCAAATCCAACTCCCACAATGGCCTGAAAAGCCCAACTCTGGCCGCCTGGGCCTCATCTTCTGCTGGCCAGGGACTGCCTCAGCTCTCCACAGGGGACCACGCTTTCGATTTTGCCAGACTCTGTCACCCCATCCTGTTCCACATTCCTCATCCACATTCCCTGTCAGGCCAGCCCCGAAACAGACACAGCTGGGGACCTCGAACAGCTCTTCCCATAGTATGAAGGATACAGTATTATTATTATTATTTTTTTATGTGGGTACTGGGAGTTGAACTCAGGATCTCACGCTTGCCAGCAGGCGCTTCTGCCACTGAGCAATATCACTGGCTCTTTTTTTTCCTTTATGTGAGTACCGGCAGTTGAACTCAAGACCTTGCGCCTGCCAGGCAGGCACTTATGCCACTGAGCTATCTCACTGGCCCCAAAGGACACATTCTTTAGAGTGGGACCAACCTAGGATCTTACCTGTGTCCACCCCCTGGGCCTCAAAGGTCAAATTAAACCATGCTTAGTGGAAGCTCTGGAAAACAGTGCTGTCTTTGCCATTACTTGTCAGGGCCTGTTTAGGAAGGGCCTCTCCCCACAGTCCCTTAGATGTCTGCAGGTCAGGCTGGAGCACAGCGTGCCATGGCCATCCCTGTCCTGGGCTGTCAAGCAGGGCCTTCTGGTCTGGAGGCCAACTCCCCATCAGGGTGACCTCTCCCCACACCCGCATACCTGGCATGTTCTTGTGCACGGCCTTAAAAGTGCTTAGGGGGGCCGGTGAGATAGCTCAGTGACATAAGCGCCTGCCTGGCAAGCGCAAGGTCCTGAGTTCGACTCCCGGTACCCACATTAAAAAAAAAAAAAAAACAGTGCTTAGGGATCTCCTATCTATAGCAGGCCATGGGAAGGAGAGAGCCCTGACTCAGCTTCCCCACTGCCCATCCCAGCTGGGGTCAGTGTGTTGGTACAAGTAGCCAGCAGTGGACCAGCCCATGTGGCCCCAGGCTGCAGGGCAGGGCTTCCAGGCTCCTCTGAGCATCTGTCCTCAGCCTGGACAAGCCCACACCTGAGGGAGTGCTCCCTTAGTGGGCCCTGCGAGGGGGATGAGGAGACTGGCTTCTGGTTGACAAAACTGAGACCACAGTGTAGCCTCTGACTATGACCTTCTGACCTTCAAGAGGGGAGGGCAAGTGAGGAAGTCACCACTTGACAAAACAGGCCCCAAGCCAGACCTGTTCTGGGAGAACTTTGCAAAGGGCCAGGAGAGGCCGGTAGGGAGCAGCCAATGCCACCTAGGACAACCGGGGCCCTGGAGGAGGAACTACCTGTGAGGAAGGCCCAGGGGCCCGGGCTTCTGGAAGCAGCGATTGGGAGGGCAGGCGGCTCTGTGCAGAACACGCACCAGAAGGGAAGGGGAGGAGGGGCGCCTGGTGACCACACGCTGGTGCAGTTCTACCACTGCACAATCACATGAGGGCTGGGAAATAATTTCAGAAACACCGACTCGAGGGCCGGTGAGATGGCTCAGCGGCTTAAGCGCCTGCCTTGCAAGCGCGAAGGCCCGAGTTCGACTCCCGGAACCCACATAGGAAAAAGGGGCCGGTGATATCGCTCAGCGGCACGGGTGCCTGTTGGTGCGCGAGGTCCTGAGGTCCCCCCGGTACCCACAAAAAAAAAAAAAAAAAAAAAAAAAAAAAAAAAAAGAAACACCGACTCGAGGCAGCTGCTCTGCAAACAGCTGCAGCCTAAAGGGCAGTGGGGTCTGTTGGCTGCTGCTGTAACAGAACACCTTATTAGGGCAAGAGTATTTCCATTTTGTTTCTTAACCTCTGAATTTAACTAATAGGTAGAAACCTTTAGTTGAACTTTAGTCCTACTGCCCTTTCTGTAGCCATAAACTTCAAAGAAGAGAAACAGATGATACTATCACAAACGGGTTTTCTTATCACTATCTTGCAGTCAAAAAACCACAAGAAGGGAGTAGCACAGGTGGTACCTGCTACCCCATCCCCAGTGTTAATTGGCCAGATGTTTGAAAAGAACCTTGTAAAATTTCCAGAGAGGTGATATAGTAAAAAATACAGTTTCCATGGCAACCAAGGACTTTGTAAGGCCTCCAAAAGTGTATTTAAGGAGGAGGACACAAAAGCTCGGGGTCAGCTTCGGCTGTCCCCGGCCGGCATCAATTAAATAATTCATTTGTCTCTAGAATCTCGTCTTCCTGTGAGCAAATCTTGTGATTTTGCCGTAACAACCTGAGACTCGGTATTTTCTTCTTTTTTTATGAGACAATGAACTATGTAGCCTTGAACTCACTATGTAGCCCAGGCTGGCCTTGAACTCACTATGTAGTTGTCCTATTTTTCTTGTTGCAGGGACAAAACACCCAACACCCACAAGTTAAAAGTGGAGAGGGTTTTTTAGCTCACAGTTTGTAGAGGTTTCAGCCCATAGTCAGCTGGTTCCAAGGCAGGGTGACATGGCAGAGGGGCACAGCAGAGGAGAAACATCTCATGGAGTGGCAGACAGAAAGAGAGATTTCTTTCTTCTTTCTCTTTTTATTGCATCCAGGCTACAAGCCTATTTGTTGGTGCCACCCACACCCAGGGTGGATCTTCTGTCTTCAGTAAATCCATCATCCACACCCATATCTATGCTAAACCAATCAGTGGACTAATTCACTATCACATCCAAGATCCAATCACTACCAAAAGCTGCATCTATGAGCAGCTTCTTTAGGGGCGACATCTAGATATAAACCATAACAGCAGTCCAGAGTGGCCTCAAACTCACAGTGATCCCCCTGCCTCAGCCTCCTGAGTGCTGGGATTACAGGTGTATACCACTCCTCTGCCTTGAGACTGGGTCTTATACTCTGGATCTTGACTGTAAAGTCCATGAGTAGAAAGATTGGTCTCCAGCCTATGGGCCTCCTAGAAGATGGAACCTTTCACGTGTGGGAACTGGCGGAAGGAAGCTGGGTTATTGGGGCATGATACAATCAGTTGCGCAGTCCTCCTCCTGCATGAATGATCATCTGGGAAAGCTCAGGTGAGTTGGGCAATCTCTCTAATTAAAGCGTAAGCACTTTGCTACATATTCAGCTTTGTCCTTCATACAAGTAAATGCAGCTGGAAAAATCTCTGCTTCAACAGCTATTTATTCTACCATATCTACAGAATGCTTTGCAGTCCAGCTGAGAGCTGAGGGGCCCTAACACGTCAGTTGAGCATTGGGGTTGAGGATCATCTGGGCCAAGGGAGCAGTAGCTCCTGCACCCACTGCTGTCTGCACTAACTCTGGAGAATTCCTTGAAGTACCACTGAGGGCCAAATAGCAATCCTTTTCAAAGCAATTTCTGGTTCCTGACCACGGCATACTCAAAGAACAGCTCCTGCATCCACCTCAGCTTGTGACATTCTGTGTAATGTCCTGCAGTACAGCCACAAGCCCAGGCTGCAACCTCCTTGACTCCCGGGTCGGATCCTCCAAGTGTCTCACCAGCGCATCCCTCATCTTGCTGCCTCCTGCAGCTCCCTGGAGACTCTGGCTCCAGGAGGGTCCCATAAGAGTTATTGTTCAGTGAGTCCAAGCTTTCCTTTGGGATGATGAAAGTGTTTTGGGACTAGAGAGAGGTGGTGTTTGCACAACACTGTGAATGTACTAAATGCCCTGGGACTGTGCATGTGGAACTTCTGAGCAATAGGCCTTGAGACAGACAGGAAACACCCGACTCATTTTTTCCCCTGCTGGCTGGAAGGGGTACAGTTTAGCCAGTGGCTACCTACCCTTCCCCCTCACTTCCCTTTGCTCCCCTTGCACCCCAGTGGATGTCCTCCCTGGCTATCGCACAGCAACCCTCCACCCCAAAATAAGGGCAGTGAGGTACTGTGAGACGCTCCCCACTTCCCACTTCACTCCATACCATTGCATTTTGGGGAATGGAGAGGGTACCCTGGAGTGGCTAAGATCAGGAAGGGAGGGATCTGGGCCCCTTATTTGTGTAGCCAGCATTCATAGCAAACTTTTCAGAAGATTCCCTGGTTTCAGCCCTCACCCTCACTGACATAGACCTGCAGCTGCTACATAAGTAGCACTTCCCAGGCACACCTTGGGATTAATCTAGGAGGGTTCCCTCATGTGTACTGAACCCCTAGGCTGGAGCACAGGCCCTGTTAAAAATGAAGACTCACTTTGGTGCTCCTGTAAACCTGCTCATGCTTTATTTCTCAGGTAGTGTGGGCTCCAAAAGTCCTGTAAATCTGATATAAGAGGTAGGGTGTAGCAAAGCTGGCTGGAGAGGTGAGTGGGACCTCAATTTCAAGATCCCAGGGCTGCCCCAGATGATTCTCAGGACCCTGTATGTAGAACTTCTCTTGATGGGGACCAGATGCCATGAGGAGCTCTCTATTATGACTCCTCACAGACCTAGGGTGTACTTTTATTTTTGTTCTCTCTTCCCCTCTCTTGTTCTAGTTCAAGTTTGCTCTACAGAGCTCATTTTTCCCTTACCATTTTACCCCTGATTTTTCAAATAAACTTTTGGCATTGTTTTGGCTTGTCTCGTCCAATTCTATGCTTGAGGCAAGAAGGACCTGGGATACTTTTGTTTTGCAAGCCATTTCTAAAGGAACTACCTAACAACAAATCTACTTGGGATTTTTATCCTGAGTAGTACACACAGAGCAAATAACACCAAACAGCACCAGAGACCAGCAACAAAGACCAGGGACAGAGACACAGTGCCTGGCAGAGTCAACCTACAGTGTCCAGCACAAGCTGGCATTGGATGGTGGTGGCTGTCAACAAGAGTGACCAGCAGCTGGATGTGTCAGCTGTAGGCATCCAGCTTTACCTGGTGTCATCTGGTGACATAGGACGGCTACCAGAGTGGCACTTTGCTGATTCATGGTTTCTATCTGAATTGATCAAAAGAACCCTATGCTGATTGGCAATATTAGGAAGATGACTCTTCAACCCTGGGGTTAAGAATATTCCAGAAGCCAGGTTTAGTGGTGCACATCTGTAATCCCAGCACTCAGAAAGCCTAGGTAGGAAGATTGCCTCAAGTTCAAGGCCAACCTGGGCTACATAATGAGTTCAAGAACACTCTAAAATACATAGCAAGACCCTGTCTCAAAAAAACCAAAAACCAAAAGAATGGCTTAGGAGACAGTAAAGATGCATGGATCTCAGAAGGGCCCCCACAGGCCCCCAGGGGGGCCTGTGTGGACCATTGCTATGGGAAGAGCGTCAGCCTCACCATGGTAAGCACAGAGCTGCTGCTGTCCACTCTGTCATTGCCTTGGGTGAGGATGAGGCAGGAGATTAGGGCATGGCCACACAATGGTTGGGCAAGCAGGCATGCCCTGCCAATCACAGAGAGTGTCAGATCATGGCTGAGATGCACACACAGAGCAGCTTTGGAGTCCCGTGTGGGACGGCTCTGATCTGACATCAAAAGAAGATAAAAAGACAGTGGCCCTTGGGCCTTGGCCCCACTGCCCTCTTTCTCTTGCAGTGGACCGTTCTGCATGCAGGACATATCTCCTTTTTTCTCTTTCTTCTTTTCCTTTCCTTCTCTTCAATAAACATTCCTCTTTCAGTCAGCATTAAACTATTATGTTCATTAGTTGTCTCCATCCAATTCTTTAAACAGGACAAGAGCCTGGAACCACCGGACACCACACTGTTCATCAACAAGAGTGCTTTATTGGCATCCTGGGAGTAGCCCACTAGCCTCTCAGCAATTGCCATGCAAGGGGAGGATACTAGACTCTTCAAAAGTATTCATCCGAAGGGGCTCAAAGCCAAGCCAGATCTAAATTCCCTAGCACAGAAGGTGGTTGAGGAATGTAAACATATTAATGCCTCAAAACTAAGAAGAACAGCTGTTGTGTTATTTGCAGAATCACTGTGATTCATTGTGAGGACAAGAAAGAAAACTCAAGCAATTGAGATGGCAGAGTGGTAAGCAGCAGAGCAAGAGCTTCTCTGAGAGTTGCTGTCCAGACACTGGATTATAGCAATGCAAGGAAGAGAAGGAGGAGGGAAGTGGTTTCCCTGGACCCAGGAAAGATCTGAAGCAAGAATTGAAGCCCACAGGGAGAGCAAAGAGAGAAACTTCAACAAAGAAGAAGGAGGTACCAGCCAGAGCCTTCTCCTTGAGTCAGGACTCACTGCGTGGGAGGCATGGTTCAAACCTGTGGACACAAGGTGACTGCTGGCAACACCAGAGGCTTTTATGGAAAGATGCAGCAGCGGAAGGGAACAGTGGATGTGTAGGACTGCACTAGCTGATGGTGAGTGCTGTGGGCTCGGACGTCCCACAGGAGAGGGTGATTGGCTGGGAGCTATTTTGGAGAGGGGTCAACTGAGCTCAGAACTCAGAACAACTGCTGGATCCATGTAGTGGCTCCCAGCTGAGTTCAAGCCCACAGAAGGTGCACTGACTGCTGCAGGCTGAATGGGTCTGGTCCCAGCCTCATGGCCAGAAATCAGTCTAACCTTCAGGGAAAATAAAGGTGCAGGCTCACTGAGATTATCCACTACCCCACCCTAAAGCTACTACTGGCTTGCTGGGATAAATCAACATGGATCTGGACTTTATCTCCACATGTTGTCTACCAGCAACAGCAAAGACAGACATGGAAGTGAACATTTTTCTTTCTCTCTCTCTTTTCTTTTTTTTCTCTTTCATTGTTCGATCATGTTTTTATATGAACGTGAACATGGTTTCTAGTTTCTTTGTGGTTGTTGTTCCATTCTGTTCTTCCTTTTATTTCTTCCTTTTCTCTTTCCTTCCTTTCTTCTGTACCAGTTTCCTGAAGTTTGTGTTATCCCCTTTTGTCCTCCAGCTTTGCTTCTAATCTCTTCCTCTTCTTCTATTTCTCTATTTTTTCCTCTAGCCTCTTAAATTTTTTCCCCTAAGGGTAAAATTGGCATATTGAGGGCTTATTTACTGCATACAGTTTTCTGGTTTGTTTTAGATTTTGTTATATAACCACAAATCTAGTTCATACAGTTAAAGGTGGCAAATTAATGGTTACCTCAGTTTGTCATTTTCTAGGCTGTGTTTGATGCTATTGTTATTGCTGATTGTACCACTTTAGCCAAAGTGACATAATGTTTCTAACCAGCTGTTCTTCCTGGTATTCCAAGAATGAGATTGCCTAAGAGTCATAGAAAATACTGTGGGCCAGTGCCAAAGAATCAGGGGCTGGGAAAAGCAGGCAGCAACTTCTCATCCCCAACAAAATGAAGAGGCAGGATCTTGCAACAGCCTCAAAACCCCAAAACCAGCTACACTTGGAAGACGCCTTTGAGAAGTAGACATTTCCTAAAGGTTCTAAATAATAACAATAAAGCAACTCACCATAGGCAATTTACAAGCATCAATTCAGAAATTAAACTAAAAAGAAAAAAGAAAAAATGAGAAAACACTTAAGATGCAACCCGAGACATCCATGTCACCAAAGGCAAACCCAGAGAGCAATGAGGTGGGACATTTGAAAGCCACCCACCTGTTACCACCTGAAGTGATAGCAACAAAGCAAATGAATGAGACCCTAGAAAAAAATCAAATCAGAAATAATTTCTCAGCTAACTGCAGAGATGGTGACCACAATGAAAAACATGCTTAGTGACTCTAGAGCAAATACAGATTTAAAAAATTGAGATTAGGAAAATAATGGAAACCATGAATGCCCAACATAGGAAAGAAATGGAATCCATAAAATAGATTCAAGCAGATATCTAGGAGACTAAAAATTCCATTGGAAGTATCTACAGCACAATGAGCCAATGTGAGGACAGAATCTGAGATATAGAAGACAGGCTTGCAGTTAGCGGTCATGAAAAGAAAGATTTCTTAAAAATAGCAAGGAACCACAAGAAATCAATCCAGCAGCTACTAGATGATGCAAAGAAGAATAAGATTGATTGGGGTCAATGAAAAAGCAGAAGATAGTACAAATGACATAAAAACCTGTTCACAGACATCATGGCAGAAAACTTCCCTGGCAGGGAAAAAGAATTTGGCATACAGATAAGTGAGGCATATAAAATGCCAATTAGCCATGATCAAAAAAAAAAAAAAAAAAAAAAACTATAGCCAGGCATATCATAGTCAAGATTCCAGAAATTCAACACAAGAATAGAATTTTTTTTTTTTGTGGGTACCGGGGAGTCGACCTCAGGACCTCACGCGCCAACAGGCACCCGTGCTGCTGAGCGATATCACCGGCCCCTTTTTCGTATGTGGGTTCCGGGAGTCGAACTCGGGCCCTCGCGCTTGCAAGGCAGGCGCTTACGCCGCTGAGCCATCTCACCAGCCCACAAGAATAGAATATTAAAAAACTGTTAAAGAAAAGAAACAAATCTCCTATAGAGGAAAGCCCATCATAATCACAGCTGACTTCTCAACACAAACCCTAAAGTCAAGGAGAGCTTAGAGTTAAGTATTTCAAGCCCTAAAAGAAAACAAACTCCAACCCACAAAACTATCTTTCAAAATAGATGGAAAAATAAGACACTTCCATGAAAAGAACACCTGAGGAAATTCATAAACACCAAACAAGCACTCCAAAATGTTCTGAAAAACATTCTAGAATGAGATAACAAGGACTACAACTTCATGAACCCCAACAGAAGGAATCCATCAGGCAAGGCAAGCAATTAAACTGAGGGGGGAAAACAAAGGAGGAGCCAATAGAAGGAAAATAACATGACAAGGATAAGTCAATACATATCAGTTATAATCATCAATGTTAACGGTCTCAATTCACCAATCAAAGGAAACAGACTGGCAGAATAAATCAAGAAGCAATATCCAACAGTATGCTGCATATGAGAAACACATTTAATTCAAAAAGAAAAGTCAAGCAATCCTAAAGATCCACTTCATTTTGAAAGAACAGAGATTGAGGAAATTGCCAGCATTAATGACACATATGAATGCCTTGAGTTATTGTCTGAAGATATTCCTGACAGGGTTTGGGTTCTGCTCTGACCCTGCAGCTTGCTGAGAATCCTGATAACTTGAAAGAACTGTGATAGAATGATATTTCCTTCTATGCACGAGCAAGCATCCTGAGGGAAGACTGCAAGGAAAGCATTGAGTAAGTTACAAATATAATTCACATCTTCTTTCTTTTCCTTTCATCTCTTTTTTTCTTTCTTTCTTTTTTTTTTTGTTTGTTTGTTTGCTTTTCCAGCTTTTCTCAGTTTAATGGAGTAACCACTCACTAAAATTGAAGCTCTGTGTATGAACATCATTGATCATGAGTTAAAAAGACATGATCTTTGGCAAGAAGGCTGTTGATGAAGAACTTTCAGACAAATCTTTAAAAAGGGATTATTAAAAAGAAACTTTTTAAAATACCAGGGGCTGTGTAAAACAAGAACAGATATTGCAAGTTATCCTTTGATTCTGAATCTGGCTAAGGATATTCATACAGAACTGCAGATGAGGAAAAGGAGTATAATTCACATGTTCATACAGCTCTTGATAGGGTCAGTTTTGAGTTGTGACTTTTTTTTTTGAGACAAGGTCTTGCTACATAGTTCAGGTTGGTCTTGAACTCACGGTGATCCTCCTGCCTCAGCCTCATGAGTGCTGGGATTACAGGTATGTGCCATCATGCCTGGCTTCTGTTGTGACATTCTTAAGGAAACTCACCATTTTATGGAGAATAAAAATGATATGGTGGAAATGGATGTTGTTGAAAAACTGGTAAAAACTGTGTGAGTATGAAGATTACTGAGTATCACTGTCAGGCTTTTACTGAACCTGTCCTTTGACACAGGACTAAGGAATAAGATGGTACAAGTTGGACTTCCCAAACCCACTGTACTCCTAGGCAATGAAAACTATAACCAAACAGCAAGTGAGTGCTTTGCTACATAAGCATATGCAATTGTTTTAAATCACTGTTCGCACACACTGACTAAATACCACAGGTAATGAAGATGCTCTTTGAATGTTCAGATGATGAATTGCTCTGGAATTCATTCCTCTCTGCTTCAATATTGTTGCTAACAAGATAACTGTGCAGCTTATATGTGAAGGAAATGGGCTGAAGGTGCTCATGAAAAGGGCTCTGAGGTTCAAGGATCCATTGCTGATGAAAACGATCAGAAATATTTCCCACCATGATGGACCAACTAAAAATCTATTCATTGGTTATGTTGTAGAGCTTGCAG
This sequence comes from Erethizon dorsatum, assembly GCA_028451465.1. Lineage (NCBI taxonomy): Eukaryota > Metazoa > Chordata > Mammalia > Rodentia > Erethizontidae > Erethizon > Erethizon dorsatum. The sequence continues at coordinate 37,608,535 of CM051831.1, forward strand.
CCCAGGTTTGTAATGATGAAGAGGAAGAGTTTGTGATGGAATGTTTGGGAATCCTGGCAAATCTGCCCATTGTAGACATGGACTGGGAACTGGTTCTTAAGGAGCACAAGTTTGATCCACACCTCAATGATAAGCTAAAACCAGATGCTGCAAATAACTGTTTTTTTGGTTTTTTTTTTTTTTTTTTTGGTTTTTTTTTGTGGGTAGCGGGGTTGACCTCAGGACCTCATGCGCCAGCAGGCGCCCGTGTCACTGAGCGATATCACCGGCCCTTTTTTCGTATGTGGGATCCTGGAGTCGAACTCGGGCCCTTGTGCTTGCCAGGCAGGCACTTATGCCGCTGAGCCATCTCACCAGCCCAGATAACTGTTTTTTACTAGTGGTTATAACAATTGCATAGAGGGAAGGGGTCTGTAGGCAGAGAAAGAATAGAATAAAGGCCTCAGTAGGCTTTCTGGCTAATTCTGACTAGAAAGAGTTAAAACATTACTGGAGGGAGCAATTAAAAGGACAGAGAGAGCAGAAGAAATGAGGTTAAACAAAAAAAAGGCACCAAACAGCATTGAGACTTACATCAAAGGATCAGAAGGAAGGCTGACAGAGCACAAAGGGATGCAAGTGCTCAAAACCAAGGTAGAGCTGGGCATGTTGGTGCACACCTGTAATCCTAGGACTTGGGAGGCTGAGGCAGGAGGATTGCTGTGGGGCCCTAACCCTAAATGGGGTTAAATGGCTTATGTCCAATTATTTTTTACTCTCAGAAATTACCCCAAATCATCTCAGTGTTCCACTGATCCTCCTCGGCTAGCTGCTTTGGGACTAATACCCTCCCCTTGTCCCAGTGGGGAGGGAGCCAACCTTGGGGGCTCCAATGGAGAAAAAGCAAAATCCATAGAGCCCCCTAGATAAAGGGCCTGAATCCCCCTATTCTGAAATCAGTCCCAATGCCCCAGCAGCTAACCTGCTGCCCTGTGGTACCAGAGGGTGGGTTGACAACAGATTCAGATTTGAGTTGTGTCATAAACTAAGATAACAGTTGTTGTCTGATAAGGTTCATGAAGAATGCCATGGCCAATACAGCTGAAAGTATACTCTGATACCTGCAGAATATAACATTGGGTTAAAAAACCCCATCCCATACTTTTCTACTGTAAATTTGTACTTTAGCATAATAGCAGCTAGCTGTGCATCTCAGTAGCTGCACCTGGGGGATACAGGCAGCAATCTTTGTGTTTCCCCACTTGGTATGATGAAGGACAAGGTGTGTGCATGTGTGCAAAAGTTCAAACCACGATTTTTACCTGAGCTTCATGGGGCAATACACCTGCACCATTCTTCTGCTATGTAAACATGTACTTTACCATAATGGAATGTGGGTTTGTTTTGATTTTCCTGGTAGAAGTGGCCCAATTCAGTACAATGGCACATAAAAAACCAGATTTGCAAGTTTTAGAGGAGGTTGAAAGTAAATCAGCAGATCATTTATGCATGGATGATGAAGATAATGACTTTGCATTGGCCATGTGAGCCAAAGTTCCTGTGACAGTGAAATGGAGCAAGAATTGGGCAGTACAGATGCAAGGAATGCAGACCTCCTTGATTCAGATGGTGAAAAGAACAGCAATACATGTATATATTTGACTAGTAGAAATGGTACAAAATGGTCACACAACCAAATGGAATGATCCAGTGTTAGAACTAGGCCTGAAAATATGGTAAGGTGATCTGGCCTGAGCATCAACTTGTGGGTCCCACCTGGAGGAGAAACGCGATGGGGGGACAGGGCAAGAGGAGAGAGAAACGGAGACAAGATGAAGGGTTCCAATCAAGTCTCCTTTATTGAGGAAGTGTCTAAGGCACTTATAGAAGCGGGGGCGGAAACTCTCATCTCAAGGGGAATGTAGTGAGCACGGATAGGTCGTCGTCATTTCCGGATTAGGCTGGAGAGGATCATGGGAGATGTAGGCTGGTGCACCGGATGCCCTCAGGAGGGGGAGGCAGGGTGGCAACCGTGAAATTGTCTCATCACTCCCTACATCTCCTCCCTTATTATTTTATAAGATCAGGAGTATGGCAGGCCCTGGGAGGACAGCGCCTGTCTTAGGTCAAGGACTCTCCATATGAATCCAATCATGCCTTACCCGTCATGGGCATACAGGACAGCAATTGGTTCTGTGCCTGTCTTAGGCAGCCGATGGCATAACATATGTGTCCTAGTTGCCCGTCTCTGGCTGCCTGTCTGGTGCCTCAGGGCAATTGGCCTCTATTATCATATGGGCCATTTGTGGAGATTGTCTCTCGATAAGTTTGTTGATCTGCCATCTCCAACTGGTGATAATGTACCTCAATGGGCTTGGCCAGGAGCGTGTCAACCCTGTTGTTAAGGAGTGTCTTTAAATCAGAAATCCTCATTGTCTTGTTGACGATGACCAATGTAAACATATTACAATAATATATTTTGTCTAACAATTTTTGATGACCTATGAAAACCAGATCATTTAACACATTACTTTGAACAACAAGAAACTCTCAAATTATAATACAACAATAAACAATAAACAAAACATGTATTACATTTATAGAACCAATTTTAACATCATTTTGGCCAGCTGGCAACTTTTGGTGGAGGCATACCAGACAAACGTTTTAAAAATCCAAAAATGCAAAAAGAAAATTTGTTGAGCTCAAATAGAACAGCTGTTTACAGGTTGGACACGCAGAAAAACAAAACATACAGGCAAATTTATTTAAAAATCAGAGTGCACTCATATATATATATATTGGCCAAATTAAATTATAGTAACTCTTCTATAATTTTAGAAGTTTCTAATTACAAATAGACTAGTCAGAATTATTTGTAGGTCAATAGCAGAGATCTCTTATAAGAATTTGGAAGAAACAAAAATAAATTTTTTTATAAAAATACTGACTTTTATGTTTTTTCTATATGTAGCTTCCAGCTCAGTCATCTCCATACTCTCTGTCACACACTCAAACCTTTTTTTTACTCTATCAGTATTTTTTCTGTAAGAATATCATTTATATAAATTTCCTTTGATATATCTTTGTCAAAGCTTATTTTGACCCCTTGTTCCTGGGTTGTTACAATTACGCCCAGTTTCCCGCTAGCTGCAAATGTTGCAGCCATTTGTGATTTAAGAGCAGAGACCCTCTTTGTGTGCGGAGAAAGAGAAAAGCACGCTTTAGGATAAGGTTTTTGTCCCAGGTGTTTTGAGCCAGGGCACCCAGCTTGTGTTTTTTATTGTGGCTTACTCAGCTTACTCGATGTTTTGACAAAGCAGGCACTTACATTTTTCCTGTAAAACTTTTCTAGATGCTTGTAGGCAGTGCCAGGCTGGTGACGTCCAGGCTGGCCATTGGGGCAGCACTGGCACCACATACAACCAGGAGTTTATATATGGAAACTAATTTGGGTGCTCAGGCTTTTTGGTGACAATATTTCATACTCCATTGATTATCTGGGGGTGGAGCGACCCTTTAGCTAATCATCCCACATTGAATGTGGGCCACTCAAGCTCACAGAAGTTTTGGAGCTTTACTTTTTATCTTAATTTTATAATCCCCTTTGAACTCATCAAAATTGTTAAGCATACATTTCAAAACAGTTGGCTTATTACCAGCACAACCCATTATATCAATGACTTGGACAATATAGCAACCCACAGTTACAATTTATCTAAGCAAGTCCTGTCTCCCCCACTCAATCTGAAATGCAAATGAAATTTGAGACTAAGAAATGGTCTCTCACGGGCAGGTTGAATCCCTCTGGTAACAGTGACTTGGAAGCGCAGGCATGGGGGGGTGACATAGATGTAACACGGGAGAAACACACAAACAGACATTCCGGGAACAATAACCACACCACTCCCAACCTCAAATTTAGAGCCTTGCGTCCTGCCCTGCAGACGATCTGGGGGGACCAGCTGAAGATCAGCTTTTTGGCGCCTTGGCCCCCCAAGGGTTAGCTGCCAGGCAAGGAGGCACTGAGGCCCCCTCCTTAAATACACTTTTGGAGGCCTTACAAAGTCCTTGGTTGCCATGGAAACTGCATTCTTTACCTTATCACCTCTGGGAAATAGCCCTCTGTTTTTTCTGTTTAAGGTGGACCTTCTTTTAGATCATTAATTTTAGCCTTTAAGGTCAGAAGAGTAGAGGATGGGCCGGGCGGCTTTTGGGTGTCAGACTGGAACTTAGTTGTTAAGGCGGGAGCCACAAGAGGAGGGTTATGATAGGTAGTAGCCTCCTCTGCCAGCTGAGACCAATCAATCTCTTGGAAGTCAAAAAGGTCAGGGTATATAGATGGGTACTGAGGAGGAGGCGTGGTGGCACCAAGTTCTAGGGAGCCATTTTGAGAGGGGTCACCATTTTGAGGGTCCTTGTGAGCCTCAGAAAGAGGAAGTGGTGGTGGGTCACCATTTTGAGGGGGCTCTGGAATATCAAGAATCACAGAGCCAGGGGAATTGGGCTTAGGGGTAGGACTATGGGAGGAGCACAATGCAGCCTCACCTTGAGAAAGCGTCTCAGCAACTTGGGGGTCTGAATAGCATTGAGTTAGCAGTTCTGAAATTAAAGTCCAATAGGCAAAAGCGGTCACCGGAACCTTTTCGGGACCAAAGACCCTATAAAAATCTTTGAGGGCATCTCCCACCCTATTCCATCGATTAATGTCAATGGAACCCTCTAGAGGGAAACAGGGGCAGACTTTATGTATGAATTGAAAATATAGAAATAAATCTTTAGTTGTAACCTTAATTTCTCTCACCTTGAGGGCCTTACTGAGGCCATTAACGAACAACTCATGTTCACTTAATGCTTGACCCATGTCGAGGGGGAAAAGGAAGTGGATGCCATTCACTTACCGTGATTCAGGCGAGACGTAAGGCGGCCATCTGCAGGGATCACAGGGACGGAGTCCCGGAAAGAGTACCTTGGCCAAGGCTTTAATGACGAACGGTCCCGTCGGAAGGCGTCCTCTCTGGGTGGGCCCCAGGTTGGGCGACACTTGATCCGGCCTGCGGATCAACTTGTGGGTCCCACCTAGAGGAGAAACGGGATGGGGGGACAGGGCAAGAGGAGAGAGAAACAGAGACAAGATGAAGGGTTCCAATCAAGTCTCATTTATTGAGGAAGTGTCTAAGGCACTTATAGAAGTGGGGGTGGAAGCTCTCATCTCACGGGGAATGTAGTGAGCACGGATAGGTTGTCGTCATTTCTGGATTAGGCTGGAGAGGATCATGGGAGATGTAGGCTGGTGCACTGGATGCCCTCCGGAGGGGGAGGCAGGGCGGCAACCATGAAATTGTCTCATCGCTCCCTACAGTAAGGATCTTGGCAGGGGTGAAACATTTTACACAGAATGCCAGCACTGCCATTCATTGTTAGAAATTGTAACAGATGAAATGCGACAACATGTGAAAGACACAAATGCTGAAGTACAAGTTAAATGTTCTGTATGCACTGATATCCACCTCACTGTGTGAACTGAAAGCATTCATAGGTCTGCTGTACTTAGCAGGACTCTCTCATGGTCATCACAGGAATATAAAAGACTTATGGAAAAGCAATGGATGTGGGCTTGGGGTTTGTAGAATAATGTTGACACTGAGGAGATTTGGTTTCCTTCAAAATTGCCTGAGGTTTGATGACAAAACCACCCACCAAGAAAGAAAAAGAACTGATACTCTGGCTGTTATCCACTCATGATTTGAGAGATTTGTGTGTAATTGTCAAACAATTTACACACAATCTTGAATACATGACTATTGAAAAGCATCTTGCAGCATTTCATGGTTGCTGTAGCTTTAGGCAGTATATTCCCAAAAGATCTTCAAAATATGGCATAAAAATTTATGCCCTTGTAATGCAAAGACTTATTATGCTTTCAATTTAGAAATTTGTCCTGAAACTCAGCCACCACATCCTTATTCATATAGTAATAAACCAAATGATGTTGTGAACAGACTTGCTGCTCTCATTTCCCAAACTAATTGGAATGTGACATTTGACAATTGCTTTATCATGACTACAGCTGCTTGTGTAAGTTCAACAATTTTTTAAATTTTTTTTAACTCTTTTTGAGATTTCCATGGAAAGCTCTTTGTGTAGGTTTTCAAGGTAGCCAAACTTGTTAATGCTTCACGTTTGCTGCCTCTGGAGTCCAGTTGAATCTGGACAAGTAATTTCCTTTCTCACAGTTGAGGGCTCACCTGGGAGACTCTGTGCCTGGCAGACAGGGCATGATAGGGAGGGAGATGTGTCCCACTCCATATTTGGGTGGCCCACTCTGATGGAAAGCAATTTATTCAGTTTTATCCACTGATGGGACTTCCAATATTTTCCAAAAGCCTTATGGGGGACACACCCCAATAAATGTTGTTAAATATGTTATTGTAATGCATTTATGTGGGGGACCACCTGGATGGCTGTCCTTGAGAGAAGAGCAACTATCTCCGTCTTGGCTGAACCTGGCCCTAATTTCCACCTATTGATATGTACAGAGCTGGCTAGGACTTTTCCTTATCTCTTTAATTGGCTTTAGGTGATGCAAATAAGTCCAGCCGAGGTCCTGTTGTGTAGTCTTTGAAGCAAAGTGACAGGCCTGTGTTTCCCCGCCCCTTTGCTCCCAATACATGGTTGAGCCTGGTGGGATGGAGAGCCATGCTCCACGCTGTAGGCTGGGATCGAGCCTCGAGTAAGAGGCTATGACTTCCCAGGGCATAAAAGATTACACATCAGAGCTGAAGCACCAACCCCAAAACATTAGATACTGTCTTGAATTGTGTTATGCAGATTACTCCTTTTGTATATCCTTCCCTCTGCATTTGCAAAGGTGATTTTCAGGCCTAGCCCAGCTCATGAGACTCACGTACTTCCCACCACTCTCACAGTCACTCATCCCCGCGCCACTCCCCTCCTTCAGAATTAATAAAACCTGGGTTCAGCCCTGGGTCAAGGCCTTTGTCGCAGTAGCCACCATCTTGGCTGGACTTAGGACCCCTTGGCTCCCCACAACTATAAATATGCCTTAGTGTCTTTATTCTCACTGTGGTTTGCACTGGAAGTGGTAGATTGGAATTAACTCACTAGAATTCCAATAACTTTTCCATGGGATTACAAATATAAATTTCCCAGACCGTGACGAGGACCAGGAAGGGCTCTCTATACATTTACATTGGCAATCTTCAAAGGTGAAGTTCTCTATGGGTAAAATAATAAGGTTTCCTTATTAAGCAATGGTCTTGATTAAATTTACAAAGCTGTATTAAAAGGCAAAATTTCTTTATTCTGCTAGGATGGTTTCTTGTGTTTTCCATTGTTAGGATCTTGGTTTGTGTGTGTGTGTGTGTGTGTGTGTGTGTGTGTGTGTGTGTGGGTACCGGGGGTTGAACTCAGGACCTCGCACACCAGCAAGTGCCCATGCTGCTGAGCGATATCACTGGCCCTTTTTTCGTATGTGGGTACTGGGAGTTGAAGTCAGGACCTTGTGCTTGCCAGGCAGGTGCTTATGCCACTGAGCTATTTCACCGGTCCAGGATCTTGGTTATTTGAATTGAGCTTTAAGAGTTTTGCCAGGTGTGGGGGCAGATACCTGTAATCCCAGCACTTGGAAGGCTGAGGCAGAAAGATCACTACAAGTTTGAGGCCAGCCAGGATTGCTTAGTGAGTTCAATGCCAGTCTGAACTGCATAGAGAGACTCTGTTTCAAAAAAAAAGAAAAGAATTTTGATTGAGGGTCAGGTGTGGTGGTGCACACCTGTAATACCAGCACTTGGGAGGCCGAGGCAGGAAGATCACAAGTTCGAGGCCAGCCTGGATTGCATAGTGAGTTCAAGGCCAGCCTGAACTACATAGTGAGACTCTGTCTCAAACAAAACAAAACAAAGCAAAACAAAACATTACAGAGTTTCAATTGAACAGACCTTTTGTTATTGTATGGAGAAGTGTGGGTCCTAGATGGGGGTTAAATACACAGAAAAGCAATTCAGGATACATGAGTGTGGGGAGCACCTGAAGCTGGAAATTGATCACAGGTGCACTCCTGCTCCATCTCCCCCACCACTGGTGAGAAGGGCCAGCCAGAGAACAAAGAGCAACAAAGAGCAGCCCAGGTGGGCTACTTAAACAAGCTGCTCCACCCCAGAAAACACCTAGCCCCAAGGCATCCCAAGCGATGGCTTGCTAGGATAAGGGGTGTCATGTGACACCAACTTGCTAAATGTATAAATAAATGCATTGCTTTGGTTGAGCAGTTCCTTTCCTCCCATCAGGGGAGAGGGCATCACCTGACCTCAGCTTTTGTCTCTTTTCTTTATTTCTCCATCCTCTCGCTGTCCTTCTCCCACCCCCCCCGGGAACTTTGAGAGCTGCACATGTTGCAGCAGGACTGGGATAAGAAGAAATAGTGGGTGAGGGGACACTTCTCATTGTGTGTGCAAAAGGGGGAAAAGTGAGTGCATTGATATCATCAGGTGTTAAACTTGGGGCATGAGAGAAACAGGCTCAGTAGGGAGAGAGAGAAAAGTGGGCTCACTAGGGCCAGGAGATACAGCTCAGTGGCACAAGCACCTGCCTGGCAAGTGCAAGGTCCTGAGTTCGATTCCCAATATCAAAACAGAAAATCAGGCTCGCAGGAGGCAAAGAGGAAAGAAGTGTATTAAATTAGTCAGTTGTTAAACACGGGGCAGGCAAGTTCTCAAGAGCCAAAAATGTATATGGAATTGTTTGTTGTAATCCTGATTCCCATATTTACTTTACTTTTGTGGATTTTGATTAAAAAGAGTCTTAATGGTTGTAAGTTTGTTGGGACAACCACAGAGGATTTGGCTCAGGGCACTATTTTAAAATCAAGTCCCAAGCCCAAAAAGGATGGTGGAATAACAGCCACCCCGATAACCTTAACTGAGCCAGAAGTGGCAATTCCAGCCTTTTCAGCTCAGAGAAATATTGCTATGTCACAGGTTGGAAATTCCACCTCTCAGGGAGCAGAGCTGTGTTCTCTCTCTCTCTTGCAATTAACATTAAAAGAAGCCAGACAGGTGGGGGAGTCCATGGAGGGTTTTCAACATATTTACCCTGTTACTAAAGTTCGGGTTCCCAATAATTTGGGACAAGTTATACGTATTCATAAAGCTGTACCCTTTAAGACCTTAAAAAAATTAAAACAAGCTACTGTTACCTATGGCCCTGAGGCCCCCTTTTACCTAAGGTTTAATAGAACTTATAGGACAACAGGTTATGGCCCCAAATAATTAAAAAGGAACAGCTAAAGCATGTTTAAATATGGGATATTATTTGTTGTGGAAAGGAAATTTTTTTGAATTGTGTTTGTATCAGGCTGCCCGCCCAGCCGGCTTAGTGCAGCACAGCTCTGGCCGAGCACAGAGAGGGCCCCACACTCCGGCTCTAGGCAGACTCAGCCAGGATGCCCCAGCCACACCTGCATGCCCACCAGCCACGCTCACGGCCCCCAGCACCCCATGCTGGGCTAGGAGCTGCGGGAGCCACAGTAGCCCAAATTGGAGGAGAAAAAAGTCAGGAAAAAAATGGTGGCCATGGCTATAGAGGCAATGACTGTGGGATCCTCAGGAGAGGGGGGCGCCAAAAAGCCAAACTGGTGATGGAGCCCATCCCTGGCAGGGAGGCAGGCACTGACCCCCTCCCGGACATCACCACCAAAGCATTGGTATCAAATGGCAAGGCTGAAAAAAAATGGTCCTTCCCTCAGGCTGGAGGGCCACCGCCAGCAGGGGAGCTCACCCACAGCCAGGAGGCAACAGGGCGAGAGCTGCGGCCAGAGGCAAAAACAGCCAATGGGAGCCCTGGGTGCCCAAATACAGGATATGGGTTTTTCTTATACACAAAAGACTGGCAATGGCCCAGCCTATACAACTGCTGCCTTCCAAACATTTTGTAAAACTTTTCATATTTCCCTTACCACGGGAATTCCTTATAACCCTCAAAGTCAAGAGATTGTGGAACGTGCTCACCGTACACTCAAAATTCAATTACAAAAACAAAAGGGGAAATCCTTCCCTACAAAATTTACACCTCATAATAGACTTCACTTGGCAGTATATACTATTAACTTTTTAAATCCTACTAAGGATGGAACTACAGCAGCAGAAAGACAACTCAATCAGGTAAAGGAAAAGAAGTTAGGAAGGGTCCTTTGGAAAGACCTTTATACTGGACAATGGAAGGGACCCAGCCCAGTGCTAATTTGGGGTCGAGGGTATGCTTGTGTCTTTCCAGAGAACACTGAATGGCCTATCTGGGTGCCAGAGCATGCTTTCTGTCTATATCATGATCCCACCTGGAAAAAGAGTTGATTCCACCTTTCAAGACGCTGATACTCCATCCTATGACAGTGATGCCTCAGAGACCATGCCACAGCCAACAGACAAGGATGGGACTAGACCTGACACCCGCCTTTGCTTGTGCTCCAGATATTTATGATAAGAGGTTCATACTAATATAAGGTTATTAGGGCAAGAGTATTTTCATTTAGTTTCTTAACCTCTGAATTTAACTAATAGGTAGAAACCTTTAGTTGAACTTTAGTCCTACTGCCCTTTCTGTAGCCATAAACTTCAAAGAAGAGAAACAGATGGTGCTATCACAAACAAAACGGGTTTTCTTATCACTATCTTACGGCCATAAAACCACAAGAAAAGAGTAGCACGGGTGATACCTGCTACCCCATCCCCAGTGTTAATTGGCCAGATGTTTAAAGAACCTTGAAAACTTTCTGGAGAGGTGATATAGTAAAAATTACAGTTTCCATGGCAACCAAGGACTTTGTAAGACCTCCAAAAGTGTATTTAAGGAGGAGGACACAAAAGCTCGGGGTCAGCTTCTGCTGTCCCCGGCCGGCATCAATTAAAGAATTCATTTGTTTCTCGAATCTCATCTTCCTGTGAGTGAATCTATCTTGTGATTTTGCCGTAACATTTTGGAGGCCCCAGTGAGATCCTCACAGGGAGATCCTCATTTGAGGGGGCCTCGGTGCCTCCTTGCCTGGCAGCTAATCCTTGGGAGGCCGAGGCACCAAAAAGCTGATCTTCAGCTGGCCCCCCCAGATCAGCTGCAAGGCAAGACACAAGGCTACGAGACAGAGACAACTGAATTCCCACCTCCCGACCAAGGTAAGCGCGCTTATAATTCAGTTTCTGGTTTGGCAATTTGCCCAAGGCTCGTCCAGGTATCTGTTCTGTGCTAGCATCTGTTCTGTTTAAACCTGTGAGAGCTAGGCCACCGGACGCGGTGTTTTGCCATCTGTCAGAGATCGTCCTCTGAATCTGTTCTAAATTTGAGGTCAGGAGCGGTGTGGCTATTATTCCCGGGATTGTCTGTTTTTGTATGTGTGTGCGTGTTCCCTTGTGTTTCGTTCATGCCTCTTCCCCCGCGCATGCGTTTCCAGGTCACTGTGGAGTTCACTGTCTTGCTATCTGCGCTGCTGTCGGCCTTGGCACTGCCATTCCTGCCATACGCGACTCTGCATTTTGCTGACCAGAGGAACTCAACCTGCTGACAGGAGACCATCGCAGAAATTGCCATCTTCTCGAACCTGGCCAGCCTCAGATTTTTGTTTGCCTTCCTGGCTGAGTGGTGGAGAGGGGACTTGCCTAGATAAATTGTAACTGCGGGTTACTGTATTGTCTAAGCCTTTGATAATGGGTTCTGTTGGTAGTAAGTCAACTGTTTTGGAATGTATGCTTAACAATTTTGATAAGTTGAAAGGGGATTATGGAGTTAAGATGAGAAAAGGAAAGCTCCGAAACTTCTGTGAGCTTGAGTGGCCCACATTTGATGTGGGGTGGCCAACAGAAGGGTCGCTTGACCTCAAAGTAATCAGTGGAGTGTGGAATATTGTTACAGGGAGCCCTGGACACCCAGATCAGTTCCCATATATTGATTCCTGGTTGTGTGTGGTGAAAATGTCACTGCCGTGGCTTAAACTGGGGGTTTGGGAATCCTCTGAGCGGGCATTGGTGATCCACGGGTGGCTTGCTAGTCTCAAGCCTCCTATATTACCCCCATCCTCAGAGGACGAACCCCTAACCCCCTCCGCGCTGCCGCCGCCACCGTATCGGGCACTTCGCCGCAGACAACCCCGACTCCCAACTCCGGAGCCAGAGCCAGAGGACTCTGCCTCCTGGGAGGCGGAGCCCTGCCCGTCGGAATCCAGCACGCTGCAGGGCTCACCCCCTGTGGCGGCAGGTGGAGGCTCCCCGTCCGCCAAGGTGGTGTCCTCCTCCACCCCGGTTCCTGTCCTGCCTCTTCGGGAGGCGGCTGTGCCAGGACCGGGGGGCACAGTTCAAACGATTTTTGTGTATACCCCATTTAGCTCTAGTGACCTGTACAACTGGAAGGCTCAGAACCCCCCTTTCTCGGAGCAGCCGCACGCTCTGATCAACCTAGTGGAGTCTGTGTTCAAGACTCACCGTCCTAATTGGAATGATTGCCAACAATTGTTTTTCAGCCTGTTTACATCAGAGGAGAGAGAGAGGATATGGAAGGAAGCTGAGGATTGTATAAGGGCAGAGAGGGCAGGAACAGAACAGGAGATTTCAGCTAGATTGAGACTTGTGATGACCCAAGAAGCCCCAAATTGGGACCCAAATACGGCGGATGGGGCCCAAAATTTGGATAACCATCATGCTGCCTTAATAAAAGGGCTCCGTGCAGCTGCACGTCAGCCCACAAATTTACAGAGGGTGGCAGAGGTGCGCCAGGCAACTGACAAAAGCCCATCGGCCTTCCTTGAGTGGTTGCGGGAAGCCTATCGTACGTATACACCTTACGACCCGCAACAGGCTGGGAACGCCCGATTGGTGAACATGTCTTTTGTCACCCAATCAGCGCCAGACATTCACTGTAAGCTGCAAAGGCTGGATGGATTTGCAGAAATGACTATGGCACAGCTAGTTGAGGTGGCCCAGAAGGTATATAACAATAGAGAGGACAAGAGGTGGAAACTCCAGGAAGAACAGACGAAGGTGATGCTAGCAATGTATAGAAAGGAAACCCGGGCAGGGATTGGAGAAAAGAAAAAGGAAGGAAAATGGTCTCGACAAGAAGGAAGGCGCATTCGGTTAGATCCTAACCAGTGTGCCTATTGTAAGGAGATGGGACACCTTAAGCGGGAGTGTCCAAAGAGACCACAGAAAGAAAAGAAAAAGGAAGTGTTTGTGATGGGGACAGAGGAAGTTTCAGATTGAGGAGGTCGTGGGTCCCTGTCTCTCGGCCCCAGGGAACCCATGCTAACTGCAAATGTTGGGGGAAAACCTGTTAAGTTCCTGGTAGATACAGGTGCAGATATATCCGTAGTTACTCAACCAGTAGCCCCACTCTTAAGCAGAAGGATAAATGTACAAGGGGCAACTGGCCAAACTTCCACCTATTCTTTTTGCGAGCCTCGGCAGGTCCATCTCGGACAACAAATAGTTAGTCATTCCTTTGTACTTATGCCTGACTGCCCTTTCCCCCTCCTGGGCTGAGACCTCCTTCACAAGCTGCAAGCCCAGATCTCTTTCACTCCTTCAGAAACCATTCTGACTACTGGAAAAGAGCCTCCGTCCGCTGAGGCTCATGTTCTCATGGTAACTTTTCCCTTGCAGGAGGAATATCGCCTCTTAGAGTTAAAAGAAGAGGGACCAATATCTGAGGGTCCTGAGCTCCCTCCTTGGACCCAGCAGTTTCCTCTGGTCTGGGCAGAGGGCAATTCCCCAGGTTTGGCAGCCCATGTGCCCCCATTGATTGTGGAATTGGTTGGTCATGCGAAACCAATACGGTTACGACAATATCCCATGACCATGGAGGCACGAAGAGGAATTAAGCCTCATGTACAGAGATTGTTAGAGGCTGGGATACTGAGGGAATGTCAGTCCCCCTGGAACACCCCCTTCCTGCCCGTCCAAAAGCCTGGAACGGATGAGTATAGGCCAGTCCAGGATCTGAGAGCTGTAAACAGTTTGGCCGTTACTCTCCACCCCACGGTCCCAAACCCTTATACCTTGCTCAGCTTGCTCCCTCCCACTCAGACCTGGTACACTGTGTTAGACTTGAAAGATGCTTTTTTCTGTATTCCCTTGTCTGAGGGGTCGCAAGACATATTTGCCTTTGAGTGGGAGGAACCCGAGGGGGGATGAAAGTGCCAGTTAACCTGGACAAGGTTACCACAAGGATTTAAGAATTCCCCAACAATTTTTGGGGAGGCCTTGTCCAGAGATCTTATTCCTTTTTGCCAAGAGAACCCTGAGATGTCTCTGCTCCAATATATAGATGACATACTCCTGGCTACTGAGACATATGAGCTATGCCTGGAAGGAACAAAGAAATTACTGAAATTGCTTGGGGACAAGGGATATCGGGTGTCAAAGAGGAAAGCTCAAATTTGCGTGCAGACTGCTAAGTTTCTAGGATTTATATTAAAGGATGGGACACGCTTTCTGTCAACCTCACGCACTCAGGCCATTCAGGGCCTCCGAGTGCCGGTGACCAGAAAGGAGTTGAGGGAATTTCTGGGAACCGTTGGGTACTGTCGCCTTTGGGTCCCTAATTTTGCAGCAATAGCGAAGCCCCTCTATGAGGCTTTGAAAGGAGGAAATAGCCCTCTGTTGGAGTGGAATCCTGAACGGCAGGCTGCTTTTGAGGACTTGAGAGACTGGTAAGCGCCCCCACCTTGGCACTACCCGACATCACGAAATCCTTCCAGCTGTTTGTCCATGAAAAGGATGGCATTGCTCGGGGTGTTCTTACACAAACACTGGGACCCTGGAAATGCCCCGTGGCATATATATCTAAGAGACTGGACCCCGTGGCAGCAGGATGGCCTTCCTGCCTGCGTTCGACTGCCGCCACAGCCATTCTAGTAAAAGAAGCTGACAAATTGACTTTGGGACAGAAGCTAAGTGTGTTTGTGCCCCATGCAGTAGAGACCTTATTGAGAGGGCCTGGAGGTAAATGGCTCTCAGGAACCAGGTTGGCCCAGTACCAGGGGACCTTGTTAGAAGACCCCAGGTTAATTATCAAGACTGTGCAAGCTATTAATCCTGCCTCTCTTTTGCCCACTTCCCTGGAGCCACCTGAACATGACTGTGCTGAAGCCATTGAGATGGTGTACTCAGCCCGACCAGACTTGCAAGATGTGCCCCTTCAGGACCCGGACCTGACCCTCTTTTCAGATGGCAGCAGCATGGTAATCGATGGGGTTCAGAGGGCGGGAGTGGCGGTTGCCACCATTGAACAGACTGTCTGGTCTGAGGCTCTGCCTCCCGGGACGTCAGCACAGAGAGCTGAGCTGATTGCCTTAACCTGGGCTTTGGAGGTAGGAAAGGACAAGCGGGTAAATGTTTACACTGACTCGCGCTACGCCTTTGCAACTCTACATGTGCACGGCGCCATCTACAGGGAGAGAGGCCTACTGACAGCGGGAGGAAGGGATATCAAAAATTCCCAAGAAATATTGAACCTGTTGCAGGCTGTCTGGCTGCCATCCAAGGTAGCTGTCATGCACTGTCCTGGGCATCAAAAAATTGAATCCATAGAAGCACAAGGAAACAGAGCCACTGACCTGGCCGCTAAACAAGCTGCCCAAGGAGAATGGTCCCCTATGGCTCATGCCTTGGTGGCACCATTGCTCAAGCCACCCGAGTATTCGGAACAGGAGCTATCATGGGCAAAGGAACAAGGGGCCACAGAAAAAAATGGGTGGCAAGTGTTACAGGGAGGAAAAGTCTTCCTTCCAGAGACTTTGGGACTCTATGTAATACAGGACTTACACAGTCGCACCCATCTGGGAAAAACAGCCATGGCAAGTCTGCTTGGCCGTTACTTCTTTGTGCCAAAGAAGTAACTTTGTGTGCCTCAGTGGCTGCACGCTGTGTAACCTGTGCTCGCAACAACCCCATTGCACGACCTCAGCAGCCACCAGGCGTCCGGAGACAAGGAACTCTCCCATTTGAGGATGTGGAGGTTGTGCTCCGTGGATTCATCACTCGAGAGTCAAAAAGTGGGCCTCTGAGGAGCCAGCGCCACCACCGCCACCACCACCTGTGCCAGGAACCTGCTCACTGCGTCGCTCTCAAAGACTCCAGCAGAGGCTAACTGCGACTGGGCCCACGTCATGACTCCTGTTACTGTCCTGTTTCCAGCTCTGCTGCTGTTTCTTCTGCTACCCCTGGGGAAGGCCAGTTCACAGATAAGAACAATTGGCCCCGACAGATTTGGGGAACATCTCTGTAATTATACAGTTAAATGCCTGCAGGTTGACTCTATTAGACTTAAGCAGGCTGTGATGGCATCACAACGTATCCCCTGTGATGAACAGACTGTTGTCTTTGTCATCCCCATGTGCTACTTTTGGAACCCCCACTGGTGGCGGGACAAAGGGCCCACAGACTTCTTCCCTGCGTGTGAAATCCAGAAAAAGGCAATTGACAAAGAAAGTTCAAACATACACCTGGTGACTTTTGGGCTATATATATGCCCAAAAGTAAAAGGGGGAGGCTGTGACAATGAAAGGGCAGCATACTGCCCACACTGGGGTTGTGAAACCATAGGACTCTGGGGAGGCCGATTTGATGGGGCCCCAGTGTCATGAGACCCAGACCCTCTGACCTATTGGTGGGCCCAAAATGATAAATACATCCAAGTGTACAGAGAAAAGCGGGAAGGCTGCAAAACTGGGTACTCAGACCGGTTTTGTTTACAGGTCAGGATTATCCTCAAGGATGTCAATGATCCAATCTGGTCAACGGGGCTTACCTGGGGAGTCCGTATGAGGTTACAAAGGATGGGGGGATGGACAGATCCGGGGATCCTTATCCACATATCATGGGTAGAGGTGATGCCCTGAAAACCTGCTGCCCCTTTTCCCGCTCTTTTTGGTGAGTTACATCGCCCTGAGAGTTCCAAGCCAAAGGTGCTGCCCAAGACCCTTTCAAAAGGTAATGTCTCAAGCCTGGAAAATGTCCGAGCCAACGTAGACAAGGTGAGCATGCAATCTGAGATATACCAAATGCTCAATGAGACTCACCTACTCCTCAAAATGTCAAACCCTGATTTAGCCAAAAGCTGTTGGATGTGTATTAGGCCGAGTCCACCCTTTTATGAAGCTATAGCTTCCGTGGTTGAGGTCGCACCCAGTCACATAATCTGCACCCCAGAGGAGGAAGAGCCGCTGCCCTTACTCATGATAGAAAATGTTTATGGGCAGGGATTCTGTGTTGGGGAGGGTCTTAACCAGGTCATCTGCAACAAGACCCTGCCACAAAACTCTACCTACCGGGCACCTCCAGGATCCTGGTTTTTCTGTTCTAATGGACTGTTTAAGTGTTTAGATCATAGGCAAAAGTTTACACAGACAGGCCCCTGCCTTTTAACAATGCTCGTCCCCAGAGTAACAGCTCTCCAAGGAGATTCTGGGCTCCAAAGTCTGCCTGCCAACCATCAGACACGATATAAATGAGAGGCAATTGTGTCAGTGCTAGTCAGGGCGAGCATAGCTGGAGCTCTTGGAATGGGTGCAGGAGCAATAGCCCACACAGAAACGGGTCTCCAGAGGCTCAACAGAATAACTCACAGCATAGAACAAAGTGTGGCAGGAGTGTGAAATGTGGTTAAACAATTGCATGACCAGCTAAACTCCCTGGCAGAAGTGGTCCTGCAAAACAGGAGAGGTCTTAACCTGCTCTTTATGAAACAAGGGGGACTCTGCGCCACTCTGAGAGAGGAATGTTGCTTCTATGCAAATAATTCAGGGGTCATAATAGAAACCCTAGACAAATTAGAACGGGAGGCCAAAGAACGAGAAAGAACATACTACAACAATCAGGGGTGGTATGAGACACTGCTTAATTGGAACCCTGGACTGGCCTCTATTATTGCTGGAATCACAGGGCCAATAGTTATTATAATACTGATCCTGACATTCGGACTGTGTTTGATTAACTGGGTAAAAGACAAAATTCAAAGCAGTATAAGTCAGGTTCAGATGATGGTATTGGCTGATATCTCTACGAATCAGCCTGGTTATGAACCGCCACATGAAGGACTATATATGTCCTGAAGAGGAAAATATGTCCTTGAGGGGGGAATATTAGGGCAAGAGTATTTTCATTTAGTTTCTTAACCTCTGAATTTAACTAATAGGTAGAAACCTTTAGTTGAACTTTAGTCCTACTGCCCTTTCTGTAGCCATAAACTTCAAAGAAGAGAAACAGATGGTGCTATCACAAACAAAATGGGTTTTCTTATCACTATCTTACGGCCATAAAACCAGAAGAAAGGAGTAGCACGGGTGATACCTGCTACCCCATCCCCAGTGTTAATTGGCCAGATGTTTAAAGAACCTTGAAAACTTTCCAGAGAGGTGATATAGTAAAAATTACAGTTTCCATGGCAACCAAGGACTTTGTAAGACCTCCAAAAGTGTATTTAAGGAGGAGGACACAAAAGCTCGGGGTCAGCTTCTGCTGTCCCTGGCTGGTATCAATTAAAGAATTCATTTGTTTCTCGAATCTCGTCTTCCTGTGAGTGAATCTATCTTGTGATTTTGCCATAACAAGGTCACCAGTCAAATGACAATTTTTAACAAAAACCTATGTGATGTATATGCTATATACATGCCACAGTACTTAGAGATGCCTAGATATTAAACAGTCCAGATAATGTCATAAAATGTCTTCAGTGATGTCCTATTAAAAGACAAGTTAGGTAAAAGCTTCTTATGTACTAAATAAGAGACAATTGACTAAAAACTTAAACCTGTATGCCAACTGTAAAGTTTTTAGGGTTTGTGTTACAAGATGGGAAATGGTTGGATACTACTGTCTTTGGGTTCCAAGTTTTGCAGCATTACAAAACCCTTGTATGAGGCCTTAAAGAATAAAAACAACCCCTTTGCTCGAGTAGAGTCCTAAGTACCAGGCAGCCTCCAGAGTCCTAAAAGATTAGTGACAGCCTGACTAGATTTACAGGACACCCCCCCCTCCAGAACCCTGGCCTGACCCTGTTTTTGGATGACAACAGCATGGTAAATGATGGGGTTTGGAGGGTGGGAGCAACGGTTGTCACCTTGGAGTGAACCATCCAGACAGAGGCTCTGCTTCCTGAGACAGTTTGTGATATGGACCTTACATGCTTCGGTGACTGAGAGGGGCACTAACTGATCCCACAACGACCCTGTCTCCTGGCAACACAATGACTAGGTGTCCGGAGACAAGGAACTGTGCCATTTAAAGATGTTAAAGTGGATTTTACTAAAATTAAACCCACCAGCGGAAATAAGAGACACTTATTCGTTTTGATTTGTACCTATTCAGGATGGATAGAGGCCTCCCCTCTAAGACTGAAACATTGAGAGAGGTGATAAAAACTTTGATGGAGCTGATCATTCTATGGTATGGGCTCCCCATAATGGTAGGTTCAGATAATGGATCTGCTTTTGTGGGTAAAATGGTCAAAAGCCTTACAGCAGTGTTGGAGCTAAAATGAAAACTCCATACTATATATTGGCCACAAAGCTCAAGTCAAATAAAAGGACAAAACTGTACTTTAAAAACTACCCTGGCAAAGTTATGCCAAGAGACTGGGGCTAACTGGATTACTGTGCTCCCAGCGGCCCTCTTGCAGTTGCAGTGCACACTGTACCGAGGTGGACTAACTCCATTCGAGACAATGTTTGGGAGCCTCCCCCACTGATGCCTGTTTTAAATAGATTACAGGAGATGAAAACTTTGAACTTGCACCAACAGATAAAGGCGCTGCACCAGATGCTTCAGAAACTTCAGCAGACTGTTATGGAGACATCTGATCCCCATGCCCATGCCAGTCCACTGCTTCAACTGGGAGACCAAGTCCTGATTAGAGCCTAAAAGAGGAGCCTCTCCAACCAAAGTGGGAGGAACCCCACAAGGTGATCCTAACCACGCCCACTGCTCTTAAAGTTACAGGCTGTGCTCCATGGATCCATTGCTCCCGAATGAAGACATGGACACCTGAGCTTGCAGAAGTGCGACCGTCTGCCCCAGAGACCTTCAGACCTCGATGCACCAAGAGACTTCAGCAAAAGCCGCTGCAGCTAAACACCAGCATGACTCTGGTCACCGCCCTCACCCTGTGTAGCCTTCTCCCCTTTGCCCTCCTCTGGGCCAGATGTACTCCCTATGTATCAGGAGTTTCCCCCTTTGAAGCCATGTTTGGCTGACCTCCCCCTCCGTTACCTAAACTAGCTGAAGAAGAGATTGCAGAACTTACTAATCAGGATCTCGTTAAGTCCCTTCAGGCTCTACAGCCCGTGCTCTCCTCCATCCATCGAGTGTTCTGCCAAAAGCACCCACCACCTGACCCACCGACCACAGAACCTGCTCAAGTGGTGGAGCCAGGTACCCAGGTACTCCTCAGGCGATTTCACCAAGCCGGACTCGAGCCCAGGTGAGAAGGGCCGTACACCGTCGTACTCAGCACCCCAACCGCTATCAAGGTTGCTGAAAAAACCACCTGGATCCACCATAGCCACTTCAAAGTGCTGCTGACCTCAGACTCTCCACCCATGGAACCAGATAAGTGGACGGTGGAAAGGGGAACCAACCCCCTAAAGATTAAGCTAAAAAATGTTCTGCTTGAGCACATATGTGTTAATGTCACTGATGTTATTAATATTGCTGCCCCCACCTGTGATGAGTGGCCTGGAAGCCCCAGTAAATAAGCAACAACTTCTTATAGCCATATACGGCAACCCCTGTAACTGTGAGGGAGGAAAATGGCAAGGGAAACATCATCTTGTCATGTGGACCATTGACTGCGGGGACAAAACGGCAAAATTGGTTAAAAACAATGAGCATGTGACAATGGGGGTTGGAAAGTCAGCTTCTTGGCAGTGCCTAGGAAAACCCCAAGTTAAGCCCAATTCAGGCTCAATGCCACCCTGTCCCACTGAATGCACCACTTACTACTCCCAAATGCATTCAACATGTTATGCCAAGGCCCATGAATGTAGGGGCCCCAGTAACCTCACTTATTTTACAGCTGTCCTGCAAAATACTAGAAATTTTGGCTCCAATGGGGACTGGTCCACTATGCCCCAAGTAGTCGGAACCTCTAGGTACCTTCAGGCTTCTTGCTCAGGCACGGTTGGTAAACCAGTCTGCTGGAATCGGACTGCCCCCATCCATGTATCAGACGGAGGGGGTCCACAGGACCAAATTAGACAACAATACATACAGAAGAGGTTGCAAGAAATTTGGGAACAGATGGTCCCCAAGGTAAACTACCACCCACTAGCCCTTCCCAAGTCACGAGGGGTTGATTTAGACACTCAAACCTCAGATATACTAAGGGCCACCCACCAGGCTCTCAATATGACCAACCCCAGCCTAGCTGGAAATTGCTGGTTGTGCTTAACTCTTGGTACCCCCATACCCTTGGCGGTACCCTGTAATGTAACCCCAATTGCCTTTGACTCCAGTAGCCCAAACTGCTCTTATTCCCCCTCTTTTAGAGTTCAACCCATAGCCTTTAACAATGTCTCTTGTATTCAGGGCCAATTTCAAAACAATAGCTTTGATATTGATGTTGGGTTTGCCATTTTTGCTTCATGTAGCCACATACAGAATCGCTCTGACCCTCTCTGCACCCCCAGAGGTCATGTATTCATTTGTGGGGAAAATCTGGCTTTCACTCTCCTACCTGTAAACTGGACTGGGTTATGTGTCTTAGCTTCCCTTTTGCCTGATTTAGATATTATTTCAGGAGATGAACCCGTGCCTATTCCTATCTTTAAATATATAGCCGGATGGCATAAAAGAGCAATTGAACTCATTCCTATATTGGTGGGACTAGGCGTCATGGGAGCCATGGCCATGGGCTCCGCAGGCCTGGGGATTGCTGTACATTCTTATGCAAAGCTTTCCAACCAGTTGATTGAGGATGTTCAAGCTTTATCTGGGACCATACAGGACATCCAAGATCAGATAGACTCCCTAGCAGAGGTAGTCCTTCAAAATAGAAGAGAATTAGACCTGTTGACAGCTGAACAAGGGGCAATCTGTTTAGCCCTACAAGAACGCTGTTGCTTTTATGCCAATAAGTCAGGTATTGTAAGAGATAAAATTAAAAAAATTACAAGAAGACCTATTACAAAGAAAAAAGGAGCTATTCAATAGCCCTCTTTGGGAGCATGGAATGAAATGCTTCCCTACCTCTTGCCCATGATTGGACCCCTGATTATATTACTAGTCCTCCTTACCATAGGACCATGTGTTGTCAACAGTCTAATTAGATATGTTAATTCCAGAGTTCAGTCCATTAAGCTCATAGTGCTCAGATCTCAAGGATGGAAACAACTCCCCATAACTGACCAACCAAACGAGTCAATGATTTGACTCATGCACATAAAATCAGTGGGGAATGTTGTAACCTGACAAGGCTAATGCCATCTTATAAACAAACCGCCATTTCGCCTGTCCAGCTCCTGCTTCCCGCCTAATACCGTTAGATAAGCTTAAAGTTGCAATTCCCCTGTAGTGACGAAATGCACCTTCCCACCCTCTAGCAACCCATAATAAGATGTTCCTTTTGACCAATGAAATGATGCCAAATACCCCATGCCTAAAAGCCTAACCAATAAGTTTGTAAAATTACTTTATTAACCATTCCTATTGGCTTCTGTACAACTGCTTGCTACTATAAAAACTGCTCTCTAACCACCCCCGGGGCTCCTCTCTTTGTTCTGGCATAGAGGACGCCGCTGGGTACCAGCTAAAATAAAGAGCTCAATTTTTCTTTTTGGACACCCTCCCTTTGTAGTCTCATTTATTGGGTACAGCAGGGACCTTTCAGACTTGAAGAATTATTGGTTAAGGCTTCCCTTTGGTGAATAAAGGAGCAGCTGCCTGGGAAATTATCTCAGCCTTTTTCATTAACAGGAAGCCCCAATGATCTCCATAGCCTTTTGGGAAACACACCAATAAATGTTATTAAAATATATTATTGTGATATGATTACATTGGTCATTGACAAAAGATTAAGTTTTCTAGACAATAAGATTTTGATTTAAAGATGTTCTTGTACAAAGGTTTTCATATGGCTATGACATTGTTATTATTTTGTAGTGTATTATATGTATTCATGCCTGCAGATGTGCAGGTCTTCCAAAGTGTAAAATAAGGACTGTTTATGGTGATGGACTTTTCTTTCAGATTCAGACCTCTGCTTTTAACAAAACTTACGTGATGTACATCCCACTAAAGGACAAGTTAGATAAAAGTTTCTTATGTATTAGATAGAGATAATTGATTAAAAGGGTTATGTTATGTCAAAATGGAAATTTAAGTATGTTACAAAATGTCATCATGATTGTCATGCTGCAATATTATGTATGGTTTTTGATTTCTAATTTTCTGTGTAAAATATATAACTCTTAACATTCCATAGGGATTCAAATATGAGAATATCCATGGTTGTTAGAAAATAACAGTTTTATCTCATGTTCTAAGGTGCCTGATATTTAGATGAAAAAGTAATATTAAGCTCACTGCCTTCATTACAATGTAATGTCATTAATCTTCTCTTATGGATGTTCAACAACTGAGGTTTGGAGACCAAAAATTAGAAAGATGGGCTAAGAGGATAGCCAATATTTTGGCCCCTGCCCTTCAAGGTCAATGAGGACCCAGGACATAAGAGAACCTCTGCTGTGACATCCCATAACTCAGTGAGTCCCTGGTCTTCTGATCAAGATTCTAGGACCACAGAGGAAAGTGACTTACGATGTATAGTGTGCCTGAGGAGAGTCACCAGGAGAGAAAAATCTCCCAAGCTTTCACAAAAAGCAACTTGGTCAAGCAATGGCCGTGACTCATCCAGATGGCTGTCACTGACAGAAGAACTAAGAGGTGCTGTGCATGGTTCCAAGGTAGTTCCTGAGGAGACTTAACTGACCTTGATACCCAACAGAAATTATTTAATACAGGTCTCACTTTAACTTGGTCTTGAACATCCAGCAGAAAAAAATAACCACAAAAAAGCTGTCTGCAAATTCCTACAAACATAGCTCCTCCAACTTCAACTGGCCACCCATTGCTTACAACTACAAAACAAAACAAAACATCACAGAGTTTCAATTGAACAGACATTTTGTTATTGTATGGATAAGTCACATTTGTTTGTCAGGTAATAAGTCTATTCATGGTCAGGCAATTTCAGGGGTCAAATGTGTGGGTCCTAGATGGGGGTTAAATACACAGAAAAGCAATTCGGAATACATGAGTGTGGGGAGCAGCTGAAGCTGGAAATTGATCACAGGTGCACTCCTGCTCCATCTCCCCCACCACTGGCGAGAAGGGCCAGCCAGAGAACAAAGAGCAACAAAGAGTGGCCCAGGTGGGCTACTTAAACAAGCTGCTCCACCCCAGAAAACACCTAGCCCCAAGGCATCCCAAGCAATGGGTTGCTAGGATAAGGGGTGTCACGTGATACCAACTTGCTAAATGTATAAATAAATGCATTGCTTTGGTTGAGCAGTTCCTTTCCTTCCATCAGGGGAGAGGGCTCCACCTGACCTCAGCTTTTGTCTCTATTTCTCCATCCTCTCGCCCCCACCCCCCGGGAACTTTGAGAGCTGCGCGGGTGGCAGCACATAAGAAAGCTCCATTGTGTGTGGGGGGTACATAAGAAACCTCTAGGGGGGGTTGACTGTACAGGGAAGTGGCTCTCAGGGTGCACATGAAATCTCTATTAGAGAGGGATTAAGGGAAACTCAGTCATGGGGACCAGTTGACAATGGGAAATAAAATTCTAGGCC
This sequence comes from Erethizon dorsatum, assembly GCA_028451465.1. Taxonomy (NCBI): domain Eukaryota; kingdom Metazoa; phylum Chordata; class Mammalia; order Rodentia; family Erethizontidae; genus Erethizon; species Erethizon dorsatum. The sequence goes on from CM051831.1 coordinate 37,633,361, forward strand.
TAGGGAAACAAAGACGAGGAGAAGGAATTTTTCCTGAGACATTCCCCCAAATAGTCTGCTGCACATAAACACCATTTTCTAGATTTATAAGAGCTCTTAGGATGGCCTTTAATTCTCGTCAGTACAGTTACACATCATAACACCAGTTAAAGTGTTGTAACCTGACAAGGTTAATGCCATCTTATGAACAAACTGCCATTTCGCCTGTCCGGCTCCTGCTTCCCGCCTAATAATGTTAGATAGGCTTCGCCTTTGTTTAGGCTAGATAAGTTCCGTTTCTGTTAAAGTTGCAATTCCCCTGTAGTGATGAAATGCACCTTCCCACCCTCTAGCAACCCATAATAAGATGTTCATTTTGCCCAATGAAATAATGCCAAACACCCCGTGCCTAAAAGCCTAACCAATAAATTTGTAAAATTACTTTATTAACCGTCGCTATTGGCTTCTGTGCAACTGCTTGCTACTATAAAAACTGCTCCCTAACCTCCCCCGGGGCTCCTCTTTGTTCTGACATAGAGGACACTGCTGGGTACCAGCTAAAATAAAGAGCTCTGTTTTTCTTTTTGGACACCCTCTTTTGTTGTCTCATTTATTGGGTACAGCATAAAGTAGTCTAAGTTTTGCCCCAAGAGTAGAAACTAAGTAAATGTGTATGAAAATTTCTATATACTTGTGACACTCATTATTGCTGACTTCACGGTATATTAAAGGTGTTTTCCCAAGTGTACGGGTCTTCAAAGATACAAAACTGGAAAACATCTTATTATACTGGCGACTTCCAACCTAAAGTTGTTTAAGATGATAAACTTTTTTTAGGCTCAAGCATCTGGCTTTCCCTTATGTTATGGCTTGTGTCTAGATGTCCCCACAAAGACTCATGTGGTCGTAGGTGGGGCTTTTTCATAGGTTACTAGATCTATGTGTGTGACTCTGGGACTGATTCATGGTGTGATGCTAGGATCAAGGGAACTAGGATTAAGGGTTTGAGTGCTACCCATTTTAAGTAGCCTGGATAACATATAAGGGATAGAAAGAGCTGTGGTTGTCCCTTGTTTCTTTGCTACCTTCTGCCCACCATGAACTGTCTCTTCTCTGGAATGCCTATCTGCCAAGCCACCCTGCCTTGCAGCCAGCCAATTATGGACTGAAATCTCTAAAAATTGTGAGATAAATAAACCTTTCCTCCTTTAACTTTGGATGTTGGGTATTTTGTCCCAATGAGACAAGTAAGACACCTTTCTTGTGTTCCAGCTACTTATGATAAAATATGCATGTTGATTCAGCATGAGACCACCAGCCAGATGATGCAAATACTTATGCTTATGTGAGTCTTATGTATATGTTATGTATCTGTTACAACACTTAGATGTAGTCAAACACTGTGCAGTGCAGGCAATGTCACTCTAGAAATTAAAGGTTCAAGGCCAGCCTGGGCTACAAAGTGATTTCAAGGCCAGCCTGAACTGCATAGTGAAACCCTATCTCCCAAAAAGACAAAAAAAAGAAAAGAAAAGAAATTAAAGATTGGACATCGATAACCAATAAGGTACATCTATGGACAAGTACAATCTTCTTAAATGGCACTCTATTAAGGGATATGTCATTTAATATCTTGTAATTGGATAGAGATGACTGGAAGGTTGTTCTGCATTAAAGTAAACATTTAAATGTGTTTCAGAGATAATAACAAAACCTAATTCTTCTAATACAATAATGTCGTGATTGTTATGTTAAAATGTTATGGTGCCCTTGATCTCAAGTTTTCTCTGTAAAATTTTATAATTGTTATCTGTTAACATTCTGTAGGGATTCAACTTCTAAGATAACTGGAGTATTTCACTTTTGAATGCTCCCCACTCTTACAGAGTAGCTATCTATCCTCTCTCTTCTCCCTTTTTCTCCACCTTCAAATAAATCATCTTCTCGTAGTTAAAAAAAAAAAAGATAATCATGATTGGTAAGGAAATAATAGTTCCTTGGTTATACCAAATATTTCTAGATAATACCATAAAATTAAACCTACCAATCCCACTGCAATACTGGAGTAACTGACCTTCTGGGCATTTAACAACTGAGGTTTGGAAATCAAGAGCTATGAAGATAACTGGGCTAAGAGGACAGTCAATGTTTTGGTCTGGCCCTCCAGAGTCAGCAAGGACCCAGGACACGAGGGGACCTTTTCTAGAGTACCCAACAACTTTGGTGCATCACCCAACCTCTTGAGCTGGGGGATTGTTGGTCCCCAGAAGGCAGAAGTCAACCAATGTATGGTGTGCTAAAAAGGCGGGTCACCAGAGAGAGAAATGCCTCCGATGCTTCTGCAGGAAGCCACATGGTCAAGCAAGGCTGTGATCCATCCTGGTGGCTGACACTGACAGAGGAGCTAAGCTCTGTATATGGTTCCAAAAGTAATGTCTGGGGAGACTTAACTGACCTTGATATATAGCAAGAAGTTAATTTGGGTCTCACTTTAACTTGTTCTTAATCACCCAGCAGAAAAGTATAACCAAAGACATATAAAATTAATAGTAATAGAGGCTAGACATAGAAAGGAGGCGCTAATCACTGACCCTGCTGGCAGTTTCCAGCTACACCTGTAGGCAGGTCTAGGCGCCAGCTGGTTAAATCGCTACTGCAATCTCTTAAGAACACTGTCTGATGTGGTTCCTTCCCCGATACACCTTTCCATTCTAGTGTTCATGGTTTGGTCAGACATGCTTTAATCTCTTGGTAAAGTTTATTTATCCTTGCCTAGAAGCTGCCAAACTAGTTGTCATATAGATGTAACCAGTGATAAAGTGCCAGCCTCCTTTTACTGAGGCCCTCCCTGCTAAAGACTGCCACCCACTGCTCCATAACAGTGACTCCACTCGGCTCAAAGAAGCCAGATCAGTCATTGCCCGTTTTCCCAACAGCAGCTGGATGGATGTCTCAGAGAGGGGAAATGTAGGGGGAAAGGGTCTGAGGGCAGGGAAAGAATAGAATAAGTGCCTCAGTAGGCTTTCTGGCTAATACTGACCAAAAAGAGTTGAAACATTACTGGAGGAGTGATTAAAAGGACAAAGAGAGAGAGCAGAAGAAACCAGATCAAGAAAGGTATCAAATGGCACTGAGATTTACATTAGTGGATCTGAGGGAGGACTGACAGGCAGAGCACGAAGGGAGCCATGTGCTCAAAACCAAGATAGCTGTTCTTCCCACCTCCAATAGAATGCAGAGGAGACAAAAAGGGAGGGGCTATCAACTTAAAGGAAAACATATAAAAATATATATGTATTCTCACTCTAGGGGTGCTATGTTACTGCACTAGATACACACACATCCCCTTACCAAACCATAATTTGACCTTGTGTGTAAGGCTCCTCCTAACTAACCCATAAATCCCAGGGATAAGGCCCTGACAAGGACGAGCAGGCAGGAAGAAAATAAAGCTCACCTAGGAACTTGCACGTAGCCACTGGCGCCTGGGTTGGGGTCCTGTGGCCTGGGATCCATCTATGAAGGTCCAGAGAGCCAATCAGGTTGTGACAAATTCCAGGTACTGATCTGGGAGGGAGGATTTTATCACCTGATAAAAGGAAGCTGGGAACAAAGACACAGGGGGAATCCATCTGGAAGCCCCTGCCCTCACCTCACATGGGGCAGCTTTGTCTTCTGCTTTTCTCTTACAAATAAATTGTCTTCCCTTTTTTAAAAACTCCATCCCTGGCCAAGTATGGTGACACATACTTATAATCCCAGCACTTAGTCGGCTGAGGCGGGAGGATAACTGTGAGTTTAAGGCCAGCCTGGGCTACATAATGAGTACAAGGCCAGCATGAACTACATAGCAAGACCTGTCTCCAAAAAGAAAAAAAAAAAAAATTATATATATATATATATATATATATATATATATATATATATATATATATATCCCTTGTTGGGAGCAGCTGAGCGGGAGATTGTTCACACATGCAGAGCCGAAAGCAGAGTGCCTAAGGAATGCCCCAAGGGCATGTAGTGCCTAGGGAATGCTGAGAGCACAGAGCCAGCATCCCAGGCGGACAGGTGTTCCAGCCCCGAGGACATGGGGCCTAAGAGGCGAGCTAGTTAAGCAAAGGGGTGTCACATGACAAATGTATAAATAAACGCATTGTGGTGGTTGAGCAGTTCGTTTCCTCCCATCAGGAGAGAGGGCTCCACCTGACCTATGCTTTCTGTCTCATCTTTTTTCTCCATCCTCTTGCCATCCTTCTCCCTGTGAACTTTGAGAACTGTGCTGGACGCAGCAATCCCTTTAATGCATTACTGGTGCTGAGTTTACAATCCAGTTTGGCTGCCCATGCCAGCAGAGCAGCGGTGCACCCTCGATGCAATAATCAGAACTGTATCAAGCCCTGCGCTGAGGGGCAGAGACCATCTGGATTTCCCGACAGCCAGGGAATGGACCTGGGAGCAGAAAGGGTCCTAAGATGCTGCACAGCTGGGCACAGACTCCAGTTCTGAAAATGTAAGGTGTTTCTGGGCCAGGTGTCACAGGGGCTGCAGGGCAAGAGAGGTGGTGTCCCCGCTTGGGACACTGTCATGCATACTGAAACATGTCCAGCCACCAGAGGGAGAGGAGGTGGCTGGAAATATGAGTGCAGAGTCTGCACAACCCTCTGTCCAGGATACTCTCCCAGGCCACCTCTGGGTCACAAAGGGCGACATTTTCCCTGCTCTAGCAGGGCCTGCCCTGCTGGAGACAGAGGAAGAACGGTCAGAGGGGAAGGAAAAGCCAGGTGTGGCTGGTGTCATGGAAGTGAGGAGAGAGTTTCAAGCCAGAACGGTTGGCCCATCACCATGCAGCAGGGCTGGGAGTGTGGTCACTCTGCCCTGTGTGATAAATTATTTACTTGTCCAGATTAAAAAAAAAAAAAAAGACTAAGAGGCAGCAAAAGTGAGCCTTTAGGGGGCCAGTGAGATGGCTCAGCGGCTTAAGCGCCTGCCTGACAAGCACAAGGGCCCGAGTTCGACTCCCGGAACCCACATATGAAAAAAGGGCCAGTGATATCGCCCAGCGGCACGGGCACCTGCTGGCACGTGAGGTCCTGAGGTTGACCCCCAGTACCCACACACACACACAAAAAAGTGAGACCTTAATCCATGCTCTTGCAAGAGTGGTGCCGGTACACACAGACAGGTATGCCCCATTGAGAAGTTGTGCGCTTTTATTCCTAACCTGCAGGAGTCCCTCCCCCATCTCCCATGGCCTGGGATCTAGGGCTCAGCCTATCACAAGCAATCTATCTTGGTTCACACCTGTTATTTCTTCCCCACCCTTCCCTTTTTGTAGTTATTTATGGCCTTTTACCTTTCCAGAACCATAGTTCAGGAAAACTTGTTTAGCTGGTATCCTTACCCCAGAACCTTATCTCTGGTGTGAGTCTTTACAGACTGTGTGTCCTTTTCTGCTAGTTGATGGAGCTAATTCTGTGAAGGAGGGCTTATTAGTGGTTAATGAAATATGGGCCAATTTAAAATATTTTTACCTCTTACACCTATGACCCCAGCCAGACTCTGTTCCACCCAGTGGTTTACAAAAACCTACAAGTCCCAAGATGGAAAACCATGGGTCCTGTTAGCAGAAGAGCATCCTGGGAAAGCCACAGGCAGCTGTCTCCCATTGGTACCCCTACTCCAAGGTATGGATTTTCACAAATATAATTTACATCTTTTTTTGCTTTTGTAGCTTTTCTTAGTTTCATAAACTTACTACAACATTGGAGTTTTGCGTATGTATATCATTAACGACAAAATAAAGACACGAGCTTTTGCAAAAAGAACTCTCAATGAAGAAGAGGTCTGTTGGTGAAGACCTTGAAGACCTTTTCTAACAAATCTTAATGTTGTTTTTCAGAAATAATGTCCCATAAGCTACCCCAAAGGGCATGCGCCAGTGATTATGAGTCTGACATCATTTTGAGTCTTTGCCATTGTTTCCCCTACATGGAAGTGAGAGGAGCCTGTGAGGCCACACTAGCTTGGAGGCGCAGGGCCCAGGGGCCCTGCATTTGGGATTTTGTAGTTGAGTGGTCTCATCCTTCCTGTCATTATGCACATGGGGACACTGAGGCCCAAGGGAGGCAGGAGGGGACCAAAACTTGGCTGCAGTCCTACCAGCCTTCAGGGACACCAAGGCCCACACTCCTGGTGGTTCTGTCCCCCACCACCACCAGAGCAAACAGAGGTGGGAAAGACACTGAGTTTTTGATGAGAAATGGCAAAATATGAAAATAAAAGAGCATATGGAGTCACCCCTGTGCCAGGCCAGCCAGTCAGAGACGCCCGCAAGCACAGTCAGGGGCTTGTGGCTAAGCCCTTTCCCTCTGCTTAGCCTGGGACTTTGACACCATCCATGCACCAATGACATGTGGGTGACTCCTGAGACCAGCTGCCTCCTGCCATAGGCATTGGGATGCTAAAAACTGTCACCTCATATTCTAGCCAAAGACATCATCCACACCTGGATTCCCTAACCTCCGTCCTCCCATATAGCTCTTTGTTCCTGTCCACCCACCCCCAAGCCAGTCCCCCATCCCTCCCTGCCACCCGTTGCCTACACTCCCCACCCCACCCACATCCCCACCCCACCCACCCCAGGGCCTTTGCACCTCAGAGTATCCGTGGGAGGCACAGCTGGCTCTTCCAGTGGTTAAGTGCTCCTGAGGCTCAGGCGGACCCAGCTTGCCTTGCTTCAGCCACCTGACCCCATTTGTCTGCGACTCACCTACTGTCACCTTTCTTTTTTTTTTTTCACTGTGAGCTCTTAGGGCAAGGCTGGGTCTGCCCTCCTCCCTGCTGTTCCAATACTGACCATGCTGTTTTAGGGTGATGCTATATTGGGGTGATGGCATATCAGGGTACTGCCATATTGGAGTGACAGGGTATGCGATTACACCTCTGCCTCCCTCCCCTCAATCCTGGGACAGAAAGGGGGACTGTGGGGAACTGGGCCAGGTGTCAGGGGGGTTGCAGGGCAGGAGAGGCAGGGGCTCAGCTGTCTCAAAACAATCAAATGAGTAACAGTAGTTTGTCTGTCCTTTATTCTTAGGGTGGTCTCTGCTGTCACGACCGTGTCAGTTGCAAGAGCCCAAGGAAGGCTGGTGGTTGTGACAGCATCATTTCTTTAAAGCCGTGCACTGCTTCCATGGTACAACATTCACTTTCTACCTGAAGCTACGAGAACTATGCAGACATCAGGATTATTCTGACCCCCTTGATCACTAACCCTAACTAGCCTATACACATTTGTTAATTAATTCTACTCAGAAGGACTTTTTTATTTGTTTATTTTTGAGACAAGGTCTTACTATGTAGCCCAGGCTCATTTCAAACTCACTATGTAGCCCAGGCTGGCCTTGAACTCGTGTCAGTCCTCCTGCATCATCTCTTGAGTGCTGGTGTTACTGGGTTTTGGGGTGCTTGAGTCTCCTTCTGGAGGTGGTTTCTAGGTTGCGTCTGTCCTGAGCAAAGAATTGGTCAAGACAAGCCCAAATAGTAGCAAAGCTTTACATTTATTAAAGACAGGAAAAGAAACAGGCTCTGCAGAGCAAGTTTGGGTCTAGGAAAATAAGTTTGGGTCGACAGGACAACAGCGGGCTGCTGAGCTCAAGGCCCACTGTGCTTTCTGTATTCCCACCCTGAGGCTGGAGTCAGGTCTGGGCTGTCGTATCAAAACCTGCTCCGGCTTTCACAAAAAGGCCTGGTGCTGGGCTTTGGGAAATGTTCTGCACATGCAGACTGGGATTTTCTAGCTAGCAGGGCATGCCCATTTCCTGGGCAGTCTTGCCAAGCCCTAATCTCCTGTGTGCGCACCACATCTGGCAAGGAGAGAGTTTTTTCTCCCAGCTGGGGCAGGCCTCTCTTGGACTCACCTATTGCTCTTTCACAGAGAATCAATAAATTCATTTTTCTGTTGCTTGATGATGGGTGAGTTCTTTTTCCCACCTGGGGCACTGGCCTTTCCCCACCTGTCCTGCACACAAGGTGCCCACAAACCCCCTTGTGCCCGACTCAACCCCTATCCTGCTTTTTTAACCCTTTTGCTGCCGGCAGGACATCTCCACAGGAATGGGGATCTGAGGGATCCTCCAGCGTCACTCTGGGCTTCTGGAGAGAAGATGCAGCCTCAAGGGAGATGAGGAGCCACCAGAAACAACCCAGCCTGGCAGAGGACCTACATGGTAGGCAATAGAGGGTGATGACCCTACCCACACCACAAGTCCAGGGCCCCTGTGCCCCGGGTGGGCTGCGTTGCCATCTGTGAAGAGGTACATGCTTGGGGGGAAGTACTCACCAGGCATCTGAAGGCCTGGGCAGGAACCCGAGGGCCACAGGGGACTGAAAGGAGGAAGGAACAGGTCAGGCGCCTTGTTGCCATCCCAAGTTCATTCAGGAGGAGGGCTCAGGCCTGCCTACAGGGCAACATCAGTGTCCCCCAGACAGGCTTTGTGGCGTTCCTTGCAACACCCAGTGGGTCGAAGTCTGCTTGGGTTGATTGGGGACTCTGAAGACTGCTAGTTCCAAGGAGCCGGAACATCTGGAAGACATGTTTTGCCAACTCGCACAGAGGCATACCTCACGTAGAAAATAAGGATGCTCCCACAGGGACAATCAGATAAAAAGTTTTCACCAAATTGTCGCTGTGCCTTGCTTGCCTGCCTTGCTACCTAAAACAAACATCTGCACTCAGCAAAACTCTATTGCCTTTGTTGTTCTTCAATAAATCTGGGGGTTTAAGTCAGTTCAGGGCTTCACTCCATTCCAGTGAAGACTCCTGGCCCCTGACAGATATTCTCTGTCTCTCACATCTTCATTCATCTCCCTAACAGGTTTTGCTGGCCTGAACCCACCAGGCTTGAAAGAGGGTGCTGCAGCCTGGCCTGAGTAGGTGAGGGTGGCCAGCCCAGGACTGGGATTTGGATGCTAGTGGACAGGAAGTAGATTCACTGTGAAGAGGAGACAGGAAAATTCACTGCCTTTAAAAGGCAAATGCACTGTAAAGCCTGCTGAGAACACTGGGGTGGGGGAAAGGGCCACTGTGGGCTCAGGCCCCTGTCTAGGTGGGGATCGAGGGGCCCTAGGTCCCCAGAGATCCAGGGACCCTGCCTTTGTTTCAGTGGCCCTGCCTGCACCCTGTGCTGTCTGTAGGCGACTGGGACACACAGTGCCCCACACCTTTGCTTTCTTCTCTACACCTTGGGCAGCTGCAGAGTGGCCCCTAGTGTGGCCACCTGTGTCTACCCACTTTGGCACATGTGGTAACAATACAATAGGCCAATGCAGCTTGTTCACAGTGTAGATATGTCACCAGGAAGTCACCCCTTGCTGGTCTGTGACCAGGGTGCTGTCAGGGCCGGTGATGTCCTCCCTGGTGTCCTCAACCCACCCAGAGTCTGTGCCCGACTCTGTCACTGCCACCACAACCATCAGCCTTTCGTGGACTCTTGCAACTGACACAGTTGTGATGGCCAGAGGCCACCCTAGGAATAAAGGACAAACAAACTCCTGGGCCCTTACCCTGCTACTCATTTGTTTTGAAACAGGTTCTCACTTTGTAGTTCATGCTGCCTAGAACTCACTAGGCAGCCAGGCTGGCTTAACCAATTAGTCATTAAATGTACAACTTGTGTTTTCTTCTGAGCCGATCAGAGACCTAAAAGCAGTTTTTGGTAAAACTTGTGACTCTGCTTAGGCCTACAAATGCCCAATAGGTTACTAAAAGTAGAACAAAGCTTGACCATTTTCTAAAATTCTGGGTCAAATTCTTCTCAGTTCTGCACATTAGATATGTATAGATATGTTAGACATGTAGGGAATATGTATCTAAAAATAGGCAAAACCAGGCCTGCTTGCACATGCCTGTAATCCCAACACTCTGGGAGGCCGAGGCAGGAGGATTACAAGCTCAAGCCCACCTTGGATAGCTCAGTGACTTTGTCCCTTGGGATGTAGCTCAGTGGGAAGGCCCTGGGTTCAATCCCCAGTACAGAAAGAAAAAAAAAGTTGGCTGAACAAAGTTTATTGGCCCTAAATTTACCTAGCCTGTCTCAAGACACAGGACACCAAGATAAGAGGAACTAAAGTAAATTTCAGGATTCAGAGGGACATCAGATCACCAGCCTTTACAAGGTCCAGTTCCAGATCCTTTCCCCTTAGAGAGACACCACTGTCCTGAACTAGGAGTCAACTGGGTCCCAGGAAAAGCGGAGTCTCACAGGACTGAGACTGCCACACAGATGCAAGCACTTCCTGGGGACGAAATCCCCACCTCTAGCCCCGCGATGCCTCCAGAGCCAGGAAACCAGCACTGAGACAGTGACCAAGTGCCCTGCCGCCAGCACCCCTCAGCCTGGTCCCTCCTCCTTCAGGGGCGGCCCATGCCACTCCATGGAGTCCCCTGCAGCTGCCTAAACCAGCCCACCCGGCCCTTCTTCTTGCTCTCCCTAAGGGGCAGCTACATCCTCACCCTCTCATTTCCCAATCTCAGTTCTTCCTGCCAAACCATGCTTTGGTTCTGATTTCCATTAGCACTAAAACGAGGACTCACGCTAGCTGGGGACAGGAGGAGCAGCCAGGGACTTTGGACACGTGTGTGATCTGCCTTTCTAACTTCATCTCCCACCGGAAGCCCCTGTCAAGGTCCTGTCCCATGCCTGGCTGCTCTTCCTAAACCCCCTGGGGTTTGCCTGCAAACCCAGAAGCCCCCTGGTGGCCCATCCCAGAGCCCCGCTGGACCTCCCATCGCCAGTTCTGTGCCCCTGTGCCAGCCCCAGTGTGGCCCAGGGCTCAGGGCAAACAAAGGTTTGTTCAGGAGTGAGGGGTGAGGGCCTCTCCCTAGGAACTCCAGCACGAGGGAAGCCATCATACGGGGCGGCCCCTGTGGAGAGGACCGTGGCTTGGCCACTTCTGGACCAAGGTCTGTACGGCATCTCCTTACTTTGGGGCCCGGGGTCTCCCAGGCCCCTCACTGCTCCCCCACACTCATGAGGCCCTGCCTAACACCCTTGAAGTCCCTTCCACTTGCCCCCCTAACCTTGCCTCTGCCTACAGGAAGGGGTCTGCCTTCCCTTGGGGGTGAGCCTGGCCCCATTTCTGGCTGCTGACCATTGGGAGAGTCTGACATCTCTACTCCAGGCCCTGGGGAGCTGGCCACCATGGAAGGGGCCCCAGGCACCAGGATGACCCCCTGACGCTGGACAGTGGAGTCATCACCCCCGGTCCACCTGGTCCCGGCTGCAGGCAAGAGAGTCAGGCCAGCTTGTCTCCAGGAAGCCACCTGCCTCAGCTGCAGGCCATGGAGAACAGGAGAGGGAGGCTAAAGCAGGGTGGCCCCTACAGCACAGCTGGCAGTGGGAGGTGGGTCCACCTCCATTTTCCAGATGAGGAAGCCAAGGCTTGAGAGAGACTGGGCAACATCCCCAATGACACCAGCCAAGAAAAGGTGACAAATCACATGCAGATCAACCCACCATACAGCCTCCCTTGCCTGCCCCCAGGCCCCCTCCAGTGCTTGGCCTCTGTCCCACATCTCTTCCTGTAGCTATTTTATGCCTGTCACCCCACTGGAGCAGAGAACTTGTCTCTCTCCCTGCCACACTCAGGACATAGTAGGCCCTCAATAAATGTTTATTGAATGAGTGATGTTCCAGCCCCACGAGACTCCAGGTGCCAGCTCATGGGTCCCACAGGCCAGGCAGGGCATCCACAGAGACCATGGGGGGGCATCACATTTTTAAGCCTAGTGGAGGTGTCCTGTGCCTCAGTGAGGGGTATAGGCCTTGGATTTACTGCAGCTACGGGCCGTGCAATCTCAGGGATCTAATCCCCACCCCCACCAGTGGAGAACCAGGGTTTCCTTGGTAACCTGAAAGCTGATCGTGCACTTCATTGCCATCCGGAGACACCACAGTGGGTAGGGACACACAGCCAGTTTAGTGCAAAACTGGCTGCCTATGGTGATCCTATCTCCTGTCTCCCCACCCCTTCTTCCCAGCCACTGCCGGATGCCCTGACCTATGGGGAGAGTCTGACATCTCCAATCCAGAAGCCTGGCACAGGCCGGGATGGAGAGGAGGTGAGCCAGAGCCTGGCCCTCCAGGGGCTCCCAGTCCTCCTCTTCTGGCCCCTGCTGAGCTCTTGGACTATATCTCCTGATTCCCTTCTCAGGCCTCCTTTCTGTTCCCCAAAACACCCCCAGCTCCCAACTCCTCATCTCCACAAACTTCTTCACCATTCCTAATCCGGTCATCTTAACTCCTTTTCACCCAAACTTTCTCTGGCTGAATTTTCTTTTCTGCTAAGATCTGTCCCTCTACCTCCACTGCCCTAGACCTCACCATCTTAAGAAACAGCTGCTGGAGAGAATCTATGCTAAATGCAGACTTGGCTTTTTACTTGTGAGAGGGGAGAAAAAAGACAAAAGCAACCCCCACACAATACTAAAGCATAGGGCACTTTCCAATGACAACACACTGTGGAGGCTCATTACAAGATGAGCATGAAGAAGGAAGCCACCCACTGGTCTCGGGCCTCAGGCCCAGGAGGTACATGGCTAAATGCGCCAACCACGTGGCTTCTCAGAAACATTCCCTCCCTTTCTTCCCCTGTAATCAGGTCATTCTTTTTGCAAGAGGTGCCCCCGAGAAGTGGTTTGGAGCAATCATGGGGTGCAATGGCAGGGTCCTCAAGGCCTGTCTGTTCACCCCATGTCCTTGGGCCCCTTTTTCCATGAAGAAACCAAGGTTCAGAGAAGAGGCAGGGCTGTGCCAGGCATGTGAATTTTGTGATGTGAGCAGGACAGAAGCCATTTTATGCTTCTGTCTGGTTTCAAACTTACTTTCAATGATGTGAGCAAGACAGAAGCCACCTTACACTTCTGTCTGCTTCTAAACTTACCGAGTCTAAACTAGCTTGGGATAGCCGTGCAACTGGTGTGCCTGTGTGACAACTTGTGTGGTAGCCATACAGTGTGATAACCATACAGCCTGCGTGCCAAGAAACATATTTTGTGAACCCTTTCAAGAAACTTACGTTTCCTAAAAATGTATTCTTACCATAAAGAAAAATATATTTTTACCATCATAGGATTAGCACATTATTTGTACACCACATAAGATTAGCACATGTTGTTTGTATCAAATTCCCCATGGCATAAAAAAGGCAGACTCTGGCTGGTCTTTGGCTCAGTCTTCTGGCTCATGCTTGTGGACTCTGACGCGGGTACAGCTCTTCACAGAGCTGCCACTGGAGCTCTGCAACTGTGACCATGGCTCTGCTGGTCTGGAACGCCCCTCGGCTCCCCCGCTGCACCAGTCTCCAGATCGCTGAGCTCCAGAGCTGCCCGTTGGCCCCCTCCCCGTGTTCTCACAGCGTGTTGGCTGGGTGGAAGAAAAGACCCTACGACATGGGCGCTGCCTCCAGCTTCCAACTTATGCCGTGGGTGTGATCCCTTCCAGCTCACTGTGAATGTGAGTGCCCAATAAACCGTTCCATTCGGGAGATTGCTTGGCTCTAGGAATCTTTTGCTTGGCAGATGCTCAGACTCCCTTTGGTTCCTCCTAGCCCCAGGGTGGCCTAACTCAGCCTTTTGGCCTCCAGAATGGCCTCCGTGTCCGCTCGCAACAATTTTGCTCCAGTCCGATGCCCAGCCCAGCGCCCTTCCCCACCCAAGCCCCTTCCAGCATCTGCCCAGACACAGGAGGCTGAGGTCGGGCACCAAGCAGGTGCAGGGCATGGAGACAGAGAAAGAGAGAGAGAGAGAGAGAGGTCACGGGGAAGCCACGGGGTGGGGAGATGGCACGTTCACCCCGAGTGCCTCCTGGGTCTGGGGCCCGAGACCACCACCACCGGGCTGTCCAGAACGTCCCTGGGCAATTTAGGAGAAGCCTCCGCAGCGTGTTGTCACTGGGCAGCGCCCCAGGATCCACACAGGAGGACCCCGAGCACGACGGAGCGCCTCTAAAGTGCCACCCGGCCCCTCTGCGCGTGGGCCCCGCACAGCTGCGGTGGCCTCTTGGTGGCCCTTGCGCTGCCGCACTCTCGGCAGAGGCTTCTTCCCTACCTCCCGCCGCCTGGGACCGGCGGTGTCTGGCCCTGCCCGCCCCGCGCTCCCCACTTCCTGGCCCGGGGCCCCGGCCGCCGCGCGCCGCGGCTCGGCCTCTTCCGAGAGTCCCGGCGCGTCCCCTCCTTCCCCGTCCCCCCGCGTGGTCCCCGCAGCGCTCGGGCTCGGGTTGGTGCCTTCGCCCTCCGCCCGCCTCCCGCCCGGCAGCGCTCAGCTCGTCCGAGAGCCACCGCGCCTGGGGACCTGGCGGGCACGGGGCGCCGGTGACCAGAGCCCCACAGGTCAGAGCCACAGGGACACAAAAATTAAAGCCAGGTGACACGGGCCCGACGAGGGTCGGATCAGCAAGGCGCGGGCAGCGCGGCCGGGCACCGGGGCGGAGGAAGCGACTCTTGGGCCCGGGCCGAAAAACGACCCGGGTGTCGCACAGCGCGGGCGGCGGTGGCCGGGCCGGGAGAGCAAGGTCGCTCCCGAGACCCCGGAGAGGGCCGCGGTGGCTCCTGGCGGCCTGGAGCGGGGCCGCGCCCTCGTCACCCACGACCGCGCAGTCACTCTTCCCGAGAAGACTGAGTGAGCCGGCGGCGGGAGCGGCCGTTAAGGACGTTGAGCCCGAGCGCCAGCCCCGCCCATCTGGCCCCGCCCCCGATGGACCGCCCCGCCCCTCGTCTCCATGGAGACTGCAGGCTTGTCTCCCAGTGGCAGCCTGAGCAGCTGCGCGTGCACTTTCAGCCCTCCCTCTGCTTGTGAGAAACCCTGCCCAGAAGGGTTTTTGGATGTCCAGAGTCCCCAGGGAAGACCAAAGCGTCAAAAAAAAAATTTTTTTTTTCCTGCCAGGGGTGGTGGCGCATGCCTATAATCCCAGGACTCCGGGAGGCTGGGGCAGGATTGCAAGTTTGAGCCAGCCTGGGAAACTGAGGGAGACCCTGTCTCAAGAAAAAGGGGCTGACTGTGGAAATCAGTGTGGAGATTCCTCAAAAAACTAGGATTGGAGGTCCCATTTGACCCAGCTATTCCCCTCCTGGGTATCTTCCCAGAAGAATTAAAAACATTGTACCACAGCTATATATGTGCACCCATGTTTATACCAGCACAATTTGTAATAGCCAGATCTTGGAAACAACTCAAATGCCCATCAACCGAGGAATGGATAAAAAAGATGTGGTATTTTTATACAATGGAGTACTACTCAGCCATAAAGACGGATAAACTGGAGACTTTTATAGGTAAATGGATGCAACTTGAGACCATACTCATAAGTGAAATAAACCGGATGCACATGTGTAAACATCGTATTGTCTCCCTAGTGTGAAAATGCGATTTCACTGTGACTATTCCATTCCTTAGTCTTTTATTTTTACTTAGCTTTTACATGGCTTAATCTTATACTGAGTAATGTTTTTCTCCAAAAGGTATTTGTACATTCTGTAATTCTTGAGTTTGTTAATACATGAAAATGTTTAAAAAAATGTTAGGTAAAATTCTCTGGTGAAACCAAGGACCTGAAATTTGGTAGAATAACTTTTTCTTTACTTTCTTTTTCATTTTCTTTTTGGTGAAAGTTTCAAAAATACAAATTCGGGCCGGTGAGACGGCTCAGCGGCTTAAGCGCCTGCCTTGCAAGCGCGAAAGCCTGAGTTCGACTCCCGGAACCCACATACGAATAAAGGGGCCGGTGATATCGCTCAGTGGCACGGGTGCCTGTTGGCGCGTGAGGTCCTGAGGTCGTCCCCCCGGTACCCACAAAAAAAAAAAATACAAATTCAATTCTTTCAATAGTTATAGAATTATTAATGTTATCTGTATTATTTTAGCTGGGTTTGGGTAATCTATAGTCTTCAAGGAACTGGCCCATTTCTTCTAAGAGCAATAGTATAAAGTTGCTTGTAGTATTCTTCATTATTCTTCTACTAGTTATAATCTGTTGTAATATCCCTTATTTGATCCTGATATTGCTAATTTCTCCTTTTTGTCAATCTTTTTAAAGATTTGTCAATTTTATTGATTCTCCCCCAAGGAAAGTTTGATTTCATTAATATTTTCTATTGTTTTTTCTTCTGTTTTCTTTTTTTTTTTTTTTTTGTGGGTACCGGGGGGTTGACCTCAGGACCTCGCGCACCAGCAAGCGCCCGTGCCGCTGAGCCATATCACCGGCCCCTTTTTCGTATGTGGGTGCCGGGAGTCGAACTCGGGCCCTCGCGCTTGCTGGGCAGGTGCTTAAGCCGCTGAGCCATCTCACTGGCCCTCTTCTGTTTTCAATTTCACTAATTTCTACAATTATTATTGTCATCATTCTATTTGCTATAGGTTTATTTTTCTCTTTTTCTAGTGTTGTGATGTAATACCTAAGATTATTAATTTGAAACTTTGTTCTTTCCTATAGCACTAAATATTTAGTGTTATAAATTTCCCTTGTGGCACTGCTTTAGCTACATCCCACAGATTTTTATTTGTATTATTTTTACTTTCATTCAGTGTTTTTTTCTAATGTACTTGATATTTCTTCTTCAACCCATGGATTACTTGAAAGTGTGCTGTTTAATTTCCAAGTGTTTGGAAGGCTTCTTGTTATCTTTCTTTTAGTGATCTCTCGTTTGATCCCATTGTAGTCAGAATAAAATTTTTTAAATGTGTTAAGGTTTGTTTTATGACACAGGACATGGTGTGTGTTTCTTGGTAAATGTTCCTCCAGCATTTGAAAAGAATATATATTCTGCTGTTGTTTGGTGGAGCTTTCTATAAACATCCATTAGAGTCTTTTGGCTGATGGTATTCTTCTGTATATTTATTGGTTTCCTGACTAGTAGTTCTATGAGTTGCTGAGAACTAGGTGTTAAAGTTCCCAACTATAATTGTGAATTTTTCCATTTCTCCATTCAATTCTATCAGTTTTGTTTATGTACATTGAAACTGTGTTGTTTGGTACACATACATTTAGTATGGCTATATCTTCTTTGTGGATAACACTTTTATCATTATGTAATGCCCTTCTTTGTTCCTGGTAGTCTTCTTTGCTCTTATATCTACTTTGTCTGCCATTAATATAACAATTCCTGCTTTTTAAAAAGTCATTGTTTACTTGATATTTTCTAATCATTTTACTTTCAGTGTGCTTATTATCATCATACCTGAAATGAACTGCCTGTACCCAACTTATATTAGATAATAAATTGAGTTTGCAATCTCTAAAAATAAATAAATAAATAAATAAAATAAAAATTAAAGAAAAAAAAGAAGGGGCTGAATCCAGATCTGGGTGCAGTGGTGCACTCCTGTCATCACAGCACTCAGGAGGCTGAGGCAGGAGGATCATCACAAGTTCGATGCCAGCCTGGACTACGTAGTGAGTTCAGGGACAGTCTGAACTACATAAAGAGACCCTGTCTCAAAAAAACAAAAGAAAAAAAGGGGGGGAGCTAGGATGTAGCCATGCTGCAAGCCTGGGGGTCCTTCCTGTCTGCATTCACTCCTCTGGGATGTTTTTCCACTTAAATTTTGTCCCAGGGCGAGTGATTCAAAACAACAACATCAAATCCAAACAGCAAAAGATGAAAGCACTCACTGCATCTCTTCCAGGATCCACAACAACCTGACTGGGCAAGTGATACAAAGGAGCGGCGTTTTCTTCCCTCTGAGTACTGTGGATGGAACCCAGGGCCTTGCTCACATTAGGCAAGTGCTCTCCACTGAGCTACACCCCAGCCCTTTTTGTTTTGAGACAGTCTCACTCAGTTGCCCAGGTGAAACTCAAACTTGCAATTCTCTTGCCTCAGCCTCCCAGAGTTCTGGGATCACAATGTGCCAATGCACCCAGCTTCAATCATTATTTTAGCTGAATTGTTTCATGGTACATTTTTTACTTCCTTCCCATTTTGAATGTTGATGAAAGCAAAGAATTTTCTCCTTTATCTCTAATGATGGTGAACTGTTGAACCAGGTGCCTCACACTCTCAGTGGGGTGGGTCTGCCTCAGTTTATCCAGGGACTGTACTCCATCACTACAGTGTGGCTGCGGGGTAAATGCAGAGGCTTGCAGACAAACCTACTGGTGTGAACCCCAGGTTCCCCTGTGTGACTCTGGGCAGATCTGTAACAGGGCCCGAGGGGCAGGGCCTGCAGGTGCCAGTGGGTACTCAAAGCAGGGTGAAGCTTGAGCTCTGCCCACATTTTAGCTGTCTCCTCTATTTCCTTAGAACTAGAAAAGAGGCCAGGAGTTCAAGGCCAGCCTGGGCAACACAGCAAGATCTCATCTCAAACACAAGACAAAAAAAGACTCTTGTTGTCCGACTGTCTTTATTACTAGTGGTAAAAGTCCTAGACCACATACCCAGCATGTGTGAAGCCCTAGGTTCAGTTCCCAGCACTCCCTCAAAAATATACCACCACCAGCAGCAGCAGCAACATCATCATCATCGCCTGCTCATCCCTCCCACATACAATGAGAATGCGCACGTGGAGCACTGAGCCCTCTACCCGCTCCAAAGAGCGCCCTCCCGGGTTTCTGTGGGCAGGCCTGAAATACTTGCGGCTGAGGGATCAGCACCCGGGACAGCGGCCGTCGGCCCGGTCCTAGACCACTGGCGCTGGGGAAACCCGGAAGCGGATCAGTAGGGAGCGCAGAACTTCGAGGTTCAGACCTGCAATTCTCGGCCCGCGGGGGGGGGGGGGGAACTGCCGCTAATTAAAACCAGGCAGCGATCCAGTGTGGCGGGAGCCGTGTAGACGCTCTGGTTTACTCTAACGACTGTGCAGATTTTTATTCTTTTTTTTTTGTGGGTACCGGGGGGGTCGACCTCAGGACCTCACGCACCAGCAGGCGCCCGTGCCCCTGAGCGATATCACCGGCCCTTTTTTCGTATGTGGGTTCCGGCAGTGGAACTCGGGCCCTTGCGCTTGCCAAGCAGGCGCTTACACCGCTGAGCCATCTCACCAACACAGATTTTTATTCTTAATTCTATTGTTATTTGGTTATTGCAGTTATTGTAACCTTGCTACTTGGATTTGGACCACCCTGAGTTTTTCCTCCTTTCTTTCTAGCCTGTTTTCATTTGTCTTACTTTTCTCTCTTTTAGTTCTCCTTTATTAGTATTTGTTGATTATAATAAGAGTTTCCCCTTTGACCTGTTCCCTCTTTTAGTATGTCTTCCCTTCTCTATTTCAACTCTGATCCTGCCTTGCTCTTAGTCCTTCTCCACATTATCTCTCCTCTTTGTCTCCACCTATCTAATGGCACAAATATAACAGGAGACAGTAGAAGTGCCTTAGAGAATAAGAATTAATCAGTGCTATAAATTAAACAGTACCATTGAAGAGTATGTCGGGGTAATCCTTAACAAAACTGGGATTAGAGGAACCAAACAAAATTACCCACAGACATATTAACAGACACTGACAATCTCACAGCCTCCCTCAATCTCTACATCTGCACACATCCTCTTACCTGCACAAATACTCTCTCCAAACTCCTCAACACCAGCTATTTACCCCAGCTATAAAACAACTCCAACAGTCTGACTTCCTGTGTTCTCCTTTCACCAATTGACCTTTTTCTTACCTTTGTGTCCTCCCACTGACACACCCCCACCCTTTACCCTTCCTCTCCACGCCCACCACATCCCACATCCCAGGACAATATAGTCCGTATGGGCATTGACAAAGGGTGAAATTATCAAAGCAAGTTTTAATGTTTATGATTGATGTATGTTTGGTAATTGTCTGCTTACAACATAGTGTCAGGGTCCATCCCAATGAACTGAATGGCTTGAAGGGCTGAACAATATGTCTGGACAAATAAAAGCACAAACATCACGGGACTATCGGAGACCTCTGCAGTGGATTTTAATCTCCTGTCAAGTGTTACAGCACATGGCAGAAAGAAAGAGCAAGAGACAAAATAGGGGTGCAGCAGGGATCTGGGATGACCAGTTGTTCATGGGGAAAAAAAGACCATGAGGCACCCAGAAGCTTGGTATTTATTCATTGAGGAGAATTGTGAGGGAATTGTGGCTGAGTGTGTTAGACAAGTAGAGAGGCTGGCAAGGCTTGTAACAGAGAAACAAAACATTCTTGTGCAAGGGACAGGAATAGCCAGATCTGCATTATAGTTAATGAGTAACCTGCTTTGTAGCTAATTTGGGGAAGGAATTTTCCTCTGGAGTCATGCAGGCCTCAGTGGAAACATCATCTCATATCTTAGCTCCATGGTATCACAGCTCGTTTATCTGAGCTCAACCATGGCCGTTGATGATAAACAATGCTTGTCCATCGTCAAATGCCTGCTTTCATGAAGATACGTAAACAGCCTTGGCCAGACTCACTAACTAAACTGAAAGCCAGTTTAGGGAAGTCACCTCTACACGGCCTGCACAGCTCACAAGTGAGCACAGTCATACTTGGATCTGGGGGAGGGCGGCGTGGTGTCCTCCACACTGGACAACAATCTAAAGAAGTCCTCATATAATTAACAAACTCCTCTCAATCTATTTAACCTCCAGCCTCAGAACCAAAAAAATTATATATATAAATTGTATATATACATAAAATTATATATATATTATATAAATTATATATAAAATTATATATATACATATATATGGTATATGTGTGTGTGATATTTACGCACAATGGAGTACTACTCCACCGTAAAAAAGGATAAACTTGAATCATTTGTGGAAAAATAGATGCACCTTGAGACCATAAGGTAAAGTGAAATAAATCAGACATAGAAGCTTATTAGCTCATGGTTTCTCTTATATGAGAAATTCAAAGTATACATAAAGAGAAAAATAAATAATTGGAGACATGGAGTTAGACCTTTTTCAAATGGAAAGGGACAAAGAGATGGAGCAAGGGTGGGGGAGACAAAGTAAAAATGAAGGCGTGTCATGTACATTTACCACCTCCCCATGATACATGTAATCATTATGTACTGCAAACAAGTACTAATAACAATTTTAAAATATTTAAAAGGTAGCCAAGTCTACTTAAGTGAAAAGACTGCAGCAGGTGTTCATGCTGTACTCCCCTCAGCTGGAATCACAGTGAAAGACGAATGTACTCAAGTGGAATTCATTTCTAAGAACACCTTTCTTTGCCCCACTTTGTTCTAACAGATCCTCAGCCTCCAAACCCAACTGCTGTGAAAAAAAAATTAGCTGTAAGGCACATAATTTTTAAAACCCAGGTGTCAGCCCACTCAGGGGGCCCAAGGGAAATTTTCACAGGTGAGGTCCCAAGGTTAAAGAATGCATGTGTGCAAGACATCAGCAACAACAGCAGGCAGCATGGAGCAGAGAACCAGAACAAGAGTGCAAGAGAGTAAGAGAACCTGTGTCTTTATTGTATAATTCTTATACAGGTTGTTATCTCATGTTTACATTCTTACATAGTGCCATAACCAGCGCATGTGTGTTGATCTGTGCTGTCATGGTTACATAACTGTATCCCACTGTGTGCCAGCACCAGACAAGTGGGGTCACATCCTCAGGTGTCCTTAGACCCCCCTGAGCTTTGAAGCAGTCTGCGTGATTCCTCACACTGGGGTAATTTTTATTTCATGAATTGTTAGGCCACTGTAAGCTGAAACGTGCTTCAAGAAGCCCATACACTTTTTCATTAACCACAGTTAGATGCATTTGGGAATCCACAAGTGTGTTTCAGAGTAGGACCTAGAATGTACTGCCACCTCCTCCACACCCCACGCTCAGCACGGCGGCTCCCCTAAGGAGGATGAGCCTCAGGGCTGTCATGGTCAATCATGTAGAAGCCATGCTCTTCGATAGCCCGGTACAGCGTGATGTACTTAGAGGCCAACCTCATCCTTGGGACCACATATTTCTCTGTGAACTCGGTCTTGTCCAGTTGTTCCTTGCCTTCAGTGGCCAGAACGCAGTTAATGAATGTGAGGGAGTAGCTGTAACAGTTGTGGTGGTCTTCCTTATACCTTCCAGAACAGGGCACAGAGAAGAAAAGTCTGAGATGAATTTATTGACATATTCAAGAGAGGGGCCCAAGCTGGCCTTGAATTCCTGGGCCTGAGGAATCCTCCTGCCTCAACCTCCCCAGTACCTGGGACCTCAGGCACATGCCACCACACTAGGCTCCTGAGAAGGCTCAGGAACAGGCCGTGAAGCTACAAAATGACTTTCCTAATGGAACTTGGTTCTCAGTTAGCTGTGGAGCTTGGAGAGATGCAGTTATGAGGGATGACTGGCATCTTGAGCTACTTGCTGCGTGGGGACAGGTAGGAGACACTCCCAGAGAGTTCAGGAAGCAGTTGTGGGGAAACAGTCCACTGGGAGAACTGGAGTGGGATTCTAGATTTTAGCAGTGGAATACTATCTAAGTTTATGATCTCCCACAGTACCTAAACCCATTAAAGGGAAGCCTAAGAAACCTTGAAATTATTTCAGGGCCCCTTAGACCCTGGGCCCCTCTCTCGAATAAGTGCTGTATACATCCTTTAAAGTGTTGAAGGAGAATGGAATTGAAAAATTAATTGCAAAATTGCTAAAACTAAAAAAAAATTAGAGCTTTAAATATTTTTACATTTTAAACATTGCTTAATTTTTTTTTTTTTGTGGGTACCGGGGGGTCGACCTCAGGACCTCGCGCGCCAACAGGCACCCGTGCCGCTGAGCGATATCACCGGCCCCTTTTTCCGTATGTGGGATCCGGGAGTCGAACTCGGGCCCTCGCGCTTGCAAGGCAGGCGCTTACGCCGCTGAGCCATCTCACCGGCCCACATTGCTTAATTTTTAAGAGTGAGTTTTACTATATATGTAAAAGTACTGATTAAACAGACTAAACACCAACTAAATGGAGGGCGATGCTCTTGTGACAGTTCATCCTAATTGTCAGCCTGACCAGACTGAGACATGTCTGGAGAGGGGACTGGGTCATGGGGTGCTGTATTAGTGGATTAATCCTGGTGTCCACAGCTGAGTATGCTTTGAGGAGGTGGGACCTGGTCAGAGGACGTGGTCCCTGCTGGGCCTTCAGAGAGTGCAGCCATCACTGGTGCTCTTTCCAAGCTGCTCTTCTTCCAGGCCACCATGAGGTGAGCCACAGTCCTCTACCAGACCCCTCCACCATGATGGTCGTGCTTTGGAGCCAGCCAACCATGGACTGAACCCTCTGAAACTGAGCAAATCAAATCTCTCTTCCTTTATACTGTGGGTTTCAGGTATGGTGTCTCAGCAACTAGGAAGCCAACCAAGACAGCTCTGACCCTTCCAGCTCTTAAATGCTGAGGCTGGAGATGCAGCTCAGTGCTACCACCCCCAGCACCATCAAAAAAAAAAAAAAAAAAAAAAAAAAAAAACCCAAAGCTGAGGCTTTGCTGTGTAAGTGTGTGCTGAACCCAGCAGAAAACCTGAAGCACTCCACCTTGCCAAATGTCCCCATGGTGCTACACATGGCCAGCCCGACCACAAGATCACCCACATACCTGTGCGGCAGCCAGGCCCCATGGCCCGAGAATTCCTCCAGGTACCTGTCCCACTGGTCCTGCAGCCCCAGCATGCCAGGTTGCAGGAGCGGCACAGCCAGGCTCTGCTCCCAGCCTGCCCTGTCCCGCTGCACGCCACACCTGTCGTAGTTGTACACCACTCCTGCGGACAGAGTCAGCAGCCTTCAGGAGGAGCGCATCTGCAGGGAGCGCCCAGCAAAGGACAGCAGCCTGCCTGGGACTGTCCGTAGTGAAGAGAGGGGTCACACCTTCCTCATGTCACCATGGACAGGGGCAGGGGCAGGGATGAGAGGCAGGGGGATGATGTGGGCTCAGCACCCCCACCTCAGCAGCACAGCCTTTCCTTCAGGGACCCCAGTTCTTGCTCTGCCTGCTGTGACATTGATCCCATGAAATGGGAGACAGCTGGGAGCTGGGGTGCAGCTCAGTGGCAGAGCACAGGCTTACCAGGCTTGAGCCCTGGGTTCATTCCAGACAGGAAAGACAGATTTCTAGGCTAGCTATCCTCTTCATTTGGGTCAAACTGAGAGTAAATTCATTTCCTCCTTCACCATCATTTCTTTTTGTTGGCGGGCCACCAAATCCAGTCAATTGGGACCCCCAGAGTCAAGCCTCTGGCTGGAGTGGGTCCCTGACAACAGTTCGTGGTACAAACCAGGCATGGTGACACTGGGCAGGCTGAGACAGGAGGACTGCAAGTTCAACACCAGCCTAGCCAACATTACAAGACCCAGAGACAAGAGAAAAATAAAAATGGGTGGTACAGCCATGCCTGGTGGTGCACACCTGTAATCCCAGCACTCGGCAGGCTGAGGCAGGAGGATTGCCATGAGTTCCAGGCCAGCCTGAGCTACAGAAGTGAGCTCAAGGCCAGCCCACACTACATAGCAAGACCCTATCTCAAAAACAAAACAAAACAAAACAAAACAAAACAAAACAAAAGGTGGTACAATTGACTGCACATGGGGATGTGAATTTTAAAATGCAGTTCTAGGTTTCAGTTCAGGGAGTCAGTTTCTCCTGCCTCCAGAGGAAAGAAAGACTATACCTAGAGGCCTGCACTGCTTCCTGGGAAGGGCTCTGCCCAAGCCCTTCTGCTGCCGAGGAGAATGCTGGCTCTCAGGTTGCAGAGTCTGTGATCTCAGAGCTGCACCTGCAGCTCCTATATTTACATCCCCAGCCCTTTTCATTTTCAGACAGGGTCTTGCTAAATTGCCCAGGCTGCCCTTGAACTTTCAATCCTCCTGCCTCAGCCTCCCAGTGTGCCATGTTTACAGGTGGGTACCACCACATCTGGCTCTTTTTTTTTTTAGTGAACCCCTGTAGGCTTCCTACACATGCTGAGGAGTTGTACCTCATTTTATTCCTGGAGCCAGGCATGTGGGAACCCATGGTATTGGGTTACCATGGGGTTGGGGAATTGGGCCTGGGTTCAGAATCTGATTTGGGGGCCAGGCGTTATGGCACATGCCTGTAATACCAGCACTCAGGAGGCTGAGGCAGGAGGATGAGTTCCAGGCCAGCCTAGGCTACATAGTGAGTTTAAGGCCAGCCTGGACTTCATAGCGAGACCCTGTCTCAAAAACAAAACAAAACAAAACAAAACAAAAACCCCAAAAAATAAACCCTCAGATTGGACACAGGAAGTGAGATCTTGGGCAGCTCAATCTCTCTGGATGTCTGTTTCTCCTTCCTCCCCTAAAACCCAAGGAAAAGTGTGCAGGTTTGTGAGGCTCTTCAATGAGAAAACACTGCTGCCTTTGAGGCACTGGGGTGTGGTACATGGTACCCCAGAGCCCAAGCTCAGCACACAGCAGCCCTGGCTCCGCCCCAGCAGGGCACGGAGGAATCACCAGCTGAACGTGACCGAGAAAGATTACATCGCCTCTAGAAATGCCGCTGTCCTCTAACTCAGTGCTGTGTTTGTTTTTAAGCTAGAAAAGAAAGTGAAAATGCACTCACCATTTGTGTTAGTTATTCCAACATGAAGGTCGGACCTTCCATCATACTCCCTGTAAGAAAGGTATTATTTTTTCTTTTATGAAATGGAGTCTCTCTGTTGCCAGGGCTGGTCTCAAATCCTTGGGCTCAAGCGATCCTCCTGCCTTAGCCTCCTTTGCATCTGGGACAATGGGTGTGTACCACTGCACTGCTGTATTATTTGCTGGTGGACATACACCTGGTATGAAGCCTTCATATTTAAAATAAGGGAGCAGGACAGGGCCAGGCCTTGCCATCACTCCAGGTGAGCAGAAGCTGGGTTTGAGAGCTGGCTGAGTGACAGTGTGCCTGATGTAGGAAATGTTCCCATGGCACTGCCCCAAATCTGGCACTCCAAAGGCCAGTCCTGCTGGAATATAAATTCAACATCCACCTGGCTCCCACAGGACTGCCTGGAAGCTGGTTACAGCTGATGATGATGATGATTATTATTATTATTATTATTATTATTATTTTCAGTACTGGAGATTGAATCCAAGCAGTGCTGGACAGCCCTTTTTAAAATTTCATTTTGAGACAAGGAAATTCTTGCTAAATTGCCTGCCTCAAACGAGATCCTTTTGCCTCAGCCTCCTGAGCAGCTGGGATTGCAGTATACAGCACTGGACCGGCTGCAGGAGCACCTGGTTCTCCTCCCTTCCTTCTGTGGAAGCTGACAGCCTGGCCCCAGGCTGGTGAGGTGGGACGGGCCTCAGTTCCACAAGTGCAGTGCCTGTGTTGCTTTACAGCTGCGGCTGCTCCTGCTTCTTCTTCCTTTCCTGACGTTACTCTTCATTGTTGCTGGGGGTTTTGTGGGGCTGGGGATGGAACCCAGAGCCTCGTGCATGCCAAGCATGTGCTCAGCCACTGAGCCACCAGAGCCCCTTGGTGTTCTCCTTTACACAGTCCATACACTGACCAACTTAACTCCTTATCGCGTCATCTTCCCAGGATGTCACTTAGGAGTGCAGGGACACTGAGCACATCGCTTTCTGCACTCTGTGTCTGCATCAGTGAAATGGGCATATCCTAAGCCTCTCAGCAAGCTGGCAGGAAAATCAGAGGCTGTGTGTGTGTGTGTGTGTGTGTGTGGTACTGGGGATGGACCCCAGGGCCTTTGCTTGGAGCTGCATCCCCAGCCCTTTTTATTTTTTTATTTTGATACAGGGTCTCGTAAGTCACTAGGTTGCTCAGGCTGGGCTCGAACTTGTGATCTTCCTGCCTCAGCCTCCCAGAGTGCTGGGATCACAGGGGTGGCCACCAGGCCCAGACAGAGGTAAATTTTAAAATGGTAATGCTGATGAGCTTGGTAGTTGCTATGGTTTATATCCAGATGTCCCCCAGGAGCCTCATGCACGCAGAGGCAGGCTTGTGGAAGGTGATGGATTTGAGAACTTAGAGCTGACTTGCTGTTGAAAGGCAGAAGAGCCGGCACTGGGGCGTGTCCTGAAAAGGGTGGCTCTCCCTCTTCAGCTCCCCCCTCTTCACTCTGCTTCCTGTCTGCCAGGCCCTGAGCTCTTTCTCCTCTGCAATGCCCCTCTGCCATGCCATTCTGGCTTGGAGCCAGCCAACCGTGGACCAGAACCTCAACAAACTGTGAGCCAAGGTTAGCCTCTCCTCCTCAAGCTGTGGGTGTCAGGTATTGTGTCTCAGCAGCGAGAGAGGGACTAAGACAGTGGTGTATGCCTATAACTCCAGCTACATAGGAGGCTGAGGCAGGAGAATTGTGAGTTTGAGGCCACCCTGGGCAACTTAGTGAGAAACGGTCTCCAAAAAGGGGGTGGAGTGGAGATAGTATAGCTCAATGCAAAGGCCCTGGGTTCAAGCTCTGGTACCCTCCAGAGAGGGAGAGGGTGAGGGAGAGACAGACAGACAGACAGAGACACAGAGAGAGACAGAGAGGGAGAGACAGAGACAGAGGGAGACAGAGGGAGACAGAGACAGAGGGAAGCAGAGGGAGACAGGGGGAGACAGAGGGAGACAGAGAGAGACAGAGGGAGACAGAGACAGAGAGAGACAGAGGGAGGCAGAGGGAGACAGAGGGAGACAGAGAGATGCAGAGGGAGGCAGAGAGAGAAAGAGGGAGACAGAGAGATGCAGAGGGAGACAGAGGGAGACAGAGGGAGACAGAGACAGAGAGAGACAGAGGGAGGCAGAGGGAGACAGAGAGAGACAGAGGGAGACAGAGGGAGACAGAGGGAGACAGAGACAGAGAGAGACAGAGGGAGGCAGAGGGAGACAGAGAGAGACAGAGGGAGACAGAGAGAGACAGAGAGAGAGAGAGACAGAGGGAGGCAGAGGGAGACAGAGGGAGACAGAGAGATGCAGAGGGAGACAGAGGGAGACAGAGGGAGACAGAGGGAGACAGAGACAGAGAGAGACAGAGGGAGGCAGAGGGAGACAGAGAGAGACAGAGGGAGACAGAGGGAGACAGAGAGAGACAGAGAGAGAGAGAGACAGAGGGAGGCAGAGGGAGACAGAGGGAGACAGAGACAGAGAGAGACAGAGAGAGACAGAGGGAGACAGAGGGAGACAGAGGGAGACAGAGACAGAGAGAGACAGAGGGAGGCAGAGGGAGACAGAGAGAGACAGAGGGGGAGAGAGGGAGACAGAGAGAGACAGAGAGAGAGGGAGACAGAGGGAGACAGAGACAGAGAGAGACAGAGGGAGGCAGAGGGAGGCAGAAGGAGAAAGAGAGATGCAGAGGGAGGCAGAGGGAGGCAGAGGGAGACAGAGAGAGACAGAGGGAGGCAGAGGGAGACAGAGAGAGACAGAGACAGAGAGAGACAGAGGGAGACAGAGGGAGGCAGAGGGAGGCAGAGACAGAGAGAGACAGAAGGAGACAGAGGGAGGCAGAGGGAGACAGAGGGAGACAGAGACAGAGAGAGACAGAGGGAGACAGAGGGAGGCAGAGGGAGGCAGAGGGAGACAGAGGGAGACAGAGACAGAGGGAGACAGAGGGAGGCAGAGGGAGACAGAGGGAGTCAGAGACAGAGGGAGGCAGAGGGAGACAGAGGGAGACAGAGAGGCAGAGGGAGACAGAGACAGAGAGAGACAGAGGGAGACAGAGAGATGCAGAGGGAGGCAGAGGGAGACAGAGGGAGGCAGAGAGAGGCAGAGGGAGACAGAGAGAGACAGAGGGAGACAGAGACAGAGGGAGGCAGAGGGAGACAGAGGGAGACAGAGAGAGGCAGAGGGAGACAGAGACAGAGAGAGACAGAGGGAGACAGAGAGATGCAGAGGGAGGCAGAGGGAGACAGAGGGAGGCAGAGGGAGACAGAGGGAGACAGAGCGAGACAGAGACAGAGAGAGACAGAGAGATGCAGAGGGAGACAGGGAGACAGAGGGAGACAGAGGGAGACAGAGACAGAGAGAGACAGAGGGAGGCAGAGAGATGCAGAGGGAGGCAGAGAGAGACAGAGGGAGGCAGAGGGAGACAGAGGGAGACAGAGGGAGACAGAGGGAGACAGAGACAGAGAGAGACAGAGGGAGACAGAGGGAGACAGAGGGAGACAGAGGGAGACAGAGACAGAGAGAGACAGAGGGAGACCGAGAGATGCAGAGGGAGGCAGAGAGAGACAGAGGGAGACAGAGGGAGACGGAGACAGAGAGAGACAGAGAGATGAAGAGGGAGACAGAGGGAGACAGAGGGAGACAGAGACAGAGAGAGACAGAGGGAGACAGAGAGATACAGAGGGAGGCAGAGGGAGGCAGAGGGAGGCAGAGGGAGACAGAGGGAGACAGAGACAGAGAGAGACAGAGGGAGACAGAGGGAAGCAGATGGAGACAGAGGGAGACAGAGACAGAGAGAGACAGAGGGAGACAGAGAGATGCAGAGGGAGGCAGAGAGAGGCAGAGGGAGACAGAGACAGAGAGAGACAGAGGGAGACAGAGAGATGCAGAGGGAGGCAGAGGGAGACAGAGCGAGGCAGAGTGAGACAGAGACAGAGAGAGACAGAGAGATGCAGAGGGAGACAGAGGGAGACAGAGGGAGACAGAGACAGAGAGAGACAGAGGGAGGCAGAGAGATGCAGAGGGAGGCAGAGAGAGACAGAGGGAGGCAGAGGGAGACAGAGGGAGACAGAGACAGAGAGAGACAGAGGGAGACAGAGAGATGCAGAGGGAGGCAGAGGGAGGCAGAGGGAGACAGAGACAGAGGGAGGCAGAGGGAGACAGAGGGAGACAGAGGGAGACCAAGGGAGACAGAGAGACGCAGAGGGAGGCAGAGGGAGGCAGAGAGAGACAGACACTGGATGTGCTGGTTGTGTGCTCCCTCATTAAAGCAAGCATCCTGGGAGGTAATGCAGTCAAGGACACTGAGGACACAGGTGGCTGCCCTGCCTCTGACAGAGGACCCCTCCAAGCTACACCTGCACCAAACCCCAGGTTTGGCTCCCCACTTCCTTCCCTGACACCCTGCTCAGTCCCGAAACGCTGCTTATTGGGCAGCAGCTCTGGCACAGGAGAGGCTGTGGAGGCCTGGAGGATGGGCTCAGTGGTGTGTGTGCTGTCACCGAGCCCAGGCACCTGCAGGCCCAGACCCAAGGCTCTGAGAGGGCCCCAGGGCCTGTTGGCCTCAGCTGTCCTGTCCTATCCTGGGAAGGCCCAGGGTGCAGTCTGCTTAGCACCCAGCCTGCAGCCAGCCCTTCTGTGCACTTCGTTTTACTTCCTGCCTAGAGGGAAGGAAGAGAACGGACCAAGGGAGTTAGTAAGCAGGACTGTGAGCTCCCAGGCAGCAGCGCTTTGTGCCAGTGGCCTGGGAGAATCACTTGAACCCAGGAGTTGGAGGCCAGCCTGGCAAAATAGCAAGATACTCCCTCCCCACACCACAGGAAAAAAGCAGTAAACAAAACCGGCACCCTGAGGGATCCAAGTGTTAAGAGTCAACTTCAAGGGTCATTCCCTGTAGCTATACACAGGACTGAGTGTGTTTCTTCAGGCACGCGCATCATTCAGTAACACACATACTGTTTAAAAAACCCGGCTCATTCAGGGCCAGTTCCAGTTCTACACAGTGGAAGAACAAGGCATCATCCTTTCTTTTGATTTCTGAACTTGATCAAAGCCAGGTGGCATCCAAGGTAGAAAGGCCCCGGCTCTAAATATCAGCTTAGGGGCGGGGGTGGCTCAGTGGTGAGCACCTGCCTCCCTCATAGGCCTAGCACCGAAACACCAAGCGAACAGCACCGAACCTGGCCTGGCTTCAGTGTAAGCCCACACAGAACAGTCTGTCAGTGCTGCGCTCCAGCTCAGCCATCGCATCCAGCTGTGGGGAAAGTGATGTTTGGGGTGGGATTTTGCAGGTAGCCTCTTAGCACATCTCCTGTACTTCTCGCTCACCATCCTTAGGACGGCAGGCGCACCATCCTTAGAGTGTGCGCGTGCACGGACATGGGTGTGTGTGTGTGTATGTGTATGTATGTGTGTGTGCTGCTGGATGGGACCAGGGCCTCACCCTGCAAGGCCAACACTCACCTCTGTGCCGCCCCAGCCCCACACACTCATTTCCATGGAACGAATCGGTCTACACATCAGGATCTAAAGACAAAGCCCTGAAAGAAGCCCCCAAACCCCACACTGTCTGCTGCATATAGGAAAAGGAAGTGGTGACTGTGACACAAAACAAGTTTGCGCCATTCAGCACAACACTTGGAAGATGCAGTACCTGAGAAACGTGCCCCGGGTCGGCCTGAGGAGGAAGGAGCACTTTTCCTGGTGCCCGTCACTGAAGGGGCTGGAAATGCTGATGGGGGCATCAGCCAGCTCTGCTGAGCCCAGGGCCTTTCGGCAGTGGGGGCAGCACCCCGGCACCCTGAAGCTGTAGATGGATCGCTTACAGTGGTTGAATTTAATCAAAGGCTTCCCAGCCTCGGTGCCATGCATAGTGTTTGTCCCCACGGAGCCAGGAAAGGGTTGTGGAGACCTCCTTTCCCTCCTTACACAGCTGGCCTGTGCCAGCTGCACTGCACTGCCGTGTAACCTGATGAGGGCAATGTCAACAAGCCTACAGGGAAGTAAGGTTAACCAGTAACCAGGCTGCCCGAGACTGAGTTCTTAAAGAGCTAGTTCTCATTTGTACTCAATGACCAAGTTTCTTCTTCCTAGGCCCTGTACATTTTGCACCTGGTGACAGCCAGCTCCTATTCATCTCTCAAAGCCCTGTTTTGCTGTGCAGGCTTTCTCAGCTTCTTCCAATCTTTTCTTGCACTGCCCTCTGGATTTCTATTTTGACCAGAACCTCATTATTTAATGAGTCTTTTAGTTTTTATCTTTCCCATTAGTCTGAGAAGTCCTTGGGTTTGGGAACTGAGATGTATGTATGTATGTATGTGTGTATGTTTTGTTTTGTTTTTTTTTTTTTGGTGGGTACCGGGAGTTGAACTCAGGACCTTGCGCTTGCCAGCAGGCGCTTGTGCCGCTATCTCACCAGCCCTTGTGTGTATGTATTTTCAGGACGGTGATAAGCACTAGCCTAGCATATGGGAGGCCCTGGGCTCTGTCAGCAGTGGCACATCACACACCGCATTCGAGCATCATGTTCCCTGATCTTTATTTCTGCGTTCCTATAGCATGTTATTTTGCTGTGTTTTTGCACATGAGTAAAGTCCTTCCTTCTAGGATACCGTGTTTAGACCTTTTCTTACGGCAGCAGCAAACCTGCTCACAGGGACTGAGTTTGTGCAGGGAGAGACCTGGGTCGTGGCCACCCGGGCAAGGGATCCTACTCTGGAGAGCGCAGACGTGCTTTCTGGGCCTGGGGCTCTTCTGAGATTCTTTAACCCGGTTTTGATTCCATGGGAGAATTCAGTTTGTGAGAATTCATTATGTTCCATGTTGTTTTTCAACTTTTAAAATACCTTAAAGCAACTGCACGAAAATATACAAGGAAAAAAAATAGCACCCCTCATTTTTCCCATGCCTTTTCCCACCCACTATATTCCACTCCCTGGGCAAAGCCATGGTAAGTCTGAGGCTATTTCTACAGGACTGACCTATCATCACACGCTACTGCTTTAGAATCTTTAGAATCGGGGTTTTCTCTCATCTGGGGACCTTTTCCACAGTCCCAGTAGCACGGCCCAGGGCCCACTTCCAGAGGGGCATGCAGGACTCCCAGCATGGCCTGCACCATACCTTCAGCCCTGTGGATGCCACAGATGAGAAACCTAAGGGGCCAGGACCGTGGTTGGTAGAGGAGCCTAGAAGGGTAAGTGCTATACCTGCATTTAAATAAGTTTCAGGATGTTGAAACACATCGCCAGCCACGTCACACGAGAACTACTATCAGGTTCATGGAACTGGGAAGAGCTCAGAAACCCTTGGGCAGCCGTCTCCCTTTACAGTGAGGGCAGATGGCTGTGGCAAGACACTCAGCCCCAGTGACAGGGACCCAGGTCACTCATTATTCATATGGGCCACACAGCTATTATTCATGGATTGTTAGAGTGACCCAAGTTTTATGCCCGGGGCTGGGCTGGAGCCCAAGACCTTGTGCATGCTAGGCAAGCACTCACCACTGAGGCGCACCTACTTTCATCTTCACCACACCCACACCAAGAAAAATTGTTTTCAGCTTTTGTTGTCTTTTTTTTGAGACAAAGTCTCCCTATATAACCCAGGCTGGCCTTGAACTCGATTGTCCCACTTCAGCCTCCTGAGGAGCAGGGCCTCACATGCAGGCCACTGCTACCTATTCTAGGAGACTTCCTCTCAGGGTGGGGTACAGCCTGGTGGGGGAGCAGTCACCAGCATGGACAAGGCCCTGGATTCCATCCCCAGCCCTGCAAAACATAGAAAGAAACATTGTTAATCTCATGAAAAGGGACAGAGGTGCCATGTCTTCATAAATAATTTTAATATGCCAGGATTTTTATTTATTTTTTTGTTTTGGGTTTTTGAGACAGGGTCTCACTATGTAGTTCAGACTGGTCTTGAATTCACTATGTAGCCCAAGCTGGCCTTGAACTCATAGCAATCCTCCTACCTCAGCCTCCCAACTGCTGGGATTATAGGTGTGTGCCACCATGCCCAGCTTATACCAGAATTTTTAAAATGGGTTTTCAATTTTTCTTACCATGTCTATTTTTTTAAATCTTACTATTATAAAACGAGCATAAGCAGGGGATGGTCACTTGGCTTGAGATCCCAAACTTGGGAGGCTTGGGCAGGAGGATTTCAAGTTCAAGGCTCACCTGAGCTACTAACAAGGCCCTGGCTCAGAAAAACCTACATAAGGGCCAGTGAGAGGGCTCGGCGGCATAAGCACCTGCCCAGCAAGCGTGAGGTCCTGAGTTCAACTGCCAGAACCCACATTAAAAAAAAAAAAAAAAAAAAAACTACATAAATACACAAACAAGCATAGAATACAGAAGACCCCACAAAGCAACTGTGTAGTTTAAAGTTTTTTTTCAAGTGAACCCTTGCAACTACCACACAGGCCAAAATCTTGAACTTTTCAGCCAACTCAGAAGCCCCCAGAGCCCACCCCAGTGAGCAGATCAGCCCTTAGCATAGTGGCAGGCAGGATGGCAGGCCTGCTTTCCCTACCGAAGCACAGCATGTGGTGGTGTTAGCAGCAGCCTCTGCTAACACCAGCACCCCCCTTCGTGTGGGGGTGTCCTACGTCTGTCACCAGGCTTTCATGTGTGAGCTAGTATAATCCCGTAAGAAGACACCCCCCTAACTCCTGCTCTGTGACCCCCGAGTTCTGCTCTCCAGGACTTTTCCAGGTAAAGAGGTATCCAGGTGGCTTCATATCTATTTCTTTAAATATCACTAGGAATTCATAGACGTAAACATGAGACGATTCAACCCAATCTTGGTTTCATTTATTTGTTTGTTTGTTGTGGTACTAAGGATCAAACACAGGGTGTTTGCACTGAGCTACATCCCCAGTCCTTTTTAAATTTCATTTTTTATTTTAAGACAGGGCCTCACTAAGTCACTAAATTGCCCTGGCTGGGCTCGAACTTGAAATCCTTCTGCCTCAGCTTCCCAGGGTGCTGGGATTACAGGCATACGCTTTTATTCTTACTGAAGCTCAAATTGTCCTTTTGCCGTGATTTCCTTGCTATCTAGTGTCAGAAAGTCCCACATTCTCCCCAGACCATGTCTGCCCCAGACCTGAATCAGCCATTTCTCCAAGAAGCCCTAATTTAAGTGAGAAATGGAATTTCCAGGCTGTAGTCCGCCTGCTGGGGGCGCTCTTTGCTACCGCGTTCTCATCATTTCTCTGCCTTTTCATTGCCTGAAGCACATCCAAAAGACACCTCATCCCTTCAGTTCCATCCCATTCTACCCTTGCCTTAGCCCCGGGTGAGCAAGAGTCTTTCTTTCTCCGTGGATTTCAGAGGGAGGGAATCATACAGCAGCTGGTCTCTTACTTGGCTTCTCTCACTCAGCACATTTTCAAAGCTCATCCATGCGGTAACATGTCTTGGTTAGTCATTCATGCTATGGAGAAATAATATTCCATCATATGAAAATAACACATTTTGTGTGTCTGTTCTTTAGTTGATGGGACACTTGGGTTATTTTCATCTTGGGTTACTGTGAATAACAGGTAAGTTTCATACCCTCACACAGGTGTGTATGCAGCCACATCTCTTGGCTGCATAGGTAGAAGCAGGTTTCTGTGTCACATGGTACCTATATGTGACACTTTGAGGACCTACCAAACCTCCCCATATGCCGGCACCCTCGTCCACTCCCTCTGGTAGCTTCTGAGCTCTTGGTCTCTCCATATGGCCACCGCTCACTGGTTCTTGTGCTCAGCCCCTCAGCCGGCATGGTTTTGACTTGCATTTCCCAGCTACTGATGGTGCCGGACATGTTCTCCTGTGCTTCTTAGCCATTTGCATCTCTTCTTTGGAGAAATGTCTATTGAGTACTTTGCCCAATTTCCCATTGGACTTGTGTTTTTATTGTTGAGTACTGTTCTGTGTATATGCTAGACATGCAATCTGGCATATCTCTTTCCATATTGTAACAATTGTCTTTTTTCCTCTTTTCAGTGTCCTTCAAAGCACAAAATTTAAAAATTGTTATGAAGTTAAATTTATTTTTTTTCTTTTGTTGCTTGTGCTTTTGGTGTCCTATCTAAGAATCCATTGCCTAATCCAAGGCCATGAAGATTTATGTCTGCATTTTCTTCTAAGCATTCTATAGCATTAGTTCTTACATTGAGGTTCTTGATTCAGTAGAGTTAATTTTGGAATAACTTGTGAGGTAGGGGTTCAACTTCATTCTTTGTCATGTGGATAACCAGTTGTTTCAACACTTTTTAGTGAAAAGATTTTCTATTGATCTTTGGTAACTTTTTAAAAAATCAATTGACCATAGATGTGTTTATTTTTACACTGTCAATTCAATTTCATTTACCTCTGGGATTACTCTTGTCCCAGTACGACAGTTTTGAATGATGTACCTTTGTGAAAATGGTTGAAAATTGGGAAGTCTGAGTCCTATAGCTTTATTCATTTTCAAGAGTGTTGAGATTCACTAAGTTTTCCGGGTGGGCCCTGAATTTGGTATCCTCCTGCCTCAGCCTTCCAAATAGCTGGGATTATAGGCAGGCACCACCACACTGGAATGATTTCAATTCTTTTAGATTTATTAAGACTTGTTTTATGGTTATGTTAGTCAGCTTTCTGTTACTATAACAAAATATCTGAGATAACCAACATAAAAAGAGAAAAGGTTAAACTGGGCACAGTGGTGCACACCTATAATCCCAGCACTCTGGGAGGCTTAGACAAGAGGATCACAAATTCGAGATCAGCAGGGGCAACGTAGGGACCTGATTTGAGGAGACCTGTCTCAAAATTTAAAAGGGTTAGGGATGTAGCTCAATGCTAAGGATCTGGGTTCAATCCCCAGTACTTGTGTGTGTGTGTGGAGGGGGGTAATTTTGGCTCCTGGTTTCAGTGGTTCCAGTCCCGGGTTGGGTAATCCGGTTTCTTCTGGGCTCAGCAAGGCAACAATCACAGCACAGGAAGTTCTCACCTCCTAGCAGCCGGAAGAAAGGAGAGGAAGGGGAGGGCAAGGTCCTGCCGTCTTCCTGGGGGCCGTCCTCCTGGCCCACTTCCTCCTTGGAGGCCTTTGTCTTGCTGGACCACAACCTGGAACACACCTTTAGACCAGGGGCCTTGCGGGACAGCCTCAGAAATGCCACAGTGACCTGGCTTAGCCCGTCCAGGACAGCATGCAGCCTGCACCCAAGAAGACGTGTGTTCTGTTGTGGCTCGGTGTTGCCCAATGTCCCTGAATCCTGGCAGATGAGGCTGACTGCTGTGGGCTGTTCTGTCCATCGTCCAGAGCGGGTACCAAATCTCCACCTCCCACTCACCTGCCTCCTCCTTCCACCCTGCGAGGTTTGGCTGCATGTATTTTGGGGATCTGTTTTGAGTGTATATATGTTTGTTTGTTTATTTGTTTGTTTATTTATTGGGTTTTTGAGACAGGTTCCACTATGTAGTTCAGGCTGGCCTTGAACGTGCTTTGATCCTCCTGTTCCAGCCTCTCAAATGCTGGGATTACAGACATGCCACACCTGATATCACTTTAATTCCCTTGTTCTAGCCAGGTGTGGTGGTGCACGCCTGTAATCCCAGCACTCAGAAGGCTGAGGCAGGAGGATCAGTGTGAGTTCAAGGTCAGCCCAGGCTACAGAGTGAGCCTTTGTCTCAAAATACCCTCTCCCAAAAGTTTTCCTTGTTCCTTTTACTGTATATTTAGAAGTTTATTATCTTAGTGGTTACCCTGGGGATTCCAGTGAATGTATTAATTTATAACAATCAAGGTCAGATTAATATCAAGTTAATTTCAATAACAGAAAAACTTTGCTCCCTTTTTCTCCCCAATCCTTTTCTGTTGTACAAATAACATCTTTGTACATTGTGTGTCCACCAACACAGACTTCCAATTCTTCGAAGAAGTTGTCTTTCAAACCAAATGAGATTACTTTTTAAAACAATGTTTCAGCCCCCTCCCCACCAAAAATGCATGATGCTATCTTTTTATCTTCTTTACCTAGTCAGCTTTCTGGCTCTCTGTATTTCTTCATATGGATTCTGGTCATGATCTTCCACTCTGCGATTCCAGCCTGAAGGACTTCTTTTAGTATTTCTTGCAGGGAAAGTTTTCTAGTGATGAATTATTGCCACTAGAATGGTTAAAAAAAAACCTGACATTACTAAATGCTGGGGAGGATATGGAACAGGAACTCTCATTTATTGCTGATGGAAAAGCAAAACGGTACAGAAACTTTGTTTTTTGTTTTTTGCAGAGCTTGAGATTGAACCTGGGCCATGCATGTGCTGCACAGCTGCACTCCCAGCCCCAATGTGGCCGCTTTGGAGAACAGGCAGTTTCTTATAAAACTTTCCATGTGACCCAGCGATTGTGTTCCTGGTATTTACCCCAAGGAATGAAAATATATATCCACACGAAAACCTGCACAGACGTTTGCAGCACCTCTATTCTTAATTGCCTAAACTTGGAAGCCACCCAGATGTCCTTCAGCAGGAGAGTGGACAACTATGGTGCATCCCCAGATACAGTAACAGAATATTGTTTGGTGCTAAAAGAAATGCGCCATCAAGCCATGAAAACACATAGAGGAACCTTAAACGCATATTACTAAGTGAAAGAAGCCAGTAGGAAAGGGCTACCTGCAGTCTGAGTCCAACTACATGACACCCTGGAAAAGGTGAAACTATGTGTTGTTACACGTTTCAAAATCCCTGTGTCAAAATCCCTAAAATACACACCACCAAGACTGAATTGTAACATAAACTATGGACTTTAGGTGATAATGAGGTCTCAGTGTGGATTCCTAGCTGGTGATAATGCATTCATGTGACACGGAATGTTGACAGTGGCTGAGGCTGTGTGGGGAGGCAGGGTGTGTGGGAGCTCTCCAGACTTTCTGTTCTGTTTTCTGTGAGCCTGAAACTGCACCACTGTACTCAGAGAATCTCCTGTTTTTTTTAGGTGGAGTGTTTAATCCATTTACATTAAATGTAATATGGTTGATTTAAATATACCATCTTGTTATTTATTTTCCATTTATATCACTTACTTGTTCATTTCTTTTGTTGTAATCCTTTATATTATTTTCCACTACTGTATTTTTTTTTTCTTTATTAGTAATATACTTTTTTTTTTGTCTTTTTGAAACAGCGTTTCACTATGCAGTTCAGGCTGGCCTTGAACTCACTTAGTAGCCGAGGCTGGTCTCGAACTCGCAGTGATCCTCTGGCCTCAGCCTCCCAAATGCCGGGATTACAGGCGTGCGCCACCACGCCCGGCTACATTTTTAATTATACATTTAAAAATTAATCTGTGGTTACCCTGGAGATTACAATAAGCACCCATAATTTATTAGCATCTACATTAAATTAGCACCATTACTTCCTGAACAATGCAAACAGCCTAGAAAGATGAATTGATTCTCCTCCCACCTTTCGTACTGACGTTGCATATATTATTTTTCTGCATGTTTTATTGTGGTACTGGGGATGAAACCCAGGAGCTCGCTACTACTGAACTACCCCCAAGTCCTCTTAAATTTTTTGAGTCAGCGGGATTAAAAAAAAAAGAATTAAAAAACGTCATTTATATGTACCAACTCCCCGCAATGATGTTAGTATGTGGTGCATAATGATTACATGCACAACCACAGGCAGCCAGCTCTTCCT
Source organism: Erethizon dorsatum (assembly GCA_028451465.1). Lineage (NCBI taxonomy): Eukaryota > Metazoa > Chordata > Mammalia > Rodentia > Erethizontidae > Erethizon > Erethizon dorsatum. Next base: position 37,672,593 of record CM051831.1, read on the forward strand.
CAAAGGGAAGGGGATCCAGAGATGGAGGAAGGGAGGGGAGAGGAGGGAGAAGAAAAAAGAATTGAGATCTGTTATGTGTATGTACCAACTCCTCATAACGAATGTAACTATGTACTGCAAATATGAACTCATAAAAAGTAAAAACTTGGGGGACGGGAAATAGTCCTGTGTAACAACAGGAACTCGCCGTTCCAGCCCAGGCAGGAACCTTAGCAACGCCTGACGTTGTCACCACCCCAAAGGAACCAATTGTGACCGCGCCGGTTTCCGGCCGGCGCTAAGTGCGGTGTGCGCGCGGGCTGACGCGGCTGCGTGTGGGAGGGCGCAGCGGTAGTTGAGGCGGCCGCTGAGACGGCGCGCGGCGAGTGGCGTTGACATCCTGGCCACCATGAGCACCAAGCAGGTCACTTGCAGGTCAGCGCGCGGCGCTCCGAGTTCCGCCGCTGGGGACACCGAGGCGGGGGCAGGATTCGCGAGAAGTTGCTTGGGGGACTGGGCGGAGGGGGCGTGGGCGCGAGGGGCAGCCCAGTCCCGAGCCAGGCAGCCGTGCTGACGCCAGCTCTGTGGGCGTCGTCGTCGTCCTCACAGTGACCGCCGGGCCGCGCTCCCTTTTCTCCGGCAGGGAACCGAGCCCGACGGAGCTCCCGCGACGCCCTGAATCTTGCTGGTCTCCTTGGGAGCCCTGAGGGTGGTTTTATTATCGGATGCCGGGGTCACTTGCCCGGGATCCGGGCCCGTGGACCATACACGGGGAGTACAAACGTCGAGGTTTGGATTTCCCCTGTCTGGAAATCCAAACCTCGACGTGCGTCAAAACGGTTTTACAACGCCCCGAGCGCCGACAGGACGCCACAAGTGGAAAATTCCACATCACGAAAATTTGTTTCATGGACAAAGCTACTAAAATGTGGTGTAAGATTACCTTCAGGCTATGTGTGTAAGGTGTGTATGAGATATAATGAATTTTGTTATAGACTTGGGTCCCATCCTCCAGATTGAGCGTGTGCGAATATTACAAAATCCGAAAAATCCAAAAGTCGGAACCGTTAATGTCTCAAGCATCTTGGATAAGGAGTACTAAACCTGCTCCAAATTTATTTAATTGGTTTCAGTAAAACATGCTCGGGCAATATTTTTAAATATCTTTGTTACCTCTCTTCATTGGTGTAAATGACTGAGAAGTGATGGAGTTTTGTTAGCATTAGCTATTAACTGTTAAGCCAGTTTTTTGTTGTTGTTGTTGTTGTTTGTTTGTTTGTTAAGCCAGTTTTTTTTTTTTTTTTTTTTTTGTGGGTACCAGGGGGACGACCTCAGGACCTCGCGCGCCAACAGGCACCCGTGCCACTGAGCGATATCACCGGCCCCTTTTTCGTATGTGGGTTCCGGGAGTCGAACTCGGGCCCTCGCGCTTGCAAGGCAGGCGCTTACGCCGCTGAGCCATCTCACCGGCCCATGTTAAGCCAGTTTTAACCAAAGGCCCAGGCTCATGTTAAGCAGCTATCAGAAATTTGCCATTAGAGCTGGGTGTGGTGGTGCATGCCTGTAATACCAGCAGTCTCTGAGGCTGAGGCAGGAGGATCACAAGTTCAAGCCCAGCCTGGGCAATTTAATGACTTAGGGAGGCTCTATCTCAAAATTAAGCCAGGCATGGTGATGCATGCCTGTAATCCCAGCACTCAGGAAACTGAGGCTGGAGGATCACTGTGAGTTTGAGGCCAGCCGCGGCTACATAGTGAGTTCAAGGCCAATCTGTACTACATACCGAGACTGTGTCTTAAAAAACAAAACAAAACAAATCAAAATTAAATAAAATCTCAGAATTCTCAAAATTAAATAAAAAGTGGGGTGGCTCAGTGCACAGGCCCTGGGTTCAGTTCACAGTACTGAAAAATAAAAGAAATTACAGTTAGTATCTGTAAAAATACCTTTACTAGGTTATTTGTGTTAGAAGGTCTTTTGTAAAGACCTGTGTGTATGTGAGTTTATTTTAACTTTTATTTAGTTTTCTCTCTTGGGGCAAATGCACAATGTGCAGATTCTAGCTAATGTGTATCCCACTTGCTTTGTGGTTTAATTCTACCGTTTCCATGTGTGCTTCTAAGATGTGTCCACAAAATGATGCACTTTTTTTTTTTTTTTTTTTAAATGTGGGTACCAGGAGTCGACCTCAGGACCTCGCGCTTGCCAGCAAGCACTTGTGCCACTGAGTGATATCACTGGTCCATTTTTTTCCTTTATGTGGGTTCCAGGAGTCGAACTCAGGGCCTCACGCTTGCCAGGCAGGCACTTATGCCACTGAGCTAACTCACTGGTCCTTTGATGCACATTTATGTGCTGCTTTGTAACTGAATCTCAGTACAGTATCCTACCTCATTTTACAGGTCAGGAAACTGAGGAAGACTTGAGGCTTGTCCAAAATTTTACATCTTATTGCAGTAACAAAAACTTAAATCAGGATCATCTTGATTTTTTTTTTTTCCTTTTGCACCTGGAGATAGTTTGACCTGAGAGCTTTAATTCTGTTTCCCAAACAAGAGGATCCTGTAGGATAGTGATGGCAAATCTATTAGACACTGAGTGCCAAACTGCAACCCAAAACCCACTTAATTATCACAAAGTGCCAACACTGCAATTAAACCTGAATACTGAGGTTTTAGTTTAGAAAAAATAACTCTACACTAATATCTTTTGTCTTCAAAGAAAAACACAGTAACACATGTGTCAAAGGTTGGCCACCACTGCTGTCGGGTATTACTACATAAAAACTAAGAGTCAGTTGGAACATTGGGAAGGAATGGCTTCTGTTCAAGCATAATTTCATGTTTGAGGGCTTACCGTGTCCTGGGGCTTCTTTGAAGTGCCTTGTCAGGCATACTGTATATAAGCCTTCAATCCGTTAGGTGTGTCCCACAGGTTGTGTTACTGAGCCTCAGCATTGAAGGTCTTACCCAAGGTTTTATAGCTTCCAAGTGGCAGAGGTGTGGCATCAGGGTTCGTGCTTTCATAGACTTCCACCATATAAGTTTGGGAATGTTAGTAAGTTGTTTACTGCAGGACTATAAGAACAACACAAAAACATACAGAAAGGAAAAGAAATGTAAAAGGATGCAAAAGGTCAGGCCTTGCCAAATAAAAAACAGAAAAGGTATTTGAGTGGAAAAGATTGCATTACTACCAAGAGTACCAAGTTTACATAACGAGTTCATGGTGGAAAAGCTTTTCTCATTTCATTATCTTATTCATAGAAGCCTTGCCCAGACATTCATAACTCACAGAAAATATTCAAGGTCTGATTTATTTGTGGGTCTAGGTGTAAGTTAGCGTGCTTAGCTGTTGTCTTGGTTTTTCTCAGGTTGCAAGGTGTTTTGTTTTCCTAACTCTGGGATATGATTACTTTCTTATGCTGAGTGGCAGCAGAACAGTTTTCCATCCTGATATGCATTATGTCCTTCCAAGAGATGCCTGTCAAATGCCAGCATGCTGAGACCTGATAATGACAGAGGTACTCTAGTAGTGTGTTTCCTGGAGTCTCGAGGCTAGCTCGTCAGCCCTTGCTGTCAGTCAGTTCTGCAATCATGGACATCCCACTCTATCAAGAACCTTCAGGAGGGGGGATCTCTTTGCCTCCTAAGCATCTCGGGTTTTCCCCACTGTTTCAAAGCCCTGGTGCAGGCCTTTACTACAGCTTGGCAAGCACTTGCCTTTTCCCTTTCACAATTCCTTCATCTGATAATTGCTCTTGAAGACCTAGACTTTCAGTTTCCTGTGATGGTCCGTCCTCGAGCTTGAAGTCACACAACATGGAAGATCTTGTCTGGTGGTTAACAGCAGGAAGAGCTTGCATTCCAGAGTTGAGCAGTGCCGAATTCAGATCCTGCTGCCACCTGTGCCACAGTTCCCTCATCTGTAAAATGAGGCTGGCTGTATCTCAGCCCTAGGGTTGATTAAAAAACTAATGGCAACACACCATCGTAGAGCATTTTCTTTTTCTTATGGAGTTGAGAATGGAACCAAGGACACTGGGCATGTGGGGCATGTGCTACACTAGTGAGCTGCACCCTCAGCCCTTACTGTGCTGGGCTAAGCACTTAAGCATGGCCTCAGTGAACAGACCAGGAGGCCATCAGCAGCCCTTGAAGGAAGTGCAGGCCTTGCAGTCATGGTACAGATGGGGAGACAGGCTTGGAGGGTGAAGGCATTTACTCTAGGTCATGTAACAGTCTGCGTCCAGCATCTTCGCATCACCACATTGTACAGTACTGTGTTTGCTCCACATCTCTGGGTGATATGTATGCTTCAAGCCCACCATCATCTGCCCCTCCCTTTCAGTGGATCTGTCATCACAGTACAGCCATAAAATTCTAGCCTGTGAAAATATATGGGAAAATGTAAAGAAAAGTGACCCTGACAGTGCAGATTACCCAGTTATTTGGAAATGATTTGCAAAAGTGTTTTGCTGAAGAGGTAGACAGCATCAAAGGGCCTGCAAGAAACCAAATTGATTCTCTTTGGCTCAGCCCTCAGCTGCAGCTTTTGGCAGTGTGTGGCAGTAGTGAACCTGATGTCCTTTGTGATATATTGTCCCCATACTGTCTGAATGTCCTTTTCTGGCCACTGAGGGTGGCAGAGCCCTTCGGAGCGTGTCCAAGTCTGCAGCTGTGTGCTTCCTCTCCAGTCCTTCCCCACCCCCAGTCTGTCTCATTCATCTCTCTGGGATAATGAGAGTGGAAGTCTGAGCAGTTGGAAATTTATCACAAAATACAACATGAAAGAGGCCTTGATTAAGCTTAGTATAACATGGGTGAAGAGGAATGACTGAATGGATGAGAAAGGTGCCCAAAGGACAGGTGGGATGTGCTCAAGATTTTACTTGTCACTGGGGAGTGAAACTGGTGATATACACTACAAAAATAGGACTTGGTGGGGGGCAGTACTGAGGACTGAATGCAGAGCTTTGCACTGAATTACATTCCCAGCCTTTAAAAAATTTTTTGCAATTAGTTGCCCACATCGAGCTTTTGAACTTGCAGTCCTTCTGCCTCAGCCTCCCAGAGTATTGGGATTACAGGTTTGCCACCACCACACCCAGCTTAGTACATTTTACATAACATTTTGTGAAGGCAGCGGTGGTCCAGCAGTTATTTTTGAACTTGTTTAAATCTCCACTTGGTCACTTAACAGACATGTAGTAAGTGTTTTGCACAAAGTTGCCAGCCATAAATGGCAAAGCTGACTAGAAATTAACTATCAACCAGTTAACTGTCTGGGCTTTAATTGGAAAAGATAATTAAAACAGTGTGGAGGGCCAGTTTGCTGAACAGGAATTACAGAAGGTGATGGTGGAATTTTAAAAGGAAACCTTGTAGGATGCTGACGTGTGCCTAGAACAGTCTTCCTGTTGCCTGCCTGGTAACAAGTCTGTCTGGTGGAGGACCTCTGGTATCTTACACTGTGGTTCTCTCAAGAAATCTGGTCTACTTTTTCTGTAGGCATCTGTAAAGTATTTGTTACATTTTTTGTGGAACTTTATATACCATTTTGAACCTGTTCTATCCCATGTTGCTGAGTTCACCAATCCTGATCCTCTTTGTCATGCAGACTTGGCTATTGGCACTGTTGTATTTTTTTTTTGTTGTTACTGTTGTTTTGTTTTTTAATAATTATACCTTCAAGGATCGAAGATTACTATATTTGAGGACAACTGAAATAATGTTGCTGTCTTGAGTAGCATTTCTCAAAAAGAATGTTGAAGCCGTGCCTGGTAGAGTACACCCGTCATCCCAGCCATTCAAGAGACTTGAGCAGAATCACTCAAGGGTGGGAGATGGATGCTAGCCTGGGCAGCATAGTGAGACTCCCCAGAAAACCAAACAAAAAGATTATCAAACTGGTTAGATGTATACTCTCCTTTTGTGTTAGGGATTCCCGTACCACCCCTACCTCCAGAAATTGGCTGGAGAGACTCTGGACTCAGACAGGTGTGTTCCAGGCTACAAGGATTACAGTGGTATATCAGGAGGCACAGCAGGCATGGGGTGCAGCCTATCTGTGTGCTGCTCCTCCCTAAGAGGGTGCCCAGCACACTATTCCCCCAGCAGCAACAGTGCCGCCTGTGTGCTTGGGGACCCCATCAGCAATAGTGCCCAGGCTGGTTAGGCAGGGCCCTTCTGCCTGGCCGTAGCAGAATTCCAGGCTCCAGAGAGGAAAGTGGGGACATGGCATCAACCCCATCATTTCACACAGTTTAGGCCCCCTCAGCTCCTCATCCTCAAGGGAAATGTTGATCAAGGTAGGGAGCTCCACACCAGCCCAGTCTCCAGGTGCCAGGCACGGACTCGCCTCCGGCCAACTCAGGGATAGCAGTCTGCGCACCTAACGGTGTTATTGTTTTTGTTTTGGCAGTGTTGTGGATCAAACTCAGGACTTGGCCAGCTTGCCAGGCAGATGCTTTACACAGAGCTACGTCCACACCTCTCCTTTTGTTTTTTAAGTAAGCCCATCCTGGCCTTATAGCAAGTCACTGAATGGTGTCTGATCTTGTGGTCAGGTGCCAGGGGGCTATTTCCTAGGGAAAGCCTGGCTGTCCTCCTTGAAAGATTCCATGGCCCCCAGTGTGGTCCCTAGGTCATAGGGCCATGCCTCTTGTTCATGGGCTCAGCAGTTGCTTTTGTTAGCAGACATAGAGGTCCTTTTATCATTCCCCTGAGAAAAAGATGCTGTCAGGTGACCTGGTCAGCGCTCTCCCTTTGAGGCCAGGAGGTGAGGCAAATGAGAGGTTTGCTTGGTAGACAAGGGCAGTGTTTTGCTTGCATCCAGCTAAGGAAACCTCCAGGGCCAGATGTGCAGCACACATCAGCTGCTTGTGTCCACAGGTCCCTTTCTCTGGAAACAGCGGCAGGCCAGACTTCCCCAGGCTTCCTGCCATCCTTGGAGACTGTTCCCTACCTTATGTTGCCTGGCACCTTGAACTTTCCAGGTCTAGACAGAGTCCTGAAAGGTTAGGCTTTCTGCATACACTTGCATTTAGTCATGTTCCAGTTCCAGTTCCCTTCTGAACTTACTCCTGGGCCTTCTTTGTTAAAGACCAGATGTTCCCTGCCATGTTCAAGAGCACTTGCTCTGTGGGGTCTGCACCTTGAACTGGACAGAACCGTAGTGAGCTGGTGCCTGGTGCCTGTGGGCTGGACCATGTGAGATTTCTTGAATCAACTATGCTCATGCTGCTCCATGAGTGGATTATGATTTAGTGGCAGGAAAGTGGACTGCAGTGTTTTGGATAGGGGCCATGGTGTGGATGGCGAAGTGGATTTTGGTAGGGAAAGGTCAGGGCTGTCTGGAAAAACCAGGGCTGTTGCTGAGCCTAGCGATAACTTCCCTCACCTCTGTGAGCCTTGCCTTCCCATATGCATCATGGGGTTGAAATACTATTCCTTGCGGTAGTACTGGGGTTAAATGAGACAAAGGAGTGAGAGCTAAACAGGACTGATAGTTACTGTTCATCTTCTTGTTTGTGTTTTTTCTCATTTCATAGATTCCTCCTAATGTTCAAAGGGAGGGAGGGCTGCCTTTGCCTTTGCCCTGAAGTCTCCTGAATGACCTGGGAAGTCCCCTCCCTGCAGTACAGGAGGCAGCACACCCAGAGGGAGGGGTGGGCAGGGAAGACCTGAGGCATCTCAGGGCTGTGCGTGCCCTTCAGGCTGCCATGTAGATGTGTAAAACTCCTGTAATGTGTTTTTTATTTTATTTATTTATTTATTTATTTATTTTTGTGGGTACCGGGGGGTCGACCTCAGGACCTCGCGCGCCAGCAGGCACCCGTGCTGCTGAGCGATATCACCGGCCCCTTTTTCATATGTGGGTTCCGGGAGTAGAACTCGGGCCCTCGCGCTTGCCGGGCAGGCGCTTAAGCCACTGAGCCATCTCACCGGCCCCTGTAATGTGTTTTTTAAATAAGTTAAAACATGGGTTCACAGGTAAGGCTTCTTTACAGAAGAGTTTCACAACCCCACAGTGGCTCTTCTCTGTGGTTTCCCCCTCTCTGGACTGTCACCACAGCTCAAGCAGGTGTCCTGGGAACAATGTGCTCTAAGTATCTCCTCTGCTCCACACAGCTTCCTGATGGACTTGTGCCTTGTTCTTCCTGAGGCCCTGGTGCCAGGGTGTTTCAGGATTGGCAGGGGACTGTTGCCCACCCCAACTCTGCACCTGGAGTCTCTGTCCGCTCTCTAGTACATGCTCCTCCCAGTGCCATCTCCTTCTATTGCCTTCTGTAAGTCTGTGGTCTGACCTCCCTTAGCCCTTGTTTCTTTCTTTTTTTTTATGTGGGTACCGGGAGTCTACCTCAGGACCTCGCACTTGCCAGCAAGCACTTGTGCCACTGAGCAATATCACCAGCCCTTTTTTTTTTTTCCTTTATGTGGGTTCTGGGAGTTGAACTCAGGACCTCGCGCTTGCCAGGCAGGCGCTTATGTCACTGAGCTATCTCACTGGCCCTGGTTTTTGATTTTTTGAGACAGGGTCTCATTGTGTATGCCAGGCTGGTCTTAAACTCACTTTGTAGCGCAGGCTGGCCTCAGACTCATAGTAATCCTCCTGCCTCAACTTCCCAAAAGATCCCTTGTTCGATTAGCAGTCACTCCACACTTAGTGCTGTCCTAGCCTCAGCAACCGTGCAGTCTACTTTGTAGTCCTGTAGCTCTGTGCTTTCTGAACATTGCATGTAAATGGAATCAGACAATATGTGGGTTTGTGTCTGGCTCCTTTCAGTGAGTTTAGTTAGTCTAAAATGCTCTTTTATTTCAGGACTAGCTTAGCTGGATGGACTTAGAAAGCCTCCCAGTTACTTTGTACTCTGGTTATTCTGGACCAGGATTTGGTCTCTCAGTGGAACGGTCTCATACACAGCTTTTGTTGCCATACTGTCTTACGGTGCTTGATTCTCACAACTACCTAGTGAAGTGTAGGTAGTATAATCATGTTTTAGATAAAGGCAGCAAAGACGAGAGAGTTGGTTTTGTGACTTGGTGGTGACTGGCAGAGGTGGATCCTGAGTCCAGGTCTGACTGCATTAGATTCATACCCTGTAACAGCTCTGATGCCAGGCATGGTGGCACACACCTGTAATCCCAGCACTTTGGGAGGCTGAGGCAGGAGGATCACCATGAGCTTGAGGCCAGCCTGGGCCACATAGTGAGTTCAAGGCCAGCCCAAATTACACAGTGAGACTCTGTCTCAAAAAAAAAAAAAAAAAAAAAAAAAACCTCCTATTTTCTCAGTTATGAGGCTCACATTCTATGTATTTATCACATCTGAAATCGGGAGGCTGTATCTTGATATAACGACTTCTGGGGTCATTTATTTTTCTTCCAGAAAATGGAGTCATTGTGGTGCACCTAAAGTCTCTTTGTCTTAGCATCAGGGACTGTCTCTCTCGAGGGCCTTATGCAGCCTGACCCACAGTGTCCATGTTGATGAGCCACGGTGCGGTGGGTTGAGAATGCACTGACCTAGGGAGCAGGTGCCTTCAGTAAGCAGCACGCCTTGCTTGTCTCTGCAGGTACTTCATGCACGGGGTATGCCGAGAGGGCAGCCAATGCCTGTTCTCGCATGACCTGGCCAACAGCAAGCCATCCACCATCTGCAAGTACTACCAGAAGGGCTGCTGTGCCTACGGGACACGGTGCAGGCAAGGATGTGGTGCCCTGGGCTCCCACATGTGTGGAACGTGGGTCTGCACGGGGGGAATTCCAGTTCAGAAAAGCAAGACATTACAGACGAATGGCGAATAATTTGAAAAGCTGTTTCAGTTTCTAAAACTACTTTTAATTTTTAATGCCACTTTTCAGGCCCTATTCTTATGAATAAGTAAAATTTTTAATCTTGCTTTTTTTACCCCATAAACGTGTCCTAAGCTTTTGCCCATGCTGCTTCTCTATCTCCTCATAGATTCTGTAGTGTTTCATGCTGGTGAGGTGCTGTCCTTGGTAGATGTGTGGATGGCCTTGGCAGCAGTGCCCCTGTGGGAGCACTCATTTCCAAAGCCTCCTCTGGCAAGTTTTACAGCCTCCAGGTGCAGCAGGGTGTGAGCTGATGGGGTCTTGAGTGGTGAGGGCCTCCCCAACCTGTGGTGGCTGCCATCCACATGCATGATTTCAGCTCAGCCCCTGGCTGAGCTAAAACTCCTGGGGTGGCTGGAGCAGTGTTCTGTGGACACTTGTGTAGCGGTCAGTAGCAGGTGTGCCACTCACTCCCCAATGGCCAAGCAGTGCCCGCTGTTGATGCCTCTTGTTGTCCCCACTACTGTTGGAAAGATGGGTGGGGGAGCCAAGGGGCTGGTGGTGGCTGGGTGTGGTGTGCAGCATGAGGCTAACTCCTGCCATGTTCTGTTCAGGTATGATCACACAAGGCCCTCAGCTATAGCTGGGGGGGCTGTGGGTCCCCCACCCCCCACTCGGCCCTCAGTAGCCTTCCCGGGGCCTCACTCTCCTTCCGACCTCACCACGGCTGCCATGAAGACACCATCCCGAGAGCCTGGGCGTCGAGAGAAGAGGACGCTGGTGCTCAGAGACCGCAGTGAGTGAGCAGGGCTCCACTGCCCTATGGGACATAGTAGGCCTGTGCTTGACGCTCTGTGCTGGCCTCACCCATCAAGATGCTCTGACCCTGACGCCCTAGGTCCACGTAGCTGCAGAGCACTGAGCTCAGTGCCATGCTTGGCCTGGCAACACGAGAGATGTGGTCTTTTTGTCATGATGTCCCTGCCGTCTTCACAGTGGGGAGGCACTTCGAAACTGCATGTTTGGATAAAGAGCGGGTTTCACGGCTGGCCGTTGAGGTCACGCAGTGTTGGTGCCATGTGTGCCACCCTGCTGAGGGTCTGGATCATGTCTTTGGGCACAGGAGGGCCTGTCAGGGCTGGAGTGGGCTGTGCCTGGGCATGGCACAGATGGTACAAGTTGTTTTCATTGGCCCTTTCTAGTCCTTGAATAGGCAGCTTCTGTCCTCAGCAGGGGAGTCACCAGTCCATCTGCAGGTCGGGAAGCTCCAGAGGGGTGCACAGGACAGCCTGACCTCATCCTAAATTCCCTTTGGTTTAGGTTTGGGGGTGGGTTTAGTGGTAACTAGTCTGTGTGTTCACATTTTTGTCTACACATTTTCAAACAGTAATAAGTATGCTTTTGTATAAATATATCATGTTCTGTTTTGTTCTTTTCCCTGCCATGTATGTATTTTGTCTTTTCATTATTAAAGTTATACCATCCTTTTATTCCCTTTTGCCCTACTTTTTTGCTCTCTGTTCCCAACAGTTGGTTCCTTGGGCCAGTGTCACTGACTTTTGGGTTTGGCTAGTAACCCATTCTCATGTGTGCATGGTTCATTCTGTGTTAAGATCTCTCCGGCCTGGCTGAAGACAAGACTCCCTCAGGTGTGGCCCCGAGTCACCCAGGTGGCTACAGCGATCCCCAGCCTGGTCCCGAGATGAAGCCACATTCCTACCTGGATGCCATTAGGAGTGGCCTTGACAATGTGGAGGCTGGCAGCTCCTACAGCAGCGAGCAGCAACTATGCCCCTATGCCGCAGCCGGGGAGTGCCGGTTTGGGGACGCCTGTGTCTACCTGCATGGGGATGTGTGCGACATCTGCAGGCTCCAAGTCCTACACCCTTTTGACTTAGAGCAGAGGAAAGCCCATGAGAAGGTAACGTTGTAGCCCTTGACATGAACTCACTGAGAAACCTGGACTGTACCAAGGAACATGATCATTGGTGCTACAGCCATCTTTCTGCCAGGAGCACCTACGGTGTGTCCCTGGTACATTTACATCCCATTTTCAGGGGTTTTTAAAATCCTATTGTCATTTTGTCAATTTGGGATTATTTAGAATAAATAGAGAAAGAATAGGCATCAAGGGCCGGTGAGATGGCTCAGCGGCTTAAGCGCCTGCCCTGCAAGCGCGAGGGCCCGAGTTCAACTCCCGGAACCCACATACGAAAAAGGGGCCGGTGATATTGCTCAGTGGCACGGGCGCCTGCTGGCGCACGAGGTCCTGAGGTCGACCCCCCGGTACCCACAAAAAAAAAAAAAAATAGGCATCAAATGTAAACCACTGCCAAGTTCAGAAAACAGAAGCACCTCAGGATTTTGGGGGTATGTGTGCACATGTCCTGCCTTCATGTCCATACTTGTTGTGCCTGGGGTCCAGGCAGGCTGTTTTTTTTTTTTTTTAAACCGGGAATTGAACTCAGGACCTCATGCTTGCTGGGCAGGCACTGTGCTGCTTGAGCTATACCCCTGGTCCAGGCTGAGTTTTGGAGGTTGTGAGGAGCCCTTAGGTGCCAAGTGTTTGGCGGGACCTCTTTATCATGTGTGCCCCAGCATCTCTGGAAGCTCTGCCTTACGCTAGACCCTGTGCTTGGCACAGGGTTTTGAAGAGGGTAAAAGCTGGAGGGATACAGTGTTAGGTGCATTACATCAGGTGAGGAGGACTAAATGCCGCTGAGGGGCGGAGCAGTGTGGCTACTTCACAAGAGAAGGCCTCTCTGGTAGGAATGGCCAGGCGTGGAAGCGCTGCACTGTGCTCCTGGGCAGGCCTGGGCTGGCTCACTGTGCTCACTCACAGTCAGCTCCAAGGCCTGGCCTGAGTCCTGGTGTTCTCAGGGAGCATTGTGCTGCTGCCCCTGACTGGGCTTCTACTGCCCCTGACTGGGCTGCTGCTACTGGGCCTCAGTTTCAGGCCTCTTAAGCATTTTGAGGGGGTGTGTCCAGAGGCCAGGAGACAGGATTCCAGTCCTTACAGCTTCCCCGCTCCCAAGGCTGTCCTCTTAACCTTTCCAGGTCTCTGTGACCCTGCTGTAAATGAGAGGTGTCCTAGGTGACTAGGAAAGCAAGGAGCAGAGCAGACTTGCCTGCGGCCTTCTTCGCAATCTGATAGGGACCCAAGTCCTAAATCTGGCTGTTGGCCTCACTTACGGCAGCCAGGCCATGTTGGTGTCCCAAGGTGGTGTCCCAGAACCTGAGCCCCTCTTGCTGTCTGCCACAGGTCTGCATGGCGACCTTTGAGTTCGAGATGGAGAAAGCCTTTGCCTTCCAGGCGAGCCAGGACAAGGTGTGCAGCATCTGCATGGAGGTGATCTTCGAGAAGGCATCGGCCTCTGAGAGGAGGTTTGGGATCCTGTCCAGCTGCAACCACACCTACTGCCTGTCCTGCATCCGCCAGTGGCGCTGTGCCAAGCAGTTTGAAAATCAGATCATTAAGTAAGTGCACCTGGGCTGCTCTTGAGGCCTGGGACCTCTGCCTTCAACGGATGCCCTGTGCCTGGATCTCCTGGCCCTGCTTCGTGGATGGGCCAGCTCACTTGGCCTTCCTGAGCCGAATGCCTTTTCCTCTGAAGATGGTGACAGTTCCTCAGGGCCTAGGGACTCAGGAGAGGGCAGGTGTTTGGTGTCGCTGCTCAGTGCCATCTCCCAGACTTGCCTGTGCCCCTTAGCCCAGTTGTTCAGTAACCTTGTGACCTGTTTTTCACCTTAAAGGGGAAAAAAGGATTACATGGAATGACATGTGGGGCCATCTCCTGTTGCCCGGCACGTGGACATGCCCCAAGTGGCAGGCACAGGTTGTCGAGGGAGACACATGCCTGTGGCGCAGTCACTGCCTGCATGGTCCTGGCAGGCGTGCTTCACACTGTTAGCTTGGGGTTCCCCTCCTGTCACCCTCATCTTACAGAGAAGGAAACTGAGGCCTGGTGTGTCAGGTCACTGGCCTAAAATCACACGTTTGTGCGCTTGCACAGCAGCTTTAGTGAGTGTCCATTCGAGTAAAGTTTCATATGCTTTCAGACCTGTGCAGCCATCACTGTACTCCTGACTTTTGATTGTTCTCATCCTACAGTCACTTGTTACCTTCCAGCCATCTGCCCCATTTCTACAAGTGCTTGTCACTGGGCATGATGTCTTCAGGTTCATCCCTGCAGCGAAATGGATGGTTTGTCCCTCTCTGTGGGTGAATGATGTCCTACTGAATGGTAGACACCATCCCCTCACCTGTCCTTCCACTGGTGGGCACTGTGTTTCCCTGCTCGGCCTTAGGGGTGACGCACCTGTGCATACTTGTGGACAAGTCCTGTGTGGACAGGTTGGCGTGGTTCTAGGTGTGCTCCAGAATGGGGTTCCTGGGTCGCCGGCAGCTCTGCGCTGAACATTTTCCAGAGTGGCTGCCAACACTTGCTTTGTCTTTGTTTCCAATTGGATCCACCCTTATGGATGCAAAGCAGGCTCTCACCCAGGTCTTGATTTGCATTTGAGCATCTTTGAAGTGCTTAAAGGCTTTCAAATCCTTTGCTGCTTACTGTTGAAGAGCCTGTTTTCAGCAGTAAGTGATGTTCTTAGACGATACCTTGAGATCTTTGGTGAAGGAGACGCCTATAGGAGCAGCTCAGGTTTTGGAGTGGGGTGTGCACAGGATTCGTGATAGCATTTCTCCCTTACTCTTATTTCAGGTCTTGTCCAGAATGCCGTGTAATATCCGAGTTTGTCATTCCAAGTGTGTACTGGGTAGAAGATCAGAATAAAAAGAATGAGTTGATCGAAGCTTTCAAACAGGGGATGGGGTAAGTGCTTGAAATTCACAGGACCCTCATGCTGTCCTGGCTGCAGTTCTGACCTCTGCCTTCTTGGACCTGGGTGCTGCCTGCTGCCTGGTTTATCCATTTGCCAGTGGATACCCCAGTTTCCAATTCTGGCTGTTCTGAACACTTTTTTAGAATTCCATTTAACATATAGTATTTTGTGTATGCATGTGTAGTGCTTGGGATCAAATCCAGGACCTCACTAAATAAGGACTGGACCACTAACCTGCACCCTCCCCCAGGCTCTTACTGCTTTTGTTCCCTCTCCAATGACTTCAGGATAATTTGCAGGGGAAGGGAAATTAAAGTGGTTCCCCTGTGCTGCCGACTAGTTACTAAAGCTTCAGTGTCCCATTTCTTCCCCTGCATTGTTTCCTGCCTGTCATCTGACTGTCCACAAGAGGGCAAGCATGGCACGGCACATGGCCAGCTGCTGGGCCTGGCCCCACTTCCCTCTGATGGCAGACACTGGTTAAGCCCCTGCGGTGCCGCTTCTTCAGGCCATGTGCCCCAGGGGTGTGGGATGAGTTAGATGTCAACTTGCGAAAGGCAGCCCAAGCCAAAACCCAAGGCACAGGGGAGCCATGTAGGGCTGTTGGGAAGCCCTGACTGGGAACAGCCGTGTATGAGGCTGGAGTGACAGGTACCTGGAGGTGCCAACTTAGGTCCTTGGAGGAGAAACAGAGGTGCAGAAGGATGTGGTGGGAGAAGGATGGACTGGATGTGCACCTGACCCTGGCGACCAGACAAGGCCTAGGGGGCTCTGAATGGAATTCCGAGGTGGGAGACATGTGCAGAGCCAGGTCCCCTGGAAGTGGGGAGCAGGGAAGTGGACCAAGAGCTGAGGCTCAGACAGCTGCCCAGGCGCACTGTTTCCCTATGTGTTGGCCCGGGTTCACCTTGACAACACTGCTGCTCAGGAGGAGGGAAAGTGTCCATGCCTGGGGGCTGTGAGCAGATGCAATAACCCCAGCTTTACTTCTTGGTCCCCAGAGGAGCTGCTGGGCCTTGGTTAGCCCTCTGGCTGCTGTCGTTCTGTCACCCAGCTGTAACGCGACCTGAGACACAACAGAGCCTCTCTCCAGGCCTGTTTCTTCACCCACACCCCACATTCTCCCACCTGCCTCTTGAGTAACACTTTTTCCACTCTTCAGGAAAAAAGCCTGCAAATACTTTGAGCAAGGCAAAGGGACCTGCCCATTTGGAAGCAAATGCCTCTACCGCCACGCTTACCCCGACGGGCGGCTGGCAGAGCCGGAGAAACCCCGGAAACAGCTCAGCTCTGAAGGCACTGTGAGGGTGAGCACAGGGCATGGGGCCACCTGTTGGGGGACACTGAGCTGTGGGCTCATCCTGTGACCATCTCGGCAGAGTGTGGGGTAGCCATCAGGAGGACATGGGCACAGCCTGCAGGTCGCCTTTCATAGTGACCGATGTGCTTGGTGCCTGTCTTTGCAGTTCTTTAATTCAGTGCGGCTCTGGGATTTCATCGAGAACCGTGAAACCCGTCAGGTGCCCAGCACTGAAGATGTGGACGTTGCTGAGCTTGGGGACCTCTTCATGCACCTTTCTGGAGTAGAGTCGCCAGAACCCTGAAGGCAGCAGCTGCGCTGTACCTTGGGCACCGTCAGCCCCCATTCTGCCAGGTTGCCGCGTGTAGCCCACCGCTTGGAGTTGAGCAGATCGTCCTTGCTCTTGATTTCACCCACTCCAGTATAACAGTCCAAAGACACGAGGAGGATATAAAATAACCTAAGTATATGCAATCACTATTTGTATAGTTGACATCTTAGTTGCACCTGCAGCCCCTCAGGGGGGTTAACTGTCTGGACTGTTTTTAGGGCAACCTGGCTTCTGTCCTTTTTGACCTGTTTTCTCCTCAGAAACAGTAAATTGGTAGCTAAAGCAGCAGATTCATTTTTCTTACCAAAGGATTCTGCAAACCTGCAAAAGGATTCCTCTACGGTTAGCTCTCTCTGTGCATTAAACAGCATTTTGATTTGTGTTTAAGAGCACTTGACATAGACTTTGTGCTGGGCTGAGTCCCTGCAGTGCTCCAGGCCACAGCGGTGGGCATGTGACTGTGTGCGCAGTAACAGTGAAAATGCCTGTCTTCTGCCTGGGAAGTGGGAGTCATTGCCCTCCTGGGGGTTCATGCCTATCGTGGTCATCTGCTGAGGGCTCTAAACCCATGTTGCTAATACTCAAGCCATCCCATCCTACCTGGAAGGCCTGGTTTAGGTGATTTGTAAAAACTTCAGCACACTGAAAGCATTTTCTGGTCCTGAGAAGACCTGAGACCGATTATGTCATCATCAGCTTGATTTTAACTGAAGAGTTCATGTGACCATGCAAGTCAGAACCCATTTTTCCAAACCTGAATTTATTTTTGTAAAAAGCTATAGATTACCAAATGTTTTATAAAATGCATTACTTGAAGTGTGGGTAGCAGCTCTCTTACCTGACTTTAGAGTCCTTTTTGCTTTTTGCAGTTACGCTATATGAAGTCCACTCCCAGCCAAGCTCTGGCCACTTCCTTGAACTCTGCTGCAGAAGGAAGGAAGCAGGCACATGGAACTGCAGTGGGAGCAGGGCCTGCTTCCAAAGAAGTTAACAGCCATCAAACCTAGATTTAATTTATTTTATTAAAATAACATAATTGAGGAACAATCAGATAACTTGTATCTTGTCAGGTGCAATAAAAACAAAATTAAAACCCAGATCATCAAGAAAACCTGGGTCCTGGCTTCCTTGCATACACGACACTGAGGGTGACTAGGGACAGGGCTGGCCGATGCTCACCCTGGGGCAGCTCCTGGAAGACAGATTCAGTGAGACGGGGCTGCTCCTGGGGAGGGCAGATGGGACACGGGGACACGTCCCCACAGTCGAATTCCATAGTACCAAAGTAGGCTCTCTGCGGCTGGGGTCCTGGCAGTCCTGGCTGTTTGGTGCAATATGTGCAAAACTATTTGGCCCCGCACCACTATCTGAGAGGTGAAGAAGCCGATTTCCAAAATACCACGTGTCCCTGCAATGGGGCCGGGCTGTCCACCACCTTTCTCTCCCCCTCTTGCTGCCAGCCAGGGCCCAGCACAGTATTGCGTGAGGTCTGTGTGCACCTGGAAAAGGCTGGGCCCACAGGGACAAGGCAGCAGGGTGGTGACCAGCTTCCTCCTCCGGGGCCACGTGGGTAGAGAAGGCAACGTGAAGTAAGGCCCTGTGTGTGGTCTAGAAGGTCCTTAGCAGCTTCTCTGGACACATGCACTCTGTCCCAAGGATGGCAGACAAGTGGTGCTGCTGACTCCCTCCCTCCCCGAGTGTAGAGCCAACTAGAAGACAGGCAGCCGCGGGGATGTGGTCAGCGTACATGCGTTGATGTCCTCGGTATGTGCTGCCCGGTGCAGGGACGGCTCAGACGCACTCCGGTTGATCTTGGGCAGAGAGTGCTGAAGCAGCTCGATGGAAGACAGGATCTGAAAAATGGCAATGAGGATAGTCAGCTTGGCTCCGTCAGCTGGTGCTCTTGGGCCGGGTCCCCTGCCCCTTTAAACCTGTCCCACTCCCCTCTGAGGCCTCACCTGGGGGAAGAGAGGCCGCTCCTCCTTCACTTTCTTCACGCAGTCGGCCACCAGCCGCTTCATGGCCTTGGGGCAGTTCTTATAGAGCTTGCTGAGGTCTGGTGAGGCATAACCTCGGCCCACCATGAAGATGATCTAAGGGGAGAAAATGGTGAATGCAGGGAGGGGACCCATAGGTTCACAGGCAGCTGGGGGCTAAGGCGCAGCGTGTCACCTGGTCACGGTTGTTGATGTGGGAGTAGGGGAGCTCCCCTGTCATCAGCTCGTACAGCACGATGCCATAGGAGTAGACGTCAGACTGAAAGCTGAATGGGTTGTTGTCCTGCATTCGAATCACCTCTGGGGCCTGTGGGGACAGACCCATGCATCACCTTGAGGTGGCCCCACAGATGCCATGGACAGGTGGTGGCTAAACCCAGTACAGGGTTTATAGTCTCTGCCCAGCTGTCCTGAGCACACCAACCCCAACCCGACATCTCCTCTCCCGCTCCCCCAGGAAGCCTCCTCTGCCAGGTGTGCCAGACTCACCATCCACAGCACAGAGCCAGTGGGCTGCTCAACCTGCTGAGAGCCACTCCAGCGTGACTTCACTGTTGCCAAACCGAAATCACCAATTTTTACTGTTAGGCCTTCGTGGAGAAATATATCTCAATGCCTGTTAAGGACTCTGGCTTCAAAAGAGTCAACCTAATTTGAAAAACTTCCCCAAGGTGCTTTTCACAATGACCTCTACCTAACCCTCAACCAGCCTTCTCTGCCCTGCATCTGCTAGGTTTGGGAAGCTCTGAAAAGTATTTTCAACTTCTTTTCCTCCAGGAGGTGGGTGGGAACTGCCCAATCCCATATCCCTGCCCATTCCCATATCCCGAGGGGGGGCTCCCTCACCTCATGACCTTCCCGTGTGATGTGGGAGCCAAGCATGGCCTGGCAACTGCCTGCACTTGATACTCATGGGCCAACGGAGACAGAATTCCTGCCTGAGTGCTAACGGCTGGCATTCAGAACTTTCCCACTTGGTGACCTCAAGACAACTAACTCCCTCCTAGGTAAAGAAGTCAGGCAGTGTACATCTGCGACCTAGCCCAGAAATTCACGCCTACTTAAATCAGTGGTGTCTGATGTCATGGTATAGTATTTTGCTGCCCAAAAAACCTGCCACTGAAAGGTGTTCTGTGCCTGAGACAAGTACACAAAATAGCCACACAGGCTGCCTCTCTCAATCCTGCTCCACACACCTCCCTCGCCCCTGCCCAGAAGCACGCTCCTTGCAGAGGGACAGGCACTACATGCCACACCACTTAGCGTGAAAAATGCCTCAGCTGTTCTTCCTTCTATGAAACATGTTAAGTCTCAGGAAGGCTTTGGAAACCACCATGACCTCTAAGGAAACTACTTCTGTACCTTCAAGTACAATGTTCAGTGGTACTTTTGGAAATCTTGCTAGAGAAGCATACAGCTACTTTCTCACCAGATACACAAACACAATGTCACAAACTAGAAATAAAAACACGACAATAAAAATAGGTCTATTTAAAGTCCCAACACTTCAAATCACTGTTGCTGAGAAAAACCCAGAAAAGAAAGTCACATTTCCTGGACACTGCCCCTCACAGTGCCGGAGGCGGAGGCAGCCTGAGTCAGCCTTGAGGTCTGCTGCTCTAAGCACCAACCTTTTGACTTGCTTCTTCCTGTTTTTTGCCTCTTTCCCTAAAAAGCTGTCCCCTGGCACTAAGGTCCTCATGATAACAGTCACCCTTGTTTGCTAAGTCTGAGCTGAGACATCCAATATGCAAACAGCGAAGGATACTGTTGGATTTCATGTCCCGGTGGATGATGTTCTTCGCGTGCAAGTAGCTGTGAAGGGAAATAAATCTACTAAAAACAGCCGGACAGAGGCAGTTTCAAACCATAGCTAAGAAATGAAGCCACCAGTGGGCCTGGCTCTGATGGGAGTGACAGACAAGATAGCCCTGGTCCACATCACCACTCACCCCAAGGGAGGCCACAGACAAATGTGCTGGTGCTTTAAGCATTAGTTTTACTCCTACCCAGTGTCCACCAGCTAATAGGACAGGATGGTGCAGCCTGTTCCTATGACGGAGCATTAAGTCACCAGGAAAAGGAGGTTCAGACACATGCAGGTACCTGAATTCAGCCCAAATACACAAAGCCAAGTAAGAGAAGGCAGGGACAGAGGTCCAGGTGTTTTACATCTCCTAGGATTCCATTGATATGGATGTACAAAACCAGAGACAGGAAGGAGAGGCCCAGGGGGGTCTGGGGTGGGGAGGGACAGGGTGACCACGAATGCAGAGGTATCTTTCTGGCTTACATGAGAGTAGTGATAAACACTGTACACACATGGAGGATGGCAAGCTTTATGGTATGTGAATTATATCAATAAATTTTCTAAAAAGGTGTTAGTCTATCACTTAAAATTTAGCTCCCTGTGAAGGCACCTGCCATAGAATTCCGAGAGATCCAGGAAGGCAAGCACCCTCAGAACCATGGGCAGCTGGGCTGGAGGGGACCCTGTCAGGCACCAGCCAGAGGGCAGTATGGAATCGAGGTGCTGAGGATGCCTGCAGGCCTTACCCGCTCGCCTGAGCAGGGACCCTGCAAGCAGTTTTCAGGGGCCTCTGGATGATTTCCAAGCATGGCCTGGCCAGTGAGGACCTGAGACAGGTCCCAATGCCTGACCCTTGCCCACAGGCTCCGTGCCAGCCAGCGTGCAGGCCACTTGGCATCACTCAGGGCTGAGAGGCTCTTCTAGTTCTGGCTCCCACTTAGGGCCAGCTCAGTACTTGGCCATTCATACTCACTCCATGCCCTGCGCCGTCTGTCGAGCGATGTCAATCAGCTGGAACATCTGGAACTTGGTCTCCTGGACGTGCAGGTGTTTGTAGAGGCTGCTGCCCTCACACCACTGTGTCACAATCGCCAGGTTGTCCTTCGTCATGTACCCCATGAAAAGGAGAATGTTTACATGCCGCGTTTTGCTGGGAAGGAGAAGAGAGGATGCTCAGGAAGTCTCCGCTGTCCCACGGCCCTGCACCCTTGTGTCCTTGCCATTGGCAGCAGCCCACACCCCAGCTTGGGCTGTCAGCTGCAGTGTCACCATCCTCAGTGCCGGCCTTGTCCACAGGGGTACGTTCTCCCTGACCAGAGAGACATGGCTCTCCATGAGCCGCAGGACCCATCCCCTGTGGAATCCTCCACCAACCAACCCACTCCTGCAGGGCAGAGCAGCAACTCAGGATATGATGCTGAAGTTTTGAAACCCAGAGTAAAGTAACTTGGCTATAAAACATGCTTGAAAATAAAAGTAAAAATGGAACCTACTTCTCCCAACGTCAAATCCAGAGACAGCTGGGCATGGAGAGCAGCATGCCTAGACAGGGGTCCACGTGACAAGAGCCTGTCTGCCTCTGCTGTGGAAAGCCCTCCCTGCCTCGGGGACAGCACGTGGCCGCCTCAAGGGGCAGGACTCACCGCAGCACCGCCACCTCGTTCCTGAAGGCCTGGAACTGCTCTGGGGTCGGGTCTACCACCTTCAGGATCTTCACTGCCACGTCTCCTGTAAACCAGACCACAGTCAGCATGCTCGGCCCAATAGGCTGTGGGGTGTTTCCAGGTACCCTGGTGTTGAGGAAGATACAGGGCATTGCTTCTTCGGAATCTACCCTTTATAAAGATGAAACAGACCTTCAAATTTCTAAATCAAGTGCCCAAAAAAGTCATCTCATAGTTTCACTGTCGTCCTTACCCACCCAAGACCTGTGGCAGGCTTGGCTTCAATGATCATGTGGTTCACACCCTGGCAGCACCAGAAGTGAGGAAGCATGTGGCAGTCACCTCTGGCCCAAGGGGTTAAGGCCAGTGCATGGTCCTAGACAGCCCAGCAAGCCAAACTCCGCATGAAGCACCGGACCAACTGGCCAGCAGAGGGGCAGAGATGCCTCTTGAAAAACAAAAACAAATCAAAGACACGTATTGAAATAAGCTGCTCTGCCTTCCACTCTACCAAAAAGCATCCTAAGGATGAATGGCTACTGCTCCTGCCCCTGTGCACCCTGCCCTCCTCCTAGCCATGCTGCAGCACGAGGACCACTAGCCTGGTTCTGCCTGTGGGAGACGCTTGCCCCCAGCCATGCCAAGCCCCACACCCTGCGGACCCACACCACACACCTGTGCTGCAACACAGCTGCCAGGTGCCAATGTGACTCAGAAACACCTTGCTTGGCTCTCCTTCATGTCCCAGATCTGTTACCAATGCAGTTACAGTGCTGGTTACCATGACATGACTCCCCATCAGTAACCCTCTTAGAGGGACACTTGTGACAAATGATTTACAAAGCCCAGGCCTTCCCATGATGCCAGCAGCAGTAAGCACAGGACCGGAGGGCAGAAGTGCTGCTCGGGGCACACAAGCACACCCACCATGGACAGATGGCACTGTCAGTCTGCAGCCACATGCCACCTGCCCTCCTAGTTTTAAATGTCATGATAAATCTTTTAAAATAACAGAAGCTTTGTGATGGATATACACAAACTATACTGTACAAGTAAGTTATATCCCCTGCATAGCATAGCCCAGATGGGCCACAGATGGGATGCACCCAAGCCACGATGCATCCCTGCTCCAAAGCGACTTCCAAAAGACTCTCGCCCAACACCTGTGTGCCTCCACCCACCTTTGCAGGGAACGCCCACTGTGCTCTGTCATCTCCTGTCTAGGAAAGTGGATCTGGCTGGGGATGCAGGGCCGCTCCCTCAGACAGATGCAAGGCAGGGGGCCCCTGCAGGAGGATGGAAAAGGGCTTCTCGGGGGAAGGGGGTACAAGACAAAGCTGGTTCAGTGGGAGAGAGGACGCAGCGAGGAGAGGACAGGAGCCCCCTCCGGGGGCCGTGGATATCTGGCCTGGGACTGGTATAGGACAGAGGGGCAGGCATGCGTCTTGTAGCAGCCCAGGTTATGGGCAAGCACAGGGGCTGACAGTGGGAATGGCAGGAGGGGACAAAGGCAGGAACCCTGAAGGGGAACCGGCCCATGTGGCAGCCAGTCAAGCAGCAGGGCTGGGGACACAGCTGGTGGCTTGGGTCCTGCAAGCACACAGCTCTCACACAGAGCACGGGTGGGTGTGCACGGCCCTGCCAGCCTGCTCAACTTTAAACAGGGTGACAGACTATGCAGTTTCTTACTAAAATCCCAGAGCTGTAATTCTGCAGGACAGCTCTTGCTTGGCTTATGTGTAAGTGATCCCCACACAGCCACTACAGGGATTCAGACTGCTGGGATGGATGAACAACTTTTTTTTTTTTTTGTGGGTACCAGGGGTCGAACTCAGGACCTCACGCGCCAGCAGGTGCCCGAGCCGCTGAGCGATATCACCGGCCTTTCTTCCGTATGCGGGTAAACAGGAGTCAAACTCAGGACCTTGCGCTTGCCAGGCAGGCGCTTATGCCGCTGATCTATCTGACCGGCCCGGATGAACAACTCTTACAGAGAAAGGGTTTCAACTCAGAAAGAATGGCTTTCTACAGGTGCAGACGTCCTTGCCCTGCCTTCCAGACAGAGGTGGCTAGACCTCGGCAGGGTCTCAGACAACCCAGGCGCCATTTCACCCAGTGAGGTCCAACCTCTCCAGGCCCCGCTCCTAGGAGCCACCCTTCAAGAAGCTTCTCAAGTCAGGCGTGGTGGCACATGCCTGTAATCCCAGCACTCAGGAGGCTGAGGCAGGAGGACTGCTGCGAGTTCAAGGCCAGCCTGGACTACATAGTGAGTTCAAGGCCAACCTGAAGTACTGGGTTCTCCCCACAGCCCAGCGAGGGCCACTCTGCACAGCCACTCTGGGCCGCAGCTTTGCCAGCAGAGCTTTTCCCCACTCCCCTGCCCATGCTCCCACCTCTTCCTCAGCACTTGCACAGCATGCCTGCCTTTCCTCCCACACTGTCCACACCAGAGTGTGAACTCCACAAGGGAAGGGCTTGTTTGTTCACTGCTTCATTTCCTAGCTGAAGAATGTGTGGTGTTTAGAAATGTTCGAGAAGCACAATTAAAAATGAATTTACAAGCTGAGGGCACAATGGGGTTACCAGGGCTAGGGAAGGGGGACCAATGAACGGTCACTCAGTCACAGAGAGGAACTCGAAGTCCTGGGAGCAACTGCTCATTAGGGTGACTATAGAGATGACAATAACACATTTCAAAAGCTACAAGATCACTTCTCAGCCTTCTGGCTAAGGTCAAGTGTAAAAGCTATAAGAAAGGAATCTGAAATTCTTTAAGAAAAAAATGATAAACACTGGAGGAAACAGGTATGTCTGAATCTAACTTAAGCATCACGCAGTGTAAGCATGTATCAAAACATTACATGGCATGACATTAATATGTACAATTGTTTTATGAATCAGTTAAAAATAAATTTATTTATTTATTTTTTCTTTTTTTATGTGGGTACCAGGAGTGGAACTCAGGACCTTGCGTTTGCCAGGCAGGCACTTATGCCGCTGAGCTATATCACCAGCCCAAAAAATAAATTTAAAAAAGTGAATGAATTCTAAGATGAAACCATAGGTGGAAGGCGAGTTATGAATGGCTATCTGCAGGAGCTCGGTGAGCAACACCGGGACAGTTTCTCAGGCACAGGCCTCGGAGTCTGAGGCTGAAAGTAGAGGTGGCCTCCACCTGCCTAGGCTCCCGGGTCCTTCCACACCCACCCCCAGATACGTGCTGACAGGCACTTGCTCACAGCTGCTGACTGCTCATTCCTCTGGCCTTCTAAGCTTACTCTCAGGAAAGACAGACTGCATGGTGACACATTTTCCTTCTAGAATCATGCCAGCCCCCTGTAGTTGGCATGCCTCACCACTGGAAGCCTGGTACTCATGAAGGCCAGAAAACAGTGGTGGTGTTTATGGAAGGAGGGAGCTCACAGGGGAGTCAGCAAGGCAGACATTCCCATCATCTCTTCAGAGCAAAGTCAGAGGCAAATGTGCTACAGATAGTCTGACTTGGGTTTTTTCTACTTTACACAGGTGTGAAAGCAAGCGATTCCACAGGAACCATCACAGAATTCTGAATCTGGATGTTTCCCTGGGCTCATGCTACCTGTGCAATCCTCTTGTGATTCACAAGGGGAAGCCACCAGATGCCCCCTGCACCCCAGGGCTGAGCGACGTGAGCAGCAGATGGGGCGCAGTCACTGCGTGGTCTGCCTTAAGCATTTCCAACCTGAAATCAGGACTGAAGCCCCCTGTAGTGGAGGAACACTGTGCAAACAGGTTAAGACACCTTCTTAGTTATCATACTTTTTTAGCTTTGAGCTAAGGCCTTTGAACTATGAGATGAAAAGGACCACTTGCTCCAGACATGAGTTTCAGAAGAAAAGGAAGCATAAAAAGATTACCAATGTTCAGTCCTGTGCCATTTAGGACCAAGATTTCTCAGATGATTGGCTGCAATGGCCACAAGTTGTGTCCACTCAGGACACTGGGGTTTCTGTTTTCTGTGTAATCAATTTCAATGCTCCTTTCCCGTGATGCTCTTAAACTTCCCTCCACTGTGCCCATTTATCTATAAAGACAGCTGCCACAGCATCCAAAGTAGAAACACAGGCACCTATGGCACTTTAGGATTTTGCCAGATTTGAATCTGAATTTACAAGAGATGACTTTTGGATACATGCAACATTTCCAAGAAAATACTGCCTATATTTGCTAACATCCTAAAGCCATAGGCATTAAAAATCCTGATAGAGAAATGTTAAGTATGTTGCTAAAATACTGAACATTGCCAAAACATATAAGCTCTACTAAAAGTTAAAATAGCACCTTCCTTCCAAGTGACAAAACATTTCCACTGAAGCAGAGCGCTCACATTTCAAGAAGCGAGTCTGCACATTCCTGCCTGCCAGGACGCCCACAGCTGACCACACAGGGCCCAGCAGCAGCAGCTCCCTCCAGAGGCCCAGGCGTCTCACCAGGGGCAGGGGAGCCCACTCTCCAGGGCTGTTTTCTTGCATGCCACGCTCTGCAAGGTCCTTTCCAGTTTTTTTGTTTTGTTTTGTTTTTATGTGGGTACTGGGAGTCGACCTCAGGACCTCGTGCTTGCCAGCAAGCACTTGTGCCGCTGAGCGATATCACCGACCCTTTTTTTCCTTTATGTGGGTTCCGGGAGTCGAACTCAGGACCTCGCGCTTGCTGGGCAGGCGCTTATGCCGCTGAGCTATCTCACCGGCCCTCCTTTCCAGTTCTGAGTTTCTAGAATTCATGCCCCCGCTGCCCACAGCACATGCTGCCCAGCAGGTCCCATGAGCAGACTAAATTTAGTTTCCAACATTTGATTAGAACTCAATTCTTGTTCACCAGTTTCTAACTGTCCCAAGAACTTTATCATCCCGACTGAAGCACCCTGAGCCTACAAAGAATGCTGTGACATTTCACATAGACACCACCCAAGGTCCATCCTCAGAGGTGGCCTGATCCCCATGGAAAAGGGCTGCTGCAAGGCGTCTCTGGCCTGCACGCCTGCCCCGAGCCTGCAGCCCAAGGAGGCCTACACTTACCATGCCACTTGCCCTTATAGACAGTTCCAAAGGAGCCCGACCCGATGCGGGTGGACAGCATCACTTCACTGGCTTCTATTTCCCAGTAATAACTCGAATCTCTCTGTCCTCGAGGCCTCTGGAATAAGGGGAAATTGTTAATAAGCTCCAGGGGAGGCAACAGTCTATTGACAGCAAGGGCATCAAGCCAAAGGTCAATCCAACCCCACCTGTCCCATATCTTTAAAGACAAACACCATAACTCTCATTTTTGTCTTCCAGAAAATGCCATTTTAGTGTGAAGCACACTGGCAAGTTTCTTAGGCAAGCATGCCACAAATGGTACTAAGATTTATAATCTCGTTCATTAAGCATTATTTTATTACAGTCCTGTCCCAGAGTAAGTTAAGAACACTAGTTTCCAACAAGACCACTAATGGCAGGAAGGACTGTGGGCCACACTCACAATTTTGTTCTTCTCCTGTGTGCCGGGTCCTGGAGCACGCTCTCTCTGTACTGGCACAGGGGTTTTGGGCTGTGACCAGCCTGTCGGGCTCAGGTTGCTGGGGCTGCTGGACAAGGCTGACGGGGAGGCTTAATGGACAAGACAAACAGAGTCCACACGTGCATAAGCCCACAGGAGATACACAGCATAGAGAGAAAAGTACATTACTGTTTGCTAAATGACTATGGAAAAGTACCTGATTCGCTGTGACTTCGAATTGCATCCTGAAACAGAAAAAGAAAACTGGTCAAGCTGTGGGCTAGAAAGAAAGTAAGGGGGATGTGCAGGAGTGAAGTGGACTATAAAACCCCTAGCACACAGAAAGTCTAATCCCATACACTAATCAATTCTGTCTATTAAATTCACCAAATGCTGGAGGCCAATTTCTCCAAGATTGGTTTTTAACCATTAGGAGGCTTAACATTAATCTTTCGTAACCAACAGAAACAGCATTCTTTTTCACAGAAGAAACAATGCACACAAAAGGCACCCTTCCTAGAAAGGCTGGCACATCACTGTCAGTGAGCCCTTTCCCAGGCTCCGAGTCTCCGGAAGGGAGCAGTGACGTTCATGCCAAGCTCCCTCTTCCTGCACTAAGAGTTAGGGGAACCTGACTGGAAGCTGGAGTTGGCCAGGGCGCACACCAACGCTTCACCCAAGACTAGAATCATAGGAAGTGTGACAGATCATGAGTCCTCTGGTCCAAAACTTCTATTCCACATATGAGAAAACAGGTGAACAGGCCAAGAGCTGTGGCTAGGGTCCCAGAAACAACCAGATAGCATCATACATCGGTTGGGCCTCAGCCCACAGCACCATGGCCACTGTATGCTGCCTCGCACCACAGGGCAAGTGTGACATTAGGCCACTATGGAAACTCATTAGGAACTGTTCAGAAAATAGTTTAAACCTAGATCCTGGTATCCTCCCTGGAATGGAATTTACAACAAAGTAATATAAAATCACATGCCCCCTTTACCCTCAAAAAGGGCATCTTTCTGGGAAGTCCTGTGTGCTTTCCTTTGTGTAATGCTAGTGTAGACAAAAAGCTTGATCCACACAACTGGAGCTAGAATGACCTAGTCCATGACATCTTCACAAGAGAAAACCACCATGAACCACCTGTCCTCCTCCCTGCCTGCCCGGCATCCTCAGCACTTAACAGTGAAGCCTGATTCTGCTTCCCAGCCCTGGCCAGCTCAGCACCCACCTCGCCTACAAGGGAAGGTGAGAAGTGTAGGAATCTCTAGGATTTTAGGTAACTGCTGGCAGGGTAACTGCCAGCAATAACCTGGATTTCAACAGAATATTCACCAGTGATAGCTTCATTAGCCATCTGGTCTGTTCTTTGTTTTTTTTTTTGGGTACCGGGGTGTCGACCTCAGGACCTCGCACGCCAACAGGCGCCTGTGCCGCTGAGCGATATCACCAACCCCTTTTTCGTATGTGGGATCAGGGAGTTGAACTCGGGCCCTCGCGCTTGCAAGGCAGGCGCTTATGCCGCTGAGCCATCTCACCGGCCTGTTCTTTGTTTTTAATCAAAGCACAGAAAAAATTTTTATTAATTAGAACTATATTCCCAAGTATACAAGGATTTTGTTCCTTCATGTCACAGTAATTTTCTTTCCTATATTCATTAAGTAGCTCATATCTGACCACACCGTAACTACATTTGGATAGGTTTATCCTAGAGGGAATTTTTCTATGGTTCCGGAATCTAAATATTAGTTTAGGAGAATTATAAATGCTTTGAAAAAAGCAACAATGTCAAGTTAAAAATGCTAAATCATTCTGGATGTGGTGGCACAGGCCTGAAATCCCAGCTACTCAGGAGGCCGAGGCAGGAGGACTGCAATTTTAAGGCCAGCCTGACAACTTAGCAAGATCCCATCTCGAAATATAAAAAGTGCTGAGGTATAGCTCAGTGGCAGAGCACCACTGAGTTCAAACCCCAGTACTACCAAAAGAAAAGAGTTGAACCATATGTGATTTTAAAAAGTAATAAGCACGACAGTTACTGTATAATAAAAATTGAAGAATTTTCACTTTTAATGCTCCAAGTATTAAGAGTGCTTATGTAGAAGCAAATCATGTAACGGAAGAAAAACAGCTGGCTTATTACTGTATTATTATTGGGATCATAGGGACAGACCAGTAATCAAGTTCACAGCTTATACATGGCTCCTCACAGTGACAGGACAAGTGTGACACTGTGACTGAAAACTGAGCTGGATAACCCCTGCCGGAGGTGGCAGAGGTCCCTCAGTGTTTCTAAGGAATAATTCATGGTGCTCAGTGGGCACAGTGACCACAATCCTGGACTTTAGTGCAGGGACTACATGCTGACGTTTGAGTGCCAAATAAGTCATGACAGTCTTAGCAATCCTGTTAATGACAAGGAAACAAAGGCATGAAGAAGAAATACCTACTCTTCCCCTCACACAAAATCCTCTGGACCACGCCCTGGGAGAAGTATTCAGGCTGTTATTCTAGTCCAAAGCAATGAGAAATAAAGAAGAATAAAGAACAAAGGAAGTAATTTAAGTAGATGAAGTAGAAAACAAACAACATACCAAAAAGCCAAGAAAAGAAAAAGTCAGTTTGAAAATTCTAGCTTTGGGCACTTCTATACCTGCTTACTTAAATCCGAGGACTCCACCCTTTCATTTCTAAACGAGGTCAATTAAAAATCTTCTGAAGAATTTGTACCATCACTGCTTTCCTCCCCACACCAGAATGAAACTACTCTTTATGATTCTTATGAAGTACCTTAATGAAAAGCTATTCCAATCTGACATGGGAGAATAAGTTCAACTGTGAATACTTCTTCAGGAAGTTTTAGTTCTCTACTTGAATAATATACTAACTTGATTATTCTGCCAGTCTACAGATATTTAAACAAAAATAAAAATATTTTAAGTCAAGGGGCCTGAGAAAATGTTGTAACATTACTGATCAGATTTGAAACCCAAAACCTGGCCCGACCATCAGTCCCAGCTATGAACTGACTGACACAATCGCCACACCGGGGCCCCTTACCTCAATCATCCTGCTGTCCACAGGCAGCGTCGTGCTGACCATGTGGACGTTAGGTGTGGATGTCGACCTCTGTCTCTGGGAGAGGGAACCTTCGGAGGAGGGGCTGGAGGAGTTGAAGGTGAAGGCATGGGGTGTGGAGTACCTATGCTGGGAACTGGGCAAGGGGAAGAAAGAAGATTCCATGATTGGCACTTGAGCTGCCCCACTGGCACAATCTTTCAGCTGCCTGCACTTCACTAAAATATGTGGGGACAAACTTGAGCTACAAAACTTCTCATTCTTTCCATCCATCTTTTAAAAAAATTCTCTTTCATATAGGTGCTCCTGTATGTAAAGTGTTGTTGTTTTTGCAGTGCTAGGGATCAACCTCAGGCCCTTGTGCATGCCAGGCAAGCACTTTACCACTAAGCTACATGACCCTACTGTATACAAATTTTTGAAGATGAAAATACTAGTGTATGAGCTTGTAATTCACATGAAAATAATATATTACATGTTTTCTTTTCAACAAATCAGCTCTACACAATACATGGAATTCTTACAGCATCTCTATGAAAGAACAGATTAACATTTTGCAAATACTACCTGCTAACCTATCTGAAACCTGCCCCGTTTCTTTTAGAGAACAAATCAGAGAGTGTTAAAGAAGACGTGGAGTAGATGGTTAGACCTGCTGAACGCCTCTGTAAAAAGGCCAACATTTACATACCGTACATGCTCTCCCCTAAACCAGCACACAAAGGGAATTACTGTCAACTCAGTCCTAGATCTGAAATATCTAGCTGTGAATAAATCACTAGCTTCTTTCAGCCAATGTGACAACCCCCTCTACCAACCAATCTGGGAACACACATAAAGGTAGAACATCTGGGGCTGGGACATAGCTCAGTGGTAGTGCTTGCTTGCCAGGGTTCAATCCCCAGCACTGCCAAGCAAGACAACAGTGTAGCTGGAGTGAAGCTCAGTGGTAGGCACTTGTCTACATGTATGAGGCCCTGGCTTTCAGCCCCAGCACCAAAAGACCAAGTATAACAGAACGTTTGCATTACCTGCTTTAAAGATTAGTTTAACCTGTGTTCAGATTCAGGTAACATGCATGAATTCAAACAATAAGAAGTTAATTTTTATAAGGGAAATTGTTCTATCACTCTGAAAAGTCATCTTTCCAACTAATCCTATATGTATGCCTTCAGAAACCTAGTTTCTTTTAATCTTCAGAGGCAAGCACAGTATTCCGATCTAATGTGCTTTTCAAATTATCAAAAAATTAAAGTCATACACAAATACATATCATTTCAATACAAATTCCTTTTTTTTTTTTTTTTTTTCTTGAGACAGGGTCTCACTATGTAGTTCAGGCTGGCCTCAAACTCACAGCAATCCTCCTGCCTCAGCCTCCTGAGTGCTGGGATTACAGACATGCACCACCATACCTGGCAAATTCCTTACTCTAAGATAATGCTGTCTTTAACAATTTCTCTAATAGTTTTACAACAGCTATTAAATGTTACCTGATGACATACACATTAAAGACAGATATTTCTGACAAAGATGTAGACACCATTTTAGGTTCTAAATTCATGTGTAACACCGAGCAAGATGTGAACTCAAACTGTGATTTGTTAAATGTACTGCGGTAACAGAAGGGATGCAAGTCCAAGTCACTTTCCAGAATGTAAGAGCTACAGAGCCACACAGACACTTCCACATCTGGCTGTGATGCAAGAAGCGGCACAGGACAGAGGAGAGAACACAAGCAGCACTTGCCTTCTGCATTAGGGCTTCCAACCCCAGCCCCTTGCCCAACACAGCTTTCCAAAAGAAAGGCTCTGGGTCACAAGTTACCTAACAGGCATCCGGGAAACAGACTCTCGCATCCGACGCATTGTCAAAGAAGGTAGTGCTGGGACCCCACTGTCACCAATAGTGGAATTTGGAAACAACCTAAGAGAAATCAGGGAAAGACTGGTTTACAGATGTGTAGGAACCTCAGAGAGGCCCAGCCGCCCTGCCCACTGCCAGCTATGAATGGCGCTTTCCCCAGGCACATTTCCCCCACCGCTCTGGCCACCTGGAGGAAGAGGACTGCCCACCCGAGTGCCGGGGTCCACTGCATAACATATGTGAGCAACAGGACCTGCCAGCAAACACATAGGCCCCAGCAAGTATCTCTGTAAGAATTCCATGTATTGTGTAGGACACGCCGGTGTGACATCCAGCTATAGTAAAAGAATGTCTTTTAAAGCTACAGCAAGGCATTTTACAACCTATGGAACAGAGCTTTTCTGGAAACACACAGGGAAGGCTAAGTATGAAGAAAAACCAGACTTAACACTTAAAGCCCTAAATAAAAGGAAAAGTGAGGTGACAATTATCTGGGCTCCATCCCTCCATGTGGGGGCACTGAGAACTGTCACACACTGTCACACACACACACTGCAAGGAAGGCTAATGCCCCGTTTTTCAGGTGTGTGAACTAAGCTTCGGGCATGTCACGAGGAAGTACGCTTGGGCATGTCACAGGTAAGGACAAAACTGGTGTGGTAATGTGGCCACTGGACTCCAAGCTTATGCCCTCTGTGCTACTCAAGCTCAGCCAACACCAACTACCATGCAAGAGAAAGACATTCCTGGTGTGGACTAAGGCAATGCTCCCTTGGCTTCTACAGTACTCTCAGTAAAAGATGAAACTTTGACATTTCACAGTAAGTTTTTAAAAGGCATTTTTGAAACATGTACTTTTACTGTATATTTTTTATTATTTAATAAAATTAACTATTTTGTCTGTATAAGATACGGTTTGGTACCTGGTATGGCCTCTGACAAAGTATGAGTCTTTCAAAACTTTATATTCAAACCTGTTTAAGCCCAAATAACATCTCTAGTTTGAGATGAAGAAAACAGCACCAACTACGGTGTGTGCGTGCGTGTGTGTACGTGTGTGCACTAACGACTGAAAGATCAAGGACACCTTCCCATTGAATTATATACTTGGCCCTTTTTAAAATTATTTTGAAACAGGGTCTTGCTAAGTCACTCAGTTGTCTAGGCTGCACTCCAACAAGTTACCCTCCTGCCTTAGCCTCCCAGAATGCTGGGATTACAGGTATGTGCCACCATGCCCAGCCCAGATATGCTCTCTACTCCTTCCGAATATCATAAGGCCCATTCAGCATATTCAACAAAATGCAGAACAGAGTCTACTGTCTACCTAGTAGATGTCACTAGTAGAAGAAAAGGTGAAAAACCTTTCGGCTGTCACACCTTTTTGCTCATCCCTCCCTGCATCACAGTATGACAACATCGACTGGACAGACGATGGCTTACAATGCCACACTAAAATAGCTACTTTCAAAACTACCATGCCGGGGCCGGTGAGATGGCTCAGTGGTTTAAGTGCCTGCCTTGCAAGCGCGAGGGCCCGAGTTCGACTCCCGGAACCCACATACAAAAAAGGGGCCGGTGATATCGCTCAGTGGCACAGGCGCCTGCTGGCGCGCGAGGTCCTGAGGTCGACCCCCCGGTACCCACAAAAAAAAAAAAAAAAAAAAAAAAAAACTACCATGCCTGCTAATGTAGGTGGTTTCCAGATCACAAAGGCATCTACACGCCCCACCCCTCCATTTAGGGGTGAAGATGTCTTACAAGAGCTGTCTGATGTTACTCCAGTCCACACACATGGTAGGGACTTTGGTGCTACAGTGCTCATGAAATTTGTAGCCACAAGTCTGACATCGAAACCCGTTTAGCAGGAACTTCTGACAGATGTCACAGAAGGCAAGCTTCAGGAACGTCTTCCGAGCCTGTAATAAGAACACAGGTTTAAGCTGTGCTAAGTAAAGGAAAGATGACCCAAGACAGTTCTTTTTCTCCAGGGTCTCCAGAGTTTACACAAGTGAAGTCATGTTTCCAAAGTCTGTACAGTTCATAACCAAAAATTAAGTATATTTCTGGCTAATGGAATATAAACAAGAGCACAACTAGGGCTTTAAATAATCCAACAATGTACATCCTTATTACCTCACCTCTCAGAAGTTCCTATCATACAAAACAAGGCATTCAACATACCATGAAAGGAGAAGAGATCTGCAACTTACAAAGTTGTGTGTTGTGAGGGGAACATGATCCAGGAAATCTACTTGAAGTTCTTCTCCAATCAAAGAGGCAGCATCAGTATTCCAATCTAAACGTGCTTTTTTACTGAAGAGGATTTTTAAAAACATAACATGAAAGGGAAATGTTGAAACAAGTTGATAGTCCAATATGAGTAACACAGCTACCTTTTATTGTGTTATCTAAATACAACTGATGTCCAAACAGCATTCACATATGTAATCCATATAGCAAACCTATAAAGCAAGTATTATTACCCCATCTCACAAATGAAATATCGGGGGCTCTAAGGAGATAAAAAAAAGGGCCTATGTTGAAATCCATGTCTGTTGGGACTCCAAAGCTTGTGCTCTTATAATGAAGTTTTCTTTAAACATAAAAAGTAACAATCTCATGGTAAGGTACATACATATTAAAGAATATTCTGTGACTCTAAAATCCTATAAAAAAATCCTCAAATCCTGTGAAAGGGATTATAAATGTTACTACAGTGCCAAAATAGATAAGAACGACAACTGTACTTCACCATTAACAGCAAACTCAGATCTGTAATTGTTTGCAGGGTCTATAAAAACAAACATAAGTCAAAGGGAGACTTAACTGTCTTAAAATTTACCAAGACAAAAAAAATTTTTTGCTGAGACCACTCTTGCTGAACTCAGAATATGTAAGACAGAAAAATGTATCCTTTTAAGTACAAATTAATGCCCAGATCTCTTCTCCTGTCTTGTCTCCTGCCACATTCTGAAGGCTGGACGCGCTCAGGTAAGGAGAGAATAATGCACATCTAGCACCTTCAAGCCTCCCCCATCACCTACCAGAAAACCTATCCAAGTGGTTTTTCCTGTTACCCCCAGTAAGTACCCCACCCCTTAATGTAATTCCCTGCACAAAGTCTGGGATACTTCATGCCACTCTCAAGTCCTGTCCTGTCCTAATGAAGAGAGGGAGGGGGGATCCCACTTTCTGATCAAGTTCTGGGAATCAGGTAACTCTGTCCTAGACAGAACTCAGGCCACCTCCAAATCAGTGTAGCTTTGGAGAAGAGCAAACAAGCCCTCACTGTCTCAGAGCCTCTCTGGTTCTTAAGAAGCACTGTAGGATGGCTTGGGAGGCCCGGACATAGTTAAACTCACCCTCTGAGCAGACTCATGCCCCAGGCTATTCTCTCAGACTGCGGCCTCCCCAAACCATAAAGACAGAAGCTGAAGAGGAGTAACAGTGGTGCTGCTCTCCACAAGAAGGCAAAGTTGAAAGAACCTTCTGTAAAGGTCTCCCCATATTGGGAGAAGCATACTGGATAATTATGGACAGCTCTGTTGCTACGGGGGATTACTCCTAGCGTTGAGCTGCTATCCTGCAACTACCATCAGAAATCAGCCAAGTCTTCTCTGAAGCAGAAATTCTGCATCTATCTTTTAGCCCCACGGCTGTCAAACAAGAAGGATTCAATACACATGAAAATGAATAAAAACGAGTGAGAGGGGCTAGAGATGGCACCCGGGGTAAAGCATGTGTTTAGCATACATGAGGCCCTGGGTTCAATCTCCAGTAGCCCCACCATAAAAGCAGGAGTGAATGGCAGGAGCTTATCTCCTGAGGGTAGCGTGCTTTACCTATAAACAGCGATCACACACTCCATGTAATGCCTTACAGCAAACGCAAAAAACAATCTTTGTTGTCAAGAAACCTACATTCTAACATTCCTGTTTCCATCTATAGAAATACTATCAACACCCATCACGTATTTTATTTTTCAAGGGAATTTCTAAGGAATAGGGTAACTGCAAGATCTTAATACCATATTTTTCTGAACTGTCTCTTTACAAACAAAGGTATATGAATATATGATATTCTATGGCAGTGGTGGCGAACCTATGGCACATGTGTTATTGTGTTTTTCTTTTAACACAAAAGATGTTAACGTAGAATAGTTTTTTCCTGAACTAAAACCACAGTTTAGTCAGGTTTAAATGCAGTGTTGGCACTTTGCGATAAAAGTGGGTTTTGGGTTGCAGTTTAGCCCTTGGTCTCTAAAAGGTTCGCCATCACTGTTCTGTAGGAAGCTAGCAAAATTATTTGAATGGAATCCTCATCCTGAATAATGAGCTCTTACCCTTTGTGTTCATGGAGAAGTCTGAACACTGCACAGCACTCTGGTTGCAGGCCCCTCACCTTGAGCGCTTTCATAAGGCAGTCGTGCAAGCTCATTCCATTCCGCACATTGACCTACAAACAAAGGCCACCTTCAGGACCCACACAGGCCGCAGCGCCAGTTGGAGGGAGCACAATAAACACATCGGGCCATGAGGTGTGTGGAGATTTATGACAGTATGGCATGTAATGATACACATGCATGTGCACAAGCACACAGGGACACCCTGAATGTCCAGCAACAGGTACATTCTTGAAGGAAATATGAACAGCCATACAATGGCACACTGTGCAACTACTGTATTGCTAGGATTACCTGGAGGGAGGAAAGTCCATGAAATATTCACTGGGGGAAAATATTGTTCAAAATAATATAAAGAGTAAGATTAATTAATGAGCAGTGTGGAAAGATGTGCCCCCAGCTGTTAACATCCAGGAGTGCAGCCGGAAGGGGAGAGTGAGATCCCCTGAATTTACCTCTAATTTGCTTAACTCACCAATGTGTACGCAATATGACAACATTACAGGAAGAAAGGGAGACAAGTCAGTATGATCCATAACAAACATGACACGAGTTCTATGATTTAAAAAGGCCTATTTTCAGCCAGGCATGGTGGTGCACGCATATAATCCCAGCATCTGGGAGGCTGAGACAGGAGGACTGCCTTGAGTTCATGGCTAGCCTGGGCTACAAAGTGAGTTCAAGGCCTGGCTGAACTACAAAGCAAGACCCTGTCACAAAAAAAAAACCAAACAAACCTATTTTCAATAGGCTAATATTCTGTTAATGTCAGCTGTATGAAAATTTCAACTAAAATCTTTCAAAGCTTAGATAAAAGCTCTCTACACTTTGTTTTCTTTTTCTTTTTCTTTTTGTGGGTACTGGGGGTCGACCTCAGGACCTCGCGCACCAGGAGGCGCCCGTGCCGCTAAGCAATATCACCGGCCCTTTTTTTGTATGTGGGTTCCGGGAGTCGAACTCGGGCCCTTGCGCTTGCCAGGCAGGCACGTATGCCACTGAGCCATCTCACCAGCCCTACACTTTGTTTTCAAAGCTAAGAAAGTTGATTTTAAATGAGGCACCTACAGTGAGCAGAACCAGCAAGAGCAGTTAGTTGTGCAGCGCTGAGCCCACAGTGCAGTTCCTCCTCCTGCTCTAAGCAGCCCCAGCTACCAGAAGCCAAGCCAGCCCCGGTAGTCCCTTTCTGGCTGGCTTAGGGCAGAGACAGATGCCTGAAGAACAGCACAGAGGTGCTGGGCCTGCCCAGTTACCAGGCTCCAGTACGCGCCACCACGTCAGGAGGCAAAGCAGCAACAATGAGACTCTGGGAGAGAACGGAGGGAAAGTGCGTCAAGTAATTGAAAGCATTGGTGAGGGCCAATGTAAGAAGGTTCCGCAGGGCCTTATTTTGCTACTTATCTGCCTAGTAATCAATATCGGAAGCATTAAGAGCACCGTACAGGAAAATCTGACCTTGCAGAAAAGAATTTATATTCAGGGGGTAATGGGAGTCAGGGAAGAACATTCTCCTGAAGGATCAAATCTGGAATGAAAGAAAAGATTTTTTCCAAACTATAAAAGCTCCTCTGGAGGTAAGGACAGCTTCCTTGCTCCAGAGGGCATTCTCTCTCCCTCAGCTACGTGAGAGGAGAGGAACAGCTGTGAGCAACAGTGCAGAGGGACCACCTGACTCTTCAGATTATCACAGGAGCCCTGTAAAGAACTGGGGAGCTTGTGAGGGCAGGGTCACCCAAATCTATCACCCATGTAAATACATTACCTATTTTTTAAAAAATGATTTTTTTTTTTTTTTGGGGTGGGTACCGGGGTTGACCTGAGGACCTCGCGCGCCAGCAGGCGCCCGTGCCGCTGAGCAATATCACCAGCCCTTTTTTTTTTTTTCCTGTGGGTACCAGGGGTCGACCTCAGGGCCTGGCGCGCCAGCCGGCGCCTGTGCCGCTGAGCAATATCACCAGCCCCTTTTTTCGTATGTGGGATCCGGGAGTCGAACTCTGGCCCTCGCGCTTGCCAGGCAGGCACTTACACCGCTGAGCCATCTCACCGGCCCTAAAAATAATATTTTTTTAAGTAACATTCTTTAAAAGTTTCTTGTATGTACCCAAATAATTCAGACAAGCGTTTCTGAGATTTGTGTCAAAATAATTACGAAGGAGAATATAGAAACACAGACTAAACAAGTGCCACCATTAGCTAAGTGTAAACTGGATGATAGGTAGTAACCGATATTCCAATCTACTATCTTGTGTATTTTTAAATGAAAGCTTTCTTCAAGCAGTGACAGCCTCAGAAAAATTCCATTAGCTTCCACAAAACAAGTGAGAAACGCTTATCTGAAGCATGAAGGTGAGACACTGAGACCAAGCAGCATGGCACAGATACACTGGGCAGCAGTGCTCTGGGTGTGTGTGGTCAGTCTCTGCCTCACAAGCCCCAGCCCAGACCTCTAGTCCAGGAGGGCACCCCCTTGCACTGGTGGAAGGGTCTATGAGGAGCCTATGGAAACACAGATTCCCAGTCTCCCTTCCCAGTGTATCCAAGGACCTGGGCTTAGTTATTTTAGAATGGAGCCCAGGAATCTGCATTTAACTTGCTGGTCAGGTGATTATAAATGCAGTTCTAGTCACTCACTTATGCAATAATAATGAGAAGCAGCAGCAGCAGGTCAAAGAGGCAGACATGTTTAAAAATATTATAAAAGTGAATTATTACTTCTAACATTATTAAAATCAGGCATCCCCCCCCCCGCAAAAAAATCAGGCACCTGTCCTCTGCTTCTTCTCTTTACTACACACACACACACACACACACACACACACACACACACACACACAACCGCCATACACAATGACTTCCCCAAATTGTTTCAGGAGCCACTGAGAGTAGGAGAAGCCATCCAGGGTGAGAGGACTTGCAGACAGCCAGAGATGCCCGGCAGGTGGCTCCTCCACCCTCTGAAGCTGGCACTCCTCAAGGCAGCCTGAGAGGGGAGAGCCCAGCCTTCTCTGCCAGAGCCTTGGCACAAGCTGCAGAAGCCAAGCCTCTACATCACTAGTTCCCAACCTGAAAGCCATCAAGGGCTGTATTGCTGACCAAAACAGCTGCAGAATAATCACAGCCACTACTGCCTTAAGTCTGAGCTATATTTCATAAGGTCAGGACACAGAGGCACAAAATACTGTGTAACTTGTCTAGATAACTCGGCTGAGAAAAGGCAACGAGGGGTCTCAACGTGAGCCAGGTTTTATGGGTCCACACGCTTAAACTGGCAGTAGATGGTTATGAAGACAGTAAGAGCCAGGGAAAATGCCAGATGGTCTTCAGGCTCCCATAACATTCACAATTCTCATCTGACCTCTCAATATAAGGTCAGAAAAAAAAATCAATAGAAAACAGTAGGCAAGCCTGGCATGGTGGCACATGCCTGTCGTTCCAGCACTTGGAAAGCTGAGGCAGAAGGATCGCTTGTGAGTTCGAGGCCAGTGTGGGCTACATAGTGAATTCAAGGCCAGCCTGAACTACAAAGTGAGACCTTGTGTCAAAAAAAAAAAAAAGGAATTAAACTTTTCAAAAACAAGTTTTAGAAATGCCCCCATAAGAATGTGTTGACAAAAAGAAGCCATTCCAGGCAAGTGTAACAACAGAAGGAAGGTCATCAGGTGGGGAAAAGTAGGGAGTTCTATCACATTAATACAATGTGATAGAAAAATCAATTTTTTTTTTTTTTTTTTTGGTGGGTACCGGGGGGGTCGACCTCAGGACTTCGCACGCCAGCAGGCGCCCGTGCCACTGAGCGATATCACCGGCCCCTTTTTCGTATGTGGGTTCCGGGAGTCGAACTCGGGCCCTCACGCTTGCCGGGCAGGCGCTTAAGCTGCTGAGCCATCTCACCGGTCCAGAAAAATCAATTTTTAAAGCCCCTAAGTGACAAGGAGATTCTGCCTGCACACAGTTGGGCAACAGGGTCCACACTATTTTCTACAGGCAAACAAAAGCTGAGTTTCCTAGGAGGAATGCACATACCACCGTTCTCTGCTTATTTGGCAAGAAGACCCGGATGGTGCTACTCGTCTTTGAGGACTCCGTGAGTTTGCCATCATCTGAGGCCCGGCGCTGATAGCCAAACTGCTGCACAATCGTCGGGGAGATGCAGCTGGAGCCATCAAACACGGCATCCTTGAGTCCAAAACCGTTGCTGATAGTCTTCCAAGCACCCTGTATGTGCTCCATGGATGCAGCTTAAGCAGTAATGAAACCTGGTAGAAAGACAAATAATTGTAATTCTAAAACGAAAGCACTTAACCCAGGAACACAATATAAAGAGAGGGTTTAAAGATAGTGATATGTGAGTTTTTATAAACAAATTAATTACAAAGGAACTTCTACAATAGTAAATTTCCAAAAAATATTTCGCACAAAAGCCAAAAATGAGGGAAACGGGAACCAGAAGTCAAGAGACATTTTTTTGTTTGTTTTTGAGACAAAGTCTCAGTAAGTAGTATAGGCTGGCCTTGAACTCACTACAGCCTCAAACTCA
This sequence comes from Erethizon dorsatum, assembly GCA_028451465.1. Taxonomy (NCBI): domain Eukaryota; kingdom Metazoa; phylum Chordata; class Mammalia; order Rodentia; family Erethizontidae; genus Erethizon; species Erethizon dorsatum. The sequence goes on from CM051831.1 coordinate 37,713,710, forward strand.
TAGCAATCTTCCTGCCTCACCCTGCCAAGTGCTGGATTTATAGACCTGTGCCACCATGCCCAGCTAAAAGACTTATTAAGGAAAGAAAACATTTCTAGAATGTGTGTTTAATACCTTACATATGAACTATCCCATTTAATTTTTGTAAGAACACCATAAAATCTCCTTTGACCACTCTTCTCCACCCCTTCAGTGGGGGCTAAACCCAGGACCTTCACACTGAGCTATATCCCCAGTCCGTCCTTTTAAAAAATTTTGTATTTTGAGACCAGATCTGCTTAAATCTTTAAGATCCCCAGTCTGGGCTCAAACTTGGTATCCTCCTGCCTCAGCTACCCAGAGTGCTAGGATTACAGGTATGTACCACCACGCCTGGCTCACATTCTTCTTTAAACCATGCTACTTGCCTGGGAAAACCCAGGGAACAGGTAACAAAACCAGATTTCATATCTACTTAAAGTCTATTAATTTGCCAATATCAGTTCTGGAGCAGAAGCAAAGCTTATTTACAATCACAAGAAAGGAGAGATGGCCACCTAACTCCAAATAATCAAATGTTTTAATGAGGCACTAAGACAACTGCTGTGGGTCCAATGACACAAAGTCAGTCAGATACTCTGTCTCAGATGTCAGGACCAGCAAGGCCCTAACACCAGCTTCGAAGTCAGCAGAAGCAAGTCGCTCATTTCCTCCTTTGGAAAACTGTGAGGCTGATAAAGTCACCTTCTCGAGCCTCCTTCAGAACTTGTTTAGTCTTATTAACAACAGCTACCTCTGACTAGGAACCGCCAATCTGCAGTGGTGCACAGAGCACACATTCTTCCCCATTATGCACAGTAACTCTCACAGGGATCTGTAGGTAGGAACTGCATTCCCAGTTAAGCCAAGGAAATTCGCACACCCAGCTTATGAGTGGCAGAGCTGGGATTCAGAACTGGGTGCTCTACCCAGAGGCCTTGCTTCCCACATTTTGCAGTGACACCAGAGTCATGTGGTCAGAGCTGAGGCAACCAAGAACTACAGACTAGAAACCTCATTTTCACCCAAAAGTTCCTGTACAAATACCCACTAGGTGGTAAACTCAAATCAGGAGAGGTTGTGTGTTAACAACACCCCTCCCTATTGCTGTGGGTTCCACACTTATGATTCAACCAACCACCAATAAAGAATATTTTTAAGGGCCGGTGAGACGGCTCAGCGGCTTAAGCGCCTGCCTTGCAAGCGCGAAGGCCCGAGTTCGACTCCCGGAACCCACATACGAAAAAGGGGCCGGTGATATCGCTCAGCGGCACGGGTGCCTGTTGGTGCGCGAGGTCCTGAGGTCGTCCCCCCGGTACCCACAAAAAAAAAAAAAAAAAAAAAAAAAAAAAGAATATTTTTAAGCATATCTATACTGAACACATACAACTTTTCTCTTGTTCCTATTATCTAAACAATACAGTGTAACAACCACCTGCATGGCACCTACACTGCACTATGTATTATGAGTGACCACAGAGGAGGGTGTACACAGGTTCTGTGCAAACACAGATATCACTTTCTACAGGAGTCCTGACCAGATGCAGATTTTGGTATAGGGAGATAATAGGAGCATCCTGGCACCAGTCCCCAGAAGATAACAAGGGACACCTGAATCCATAACTGAGAAACCACAGGTCCAGAGACCTACAATGACAACATGGGGCTCCTCTCACAGTCTTGGTACAAGTTTTCTGTAGAATATGGTAATAACTACTAACATTTTGAAATGTTCCTGAAGACTGATTTTACAATTCTACCCTAGGAATTTATCCTACAGAAACATAAAACAAGGCTATAAAGATACAAATATGGTAAGAATATCAATTGCAGCATGGTTCACGCTGGGCAAAAAACAAATGCCCAACAATAGGGAAATAAATTATAACAACATGTATATGATAAGCAGAAGTAAATCCACATGTACAAAGAAGGAAAGATAACCAAGACAAAAACAAAGCAGTCAGAACCTCCCTCTTTTAAACACTAACCCCCAAAAAGGAGGGAGACTCATAAAGGAGTCAGAAAATCTAGAATTCTGAACAAAGTGTTAACAGTGATTATTTCAGTGGGACTGTGAGGAGTTATTTTATATACATAGTCTACTTAACATTTCTTTTTTATAATTTACTATTACTACATTACAACCTTCTACAGTTTATGTTATTTCTGTAAGGGAGGAACAAGAAGACAAAAGCCCAAGCTGTCTCCTGCCTCTGCCACCTATGCTGCACTCCGACTCTCTCCTCTCTCTGGGGCACCATTAGGTCACTTTTTATGGGCACCTACAACACCTTTCTTCCCTGGACTTTTTTTCCTACTGAGGAAGAAGAGATACAGGCGTTCTGGACAAGATGAATGACACAGATGAGGTGGAGTGAAGGAAAATTCACCTGCATATATCACCAGTCTGACAGAATGTGGCTCCTGGAGCACTGCATGGCGACCACAGCAATCTCGTTGCTCCCTGTTTAAAATGTAGGATAAAACCTAACTGCCTTAATGAGGCTGCCAAGACCTTTCAGAAGATACCAATCTTCACACCGCAGGCTTTCTCAACTTCTTGTTCCCTTTACCTGAAAAGCTACAACTCCCAGAAACAGGCAAGGTAAGCCGGGCAAAGTGGAGCAATCCCAGCACTCTGGGAAGCTGAGGTAGGAGGACCCCAAGTTCAAGCCCAGCCTGGGCAACTTAAAAGACAGGGAGACCCTGTCTCAAGATTAAATTAAAAAGGACTAGTTCAGTGTGAAGGTTCAATCAAAGGATAGGGGACAGGGGAAGGAGGGAGAAAAGGAAAAAAAAGTGTTATGGTGGCCTTTTCAAATTGTTTCCACCCAAGAAACATCTCTTTTTTTTGTGTGTGTGGGTACCAGGGGGTCAACCTCAGGACCTCGCGGCGCCAGCAAGGCGCCCGTGCCGCTGAGCGATATCACCGGCCCCTTTTTCATATGTGGGTTCCGGGAGCCGAACTCGGGCCCTCGCGCTTGCCGGGCAGGCGCTTAAGCCGCTGAGCCATCTCACCGGCCCCAAGAAACATCTCTTAAAAGAGAAAATTTCCCTAACCACCCTAGCCAAAACAGCCTGCTCTTCTCCCATTAAATAATCCTGTTTTACTTTCTGCATGGTACTTACAAATTCTGGGTAATCCTCCACCATCCTTCGGCTCCATAAGGGGAGGACTCTACCAATCCTATTCGCTGTTATGTTCTTAGTACTTAATACAGTACCTGGAACACAAAGGCACTCAACTATTAAACAAATTAAGCTAGAAACCAGAATACTGTTTAAAAAAAAAAAAGTAATTTTTAGTAGAAAAGACACGTCAAGAACAACTTCGCATGAATTCAATCTCTATAGGTACTGCCTCTTTTATATGTATCAGCAAAAATAAACTACAGTAAATTTCATTTTACATTTAGTTGCAGGGGAACACTGTATTAGAATCTATTGGTAAGGGGAAAAGCATGGGGGAGAATTTTTGCAATTTGGGAAGAAGCTTTTAAACACTCCGAACAAGAGCCTAAAATCTGAATTTGTACAAGTAGTGCTGGAAATTATCTCCTTCCACCCTCACATGGATGATTCCAACTTTTAAAATTTAAAGGCACCTCAGTATGATGATGCACTCCTATAGTCCCAGCTACTCAGGAGTCTGAGGCAGGAGGATTCCAAATTCAAGGCCAGCCTAGGCAACATAGTGAGAGCCTGTCTCAAAATTAAAAGGTGTGGGGATGTAGTTCATTCATGCTGGCCTACCATGTGTGAGGCCCCGAGTTCAACCCTCAAAACTGTTTTTTTAAATCAGACAGCCTAAAGGATAAAATTGAAAGCAAGCCAGTGATTCAACAACAACAACAAAACCTACCATTAAAGAATCCATTTACAAGATTTAAATATAACCCACATCTAACAACAGTAATTTTACAGTGAATTCTAAGTTTTGTAGGTGCTCAGAAAATATGGTGTTGGTGTTTAGCAAAGAACATAATATAGTAACTTTTAGTAAAAATGACATGATAAAAATACATTTCAATTTGAGTTTTAGATTTATCATTCATAATGTTAATTCTTCCATCTTCTCAGTAGGACTGTTTACAGGCCAAGAGGCAGAACTTGCATTACTCTTCAAGGCCACCACACTCCAACAAAACAACCCATTGCACTGAGGCTGCTGCAGCTGAGGGAGAAAAACCAGGGCTCTGCCAACTGCCCCAGGGAAGGCAGCACTTGCCCTACCTGTCGTCAAAGGCAACTATATGCTGCAGTATTCCTTAATTTACTAAAGAAAGTCATCTGGAAACAAGAAGTACCTTCTAAAAAATCACACAGCAGCAACACACTTCAATGTTCAATGGAGACTTTTTTAGAAAATGCGCTGCCACTACTCTGATATGTAAACAACGCAGGTCTAGCATCTGACACTGCGATCTCTCTGTGATCTGTTGACTAAATGTTCTGTTAAAATACATGCACACAAACTGGGCGTGGTGGCGCACACCTGTAATCCCAGCACTGTGAAGGCTGGAGGATCTCTGCAAGTTCAAGGCCAGCCTGGGCTCCACAGTTGAATTCAAGGCCAGCCTGAACAGCACAGCAAGACCTTAAAAACAAAAAAGCATACACCCACACAGGAACAGTAAAACTACATAGGCTGAAGCAGAATCAGCTTCTGCCTGTGAAAGGTCTTTCACAGTTTCACAGAAAGTAGGGAAATACAAATATAAAAACCTAAATACGGGCCGGTGAGACGGCTCAGCGGCTTAAGCGCCTGCCTTGCAAGCGCGAAGGCCCGAGTTCGACTACCGGAACCCACATACGAAAAAGGGGCCGGTGATATCGCTCAGCGGCACGGGTGCCTGTTGGCGCGTGAGGTCCTGAGGTCGTCCCCCCGGTACCCACAAAAAAAAAAAAAAAAAAACCTAAATACTATTCTATTTTTAATTTCAGATTTGTAAAATTTAAGACTGAAAACATCCACCTTAAGCTTTACAGAAAATCTGTCTTCTCACACTGATAAAAGTGTGAATTGTAACAGTCTAACAATTTAAAAGTGTCTACAAACAAAAAAATAATTTTAAATGTCTACAAACTAAAGATTTAATTCACATATCATTTTATTATAGAAAGCAGAACCAGGTAAAAATATTACAGGCAGTCAGACAGGGCTAGGCCCTCAGGGGAGCCAATATAGAAGATAAAAACACATTACAATTGTGGCCAGAGGTGCATCTGTTGGAGGCCAGGCCTCAAGAGAAAGACAAAATGACCAGGCCTACATGCCTCCCTGAGAAATAAACAATAAATTAACATCAGTCAGCCCAGTGGGTGACCAAGACCCCCTGATTCATCTCTTTCTAAAAATGTCCTTGTTCTTTCCATGTACACTTGCAATCTGTTAACTAAATGCAACTTGCTTCCCCATTGATCAATATTACCTAAGTGGCTATATTTGTGATCTTACTGGTTGATCATAGGTTTGTCCCACCTTATAACCGTGATTTCATACCCACCTCGTGATTTCATACCCACCTCATAATTTTGCTCTATAAAACTTCCTCTGTAAAGTGGGGTCCACGGCAACCCATTTTTCGGGTCCCCTCCTGTCTCTCACAAACTCTCTCTCTCTCTCTCAATAAGAACTTTCTACTCTTAACCTCCATTGTTCCTTGGAATCATTCTTTGGTTTTGGAGAACATGAACTCAGTGTATCTGGCATCAGGCAGGTTGGGAGTTACATTTATTTCCACTATATCAATTTGATAATCTATCCTATAGAAGAAAAAAACACCCAACACTACCCAAACACACAGGAGTACTCACTGCAGCAGTGTTTGTAATATTATCAATGAACAAACTGGGGCCCAAAGCCATGGACCCCACAATGGGACAACATAAAGCAAGACTCATTTTAAAAAACCTCTTGGAAAAAATAAAAAATAAAAATAAAAAAACCGGGCCGGTGAGATGGCTCAGTGGCTTAAGTGCCTGCCTGGCGAGCGCGAGGGCCCGAGTTCGACTCCCGGAACCCACATATGAAAAAAGGGCAAGTGATATCGCTCAGTGGCACGGGCGCCTGCTAGCGCGCCAGGTCCTGAGGTCGACCCCCAGTACCCACAAAAAAAATAAATAAATAAAAATTAAAAAATAAAAAAACCTCTTGGATGCTTTCTCCAACACACTGGCTCAAAATCTGATTTGATCTTTACTGCTCAACCTGTACTGTGCATTTTCCAAATGGATGACTGAGGCCAACGACACATCCCCAGTACCTCTAAAAATACTTTAAAGGACTGTATATGTCCTTTTGTGTAATACCAAAAACAAATCAAGAATTAAAAATACATTTGCTGGGCCGGTGAGATGGCTCAGCGGCGTAAGCGCCTGCCTTGCAAGCGCGAGGGCCCGAGTTCGACTCCCGGATCCCACATACGGAAAAGGGGCCGGTGATATCACTCAGCGGCACGGGTGCCTGTTGGCGCGCGAGGTCCTGAGGTCGACCCCCCGGTACCCACAAAAAAAAATAAAATAAAAAAATAAAAATAAAAATACATTTGCAATGTTCATGAAGTATTTATTGGCATTTATCCAATTTTTTCAACCTTACATAAAAGTCTATTGTTTAAAAGTAGATTAGGTGTACCATTTGAAGATAACTGGTAACAAAATGTTTATTAATTGTAAATTTCCATAGCTGTCCAGTGATAAAAATAATCTTTGCCCAGATAACTCTACATGTACAGAAAAATAGCTTTTATAACCACAAAGGTTCCAGACCACCAATACTTACCCAGTGAAACAGCCCAAGAATTTGTATTTTACAGACTAAACATTTACCTTTTACAGGCCAGAAGAGACACAGCACGTTTATAATTTCATTTATTGCAATGCTATATTCTATAAAGTACTTCAGAAGCCTGCAGTTTACCTAATAGGAATTCTTCTAGTCTCTTACAGCATTCAGGTTCAACAGGTTCGAAGCTACTGCCTTCCACATTCCAGAACCCCTCTCCCCTCCCACCACAGAAGGCCTCAGAAATCAAAAAGGCTAGATCCTGCCCTGTATTACCCTCTACTCTTCTACTCCATTTCAGCCCAACCCTACAGTCTCTGAAAGACATGATGTAAAAAAACAAAATACAAGGGAGTGACTCCTAACCCACCCACGCACCATCAGTCAATCATGAGTTTGTATGAATTCCTCTGAATCTGTTTTGAGACAGGATCTCAATATGGTACAGGCTGGCCTTGAGCTCACTTATGTAGTCCAGGTTGGCCTCGAACTCTCAACCATCCTCCTGCCTCAGCCTCCCGAGTGCTGGGAGTGCTGGGATTACAGGCGTGCGCCACCACGCCCAGCACCACATCATTTCTGAGTGTGGCAGGTCCCACAGGTCCACCAAAGTCTGCCTTTTATTGGCTTCATGCTTCATTCTGCCAAGGAGTTTGAGGGTATAGTCTGCTTTAAGCATGTAATTCATGATTTTTAAGGAATAAACTCTTTTCATTAACTACTTTTTATACCAAATGTCCATTTTTGTTAACACAGTTTACTTGTCATAATCTTGCAATGTCATTTATTTGCTACATGAATATTCCTTTTTAGAAAGTCAGATGGGCATGGTGGCGCACGTCTGTAATCCCAGCACTCAGAGGCTGAGGCAGGACTGCTGCAAGTTCCAAGCCAGCCTAGGCTATATAATGAGTTCAAGGCCACCTTGAACTACATAGCGAGACCCTGTCTCAAAAAAAACAAAACAAAACAAAAAAAAACAGTTAGATGAAACCTTTCCTATATTCAAATTAAAAGACAGGTTTATCAATTCTAAATAATACTGAGGTCAAGTACAAATAAGCAACTAGAATAGAAAGAAAAGCACACAGCCCTGCAGTATGCAGCATCAGGATGCATGACATGTGGCCAGGTCTCTGGCCAACCCAACACACACTCTCCTGACCAGGACACCTCAGCTGCCTTCTTGGACACTTCCTGTTGTATAACTAAGTGCATCAGGATACGTGCCTTCATAGCCAGCGTCTTCAGGAAAAAGACTCCAAAATCTCAAGTCTCTCCTTTCTTAAAATATAACTCAGTGCTACGGTTTGTATCTAGAGTCCCCTCAAAGCCTCAAGCGCTTACAGGTAGGGATTTTTGGAGCTGGCTGGATCCAGAGTATGTGATGATGGGATTAAGGGTGTGATACTAAATTAGTTCACTGACTGGAATTAGCATAGTTCTGGTTGTGGCTGAGTGGATTTACTGAAGACAGAAGTCCCCCACTGGGTGCGGGTAGCACCATCCAAACAGCTTGTAGCCTGGATGGGATAAAAGGGAAGGCAGGCTGCTGCTGCTGCTGCTTCACTGTCTCCTGTCTGCCCTGCCACGGACTGTTTCTCTTCTGAGATGCCTCTCTGCCACCGTGCCTTGGAGCCAGCTGGCTGTGGACTAAAACCTCTATAAATTGTGAACTGTAATAAACCTTTCCTCTGTTAACTTTGGGTGTCAGGTATCTTGTCTCAACAACAAGAAAGTAACTAAGATGCTCAGCTTTTTTTTTTTTTAAACTGAGACACACGATCAGCTTTCTTAAAAAATAAGAACAGAACATATTACACGTAATACAAGTACTATTTTGAAAACCCTTTGATTCAAAGTCACAAATATTAAAAATGCATCTCAGCATAGATTATTGCTAAGTGTACATGCTACTGGTGTGATTCTAAAGCCAAAACCTCTAAAAGAGTTTGCAGCAATTTCTCCAAATGCATTTATCCACACAAATACAACCATCTTGTACTTGAATAACCAATGTTTTAAAAGATTCATCTAATCTTACATTATCTTTCTCAATCCTACCACTGAACTCTTTCCATCTGTGTGCTAATTCTGTCTCATATATAAATGTCACCTTTAAAATAAGCCATTACTCCTACTTCAGATAATTTTAGTTTTCTTTCGTTTCACTGCTGTTTTGACTAAAAAATTCAATATATATGGGCCGGTGAGATGGCTCAGCGGCTTAAGCGCCTGCCCAGCAAGCGCGAGGGCCCGAATTCAACTCCCGGGAACCCACATACGAAAAAGGGGCCGGTGATATCGCTCAGTGGCACGGGCGCCTGCTGGCACGCGAGGTCCTGAGGTCGACACCCCGGTACCCACACACACACAAAAAAAATTCAATATATTAAATTTGTATTATTTTCAGCAACCTATTTATTAAGTCACTTTATCATTCAAATTTCTACTTTGAAGTACAAGATATCTACTTTTTTTTTTTTGTGGGTACCGGGGGGTCGACCTCAGGACCTCGTGCGCCAGCAGGCGCCCGTGCCGCTGAGCGTTATCACCGGCCCCTTTTTCATATGTGGGTTCCTGGGAGTCGAACTCGGGCCCTTGCGCTTGCCGGGCAGGCACTTAAGCCGCTGAGCCATCTCACCGGCCCAAGATATCTACTTTTGATAGTTATAATTCCTACTATTTTAATCAAATGATCCATGGGCATCAACCAAAACTGCAAAACCAATGGAAGAGTGATAGTTGTCGAGTCCATAACATATTAAATATTTAAATATATGCAAATAAAAGGAAAGTTGGCTACTTTTAGGCTGTGACATAAAATTATAACCACAAACCAGTGTTGATGAAAAACATAAATCCTGTTAAGCTATCTGAACAATATTTGTTTGCTTTCTATTTACACCTAAAACTCTTTAAATAAGCTACACCCACCAAAAAATAATTTCTTAAAATTCTGTATCAACTAAGCTTCAGCAATAATGACTTTATCAGCTAATAGCTATTGAGTGTTCATTATGTACCAGTTTTTTACATACACTATCTCATTTAATACTCCCAAGAACCTTTTAAAGAGAAACTGTCATCCAACTTTGGAGATGAAGAAATTGAGGACCATCAAGTTTAAGTAAAAATGTCCCTGACTGCAAAGTAAAATACAAAGCCAAGATGTCTGTCAAAATACAGAAGGTCAAAAAACATTCACAAAGCCAGACATAGTGGCATATACCTGTGATCCTGGTACTCTGAGAAGCTGAGCCACGAGGATATCAAGTTCGAGCCCAGCCTGGGCAATTTAGCAAAACCTTGTAAAAAAAATAAAAATAAGAAAGTTCTGAGGGTGTAACTCACTGTGTAGGCCCAAAGTACACACTCCACAGCAACACCTCTACCACCACCAAGAAAAGGCATTCTCAAGTTTGACAACTGCTTTATCACACCACCACTCTACTCTTAAGGGTGTTAAGATTAGTGCTTTTGTGGGACAGGCTGTTCCTCTGATGAGGTGCCAGATCTCAACCTTGTGGCTGCTGACTGTAGCTTCCTGACACCTGACTCTTTACCTCCTACCCTGGTGTATTTATTTATACTTTAACTCATAATAAAACAAGAATTAAACTTAGAGCAAAGGCCAAAGAAAAGTTACTCATACACTTACCCTTGCACAACATTTTTAGTATCACCTTCTAATATTAGAAGCACAATACACAGCTACCAGTTTAAAATCTATCTCCACCTTCTACCTGTTGTATGGCCTTTAGCCAGATGGCTTACCCGTCACACACACCAATTTTCTCCCTCACCCATGAATGTAGTGAGCACACTGAGTACGTTCTCTGTACCAGACACCATCCTAGATGTCTGAGTTCCCTCCGTGAGCAAGAGACAAGATCCCTGTCCTTACAAGACATTTACCTTCTAAAGGAGGCAGCACACCTAATGAAAGTAAATTCTGTAATGAGACAGTAGATAACAAGTGCTGGGGAAAGGGGGACAGGTTTCCCTCAATAAGGAGGTAACAGCTAAGATGTCAACGCCTGTGAGTCCAATTTGCAGATAGCCCAGAAAACATTCTAGGCAGAAGGAACCTCTGGTATGAACCCTATGTACCAAGAACTGAAAGAGATCATAGAATTGATCGGAGTGTAGTACGCTGGTGGGTACGGCACACTGCAGATAACATAAAGCCTTATAGTCATTGTGTGGACCCTGCCCTTTACAGAGCTCATGAAATGAGAAACCATGTAAGGATTTTGAGTAGAGGGAGACACACAATGTGTCTTAGACCTTAAAGCTGTGCTTCAGCTACTATACTGAGAATATACTACCCAGGCCAATGGTGGCGAACAAAAGGTGTGGCTATGCTATTGTGTTTTTCTTTGAAAACAAAAGATGTTAATGTAGAGTTGTTTTTTTCCTAAACTAAAACCTCAGTATTTAGTTTTAATTGCGGTGTTGGCACTTTGTGAGAAATAAGTGGGTTTTGGGTTGCAGTTTGACACTCGGTCTCTAAAGGTTCGCCATTACTGACCTAGGCAGGCAGATGCACCATCATGGAATTCATAAGATGTCTGGGCTAAAGAATCGACAGTAAACAGGCACGGTGGCACACACCTGCAATCCCAGCACTCGGGAGGCTAAGGCAGGAGGATCACTGCAAGTTCGAGACCAGCCTGGGCTACACAGTTTAAGGACAGCCTGAAATACATAATGAGACTTTTTTTTCCAAAAAAAAAAAAAAAAAAAAAAAGAATTAACAGTAAAATAAGGATAATTATACTTAGTTCATTGAATTGTTATAAAAATTGTTCAATAATGTCTGTAAAGCACTTATCACCGTGCCTAACACACAGTAAATGCTACTGCTACAGTTTGTGTTCTGTACAAGTTCACCAAGCAAAGCAGCAGGGAATGGGTAGAAATTCAGCTTCACTTGCTAAGCCATGTGCCTGGTATACAAACAGCATAATCCTGGAGGAATCAGATCCTCTTAAATCGGATGAAGGCTGGCTCTGTAGCCAGGCTGCCTCTGAAGAGCTATATCATCCAAACTTCTATTTGGCAGTGATGCACTCCTTATCCACATACATACGCACTTTTACACAACTACATTCTCTATCCCAATCCTGTTGTATATAATATTCTCCTGACTTAATTTTAAAAGTCTCATGTTTATTAAAATGTTACAGTGTCTGAAATCAGAGCTCATTTCACAAACAATGGTGTGCCTTATTTGATCTCACAGGATTTAAACACCTTCAAGTACACAGGTAATTGGCTTAGCACCTCAGACATGGTGTCGCAGATCAAAAGGTGTGGCTATGCACAAGTGCTCTTGTTCCTATGGTCACATTTTTACATCTGGGCTTGGGTAAATCTGTTATTTTAAGGCAAGCCTATTTTCTGACATAACTAACTGGTCACTAGATATCTATTTTCTGAGACCTTTTTTTTTTAAAGGGGGTGGGGTTAACCCAGAAAAGGAGGTTTGTTTTATTCCGTCTTTCTTAAAAGTAACAAAGGTTTCTACACGTTTAGAGAGGGCAAGATGCACACTGATAACCCACACCCTCCTCTTTTCTTAATTTTCAACGCTAGGGACTGAAGCCAGGGCCTCAAGCACCCTAACCACCTGCAACCCTGTGACTATGTAAGAACATCGCATTAGGTCAGCTTTCCCTCACAAGCCAAGTTACTCCAGGACACTCCTTTGAAGACAGAACCCAGTAGCCTAATTCCCAAAGAGTTCTCTGAAGCCCTCCTACAAAAGCCCAGACCTTTCTTTCTATGGAAGGTACACCAGTGGGTCTCTAGACTGGGCGAGTCCAGGCCCACTTAAGATCATGGACATTGTTCTGAAAAATAGGTCCACTGAATGCTTGACTGCAGAAACCAGCAGCCTCTTCCCCAGCTGAGCAACCAGACTGAAAGAAAGTCCTGCTGGGCATGTGGCACACACCTGTAATTCTAGCACTCAGGAGGCTGAGGCAGGAGAATCACTGTGAGATCAAGGCCAGCCTGAACTACATAGTGAGACCTTGTCTCAAAAAAAAAAATAAATAAAAGGTCTGAGATCCTCTACCTTACACAATAAAACCCAGTAAACCCTGCCCATACACTCAAAGATTCCAGTCTGTTTTTAATCCTGTCCTTCTAAAAATAAACAGATTACCAAGGATAACCATGCATCTTAGGAAAGCCTCTAACATGGATGATAAAGACCAACTCACAGGGGAGGAGGTAGGGGGACACAGCACTTGGCAATGTGACACAACTCAAACCCAATGACTTGAACTGTGAGATTAACAGAACCCATCAAGGCCAGGCATGGTGGGCAAGCCTGTAATCCCAGCACTTGGGAGGCTGAGGCAGGAGGATCACTGCGAGTTCAAGGCCAGCCTGGGTTACAAAGTGAGTTCAAGGCCAGCTTGAACTGCATAGTGAAACCCTGCCTCAAAAAGACAAAAAAGGGGCCAGGGATATAACTCAGCAGCACGGCACCTACCTGGCAAGCATGAGGTCCTGAGTTCGATTCCCGGTTTCCAATAATAATAATAATAATAATGACAAAAAAATAAAAATTAAAAAAATTAAAGTACCTACTCTTTCGCTTTGTGACTGGGGAAAAAACAGTGTAGTTTTATCTGTCCTGAATCCCTGACATCGTTAATGATCTGTCCTTAGACCAATCATGATCTAAAGAATATATGGCTCTTTTAGAATGCTGGGGAAAATGCCACTTAAAAATTGATTATCACGGGGCCGGTGAGATGGCTCAGCAGCGTAAGCGCCTGCCTTGCAAGCGCGAGGGCCCGAGTTCAACTCCTGGATCCCACATACGGAAAAGGGGCCGGTGATATCGCTCAGCGGCACGGGTGCCTGTTGGCGCGCGAGGTCCTGAGGTCGACCCCCCCGGTACCCACAAAAAAAAAAACAAAAAAAAAACTGATTATCAGCCAGACATGGTGGCATAGGTCTATAATCCCAGCACTTGGGAGGTCGAGGCTGGAGGATTGCAAATTTCATTAGCCCAGACTGGGCAAGCTGACAAGATGCTGTTTAAAAAAAACAAAAACAAAACAAAACAAAACAAAACAAAAAAAACACAGAAAACTCTATAGATCAATTTTTTGGCTTTCCTAGACAAGAAAATACATCTCACATTTCTCAGCAGTTTATAACTTGGTCTTTATTATACCTAGTATCTTTATAAAGCTCTTTATAACACACACTATGGTATCATCACTAAATCTAAACAGCAGTATACTATGTGGGTTTGTTGCCTACTCTATCACCTTCTGTACAACTAGAACTGGTAAGCTTTTGTAAGAACCCTTCTAGAACCTTGACACTGATGTACAGAACTCTGTAATTTCCAACAATTTACCTTTTACACCTCTCCTTTAGTCATATCACATTAGGTTCTCAAAGCATTGGCCACAATCACTAATGATTCATACCTATGTGTTCTTTCAGAGTTCCTGTAAACTTTTATCAGGATATTTCTCCATTGTGGGTAAATATCTAACTTTGAGGCATTCACTTCTGTAAACTGCAAAAAGTGCCTTACAATCATGTGTACTTCACCAATGTGTTAAATCGGTGGCCAGTGCCACCATGTGTACTGTTTATATGTATGTAGTTTATCCAATAAAATGTTTCTTACAGTTAAGCAAGTTGGCAAATAAAGCTGTAAATGAAAATGTGGCAACCTGACTAGGGACACAGAATCACCCTCTAGGTGAGACTTTTTTGCCCATTCTGTTCCGTGTGCTCTCTCAGGATTAATCGTCCACTCTTATCTTCAAAGCTGTGTGATGGACGAGTGGGAAAGATGTGCATGTCGGACAATGGGAAAAATCTGTTTTCTTCCTTTTCCCTTCATTTTAGTCCTTGGTGACTGACTGAGCTACCTCATACATTAAATTGAAAGGATACATATCATCAACTCCAGTTAAATTAAACAAACAAATAAATAAATAAAAATAAAAGAGCCCATCAGATGCCTAGTACATTAAATTTTACAATAATGAGGAACCAGAAGACTGTACAAACTTCTATAGGAACCAGAATGGCTTTTAATTTCTCCAGGCTGGAAGCTGGAAGACATAGAGGAGGAAACCCTTAAAACTTTTGAAAGAAAATGATCTCTAGAATAATCAGCAAAACTATCCATGGGTAGAAAGAAGAAAGGCAACTTCTGACAGGAGTACAAAAGTTCTCTCCACAGTCACTTTCTCGAGGGCCTCATCACATGAACATATCAGGAGAAAAACCTGAGATATAGGAAACAGACACCCAACAAGGAAGGAAGCAAAGGAAAGCCTCAGTAGGCCAGTATAGGAGATTCCTGGATGCCAAGTGTGTACCACACACAGGACTCCACTTTGTTGCAACCCTTCCTACACAGAGCTCTCAGCCACACTCACACACACAATGGCTTCTTCTCGTCTTCTGAGAGAAAGAGAAGCAAAAACATCCACATTTAGATCATCCACGTGGTTGAACAGGACAAAACAGTTTAGCCACATAGTGTTCCCCGGAGCACAGGACACAACTCTTCATAGTTTACAAGATGATCTTCTGGGATAAATGGACATGACATGCACTGACCTGAATCAATGCAGAAAAAGTCATGAGGAAAAGCCTCACTTCGGGGCTAGTAAAGTATATCTTTATATTTTTTAACACTTCTCAATCTTTTAATAAAAAAAAAAATAAATAAGAAAAGATTTCAAAGTCAAACCCACTGAGACCTTAATATCTAAGTAAACACTAATACTGGGGGTTTGTTTGTTTTATAAACAGCAACAGAAGACTGTAACACTATGTGTGATTCTCCTGGCAGTTCTTCTGGGTTCATTTATTTTTTTTTTTTATTATTATTTTTTTTTTTGTGGGTACCGGGGGGTCGACCTCAGGACCTCGCACGCCAGCAGGCGCCCGTGCCGCTGAGCGATATCACTGGCCCCTTTTTCGTATGTGGGATCCGGGAGTCGAACTCGGGCCCTTGCGCTTGCCGGGCAGGCGCTTAAGCCGCTGAGCCATCTCACCGGCCCTCTTCTGGGTTCATTTAGACCAGGTGTTTCAGAAGTGCTTGGAAAAAAAAAAGAAATCAACCTCAGATAGTGAACCACAGGCAAGCACCACCATGCTCAGCTATATCAGGATTCTTAAAATTGCAAAGTATTAAAGGGTCTGTCCTTATTCTGCCCATGAGCCCTGTTATTTTTTTTATGTGATTTTGCAAAAATGTATGGCTTTTCAGGAACATTTATCACACTGTAAGAGAAATACCTATTCTGGGTTTTTTTTTGTGTGTGTGTGTGGGTACCGGGGGTTGACCTCAGGACTTTGCGCGCCATCAGGCGCCTGTGCCGCTGAGCAATATCACCGGCCCTTTTATCGCATGTGGGTTCTGGGAGTCGAACTCGGGCCCTCGCGCTTGCCAGGCAGGTGCTAATGCCCCAGAGCCATCTCACCGGCCCTATTCTGGGTTTCCGTAGTCACACATCATGCAACATTTCAGTCAACTACATACCATAAGTCTCACAAAGGTGTTAACGGAGCTGCGCACAGCGGTACATGTGTGTAAATGCTACTCAAGAGGCTGAAACAGGAGGGTTACAAGTTCAAGGCTACATAGGGAGACCCTGTCTTAAAGAAAAAGGGAAGAGGAAGGAGAAGGGAAAGAAAATGGAAAGGAAAAGAGCAGGAAACATTTTGTCCAGCTGTACAATGTATTTTTTTTTTTTTTTTTTTTTTGTGGGTACCGGGGGGACGACCTCAGGACCTCGCGCGCCAACAGGCGCCCGTGCCGCTGAGCGATATCACCGGCCCCTTTTTCGTATGTGGGATCCGGGAGTCGAACTCGGGCCCTCGCGCTTGCAAGGCAGGCGCTTATGCCGCTGAGCCATCTCACCGGCCCTGTACAATGTATTTTAAGCTAAGTATTATTGTAAGAGTTAAAAAGTTTTCTTAGAGCATAAACAATAACAACAACAAATTGGATTTCAGCAAGATTAAGACGTTTCAGCCAGGCATGGTAGCATACTCTGTGATCCCAGCACTCAGGAGGCTGAGGCAGGAGGATCGCCACAAGTTCAAGGCTAGCCTGAACTACATAGCAAGACCCTAGCTTAAAAAAAAAAAAAAAAAAAAAAAAAAATTTTCATGCTTCAAAGAAAAAAGGTAACCCAAAGAATGGCAGAATGTATCTGCGAATCACCTATCTGATAAAAAGACTTGCTACCAGAAAGTATTTTTCTAGAGAACACACAACTCATTTAATACTCATTAATAAAAAAGACAAGCCAGGGCCGGTGAGATGGCTCAGCGGCGTAAGCACCTGCCTGGCAAGCGCAAGGTCCTGGGTTTGACTCCTGGAACCCACATACGAAAAAGGGGCCGGTGATATCGCTCAGCGGCACAGGCGCCTCCTGGCATGCGAGGTCCTGAGTTCGAACCCCAGAACCCACAGGAAAAAAAAAAAGACAAGCCAATTTAAAAATAAAGCATTTGAAAACACGTTTCTTCACAGAATTTACATAACTGGTCAATAAGAACATGAAAAGACCCTCAACATCACTAATCATTATGGAAATGCAAATCCCACCCACAAGAAATACCATGCTGCCTCACTGCGAAAGAGAAGGGCAAGGTCGGCAAAGGTGTGGGGACCCTGGAGCCCCTGAGCATTGCTGGTGGGACGTAAAGAGGAGCAGCCATTGTGGAAATGAGTCACCAAGTGCTGCAGCAATTTCACTCTTAGGTATACACCCAAAAGAGCTGAAAGCAAAGATACACCCATGTTCGCAGCAGCATTATTCATAATAGCAAACAGTCAAAGGCACACAACCAAGTGTCTATCAACTAACCAAGGGATAAACAAGAGGGTCATGCAGATACAATAAAATACTGTAGTGGTCAGCCTTAAAAAAGAGATCGGCAATACCACATGGTTGACCCATGAAGACTTTAGGCTCAATGAAATAAGTCAACTACAAAAGGACAAATACTGGATGGTGCCATGCATATGGGGTGCCTAGAATATTACAAGTTCATGGGTACAGGAGGTGGGATGGTGGCTGATAGGGACTGGGATGAGGAAGGTAGAAGGATTTATTGCATCAGTCTGAGATGATGAAAGAGCTCTGGAGATGGACGGTGTGTTCATGGCTGGAGAACAATGTGAATGTAATTAATGCCACTGAACTATATACTTCAAATGGCTAAAATGATCAATTTTGTTAGGACTGAAGGTCATACATGGTTACGGTTACTGCTCCTAAGTTTGGAGGTCTCAGGAAGACCTACACACCTCCTGTGCCTCAATGGCCTTGTAACCTACCAAGACTGGTGAGACAGGGTCTCACTGTGCAGGTCGGGCTGGCCTTGGTGGCGATCCTCCTGACTCAGTCTCCCAAGTGCTGGGATTACAGGCATGCACCACTGTGTCCGGCTAGAATGGATCTTTAACCATTGGGCTGCTTCTCTAAACTTTTCAGACTGAGCACAGACCACCACCACCACCCCTTCTCTCCAGGAAGGCAGGAGGAAGAAACAGCATGGAAATTTCCCATTATGTTTCTTCCCTCTCCTCCTTACTATGAAAAGTCCCTGCACACCTAAACACATGACATAAGTGAGTTGAGGCAACAGAGAGGCCCCTCCATCTCCTTTGGAGCTGGTATAAAACCTTTTTCCTTTCTCACCAAAACAAATGGCCTCCTGTGTTCTTGGAGAGCAAACCTAAACAATAAGGTAACAGCTTCATTATGAGAGTGAGAATAGGTAAGTCAGGACGGAGTCCTGCTCCCAGCTTGGACTCTTAGGAAACCTGCAGACTTCAAACATAACAAATATATTCTCTGATTACTTTTGATATTCTGCATGAGACACAATAAAATTATGCTTTGACCTTTCAAAAGCCTGTCCAGAGCAATTAAAAAACAAACAAACAAAAAAATCCCTGAAATTGCAGGACTTCAGTGTGAAATCACAGGAGGAACCAGATAGTACCAAATCCTGTAATTTGGTGCCTTTCCACCTTAGTACAATACTTAGCATGCACTATCGCCATAACTGCTGCAGTGTGAGTGATATCCGTATGCCCCCCTCAAGAGCTTTAGGCATTCCTAGTTGGGCTTTGGGTAACTGGATTATGGGGGCTTAGAGCTGACTTGCTGTTAGGAGGTTGGGTCTGGTCAAAAGAGGCAGTCACTGGGGACAAGGTCTGGAAGGGTTCATCTCCCTCCCCAGCTCCTCCCTTCATACTCTACTTCCTGCCCACCAGGCCATAAGCAGCTCTCCTCTACCATGCTCCTCTGCCTTGCCATCCTGCCTGAAGCCTGCCAAGCATACAAGAACTTCTAAAACATGAGCCAAAATAAAGCTCTTCTCCTCTAAGCTGCAGGTGTCAGGGACTTTGTCCCAGCAACAAGGAAAGTGCCTATAACGGTGGGGCACAACAGCAAATCAGCATAAATTAATTCCTAACTCATAATATCACAGAAAATTCATCCTTACTGTAGATTTTTGCAAGTCAGCATTTTTTTTTTTTTTTTTTTTTTTTTGGAGACAGGATCTCACTATGTAGCCCAGGCTGGCCTCAAACTTGCAGCAATCCTCCTGCCTCAGTCTCCCAAGTGCTGGTATTACAAGCATGCTCCACCACACCCAGCTGTTTTTTCTTTCTTGACAACTTTTGCTGATGCAAAAACCTTTATGGCTTTTCTTTGGCATATTCAAATTGCTACCAACACTCCTCTTAAGAATACTTTGGGGAGGCTGGTAAGACAGCTCAGCAGCATAAGCGCCTGCCTGGCAGGCACGAGGTCCTGAGTTTGACTCCCGGTACCCACATACGAAAAAAGGGCCGGTGATATCACTCAGTGGCACGAGCGCCTACTGGTGCACGAGGTCCTGAGGTCGACCCCCGGTATCCACAAAAAAAAAAAAAAAAAATACTTTGGGGCCATTATTAAGTAAAATAAGGGCTGAACATCAGCACTACAATAGAGTGACAGTGATCTGAACAAGACAGCTACTTGGTGACTAGAGGGTGGCATATACACATATACGCTGGACAAAGGGGTGGTTCACAATTTCACTGTGCTACTAACCATGGTATGCAATCTGAATCCTATAAATTGTTCACTTCTGGAATTTTCCATATACTATTTTAAGACCACAGCTGACCACAAGTAACTGAAATTGGGGAAAGTGAAACTGCAGATAAAGGGTATCTCAGTCCATTAGCTAGTGCTACATCAGCATACCTGTACTGGGTAGTTTATAAAGACATTTATTTGGGCTCAGGTTCTCAGGCCTGGGAAGTCCAACAGCATGGTGCTAGCATCTGCTCAGCTTCTGCTAAAGGCCTTGTGCTGCTCCAACTCATTGCAGCAGAAGCAAGTAGGCCATGCAAAAAGACAGCACAGGAGCTTTAAAACAACCCACTCACAGAAGTAATCCAGGCCCGAAAGA
The DNA here is from genome assembly GCA_028451465.1 of Erethizon dorsatum. Classification (NCBI taxonomy): domain Eukaryota; kingdom Metazoa; phylum Chordata; class Mammalia; order Rodentia; family Erethizontidae; genus Erethizon; species Erethizon dorsatum. The sequence continues at coordinate 37,734,009 of CM051831.1, forward strand.
GAATTCCCTTGAGAAAGGCATTACTCCTCTGAACAACCTAACTACAACTTGATTCAAACACCCCACAGTGTGACTGAATTTCAACATGAGCTAGGCCAGGACAAGCCACATGCAAAGCACAGCAAGAGGGGTGCTATGGCGCAAGTCAGAACACGGGTGAGTCTTGAAAGACTGCTAAGTTAGAAGTCCACATATTACGTGATCCTATTCACACGAAGTCTATACTAGGCAAGTCCACCGAAACAGACAAAAATACATTAGTGAGTGGGTGTGGTGAGTGAGCATTAATGAGTGCTCAGTCCTTTGGGAGGTTGAGGCAGGATTGTTTGAGCCTAGGAGTGGGAGGCCAGCTTGGACAACATAGCAAGATGAGACACTATCATGGATGAATAAATGAATGAGTAAATAAGAAAAAAGAAAGGTAAAGGTAAGACCAGTGATTGTCTAGTACTGGGGGAAGCATGGAGAAGAATGGGGGACTATGGCTATGGGGCTTCTTTTGGGAGTGATGAAAAATGTTCTAAAATTGATTGTGGTGATAAGTGCACAACTCTGATTATGCTAAAAGCCATGAATTATATGCAGTACTTTCAATGGGTGAAGCATATGGCAAATGAATTACGTATGAACAGAGCTGGATGGGGGGGAGGAGTCAGATCGGGAGTAACCGGGTATGGTGTATCTGGGTTTCTGTACTTTCTAATTTCCAGTCCCACTCCCTCATAAATCCGTAACTTCCTACCCCAAACACTATAACCCATCCAAAAGGTCCACTATTATATTTAAGCTAGTCTGAAATAGATTCTGTTCCTTCCACCTAAGGGTCCTAAGGAAAAACATATCATTGAAACTAAAGGTATAAAGAGCAGTTGCTCAAATAAATATGTGCTACATAAATGAACAGCAACAGCAGTAACAGTTTTATTTACTATATCCTAAGAACTATACTAATCATTCTCCATCAATTAAAAAACAGAGCAGTTTAAACTGGGCAGGGTGTTGCAGGTCTGTAATCCTAGCACTCTGGGAGGCTGAGGCAGGAGGATTACAAGTTCAAACCCAGCTTGGGCATTTAGAAAGACCCTGTATCAACTTAAAAAACAAAAAAAGGCTGGGGGTATAGCTCAGTGCAAAGACTTTGAGTTCAATCCCCGGGTACCTACCACCCCCACTGCCACATAGGTATAGGACAGATACTGAATTTGAAAGCCACCTTCACTATTTATGGGCTGTATGGAAGTGGGCAACTCCAGATTTCTTTGCTATAAAATTTAAGAAAAAAAAAAATAGTACAGTTTGACTTTTTTTTTTTTTTTTGAGACAGGATCTCGCTCTGTAGTCCAGGCTGGCCTCCTCCTTGAGGCAATCCTTCTGTCTCAGCCTCCAGAGTACTGAGATTACAGGCGTGCACCACCACACCAGGCCATAATTTGACTTTAAAAACTGACTGAATTTCATGGGCCGGTGAGATAGCTCAGTGGCATAAGCGCCTGCCTGGCAAGCGCGAGGTCCTGAGTTTAACTCTCAGTACCCACATATGAAAAAAGGGCCAGTGATATCACTCAGCAGCACGGGTGCCTGCTGGCACGCAAGGTCCTGAGTTCAACCCCCAGTACCCACAAAAAAAAAGAAAAAAACTGACTGAATTTCAGTGGGGAATAAATATGATAATTTATATAAAGCACCTAGTTATGAGTATATCACTTATCTGTACTGCAAATTTTCCAGGTGGAAAGCTGAATTTACAGGTTTCTGTTGCTCGGTATTTGGTGTCCTGCTTTGTTTTGCTGGTGGTGGTACTAGGAATTGAATCCAGGGCCTTCACACTGAACTATATCCCAGACCTTTTTTTATTTTTCGTTTTTAGCTAGGGTCTTGCTAAGATGTTAAGTTGCTGAGGCTAGGCTGAAATTTGTGATCCTCCTGCCTCAGCTTCCAAGAGTACTGGGATTACAGGACTGTGCCACCATACCCGGCCTGCTGTTGGGAACTAGAGTACCATTTTGGTATGGGGGTTGGCTTGAGTCCTTCAACTTCTGAGAGCATCAGTGAATTCAAGAACTCCCAGAAACTGAATATAGAATCCTGTGTTTGTGCTCCTGTACATCCAGACCCTACCTTCTACTGACATCTGAAAACAATCATGACCCAAAAAGAAGTATCACCAGCATAAGAGCAGTAATTAGAAACCATTTAACCAGCCTTTTCTCTGCTCATTTCTGACTTGCTGTTTATATGCCAGTAACATGCTTTAACATTCAAATGGTCTAAGTGTATTTACCCATTATATCTTTTTTTTTTTTTGGTACTGGGAATCAGATCTCACGCTTGCCAGACAGGCACTGTGCCACTGAGCTATATCCCTGGCCCTTACCCATTATATCTTCATGGAGACTGTAGAGGTGGGAAATACATCCATATTACATAACGAATAATCCATATTATACTATGAGGCAGAAACACCACAATAATGAGAAACAAGATACAGTATTACATTCTAAGACAAAGAAAATTAAAGCAAGTTGTGGAGGCAGGGACTCACTTATAAGGGGAAAAAAAAGCCAAGGATGGTGGCACATGCCTGTAATCCCTGCATTCCATGAGGTTGAGGCAAGAGGCTCATAAATTCAAGCCCAGCCCAGGCAACTTAGTGAGACCGCATTTCAAAATTTAAAAACAGGGCTGAGGATGTAGCTCAGTGTAAAGGCTCTGGGCTCAATCCCTATAACTGTCTCCTCCAAAACAAACCATAGATACACACAATTATTACTAGATTATATGTACCTATATGGCTTGCTTCCTCTAAACTGTAGTTCCTTAAAGGCAAGAACCAATCTTTGGCACTTTCAGCTGGCGTGGATTCTGGCATACAACTATACACTGAACAAATGAACGCATCTGCAGTTCACCCAATGCTTACTGACAGATTTAATTCACTTGGTATCACGCTCTTTGAACTGGTTTTCCTGAGACCATCCTCCTGCATATCTGAAAGGAAGTAGATGTGGTTCAAGGATGAGATGTGTGCTACCATTCAAAACTTTTGGGGTTGCAAGTAACAGAAAACCCAACTCAAACTGGCTTAAAAAATAATAATTTGGGCCTGTGAGGTAGCTCAGCGGCATAAGCGCCTGCCTGGCAAGCACGAGGTCCTGAGTTCAACTCCTGGTACCCACATACGAAAAAAGGGCCGGTGATATCGCTCAGCGGCACGGGCGCCTGCTGGCGTGCGAGGTCCTGAGTTCGACCCCCGGTATCCACAAAAAAAAAAATAATAATAATAATAATTCACCAATTCATTTAACCTGAAAAACTGATTCATTTAACCTGAAAAAAAGGGAGAATGGTTTTAAAAAGGCCTGATTCAATGGCTTATGATGTCACTAAAAATCTGATTTGTTTTTTCCTCTCTGCCTTCCTTGGTATTTTACTTCAGTCTGGCAATTCCCCATCCCAAGTCACAGTATGAGAGACTACAAGTACATCCAGAGGGTTACCTGCATCTTCATTTTAAAGCTAGCAGGTACACACACCTGAAATCCCAGCACTCACGAGGCTGAGGTAGGAGGATCATAAGTTCAAGGCCAGTCTGAGCAAGACCCGTCAAGGAAGAAAGGAATGGAGGGGAGGAGGGGAGGAGGGGCGGAGGGGCGGAGGGGAGGGAGGGAGGGAGGGAGGGAGGAAGGGAGGAAGGGAGGAAGGGAGGGAGGGAGAGAGGGAGGAAGGGAGAGAGGGAGGGAGAGAAGGAGGGAGGGAGGGAGGCAGGGAGTCCAGCAGGTAAACAGCACTTCTCAACAAGCTCTTTGGATTAAGAAGCCCCAAACATGCTATCACATTTCACTGGCTTTTAGAGAGTCACTAGGCTGAGCTTTGACTGGTTTAAGATAACTGGGCTCACCCCTATAGCTAAGATGTGGTCAGTCTCATTCAATCTGTGTGACTATGTATTAGAAAATGAGAGTCAACAATTCCTCACACAAAAATATGGAATTCAGTCACTGTGAGAAGAAACTGAAGCAAGTTAACAGGGGTCCACTACAACAGTTTACAGGTGAAAATCACCAAGGTCAGGGATTAAAGGAGGGAGTTTATAGCAAGATCCTTAAATTAAACCTCCAATGCACATTTAAATGGTTCAGTCAAAATTTAGGTTATGCATTTAACCTGAAGCGTCTCAGTCATTGCCACTGTTTATACAATGTCCACCTATGCAAAAATAAAAAAACACAGGTCTTCTTAAGTCCTTGTTCTGTAGCAAATCTCAGGAGATCCTTGGAAGATTGTAAACCCCTAAATTGGAAGGAGACAAGATACCATAAATTTTTTTGTTCAGTTGCTTCCGTGGAACACTCATTGAAAGTAAAAATTCCAGGGCCGGTGAGATAGCTCAGCAGTATAAGCGCCTGCCTGGCAAGCACAAGGTCCTGAGTTCGACTTCCGGAACCCACATACAAGAAAAGGGCCGGTGATATTGCTCAGCGGCACGGGCACCTGCTGGCGCGCGAGGTCCTAAGGTCGACCCCCGGTACCACAAAAAAAAGAAAGAAAGAAAGAAAGAAAGTAAAAATTCCAGAAAGTGAAATACGAGACATAACTGAAAAGGGACAACATGACAAAGAAAGACAAAACCCAACATGTTTTGGGACTCTACCTTAAGCCAAGCCCTAAAATGGGTGTTTATAGGTTATTTTATTTAATCCACTTAACTCTGCGGTAGATGCTTTTACTTTCACATAAGTATAAGTCAATTCAAAAAGTTACATAATTTGCTTTAACTGAGTTTAAATCCAGGCTCTGCAACCAACTACAAATGTGATTGTAAATAAGTCACTTCCTTTTTTGGACCTTAAATTAACCCCTCTGCAAAATATGAAGTTGGATAAGAATGATCTGTAATAATTCTTCTAGTTCTAACTAGAACCGTAGAAATCTAATATATATTAAATGTTTCCATCAAAGAATATGCTTCCCCAGCTTTTTTTTTTTTTTGGTGGGTACCGGGAGTCGAACTCAGGACCTCTCATGCCAGCAGGCACCTGTGCTGCTGAGCAACATCACCAGCCCTTTTTTTCATTTATGTGGGTTCCGGGAATTGAACTCAGGACCTCGCACTTGCCAGGCAGACGCTTATGCCGCTGAGCTACCTCACTGGTCTTTACCTAGCTTTCTAAGTAGACCATACCAAGCAATCTTTTCTTGGTGATTTACAAATTACTATGAGTAACCCTTGGTTACTGATAGAATACAAATATACCAAATTTTCCTGAAGTATAATTTTTACTCAGATTTGATGAGGGAGCTCAATAAGGTAACTAGTATTTTTAAATAGTGATATATATATATATATATATATATATATATATATATGAACCAATGCTTTTGGTTTGTTGTTTATTTGTTCAAGGAAGTGAACCCAGGGCCTTGTGCATGCTCTATACCACTGAACCACAACCCCAACCCCAAGAACCAAAGATTTGTAAGATAAAACATGGCATCAAAGAACTTTTTTGGTTTTAAGAGTATTTAATCTTCTGTAATACTGCTAGTAGTTTGGTGGAAACGTTTCCTTGAAATATGATGGATGTAACACAACAGTTTTTCTTTCCCTTTGTATTCTTCAGATACTTTTTTGCACTTTGGTTGTCACTGCTATTTAACTACCATTGCTTTTCCCTTGGTTGACTCCTCTACTGCTCAGCACTTGATTACTTAAAACACACACTTAAAACACACTCTAAGGAATGCAGATAAGCAAATGTGTGGAAACGTGCAGAAGAGCACAAGAAGAAAGAACATAGGGGGCCTAGCAAAGCAGGCAAGATTCTCTGCACACTTGGACCTTTAAACTTTACTTCACGACAGCCAGGCATGGTGATGCACACTTGTAATACCAGCCCTCAGAAGGCTGAGGCAGGAGGATCGCTGTGAGTTTGAGGCCAGCCTGGGCTACATAAGCAAGTTCAAGGCCAGCCTGCACTACATAGTGAGATCCTGTCTCAAAAAAAAAAAAAAAAAAAACTTCATGACAAACTGATGCACCTTTGTTATCCTCCATATAGTTAAGTCTAGTACAATGCTTGGTGAGTCCATAGGTGTTGAATGACTAAATGAACTGAGCACGTACTCTGAAGTCAAGGAGACCTGGAGGTGAATGACCTTTCCAGCCATTTGAAGGCAGGCAAATGACTACACATCTAAGCCATAATTTCTCCACCTGTGATAAAATGAGTACAACTATATTTTAGAAATTGTCATAAAAACTGAAAAACAAAGAATGCAAAACTCAGCATCTGGTACACAGTGAACATTTAATACACAACAGCTATGAACGCCGACACATGACAGTACCAACCAATGTAACAGTAACCGGGACGTGGTTTTCCTCTTAGACAACTCAAGTGTCACTATATCCCTCTCAATCCCTCTAAGTCTGTTTTCCACAGAGCAGTCAGTATAATCAGAAAACACAAATCTGGATATATCATCCTCTCCCATAATGATCCATCCATTCCCCCTAACTCTCAAAGTCCAAATTCTTCTCTATGACCTAGAAACTTTTCTGCTGATGGCCTGGCCTCTGCCTCTCTTTCCCACCATATCTCCTACCCCTGCTGTTCACTTTATTTCCATCACACTTGCCTCCTTGCTGCTAGTTCACTGCTTGTCAACCAAGTTTCCCCTAAAACATCATCTTGCCTGGCCACACTGCCCAAGTATCCTAGCCCTCCACATCACTTCTTACTCCATTCACCTTTAGGGTTTTCACCACTGCTCAACATTTAAAATCATATTAAGATATTTTTCCTATTCAGTGATTCTCCCCCACCTGCGCCCCTACCTCTCAGAGTGTCTAGCACACAGTAGGTTCTTAAGATCTATTTCCTAAATGAGAAACAAACTCTGCTATCTGGGCAAACTGCAAGTTCAAACAAAAATCATCAGTGAAATCACTTAAAAACCACACTATAGGGCCGGTGAGATGGCTCAGCGGCTTAAGCGCCTGCCCGGCAAGCGCGAGGGCCCGAGTTCGACTCCTGGAACCCACATACGAAAAAGGGGCCAGTGATATCGCTCAGCGGCACGGGCGCCTGCTGGCGCGCGAGGTCCTGAGGTCGACCCCCCGGTACCCACAAAAAAAAAAAAAAAAACCACACTACGCTAAGAAGCTACACCCAGATCTAGAAAATGGACAATTGTGGAAAATATTAGATTCAGTACAGAATAAATTTTGACTGGCAATTAACTAAAGTCACAGGACTGTTCATCAGACAAATCTCAAACAAAGACCACCTGTCAAAAGCCAAACTACAACAAATTTAAAGATCTTAACTAGCTTTTAACTGTGACTCCAAAATCAGGCAACACATCATTCTATAAAACAGAATGGGTGTTCCAATAGCCAAGCAGAGAAGCCTGGTTTTACAGACATGAAAGACTGATGAAAGCAGAAACACAGAACAGAAAATAGATTGGTTATTTCAAGTTTACCTTCCTTTCAGGGTAAAGAGAAAGGGCTCAGATAAACTGGGTCCCTTTTAATTGGCTTTTTGAATCTCAGGGCTTATTTTGTCTTGTTTTGTTGCCCATTTCAGAGTTCAGTTTTACCTACCATGATGACTGACTCCAGTCAGGTTTGGTCTAGCGTGGGGTAGGCCCAGTGCAAGAGGCTAGTCCAAAACAATAGCCTTCTATAAATTTTATTTAACAATTCCCATCTGAAGCCCTTACGAAATTACACAATGCTAACAATATGCCATAGTTTGATGTACTACTATTGTTTGGCATTTTCCTTCAGAGTTGTTTTGTATTAAAGTAAACCAAGCACCATTCTTGCTGTTCACTGATCTGTCATACTAAATGTTTTCTATCTGTACATATACCTAGCTTGTCTGCTGAAAGTAGTTTTAAACTGTAGTGCCCCTGCTAAAGAAATGTGTTTTTAGAAGTATGGTGGCACTCGTCTGTAATCCCAGCACTCGGGAGGCTGAGGCAGGAGGACTGCTGTGAGTTTGAGGCCAGCCTGGGCTACACAAGCGAGTTCAAGGCCGGCCTGCACTACACAGCAAGACCTTGTCTCAAAAAAACAAAACAAAACAAAACAAAACAAAAAAACAGAAAAAAAGAAAGGTGTTTTTAAACATACATGAGATCACAAAGCATCCAAAAAGATGTGCAGAAAGATTTCAGATCTGGAAAAAAAATAGTTCAGCTTCAAGGAAATACAATAATTTCCAAATATTTGAAAGATGTTTTCTTAATCATAGGCATATAATGCTAACTGTAGTAAAATACTCTTCATAGGACCTGGGGGCTGTAGCTCAGGGGCAGAACACCTGCCTAGCATGGGTGAGAGGCCCTGGGTTCAATCCCCAGCACTGTGGGGGAGGGACACTCTCCAAATACATAAGCTGCCAACGATGAAGCCAACCATTCAGCAGAATCAAAAGAATTGAGGAGAAAACAAATACAAATTTAAAATTTCGTCATTGATTCCTGCAATTCCATACTATACAAATGCCAAAGTATGGGAAAACATGTTCGCAAAGGACTGTATGATATAGTATAGTAAGTCCCCAATTTACGAATGAGTTCTGTTCCAGAAGAACATTTGTAAGTCGAATTCATTCATAATCCAACGAAGTGAGTCTCCTACAGTACACCTGTGAAAGCTTGCAACTCAGATGTTCATAAGTGACTTACTATACTCACTACTTTCTCTGAATTTACTATGGGTCAAATACCATATGCCATACCATTGTAGCCCTACAAATATTCCCCCCATTTTAGTAAAAGAAAAGTCAGTCTGTCTGTCGCTTTCTGGAGACAGGGTCTGGCTATGAAGTCCGAGCTTGCCCTGAACTCCCTATGTAACCCAGGATGGTTTCAAACTCACAGTTCTCCTGCCTCAGCCTCCTAAGTGCTGGGATTACAGATGTAAAGCCAAATTTTCAATAAATAAAAATTAGGGGGGAACTAAGAGGGTTACCTATAGCCTAGCAGTAGAGCAACTGCACAGCATGAGCTAGGCCCTGGGTTTGATACCCAGCACTGCAAAAAAAAAAAAAAAAAAGAGGGGGGAGCTGTTGAATGTCAGTAAGTTGTTCTGTTTTTGTTTTCTTTTGTGACAAGGGAGATCAAACCCAGGGCCTTATGCATGCTAAGCACAGGGTCTACTATTAGGCCACATCCATAGTGTAAATGTCAACAAGTTTTATAGGTCACAGCTAATTAACTGATTTCTATGATTCAACATAAATTGTTCCACTCCTTGAATAATTTAAAATTTTTACAGTAAATTCATATTTTTAAAACTCAGGAATGCACTCTTGAGGATTTCCACAAACAAAATGCACCATCAGGGCTGATCCATTTTCTGCTATACACTAAGCTACAAAAGGAAAATAAGCTATGAAAAAAAGAAGGGAACAGAAGCAGGAGACCACTGGTTTTCACTTCTTAAACTTTCAAGAAATAAGGCTAATTATGTATGTGTTAAAAACTGGTAAGGCAAGACCCAAGTCCTACCCACAATACTACTGTCTTCAGGCAACAAATCAAACAGGGCAGGTGAGACAACACCTACCACTCAACCCCCCCCACACACACATCAGAAGTCACAAACACTGTCGATTACAACAAAAAACTGTAGTCTAAGGCCAGCCTGAAAAATTTACCAAGACCTGTCTCAAAAAAGAGGGAGTCAGGGGGTCCTGGGAACGCAGCTCAGAGGTAGAGTGCTTGCTGAGCATCCAGGCCCCAGACCTAACCCCAACACCACCAAAAACAGTTGTACTCTATTTCCGCAAAGCCTGCAAGGTTCTGAGCACAGTTCCCGCAACCCCCATGGATCAACCTACAGAAAGCACCATGTAGCTGAGACACAGGTTGAATAGTGTTGGGTACACAAACACATTAAGATCAAACAAAGTGGGAGCCAGTGAGATAGCTCAGCAGCATAAGCGCCTGCCTGGCAAGCGCGAGGTCCTGAGTTTGACCCCCGGTACCCGCATATTAAAAAAAAAAAAAAAAAAAAAAAAAAAGAAGCATTTCTAAAAATGAACTAAAAGGGGCTAGAGGTGTAGCGTAGTGGTAGAGGATGGACTTAGTGTGCACAAGGCCCTGGATTTGGCCCCCAGCACCAAAAAAATAAAAAATAAAAAAAAATAAAAAATACTGCCAGATTAATACAGTGTAAGTTAGAACACAAAATAACTTTTAAAAACCCTGAGCGTTTTGTTGGTTTTGCTTTTTGGGTTTACCATATGTTATAAAAAATAAGCAAACAATACTGTACTGTTCAAGGTACAAGATTAACAGGGAGCAGCACACATACAAAGTACTATACTATTAAATAACTTCAGAATAATCAAACCTGATAAGACTACAATTACTTAAATATAACTACTGTTACTTAGGGCATCATTTTCAGTGATTTGAGTCCTAATATTTTAAAGCTCCTTTCTCACAATGAAGCTTAATCAGAGCCTGTAATCCCAGCACTCAGGGAGGCTGAGGCAAGTTCAAGCCCTGCCTAGGCAACATAGCAAGACCCTGTCTCAAAATAAAATTTTTAAAAAAAATTTTTGGGCCGGTGATATAGCTCAGCAGCATAAGCACCCGCCTGGCAAGCGTGAGCTCCTGAGATCGATTCTTGGTACCCGCATATTAAAAAATAAAAAAAAAATTTAAGGAATGGAGATATAACTCAGTGTGAAGGCCCTGGGTTTGATGACATGGGATGGGATGGGAAGGGAAGGGAAGAAAGGGGAAGGAGGGAAGGGTGGATCAGAGTCATAAGTGCATGTCTGACTACAAATACTCCTCTACCACTCTCTGGAGATGAAGACCCACACTAGAAGCACCCATTCTATCTTTCTCTTGTCATAGCACCTCTCCTGAAAGACAGGGTTAGATTCCTTTGGACTGCACCCACGCCCCAAAAAAAGTATAACTGTCAACATTACTCCAAGATTTTCAGGAGCTAAATGTAGAAGAAAACCTAAAACATCTGCCCAACGGAGTCCAGAAGCAGTTGGAAAAGCCTGGCTTTAAGACTGACTTTGTTTCCGTGGCTTTGCTCAAGCCAGGCAGCCACACATCTCACCACTGAATCCCTTGCCCAGAAGAGAGACACCTACGTGCACTACGCAATGTAAACACTTCACCCACAACCGTTTAATAAATGTTTTCTCCAAAAATGCCTCAGCACATTGGTAATTAAAATCTGACACTCTGAAAAGCCTCACTTGAGCTTTTCTTCAAACTCTATCTTAGATTTTACTTGAAAATATTACAGTGGTAAAGCAAAAAGATCTCAAGTAGCCAGGACTTTGGTGCCAAATAAGGTTTTACAAGAGTCTTAAGTCTACCTAAAAACCCAATTTTTGAGGATATTAGTGCACTGCATGTGGTGGGGACTAATTCCAGAAAATTTACGTCAAGAGAACTCAGAATTTTAAAGAACTTTAAAGTTTATTCAGCTGTCCATTATCAAAAAACCGTTAAAAATTAAACAGGCTAATTATTCAAATCCTTTTTTTACAAGAAGGGAAAGTGACATTCAAAATGATTAGTAACAGGCCAGGCATGGTGACACAGGCCTGTAAACCCAGCACTCAGGAGGCTGAGGCAGGAGGACTGTCATAAATTCAAGGCCAGCCTGGACTACATAGTGAGTTCAAGGCCATTCCAAACTACATAGGAAGACCCTGTCTCAAACAAACAAACAAAATGATTAGTTAACAATTTAAGAGCAGCAAAAAAAAAAAAAAAAAAAAAAATCTCAGATTTTAAACTATAGCTCTATTCTACTGATTTAAATAAGCAATTTAAATTTGAGAAATTACTAAATACAGGTAAAAGTACTCTATTACTTATAATTTATAAATTTTATATGACATATGACAACTTATTTTTTTAATCAGTTAACTAAATGAAACATTCTAATACTGGGTCTTTCTGATAAATCAGAAGGTTAGAAAATAGAGTGGTATTATAGCTCAGCGGCACAAGCACCTGCCTGGCAAGCACAAGGTCCTGAGTTTAATTACTGGTACAAAAAAAAAAAGAATTAAAAAAAAAAAAAGAAAAATGTAGCAATGAAATATGATATAATATATATTTAATGACTTTAATAGCCATTCTGATCAGAACACTATTGCAAAGACATGTGTCTACTCAGCTTCATATAATGAACTTTAAGATTCCAAGGAACACACCTGTTATCCCAACACTATGGGAAGCTGAGGCTGAGGTAGGGGGAGCACAAGTTTGAGCCCAGTCTGGGCAACTTAAGTGATATTAAAGACAGCTAAGTTAGGTAGAAATATTATAGGCAGTCAAACAGAGCTAGGCCCTCGAAAAAGCCAGTGCAGAAAATAACACTTTACAACTGTTGATGGAGGTGCATTTGCTAAAGGCCAGGCCTCAAGACAAGGATGGAATGACTACACCTACATACTTCCCTGAGTGATAATGATCGATATTCTAAATATACATCAGTCATCTTGGGTGGGGGAACCAAGACCTCCTGACCCATCCCTTCCAGGAAAGGTCCTTGTTCTTTCCACGTACACTTGCTATGTGACTTGCTTCCCCATTGGATCAATATTACTTAAGTGACTATACTTATAATCTTATTGGTTGATCATAGCTTTGTCCCATCTTATACCCACCCTGTGATTTTGCTCCATAAAGCCTCCCCTGCAAGTGGAGTCCACTGCAACCTACTTTCCAGGTCCCCTCCTGTCTCTCTTAGGCAGGGACTGTCTTTCTTCAATAAAATTTCCTACTCTTAAATTCCATCGTTCCGGGCCAGTGAGATGGCTCAGCGGCGTACGCGCCTGCCTGGCAAGCGCAAGGGCCCAAGTTCGACTCCAGGATCCCACATACCAAAAAAGGGGCCGGTGATATCACTCAGCGGCACGGGCGCCTGCTGGCGCGTGAGGTCCTGAGGTCAACCCCCGGTACCCACAAAAAAAAAAAAAAAAAAAATTCCATCGTTCCTCAGAACTTATTCTTCAATTTTGGGGAACACAAACTAAGCATATCAGACATCTAGCAGGTCGGGAGTAATACTACTTCCCCTATATCATCTGGAGGTCCTGATACCATTCCTATAACACTGAGACCCTGTCTCATGATTTTAAAAAGACAATTAAAAGGTCTAGGAATGTAGCACTCAGGGCAAGGGCTCTGGGGTCCAGTCCTAGCACCACAGGGGGAAAGAAAATCTTTCCACTAAGCTCGCTTCAGAGTATTACCCACCATATAAAATTCTAGACATCATACTCATCAGAATTAGGAAAATTAGTACCAAAAAAAAAAATCTTTCTAGCCAGGTATGGTGGCATATGCCTGTAATCCCAGCACTCAGCAAGCTGAGGCAGGAAGATCACTGCGAATTCTCTAGCAGCCTGGCTACATTGTGAGTTCAAGACCAGCCTGTTGGACCACATAGTGAGACCCTGTATCAAAAAACCAAAAAAACAAACAAACAAAAACTTTCTGTGTTTTTTTTGTTTTTGTTTTTTTTTGTGGGTACCGGGGGTCGACCTCAGGACCTCGCGCGCCAGCAGGCGCCCGTGCCGCTGAGTGATATCACCGGCCCCTTTTTCGTATGTGGGTTCCGGGAGTCGAACTCGGGCCCTCGCGCTTTGCCGGGCAGGCGCTTAAGCCGCTGAGCCATCTCACCGGCCCAAAAAAAACTTTCTAAAGAGAGAATTTCCTATATTAAATGATAACTGTTTAAAATAAAACATCTGAGCTGATGGTACACACCTATAATCCCAGCATTTGGGAGGCTGAGGCAGGAGGATCACAAGTTTGAGGCCAGCCTGGGCTATATATATATATATATATATATATATATATATATTTTTTTTTTTTTTTTTTTTTTTTTTTTTTTTTGTGGGTACCGGGGGGACGACCTCAGGACCTCACTTGCCAACAGGCACCCGTGCCGCTGAGCGATATCACCAGCCCCTTTTTCGTATGTGGGTTCCGGGAGTCGAACTCGGGCCTTCGCGCTTGCAAGGCAGGCGCTTAAGCCGCTGAGCCGTCTCACCGGCCCTGGGCTATATATATTGAGCTCAAAACCAGCCTGGACTACATAGTCAGACCCTGTCTCAAAAAAAAAAAAAAAAAAAAAAAAGAAGATAAAACATCACATGGATCCTCCTAAATACCCCAAACTTCAGATTAAAAGGCTTTACTCTAAACCCCCAATGTTGCTTACATAAACTGAGTATATTTTATGCATACATGTGCGATAAGTTTCCTGGAAATACTGATTAGTAAAGGAAAGCATATCTTGGAAAGAAAAATACTTCCAAAATGTTATTTTAAACTGAAGCGCTGAATTAAGTATTTAAGATTCAAAAAAAAAAAAAAATTCACAAAGTTATAGCAAATGATTTATTATCATCTTACCAAAAAAAGAGTAATGGAAATAGGTATTTCTACTCATGTCAATAAATATTTAGGAAAGACAACTCTTTAAAACCTGGGGCTGGGGGGGCGCCCTCACACCCAGGCCCTGGCACACAGCAAGCAAGCACTCCACCACTGAGCCACAGCCTTGGACCATGCACTCAGGGCTCTGGGGTAAAGGGAGGCAGCAAGTACCTGGAGGGACACAGCAGTTCAGGACTTGATCTGTGGCTCAGCAATTCTACAGATGAAGCTGAACACAGGGATTGGTGGGTCAGTCCTGTGAGAAGGTGATGGAAGACAGCTCATAAAGAAAATGCTAAAGCAGGGGCATTTTCAGAAACCTACCAGAAATACAACTCATATAGTAGCTCACATCACACCAAAGAGTTAAATTCTAAAATGAAGACAGGATGGAGCCAAAATTACCCTAAAAAATCCTTTAATCTCCTCTTAAGTACATGGTCTGTATTTAGAGTACTCACTTCATCTCTGTTTCTTCCTCCTCAAAATAGGGACAACAAGCTGGGTGCAGTGCTGCCAGCTATGTGGGAGCCTGAGGCAGGTGAGGCAGGAGGATGAAGAATTCAAAGCGAGCCAGGTGTGGTGGCGCATGCCTATAATCCCAGCACTTGGGAAGCTGAAGCAGGAAGACCGCTCAAATCCAAGGCCAACCTGGGCTATATGATGAGACCCTGACTCAGAAAAAATAAAAATAAAAAGAATTCAAAGCCAACCTGGGCAACACAGTGAGGCCTTATCTCAATAAAATAAAGATAATAATGCACCTACATAATGAGATTGTAGGGAAGATTGAATGTATTGAGGTAAACTCTTAAAAGAAACTCACTAGTAGAAGTAGTTAATAAATACAAATAATTATCACCAGGATCATTTTTTTAAATGTACGTTTACATAAAAGATTTGCAATTGTGAAGTCATCAAACTTTAAGGCTTGTGAAATTAAGAACTGGGAAGAAATTTCACTTTCTCAAACTCCAGTCAAAATCCGAGTCCTTCTAGCAGAAACCAAAATCTTCCAGTAATTTGCCAAAGACACACAAAGGAAAAGAGGAGAGGCAACCAATGTACATTCTCTAGGTCTTTTAGAAAACATGGAGCTGTTTGTCCACACATCTGTAAATCTAAGAATGGAGATGCTGTAGACAAAGGGAATGGGTACTATGTGAAGAATAATGTCCCACAAATGGTACCATGGCAGTCTATACTGTTACCGGCATGCTGTGAGCACTGCTTGTAAACAAAGGCAAGAGTCTTGCCAAGAGAATGAATGTGTACACTGAGCACATTAAGCAAGCACCTCTAAGACCCAAGACAGCTTCCTGAAACTCACAAGGGAAGATGACCAGAAAAAGAAGGAAGTCCAGAATTAGATACCTGGGGTTCAGCTAGGCATAAGCCTGCTCTACCCCAGACACACTTTCTTGTGAGAACACATGCTAAGGGTCAGGAATGGTGGCTAATATTACCTGTATTATAAAAAAAAAAAACCATTTTGTGAAATACCTAGGAATCAACCTCACAAAGGATGTAAAAGACCTATACACTGAAAACTACAGTACTCTGAAAAAGGAGATTGAAGAGGATATCAGAAAATGGAAAGATATCCCTTGCTCCTGGATAGGAAGAACCAATATAGTGAAAATGGTCATACTTCCAAAATTGTTATACAGATTTAATGCAATTCCAATCAAAATTCCAACAGCATATCTCACAGAATTAGAGAAAACAATCCTAAAATTCATTTGGAATCAGAAGAGACCTAGAATAGCAAAGGCAATTCTGGGCAACAAACGCAAGGCAGGGGGCATCACAATCCCCGACTTGAAATTATACTATAAAGCTACTGTGATAAAAACAGTGTGGTACTGGCAAAAAAACAGACCTGAAGATCAATGGAACAGATTAGAAGATGCTGAAACAACCCCAGACATACTAAGCCACCTTATCTTTTTTTTTTTTTTTTTTTTTTTTTTTTTTTTTGTGGGTACCGGGGGGACGACCTCAGGACCTCGCGCGCCAGCAGGCGCCCGTGCCACTGAGCGATATCACCGGCCCCTTTTTCGTATGTGGGTTCCGGGAGTCGAACTCGGGCCTTCGCACTTGCAAGGCAGGCGCTTAAGCCGCTGAGCCGTCTCACCGGCCCAAAGCCACCTTATCTTTGACAAAGGTGCCAAACACATTCGCTGGAAGAAAGATAGCCTCTTTAATAAATGGTGCTGGAAAAACTGGCTCTACACATGCCGAAGATTAAAACTAGACCCATATCTTTCACCATGCACTAAACTAAATTCAAAATGGATCAGAGATCTAAATATTAAAACAGAAACATTAAATCTGCTGGAAGGTAGGATAGGTAAATCCCTTGAAGACATTGGTGTAGGCAAAGACTTTATGAATAAAAACTCAACCGCACGGGAACTATCCCAAAGAATCAATAACTGGGATCTCATCTTATTAAAAAGCTTTTGCACAGCAAGAGAAACCACCAACAGAGTGAAGAGACAACCCACAACGTGGGAAAAAATGTTTGCCAGCTGTTCCTCAGACAAAGGATTACTATCGAGAACATATAAAGAACTCAAAAAAATCAGACCTCCCAAATTTAAAGACCCACTCCAAAAATGGGCATCTGAGATGAATACACATTTCTCAGATGAAGAAATACTAATGGCAAATAAATATACAAAAAAATGTGCAACATCACTAGTCATTTGAGAGATGCAAATTAAAACAACACTGAGATACCATCTCACCCCAGAAAGAATGGCTACTATAAAGAAATCAACTAATAACAAATGCTGGAGGGGCTGTGGGGAAAAAGGAACCCTTCTTCACTGTTGGTGGGAGTGTCGACTGGTACAGCCACTGTGGAAGTCAGTGTGGAGATTCCTCAAAAAACTAGGGTTGGAGGTCCCATTTGACCCAGCTATTCCCCTTCTGGGCATCTTCCCAGAAGAATTAAAAACATCGTACCACAGTGATATATGTGCACCCATGTTTATAGCAGCACAATTTGTAATAGCCAGATCTTGGAAACAACCCAAATGCCCATCAACTGAGGAATGGATAAGAAAGATGTGGTATTTTTATACAATGGAGTACTATTCAGCCATAAAGAAGGATAAACTGGAGACTTTTATAGGTAAATGGATGCAACTCGAGAAAATACTCATAAGTGAAATAAACCGGACGCACATGTGTAAGCATCGTATTGTCTCTCTAGTATGAGAAACTGAAAGAGTAAATAAGATCCAAAATGTACAATAGACACAGTGAATCAAAAAGAAACTGGTCAATAGGAAAGAGAGACTGGAATAGGGAAAAGAAAGAAGGGAAAGGGAAAAAAAATTGTATATATATATAAGATGGTTAAGATAGATACACTACCAATTTTACTTAGTTCATTGAAGAGTAAGGTTTGAGCCAATAATGTTTGGACAATTGAATGCTAATGTCTGGTATCCTGAATAACTAACTTAAAGATAATAATACGTAATGCATTGACCATTGTTACCCTCATATTATGTTGTTTTGAAAATTTGTTCTTTTTTTGATTTGTTTTGTTTTTTTCTTCTCTTTAAAATTAAAAAAAAAAAAAAAAAAACATTTTGGGAGAGAAGGCCAAAGCAAAACTTTAGTTGAATAACCATATTTTAATGTGACTTCACTGAATTCATTTCTTTAAAACTCATTCCTTTCTTTAGCCCCACCTTGGTCAGTCTGATAAACTGGGTGAGCAGTTTCAAAGCTACCTCAAACTAGTTTAGTGAGTAAGTGTTCTTTTCTTTTTTAATTCAGTTGGCCACACAACACTGGGGGTAAAAATCACCCCCACATAAAATTTCTGCTGACACTCTGGGAGGCTGAGCAGGAAGACTGCAAGCTGAAGCCCAGTCTGGGTAACTTAGCAATTTAGCAAAACTGTCTCAAAATAAAAAGTAAAAAGGGCTGGAAATGTAACTCAGTGTGAAGGGCCTAGGTTCAATCCCCAGTACCACCAAAAAATAAAAATAAAAAAAAAACGTTTCTGGTGAACAAACTCATCTCAGCAAGCTAGGAAACAATGTCTAGTTTGCAAAAGGCTCATACTACAGTCATTTCCCAACAGTCCAAAAGGGCGCACTCATGCACTGTGAGGTGGTATGTGTCAATATTCTGAGTTTCCTCACTCCTCTTTCTCAATTTCTGACCACAAACTGGTAACCTCATCAGCTGACTGGCCAGCACACATGCCATGCAATGTGCCACTCTAACCTTCTCAAAGTTAGCTAGGAGAAGCCGCCCAAGTTTAGAAAATAGACTCTACTGTTGCAGAAGCTAATTTTAAAATACAAGTTAAAAATGAGCTTGTTCAAAAACAATTATGCTAAAACAATCAGTTCCACAGTGAAAGATGTCTGCAGCCAATTTCATTTTTAACTCTCACCATTTTAAATCTCTTTTAACTGTTTTTAATTCAAGTTTTCTTTTCATCTCCAAATAAATCATTGTTTCTTCATTTAGGCAGCAACTGCTAATTTTAAAATGAATAATCCATTTACAAAGTACATTAGCATGTACCAAAATATACAACACATAAACAAAATATGGTTTATAGAGATGGCTAATCTGATGATCAAATAAGGATGGCTACTTACTGAAGGGGAAGGAGGAGAAGCAAAAGCACCCACTAAACCAGTCACCTGGAAACACTGACTTAATCTTGTGTCACTAATTCCTGTTCTATATAAAAGGCATGAATTTTCATGCAAATACTGCACATTCAACAAGTAGTTTAAAGAACTGCTTTTTTAAAGACACTGTTCTTCATTAGTACATATTTATAGTACATTTTTACATTCCTTAAGGGGGAATTGTATATAACAACTTAATATCTTTTTCCATCTCCTTTAAAAAAAGACAAATTCTATAAGTGACTCTGCCGTTCACCCATTTGGGCAGACACCAGGCTTTGTCCTCAAGATAGGTATTTCCTCGTGTTTACACCCTGACACAGCAATTTCAAGAAGTAACCACCAGATTCAGTCAGCTGACTATGAGAGTCCACACTGTTCAAGAAGAAAGATGCCCTAGTCTTTGCTGGTGTACCCGAAAAAAAGTACCATGCTTGCTTTAAGAATGTTTAAGAATAAGAGGATCCTATAAAACTGACAATATCATTTTTTCAGAAATCACTTTTAATCCACTTTTCAAGAATAATTTTCTTACCTGGGTATGGGTGCATGCCTGTAGTACTCCTAGCACTTTTAGAGGCTGAGGAAGGAGGACTGCAAGTTCAAGCCCAGCCTGGACAACTTAGCAATTTGGTGAGACCCTGTTTCTCAAAATACAAAAACAAATTTTAAAGGATAATAATTTTCTTAAATCAAGGACATGTGTAAAAGTCTTCCCTGTTAATTAGACCATTCATTCAAAGAAGCTCTCTAATTATACTCAGCTACTCTGCCACGGGATTTAAAAAAAAAAAAAAAAAAAGAATAACATGAAAAGGTAACCTATGGGTGTAAATTACGCTACTTGACTTTTTTGGCTATTTTATCAGTTATTGAGAAGGTGTTAGAATTTTCCATTATGGTATCAAATTAGAAAATTCCTACTCAGTTCTCACAACATTTGCTTTGTATATTTTAAACTATATCTTCCTGGTCAGTCAGACCTTTATTACAGCAGTGGTCCTAAACCTAGGCATGCATGTAGCTGTGTTTTTAAGACAAAAGATGTTAATGTATGAGTTGTTTTTCTAAACTAAAACTTCAGTATTCAGGTTTAACTGAAGTGCTGCCACTTTGTAATAAATAAGTGGGTTTTGGGGTGCAGTTTAGCACTCAGTCTCTGAAAGGTTTGCCATCACCATTATATAGTAACTCATTCTATCCAGTTCTGTGTCCTTATGTTCCAGTTATGTCTCCATTCAAAAGAATATACTGTAACTACAGTCTTCAAAAGCAATTTATTTAAATGACTGGACTCTCCTCCCTCCCAAAGAAGTCTTCTTACTTTTTCAGCTTTACCTACTCTATGGGGCATGCTACAACAAAACCTGTCTGCACTCTTAAAAGAGTATCTTCGCTGTGGTTTGAATGTGCCCTGCACTCTAATGCTTCACATCTCCAGTGTGACAGTATCTGGCAGGACCTTTAAAAGGTGAGGCCTATGCCGGGCATGGTGGTGCACACCCGTATCCCAACACTCCAGAGGCTAACCCAGGAGGATTGCTGTGAGTTCAAGGCCATCCTAGACTACATATTAAGTTTAAGGTCAGCCTGGACTACATTGTGAGACCCTGTCACCAAAAAAAAAAAAAAAAAAAAGCTTTCTTTCTCTCAACAAATTCTTCCTACTCTCTTTTTTTGTGGGTAACGGGGGGTCGACCTCAGGACCTCGCGCACCAACAGGCACCCGTGCTGCTGAGCGATATCACCGGCCCCTTTTTCGTATGTGGGTTCCGGGAGTCGAACTCGGGCCCTTGCACTTGCAAGGCAGGCGCTTACGCCGCTGAGCCATCTCACCGGCCCAAATTCTTCCTACTCTTTAAGAAAAAAAAAAAAAAAGAGGTGAGGCCTAGTGGAAGGTCACTGAGGGCTTTGCCCTCCAAAGGGATTAAGTAGTTTTCTGGGGATTCCCAGTCAGCTTTCACAAGAGAGCGAGTTATTATAAAGAGGGGCCCCAGCGCCTCTCTCTTACCTCTCTCAAGTGTATCCCCCTGCCACTGTGATGGCATCACTAGTGTGTGATGTAGCCAAAGGGGCCCTACTGAGAACCAGCACTATACAAAAAATGTAACCAAAAGATGAATGCTTTCAGGAAAAGTACTATATGTATTTCCTACATCTTGTCATAATCCATCATCAAGTATAGCATCTTGTACTAAACTACGTGCTGAAAGCTGGGCATAGAGGGGCACACCTGTAATCCCAGCACTCAGGAGGCTAAGGCAGGAGGATCGCTGCAAGTTTGAAGTTAGTGTGGGCTACATAAGGAGTTCAAGGCCAGCCTGAAC
Organism: Erethizon dorsatum; assembly: GCA_028451465.1. Classification (NCBI taxonomy): domain Eukaryota; kingdom Metazoa; phylum Chordata; class Mammalia; order Rodentia; family Erethizontidae; genus Erethizon; species Erethizon dorsatum. Next base: position 37,755,463 of record CM051831.1, read on the forward strand.
TACACAGTGAGACCCTGTCTCAAAAAACAAAAAAAGAAAGAAGTTAAAACCACCACCATTTACCAAAAGCAGGATATGTGCTGGGGATTGTGCTAAGTTAGAGCTCTCAGGGAGACAAGCAGGCCTACAACAAAAAATGGTACTATTTTGGGGGAAGGAGGTGAGGTTCCTAAGAAAACTATTGAGTTGGCAGCCTGGAAAGGTCACCTCTAGCTTCAGGGGGGAAAGAGGGAGACAATAAAGGATGGTTTCAAAAATAAATAAAGGATGATTTCATGGTGTTACTGGAGCTTGATATTGTAGCATTTCAACCAACTGCAGAGGTAAAACAAAAGCCAAAACATATCCAAAGAGCAAGAGCAGAGGGAAAACAAGGGAAATAGTGATGATGAGTACAGCCTCTTAAATTTATTATACACACACAAAAATTACACAACTTCTGTTTCCTTTTAAATCTTCTACTGTCTTCACAAACACACATTTATAATAGGAACCTTCTCCCCTCTAAAACTTTTACCTTGCTTTGTTTTTGTTTCTACTGTACTTAATATACAAAACAGTGGGATTTTTGTGGGGTTTTTTTATTTTTATTTTTTGTTTTCTGTAATGCGATTTAACCCAGCGACTTCACACTGGGCTATATCTGCAGCAGCGCCCCTACACACATACACATCTTTTTTTTTTAATTTTGAGACAGGGTCTCATGAAACTGCCCAGGTTGAGCTCCAACTTGTAATCCTCCAGCCTCAGCCTCTCAGAATGGTGAGATGACAGGCATGTGCCACCACACTCAGTTATTTTGTTTTAACCTCTTTTTTGCACTGTCCCCTCTTTTCCTCTCCCCAATTAACTATCAGTATTCCTCAGTGTTTTCCGCCATGTTTATAATCCCACATTATAGATGTCATACACATATATGCATACAAATATTTCCTACAATAATTTATATTTCCCAAACTACTAACTTTTAAAAAGATACTTTAACTGACTGCAGTGGTACCTCAGCTCACAAACTCAATTCTCTCCATGATTCTAGTCGCAAACCCAACTGGATGGGAACCGAATCAAATATCCCCATAAGGTCAACATTGAACCTAACCATTAAATTTGATTTGGTTCTTATCCAACTCGGTTTGGAGCCAGAATCATAGAAAGAATCAAGTTCATGAAGTATCACTGTATAGAAAGCATATGTTCACTTGGGAAGGGGAAAAATTGAAAACACTAAAATGACCTACAGATAAGTGCTTGCCAACATCCTGTGCACATATTTATCCAGTCTTGTCTTTTCTTTTTTTCTTTTTGGGGCAGAGTCTCACTATTAGTGTCCAGGCTGGCCTCAAACTTGGAGCAATCCTCCTGCCTCAGCCTCCTGAGTGCTGGGATTATAGGTGTGTGCCACCATGCCTGGCTTATCTAGTCTTTTCTAAGTATAGGCATAGTTGTAATTACTTTTCCTTGTAAAAGTGAGATCTTACTGTACATACTCTAGTATCCTGCTTTTTTCATTTATTACCTAGTAGCATCTGAAATTATTCCTCATCAGCTGACTGCATACACTGTAAAGAGTATGGAAGGTATAAAGAAGGTGACTACAACAACTATATGTACCAGCCTATAGAGAAACTTGATTCTTCACGAAAAGGATGCGTCATGAACTATACATCTAATTTATCTCTTTGAAGAGCATCATACACAAATTCATTTAAAAAGAAAGGGAGAAACAATCAGATTGAAATATAGCCAACTTCTAAGATTCTAGTTTGCCCATTAGCTCCAATTAGCAATAAGAAAAAAAAGCCTATGGCCACTTCACATTTATTAGGAAATTTATTAAAAATAAACTTTTAAAAAGGAATATTGGGGGCCGGTGAGATGGCTCAGTGGCTTAAGCACCTGCCTGGCAAGCGCGAGGGCCCGAGTTTGACTCCCGGAATCCACATACGAAAAAGGGGCCGGTGATATCGCTCAGCGGCACGGGCACCTGCTGGCGCACGAGGTCCTGAGGTCGACCCCCCGGTACCCACAAAAAAAAAAAAAAAAAAAGGAATATTGGAATCTCTGTGCTTTGCTGGAGAAATGTAAAATGGTGCAGCCACTGTACACAACAGTTTGCCTCAAAAACAGTAGCTTGCCTCAAAAAGTTAACCACAGACTTACTATAGATCAGTGACAGTGAGATTTTTAGAGACAAGTGCCCAAACTGCAACCCAAACCCCACTTATCTACTGCAAAGTGCCAAACACTGCAAGTAAACCTGAATGCTTGGCTGCTGGGGCGATGGTGGGGCAATTTGGCTGGCATGCTGAAAGAGGGCTCCATGTGCCCACTGCAGCACGAGTGCTACAGGTTCAGCACCACTACAGAGATCCAGCAATTCCATGTGTACATATATACCCAAAGAACTGAAAGCTCATACTTTTATACCAATGTTTATAGCACTATTATTCCAAAAGCCAAAAGTGGAAACAACCCAAGTGTCCACCCGCCGATGAATGGATAAGCAAAATGGGATATATCCATACAAAGAAGTATCTATAAAAGGGAGTGGAGTATGGACACATGCTACCAACGGATATGCCTTTCAAACATGCTAAGATGAATTAGCCAGACACAAGAAGACAAATATTCCATGATCTTCTTCCCTTTTTTTTTTGGTGGTACTGTGGATCAAACCCAAGGCCTTGTGAATGTTAGGCAAGCACAACACATAGGATCCCCCTTATATGAGATATCTGAAATGGTAAATTCATACAGAGAAAAGTTACCAAGGTCTGGGTTAGGGGTGAAGAGTTTCTTTAGGGTGATGAAAAACCTCTGAAAGTCCTGCACAGTAATGCATCTATAATCCCTGCACTCTGGTGGCAGAGGCAGGAGGGTCTCAAATTCAAATCCAACCTGAGCTACACAGCAAGTTCAAGGGCAGCCTGGACTACCTAGTGAGCCTTGTCTCAAAAAACCTAAAATAGAAAAAAGAAAGAAAAACCTCTGGCAATGGACAATGCTGACGGTTGCAAAACATCACAAATGTATTTAATACCACTGAATTGGATACATGAAATGGTTAAAATGGCAAATTGTATATTGTGTGTGCGTATATATATATATATATTTTTTTTTTAATGTGGGTACCGGAAGTCGAACTCAGGACCTTGCGCTTGCCAGCAGACACTTGTGCCACTAAGCGATATCACCAGCCCCTCTTTTTCCTTTATGTGGGTACCGGGAGTCGAACTCAGGACCTCGCGCTTGCCAGGCAGGCGCTTATGCCGCTGAGCCATCTCACCGGCCCTATTGTGTGTATTTTTAACACACACAGCCTAAGGGCCCATTCTGCACTGTCAGACAGTGAGAAGGTCCGCATCTCTACTCTCACAATCACACTCTAATTCCAGTCCAGACTAAGGTCAAGGAAGATAGAAGAGTATCACTTATCTCATTCCCTCTGGTTAAAATTTTCTTTCATGTCTACCACATACAGACGCAGAAAGAAAAAGCCAGCAAGGCAAAAGCTGCTTGAGCCAATTAAGCTGCTAAAGCAACCAAACACCCTCAAGGAGCTGGCAAGGAAAACTCAGAGCACTCCACTGATAACAGCCAAAGAGGGAGCTGAACAGGAAGAGAACCCAGAGCACTCCACATGTAACAGCTAAAGAGGGAGCTGCACAGGGAGGTAACTCTTATCACAGGTCCCAGGTTATACAGTTCTAGTATAAAGTGAGCAGCAGGAAGAAACTAAACCCACAAGTGATTAACCTCCCAATCTCTACTCATTCAACTAACATTTGCTGTATAATAATACCAGGGTTTTAAGAACTGGAGATAAACAACAGTAAAGCACACCCCACCTTTAAGAAGCTTAAATCCAGTCAGAGACATAAAAAAATCTATACAAAAATAACACCATAAACATTATTTAGCATCTTACAGTCAACGAACTGAGCTGCAATGAGGCGCCAGGAACTGTGCTAACCTGAGCATTAACAGAGAAGAAAGGGAAACAAATAATTTAATCGAGTATGTGCCACAGTAAATACATATAAGGTCTACAATGCAGAGTACTAAAAAGAGTATCTGCATGCACCATTTGAAGTTAAATAAAAGGTCTGCCCAGACATGGTGGTGCAAACTTATAATCCCAGCACCAGGGAGGCCAAGACAGGAGGATCACCATGAGTTTCAGCCCAGCCTGGGCTACATAGAGAGTTCAAGGCCCACTGAAATACATAGCAAGAAGGCCCATATATTAGTGACCCTGACTCAAAATAAAACAAAAAGGTCTTATAAAACCTAACGGGGCCAGTGAGATGGCTCAGCGGCGTAAGTGCCTGCCTGGCAAGCGCGAGGGCCCGAGTTCGACTTCCGGAACCCCCATACCAAAAGAGGGCCGGTGATATCGCTCAGCAGCACGGGCACCTGCTGGCGCACGAGGTCCTGAGGTCAACCCCCGGTACCCACCCACCCACCCACCCACCCACACACACACACACACAAAAACACCTAATGAAGGGCCGGTGATATGGCTCAGCGTCATAAGCGGCTGCCTGGCGAGCATGAGGTCCTGAGGTCGTCTCCCGGTACCCACATAAAGGAAAAAAGGGGCCGGTGATATCACTCAGCAGTACAAGCGCCTGCTGGTAAGCACGAAGTCCTGAGTTCGACTCCCGGTACTCACATTAAAAAAAAACAACAACCTAATGAAGGCCGGGCATGGTGGCACACACCTGTAATCCCAGCAGTTGGGAGGCTGAAGCAGGAGGTGACTGCGAGTTCAGGCCAGCCTGAGCTACACAGTGAAACCCTGCCTCATAAAAGACAAATAAATAAATAAAACCTAACATTAAGTGCTGAATTTAGATAGAACACTTTCACTGAAACACACAGACCTGTTCCCTCAGACTCTCAAATGGAGATTCTTTTCACAAATACCAAATGAATAAGTAATTAAATATCAAGCAGAAAGCCTTGAGTTTATAATCTAACAGGATAAGCTCACAAATGATCACACAATATAGGTCATAAGAAAAACAAATGCAGGGTTCTAAGGAGGGGCTCAAGGATGGAAAATAATAGTAATGACTGGAAAGGAGGGCAAAAGATCAGGAAATGATTTTCAGAAGATGGTTTTGAAATGCTCTTAAAAGAGGAACAGATAAAAGTAAGGAAATCTGTCAGCTCCTCTCCATTCAATAAGGTCCCTGAAGGCAAGAACTTGCACCCTGCACCAAGCACAGGAGCCTGCACCTAGTAGTAAGCGCTTTAAAGAAACTGCTTTGAATTCCACTAAATATAGTTATGAGGAAGCCACGTAAGCACGACAGAGGCAAGAACTGCACAGCCTGACAGACAATGGACACTCCTGGAAGATTTCAGGAAGAAAAGCCAGCACATCCACACCTGAACATACTCAGTCATCACAAAGGACACATTAAAATCTTCTCCATGAAAGAAAAGAAAGCTGCACAGCAGAACAAAGGAGAAGGCAGAAGTACTCTGCAGAGCTTATCTGTCCGTATCCTTTGAATTCTGTAGCATACCAACTATATTACCTATTCAAAAAATTAAATATAACTTGTAAGAATCTGCACATTAAGAAAATGTATCTGGCAGCCGTGTGGAGAATGTGCTGGCATGGGAAGAAATTAAGAAGAGATAGGATCTGAGGGTCTAATGGTTCAGGCACACAGCAAAAAAGGCCCAAACTAAATCTGGAGACATTAGAAAGTAGCTGAAAGCAGAAATTTCAGAGATGCAGTAATTGCCAAAGCAATCTGACTAGTGACTGAATAAATGGGATGACGTAACGGCCCATACTACAAACAGAATCCATTTAAAGCTATAAAATATATTTTTCTATTATAAAAGCAATGTATTCAGAGAATTTGTATAGAAGAATATAAAGAGGAAAATTATCCTTACTTCTACTGTTTAACATCCAGTGGTAACATCTGCATGTATTTTCTTGCTATATGTAAAATTCTGGCTTAATATAGTTCACATTCCATACAATTCACCCACTTAAAGTATACATTCCAATGGTTTTTATTGTATTCAGAGGGCTGGGGTGTGGCTCAGTGGTAGAGTTCTTACCTTGCATGCACAAAGCCCTGAGTTTGATCCCCAGCGCCACAAAAAAAAAAAAAAAAAAAAAAAGAATATATTATGTTCAGAGTTGTACATCTATCTCCACAATTTTAGGAAATCTGTCACACTCACTGTCTACCCCCCATTTCCCCCAACTCCCAATCTACTTTCATCTCTTTATATTTTATTCTATTTCATATACATAGAATCATATAATATGTAGTCTTTCATGTTTGGCTTCTTTCACTTAGCATGTTTTCACACATGTTATAGGATGTAGCAGTACCCCAGTTCTTTTTATTAATGAATATATTACATCATACTGTTTTAAGACTTTTCAATGTAAGTAATCATTCCAGATATGTTTAGCATCTTTCATATCATAAATGTTTCATATTTGCCACACTAAATGAAGAGCAATAGCCCATAGCAAGTGGCTACACCATGGTTTACTTAGTCATTTTATTATTGTGGGACACCTCAAATGTTTCCAGTTTTTTCTTTTTTGTTTTTTCTTTTTTTTTTAATATGGGTACCGGGAGTTGACCTCAGGACCTCGCGCTTGCCAGGCAGGTGCTTATGCCCCTGAGCTAACTCACCGGCCCCCAGTTTTTTCTATTGTAAATGAACTTCCTTACATCCAACTGGAAGCACCTTTTTGAATGACCTAGATGGATCCAAGGAAATGCCTCCCTCAGAAACTCAAAGCTTCCTCATTTAGATTTACCAGAGGTCAAGAGTTGTGTTTTCTTCCAGGAAAAAAGTAGGATTTCCTCTATCTCAAACCTAGGTAAGAAGGTTAAAGGCTACCTCAAATTAAAAAGGATGCCGCCAAAATTCCCTGATTAAGAATAAAAACTCGTGAATGGATAAAAAAGATGTGGTCTTTTTAAACAATGGAGTACTACTCAGCCACAAAGAAAGATAAACTGGAGACTTTTATAAGTAAATGGATGCAACTCAAGACCATACTCATTAAGTGAAATAAACCAGACACACATGTGTAAACGTCATATTGTCTCCCTGGTGTGAGAAGCTGAAAGAGTAAATAAGATCCAAAATGTACAACAGATACTGTAAAATGGGAAGAAAGTGTTCAAAAGAAAGAGAAACTGGGATGGGGGAATGGAGAAAAGGACAGGAAAAGCAAAAAAAAAAAAAAATATATATATATATATATACATATATAAAAGATAGTTAAGATAGATATACTACTAATTTCTCTTAGTTCATTGAAAAAAGGGTTTGTGCTAATATTGTTTGGACAATTGAATGCTGGTATCTTGTACTCTAAGTAACTAATTTAAAGATAACAATATGCAATATATTAACCATTATTACCCTCCTACTATGTTGTTTTGAAATTCTGTTCTATTTTTTCTTTAAAATAAAAATTAAAAAAAAAAGAAAACTCGTAATTATAAGGACATATTGATAATTAATCACTCTGACTCTTCCTTCAGGAATTTACTGGAATGAACAAAGAGAAGTACTTTTTCCAAATGTGATGCTTAATTATGTAGCTCCAAAAGAAAACCAGAACTTTTACTTTCCACAGCAACTGGAAGGAAAATAAAGAGAACATCTTGACTAAAACAGTGAAGACGTACTTACTCTTTGCTGCTGGACAACAGTAATTTCATCAGGTAGAAAGAAAGAGGAAATGGCACTTTATAGACCATGGAGGTCCTCAAAAGCAATTCGACAAAACATAGCAGGTTCCCTTAAAACACTGACTGTTCCCAGGTATAGTGGTGCACGCCTGTAATACCAGCACTTGGGAGGCTGAGGCAGGAGTATCACCATGAGTTCGAGGTCAGCCTGGGCTACATAGTGAGACCCTGTCTTACAAAACAACAACAACAAAGCAAAAATGAGAAACAAGCAAAAATAACACTGCCATTTGCTGGCAGTTTCCCATTTACTAACCAGAAATGTAAACAACCTCTAAATCACAAGGATTTTTAAATTCTAAAATACTTTTAGGGTTGTGATCTCTACCCAGTAAAATCCTTTAGAACCTGGTCTAAAAAATAAAACTCTGTCAAGTGTTCCTCAAAAAATACTATATGGGGCCGGTGAGATGGCTCAGCGGTTTAAGTGCCTGCCCAGCAAGCACGAGGGCCCGAGTTCGACTCCCGGAACCCACATACGAAAAAGGGGCCAGTGATATCACTCAGCAGCACGGGCGCCTGCTGGCGCGCAAGGTCCTGAGGTCGAACCCTGGTACCCCCCACCAAAAAAAAAAAAAAAAAAATACTATATGCACTGATTGGAATGTGATGCCAATTAACACTTCGTAATTTGCCAAAGAAACTTCAATAACCTAAGCAAAACGAGTAACAAAGAAATACCCACTTGACGTTTTCTTGGTTAAACTGAGATATTAGGAGTAACTCTAGAGAAGACAAACATTTCTGAAATTAACCACTAACAGATTAACAAAATGACTCAAACACTATAAAAGTAAAGGTGAAATTTATTCACGTTTAAGGCAAAAATAAAATACCCACCCATTACTGTCATGAAGATCACAGACAATAGGTTAGCCCAGTACACTAAATTATTATACCAATATCTAGTATCACACTTAAAAAACAGATGAGCAACTGGGAATCTTACCCATCTCTTCTCATACCACACACTAATACACCTAAACAAGGTCACCCTAAAAGAACCCAATGTTCCCAGTTCTCCAGTTAATTTAGTCAAGGTGAGCAATTTTCCAGAGTCATGTTTTGAAAAAATGACTTCCACGGTTTACACAACTTAAATAAAAAAAATTCAAGTCAAAGCTTGATTTTTGTGAACCTATAAACCGTCACTGTCACAGCAGTTCCTCTCTCTCAAAAGCAGCATCTAAACCCTTCTGCAAGTCAACATGAAGGCACACGGTCTGGCCAGCCAGCTCCTCCCAAAATCAGGGTTATCAGTGACCTATTATATTACTCACCTGCAAACACAAATGTTCCCACCTGTAACATTTCTCTATTTGTAGGCAGTACATTACTAATGAAGTTTTATCTAAAATTTAAATGTAAAAGAATTGTAATTTACTAATAAGTTTTGAAAGAGTACTCTGAAGTTATTAATTTTCCATTCCAAAAATGAATGTAATGCTTCTGTAAAAGTCATTAACTCCCAAAAAGTATGAAGCTGCTGTTTCATCTTCAGAGCAAATGACTGACATGTTTTAAGCTAACAGCAACTAGCTTCAGAGCAACTTTCATACTTGATGTTTAACTACTCACTTAATTTTTAGACACTTTTTGTCATAAATGATTAGTTTAATTTGCTTTTCTCCTGCTAAACCAAATTTCTTAAAATATGTTCAAATATATTTCAGCCATCTAATTCAAAGGGAAACATGTTTTTTTCAACTATTGACAAGACTTTAACAAAACTAACCCCACTCACAGTTTATTATCACAAACCCACACACCTAAAAGATAAGCTTTTAGAACAGAACAGTAACAGGTTTATTTTTTCCAAGTACCCAGTGTTCTACTGGGTCAAATGTTTTGGTTGGATTTTAAACAGTTTAGCCCTTGAAGTGATAAGGGTAAAAACAAGTGAAAATAATCTCAGTGTTCTTTAGGGGTATACAATCATCACAACCCAAAGATTTAGGAACTGCCAGCAGATGTAGGAATTGCCAACAAAAAGTCTTTTAACACCATAATAATTACTTTAGCAAAGCATTAATCATCATTGCTATTTTAGGAAAACAACGTTCATAGAATGAGACCTAATAGACCAGAAATCTGCAGAGTCCAAAGTTTTCTATATAAAATACGTTACTTAAAAATACCTGCTTACGTTCTACACTTTTTTAGATGTTTGTTACATAATCTGTCAAATTCTATATGCCTGGGGAACACGATTTATATCGTCAACAGCCATTTAAAATTTAGAATTAGTAGAGATCACTACGTTTAAAAACTCAATATTCTGTGAGGTCTCCATTTATAAAAACCTTTAGAAAGAATTCGTAGAAAGGAGCTTTCAGTTCATTCACCGTTGTTAAGTACAAAACATTTGATACAGAACATAAAACAAGTCGGGGCGGGATATGCAGATACACGAACACATACATACATACACACATATATACATACACACACACACACAACCTGTGAGACAGGATCTCACTAAATCTCTATTGCCCAGTCTGGGCTTGAATTTGCAATTTTCCTGCCTCGGCCTCCCACACCGTTGGGATTACTACCACACCCAGTTCAAAAATGTTCTTAACTGGGTTAACAAAGTACATCTTTTCAATTACCATCAGGTTCAAATCATGGGGGGGGCGGTATCTGTAAGAGCAGAGAATAAGCAACTTTCATTTAGAACAAATCCAAATTAAGTCAATTAGTTCACCACATCTATAACACCGACCCTTCACCATCTGCCAACGATCTTTTAGACTCTCCTGTCTCAGCATTTCCCACACACACATACTTGCCGCTCCCCAAGCTCACCCCAGTCCCACACACCTCCGTCCCTCGGTTCGGCGACTCCCTCGGCTTGAACGCCCTCCTTAGTCCTCCGGGGTCACTGACCCGTCCTTCCCAACGCCTCGACGCGGAAGGCTCCAGCGAGGCCGGCTGTGCCAGGTCCCGAGGCCAGGGAGAGGCCGATCGCCCGGCACGGTCTCCGCGCAGGGTCTCCCCGTCCAGTGCCCTGTCTCTGCGACCCCCGGCCCGAGGGGACGAGGAGTGCAGGGCCGCCTCGCCCCGCGGCCCGCGCCGCACAAAGACGGCCTGGGTTTCTTCGGGCGCCGGCGGCCAGCCCCAGCGACCCGCGGGCACCCCGAGGTTGAGGGCTCCGCACAGCACCTCGAGCCCCTCCCCGGTGACCCACAGCCCTGCAGCCCGGGGGACGCGGGCCACTCTCCTTCCCCGACTCCCGTCTCCTCCCCGCGCCAACGAGCGAGGCTCGAGACCGCGCCGCCCAGCCCGGCTCCGGGCCGCAGCAGGGACGGCCACAGGTGACCACACACACGCAGGCCGCCGGCGCCGTCCGCGGCCACACACGGGGAACGCGCGCCGCACGTCCCGCGAGATGGGAGCCAAACGAACCCGCCCCTGGCACGGGCTTGCCGGCCGCGACGCTTTCCGCCCGACCGCGGCCCGCCGTGCAGCCCACCTGAGGGCGCCAGGCCGCCCGGTCCCGGCGGCGGCGGCGGAGGCGGCGTCGCGCCCACTGCTTCCGCGGCGCTGAGGGAGCGGGAGGCGGTCACAGGCGGCGCGTCCCCAACCCAGGGGACGGGGCCCCGGGAGGACCCCGCATCGTCGCCCTCGCGCTGCGCGCCTCAGGGCACGCGCCCCAAAGCCCGGCCAGCTGGCCTTTTGGGCCCCTAGGGAGAGCGGCAGGAAAGACTTGCAGCCTCACGCTCGCTGCGCTCCGACTCCCGCCATCTAAGATGGCGGCCCCAGCGTCCTCGAAGAAGACGCTCTCAGCGGCCGGCGAGCGAGCGCTCCGCTCGGCGCTCCTCCTCCCGGCCTGCGGCGCCCGCTCTCCGTTTCTGTGCGAGCTCTCCTGGCAGGCAGTCGGCTCTCGGCGAGGTCGAGGATCTATCGCTCTGGCCTGCACTCGGGCACCTCCCTGGGGCGTGGCCTCGCTGTGGGGGCGTGGCCCGCGGTGGCGGCTGCGGCCATTTCCGAGCCTGGCGGTGGTGCGCGGAGATGCGGGGCTGGGCCGTGGCTTCAGGGGTCTTTCTGACCCAGACGCCAGGTTGGGGGCCGGCCTCGCCCCCTCTAAGCCTCAGTTGCCCCGTCTGCACGAGGACGGGGATGGATCATCGCAAAAGTCATCCAGTAAGAGACGCAGTTCCGTTACAATTATGTCACATTGCCCCCTGGCTTCCCACATACTCGCCCCGCCGTTCCTGCCACTTTCCTCAGCGGTCCTCTTCGCTTGTCTTTACCTAACCTGCCCTGGGTCAGGACAACATCCAGGGAGCTGCTGGAGCTGAGCGGCAGGCGTAACGTCCTGGGTCTGGGACTGCCTCCTCGGTCCGGAGGGGCGGACTGTGGCCCAGAGCCAGTGCTCTAAGGCCATAATGGAGCCGCGTTGGGGTCAGGCTCCAGGTCGGGTGGCAGCCACAGGATATGCCCTGAGGTCCTTTGCAGGCAAGCCTCGCTAAGTCTGTCATCCTGGAAGAGAGTGTAAAGTGAAGGGCCGCGTGGGCGTGGTGGCGCACACCTGTAATCCTAGCATTTGGGAAGCTGAGGCAGGAGGATCTAAGTGAGTTCGAGGCCAGCCTGGGCTACATAGGGAGACCCTGTCTCAAAAAAAAAAGTGTCCCCCCCGTACCTACCTTTGTAGAAAGGAAAAACTTAAAGATGATACGAGGGGTAACTTTACAGATGATACGAGGGGTAACTTTAGCTCCTGTTACCAGATTAACCGAAATTAAAAGGCTAGGGATATACTGTAGCTCAGTGGTAGCGTATGCTTATGCTTAGGGGAGCACAAGGCCCGGGGTTAGAGCCCCAGCACCAACACCAAGGAGGGGTAGGGGAGGGGAAGAGCGATCCAGCGTATCTGTACAACCCTTTTCTCAGCCTTAAATATGGTTTGCACATTTACAATTATCTTTATTTCGGTTTTTGTTTGTTTTTGGAGTTTGCTTTCTCTTAGTTCATTTTCTCCTTATGGGTCTGGGCACACTGGTTTTAGTGATGTTAGCATCCCATAGACATTCGTTCTATCGGGAAAAAAATCAGCGTTTTCCTTCAGAAACAATTTCAGAAGGTAGATGCTTCCAAAGTAATTTGCGTGTAGTATAACAGAGAGAAATCATTAACAGCCGGCCTTAGGGGCACAAGCCTGTAATCCCAGCGGTTGGGAGGCTGAGGCAGGAAGATCACCATGACAGCCTGGGCTACATAGTAAATTCAAGGCCATCCAGGTCTACATAGTAAGACCCTGTCTCAAAAAACAAAAAAACAGGGCCGGTGAGATGGCTCAGCGGCATAAGCGCCTGCCTTGCAAGCGCAAGGGCCCGAGTTCGACTCCTGGATCCCACATACGAAAAAGGGGCCGGTGATATCGCTCAGCGGCACGGGTGCCTGTTGGCGCGCGAGGTCCTGAGGTCGACCCCCCGGTACCCACAAAAAAAAAAAAAAAAAAAAAACACTAATAAAATCATTAACACTCATCAACAGCTACACATCAGGCATTGCAACCTGGTGTGTAGCCTCACAACTGTCCTTGGAGCAGGGTCCCAGTATGAACTCTACAGATGAGGGAATGACAGCAGGTGAGCTGCAGATTCAAGTCACACTGTTCAATTCCATGTCTGCCTGTTTTTTTAATAACGACTTACTTCAGTGTAATTTCAAACAAGAAGAAACTTTACAAGAAACTACCATATACAGCGAACCTGTACTTCTAATCATTTTAATGTATTTGTTCAATGTATAGGTAGGTAGTTCGCCTATAATCCCAGAACTCTGGAGGCTGAGGCAGGAGGATCGCCATGAGTTCTAGGCCAGCCTGCACTACTAGCAAGACCCTGTCTCCAAAGAAAAATTTTCTTTAAATAAATAGCTACTTAACTATAGTAAGTAGCCAATCTTCATTAAGAAAATACCAATATACTCAGCCTGACATGGTGGCACACTCCTGTTCTCCCTGTACTCTGGCTGGTTGAGGAAGGATGATTGCAAGTTCGACCCCAACCTGGGCAGCTTAGCAAGACTCTCTCTCAAAATTTTAAAAATTCTAAAAGGCGAGGGGCGAGGCTTGTTGTGAAGCCCCTGGGTTCAATCTAAAGGAGCAGGAGGAAGAGAATAAAGGGGAAGAAAACAGCAATATATTCAAAATGCAAATCCAAAACAAAGATTAGCTTTGGCTGAAAGTCCCAAGGCTGAGGGGAAATGCAGCTTGTGTGATACTCTGCACTGTGCTTGCTTGGTTCCATATTGTCCTTTCTGGGCTTCCTTCCAGCAGTGGATACTCCCCTGGCTCAGAGCTTGGCGAGTCTTAACGATCCTGCTGCAAGGAGCCCTGCAGCTCCAGCCTGTGGACAGGGTGAGCCGCCCTGGAGGGAGCTCTGTGGCAACTTCAGGGAGGGGACAGCCCGGTGGCTGTGGAAGGGACATAGGATCAAAGCCAGCTCTGTCGTTTACAAGCTGGGTGACCTTGACAGGGGCTTGGCCTCACAGCACTTTGGCTCCTTATCTGCACTCACTGAGTTAGGAGAGAATTAAATAAGATAAGAGGCGCAAAAAGCCTAGCCTCTAGGACCCCACAAGCTGCTCTCCCCAGCCCTGTCGGCAGCTTTCCCTGCTTCAGGTGATTTCTGGAGCTGGATCAAAGGCGGGGACACTGCACAGTGATGCACCTGCAGCCGGCCTGTTCTGCTTTGGATACCAACGTCACTGCCACCACAGTGCAGCCCACGGCTGGCTCCAGTACTCTCTCCAGCACCAAATGCTTCAGGTTTTCCCTGTTGGTCATTAGAAAAAGGAAAGCGCCTTATCACCAAGGTAAGCCAAGCCTGTTAGGCTGACCATGGGTGTGAGATTTTCCCACGTGGAGTTTCCTGTTTTCTCATTCATCTGTCCCTGACCTTTACCCGTGGGGCCTGGTGTTTCCCTTATCAATATGTGTGAGTTATTTTCCATGATAGCAGAGTTAACTTCTGTATGACCTATATTTGCAGCAGATATTTATTCCTATTTTTAGTAATTTTGTTCTGACAGTTATGAGGATGGTTTTTGTTTTTTGTTTTAGTTTTTTTGAGACAGGATCTCACTATGTAGTCCAGGCCTTGAACTTGAATCTCTTTATCAGGTTTGCCTTGCGACTCTGGGCCAGGCACCCCAGCTAATCCTTCTGCCCGGGAGATTTTCGTATCTGTGAAAGGCAGCAAAGCCCACCTCACAGAGCTTTGGTGAGGCTGAATCCCTCTTGAGAGCACCTTGTGCTGCTGAGGGGCATGAGATCAGGGAGTCACATGTGACCCCCATGCACACTGAGAAGCTCCCAAGCGTGGGGATCCCTGCTCTAAGCTGTCTGGAAACCTTTTTTTTTTCTTCTGAGACAGTCTTGAGGGGACTTGAGTTTGTGGCCTGAGCTGGCCTCAAACTTGTGACTGTCTTCCTGCCTCAGCCTCCCAAATGCAGGGATTATAAGCATGCCCAGCAGTGATGGTAGGTTGAAGAATTGTGGTGTAGTTCTGGTGCTGGGGGGTTGAACCAGGGTGTTATATGCCCTAAGCACATACTCTGCCACTGAGCGAAAATCCAGCCCTAGAGAATTTTAAACTGTGTGTGTGTGTGTGTGTGTGTGTGTGTGTGTGTGTGTAAGACACTGGAGATTGAACCCAGGGCCTTCTCACTGAGATATGTCCCCAGCCCTTTTTTATTTTTTATTTTAAGACAGGGTCTTGCTAAATCACTAAGTTGCTCAGGCTGGATTGGAACTTGATATCTTCCTGCCTCAGCCTCTCACGGTACTAGGATTACAGATGCACACAACCGTGCACAGCTTTAAACTGTGTACATCTTTCATCTGTTTTTCATTTATGATTTACCCTATGACTTGAGCTTTATCTCATTACTGTATTTTCTTTTTTTCAAGCACTCTACCACTGATGTACACTCCCAGCCCTATGTCTCTTGTTTTGAGTCCTCAAATTTTTGACACCCCTTGATACAAACACACTAATTAGGTCCAGATCTCCCAATTAAATGGAAACCAAGCAGAACCGGACAAATGATGCCATGTTGAATTAAATTCTAGGCACATAGAAGGAGACCCAATGGTTTGTTTTCCTCACAGCTAGAAAAAAAGAGTCAGTTTATCTCTCTCTTGTACGTTACACCAAAAGGAAACCCAAATGATTTCAATATAAAGAATAAAGCCATTGGGCTGGGGTTCAGCTCAGTGGCAGGTGTGTGCTAAGTAAGCATGCGTGAGGCCCTGGGATCCATCGCCAGCCCCACAAAAACCGAAAAATAAATCCCAGAGGAAAACATGGGCCAGGTAAAATTTTGTTCCAGCCCAGGGGAAACCCCCTTTTGTAAGCATGATAATGCCAGAGGCATAAAAGAAAACACTGATAAATTCGCCTATATAAAAGTTAGCTCTCTGCATGGTAATAGATAAAGTCAAAGGTCAAATGGCAACTTTTCCACAGAGTGGGCAGGATGGCTGAAGCGGAGCAGAAGCAGCAGCTAGCCTTCCCCAAGGTTACGCAGTGCTTGTGTATGCTGAGCAAGCTCTGAGGCAGCTCCACAGCGCCTGTGTAAGGCCAGGAGGTGCAGCTGGGGGGGGGGGGCGGTAAAGACAGGACCAGGGCTGGGGATATAGCTCAGTGGCACAGCGCCTGCCTGGCAAGTGCAAGGTTGTGAGTTTGATTCCTGGTACCAAAAAAAAAAAAAAAAAGACAAAAGACAGGACAGGATCACCCTGACTGAGATGCTGGGCGTCTGCAGCCAGGTGGAGATCAAGCCCGAGACGATTAGCCACTACCGGGGCAAGTTCTCCATCGCCTCCAAACCCGTGACCACAGCTGGCCAGGCATGGGGCCACCCACTTCTCTGGCTTCATTCCCCTCAAGTAGCCAGCCACCTGACCAATAAAGGCACCACCTCCCTAAAGGTCATATGGCAAACTGGGGAAAACAATACTCGTGATTGACTTCACAGATAAAGGGTTGGTTTCTCTAATAGAAAAAGAGCTCCAAAAATCATAAACCAAAAAAAAAAACCAGTAGGGGTTGGGGGTGAGGCTCAGTGGTAAAGGCCTTGCCCAAGATGGGGGAAGCCCTCGAGTCCATCACCAGCAATAGCAAGGTCAAAGGATATGGACACAGAACTCACAAGAAGAAACATACCAATATCATACTTAAAAACTGTATGCGGTGGCACACACCTGTCATCCCAGCATTCAGGAGGCAGGTGGGGCACCAGCAATTTGAGGCCAGCTGGGCTACATAGTGAATTCAAGGCCATCCTGGACTACGTAGCAAGACCCTGTCTCAACGTGCCCCCCGCCAAAAAAAAAACAAATATACATAGAAGAGGATAGCCATCTTCCTAATTAGGAAAACCACACTGAGAAACCATTTCTCCCTTACCAAGAATGTGTGCTAACTCCTCCCAAGGGTTTTTAGTACTACGGATTGAATCCTGAGCTGCAATGAGCTACATTCCCAGCCCTTTTTATTTTTTATTTTGAGACTGGGTTCTCTTAAGTTGCCCATGCTGGGCTTGAATTTGCAATCGTCCTGCCTCAGTTTCCCAAATGCTGGGATACAGGTATGAACCACCACACTCGACTTTTGTGTATTCTTGAGAAGTGAGGCAGAGGGTTAAGGCCACAGACACCAGGTAACCTCTTAAGATTCTTTGCACTGTGGGGACTTTGTGGCCGTCATAATTGTCCTTATCCTTCTTGCCAGTTAGCATCAGCTGAGTGTCAAGGTTTTAGCTGTGATCAGGGAAAGACAGTACTACACTGGTCAAGCATTGTGTAATGGTTTGGTTCCCAGCCCCGCTGCTTGCTAGTTATATGACCTTCGATAAAGCATTTAACTTCAGAATCTGTTTCCTCAGCTGTAAAATAGGAATAACAATACCTAGTTCATAAGGTCGTTATGAAGAATCAGTGAGTTCAGGCTGGACATGGTGGTGCATGCCCGTAATCCCAGCACTCAGGAGGCTGAGGCAGGAGGATTGCTGTGAGTTCAAGGCCAATCTGGGCTACATAGCGAGACCCTGTATCAAATAAATAAATAAACCAAAAATAAAAATAAATTATAGGGCCTGCCTGGCAAGCGCGAGGGCCCGAGTTCGACTCCCAGAACCCACATACGAAAAAAGGGCCGGTGATATTGCTCAGCAGCATGGGCGCCTGCTGGCGCGTGAGGTCCTGAGGTCAACCCCCAGTACCCACAAAAAAAAAAAAAAATTATCTTCTCTAATCTTGCCAACAGTTCTAGAAATTTGGCTTTATCTAATAAGAAAACGAGGGATCAGGACCAGGGATGTAGCTTGGCAGTGCAGCGCCTGCCTAGCAAGCTTGAGGCTGAGTTTGATTCCTGGTACAAAAAAAGGAGGAGAAAGAAAGGAAGGAAAGGAAGGAAGGAAAGAAGGAAAGGAAGGAAGGAAAGAAAAGGAAGGAAGAGGAAAAGACAGAGACAGGGAGGAAGGGAGAGAGAGATCAAGAGAGTGCACAAGCAAGTAAGAAACAAGGGATCAGAGAGGGGGAGTCACCTGCCTAACCTCACACAGCTGATAAGGGTCAGCGGCCTGGCAGGTTCTCCCCACTAGGCCAGCCCTGGAGTGGGACTGCCTATGCTCTTAAAGTTTGGAAAAGTCCAGCGTAGTACTAGGCGGGTTTGCAGAGAAGTCTGGGAACATTCCCCCTGCTGCCAGCCACCAAACAGGATTCCTAAGGTGGGGAAGAGAGGGCAGAAAGGGCAGGGGTGCAGGTGCCAGCAGGGCTCCTAGGTCCCTCCCGAATTGTGCGGCAACCTGTTTGCAAGGAGGCATCATCTGGGCCGAGATGTTGAATGCCAGCCAAAGGCGCAACCTAAAATAGCCGGGCTCCTCCCCTGTTATTTTCAGGGCTTAAAAAAATCCTGCAAAGCAAAGCAAGTATTTTTATCCCAGGCCTGGCCTAGAATAGCAGCACCTATTTGCTGGGATGGCTGGGCCTGCAGGCGGCACCAGGGAGTACAGGAATCCTCCCCTCCCAGCATAGCCTGGCCTGGGCTCCCTGCCATCCAGTACCCTGCCCTGCACCTCACTCGCTCAGCACCTTGGCCTTTAGACCACCTGCATTTGTTCTTATTTATTATGATTATTGTTTGTTCTTTTGAGACAGCATCTCACTGTGTAGCCTAGACTGCCCTCAACTCACAGCAATCCTCCCGCCTGTCTCCTGAGTGCTGGAATCGCAGGCGTGCACCACCACATCGCAGGCCCGGTGCCACTGGGGTTAGTGCTTCACACTGGGCCACACCCCAGCTCCCAGCTGAATCTCTGCAGCACTGTGGGAGCCAGGACAGAGCCGGCCATGTTTCTCCTGTTATCTCTGAGTTTTAGGCCTGGACTATGAGGATGGGCCACCATCAGACTCACTGTTCAGAAGTGAAGCCCGAGACAGATTCAGGGACTTGCTCAGGAAGAGCCAGGCCATCGGAGGTGCTGCTGGGCTCCCTGGCATAAGCTCTGTCTGGGCCACTCTCATCACTGGAGGGTTTTACTGTGTAGAAATGATGCCTGCTTCCTTGGTACACTATCTATTCAACTTCAGAAAGGACCCCTGGGTGTTACTGCGGGAGCCAGACAGGGAGTTAAAAATTCCAGACATTTTATGAGCAGGGCATGATGGCACACACCTGCAATCCCAGCACTCAGGAGGCTGAGACAGGAAGATCACCATTTGAGGCCAGCCTGGGCTACATAGTGAATTCAAGACCAGCCTGGAATACATAGTGAGACCCTGTCATTAAAAAACAAAACAAACAAACAAACAAAAACCCTGAGAACCGGGTGTGGTGGTGCACGACTGTAATCCCAGCACTCGGGAGGCTGAGGCAGGAGGACTGTCATGAATTACAGAGCAAAACTCTGTCTCAGAAAAACAAACAGGGGCCAGTGAGATGGCTCAGCGGCGTAAGCGCCTGCCTTGCAAGCGCAAGGGCCCGAGTTCGACTCCCGGATCCCACATACGAAAAAGGGGCCGGTGATATCGCTCAGCGGCACGGGTGCCTGTTGGTGCGCGAGGTCCTGAGGTCGATCCCCCGGTACCCACACACACACAAAAAAAGACTTTTTTTACTTGCATCTTTAAATTCTTCTGTGTATGTTTTATGAATGTGTATCTTTTCTATTATCAGAAAAATGAATGCTAGTGTAGTCACTTTCTCCTTGCTGGGACACCTGTGAGTTAAAGGAGGAAAGTGTTACTTAGGCTCCATTTGTAGAAGTTTCATTCCATGGTCAGCTGGCTGCCAGGCTGGATGACAGCATAGCAGAGGGGCCTGGGAGAGGAGAGCTCCTCAGGGCATGTCCAGTAGATGGAGGAGCTGGGCCGGGGAGGGAAATAAACCCTTCCAGACCATGCCCCAGTGCCTGCCTCTTCTGGCCAGACCCTGCCTCCTAACAGCAGGGCAGCTGTAGCCCCCATAATCCAGCCACCTTCTGAAAGCCCAAACTATGAACGTGTAAGGCTCCCAGGCGACGTCTATACAGAAACCACCACAGCTAGCTTGTTCTGAGAGAGAAAAATAGGAAGGGGCCCAGTTCTGCAGTGTGGAGCCTGGCTGCCTCACCTGTAAATCCCAGCACTGCCATCTCTCAGGGGTGTGACTTTGGGTCCTCTCTGTAGTGTCTGTGCCTCTCCTTCCTCCCCTGGGACACAGCCAACTGTGGCATCTGCCTCAGAGCCCAGCATGAGGATTAATGTGCTGAAGTCTCAGCTCACAGTGGGGACCACATAAAAACCTGGCCTCAGCCAAGGCCTGAAACTGTCACAGGGAAGGAAAGGAGATGGCCCAGCAGGTGCAGGGAGGGGCATGCAGCCTGCAGCTCCGTGGCTCAAGCTTCATGGTTTCGCTATGTAGTCCAGGCTGGCCTTGAACTCCCTTTGTAGCCCAGGCTGGCTTCAAACTCACAGTGATCCTCCTGCCACAGCCTCCCAAGTGCTGGGATCACAGGTGTGCACCACCACACCCAGCCAAGCCTCCACGTTTAACAGAGGCTCAAGCCCAACAAGGCCGGGAAGGGCCCAGAGAGCACTTGTGCCAGCCTGCTGGTCTGTGGCCCCACTGCTGTGTCAGTCACTGTGTGGTGGCAAGTGCGCAGCGGAGCCCTGACAGCCAGCAGCTGATGGCCAGAGGCAGGTGTGAGTCACAAGATACCTGCCCTTGGGGGCAGGTGCCAGTAGCCAAGTGGGGAAACTGAGGCTCAGAGAGGAGTGCATTCTGCCCAAGGTCACACAGCATACTAACTAGGGTCCAAGATTGAAGGCCATGAATTTCTAATTCCAAAGCTGTGTTTCTCTCTGAGCTTATTTATTATTTATTTATTGAGACAGAGTCTCACTATGTAGCCCAGGTAATCCTCCTGCCTTAGCCTCCCGAGCATTGGGATAATAGATGTGCACCACCAGACCCAGCTCATGACCACCCACTTTTCTCTCTTTCCCTCTGACTGTCTCTGTCTCTCTTTTTTATGCGGTACTGGGGGTGCAATCCAGGGCTTCAGGCATGTTAGGCAAGCACTTAGTCCTGAGCTCTCCCTGCCGCCCCCACACCACGCTTTCTAAACCGTGTGGAACCTCTTGGGTATGACCTTTGAGGTAGGCACTGCTTTCCTATTTTTTTTTTTTTTTTTGTGGGTACCAGGGGTCAAACTCAGGACCTCATGCACCAGCAGGCGCCCGTGCCGCTGAGTGATATCACTGGCCATTTTTTCGTATGTGGGTACCGGGAGTTGAACTCAGGACCTCGCGCTTGCCAGGCAGGCACTTATGCCACTGAGCCATCTCACCGGCCCCTGCTTTCCTATTTTATAGCTGCTAAATCAGAAGGGGTGAAAGGAAAGGGAATTCCCCAGGCCATGTGGGTTGCCAGGGAGGAGCTACACCCAAAGCTTATGCTCCAGAAAGTGCCCCTGGAACCCAGCTACTCAAAGTGCAACTCCCAGATCATCAGCCTCATGACCGTGGGCACACCCTCTGCATTTCTCCTCCAAGCTCCCTCACTTAAGAAGTAAGGAATGGTTACTCACCTTCCTGGGTTTGCCTTGGGGCCTGCAGGAGAAAATCCATGTCAGGTCCTCAGCACAGGGTTGGGCACAGAAGAACAGACAAATCCCGTGTGGCTGCAGGTGGCTGCTGGGACGAGACATGTGCCCTGTGAGGAGGAGGCAGAATTGCAGCCTTCTTGGGAGAACAAGGAGGAATGGACACAGCTGGGCACAGAACACACAGGAAACTTGTCCTCGTCTTCCTACCCTGCCAGAGATCACCAGAAGCGATCACATGGAAAGTCCAAGTACAGAGAGGAAGAGAGGCCAGTGCCCCAGTGCCTGGGTGAGCTCTGCCTTCAAGCTGTCTCTCCCAATGTGCCAGCCATGGGAGACCTTGTGGACACACCAGTTGAGCCCCCAGTGACTGCTGACTCCAGTAGCATCATGTGGAGCTGAGCCTAGTCAAGCCACAGAATCACAAGTGGTGCCAGGCGTGGGGTGCATGCCTGTAATTCTAGCACTCAGGAGGCTGAGGCAGGAGGATCAAATTCAAGGCCAGCCTAGACAACTCAGAGAGACCCTGTCTCAAAAAAAAAAAAAAAAAAAATCACAAGTGATTGTACCCAGGGGCTATTTTAAACTATTCAACTTTGGTAATGATTACCATTCAGCAGTAGATAATCAAAACAGGAATTATTTTCTAGACTGGGAGGGGAGGGTGACCAATAGCCAACACCCAAATCATGTGACACTGGCTTAGGAACAGGGCCGTGGGCAGAGACCCCAGCCTTGGGAGATGGTTACTGAACCCTGGAAGGACTCTGATGAAACCTTAATTGGAGGCTGAGTCGCAGGGCCTTGACTTACATTCCGGCAGAAAAATGTAACCCAACTGTTCCCTGCCATAGTTTGGCTAAAGCAGGAGAAAGAGCCCACAGGTTTGTTATAGCCACACATTAGGTGTGGCTCAATGACCTGCAAGGAAAACCAGCCAGCACTCAAGCAGAGCCTGAACTATGGAGCCCCAAATACAATAGGAAAACAAAACTGTTTCTCATTCCCAACCTCTACAGCCAATAAGGTTCTCAAAGAAAACAACAAGGGGGGCAACTTGGTGGCAAGGACCAAAGCCAGGGTGCTGCCAGGCAAAAGGGGTCTTGGGGTGAGGATCGGGTCAGGATGCAGCTGTCAGACCCCCAGTCTCCTCAGCCAGACAGAAAGGCTTCTAAGAATCTTCAGGGCACTGTCCCTTAGGTGCCACGCACGGCCCCAGACAGCAAAGGGGCCTGTCTCAGCAAGCAATGTCAGTGTGGCTCTTGCTGACAGGAGCTGATATTGTGATTTGATACATAGGAGATGCACAAAGATTTTTGTTTTGGTTTGGTTTTTTTGTAGTAATGGATTGCAAGGAACAAAAACATTTTTAAACAAAAAATACTGTTTTAAGTACAAGAAGCAAGTAAACATGGACTTTTTTTTTTTCCTTTGAGACAAGGGCTCAAACTCATGGCAGTCCTCCTGCCTCAGCCTTCTGGGTGCTAGTATTACTGGCATGGGCCACAACGTCCAGGTGGATCATTTCTAATGGAGAAGAGGGATGACTCAGAGGGTCAAGCCAAGAGCCAAAGAGAACTATTCAGAGGAAGCCAATCTGGGCTCTTACCAACAGACATTTCCCTCCCCTGGGGCAGGAAGACCTGAAACCCAGGCATGTGTAGCACTGCTGTGGCCCTGGGACTGCTCTGTATCTCTCCCTATCTTTTTATTTTTGCAGTGCAGTGCTGGGGATGGAACCAGGGTCTTGAACATGCTGGGCACGTGCTCTGCCACTGAGCTGCAGCCCAGCCCTGCGTCGCCTCTGAGTGGGAGCACAGACTGTGGCCTGCCGCTTGAGTTTCATCATTACGTGCTGGGAATGTCGGGGCAGAGAACCTGGCTCTGTAGTTCCCAGATCTCTAGATCAGGAGCAGCCCACCCGGTGCCCCATAATGGATGAGATGGAGATGGTGAGAAACTGGACTTCAAGCCTAGGCCTGAGGCTGAAATGGATGAGACTTTAGAGGTTTGGGAGACGGGAAGAAAGCTCGCTTTGCTGTGAGAGGGGCTCAGACAGTGTACTCCAGTGACCAGTCTCCAAAGTGCCCCCAGTGAGTCATGCCTCTGAGTGTTTTTGCCTTGTATAGAACCCTCCCATGTGGCATCCTGTCACACAGGTTGGACCTGTGACCTCCTTAAACAACAGAAGGTGGCAGAGGTATGCTGTGCTGGCTCTGGGACAAAGAGCTAAGAGGGTCTCACAGTTTCAGCTTTGGCAATTTAGGGAATCTGAGTGCCACATAAGTTTTGTTACCTAGTATTGGACAGACCCCATACAATGGCCTTGTGGAGGCTGGGCGTTGTGGCGCATGCCTGTAATCCCAGCACTCAGGAGGCTGAGGCAGGAGAATTACTACAATTTCAAGGCCAGCCTAGGCTACATTGTGAGTTCAAGGCCATCCTGGACTACAGAGTGAGGCCCTTTCAAAAAAAAAAAAAAAAAAAGGCCTTGTGGAAAACAAGAGGAAGCCTGAAACTACTTAGAGAGACAGAGTTTCAGCCTTGCCAGGCTTGCTGAGACAAGATGGACAGCCATCCCCACCAAGCTGCCAGATGTGACATGTCATCTTGGATGTCCCACACAGAGGACTGCCACCCCAGACACGGAGCAGAGCTGGCCCCAGATGACCCCATCACCCAACAGGGTCCTGACAGGTGATAAAGTGTCAGTATTTTAAAACCACTAAGTTGTGGGATTGTTTGTTATGCAGCAATTAGTAACCAAAATACCAGAAACTAATGACCAAGGAAGCCCACTAAAGTGTTGGTATGATCAGCTTCTGGATGCGGATAGTGGAATGGAGGAAGCTGTGAGTGGATCTGGAGGGAAAACTGAGGAAAACATGCTAATCCTGGTGGCTTGGAGGGTGGGTTTGTGATGTTCAGATTGGAAGGACTTTGAGACTTTATCGAAGCAGGAAGTACTGGATGATGCCAGTTTTGGAGGGGAAGTACGATTTCCATTTTGGATACTCCAATGCTGAGAGTACCTGGGATGTTCATGTGGAACTGTCTCAGGAGAAGTCAGTCAGGGGACATAGGTGGTCACTGTAGCTGAAGGGGAGGGGAGCTTGCCCAGAGTGAGACGAGCAGAGCACTGAGGACTGAGCCTGGAGCAGCCCGAGCACCTTACCCTGCAGCCCCCGGGGACTCAGAGAAGGGACAGCAGAGAGGTGGGGGAGCTAGAAGTGGGGTGAGGCCAGGAAAACACAGTGCCGGAAGGAAGGGTGGGTCACATCTCCCAAGGCAGAGGAGAATGGACAGATTCACCATGGAGGCGGCCCTCAGGCAGCCATGTCTGCTTTCCTTGGGCTGTGTCCTGCCTGAGCTTGCTTCCATGCCAGTGTGAATGAGTGGGCCCATAAAACAGGACCGGGGAAGGGAGCTGGGCTGTTTCCAGAGGGAGAATCCAAGTGGCTAGTACACCAGCAAAAAAGGTGTTCAACCTCATTGGTCACCATGGAAATGTACATCAGCACTGCTGTGGGAGTTGGGGGGCTCAGAGCACTGTTCAGCACCTGCAAGGCCCAGGCTCCACTCCCAGCACTAAGCAAACAAAACCATAACAAAAACTGCCATCGGTTTCATTTCACACCCCCCAGACTGGTTATAAAACAACAACAAACCAACAATCCCAGGATTAGGTAAGGATATGGAACTCCTAGGTACTGCTGGTAGGCATGGACAGTGGTACAAATCTTGGGAGCAGTTCGACACTCACTAGCATGGCTGGGGTGCACATGGGGGCCCTGGGAGGTGAGGAGGAGGCTGGCATGCAGGAGACTTCCGGAGCATGCTCAGGAGTGTGCACAAGGGGCAAGGACACAGGACTGCACCCAGGGAGAGGTGAGAACAGGGGCCCCAGCCACAAGGAGCACAATACCAGGATGGCCCTTCAGCATGGTCCTGGATGGCAGAGGGGCCATGCCTTTGTGACCATGCCAGGCAGTCCCTGGGGGTGCTTCCTCCAAACATGAATAGCACTGAGCAGGCAGTGCATGAGTCCTTGAGAAATCTAGCTACACCACATTCCCACTGCAGTCTGGCACCACGCAAAATGAGCTTTGCCTGCTCCATCAAGCAGGCTAACGCTTCTGAAGACAGCTGCTCTGGGATTCCAGGGATCTGCTTTGCTTTTTTTCTTTTGTGTGGTGCTAGAGATGGGATCCTGCCTGGCTTTGTGTGTGCCAGGCAGGTGCTCACCACTGAGCCACACCTCTAGCCTTGATCATCGCCTCTTTCCTATCACCTGTCCTAGATCCCCTCACCTTCAGCCAGCACCTTTTCTGATCTTGGTGGCTTACACAGAAAGGTGGCCCACCCAAGGAGGTAACCCTGGTCATGCTGGTCTTGGGTCATGGCTGCTATGTCTGCCTATTTATCTTCCAATCAGAAGACCCAGGTAGCCTTCAAGAGCCCTTCCTGGCCTAGCCTGGCCGGCACCCTGCTGTTTTGTTTTGTTTTGTTTTTTGTTTTTTGAGACAAGGGCTCACCTTGAACTCACTACATAGCACAGACTGGCCTCGAACTTGTAGTGATACTCCTGCCTCAGCCTCCGAAGTGCAGGGATTACAGGTGTGCACCTCCCCACCCGGCTCTGCGCCATCCTCCTGATGGGTCAGCTAGTCCCTGGCAGGCACAAGGAGCCAAAGTGCCCAGGCAGCGGCTCCTGCTTAAAGTTCAGAGAGGCTCCTGTGTGTCTCCTGGTGGAAGCACAGCCCTGCTGGAACAAGACTTCTGCAGCTACAGGGCCTAGAGCTGTGTGATAGGAAGTCTAGAGCCACACGTCTGTCCTTGGCTGCATGTCCAGTCCTATGCAGCAGGCAGACTGTGCTGTGGCTGGTGGTTAATTCCAGGTAAAGGCTACACCCCGGAAGCTGGTGCTGCATGCCTGCATGATTTCACTTCCAAGTCGGAAATTCTACCCTGTCCTTTCTTCCTAACATGATTTTTTATTTTGGGGCTTACCAAACCCTTTTAATATCAAAACTGTTTAATATATAAAGTTCAATCACAATACTCTTGCTGCCTGTGAGGACAGGGTCTTACAGCACAAATCAAGGCAGCCAGAGGATTGACTGTACACCTCAAGTGGCCTCTCCAATTCGACATCCCCTGGGGACAGCCACATCTAGTTGGGAGATAACAGGAAAGTGAATGATACTGAGAGCAGACGTGCTCCTCGGCATTCTGTTGCTATGCATTTTTTAAATTGATTATTGGTTTTTTGAGACAGGGTCTCACTATGTAATCTAGGCTGGCCTCAAATTCATAATGATCCTCCTGCCTCAGCCTCCAAGTGCTGGGATTACAGGCGTGTACCACCATGCCTGGCTTGGTATGCATTTTAGTCATAGATTTTCCCAGCAACTGCTGGGTTGAAAAGAGCTAAGAATCCTGGGAGAACAGGAATGGCACCTGAGCCTGCCTCTTAGCAGGACTCCTTGCCTGGGACCCTAGAAAGTGGCAGAGGACCTGCCCAGATGTCAGGAAGGGAAGGAACATGTGACAGAGCCTTGCCACATGCTGACCATGGCTGCACCAGGTGTCTGCAGGAAGCAGCACAGCCTAGTGATCCTCTAGGGAGCACTGTGGGGCAGTGACTTCCAGGCAGAATTTACTGCATGTGTAGAGACAGAAAGTACACAAGTCAGAAAGAATTAGGAACCACAGTATCTGCTTTTGGCAGTTCTGTGGGGTAGAAGAATAATGATACTTTTAGACTGGGGCTGGGAGAGTCTCAGACTTTTTTTCCTTGACTGGCTTGGGTGTGACGGCTCCCAAAGCCTTTCAGGCCAGCACGGTGGACGCCACTGCCACTACATACTGCTCTACCACTGCTATGGTTTGGATCGAAATGTCCCCCGAAAGCTTCATGTGTGTGGAAGATGATTGGATTACAGGGCTTAGAGCTGGCTTGTGTAGGAGACAGGGTCTAGTCAGAAGATGTGGGTCACCAGGGGGTGTGGCCTGGAAGAGTTTATCTTCTTCCCTGGCTCCTCCCTTCTCTCTCTGCTTCCTGTCCCCCATGCCCAGAGCATCTTTCTTTTTTTTTTTTTTTTTTTTCTTTTTTTCTTTGGTTGCTTTTTTCTTTTTGTTTTTGTTTTGTTTTTTGGGTTTTGGTTTTGGTTTTGTTTTTTTTTTTGAGACAGGGTCTCACTATGAAAGTTCAGGCTGGCCTTGAACTCATGGTGATCCTCCTGCCTCAGCCTCCCAAGTGCTAGGATTACAGATGTGCGTCACATACCCAGCAAGAGCACCTTTCTTCTTCCAGGCCTTTCCGCCATGACTTCCTGTCTTAGAACCAGCTGACTAGGGACTGAACCCTCAGGTGTTTTGTCTCAGCAAAAAGAAAGTAACTGAAACATTGCCGTTACATGGTGTGATGTGAGATTATCTGAGACCAAATATCAGTGCATCAAACGCTGCATGTCTGAGGCTCTGTAGCCAGGAAAGGTAAATCCACACCCAAAATACGAGTTAGTCCCAGTCAAGATGAACTGCTTCCCCTTCCAGGCTGAAAGATCCGATGTCATTAACTTGCCACAGGCAGCTGCAGGGCTCCTCCAAGGCTGTTGTCATACTGAGGCTCCCTGCTGGTCTTCCTCACTGGAAGCTTGGACATTCAGCAGTGGCAGCAGCTGGTCATCTTTGGTACAAGCAGAACCTGACCCTGCCAGACAGCTTCTCTGATACAGAGGGCCAACTGCTGACCTGCTGAGATGCTAGTCCCCCTGGGCTGCAGGGGGCTTCTTCCAGGATGGATGCCCTCTGGTAGACACCAACACCAACACAGGATGCCAAGATTTTCACACACTGTCTGTCTTCATCTGTTTCCTGTTGCTATAACAGAATACCACAGACTGAGTAGTTTATAAAGACAAGGAATTCATTTGCTCACAGTTCTGAAGTCCAAGGTAATTAAGCTGGCACCTAGCATGCTGTGGCACAGTGTGGAAGAGGGCAGAAGAATGAAAGTGAGTCAGGAAGATCAGGCGGGGTGGGGGGTGGCCACTTGCAGAACAATCCACCCTCGGGATAATGAACTTATCCCAGACACTCTAATCCATCCGGAGGTCCTGCCTTCATGGCCCAATCACCTCCCACCAGACCTACCTTGCAACAGTGCCCAACTGGCAGCCAGGCCTCCAGCACGTTAACTTGGGAGACACACCCAGACTAGAGCAGCACCCATTCCCATGGGTCTATGCACATCCCCGGACCTCCTGGCCCCAACTTTCCTATATTTATCCTTCCTGTGTTCACCACTGCTTGTATGTCTGTGTTCAACCTTGGGCCATTTCTCTCGTCCAAAGTGGATGACAGGGGCACTGCCCTCACTTGGAGTGAGGCTGCAGAGCCACAGTTCTGTTCTCAGCCCGCACCCCCTACCACAGAGAGTCATCTGTCAGACAACCATGCCCCTCTTCCTCTTGCCATTGGTCCACATCCTGGTCCAGTCACAGGTGTGTGCTGAAAGGGCCAGTGGGACACTGACGTGTGGTCCAGGCTACCATGGTGTCCTGTGTGGCTTCCTGGTGCCTGATCCCAGATGGACTGTCCTGCTGTGGATTGCTGTCCAGCCCGGCTGACCTTAGTGCTCAGTAGGTCTGACGGATCCAAGCTTCTTTTTTTTTTTTTTTTTTTTTTTTTTTTTTTGTGGGTACCGGGGGGTCGACCTCAGGACCTCGCGCGCCAACAGGCACCCGTGCCGCTGAGCGATATCACCGGCCCCTTTTTCGTATGTGGGTTCCGGGAGTCGAACTCGGGCCCTTGCGCTTGCAAGGCAGGCGCTTACGCCGCTGAGCCATCTCACCGGCCCTCGGATCCAAGCTTCTGATGGGCAGGTGTGGCTACAGGGCCACCTATGGTCCCCAAGGCAGATTCCAGCTCCACGAGGGCCACCCAGGAGTTGTTCTTCAAAGAGCAGTGATTCCCTTCTCCAGAGAGAGTGGCCTTGCTGCGGAACACTAGGGTCTTGGTGACCGTTTCACAGGGGCTTGCCACGAATATGCCACATCTTTCCTATCACAGACCCTGCTCAGTGTTGAGGTTTCCAGGTGAGGGGCTGTGAGGCAGGCTTGCTATGGAGCTCTTGTCTGTGTGGGACCTGCTCGAAGTTGGCAGCCTTCCTGTCACTCAGAACACGGGGTACAGCAGTAAGCTACCCCTTGGTATCCATGGAGACTGGTTCTAGGGCCCCCGAGATACCCAAATCCACAAATGTTCAATCTGTTATAGAAATGGGGCCATATTCACATACAGCCTACGCATATCTTCCCATGAAATCATTTCTGGATGATTATAATACCTAATACAATGTAAATCTATGGAAATAGCTGTTATACTGGATTGTTTAGGACATAAGGACCAAAAAAAAGTCTATACATGTTCAATACAGATGTAAAAAATTTTTTTCAATTTTTGGTTCATTGAATCTGAGAACATGGAACCCACAGATTTGGAGAGCTGACTGTATTCCCAAGAACAAGATATGCTGACTGTACAACGCACAGTGTTGTGCTTGTCTCCAAAGGAGGAGCAGCTGTAATCATTTGTCCTTTACTTTGGAGAGGATGTCCCAACATGTCCAGACCCATGGAACCTCTACAGACTTCACTGATGTGAATTCTTGTGAGGTCTCTCTCCTCCTCTCTGGGGCCATGTCTTGTCCACCCAATCCTCCAGCCCACAGATAGGCTGGGCCCCTGACACTCTTATACAATAGAGGGCAGAAGGGTGAACACAGGCTACCTGAGGCGAGATCGTAAAGTATAATACTGTCTGCCCCACATCAAAGAGAACTGCTTCTGGTTGGCTACCACAGACCTGAAGCCACGGACCATATCCAACAGAGCAACTGCAATTGGGCTACTCTTTGGTTGACTTTCCACGGGTCCATCTGGTTCTTGCAGGGAGCTCAGGTTAGGAATTTAAAGTAGATGGTGGGTCGGTGAGATGGCTCAGCGGCGTAAGCGCCTGCCTGGCAAGTGCGAGGGCCCGAGTTTGACTCCCGGAACCCACATAAGAAAAAAAAGGGCCAGTGATTATCGCTCAGTGGCACAGGTGCCTGCTGGCGTGCAAGGTCCTGAGGTCGACCCCTGGTACCCACAAAAAAAAAAAAAAAAAAGTAGATGGTGACGTGGTCACCCCTGGATCATTTAGGGCTTACATAATCTACATAGGAAGGATTCTTAGCTTCATTTTTCACATGAGGAAAACTGAAACTTAAAGAGTTACAAAAATATTAATTGTAATTCTTTCTGCTTTGTCCAATCTGAGTCATGAGCTTTTGCCCTCAGCCACTAAACTACCTACCCAGTACATAATCAGAGTTAATTCAGGAAAGTGAAAAACAAGATCTGACTGAACTGCTACATGCTCACACACACCTATCATACTTTTTGGTTTTCCTAGCCTTTTATTTATTTATTTATTTTTTGTCCTGGGAATCAAACCTAGGCTGTAGAGCATGCTGAGCACATGCTATATACACTCCAGCCCCACCTAATTTCTTAAAAATGGGGAATCAGCGCCCACCACACAGTGGTGTGGTGGTGCACACCTATAATCCCAGCACTTAGGAGGCTGAGGCAGGAGGACTGCTGCTAGTTTTGAGGCCAGCCTGGGCTACATAGTAAGTCCCTGTCTCAAAAAAAAAAAAAAAATTGGGGTAATCAAACTCAATAGAGAAAATGTTGTTAGCTTTCATTCCTACCAGCTTTTGGACAAGCTTTATTTCCTAAGCTCTATGCCAGGATGTTTCCTCACTTGATTTTTTCCAGGATTGTAATGGAAAAAAATAAAAAGAGGAAGAAGTTGCCACCCAAAATTAAGCATTCCCTTCCATACAGAAGAACAATGCAGCGTGAGGCTGTGGAAGCAGCAGCACTGGAGACAAATGCGGTATAAGTGACACAGCAGGCTGAGGAGCAGGCCAGCCCTCTGTCCTGTGGGTCTCACTGTCCTTACCTGCACAATGGGACAATAACAGCCTCTGTCCCAGAGGCTGCTATATCTTGCTTATCTGTGAGTCTCCAAAAACCTTAAACAAAGTATCATCCAGTGAATCTATGCAGAATGAACCAATGAATTACTTAAAGATTAGATGAGGTGACCCAAATGACACATAGCACATGGCAAACACAGATTCTGTGGTGCCAATTTGACAGAATACATTACAAAGCTTGATAAACATGCATGGCTTCTGACCCAACAATTCCATTTCTGGAATTGGAAACTTAATCCTTGTAATTTTAATAATTGAGAATAAATTGGTAATTATGATAATCTTAGTTACCCAGATAACTAGTAATTAAGGACACACCAACAATTTCACTACAAGAATGCTCTTGGTAGCTGAGCGTGGTGGCTCATGACTGTAATCCCAGCACTGGAGAGGGTAAAGCAGGAGGATCACTGAGAGTTCAAGGCCAGCCTGGGCTACACAGTGAGACCCTGTCTCAAAAAACACAAAAAACAACAAAAAATCGCTCTTGGAAAAACAACTTAAATATCCATTTTTTGGGTGAAGAATTTTTATTGGTGACATACAAAAAGACTTGACACACAGAGAGGTAGAGAGACAGAGACAGAGAGAGAGGGAAAAAACCTGTAGCAATACACAAAATTGTATAACACCAGAATGAATATGTGAATGAGGAATCACACAGCATGGAAAAACTCACTTTAACACTCTATGCACGCGCGTGTGTGGAGGGGCTGGGTGCTGGGGATGGAAGCCTGTGAGCCTCACCTCAGCCCCTTAACACTGTATTCTTCACTTATTCATTACTATTCCCCACTGAACTGAGAGTTTACCTAACTCCTATTTAGTATAAAACCTCCTGTGTTATTGGCAACCCAAAAATTTTCCACTGCACCCTAAATCTGTTTTGTTTTGTTCTGTTTTTGAGACAGGGTCTTGATGTGTACTCCAGACTGGCCTGGAGCTCACGTTGTAGCCCAGGATGGCCTTGAACTTGTGGCAATCCTCCTGCCTCAGCCTCTCTAGTGCTGGGATTACAAGCATGCGCCACCATGCTCAGCCTTGAGCCCTGAATCTCGAATCAGAGATTTTTTTTTTTTTTTTTTGAACAGGGTTTCACTATTCCAGGCTGGGCTTGAACTCACTACTCACTATGTAGCCCAGACTGGCCTTAAATTTACATTGACCCTCCTGCCTCAGCCTCCTGTGTGCTGGGATGACAGGTATGCACCGCCATTCCCAGCTCCTGAATCTTTTTTTTTCTTTTTTTTTTAGCTCCTGAATCTTGAAAGACTTCTTTTTGTAGCTTGACGTCTCACAGTGCTGGAGGCACGGTTCTCCTCGCCACCCCTCATTCTCTGGGTCCGGAGGCCTCCTTTAGGGTCTGAGGGTGTCCCTGTCCAACTTGCAGAGGGAGGACAGCTCTGGATGGGAAGAGAGCTCGTGGTCCTCACGGAAGGCCTGGGATGTCTCAGGTGCCAGAAGCCAGCTGGCCACCGGGCAGGGCCAGGACTCAGCAGTGAGGGCTCTGCCAGCGTCCTCCTCAGTGTTTTCTCCGTTGCTAGGAAACCTCACTTCGCCGCAGCTTATTGGTTAGCGCCCCCTCTCGCGTCCATGCCCGGTAATAAACTACAGTGGCGCCTAGAACCTCCTTTCCCTCCGCTGGTCTGCTTGCTTGCTTGCTTGCTTTCCTTTTCTTTTTCTTTCTTCCTTTCTCTTCCCTTCCTTCTTTCTCTTTTCTTTTTTCCCTTCTCCCTGTCTCTCTTCCTCTCCCTCTTCTGCCCCCCCGCAGTTCTGGGGATTGAACCCAGTCTTCACACCAAGCTGCGTTCCCACCCCTTTGTTATTTTTTTATTTTGAGACATGGTCTTGCCAAGTTGCTGAGTTGCCCAGGTTGGGCTTAAATTTGCAATCCTGTCTCAGCCTCCCAGAGTTCTGGGATTACAGGGGTGTGCCACCACACCCAGCTTAATTGCACTCTTTTCTGTACCTGCAGGTGTTTCCCTTACTGCTTTCCTTTATCATCTTGTTACCTGTAGGGATGTGTAAGAGAGTTTTGGTTTTGTCTGCTGGAGAACTTTATGTAAATAAAGCCATATGGCTTTACACAATATCATGTCTGTAAGGTCCATGCATGCAGGGTGTTTTTCTATTTTCATTGCTGTACAGTATTTCAGTCTCTGTTCACACTGCAGCTGACCCAGTATTCCGTGGTTGGACATCTGGGTTGTTTCCAGGACATGTGTGTTGCTCTTTTGAACAGTGCTACTATGAATGTTCTTAACATTGCCTACGTTGTGTTGCAGAAATGCACATATTTCCAGGCTACATACCTAAAAATGAAAATGCTGGGCCAAAGAATATGTGTGCCTTTTTTTCTTTCCCTTTCTTTCTTTTTTTAGCAATTCAGTTTTTATTGAATATGCTTCAAAATGAGGTTTAGTCAAAAAGCCCATGTCATCATCAGATTCTTCAGATTCTTTTTTTGCTTCCGATTCCTCCTCAGAGGGGGCATCGGCAGCAGAGGGGGCAGGTCCACCAGCTCCTGCGTTGTGGATGAGGCCCCTGATGCTGGCACTGGCCAAGGTCTTTGCAAACAAGCCAGGTCAGAAAGGTTCAATCTTGATGCCAGCTGCTTTCACAAGGCAGCGAATCTCACCTTCCATGAAGTCACCTTGCCATCGTGCAGAGTGAGGGTGCAGTGGATGCAGTGAGCTCAGAGATGGGCCAAGGTATGGGCTGTGGGCACTTTGCTGGTCACCAGATGAAAATGAGGGCCTGACCCCAACATGGCCTGAGCTCCCTCAGTAAAACCAAGCACCCTGGTGGCAGCTGAGGAAAGGCAATGTATTTCTGACTTTACTAGTGAATGCTGAACAACTTTCCAAAGTGGCTCAACAGCTGGGCATGGTGGTGCACACCTGTCATCCCAGCACTTGGGAGGCTGAGACAGGAGGACTGCTGCTAGTTTGAGGCCTTGCTGGGCTATATAGTGAGTTCAAGGTCAGCCTGAAGTACATAGTGAGACTCTGTTTCAAAATAGAAACAAAAAAGTTGCCACCATGTTTTCTGGTGAGGGTCTCTCCTCCTGGCTTGGAGATGCCTCCTTCCTGCTGGGTCCTCCATAGCAGAAGAGGGTTTTGGTGTCTCTTCCATTGTGCACAAGGAGTTGGATTAGGGCCTGTCATCATGACCTCATGCCCTGTCACCTCAGACCCTGCCTCCAGGCACAGCCACACTGGGGTGAAGGGCTTCACCATGGGTCTTGGGGGACACAACTCAGCCCACAGCACCCTGCTGCCCTGCAGCCTGGAAACTTGGGTGGCGCTGGGTTCGCTGTAGACTCACAGTCCCAGTGCCCTCTCTGGGACTACAGTCTCCAGGGCTTGTGACAACAGCGGTCTCGCAGCTTCTCTCCTCTTTCAGGCGGGAGCCGGACACAGTTCCTGTCACTCCTCCAGGCCACCCTGAGGAGGGCGTCCCAGGGGAGCCTTGGAAAGATCCCCTTAATTTAGTGTTCTGAAGCGTGTGCTTTTTTATGTATTATTATTAATTTTTGGTAGCATGGGGATTGAACCTACAGCCTCCATACTGAGCTACATTCCAAGCCTTTTTTTTTTTTTTTTTGTGGGTACTGGAGGTCGACCTCAGAACCTCCTGCGCCAGCAGGCCTCCGTGCCGCTGAGCGTTATCACCAGTCCTTTTTTTGTATGTGGGTACTGGGAGTCGAACTCAGGACCTCACACTTGCCAGGCAGGCACTTATGCCGCTGAGCTATCTCACTGTCCCATTCCAAGCCTTTTAAAAAAATCTTTTATTTTAAGACAGGTCTCCCTAAATTTTTAAGTAGCCCAAGCTGGCCTTGAACGTTCGATCATCCTGCCTCAGCCTCACAGAATGCTGGGATGACAGGCGTGCATCACCATGCTTGGCTAAGCCCATACTCTTGATGAATTTCACCACCACAACTTTCTTCCATTGGAGGCAAAAAAAACCTGTCAGATTTTAAGCAGCTCCCCTCACCTGCAGCAGCTGCACTACCTTTTCCATCAGTCAGTTAGTCATTCATCAAACCTCTGCCTGCTCGGAGGCCACAGAGATGGTTCAACCTTTACTGGAAGCCTGGCGTGCTTTGCCCAGGTTTGAGCAGCCCCCAGAGCCAGGTTATCGGCCCCAGAGACAGGAAGTGCCCGAGGTGGGGACAAGAGGCCACTGCCTCCTGAGCTTCTCTGCTACCCTCACAGCACACAGAACACCAAGCACCAAGCACTGAGACTGAGCACAGCCCCCTCCTGGGACCACTGCAGTCCCATGTGTGGGTCCAGCACAGTGGAGACAATGAAGACAGGATCCACCCTACATGCCCCCTCTGCAGCCTCCCTTCCCGGGCTGGGTCCCCAGCTGTATTTTTAGACACCCCAGACAGGGCCTCCCAGGATCTGCTGGAGCCTGAGATGTAACCAGAGCATTGGCTAGAGTGGCCCTGAGCTCCAGTGGGAGTGTTGCCGGGGAAGGCCAGGGTCAGCAGGGCCAGGCCCAGGACCTCCCAGGCACTGAAGCTCCTCTGTGGATACCCAGGTCACTGACAGCAGAACCGGGGCTGCTCCGTGTCCTTGTGACACAGCCAGGCTGCCCCAGACTGAAAAGTGGGACGGGCGAGATGGGTCCCTGTTCTTCCTGTCCTGGGGTACACCGGTTGCCCCTGCCCCCAGTCACACACCGAGGAGCCAGAGGGTGCAGAGAACAGCGGGCCACATCCAGGCCTGCTCACTGCTAATAACTAGAGATTTTAAAAGTCAGGAGCCAGGTGTGGTGGCGCATGCCTGTGGTCCCAGCACTCGGGAGGCTGAGGCAGGAGGATCGCTGAGAGGTCAAGGCCAGTGTGGACTACACAGTGAGTTCAAGGCCAACCTGGACTACACAGCAAGACCCTGTCTCAAAAACAAAATAAAAACAAAACAAAAAGCAGGCATGGCTGGGTTCAGCTCAGCAGTACAGCACTTGCCTACCATGTGTGAGGCCCTGGGGTCCAGCCCCAGCACCAATAAATAAAATAAGGTCATGTAGCAATCAGAGTAAAACACGCAGAGTGTAGAATTTCCATTTTCTCGTGTGTGCACATACAGCTCAGTGGTGTTGAGCACAGCCACACAGCTGCACAGCTATCCCCACTGCCCATCACCAGGCTGCCCCCCCCACCGTTCTGCTCACTGTCCACATGGATTCCACTACTGTAGAAACTCCAGATAAGCAGAGTCATCCAGTATTTATCTTTGTAGCTGCCTTGTTTCACTTGGCATAAGGTTCTCAGGGGTCACCCATACGGCAGCTTGTGTCTCAACCTCCTTCCTTTTCAAGGCTGAATAATATTCCTCTGTGTGTGTGTGCACATGTGTGTGTGTGCCATGCTGTATTGATCCACATGTGTTGAGACAGGGTCTCACTATGTAGCCCAGGCTGGCATCAAACTTGCAGCGATCCTCCTGCTTCAGCCTCCCGAGTGCTGGGATGACAGGTGTGCACCACCATGCTTGGCTGTTTCTGCCTTTGGCTCTTGAGAATGACTCTGCCATGAACATGGGTATCTAAGTACCTCTTAAAATCCCTGGAGTGCAGGCCTAGAAGTGCAACTGCTAGGTCATATAATAATTCATCTTAATATTTGAGGAAATACCATGACATTTTCCTTAGGAGAATTAGAAATTAAAAAAAAAAAAAGGCAACATGTTAAAATCTCTGGGTTAGAGGTTTCTGTTGACAGAAATGGTCCAATGTCACTGATCCTGTGTTCATGAAACCAGACTCCTCCGGCCCCTCAGAGACACCAGCCCAGCCCAGAGCCAGCTCTTTGGGTCCTCTTACATGTTTCCCAAGTCTGATGACCCCAGGGCCATACCGAGAGCAAGGGCTGAGGTTGCTTGGCTGTGACCACCAAGAGCTCATTTCCAGCTGGGTATGGTGGCCATGCCTGGAATCTCAGGACTCTCAGAGGCTGAGGCAGGAGGACTGCAAGCTTGACCCCAGTCTGGGCAATTTAGTGACTTAGTGAGACCTTGTTTTAAAAAAACATTAATTTAGAAAGGGCCAGGGGTTTAGCTCTGTATGAAGGTCCTGGGTTCTGTCCCTAGTACTCTCCCCCAGTGGCCTGCCCAATGGACTCAGGTAGGTCATTGAACCTCTTTGGGCCTCTATTTTTCCATCTGCAAAGTCAGAGAATTTATCCATCTCAGGGCTGTGTGAGAATGAAAGAGTGACCTATATGGCTGTGTAGACCACCATGAGCATTTGAGAAAGTGCCACACGGAGTCTGTGAGCTCAGTAGAAACTCCCACTTTCCCACAGGTTCAAGTTCTCATTTCTTCAATCATTCTTTATATTCCTACTCTGGCCCCCTTCCTTTGTGTTGCATAGTTTGTCATTGTTGCCCTTGATGTGTAAGTCTAGAACTGAACACATGCTCTTGGCATGACCCAGCCAGTATAAGATAGGACCTATTACTACCCCCTCAACTGCAGACTGCATACCTCCATTAATGGAACCCAAATAGGCAATGGATTTCATTTTGTGCTCTTATGTTATGCATTAGATATAAAATGTCCCCCCAAAGTCTCATGTGGTTAGAGGTGGGGCTTCTGAAAGGTGACTGGATGAGGTGTGCAGGTCAGGGTTCTCTAGAGAAAGAGAATCAATAGAAAATATGTGCATAATTATGCAAAGGAATTTATTAGGTAGCTTACAAGGTCAGAGGTGGGAGAGTCTGCAATGGCCATCTGCACACTGAAGAATAGTAGCTGCTCAGCCCAAGAAGCTGGCAGCCACAGAACAAGAGGAGTCAAGGATGCAGCACCCACCCAAGGTCAAAGGCCTGGAAGTTCCCCAGAGGGTCGCAAAGGTGAGTCTGGGTTGGAGGCTGAAGTGGAGTCCAAGGTCCAAAGGCAATAGCAGCAGACGGTACACCGCTTAAGCAGGCTGGAGCTCTTCACATACTTGCCAACTTCTTCCTTCTTCCCTTTTATTCCATGCAAGTTACAAGCCTATTGGTTGGTGCCATCCACAGAGGGGTGGGTCTTCCCCCTCAGTTTGCTGGCCTTCGTGTCAACTGTCTCCAGACACACCCATAGACATACCCAGAACCATAGTTTTTATTTATTTTATTTTTTTGAGACAAGGTCTATGTAGTTCAGACTGACCTTGGATTCACTATATAGTCCAGGCTGTCCTCGAACTCACAGCAATCCTCCTGCCTCAGCCTCCCAAGTGTTGGGATTACAGGTGTGCACCACCATGCCCAGCTTCAGAACCATACTAATCTGCTAGTCGTTTCTTACTCTGGTCAAATCAGGATGAACAGCCCCAGGAGGGCTCTAATCTCATCAAGGGATTAATCCATTGGTGAATCCATAGCTGAATAGGCTAATAGGAGGTGGGGCCCATCTGAAGAAAGCAGGTCACATGACTTCAAAGGGTATATCTTTTCTCTGGCTCTTTCCCTGTATCCCTGATTCCTGGCTGCCATGAGGTAAGCAGCTTTCCTCCACTTGCCTTTCCACCATTCTATTCCTGCCTTGCAGCCAGCAGGCCATGGACTGACCCCTCTGAAACCGTGGGCCCAAAAATAAACCTTTCCTCCTTTAAATTGTGTATGTCAGGTATTTTGTCCCAGCAACCAAAAACTGACTCACACACCTTATCTCAATCCTTTGATGTTTGTTGAACTGAAAGTACTAACATCCCAGATCTTTTTCACAAGAATGTTCACAAGTCCCTTTCTCCTATCCCGCCCCTGTCAGTGAAGGCTTGGACCTAAAGTGAGGCACTGAACCTTTATCCACTCTTACACTTTATCCAGTAGGATAAGTGCCTGCCCTACCTGATGGTTCAAAGGAGACCCCAACTGTGTTTTCATGTTCAAGGAAACTAAGGGAATGTGTAGTAGACTCTTCAGAATTGGAGAGACAATATTTATTTGCATCTTGATGGAGTCCTGGGCAATAGGGCTGTCGCTGGCTGGCAGGGCTGCAGGAAGAATCCCAAACGCTATGGCTTTAGTGTCCAATGTCTTACCTGCGTCAGGTTCACCTCGGGGACCCAGCATGTGGTGCCTGTATCACGGCAGTGGCCTGTTGGTCACAGTGTGGCTCTGTAGGACTTGAGAGCTCCCAGCATGGCTGAGGACTTGGAAGAAGCCAGGAGGAGCCGAGAGATCTCAGTTCCAGGCTCTGGTGGCAGCAGCAGCCTCAGTCCTTCCCATTGCTTGGGGTTCACAGGGCCAGCCCTACCCGCCTCCGTCCCAGCAGCAGGACCTTGATCCTTCGCTGCCAGATGGGACCCCTGCCCAGTCGCTGCCAACAGTCACAACACACGGAGGGAAAAGAGCACTCTTTATTGCTTGGCTAGGCCTCCCACATGTCATCCAAATGTCACTATCCTTGTGGCCTCAGGGAGGCTGTGGTGAAACCCAGGCCAGTGCAGCTGCCACCCAGCAGAGGCCTCAGTCTGTCTTCCTGAAC
The DNA here is from genome assembly GCA_028451465.1 of Erethizon dorsatum. Classification (NCBI taxonomy): domain Eukaryota; kingdom Metazoa; phylum Chordata; class Mammalia; order Rodentia; family Erethizontidae; genus Erethizon; species Erethizon dorsatum. The sequence goes on from CM051831.1 coordinate 37,795,860, forward strand.
CCTGGAAGGCAAAGTGCAGGGTGGCCAGGGTGAAGCCAGCAAGGGCATCCCCACCACTACCCGGACACCCAGAGCCTGCAGAGTGGGCAGGGCAGGCTCATTCCTGCAGCTACTGTGAGTCTCCACAACCCATGGCCACAGTGACGAATGTCTCCTCCATTAATTAAAGGAGACATACGCTTCCCCAGCACAGAGCCACAGCCCCCTGGCTCCTCTAGTCTGAGTCATATGGGTGAACAGGAGCTGCTGCTCAGCAAGGAGGAGACTTTTTTCTCTACCAAGTGCTGTACCACTCAGCCAAATCTACAACCTTTTTCTCATTCTATTTTGAGACGGGGTCCCAATAAGGTGCCCAGGCTGGCCTCAAACTTGTGATCCCTGTCCCATAGTAGCTGGGATTTCAGGTATGCACCGCATGCCCCGCTGAAAGAGAATCTACTCCAGCCCAGGTCGGCCAATCTAGCTGTGTGACCCCAGGCAAGTTGCTACAGCTCTCTGAGCTTCGATGTCCTCACCAGGGAAACAAGACAGCTAAGGCCCCCTTCCCGGAGCCAGCAGGCAAACACTGCCGTGGGGGAGACTGTGCTGGGGAAGGGAGCCTCCCCAGAGTGACTGAGCCACATGCCTTCATTTTCCATGGCGTTTGGAACACAAGCCCTCCCCCTTGCCGAGTCCTCACTTGGCCAGCGCGTGCCCTGTGTACTGGGAATGACTACACCCATTATCCAGTGCACAAAACAGGAGGCTCAGAGAAGCTATGAGAGGGCTGAGTTCCCACCCAGCACTGCAAAAACAAACAAAACGGCCACAAGCCCTTCCAGAGTAGCTCATAAACTCATAAGCTGGTACATGGAGAGTCCAAACCCAAGCACCTGCCTGCCTCTAGGATCTTTCCTACATGTTAAACCTCTTCTAAAACAGAAGTGGGGAAGGGGGCGCACATGCCTGTAATCCCAGCACTCAGGAGACTGAGGGAGGAGAATTGTTACGAGTTTGAGGCCAGCCTAGGCACATAACAAGACGCTATCTCAAAAAACAAAATCCCTCTGGGTGTGGTGGCACATGCCTGTAATCCCAGCACTCAGGAGACTGAGGGTTGGAAGTCCGAGGCCAACCTGGGTGACATATTGAAACCTTCTCAATCCCCCACCTCCAAAACCCCGGCTAGGCAGCGGGAGCACAGGAAGACCGGAACCTCAATGTTACCCAATTGCCTGATCTTCTGGAAGAGCGGGAGGAAGCCGCGCAGCACGCTGTGGATCCGGTACACTGCGAGGACAAAGGGGGCTGAGTCAGGCTGTGTCCCCTCTACTCACGGCCACCCCGGGCGAGGCCCCAGCCCACACAGCACAGCTCCACGCTGGAGCTGCAGGCAGCGCTCAGGCGATGGAGCCGAGGTTACGACTACGAACAGCAGAGGCCTGAGCTCCGCGGACTCAGCCCTGGCTCCTCTGCCCGCTTTGGGCACCTGCCGCCCCGTGTTGTTCACGTTCAACTGTTGCCACCGAATTTTTAGGGAACTGCCCAATTTTTCCACGAGGTTCTGCCAGTGACCTCACCCTGACCTTGCGAGCGGTCAGGAAGAAAACACAGGCACAGGAAATGTAAAACAAGAGCCGCGCGGCCGGCGGGGACTCACCCAGCCCGAAGTAGATGCCCACGGTCTCGAGCGAGGCAAAGGTGAGCAGGCCGACGCCCAGGGACATGAACCAGTCTGCGGGCAGCGAGGGAGGGCTCAGCCTAGGGTGGTGCCCGCCCCCGCCCACAGCCCCGCCCCTGCCTCGCCTGAGTACCCGGCCCAGCGCCCGCTCGCCCCGCCCCCGCCGCAGTGCCCACCCATCGCCCCGCCCGTCCCCCCCAATAGTGGTGCCTCACCTGCGTAGTAGTGGTAGTTCACGAGCAGGGCCCCAATGCTGAAGCACAGCAGCACGAAGTGGAAGAACTCGTCTGCCAAGGCGGACGCCAGCAGCGTTACTGTTCACCCTTCTCTTCCTGTCTCTCAGGTGTGCGTTGTGTGTGTGTGCGTGCGTGCGGGGAGGGGGCTGGAGCTTAAGGCCTCGCCCACGCTGGCCAAGAGCTCTACCACTCTGCCGCACTCAAGAACTCTCAGTTTTTGTGTTGTTTTGAGACAGTCTTCTTATGTTGCCAAGCTGGCCTCAAAATCCTGGGCTCAATGATCCTCCTGCCTCGGCCTCCCCACTAGCTGGGATTATGGGCAGCTCTCTTGTTCTTCAATGACAAAGCCTCTGCTCAGTGGAAACATTCAGAGACACTGCTCCTGCTCCTGACCAGACAAACTAAAATATGTAGGGCGTGGTGGTGCACGCGTCATCCCGGCACTCCGGAGGCTGAGGCAGAAGGATCACCATGAGCTGGAGGCCAGCCTGGGCTACACAGTGAGTTCAAGGCCAGCCTGGACTACATAGCGAGATCCTGTCTCAGACAACCAAAAATAAATAAAACAGCCCCAAGATCACGCCTTTCTGGTCCTTATCTCCCCATGTTATTTTTATTGCACACATCGCCATCCAATTTATGTCATCTTTTTGTGTTCTCATGTCCCTTCTGCCCCACCCTGCTCTGGTCAGCTCCATGGTGGACAGGAGCTTAGTCAGCCTCCGTCACCAACATCCTCCAGCACGGAGGGCAGCCCTGGCAGGCACAGGTGCTCCATACTTTGTTTGCTGAATGTTAAAACAATGGTCAGAAATGCATGTTGGCCAGGGAGAAGTTGCTAAGATCCCAGGGGTGTGGGGGTGCTGAAAGGTGGGTCCTGTGCCCCACAGGACCCCAGGGCACCTGTGATAGAGCAGAGGCTCTTGCACTTTACCAGGCATGTGTGGGCCACTGGGGAGGGAGCACAACTCTCCTGCTTTCTCCCGGCTTTGACAAGGGGGTTTCAGAGGCTGTATGTATATTTACTTAATGGAACTGGGGATTGGACCCAGGGCCCTCACACTGAGCTCCATCCCCAGCCCTGTTCAGTTTTTATTTTGAGACACTGTCTTGCTAAGTCTCTGAGCTGCCCAAGCTGGGCTCAAACTTTCGATCCTCCTGCCTCAGCCTCCTAGAGTGCTGGGATTTCAGGCATGAGCCACCATGCCCATGCAAAGATTTTTCAAAGGAAGTGCTATGGATGTGGCTCAGTGGAAGAGCACTGCCTATCATGCACGAGGCCCTGGGTTCCATCCCCAGCGCAACAACAAAATCCAGCCGAGAGGAAAAAGCCAGGGCAACCTGGAGAAGGTTGTGTGGAACAAGGCAGAGGCACAAGTGGGTGCCGAGGCCTTGGGGACACCAGTATAGCCACCCCCTGCTGTGAAGCCTACTACCACTTCCAGACCTCTCTGAGCCTCTGCACCCTCATGTGGGGCCATGAGGGCCACCCAGGGCTGGACAGCACAGTGCTCTGTGAGCAACAAGGGGCTTTGTGAGTGACAGGTGTCTCCCGCCAAACTGTGGTCTTGGCTGGGGTGCGGCTCCATGGTGAGCACTCATCTGACATGTGGGAGGCCCTGGGCTCATCCCCAGCACCTTGCACACAAACCAAGCCCAAGGCTACCATGCGTCCCCTCCCCCAACTCTCCCCACCACAGTCTCCCATCCTGCCCTTCTTCCCAGACCCTGGTCCCATCCCTCTTCAAGGCTCCCTCCCCTGCCTCACATCCAGCTCTCATCCTGGCCACAGGGCCCCATGCGGCACTGTCACCCCAGTGACTTCACACAGCACAGAAAGAGCCCGGACCAGAGTTGGGAGGCCAGGCCATGCCTGCTGCTCACTAGTGGTGAGGCCGTCCTGCCACCTCCAGCCTCAATTTCCACATCTGAAAGTGGACATCACCACTCCACCTTCCCAAAGGTTCAGAGCAGAGTGGCCATGACAATTGTTTTGGTTTTTTTTTTTTTTGTACCTGGAATTGAACTCAGAACCTTGTGCTTGCCAGGCAGGAGCTGTGCTGCTGAGCTATATCCCTGGCCTTGTGACAATTGTTTTAGGCCACCTGGCCTCAAACCCCAGCAGCATGGACAGCCATACAGCGTGGCTCCAGACGCGTTTCTTACCGTCCTTCTTTATGTTCAGTCTGCTTAACTGCGAGTCCACGGCTCCTTGGGAACAAGTGAGATACACTGTTTCACTTGGACACAGACAGAGGCAAGGAACACAGAAATAAAAAAAATCTGCCAGGTGCAGTGGTGCCTGCTTGTAATCCCAGCACTCAGGAAGCTGAGGCACTGCAAGTGCAAAGCCAGCCTGGGTTGCATAGTGAGTTCAAGGCCACCTGTCTCAAAAAACCAGAAAAACAAAAACAGGACAGCAGGTAGGAGTTTCTTGTCCCTGCCCCACAGAGGCCTGAGCTCATGGAGCCTTTCGGGATTGGGATGCTCACTGCATGCACCCTGTCCTCGGAGCCCACTGAGGCTGCTCTGTCCCATCCCATCTTGGTGACACTGGCTGGCTCAGTGTCCCTGCAGGGACGCACCCACCCTCTCAGGCCCTGTGGTCTGCTTGCACCCCCAGGACCCAGGCAGTCCCTGCTCTCCCCAGCCACCTATACCTTCTGTGGAGCCCACACCTCTCTGTCGGAGTCCTGGAAATAGAAACTCAGTGTCAGTGCCCGGTCAGCATGGGGTCCTGGGCCATCCCTCTGCCCTGGGGAGGGCACAGGTGACCTAGTAGACATCCCCAGGGACTATCTGCTGGGCCACTGTCATCCCCCTCCCCCCCCGCTGCCCACCTCCCTCCGTAGCCTGGCCTGACCACATGGAGCCAGGCAGGGGGTGCCCAGTGTCTCTGGAGTTCGCCACCACAGTGGTGCCTCTGCCAGGGCTGGCTGGTGGGTCACCCGAATTGACACTTCCGGCCCCTGCCTCATCACTCACCTGCTTCCCCAGATGGCACCACCTCTCCCAAGTCATCTGCAGGGAAGGAAACCAACAGTCACACAGGCATGTCCTTGGGTGGGCAGGAGGCACAGGGTGGATGCAGACCCTGCCCAGGGACTTGTATCTGGTCTGGTGTGGGCCAAGCAGGGACCAGAGTGGGTGGGGACTCCTGCTTCAGCTAAAGGGGCAGCCACCACCTGCCAGCCACCCAAGGCTGCTGCAGGGTCATCTGCTGGGTCTTACAGGTCTTCCAATTTCCAGGAGAAGCCAAATTTACCATAAACTTCCCATTTTATTTATTTATTTGTTTGTTGGTTTTTGGTTTTTTGACACAGGATCTCACTATGTGGTTCAAGCTGTCCTTGAACTCACTACATAGCTCAGCCTGGCCTCAAACTTGTGGCAGTCCTCCTGCCTCAGCCTCCTGAGTGCTGGGATTACAGGTGTGCACCACCACACTGGACTTAAACTTCTCTGTTTTAAAGAAGGCTGGCAGGGCCAGTGAAATAGCTCAGCGGCATAAGTGCCTGCCTGGCAAGCGCAAGATCCTGAGTTCGACTCCCGGTACCCACATACGAAAAAAGGGCCAGTGATATCACTCAGTGGCACAGGCACCTGCTGGCGCACAAGGTCCTGAGTTTGACCCCCAGTACCCACACAAAAAAAAAAATTAAAAAAAAAATAAAGAAGGCTGGCAACCCTTATATAGTCACTCTACACATCCACCAGGAGTTGGTTCTGGGACCCCCTGTCAGATACCCAAATGTGCAGATGTTCAAGCCCTAACATGGTGAGTTGAGATAGTTTTTGCATATACCCTATGCCTATCTTCTCATACACTTTCAACCATCTCCAGAAGACGTATAACATCTAATACAAGGTCAGTATTTCCTATACTATAAAAAGTCTGCATATGTTCAATATCTTTTTTTTTTTTTTGCAGTATTGGGGATTGAACCGAGGGCTTCACACTGAGCTATATCCTCACACACACACACACACACACACACACACACACACACACACCCTTTTGTTAATTTTAAGACAGAGTCTCGCTAAATTGTTAGACTGCTCAGCTGGGCTGGAACACTTGTAATCCTCCTACCTCAGCCTCCCAGCCTGCAGAGTGCTGGGATAACACGTGTCGCCACCACACCTGGCTTTTTTTTTTTTTTTTTTTGTCTTTTTGATCCTAGGTTGAACTCCTGAGTGCAGAGGCTGAGGATGCCAAAGGCTCCAGCACCCTACTCATTGAAAATTTTGCATAGGTTGGGTGGGACACTGTTTCATGTGCTTCTGTGGAGGGAAAACCCCAGCCAATGCTGGAAGTGGCACCCTGATTTAAAAAGTGTTTATGGGCCCGTGAGATGGCTCAGCGGCATAAGCGCCTGCCAGGCAAGCACGAGGTCCTGAGTTCAACTCCCGGTACCCACATAAAGGTAAAAAAGGGCCAGTGATATCGCTCAGTGGCACAAGCACCTGCTGGCAAGCACGAGGTCCTGAGTTCGACTCCCGGTACCCACATAAAGATAAAAAAAGGGCCGGTGATATCGCTCAGTGGCACAAGCACCTGCTGGCAAGCACGAGGTCCTGAGTTCGACTCCCGGTACCCACATAAAGGTAAAAAAGGGCCAGTGATATCGCTCAGTGGCACAAGCACCTGCTGGCAAGCACGAGGTCCTGAGTTCCACTCCTGGTACCCACATTAAAAAAAAAAGTGTTCAGACTGAAAAAGTGTGAGCTGCAGAACTGATGAATTATATTAACAACTTTTTTTTTCTTCTGATGTTTCTGGGAGTTGTACCCAGGGCCTCAAGGATCCTAGGTCCGGTTCTACCCCTGAGCTACAGCCCAAACAGTAAGAACGGAAAACCAACAGCGACAGCGTCGTAGCCTGCAGCAGAGGAGGCGCCTTCTGTGCACACGCAGGCCGCCGTGCAGCGCACTCGGGAAGCCGTCACGGGCGGGAGCGGAGTAGGGCTGGACTAGGTCACACGGCCTCCCGCCAGCCTGGTGCAGGTCCAGTGTCCGGGGTCTCCTCCCTGTTAGCCCCTCTGACTCTCAGGGTCGGTGGACTCGCGTCATCCCTGGTCTGTCTTTCCGTGCAGCCCCAGGTCACAAGCGCCACAAGGGGGCGCTCAGCGCGACACGGAGTCGTCCCAGGGCCGCCATCGGGTAGGGACGGCGCTTGCAAAGTGACCGCAGGGCCAGTACTGAGCGCTCAGAGAAGGCAGGGAGTTGAAGGAGCCCCTCGGATGTCATGGGGAGGAACATATAATTCACAAATAGGTAGCATGCCAGCAATCTGGGAAGCTGAGGCAGGAGGATTGCAAATTCCAACCCATCCTGGGCAATTTAGCAACTTAGGGAGGCCTGTCTCAAAATGAAAAATAGATAAATAGAAAGGGCTGGGGATATAGCTCAGTGTGAAGGCCCTGGATTCAATCCCCTGTACTGAAAAAACAAAAACCAAATAGGTGACTGTATCTACATTTTCCACAGTGAATATAAATTACTTTTATGAGAAAAATATTTAAAAATACACATAAACATAACAGCCTCTCTTATTTTACATCCAGTGAACTCTTTCTTAAACTATTTGAGAAATGAAAAAAGTTTCCTATTTTTTTTCAGGTTTGATGTTAGGATACTGCCTAGGATGCTGAACAGGGTAACACTTTCCGCGGTAAAAAAGCAGCACCTGCAGCTAAGCAAGTAAGAATGCAAAGATCGTTCAAGATGCTGCCCCAGGGCCGGTGAGATGGCTTAGTGGCATAAGTGCCTGCCTCGCAAGTGCAAGGGCCCAAGTTCGACTCCCGGAACCCACATACGAAAAAAGGGCCCGTGATATCGCTCAGCGGCAGGCGCGCAAGGTCCTGAGGTCAACCCCCGGTACCCACACACACACAAAAAAAGATGCTGCCCCGAAGAGGCAGCCTCAGGTCACACCCATGATGCAAAGTGTGTTCTTTTTTTCTCTGAGAGATACCTAAGTGTTTCATGCTGGTTTTCTTGTGCCAGGCTCCTGCCAAATTGGTTTATTCTACTGCAGGGCTCCCAGCCGTGGAACCACATTGTCTAGACCTCCTCCCTGCGGTGGCTGAGAGTCCAACACTCTTAAACAGCCCAAGCCTAAGCCAGCCCTGACACTCTTAAACAGCCCAGGGTCACAAGAGGGGGTCCTGACTACACCCATTTTGCTGACTAGGTGCAGCAGTCAAGAAAGTGGGTGACTCGTCCAGGTCACCCCACAAGTCAAAGTTATAGCTCAAGCCAGGAGGAAGCCCTACAACTATCACTATCTCCCCCATAATCCTCCAGCCCCATGTCCTCCCAAGCCACTGGATGACCTGTTACCTCTGTAGAGCTGCAGTGCGTCCTTCGCCACGCAGGGTGCCCCGTGCTCAGCCCCTGTGGAGACAAACTCTCTGGTGAGCGCCCCACTTCAGTGTCCCCGCCTCACCCACCTCCTTGGGTCTGAGCCGGGCAGGGTCACAGGCCTGGGTCTTTGCGGGTACAGCAGCCTGGCGAGGGCCTTCCCTTTCACTGTCCCACCCTTCTTGGCCTCTGCCAAGGTGATAGCGCCCAGGCAATGAAGAAAGAACTGGGCGCCTGAGAGGACCCGGTCCTGTTCAGGGTCAGTAGCCACTGTCACTGACCGAGTGCCTAGCATGTTCCACAGTGTGTGAGTAATTCACAGTTACTACTTCACATGAGCCACATGGAGACCCCATGAAGAAAATCTTAGCACAACTTCACCTGTCAGACAGATAAGAATCTGAGGCTCAAAACAATACATTAGAGCTCAGAGTATGGCTCAAGGGGATAGCACTTGCCCAGCATGCTCGAGGCCCAAGGCTTGATTTCCAGCACCAGAGAAAGGAAGGAGGAAGGAATGAAGGAAAGAAAAATGTTAAATTACTTTGCCAACCTCACATATCTCTGTGGGGTCTGTCATAAAACCAGCATTTCTATCTATCTTTCTTTCCTTCTTTCTTTCCTTTCCTCCTTCTCTCCATCCCTCCCTCCCTTCCTTTCCCAGTGCTGGGGTAGAACCCAAGGTCTGCACCTCCCAGGCACACCCTCTACCATGGAGCCGCACCTGGGCCTCCCTAATCATTTTTTTTTTTTGTGGGTACCGGGGGGTCGACCTCAGGACCTCGCGCGCCAGCAGGCACCCGTGCTGCTGAGCGATATCACCGGCCCCTTTTTCGTATGTGGGATCCGGGAGTCGAACTCGGGCCCTCGCGCTTGCTGGGCAGGCGCTTAAGCCGCTGAGCCATCTCACTGGCCCCCTCCCTAATCATTTTTATCTCAAGCAAGAGAACCCCGTGTTCAATCCCAGCTTGGGGGTCAGCATCTATGAAACACTTCCTGCGTACCAGGCTCTGTGCTAGGCATTAATTCAGTTCTTTCCCCCATGCTTTTTTCCTACTCAGAAAGCATTTTCTTTGCAAAAATTTATCTCCTACTTGTTGTAAAAGTAAAGCATGCTCATTGTAAATTATTCATAGGACAGTTCAAAATAAGAGAAAATAAAAATTCTCAAAATTTCATCATCCAGAGATAACCACTATTAACATTTTGATATTTTTCCTTCCAGCCTTGTTTGTAACCATATAAGTGTGCATTTTCCCAAAGTATATATGGGATCAAATGACCTCTACGACTTGGTATTTTTTTCTTTTCTTTTGAGACAGAGTCTCGTTATGTAGCCCAGGCTGGCCTTGAACTCTCAGCAATCCTCCTGCCTCAGCCTCTTTAGTGCTGGGATTACAGGCATGCACCACCACACCTGGCAACATTTTTCTTTTTCCCTTCAGAGACAGATGGAGGGCAGAGCTGTGGCTGGACAGGTGCGGCACTGGTTACCTATCTTCTGTGGCTGGACACTAGGCCCCTTCCTGTTGTGCTCCACTATAAACAGGGTGGCAAGAGACATCCTCACTTGGACAGCTCAGGAGCCCCACTGTGACCCCTGGGACAGCCTCTGCCTACCACATGGGTGGCCCCCGTGGGGGTGTCCTGTGCCCGGGCTCCGTCCATGCTGTCCAGGAACTCTGGGGTGCTGGTCCTCATCGCTGCTGTCTGTGAAGACAGACACAAGCTGGGGCCTCAGCTTGCCACTGAGGAAGGCACTGTGCCAGGGCCTGGGGACCTGCCTGTGACCTTTCGTGTCACTTCCTGGTTCTGTTTGTTCCTGGTCTACCCTGTGCTTCCTTTGCCGCCACACCCACAACCTGGGGTGTCCATGAGGACAAGACCAGGGCCCTGAGGCACTGGATGATGGGGATGGTTTGTGTCCCCAAAGTGCAAGCAGTGTCCTCTCTGCACCTGCGTCCTGCTCTCTGGGTGCTCCCTGTGCCCCCCTGCCCCACCTCCAGACAGGTGTCCCCCAAGGTCATAGCTGAGTCACCTGTGTCTCAAGGACAGCCAGCCTGGAGCAAGTACTCAATCAATCCACCAGTACTTAAAAGATGTAGGACACCTGCACTTGGGGACAGCCAGGTTCGGGAGAACACAGGCCCAAAGTTTGAGGCTCCAGGGCACGGGAGGGGGGATGCTCCCTTCCCTCAGGGCTCTGACAAGGCCTCAGCTCGGCAGAGCTCAGGGTCGATGGGCAGGTGGGGACCTCTAGCCAATCATAGGTACCCTGAAGAATTCCAGGAAGCCAACTCAACTGTGTTTAAAGACCAGTGCATCCTCGGTCTCAACTGGATGCAGAGGAAGAGGTATCACGAGCACAAGTGTCCCCGGTAGCTGCGGGAAGACTGGTTCTAGGATGTTTTACAGACAGCAGAGGCCATGGAGGCTCCTGTCCCTTAGAACAGTGTGCTATCTGTACAGAACCTACACAATGCCCCCCAATACTTAAGCCATCTCTAGATTACTTATAGTATTTATTTGTTTTTGTTGTTGTTTTATTATTTATTTATTTATTATTTTTTTTTGTGTGTGGGTACCGGGGGTCAACCTCAGGACCCCGCGTGCCAGCAGGTGCCCGTGCCGCTGAGCGATATCACCGGCCCTTTTTTCGTATGTGGGTTCCAAGAGTCGAATTCGGGCCCTCGCACTTGCCAGGCAGGAGCTTATGCCACTGAGCCATCTCAGTGGCCCTTATTTTATTTTTTTTTTTTTTGAGACAGAATTTCACTATGTAGCCCAGGCTGGCCTTGAACACACTAGGTAGCCCAGGCTGGCCTTGAACTCGCAGCCATCCTCCTGCCTCAGCCTCCCGAATGCTGGGATTACAAGTGTGTGCCACCACACCCAGCCACCCCAGGAAACAAAATCTCAAACCTAAGCCCAGGACACACAACAGGCCACAGGGCAGGCCTGGAGTGGAGGAGGGGAGAGTCCCCTGCTGCTGCTATAAATTGAGCCTTGTATTTCAAATTGGAAGAATGAAAGTAAAACAAGATTATTATTTCATAGAAGATAAGGTGGTAATGTATAAACAAGACCCCACTGGAGACGCCATTTATTTCTCTAAAGCCCCAGAGTCACTGTGAAGATCCATGTTGAGGGTGTGATTTATACAAAACAAAACAAAACAAAACAAAACAAAACAACACCCACCCACCCACACACACCATACACACAAAGTAAAACCTTTGGAGGAAGATGCTACGAACGCGATAAACCTGGGAAGCAGGGAGGGCTTAACAATGAGTTAATTTTAGAGCTTTTACTAGTGCTAGGTGCTGAGACTTTTTATACGGATAAAGATTTTTCTTAGCCAGCAGTGCTCACCTGTAATCCCAGCACTCTGGGAGGCTGGGCCAGGAGGGTTGCCAATATGAGGCCAGCCCAGCAATTTAGTGACTTACTGAGACCCTGTCTCAAAATAAAAAATAAAGAAAAGGGTTAGGGATGCAGCTCAGTGAGAAGGCCCTGGGTTCCAATTCCAGAATGGGATAAAAAGAAAAAAGAAAAGAATTTGCAATGCTGAGGATGGAACAGGGCCTTGAGCATGCTAGGCAAGAGCTCTACCACTGAGCCGCACCCCAGCCCCTCCTCATATAAAGAATTTAACCCTCAGTGCAATCCTGGGTTACTGATTATTGCTATCCTCATCTGCTAGGCACAGGGGCAGGGGCTACAGGGTTAGGTCCTTTACCCAACGACCCATAGCTGGTTTGGGGCACAGATGGGATGTGAGCCTGTGATGGAGACTTCAGCACCGAGTGCCCCTGACAGTCCTGCACAGTGCTCTATAGGAGATGCAGCCACTCCAGGGTCCATTCAGGAAACAAAAATAGCTGCAGCTGGGTGTGGTGGTGCACACCTGTCATCCCAGCACTTGGGAGGCTGAGGCAGGAAGATCACTTTGAGTTCAAGGCCAACCTGGGCTACGTAGCAAGACCCTGTCTCAAAAAGAAAAGAAAAGAAAAGAAAGAAAGAGGGCCGGTGATATGGCTCAGTGGCACAAGCACCTGCCAGGCAAGCACGAGATCCTGAGTTCGACTCCCAGTACCCACATAAAGGAAAAAAAAACGGCCAGTGATATCGCTCAGCAGCACAAGTGCCTGCTGGCAAGCACGAGGTCCTGAGTTTGACTCCCGGTACCCACATTAAAAAAAAAAAAAAAAAAGAAAGAAAGAAAGAAAGAAAAAAAAAAAAAGAAAAAAAGAAAAGAAAAAGAATTGTGTACTCAGTTATAGCACAGCTGTGCCCAAGAACAAACAGAGGTAGCTAGGCATAGAGAAGAGGGAGAATAGTGCTGATATATCAAGTACATCACTTCAAGTATGAGGGATTGCACCCCTAAGTGGTGTTTTTTGGGTTTTGGTTTTTTTCTTTTTTTCTTTTCTTTCTTTCTTTCTTTCTTTTTTTTTTTTTGAGTTGAGGTCTCACTATGTCTGTCCTTAAACTCAGTATGTAACCCACGCTGGCCTTGAACTCGAGCCAATCCTCCTGCCTCGGCCTCCCTAGTGCTAAGATGATGGGCATGCAACACCACATCTGCAGGTAAAGTGCCTCTCGTGAATACAGTTTTGATCTATACATACACATGCACATATACATATACTGTATTTTGGATCAGGCTTTGCTGTGGGTGTTGGATAAGGAGCCCGGGGCTTGTGCACGCTCAGTAAGTGCTCTGTCACTAAGCCAACCCCAGCCCTGAAGGTCTGTGCTATACCTGAGGAAGAAGAGGAAGAGGAGGAGGACGAAGAGGAGGATGAAGAGGAGGAGGAGGAGGACTCGTCTCTCTTACATTGCTCTCGGGAAAGCAGCGCAGGCTTCCCGTCTTGCTGGTGGAGCTCTGTCTCACCATCTGGGAGGCACACAGCAAGGGGTAAGTATCCTCGCCTGTCCCCGCAAGACACTAGCACTGCAGGGGTCTGTGTGGCCCCTTGGAAGTGCAGGAGGTCCGGGCTCTCTAGGAAGCCCCCAGCAAGGACACCTCTGAACATGGAGCCCAGGAAGGGGCTTCATAGCTCCCTGCCTGGCCCAGAGACCACCAGACAGGCAGCTGGGAGCTGACCAGGAGCTCTAACCCTTCCCACCCTCCACCCTGGGGCCAGGAGGACCCTGCCGATCTTTGAAGGACCCTCCTCAGGGCCACAGAAACCCTGTCCCCGTGGTGCCTGGAGATGCACAGAGCACCTGAGGGTCCTCTCAGTAAAGGGTAGCTGTGGTGCACCTGGGAAAAGTCCCGACTTCCCACAGTGCCCCTTGAGCTCATCAGGGTTCCGCCCCACACGAGTGCCCCCCTCCCAGCCTTTGCCCAGAAACAGAGCCGGTGAACATACAGGGCAGACCTTCTGCTTCTCTATGGACGTGACTGCTGTCCTGAGACTGGGAGGGGGATGCTGACATCTCCATGGCTTTCCCTGGAGGAAGAACAACAGGTAATTAATTTCACTTCAGTTAATATCCTTACTATATAAAGAATTTGACAAATAAATAAGAAAAAGGAGCCTGGCATGGTGGCACACACCTGCAATCCTAGCATGTAGGAGGCTGACGCAGGAGGATCACCATGAGTTCGAGGCCAGCTTGGGCTACATATTGAGCTCAAGGCCAGCCTGAACTATATTCAGTGAGACCCCATCTCAATCAATCAATCAATCAATAAATGGCCTGGACATGGAGGGGAACCAGCCTAGGGTCACCCCTGTGGTCTGCATGTGGGGCAGCAGTGTTTGGAGGGGTGGTGGTGAGCAGGGGTGAGCTGGATTTCAGCAGAGCTGAGGCAGCCACAGAGGCTCACGGGAACAGTCATCCTGGTATGGACTCTGCTTCTCAGCAAAGGCTCCATCCACATGCCTTGTGTGGTCCATTGGAACCCAGCCCCTCCTCCCTGAAGGTGACAGCTGTGTCCCAAACATCAGGCCTGCATCCAGCCCCCCACAGTTGGACTGCTTAGACTTCGGTTCCCCAGCTGCAGAGACAACTGAGTCCTTCCAGCCTGGACATCCTGGCACCCTGACCCTCCCTTCTAGTCCACTCTGCAAAGAACTTTGTGACTCAGGAGTAACAGGACTGTAAGAGGCCCAGAGCAGCGGGAACCTATCCTGGGACAGGATAGGTCCTTGAAATGCAGGCCTTTGAAATGCTCCCCACACAGGGACTGGGTGTTTAAATCAGCCTGGGGATGGGTGCGGTATGCTTATACTGGAATAGCGCGTTCAAGGCTCTGACGAGGTCCGCAGAAGGGACAGCGCTTACACCATCCCATCCCGTCCTTCCCCAGCACACGGCCAATGACATCAGCACAGCTGTGGGCAATGCAATTAGGTGAGTGTCCCTGGTGTTTCCGAGGTCACTTCTCCCGGCACCCAGGCCTGGGCGCCCTCACTGCCCACTCTGGACAGTGATGCCCTCCTGGGCCCAGTGCTCCCTGTCCCTCCCTCTCTCCATCAGGACAGCTGGGGAGGACACTGAAGCACACATGGGGGGGCATGGACATGAATGGCCTTTCTCCAGCTGCAGGCCTGTGTCATTGTCACAAGACCCCTGGGCCCATCATTGTTCTCCGGGACAGTCCTTTCTTCATGCATAAGACGGGTCTTTGGGCTGGGTACAGCTCCATGGGGAGCACTTGCCGAGCACCAGCAAGGCTCCAGGTTCCATCCCCTGCACCCCAAAGACAAGACAAAAACCTGCTAGGGCTTGTGTCTAGATGTCCCCCTAAAGCCTCATGTACTCATAGGTGGGGCTTTTCGGAGCTGACTGGATCTAGGGCGAGTGATGCTGGGATTAGGGGTGCGTGGTACCAAATTAGTTCACTCATTAGAATTAGCATAGTTCTGGGTGTGAATAATGGAAGCCCCACCCTGGGTGTGTGTGGCACCAATCAATAGGTTTATGGTCTGGGTGGAAAATAAAGGGATAGAGGGAAGGCTGGCTGCTGTTGCTGCTACTTCGCTGCCTCCTGCCTGCCTGCCATGGACCATTTCTCTTCTGCGATGCCCCTCTGCCATGCTGCCCTGTGTTGGAGCCAGCTGACTATGGACTGAAACCTCTACAAACTGCGAGCCAAATAAACATTTCCTCCC
The DNA here is from genome assembly GCA_028451465.1 of Erethizon dorsatum. Classification (NCBI taxonomy): domain Eukaryota; kingdom Metazoa; phylum Chordata; class Mammalia; order Rodentia; family Erethizontidae; genus Erethizon; species Erethizon dorsatum. The sequence continues at coordinate 37,811,252 of CM051831.1, forward strand.
TTAATTCTAGGTGTTGGGTATTTTTTTGTTTTGTTTTTGATGGGTACCAGGGGTCGGACTCAGGACCTCACGCGCCAGCTGGCGCCTGTGCCGCTGAGCGATATCACCAGCCCTTTTTTCATATGTGGGTACCAGGAGTCAAACTCAGGACCTCGCACTTGCCAGGCAGGCGCTTATGCCGCTGAGCTATCTCACTGGCCCAATGTTGGGTGTTTTGTCTCAGCAACAAGTAAAGTAACTAAGACAACAACAAACAAAAATCAGGGACTGATGTCGCTCACAAAGACTCTGGGGCTCCCGTGAGGTTGTAGGTAGGAATACACGGTAGGTCATTGCCCCTTGGCCAAGACACAATCTCAGGCAGCAGGAGGCAGAGCCTGACTCACCACTCACTGCCCAGCTCCGCGATGTGGACACTTCCCATTTCCTCTCTAAGTCTCAGTTTCCCCAACTGAAAGATGAGGACAGAAAGTGTCACTATCTTCCAGGGGTGCTCTCAGGGCCAAGATGACAAGGACTAGGCGCCCCTAGGGTAGGGACAGAGCTTCATGAAAAAAAGACACAGCACTCTACATCTGAGAGTGTGGAGACACAGCAGCCGCAGCGGCCCTTACAATGTCCAGCTCCCCATTCACGCCCTTCTCCTTCCTCTCCACCCTCCCTGCCTGCCATAGGGCCTCATTATTCCCCTGCTCCTCAAGTTGGGGACATCTCTCCTTCCCCAAGTTAGAGGAGATCACAACTGAGGCCCAGCCAGGCATGGTAGGCATGCCTGTAATCCCAGCACTGGGGAGGCTGAGGCAGGAGGATCACCAGGCCAACCTGGGCTAGACCCTGTCTCAAAAAAACCAAACCAAACAAAAAGTACAAAAACCCTCTAAGGACCAGAAAGGGAAGAGGACTTGCCCAAGGGCACACAGTGAGGAGTACGGAGAACTTGGATCAGAGGACAAATTGCCTGTGAGAGGAACCTGCTGTGGTTTGGATCTTGAGTGTCCCTAAAAGGCCATGTGTTAGAGGCTTGTTACCTCAGTGTGGTATGATTGGGTGGTGATGCCTTTAAGAGGAGGGGCCTGGGGAGGAAGTGAGGTCACGGGGGAAGTGGCCTTGAGAGGAGTGGAGGCCCTGATTTCCTCCTCCTCTTCTTGTTTCCTGGCCATGAGGCCAGAGGTTTTGCTCCTTGATGTGCTGCCTGACCACCACCCCAAGCAAAGTCCCAACTGATCATTGGCTGGAACCTCCAAAGCTGTGAGCCACAATGAATCTTTCCTTCTTACACATGATGACCTCGGGTATTTTGCTATAGTGACACAGAGAGAAAGAAGCAAGATGGCAGTTTCCACTCCCTGCCTTGTTTTGTCCCAGGTCAGCCAGGAAGTTTAATGGGCAGATAACAGCTCACACTGCCTAGACAGCTGAGCACAAACAAGGCCAACCCTGTGGCCACCATCGCCCCAGATGTGGCCAGCACCTGGCACCTACCCTGAGGAGGCCAGGTGGGCAGCTAGACCAAAACAAGGTGAAAAGGGACATTCAGGTGTGACGCCCAGAAGCAGGGTCCACTGCGAAGAAGGTGACCTTCCCTCTGTCCCTCATCATCACCAGGATCCAGAGGATGTGGGGTGTGGAAACTGTCCCCAAGTCTCCACACATCCATTGCCAGAAGAGGGGCCAGCCCTGCTGAACCCAGAGGGGAGGGTCAGGACCCTGCAGTGTTGCCAGGGCAGCTGCCAGCCCAGTGTACAAATAATTTCCTTAAAAGCTGGCTGCATGCCTGTAATCCCAGCATTCAGGAGGCCGAGGCAGGAGGATTTCCATGAGTTGAAGGCCAGCCTGGGCTACATAGTGAGTTCAAGGCCAGCCTAAATTATAGAGTGAGACCCTGCCTCAAAAAAGATTTTTTTTTTCCTGAAAGCAACAGCTTTGGGGTGGTCCCGAGGACAGTGTGGTTTGGGTGACAAGTTCATGAGTGGCTGCAGTTAGGGCACGTGTCCTGAGCTCAGAATCTACTAGTCTCTCGGGCAATGATTACCAAGTTGAAGGAGGAAAAGGAGAGAACATCTATTTCTACGCACTTTAAACTACAGTTAACAGTATGGAGCTCAACCCTGCTGTTCCCCCTCATCCTATAGGTCAGACGCGACATGTCATATCCCCAAGTGGGATCCCCAGAAGCCACCGTGGAGCCCCAAAGGGCAGACAAGTGTGTGTCAACCTTTTCTCTGCAAACTACTGCCATCTACTGTGGTGTACAGAGGAGCCCAGGTGGGGGATTCGAGGCTCAAACAACAGCTTTCACTGAATCAGTCCCCTTAGTGGGGCAAGTGAATTCAAAGAGTCACTGCAAAGAAACCATGGAGGGAGATAACTCTAATCACGAGTGTACAAACGAGTGAAAGGAAAAGGAAAGAACAGACCAGCCCCACTTCTAGTTCAAGTCCTATGTCAGCCCTGTTTACCACAATCGCACGCGATTTCAACCCTAATACAACAGCTCACTGGAATAATCATAAGGATACTCCTCAACAGGTGGATTTTCACGCATGTCACAGTGGTGAAATCCTCACTCGGTGACGGCTGTGCCTTGACACATGAGCTGGTGGCCCGCCTTCTTGTACACACAGATCCTCCTCCGCGTGCAACGGGTCAGTAAGTTGAAGGCATCGTAAATCACAAACGCACTGAAAACCCCTAACCTAGCCAGCATCACAGCTCAGCAACATGGCATGCTTCAGAGTCTGCTGTGTCGTGTGTCTCATGACCCCCAACCCCACCCTGCTTCATGGGCATGGGCTGACTAGGCACTGCTGCCACTTGCTGTCCTGCCCAGCATCAGTCACCTGATAGGATGGGACTGCACGGCCTAGCCTGGGAAAAGATCCAGACTCAAAAGTCAACACGTGGGTTCTATGGAATGCTTTTGGACCATCATAAAGTCGGAAAGTCATAAGTGGAATCATTGTTCAGTCAGGGACCATCTGGGATTTATAAATTTATCCATTTTCATGCTGGGGGTACCCAAAGCCCAGAGCATCTTTCTGTGAACATCCCAGCTTCTTTCTTGAGAAAATTGCACAATCACTGTTATGGTTTAGATCTAGAAGTCCCCCAAGCCTCATGAACTCATAAGCGGGCCTTTGGGGAGCTGACTGGATCCTGGGGGTGCTATACTCATGGGTGGACTAGTCCACTGGTGAGTTTATAGGTAAATGTATTGTTAGGAGGTGAGGTCTGATGGGAAGAGGCGGTTCCTGGGGGTATGGGCTGGAAGGGTCTAGATTCCTCCCTGGCTCCTCCCTTCTCCCTGCTTCCTTGCTGCCATGAGGTGAGCAGCTTTCTTCCACCAGACCCAGCAGACCTGGAGCCAGCCAACCATGCAAGGACTGAAACTTCAAAAATGTGAGCCAAAATAAACCTCTCCTCCCTTAAGTGGCAGGTGTTGGGTATTTTGTCCTAGCAATGAGAAAGTGACTAAGACAATCACAAAGTTGGATGACAATTGCTCTAGATCCTTACACCTTGCCAGGATCTTAGGCCTGCTTTGGGTTTTCAGGTCAAATCAGAATTTGTCCAGATTTAGGAACCAAGAAAACTAGGAGGGCATGTGTTTCCCAACAAAACTTTTTTGAGGCCTCATTCGTAAGTCTGAAGGTTAATAGGGAAAAAAATATTTTTTTACAAAGTCATTGAAGGCTTTTCCTGGCTCTAATTGTTTAAGTTTGATAGAGTGACTAGTTAAGCACTGGATAACCAGAGCCACACCAATCTCTTTTCTCTTATTCTCCAATCTCACTGTCTCTTCTTTTCCACCTTTCTGTCTCTGTCTCTGTTTCTCTCTGCTCTTGTCTCTCTGTCTCTGTATCACACACGCACACACACACACACACACACACACACACATGCACACAACCACAACCACAATAAAAACCAGAAAGGAAGCATCCAGTGTGAGCACCAGGCTGACCTGGGTTCAGCCTGTCTGTCCCCCTCACTGCCTCGGGAAGTGACATCCACTCTTGCAGCCTCAGAATCCTCACATGGGCGAATGGGCACAGGCACGCCTCAGCAGTGCACAAGGAATAACCCATTTCAGAATGGCCAAAGGGCTTGAACAGATGTTCAGATGGTCAACAGCACCGTGAGAGGCACACGTCGTTTGTCACTGAGATGCCACTTGATGGCCACCAGGATGGTCACTGTGAGGTGCACAGACAATAGCGAGTGTTGGTGGAGAAACCCAAGAAACTTTAGACTTTGCCAGTGGGATTGGAAAATGGTAGTTCCTCAAAATATTAAACAGAGAGGTGTACCAGATGACCCTGTGATTTCAACCCTAGGTATACATGCAAGAGGCTAAAAACCTACATCCACATGAGGACTGGAACACAGATGCCAGTATATAGCAGCATTATTCAAAATAACCAAAAGCAGAAATAACCCAAATGCCATCAGCTGCTGAACGAATAAACAAACTGATGTAACAGCACGATGCAGTGTTACCAGCCATGCAGCGGAAGTACTGACTCATGCAACAACAGGGTGAACCTCAACAGCACCGTGCAAGAGAGAAGACAGCAGAAAGGCCCAGCCCCAGCCTGGGAGATGAAGCCATCGCTGCTGCCAGGGGAGGGGATGGGGAAGTGACTGTGCTGACAATAAGAATGTTCTACTCAGACCAGGGTGATAGCTGAATGTACTGAAAGCCACTGAGCACACACTGTGCAAGGGTGGATTTGATGGCACGAGAATCATATCTCAACAAAGCTATTATGTGGGGAGGAAAAAGGATGAAGTCCTCACACATGGAGCTGCTGTGAGCATAAGCGGCACCTGGCATGGCCCCTGGGCACAGCAGTGCGTGAGATCCCAGGACAGCGGCTTCCCAAGGATGTCCAGGCACAGACAGCCAAGCATCTCACGGGTGACAGCAGCCTGAGTGTGAGCCAGGGCTTTTCAAGCGCAGAGGGAGTTGTTATTTACACATCTGCTCGGTTGGGACCTGCAACAGGACAGGGCATGACTCCCTCCTGCAATGCCCCCAGTGCACAATCTTGACTCCCAAAGAGGGCTCTGAACGATTCTGGGGTTTTGGTTTTGTTTTTGTTTCGTTACTGGGGATGAGACTCAGGGCCTCTGCACTAAACTATATCCCAGCCCTTTTTTCACTTTTTATTTTGAGACAGGGTTAAAAATTTTAAAAAATATAAAAGGAGGCTGGCTTGAGGCCAGAGAGTCAGGATGCTGGGGACGGAACCAGCCCCAGGATATGGCCGATGGCCTGGGATAGGGGTGGCCCCAAGGGCTGCACAGACCCTGAGGGTCAGCCAGGCCACCCCTGGGCCACACCACCTGTGCAGAAGGCTCTGATGGTGGCAGGGGCCCTCCTCCAAGGCCGAGCCTCTTTCAGCATTTTCTGCACACAGGTGTCTTTCAGCCCTTGTCCCCCCAGGTCCACCAGAGCCAGGCCCAGGGCCATTTCCTCCAAGAGGAGGGTGGCTGCTGGGGCAGCAGAGGCAGAAACCTTTAGGGACAATCCTTGCCTTCCTCTGCTGTTCCTTGGCAACAGCAGGGCAAGAAAGCTACTACCCACCAATGGGGAAACTGAGGCCCGGCAAGGACAAGGGGCTTCTGAACCCCCCACAGCAAGCTGGTGACACAGTTGGGAGATGGTCACCTACCATGGGAGATGGTCACCACCAGGTGCTGCCTGGTGGCAGTCCGAGAGCAGCCCCAGGGATGAGCATCTGTCATCCTCCCTGATCTCTCCTGAGATAGCTAGGAGGCTTTCAGTGCTAGGAAGCTGTGGGGCTGGGATTCCAGCTGCCCACAGGAAGCAACCGGGTCATGCCGGGGAAGACCTGACCCCCACCCTGTTCCCCCCACTGCCCTGCCCCCAGCCCACGGCCACTACCTGTGTGAGGAGCAAGGTGAGCAGCAAGGTGCACGGCCAACTGCGTGGCCGCGGCAAGCAGCAGGGAAGGAGGCAGGAGGGACTTGTGACGGCAGGAGGCAGGGCCATGACAGGCAGGCTTTGGCCGCCAGCTCACCCAGGTGGCATTCCTTCCTGCCTGCTGCCTGCCCTGCTATCAGCCCCAGGCCTTCCTGTCTGACTCAGCTCTTCCCCCAGCCATGAGAGGAACAGATAGGGTGGCTACTCAGGAGGAAGGAGGTGGAGTACATTGTCCCGGGTGCCCCTCCATCCCACTGGGGGTGATTCAGGCCCCTGTCATGTGTCCCAACCAGCCTCCCAGGTCCGAAGACACTGCTGGTGACACACTCTCTACTCCTGAGGGTGAGGCTGGGACCCATGGAGAAGAGGAGACCAGGGGACCCAGAGGACTGGGGATCCTGTAAGTGAGCACTGCTCTGGCCTCTCCTGGGGAGTGGGAGCCGGGTCCCTACTCTCCACTAGCCCTGGGACCACTCTCACCCTGAGGCTGTCATCACCAGGCCACTCTCTTCCCTCCTCCCTCTACACCCTCTGGGGGAGAGCCCAAGTTCTTACCAGGCCTGCACCATTTGCCCCACAGCTCTCCCACTCCTGACCTTGACTCCTAGGGTCTCCTCTCCCACTCTGCTGCAGGTATACTGGCCTGAGCCCCAGACACTCCCACAGGTCCCAGGGCATTGCAGTGGCTCTTCCAACTTCTGCCAAGAAAGCCACACATCCCTGCTTCCCTGCCTTGGTCTCTATTCAAGCAACCCCTTTTCTGAGTCCCTCTCTGGTCCGGCACAGTGGTGACCCAGCACTGCCCTTCCCCCTTATCCTGTGTCACTGTGCATTTCCTCAGTACTTATTTGTCCTATTCTTTGGGATCTAGGACAGGACAAACACCTAACAGGAGCTCAGTGGATTCTGCTGAACAGCATACTGAAAGGTTGGCCAAGGGGCTTCCAAGGGCAAGAGGTGCCACTGTGCTGCGTGCAAATCACCCCTGACTGCAAGGGGGACTGCAGGCCAGGAGAGTGGGAAGGCTGAGCTGCAGAGATGGGAACTTGGAAGCCAGACCACAGGGCCACCAGGAGGATGCAACCAAGACTACATTTCATACAGGACCCATGAGGACAAGATGAGGGCATGCACCAGGTGCCAGGGCCCATGGCTGGGGAGGTGGGTCTTAGAGACAGGGCCATGGGAAGAGGAGATGTAGTTCCAACACTGCAGCCACCAGCCACATGTGGTCATGAGGCCCCTGAACTGCAGCCATGCAGACCTGAGATGTGCTGTCAGTGTGAGGTGCATGTTGGATTTCAAAGTCTTGGGTGGGAAATATATACATATACATATATATACATATGTATATATTACATCATTAATAATGTTTTCTGTTAAAATGACCTGTTAAAATCATAATATTTTGATGGTGCATGCCTGTAATCCCCACTCTGCAGGAGGCTGAAATAGGAGGATCACAAGTTCAAGGCCAGCCTGGGCAACTTGTCAAGACCCTACCTCAAAATAAAAAATAAACTGGGTGTGGTGGCACAGGCCTATAATCCCAGCACTCTGGAGGCTGAGGCAGGAGGATTACTGTGAGTTCAAGGCCAGCCTGGGCTACATAGAGAGTTCAAGGCCAGCCTACACTACATGATGAGACCCTGTCTCAAAAACAAACAAAAATAAAAAATAAAAAGGGCTGGGGATGTAGCTCAGTACAAAGACCCTGGGTTCAATACCCAGTGCTGCTAAAAAACAAGAAACAACAATATACTTTGAATATAATGGGTTAAAAGAAACATGTATTATTAAAATTTTCAGTTTCAATGTAGATATGGGAACTTTTATTTATATGCGGGTACCGGGAGTTGAACTCAGGACCTCGCACTTGCCAGGCAGGCGCTTATGCCACTGAGCTATATCACCGGCCTGGGAACTTTTAAATCTGTGGTAGATGCAGTCTTCCTCGGTTGCTCAGAATGTGTATTGGATGGTATTGATTCAGAGAGAACAGACAGGGCTTGGTAGGCGATGGGTTGTGGATTGATGGAGACCCTCGGTCTCACCGTATGCCTCCTCTCACCTCCATCAGCTCCTTTCTGAAGAGACCATCAGGCCAGAGGCCACAGGGACAGGCATGCATAGTCAGGTTCCAGCTCAACACAAGTGTGCATAAAAGCTCTTATCTTCCAGATAAGATCTAGAAATGAAGTCTGCTGATAGGACAGGCAATGAGCTCTCTGTCCCTGGAGGTACGTAAGGAACCTGAGGACTACCTTATGCAGAGGAAAGGAGGTTGAACTCAACTATTCTCAAAATGTGATCCCAGAGCAACAACCTCAACACATCAGGAGCCCTTTTCAAAATACAGGTTCCCAGTCCAACTGAATCAGAATCAGGTTTCTACATTTGTGTTTTAACAAGCCCTGCCCTGCGATTCTGATGACTGCTCATGATGAGCAGGAAGACTGAATAATACTTCCTACCATGTAAAGGCTTAAAGGCCTGGCATACAGTAGGTGCCCCAGTCCCAGGGTAAGGTGCTTCCCTCACTGAGCCTCAGTTTCCCTCTCTGCTCCCATCCAGCACCTGGTGGTATGTACCCGGCACAGGATGGAGGCTCAACCCCAGGGTATTTCCTACCTCTCCACTGAGAGCAATGTCATGGGGGCCTGAGCCCAGCTCCAGCAAGAGGGACCTCCCACGTGTAGGCATGACTCTTAGAACAACCTCCCACCACTGTGGGTGTAGCTGACACCCCCGGGCACCAGCTCAGCAGCAGAGCTTAGCATCCGGCTTCCCTACATTCCAGAACTGCTGGCCTGGTGCCTGACTCAGCAGGCACGTGTGCCCCATGACAACAGCTAGGCCTCATGACCTCAGTTTCCCCATCAATAGAGATGAGACAGCAGCCCCATCACAGCACGGACTCTGTATGTAGGCTCATCAGCACTCCTGGAGACTTCTTCCATGGGCCTGTGCCCTGCAGGCACGGAGGCGATACAGGGAAAAAAAATGTAACTCCCAACCTGCTAGATATCAGATACACAGAGTCTGTGTCCTCTGAAATCAAAGAGTGAATTCCAAAGGACAAAGGAGGTTGAGAGAAAGAAAGGTTTACTGGGGAATAGGAATAGTTCCTGAGAGACAGGAGGGGTCCTGGAAATGGGTTGCCACCGAGCCCATTTCTCTGAGAATGTTTTATAGAGTAAAATCACAAGGTGGGTACAACGTGGGTCAAACTATGATCAACCTACAGGATTACAAGTATAGCGGCTTGGGTAATATTGATCCAATAGAGAAGCAGGTCATGTGGAAAGGGTACATGGAAAGAACACAGGCATTTTTAGGAAGATGGGTTCAGAAGTTCTGGTCACCCATCTGAGTGACGGTGTGTCTGTCTGGACTTTATTGGGCCAGGTGATATCAGCTATAGTATAACCTTCAAGTTACTGCTTACAGGGAGGCATGTAGGCCTGGTCATTCTGTCTTAATTTCTATCTAATTTAGCTGCCTATAATAGAGGGAAAGGAAGTCTGACTGCTAGGAGCACCAAGGAGCCTGGTTCTTCTGGGTGCTGGGAGGCTGTCTGGGAGGTGTAGCTGCTTTAATCATCCAAAAGCACCGATTAAACGAATTCTCAATCAGAGTACTGTGTCCATTTCATGGGTGGGAAAGGTGAGGTCAGAAAGCTGAAATAATCTGCTCAAGGGCACAGGGCTGGGAAGTGGTGGGGTCAGGATTTTGCACCTGAGACTCCCTGACTTAAAAGCAGGATGCCTCCCACTCCTCCATGGAGAAACCCCGAGTCCACACACAGCTGAGGAACTCCCATCAGTGCCACTGAAATCCACATTTGAAGAATGAGCTTCTAAAGGTCCACGTTGAAATCTCTGAGTCTGTGTCATGAAAAACCATGGCTGGAGCCAATGCTATTTGAGACAGATAATATATACATACACACATACATACACACATACATATACATATATATATGAAATATATATATATTTGTTTATTTTAAAATTGTGTTGATCCTCCTGCCTCAACCTCCTGAATGCTGGGATAATAGGCACATGCCACCATGCCCAGCCACAATATACTTAGACTAAGTCTGACTCACTCTGGGCTCTGGGCTTTAGCTGTCTCATCTGTAAAGCGGCACAGGGAAAACCTGTCATGGCTGAGGGCACAAAGTTGCACCTTGCAATCCTGAGACGATTTACAGCGCTACATTTTTAAAAAGAGGTGCTGGGGGAAAAACCCTATCTCATCCTGTTAAGCACAAAATGTAGGATTTAGATGCAACAAACATCCCTTTTAAGCAGAAAAATCCTTTGGACAAATAACATTTCAGACATCAGATCCAAGAGGATGTTCCTTGTTTTCTACAGAAACGGGACCGAGGAGTGAGCAGCCCAGCCCCTTGGGCTCAGTCTCTGTCTTCAGTATTCTCTCTCGGCGGAGTCACGGACGGCCGCGGCGTGCGTGGGTGGCTCCCTCTGTTTCAGCGCACAGCGTATCCCGGTGCGGATGTGCCAGCAGGCAGCCACTCGCCAAGGACAACTGTCACACGTAAGACGCTACCAGGATCCACGGCCAGGTTTCAGCATGAGAGCTATTTCACTTCTGTGGGCTAAATGCTCAGGAGTGCAGTTTCTGAGCTGCATAGAGAACATTTTAAGAAACTGCCACATTCTTTTCCAGAGTGGCTGGGCCATCTCACATCCCCGGCAATGGACAAGGGTCGAGTTTCTCGCATCCTCAGAGCTTGGTGGTGTTATTTAACCATACTGACGGATCTCACGGTGTGCATCCCTGAGGGCTAAGGCAGTGGGACATCGGCCCATGCGTGTATTTGCCATCTATGCCCACTCCCTGGGGAAATGTCTGCTCGCATCTTTTGCTCATTTTCTGACTGACTGGTGTGCTTTCACTGTGGACTGCTGAGAGTCCTCGATGTACGGCAGATGACGCTCCTGTCAGCTCTATGGTGTGAAACGCTCGGCGCCTTTGAAGGAGCTCAGGAGGTCATTCTCTTGTCTGCTCATGGTTCCTACAGCCTGGCCGCATAGCCCCTCCAGACAGGAAGCCAGGCCTTGAGGTCACAGGGCATCTCGGGCAGAGGTGGGACCCAGCTCAGCTCTCCCAGCCCTCTGCAGTCAGCGGAAATGCTGAAAGGACGCTGTGTCCAGAAAACAGACAAGCGCCACAGCCATGCAGTGAGCTTCACGGGAGACGCCGAGGCCCGGGGAGACTGAGGACTTGCTCCAGGTCACAGAGCGACTCCCCAGTGAGAGCTGGAGGTTCAGTCACCAAACCCCTCGCAGCCTCTTCCTTTTGGCCGTGATCCTGGCTTCTCCAGGGAAGGAAGTTGGAGGCCTCAGATATATTAGTGGCTCCCAGAGGGATGAACACTTAGCTTTCAGGAAAGGGGAAGGAAGGCTGTCCCTAGAGAAGAGTGACTGGGGACAATCATGAGGTGCTGTACTCTTTCCTGGGGACCTGTGTGCCGAGGCTTGGTCTACAGAGGGGGACAGACAGCGCCTGCCACCCGGCCCTGCGAGAAACAGCAGGGAGGACTCTTCTCATGCCTTCCAGAAAAGACCCAACCAGAAAATAAGCCCTAGCATGATTTTTCAGGATGCTCATAATATAAACCCTACCCCCAAAATAAGCCCCAGTTAAGATGGTGGTCAGCCAAATGGATGAATTTAATAGGTCCATTGCAACACATGATGGACATACTGAATTACAAATAATAATAATATATAATTAAATATAAACAAATAATATTATTGCCATTAATACTTAAAATAAATGATAATATAAATTATAATCAAGTATTTGTAAATACCTAAGCAGCACCTTTGAACAAGAGGTAAACGCCTATGTAAACCAATGAACTCAAGACTTCTTATGAATGACCAATTGGAATACAAACATAATGCACAAATGACATGAGCACTTGAAAACAAACAGATGTGGTTGTGTCTAATATGAATCCTCATAATTCAATACATCATGTGTTGTAACAGGCACACTTAATCCACTCATGTGAAATAAAGAAATGTTTTCTGAATTTTGGTGCCTGCAATTTTTCACCACTTTTGTGTGGACCACCATTCTTTTTTTTGGACCACCATTCTTAACTGTCATCATTTTTGTTGCCACTCTTGTCTCATAAGTCTTCAATTAACACCTGATTTAATGGAAACTTTGTGAAGCCCAGCCTGCAAGAGATCATGACTTGGGTGAAGAATTCATGGGATAAGATCACTGACACCTGAATTGCCAATGCACCACAAGCAGGCTACATGGACAAGAAGCGCTCATGTAAGGAGAGCTCTATTGCTGGACATGAGAGATTGGAGCCAATGATTCAACAGGAAATGAAACTGCAAGAAATTTAGGCCAGAATTTGAAGTTTGGAGAGTTATGACAATGTTCCAGAGCAAGATGACATGACTATATTTGAATAAATGACTTTTGTACATGAGTAAATGACTAAGTGTAGATTGTTGTACACACTCTTCTTCTTTACTGTGTGCGGGCTCAGAAGCCCCCATAAGTCAATGTTTAAGGCTGCAGGGCATCGTGGGCCACGCTCCACAGCATGAGAGCTGGCACTGTTCCTCAGAACCTCTGGACCATGGAGTCCCTCCCTGCTTGAACCCAAAGAGATGCAGGCAGTGACACAAGGCAGGAGAATCTGGGTGGAAATCTTATGTGGACTCTTCCACAGTGAACACACCTGGCTTGATGATCCTGCTGGGAGGCGCCAGATCTGCTCTTTCAGACAGATAAAAAGACTCTGTGAACCAATGAGCGATGAGCATTAGAGGCTGCGCTGCAGCTCAGCAGCAGGGTGCTTGCTTGGCTACCATGCATGAGGCCTTGGTTTGATCTCCAGAACTGCAAAAAAAAAAGTGTATGGCCTTTGTGACAAATACAAAAGGAGGAACGGAAGGAGAGAAAAGAGAAGAAAAGATGGGAGGGAGGAAAGAGGAGGGAGTGAGGGAGAGAGGATCAAGAGAATGCCCTTAGAGGTACCCTGAAAGCCACGCCCAAGTGCTGGGAGCGGTTGTCTGATGTCGAGAAAGACAGCTCTCTCAGCTTGGGAATCCCCTCCAAGAACCCCAGAAGCCACTCCCGAGGGCAGTGTCTGGCTGAGCTCAAGCCTGGGCAGATGTCACAGGACACACCTGTCCTGTGGGTGTTAGGCAGGTGCGTCCCGGGATGACAGGACCCGAAACTGGTGCCCGCTTCCCTGCCAGGAGACGCCTCTGCCCCCTGTGCCTGGCTCCTGAGGCCACCCTCCCATGTCCCTGTGTCAGGGTCCCCCTAAGAAGTAGGACCAACAGGACCAAGAGACACAGATAGAGATGCATGTGAGGGACTGGGGGCCAGGAGCCCCTGCACACCGAGGCCAGAGAGGACGTTGTTCCAGCTGGAGTGGGGATTTGATGGTATGAGAGTGGATCTGCTGTTCTCAGGCACCAAGTCACAGGCTGATCCCTTCCAGAATCACCTGGTAGACACCCAGGGAAGATGTCTCACTAGCTCCCAAGGCATCCCTTAGCCCTGCCCAGAGTTGACACACAGGGAACACCACAGTCCCTGAGGCTCTGGCCTCCACTGAGGTGTGCTGTCATTTCCATTTATAGAGGGGAAACTGAGGCTTAGAGGGATAGAGTCAGTTGGCCTAGGTCACACAGCTGGAGGAGCTGAAACAGCTCTGTCTCTCACAAAGCAGCTGTTCCTAACCACAACTCTACCACCTTGCCTCTGTCCCCCTGGCTCTCTGGTCACTGCCTGAAGGGACACTCACCCACTCCCACCCTCAACATCCTCCCAGGCTGGGTGCAGCCCCCACACCATGGCCTGCAATGGGAGGGGAGACCACAGAAGAGAGGCCAAACTTGCTTGCTCCACAGTGTACACATCTTTCTCCCTCTCAAACTACAAGCACAGGACCTGGCTGAGATCTGGCTGGAGCTGTGTGGTCTCAGCCTGGCATGTCACTCCAGGAACCTCAGTGTCTTCAGAGGCAGACAGCGAAGGCCTTGTCCAGGGCAGGTCCCTGCCCATGCCTAGCGGATACCCTCTGCTTCTCCAGGGGAGGCTGCGGAATCCTCTGGGGTCCTCCAAGGCAGTAGCTGGATCCAAGGGAAGGGGGACCCTGGGACCTCAGGGCATGACTCCTGGTGCAGGGACTGCCACTGGGGGACAGACCACAGACTGAAACTATGAGCCAAAATAAACCTCTCCTCTAAATTGTGGATGGTGGTATTGTGCCTCATCAATGAAAGAGTGACAAAGACAGGGCTGGGTATGTAGCTCAGCAGCGTAGTGCCTGCCTGGCAAGCTCGAGGCCTTGAGTTCAATTTCTGGTACCAAAAAAGACCAAAAAAAAAAATGCCCCTAAAGAACAAAGAGTGACAAAGACGGCATGGTTGCAGACACCTATAATCCCAATTACAGGCAGTAGGATCACAACTTCAAAGCCAGCCTGGGCAGTTTAGCCAGACCCTGTCTCAGAATTAAAAATAAAATAAACCAGGCATGGTGGTGCATGCCTGTAATCCCAGCACTCGGAAGGCTGAGGCAGGAGGATCGCTGTGAGTTCGAGGCCAGCCTGGGCAACATAAGTGAGTTCAAGGCCAGCCTGCACTACATAGTGAGACCCTGTCTCTAAAAAAACCAAAAAATAAAATAATAAAATAAAATAAATAAAATAAGGCTGAGGTTGTAGCTCAGAGTTCCCTGGATTCCCAGTACTGAAAAAAAAAAGAGTTTAAAAAGAAGAAATTATTAATAAAGAAATTGGTAAATGTGGGTAAATTCCCCCCCAAAAAAGGTATCCTCTGAAATAATACAAATAACTGGAGATCTACAAACACAAGATAGAATTCAAACCTATGCTGAATAACAATCTACATCAAACTGGAGATATTGGTGTTCAAGCATTGTAAGATTCTTGTGTTATTCAGGAGAAAGGGGTACAGATATTAATGAACTTGTAAATTAAATTTGGGGTTTAGTAAATTAACTTTGTTTAAATATTAAAGATATCCTAGAACCTAATAAAAATAGAATATAAAACTTCCAAAACATCAAAGGGAGGCATCTAAAATCATTGGAGCAAAGGTAGATTTTCCTTTAACTTTTTACTTTCACATAAATTATAGATTCATGGGAAGTTGCAAAAATGGCCCATAGAGTCCCCTGTGTTTTTCACCCAGGTTCTTCTGATAAGAACATCTTGCACAGCTGTAGTACAACACCAAAACTAAGAAACTGTGGTGTAATGCTGTTAACTAGATGACAGTCTATTCTATTTTCACATACATTCATACATGTGTATGATCTTTTTTTCTTTTCTTGTTTCTCTTCTTTCCTCTCATTTCTTTTTCTTTCCTCTTCTTTTCTTTCCTTTCACAATGCTGGGGATTGAACCCAGGGTCTCGTACTTACTAGGCAGGGAAGCACTCTACCACTAAGCTACATCCTCAGCTCCAGGTGTCCAATTGCTATGTACCTTTACCCCATGTACAACAGATCCATGTGACCACTACCATAATCAAGGTACAGAGCTATTACACCACTACCACGAAACCACCTCAGGGTGTATCTTCCTATTTCTGGATTTTTTTTTTTGTGGGTACCGGGGGGTCGACCTCAGGACCTCGCGCACCAGGAGGCGCCTGTGCCGCTGAGCGATATCACCGGCCCCTTTTTCGTATGTGGATTCCGGGAGTCAAACTCGGGCCCTCGCGCTTGCCGCGCAGGCGCTTAAGCCACTGAGCCATCTCACTGGCCCCTATTTCTGGATTTTTAAACAAATGATGTTGGGGAAATTAAGTAACCATTTGGGGGGAAAAAAGAAATCATATCCATGTCTCACATCATAGTATAGAAAAATGCAAAAAATAACTATAGACAAAATTAAAAGACAGTTGACAAACTTGGAAAAAACATTTGCAAAGCAACCATACATAAAACAGCTCACCCTTGACAATGGGGACAGGGTCAGCTCCACTCTACAGAGCTTGAAAGCTGTAAGTCCCATCCTCACAACAAGAAAAAGCTAAACAAATGAAAACCAGAAACTTTTCTTGCACCCATCAGAAAACAGGCTGCAGGGTTAACTATCACCCTGAGATCTAGAGAGAAGCAAATCCAGAAACAACTGAGATTGACTTGTCTAAAATGAAAGCCATTAAAACTATGAACAGGTAGGACACTGAAAGAGTCATTTGGACACTGCTAGAGGCTGTGAGTGGGATCTGCAGTCCAGGGAGGGAGCCCCACATCTCTGTGACTTTAACTCCAGGAAACTTGCTCAGCTCTCATGGTGAAGGGCCAAGAAAGATCCCCTCCTGGATCTGGCAGAAATCTGACATCCACATATGATTAAAAAACAAAACAAAACAAAAGCAACCTCAGCAAACAAGAAATAGAGAGCCCGTGAGATAGCTTGGGCCGGTGACATAACTCAGCGGCATAAGCACCTGCCTGGCAAGCGCGAGGTCCTGAGTTCGACTCCTGGTACCCACATTAAAAAAAAAAAAGAAATAGAGAAAAATGTCCTCACCTTGATTAAGAATGTTATGGAAAGCATACAGCTAGCATCATACTCAATGGTGCAAAACAATGTTCTCGTTACCAAGATGAAGAGTAAGCAAGGAGGCCCTCTCTCCTTACCGCTCTTCAACATCATGCAGGAAGTAGTAACTCCTATACTATGACAAGAAGGGCAAACTGGAAGTGCAGATTAAGAAGGAGGATACACAACTGTCTTTGTTCAGAGATTACATGATTTCCTTTGTAGAGAATCCCTAAGAATACACAGACATACAGACAGAAATACCAAAAAGAAAAACAGAAAGGAAATCCCCAGAACTAATAAGCCAGTTTAGTGAGGTCATGGGACACAGGTTAATATACAAAAGTCAAATGGCAACCCATGCGGGACCCCTTCTGTCTCTCAGGAGCTGTTCCTGTTCCCCATCCCCCCCATTCCTATTCCCCATTCCTTTTCTCCTATTCTTAACCTCTATTGTTCCATTTTCCTATTCTTAACCTCTATTGTTCCCTAGAATTCATTCTTTGACTTCGGGGGTCAAGAACTTGGCATATTTGACATCTAGCATTTCCTCCATATCATCTTGGAGGTCCCACTGAGATACTTGGAAGGAGGTAAGAGTTTGCTTTTGTTTCATGGCACACCTAAAATATTTTGACTGGATTCTGGATTGTGACTCACTTAGGTAATCAAAATTCTCATCTTTGAATTCTATGCCTGGACTTTATCAATTGCTTAGGCCTTGTCTCTTTTATGCATTGTTGTTTATTAAAATGATGATAAATTTAAATTGAGAACATGGGAAGATTATGATGTTTCTTCGATGGGGTATTTTATTCCTGTTTTGTATATGCTATATTTTGGACTTAGTTACTGAACTTACTAGTGTTCCTTGTTTGACCTGCTGGACTTGTTGTTATCTTAGACAGCAGCACTAGGGAAACATAGTATTAGAGCATCCCCCAATGGGCTTTGATATGAAATGCTGTAAAACAGGTCTTTTTATGAAATCTAGTTTATATTTAGGAAATGTACATGCCTATTAATAAATCACGGGGCCCTAACTGCCAATCAAAGGTAACAGGCCGGCAGCCATTCTAAAGACTTGGGGGACACATTTCACTGGTACAGACTAGCCCTGCTCCTCCTCTACACTCTAGAGGAAATGTCGAGCCTGTTCTGCCTCAGTTTCCTTTCTGGTCTGATCTTGTGCTTGTGAGGAGGCAATCTTAGCTCTTGAGATTCCCCATTCTCACCTTTCCAGGCTGAGAGTGACTCATGGGCAGACTGTTTCAATAACTCACAGTGAGTGTAAGGAGAAAAGACTTCCTTTTCTCTGATCTTATTTCTGATCTTTTTCTGCCACTTTATACTTTCCTTTTTTGAAGACATGTAAGGTTAGAGAAAGAGGAACTCTAAACTTCCCCCATCTTTTCCTCTTACCCAACAACTACGAACTTTTAAGTTAAGCCTGTAGAAAATGAATATTTGCTAATGCCGAAAACAGGGAAGTCATTTTAGATGAGGAACACATACCCCCTCTCTGGGTTAGATGAGCCATCGGACTTTGCCCATCCAGGAGAACACACATAAAAGCCATGTCTTGGTTTAGTGTTCTGGGCAACAGCTTTCCTCGGGAGACTGAACCTGAGACTGTGGAAAGAACCAACTTCTGGGTGAAACCAGAAGGGGCTATTTCCAAAGCACCACACTTAAGGGACCAAAACACATTGAGCCTAAGGGAGGCTCTCCAACCTTCTCTCTCTCCACCTAGGTCTAGTTATCATTTATGTGTACAGGAGAGGAAAATACTTTGATATAATACCACGCTTGTCATTCTAAAATATTATGTGTGGCTTTTGATCTCAAGTTTTCTCTGTAAAACTATGTAACTATTGTCTGTTAACATTCAGGGATTCAACTACTAAAACAGTCATGGTTGGTAAGGAATAAAAGTCCTCTGGCTATCCTTTATATTTCGAAGTGCTTGCTATTCAGGTGAGATTATAATAGTTAAGCTCACTGCTCCATCTGCAATATTAATGTCACTGAGCTTCTCTTCTGGGTGTTCAACAACTAATGTTTAGAGATCAGAACTAGAAAAGTAACTGGGCTAAGAGGACAGCCAGTATTTTAGCCCTGGCCCTCCAAGGTCAACGAGGACCCAGGACATGAGGGAACCTTTCTATGAGATCCTACAACTTTGGTAAGTCACCCAACCTCCTGAGAAGGGAGATTGCTGGACCACAGAGGACAAGAATCAACAAGTATACAACGTGACAAAGGAGGGTCATCAAGAGGAAAAGTCTCCCATGTTTTCACAGAAGCAACATGGTCAACCAAGACTGTGACTCATCCTGACGGCTGACACTGAGAGGCTCTGTACATGCTTCCAAAAGTAATGTCTGAGAGACTTAACTGACCTTGATAGACAGCAAAAGGTTAATTTTGATTAACACAGGTCTCACTTTAAGTTGGTCTTAAACACTCAGCAGAAAAGTATAACCAAAAGATGTACAAAAATAATGCCATAGTAATAAGAGCTAGATATAAAAAGGGGCTCCAAATGCTGACCCACTTCAGGCAATTTCTAGCTACACTGATAGCCGACCATTATGGTTCGTTAAGATAGGAAAAACTATAGTGGAATCTACAAAAGCTCAATGAGAGTCTCTAAATTCCTTCTCTCCATCTTCTTACAGCTAAACTAGAGTGACTTATAACAAGAAATATCAGACTTATAGATAACCTCCATCAGTAGAGCAATTTTAAGAGCTAACTGGGTACAATCACTATTCTAGTCCCTGAAGAGCAGTTTTTGGATGTGGCTCTTTCCCCAACCTTCCTTTCCATTCTAGTGCTCGTGCTTTGATTATACATGCTTTAATTTCTTGGAAAATTTCTTTATTCTTGCCTAGAGGCTGCCAGACTCCAAGTGATCATGCAGATGGAACCAATGACAAATGTGCCAGACTTGTTTTCCAGGATCCACCAAATCAACCTTGTAAGGAGTTCATAACTGCTAAACTATGATATGACTTCCATCTGAGGATCATTAGATTAGCTCTCTGCAGAAGGCCCCTAATTGTGGTTTCCCCTATACCAGCTCTTCTCAGCTCAAAGCAGCTAGATGAAAACTACTCCCCTTCTCCCCTAACCACAGTTAGGGATACTTCTTCAGAGGGGAGAATATTATAGACAGCTAAGTTAGGTAGAAATGTAGTAGGCAGTCAGACAGGGCTGGACCCTCAATGGAGTCCATGCAGAAGATAAGAATGCATCAGGACTGTGGCTGGAGGCATCTGAAGATTAAAGTCACAATGGCTAGTTTTACATACTTTCCTAAGGAATGAATGGAGACTTGGGGTTAATGGTATCACCCTTTCGAGATTTCCCATTATCTCATTAGGGGTGCGCTATCCTCTCGTACCTACTAAGACTAAGACCACTAAGACTAAGACTAAGACTATAGATTATCGACCAAGGTTAATGATGTCACCCATGTACCCTTGCTACCATTAGATCAATATTACCTAAATGACTATACTTGCAATCTTATTGTTGATCATAATTTTGACTCATGTTGTACCCACCTCATGATTTTGCTCCATAAAACTTCCTTTGAGAGGTGGGCTCATTGGCAACCCATTTGGGACCCCTGCTGTCTCTCAGGGGCTATTCCTATTCCCCATTCCCCCATTCCTATTCCCCATTCCTTTTATCTAATACATTTTCCTACTCTTGAAAAAAAAAAAAAAGCTGGCCGTGGTGGCACACACCTGTAACCCCAGCACTTGAGAGGCTGAAGCAGGAGGATCACCACAAGTTTGAGGCCAGCCAGGGCTACATAGTGAGTTCAAAGCCAGCATGAATTGCATAATGAGATCCTGTCTCAAAAAAAAAAAAAAGAGAGAGAGAGAGAGAGAGAGAGAGACAGTATAGTACTAATACAACAGAATAGCTAAGAGCCAAGACATAGACCCACACAAATACATTTAGCTGTTCTTTGACAAGGCAGCAAAAACAATGAAGAAAGAATAGTCTTTTCAACAAACAATGCTGTAACCATTGTATGCAGAAAAAACTAGGTACAAAACTTATACTTTCCACAAAAATTAACTCAAAATGAATTTAGACCTAAATGTAAAACTAAGAACTATTTAAAAATGGCTGAAATAAAATAAAATAAAACAAAAATGTCTGGAAGAAAATAGAAGAGAAAGATCAATGTGGTCTTAGGTCTGATGATGAGCTTTAGATACAACATCAAAAGTTTGATTCATGAAAGCAAAAAGTAAGTTGGGCTTTATTAAAATGTATTGCCCACCAAAAAATACTCTTTTTTTTTGTGTGTGTGTGGGTACCGGGGGGTTGACCTCAGGACCTCGCGCGCCAACAGGCACCCGTGCCGCTGAGCGATATCACCGGCCCCTTTTTCGTATGTGGGTTCCGGGAGTTGAACTCCGGCCCTCGCGCTTGCAAGGCAGGCGCTTATGCCGCTGAGCCATCTCACCAGCCCCAAAAAATACTCTTAAGACAACAAAAAGACAAGCAGTAGGCCAGGCAAAAATAAAAACAAATTTATTTCTGCTGAAATATTTGTATCCAAAAACATAGAAATCTCTCTTAAAACAGTCACTTAAAGGAAACCCAATTTAAAGATGGGAAAAAGATCTGAGCTGACACCTCATCAAAGAAAATGTACAGAAAGCAAACAAGCATTTGTCATTATGGAACTACAAATTTAAGCAATGAGATAAACTATAAATCTATTCAAATAGCTAAAATCCAAAAAACCAACAACTCCAAACACTGATGAGGATGGAAAAACAGAAACATTTATTAGTGGTGGGGAAGCAAAATTACACAGCCACTTTGGAAGACAGTGTTTGGCAGTTTCTTACAAAGCTATACGCAGCTTATCAGCCCTTCTGACTAGCAACCACACACCTAGGTATTTACACAACCAACCTGACACATATGTCCCCACAAAAACCTTCCTGTGACTGCAGAAGCTTTATTCATTAGCTGCTAAAAGCTGGAAGCAACCAAGACGTCCTTCAACTGGTGACTAGACAGGGAAACCATGCCACATCCATACAGTGGAACATTATTCACCAAGAAAAAGAAATGAGGGCCGGTGAGATGGCTCAGCGGCGTAAGCGCCTGCCTTGCAAGCGCGAGGGCCCGAGTTCGACTCCCGGAACCCACATACGAAAAAGGGGCCAGTGATATCGCTCAGTGGCACGGGCGCCTGTTGGCGCGCGAGGTCCTGAGGTCGTCCCCCTGGTACCCACAAAAAAAAAAAAAAAAAAAAAAAAAAAAAAAAAAAAAAAAAAAAAGAAAAAGAAATGAGATACTGTCAAGGATAAACACATTTGGGTGTCAGTGGAAGCCCCCCACACAGATTTTTTTCAATCACTACTCTCCACATGGCAAAGAACTGAGCCTCATTCTGCTCTGCACAGAGGTGATTTGGCTGATTTAAAAGGAGAACGTGGGAGGGAAGAACGGGACCTCAGCAGAGGTGAGTATATATGTGACACTATAATACTGAGTACAAGCTGGCCATGGTGGCACACCCCTGTCAGAGAAGTGAAGAATCACAAAGAGTTGGTCAGCATAAATGCAGAAGTCCTGCTGGAGTCTGGTCGAGTCTCAGCGGCCAGGGGTGTCACCCAGTTGTCCATCCTGTAATGAAGTACCTGAGATAGACAGTGGTGGTAAAGAAGGGAGGTCAGTGTGGCTCATGGTTTCCCAGGCTTCATTCTGTTGTCCAGGCCCTGCGGTGCACACAGGTGGAGCTATGCACACTATGGTGGAGCTCAAACTGGGGAAAGCAGAGCAACTGGAAGGGGTGGGGTCATGGTAGTCTTTCCAGGATGTGACCCAGTGACCTCATTTTCTGCCATTAGACCCCTCCTAAAGGCTCCACCACTTCCAATGGTGCCACAGGCCAGAAACCAAACCTTCGACACAGAGCTTTGGGGGGATACCTGCCAGCCACGGCAGGCAGTTTGTTCAGAGTTGTTATCTGCCTAGTGACTTACAGTTCTCACAAAAGAACACGGAGGAGCCATCCATGCACTGTACAAAGTGGAAGGAGCGAGGCTTCTGAGAAGGCTACGCACTGGGGCGGTTCCAACTCATGACAGTCTGCAAAGGGCGAAACTATGGGGATGGCAAGACCAAGGTTGTCAGAGGCTCCAGGGGCAGGGAGCAGTGAGCACGTGGTGCACCGGGGATTTGTGTTTGGATGGTGAAACTGTATACAGTAGCTATATGTGACACTATAATAGCGAGTACAAGCCAGCCAGAGTGGCACACCCCTGTCATCTCAGCACTGGGAGGCTGAGGTAGTAGGATCACCACAAGTTCAAGGCCATCCCAGGCTACATAGTGAGTTCAAGGCCAGCCTGGACTATATAGCAAGACCCTGTCTCAAATGCTACCACCTCTAGAAAGAAAAAAAAAAGTGAATATATGGACAGTATGCATTTGTTAAAACCCATGTAACATCACAGCACAAAGGGTAAACTTAACATACACAAATTGTATTAAATCACTGAGCAGGTCAGAGTTTCCCAGATGGCAGGCGGAGTGTGAAAAAACAAGCCTAACAGTGTTACAGATACATGAAACCACCTCGCTGAAACCACCACATTTATTAGGAATGTTGACAGCAAGTAAAGAAGCTTGATAGAACACATATATGGTAAAACCCTGTGCCCAAAGTTTAGAAAATGCACGTGGTCTTCAACATGTGCAAGACATTTACAAAAATGGACCACCCCTTAAGCCCCAGGCGAGTCTTAATAAATACTGCAGTACTGGGGTTCTACAGATGTGCACTGTCATGTCCCTGGGTTTGTCACAAGGAGGCCAGCATCGCTGCCCAACTCAGCCTAGTGCTGGAAAACAATCCCACTCTGACTTCCTGTCCCATATGGAGTAGCATGCAACTCCGTGGCACCAGGCTGTCCACTGGTATTTGCTGTGGTCCTGCCTAGAATACTCACAGTCCTGAAAAGGCTGCTACCCCCTAAGAGAGAAGGCCCACCATGCTGACCGTGCCCCTCTGGTGGTAGCCAGATGGTTTGGGGCTTGAGGCAGGAAGGGAGCCTGGGAAAAGCATGGTGTCCCCTCTTCCTGCTCCCCTCGTCACCAGGCTAGGGAAAGGAGGAAGAGGTGCTCTATAGTGGCAGGTGCAGGTGTCATTAAAATCTCCATGTTTGGGCTGGGGGTGTAGCTTCATGGTAGGGAGGGTGCTTAGCCTGCACACTACCTAGCAGCCAAAAAACTTTTTTTTAAATATATAAGGTAAATGTTTCTTTTATGCTTTATGGGTGAGAAAAACAGCTCAGAGAGGTTGTGACATTGCCCCAAGGCAACACAGCCTTGAACCCAGGCCTGTCTTGCTGCAAAGGACATGCCACTCCCCTTCCCACCAGCAGTCTCACTGTCCTTGATCTACTGACCCTCCTCCTCCAGATTGGACCTAACTGGGGGGAAAATTGAGTACTTCCTGGAAGGACTGTCACCCAGGGCATGAGGGAGCCGAGGTCACCCTGACTCCAGCCCGGATTGCCTCTGCTTCCCCAGGCCTCTGCTGCACTGTTGTCAAACACTGAAAGTGAGCCTGAGGTCCTGAGGGTGGGGGACAGCGGCTGCGGTCGGTGTGACTGAAGGCTCCCTCCAGTCCTGTCTGGCTCCTGGTCAGGCCAGTATGGGGACGCAGAGGTCAGGGAGACTCCTGTTTCCTGAAGACCTAGAGGAGAAAGCTGGGGCCCAGAGAGGTAAAGTAACCTGCCCAAGGCTACACTGAGATTCTTACTTGAGGCTCCAATATCCTGTCCACGTCTGCGAGGACTATCCAGGGCCCCACCACGTGCGCAAGCCCAAGCGGCTCTGTCGGATTGAGCAGCCGCGCGGGCCCAGCGCGCAGCCGCGCCTCTCCAGGCCAGCCGCCCGCCCCACGGTCCGCTCCCGTCTCCGGGCTCCCGGGCTCCCGGGCGGGGCGCTGCTATTTCTGTCCCCGCAGCCGGTGGGAAGCAGGGGCGCCGGCGCCATTTCGCTCCCGGCCGCGCAGCACCATGAGCACCGCGGCCTTCCACGTGGCGGGGCTGTTGGAAAAGATGACATCCAGCGACAAGGACTTCAGGTGCGCGCTGGCCTCGCCTGAGCCCGACCCCGTTCCTAATCTTTATCTAACCAGGACCGCCGGCGTGGCCCCGCCCCCGCCCCAACCCAGCTCCTCGGCCAGGTCCTAACCCTCAGCCCAACCCTAACCCTAACCCTAACCCTGACCCTAACCCTGACCCTAACCCAGGGGAGCCACCCAGCCCCCTCCTGGGCTCCTCTCCGCGGACTCTGACCCTGACCCTAAGGCTAACCCTAGACCTGAGCTGGGGTGGCCGAGCTGTGGCAGCTTCCGGGCCCCATGCCCACCCCTTCCCACTCCCGCCTTTCTCTGTCCCCTGCCCAGCATCCTAGAACCTCAGGGGCAGAGCACAAGAGAATACTGGAAGCCCCTGGAGCAGCCCCTCCTCTGAGGCCCAGGGTACAAGTGATGGGCCAGGGCCACAGGCCAGTGCTGGACCCTGGAGCTGGCACAGGCCTTAGAGACTCCCTGGCCACAGCCCCTCAGCTGCTCCTTTGTCCCCATTTTACAGAAAGAGCTACTGAGGTTCAGAAGCAGGATGGGCCAGGTACCACCGAGGAGCTGGACCATAGGGACTTCAGGGGACACAGAAGTTCTCAGGGGACGTCGGCTGAGCCCAGGCACCCTGCCCTCCCCAGGCAGTGGACTCCGTCCCCCTCCACCTGGCGCCCAAGAAGCCCTTGCCTGTCCCTGCCAGTGGCCTGAGAACACTTAACACCTCATGAACCATAGGAATGGTGGCTATTTTTAGTAGCCAGGCACCAGCTGTCCCAGTGCCCATGTGGCTCCAGGCTGAATGGCCTCTAGAGTTTCTCCGGAACAAAACTGACACGGTGGCCTGAGGCTTTTGGAGGGGACAAGGACACAAGAGGGCCCTGAGTGGGTAGGAGAAGCATAGATCCCATCCTCCGGGCTCGGACATAGCAAATCCATAAACTCAGAATCTTGCTGGAATTCCCAGATCTTTTCTGAAAGCACAGTCCTGTGGGTGGAGGAGCCAGGAGGCCTATGCAGGGAGCTGGTGCTTCACCCAGTTTGCTGTATGACCTTGGGCAGGTCCTGCAACCTCTCTGAGCATAGTCTCCTCATCCGCCCCACTAATAGCTCCAAGGGTGCTACAAGGTAGGGGCAAAGAAAATTCACATTTTACCATTGCAAAAACAGCACCAAGAGGAGGAGGCAGGTGCCCACAGTCACCCTATTGATAAATGGCATGGCTTAAATATTTACATAAAGCCAAATTTAACATGCTTAAAGCTCTTATCCACCAACTTCTACTTTATGCACACTCTGAGCTGTTCCCTTCGGGAACTCCAGAGTTGGAGATGTGGAGGCACATTTAGAAGGGTTGATTTCTCAGTTCAAATTTCCCTATAGCTGTTGGGCTCCAAGCACTGCCAAGGGCTGCCTCCTTCCATCCCTCTCCCAGCTAACCCTAACCCTAACCCTAATAGTAAAACTAACAATAACCCTAATGATAAACCTAAACCTAACTCTAACCCGAACCCTAATGGTAACCCTAACCCTCACCCTAGCCCTAGCCTTCACCCTCACCCTATCCCGAAGACCTAGCCTTGCTGAGCCCAGGTCCCAGTGCTGAACTGATGGCCAGCACCCTTGAGCTCAGAGTCCAGAGGGAAGGGCTGCCCTCACTACACTGGCATCGCAGCACGGAGGGTATGCTCAGAAGGATCCGCTCTGGGAACCAGTTATGCTTAGGTGTGTGTGTGCAGTGCGGGGTAGGACAGAGCAGTCAGTCATTCCTCCCTGGGACACTGGAGCTGGGCTCTTGATGAATAGGAGCTCCATGGGTAGAGAAGAAAGCAAGGCGGAAGGCCCATTGAGCCTTTAGGACACTTCCTTAAGTTGCCAGGTTGAGCTGGCCATGTGGACAGAAACACAGCCTGGGAGCCGGTCTACCTTCCCCAAATGTCCCCTCCCCAGAGCAGACCTAGGGACGCATGTGGCTACAGCAGGCTGTGGCTCACATCCCCTTGGCACCTCCAGGTGTTCTGCTCCTCTCAGTGACTGAGGCCAGCCCACCTGTCAAAACAAATAGCTATGAGGCCGGGGATATAGCTCAGTGGCACAGCACCTGCCTGGCAAGTGCGAGGTACTGAGTTCGATTCCCAGTACCAAAAAAAAAAAAAAAAGGCTGTGTCAAGCACAGGGGCCTGCACAGTGTCAGGGCACTATGGGCCACCACATCATGAGGGTCGAAACCCAGGAGGCTAGGAGTGGCCTTTGGTGACCTAGTGCTGGCAGAGGGCAGGGCATCTCCTCACTCTGTCTCCACACGAGGTCCCTAGGGAGCCGGGAAACAGCCCAGCGGCTCTGCAGGGACAGGGTCTTGGGGGTGGTTCGGCCTCTGCTTGGGCTCTTCACCTGGCAGGTGCAGTGTTCCAGGCCTGCCCCGACACCCCAGCTCTGGGGCCAGCCACAATCTCAGATGCGTTGGGTGTCAGGCCACACAGAGCCTGACCCTGGTGCCCGCCCCAGTCAGTGAGCCAGGGCTGGAGACCTGGCGGTCACCTATTGGCTACCTATTCTGTGTCCAGGGTCCATCAGTGTGGCCCAGGGCAGTGGTTTCCAAAGCTGGGTCCTCCATCGTGAGTGTCACCAGGGTACTTATTAGAGTGCGACAGGGACCCCAGGCTGCAACCCAGGTCCCCATAGAGCTGCACAGGGCAGCTCTACCCACCTGCCCCTGCTACCCTGGCTGCTGTGCTGTCCCTGAGCACTCGCCATGTCTCCCATGGTCCCACAGGGGTCCTGTGCTCACCCCACTCTCAAGCAGGGACATAGGCTGAGCCAGAGGCAACTGTCACATTTGCCGGGCTGCCACCCTGTGGATGTCCACGTGGTTGCAGCTCTGTGGATCTCCTTGGTCCCCAGGTTCATGGCCACCAGTGACCTGATGGCAGAGCTGCAGAAAGACTCCATCCAGCTGGATGAGGACAGCGAGCGCAAGGTTGTGAAGATGCTGCTTCGGCTCCTGGACGACAAGAATGGCGAGGTGCAGAACCTGGCTGTGAGGTGGTGAGTGTCATTGCAGGCTGGCAGGCCTACAGGAGGGCTGTGAGGGGTGGGGTACTCAAGGGGCCCTGCCCTCGGGGACAGCCTAAGAGAGGACCTGCTGGCACCTCCAGGGCGCTAGGGGGCTGGACAATGGTTCCAGCTGACTTCCTCCAAAAGTAGACCCTGAGCCAGGACTCAACTCCCAGTTGATTCGGGAGGTGGTGATCCCGGGAAATAGAGGAAGGGAGAGGAAGAAGACAGCCAGGTAAGGCCCTGTGGAAGACTTTTTTTGTTTTGTTTTTTCTAGTTTAGGCTGGCCTTGAATTCACTATGTAACCCAAGCTGGCCTCGAACTCACAGCAACCCTCCTGCCTCAGCCTCCTGAGTGCTGGGAAGACAGGCATGTGCCACCACGCCCAGCTGGAGGAATTGAGTTTTTAAATCCCCTGGGGACCTCGGGACAGGACAGGAAGCTAGGGTATGACTCCTCTGCCTATTTGGCATCCTGGCTGCTAGGATGGAGAGTTATTTGTTTTCTGTCTCCTCCAGCCAGAGAAAGCCACCAGGCAGGGCTGCAGCACTGGCTGCTGGAAAGTGATCAGGGCTGGGGACTGGGGTGGAGGGGCACACAAGAGTGAGGAGCTGGCACCTGCAGTTCGCACCTGAATGCACTCCAGCCTCTGAGAGCCGCTTACTAAGGGCAGAGGTCTCAACTGTAACTGCATATTAAAATCACCTGTGGATTTAAAACGTCCCACTGGGCCTGGTGTGGTGGCACACACCTGTGATTCTAGCACTCTGGGAGGCTGAGGCAGGAGGATAGCAAGTTGCCACTTAGTGAGACCCTGTATCAAAAAACAAAGGGCTGGGGATGTAGCTCAGCACAAAGGCCCTCGGTTCAATTCCTAGCACTAAAAATAAAAAGTCCCACCAGCCAGGGCACACCCGAAACCAGGTATTTCAGACTGCCCAAGGGTGGTGCCCAGTGGCAGCAGTGTACAGCAGCCTGGGAGCCAGGGAGTCTGGTGCAGCACTTTTTGGCAAAGCCGATGCCCCAGGACCAGGCTCTAACGTGTCGGCATGGGCGCATTGATGACCAGCACAAGTGTCCGTGCGGACTGGCCAGAACCACACATCCTCAGCTCCTTAGAAGCATGAGGACTGCAGGGCAGGGCCCACAGGGCCATCACATGCCATGCTGGGTGCAGGATGAGGCGTGGGCAGAGCACAGAGTCCCCATTGAGTGGGACCCTTTCCTCCAACCGTGTGACCCTGGAGCACAGGGTCCAGGAGCAGCTGACTCAGGTGCCTCCCTCCTGCCCAGCCTGGGTCCGCTGGTGGGCAAGGTGAAGGAGTGCCAGGTGGAGACCATCGTGGATGCCCTCTGTGCCAACATGCGGTCCGACAAGGAGCAGCTCCGGGACATTGCTGGCATCGGCCTCAAGACTGTGCTCTCGGAGCTGCCCCCCACAGCCACAGGTACTCAGACCCAGATCAATTTAAATCCGTGGCTCTGTGTCTGCTAGGAATGCTTTTAGCTGTGTAGAATGGCAGCTTGAAATAGCAACATGAGATGGGCAGTGTGGTGCACGCCTGTAATCCCAGCACTCTGGAGGCTGAGGCAGGAGGATCACTATGAGGTCAAGGCCAGCCCGGGCTACAATAGCAAGACCCTGTCACAGAGAGAGAGAAAAAAAAAAGCAACATGATCTCTGGAGGGATTAGCCACTCCATTTTTTTTTAATGTGGGTACCAGGAGTCGAACTCATGACCTCGCACTTGCCAGCAGGTGCTTGTGCCACTGAGTGATATCACCGGCCCTTTTTTTTCTTTTATGTGGGTACCAGGAGTCGAACTCAGGACCTCACGCTTGCCAGGCAGGTGCTTATGCCTCTGAGCTATCTCACTGGGCCGCCACTCCATTTTTTATAGCAATTCACTTAACAGCTCAATATTAATAGCCTGAGGTCCAAGCTCACCTCTCCTCCCCTTTATAAGACAAGAGCACACTACCCCCCAGCCCCCAGAAGACTCCCATACTCCTGGCCTTGTGGGAGGCCAGTGAAGCATGAAGCTTTCCCACCGCCCAGTGGAAGGGGACAAGGAGGAAGGGCCAGGGCAGGACCAAGGCAACTGCTCCGTCATCCCATGCCAGCTCCCCTGGCTCTCTTCTTTGTCTGGTCAGATTCTGGGTCATACCTGGGGCCACCAGAGTCCCCCTGCTTGGATTTGCAAGATTCCTGGAAGTATGCGGTTTGGGAAAACAGCTGGAGGGGGAGGCCAGAGAGATGGAAGGTGCCTCTCTCCCAGCTCAGGTCCTCACCGGTCCACCTTGTGCCGGGTGCAGGCTCCGGGCTGGCCACCAATGTGTGCCGGAAGGTCACGGGCCAGCTCACCAGTGCCATCGCCCAGCAGGAGGATGTGGCCGTGCAGCTGGAGGCCCTGGACATCCTGTCAGACATGCTGAGCAGGTGAGGGGGCAGGGATTTGGATGCACACAGCCAGTGCCTCCCAGGGGCACCTTATCCCTCAACCACCCTGCCAGGAAACGCTCCACGGTTGCCTCTGAACTCGCTTTGGGAGGTGGTGTGAGCAGCCCAAGGTCACACCATCAGCAAAACCTCCCACCCTGAGCATCTGCTCAGTAGACCATGGATCTGGGATTGGCAGAGGCAGGGACTCAGGGTGATACTAGCTTTCCCGCCAGTGGGGAGGGGGGACAGAGTGGTGTGGTGGGTAGTGCCACAGCAGAAGCAGGTGACCTGCAGCACCTTGACCATGACCTCCTGGGCACGGTCACAGGGCATTGCCCTGTCACTAGCAGGTGGAGAGAGAAACACACAAGTGAGCCCAGGAGAGAGAGGTCTGGGCTCAGCCTCAGGAGGGACGACCGTGCCCAAGGCTAAGGGAGGGGACAGAGCTGTGAGGCCCACAGAGGCGGCCACCCGGGCTCTGAGCCTCTCAAGCCCAGGGCTCAGAGTACCAAGAGGGCAGAGGCGAGATCCGGGCACCTAGCTATCAGGCCCCAGGACCCTGGCGGGGAGCACGGGTGGGCGGGCACTGACGCGCCGGCCTCCAGCAGGCTGGGCGCGCCGCTGGGCTCCTTCCACGTCAGCCTGCTGCACTGCCTGCTGCCCCAGCTAAGCAGCCCGCGCCTGGCCGTGCGCAAGCGAGCGGTCCTTGCTCTCGGACACCTGGCGGCCACCTGCAGCGCCGACCTCTTCGCGGAGCTCGCCAACCACCTGCTGGAGCGGCTGCCCGGCCCGCGCGCGCCCACCAGCCCCGCCGCGCTCCGCACACTGGTGCAGTGCGTGGGCAGCGTGGGCCGCTCGGCCGGACACAGGCTCGGTGAGGGACGGGGTCGGACGAGGCCACCAGGGAGGGAAGGGCCGAGCCCGCTGGTTGCCTGGGTCGGGCTCCGGGGCGGGGCCGGGGAGCGAGAGGTGGGGCAGGCTGTGGGGGGAGGGGAGGGGAGGGGCCACTGGGGGAGGGATGGAAGATAAGAGCGGCTCTGGATCAGTGCTTGGGCGGGTCTAAGAGTGTTGCGGAGAGGCGGGGCCCAGCACAAGTCTCACACTGACCTTGATCCCTGCCTCGAGGCGGGAAGGGTGCAGATCCATCACTTCTGTGGCCTGGGAGGCTCGCACATAACTCATTACAAAAGCCGCTGGATCTTTAAATAAAATAGATTCAGCCCGCCTACTTTGACAGACACCTTAATAACAACCTGTGAGCCACGTTTGGGTTTTCTTAAACTTTATTTGGGAATACTGCACCTAAAATTAGCCCCCTATTTAGTGTACATTCAGTGCACTTTGCCCTTCGCACGCCCTTATGAAACTCTCACCACAGTCCTGTCAAAGCGTCCCACTCACCCAAGCGTCCCGTGTTCCCTTGCAGCTCAGCCCTTCCTCCCCTGGCCGGCGTGCTGAGTGCTGGTTGTGAGTGTGAGGACTGCCCCCTGCTGGGCACACTCAGACCCCAACCTCAGCCAACCCGTAGGCAACCATTACCAGGAAAAAGGCTGGAAGGCTGGGACAGGGTTCAGGGGGCTGAGCGTGAGACTCTGGAGTCCCAGAGGCCCAAAGTAGAGACCACAGAGAGTGCTGGGGTCTCCGTGTCGGTGTGCTCCTGCCGCCGCCCCCCGTGCATCAGGGAAGGACACAGGTGGGACCCCAGCTCCTTTCTCCTCCCCTTCCCCATCTGGGGGCCTAGGAGCCAGTGCAGGAGAGGGGCTGAAGCCACAGAGAGAGGTTCCATGGCAGAGGTGCTTATCAATGCCTAAGCTCCCTGTCACCTGTCTTCACTGTCTTCACAGAATTTAGACTTGGGGCTGTGGCTGTAGCTCAGTGGTCCAGCGCTGACCCAGCCCCGAAAAATAGATCAGTAGATGAGTCAGGGAGGCCTAAGCCCATGCTCCATGTCCCATGGCACATGGGTGGCATCAGGGCTGGACCTGCATCTGCTGCCAGAGCCTCTGTGCTGAGTCAGCTGTGGTCAGGCTGGCAGGGATGGGGGCCACTGGGAGGGCCGAGGGCTGCAGGGGCTGAGGCCCATGAGCTGGGGACTCCGGAGAGTGTCGCACCCGGCCCACGCCCTTCCTGGCCTGCAGGGCCCCACCTGAACCGCCTGGTGCCGCTGCTGGAGGAGTTCTGTGGCCTGGAGGACGATGAGCTCCGAGAGTCTTGCCTGCAGGCCTGTGAGGCTTTCCTGAGGAAGTAGGTGCCCCAGGCACTGGAGGACAGGGCGTGGGGGAGAGCAGCACCCCTGCCCTGCCTGGCCCAGCAGAGCCTCCTCTGCCCTCCCACAGGTGCCCCAAGGAGATGGGGCCCCATGTGCCCAGTGTGACCAGGCTTTGCCTCCGGTATCTGAAGCACGACCCCAACTACAATTACAACAGTGACGAGGACGAGGAGCAGATGGAGACAGAGGACAGTGAGTCCAGTGAGCAAGGTGAGTGAGGACCGTCACAACGGTGGAGGGGGTGGCAGGCCCAGCCTTCCAGGAATCCCCCAGCCAAAGACAAGGCCCCATCAGGGTCATCGGATGCCAGCCTCCCTTGCTGCTCAGGCCACAGCACAAATTGGTGCCACAGCCTCAGGGTCCAAGGCTTCCCCATCCGCGTCTGCATCCACATGTTCAACCACCTGCAGGGTGAAAGTGCTCCAGATTTGTTTGTCTGTACCGAACATGTACAGGCTTTTTTCTGTCATTGTTTCCTAAATAATATAGTATAATGACTATATCTGTGGCATTACACTGTAGTAGGCATTACATGAGAGGTATGATTGAAACACACAGTGAATGTTTAAATTTAAAATTTTTATTACAGTAAAAGTCACACCACAATGAATCCCCTTCAAAACCCTCCCCCTCACTTTAAACACGCTGATCTCATCATCCTCAACACTTTCTGAAGCGGTTCTGGAAGTCCCTCTTCCGTGAGTATCTTCAGTTTGCTGTTGTGGCTGCCTCGATATCCTGAATTGATTCAAAACATTGACCATTCATGGTCATTTTTACTTTGGGGAAGAACCAGAGGTCATACGGTGCCAGACCCGGTGGATAAAGAGGATGAGGACACAGTGTAATATTTTACAAGCCTGCCTTTCTGTTGGATGGCACTCGGCAGCAGCATTCACCGTTTTTTGGTTCCCACCTAGTAAAGACATCCACAAAAGGAGACTTCCAGAACTGCTTTGGAAAGTGGCACGGAGGATGAGATAAGTGTGTTTGAAGTGAGGGGGAGTATCTTAAGGGAGGTTGATGACAACATGTCTTTTACTGTAATACATTTTTTGAAAATTTAAACATTCACCATGTTTTAGGATGACACCTCATAACTCAATTTAGAGGAGCCTTATTCAGGAGGATGTGCATGGATTATTTGCAGACATTAAGCGATTTTACAGAAAGGCCTTGAGCTCTTCAGATTTTGTTATGCGAGGGGTCCAGGAACCAGTCCCTGGGGCTACCGAGGATGACTGTCACCACTATCACTTGGTGTGCTGGGCTCTCTCATTCCATGCTCCGCACAATGGCTGAGCGCCTCTTGTGATTATCCCTGTGTCCCAGACCAGGAATGCATGCTACGAAGAGATTTGCCTGTGATGGCACGGCTGGGCAGTGGCATCGCTGGGACTTGAAGCCAGCTCTGGCTGCCACCTCTGAACCCTTGTATTCATGGCTTTCAAGAGATGGTGCTTTTAACCCAGGAGAGGGATGCACTATGGGGGATAAGTGGGCATGACAGGGGAGAGTCGGGATGGGGATGGACATGGCTTCTTCCCTCTGGTGCTGTGGTCCTCTCTGTCACTCATACAGGTGTCAGAGCAGAGATGCCCCAGGCCTGGAAGACAGGGTACAGGTGGGGACAGGGATTTAGGGCCTCATGATAGGAGATGAGAGTGGGTGGGCAGCTGGAGCCATGGATGTCCAGCCAGGGAGTGTGGATGTTTTCTTGCCAGTCATAGGGAGCTATGGACATTTCTTCTAGGGTGACATAGGGTGGAGGGAATGGCCCGCTGTGACTCATCCAGATTTGTGTGCCCTGAGTCTTCATCATCATAGTGGCCAACAGTGCTCCTCGGTGTTATGTGTGTCCCCAGGTGATGTGGGTGGGCTTTCTTGGTCTGCATCTCAGTGCTGCAGTCTTAGCTGTATGCCCTGAGCAGACATCTTGCCCTCTCTGAGCCCCATCTTGCCATCTATGAAGTGGGCCCTGCAGCACCTTCCTTTCTGAGGTGCTCTTGCCTCTCAGGGGAGCTTTAGAGTAGAAAGCCACACAAAGCCAGGCATGGTGGCACTTGCCTGTCATCCCAGCACTTGGGAGGCTAAGGCAGGAGGATTGCCATGAATTCAAGGCCATCCAGAGCTACATAGTGAGTCCAAGGCCAGACTGGACTACACAGTGAGATCCTGTCTTAATTAAACAACAAACAAACAAACAAACAAACAAACAAAAAAACACAAGACATGGCTTTTTTTTGTTAGCACTTCTTGGAAGCAGTGTGCTGTGAGGTTGGGGTGCCTGGTACCACCCCAGCACACAGTTAAGGTCTGTGCCAAGGGAGTGTAAGTACAGATGTAAGCTATCCCCCGCCCCCCAAGCCACAGACCTCGTGTCTCCTTCCCGCCAGAGACTGAGGATGAGTACAGCGATGATGAAGACATGAGCTGGAAGGTACGACGGGCGGCGGCCAAGTGCTTGGCAGCCCTGCTGGGCTCACGGCCCGACCTGCTGCCCGACCTGCACCACAGCCTGGCACCCGCACTCGTGCACAGATTCCGCGAGCGAGAGGACAATGTCAAGGCCGACGTGTTTGCCGCCTACATCATGCTGCTGCGGCAGATTCGGCCACCTCAGGGCTGGCTGGAGGCAGTGGAGGAGCCCACTGCCACAGGCAGCAGCCTCCAGGTGCTGCGAGGACAGGTGGGCTGGTTGCTGTCTCCTCTGTCCCTTGGCCTGGCCCCCTTCCTGTCCTCCCCTCACCCACTAACCTGTGCCACCTCTGTGCAGGCCACAGTCTTGGGGACAGTGGACTAGGTGTGGGATGGTCTCACTTCACTTGACAGCAAGCAGAAGTCCCAGGAGCAGACAACAGCAGCCAGGGCACAGATGAAAAAGCTCACATCCATGAAAATGGTCATTATGGGGCAAGGTGGGGGCAACAGGAGGACCTTGCAGCTGTCCAGGGACAAGAGATGGCACTTGGGCCTGGTGGTGGTGGCGGGATGGAGGAAGTGGGTTTCAGGTGGAATTGTGGGCCTTGCTGGTGGGCTGGATTGTCCCCAAGATAGACAGGGTCACATGATTTCCTGCTTCTGGTGACAGCGGGAAGTGGGGTTCCCTGGGGTGGGACACATCGAGACTGCACAGTTATGTCTGAGGTCCTCACAAGAGGCCGTAACAAAATAACAAAGGCTGGGTGCTTCATGGAGGAAATGGCTCAGTTCAGCTCAGGGTTTGGAGACAGATGTCCAAGCAGCCTCGTGTGGCTCTGGTGAGGACTCGCTGGCCACATCACACTGTGGTGATGGCAATGAGGCCAGAATGTGTACAGGAGGGAGGCCAAATGGGGAGACCTGAGTCAGAGTGCGGGGTGGCCCAGGCTTGCTGAGAACTGCTCAGCATCTCCCAGCAACACCCCACGGCTCCCGGAGCTCCACCATCCAGGTCCCAGAACCTCCCACACCCTGCACAGGGCCAAACAGCACCCAGGAGCCTTGGGGGACATGAAGGGTGACACAAATCCATGTCGAACTGCTATAGGTGCAGATTGGGTGTCCTGGGTCTCAGATTCAAAAGGATGCTGGGGGAGAGAATCGAGCTAACGAGGGGACAAGGTGTGGTGGGACTGGCCAGGCCCCTGCCACCCGGCACAAGGGTAGCAGTGACAGCCAGACTGCCTGGGTGACCTGGGCCTATCCCTTTGTCTCTGTACCTGTAAGCTGGGTGCTGGAATTCCTATCCAGGTGTCCTAATCAGGTGCCCCACTCGGAAGGAGTGCTCGGAGCATCCTCCCTGGGGATATCTGGGCAAGCTCCTGAGTGCAGGGATTCCCTGGCTGCCCCCCAGGTGTCCCACCTGCTCACAGGTGTCCCTGGGTGGCCCCAATCTCCCCTCCCGTCCACAGGTGCCCCTGGTGATCAAGGCCCTGCAGCGGCAGCTGAAAGACCGCAGTGCCCGGGTGCGCCAGGGCTGCTTCAGCCTCCTGGCAGAGCTGGCAGGCATCCTCCCAGGGAGCCTGGCGGAGTACATGCCCGTGTTGGTGTCAGGTGAGCCAGGCCACTGGGGTCAGCTGTCCAGGAAGCCCGGGCCCCATGCCAGGCTGATACAGGCCCCTCCCTGGTTCGCCCTACG
This sequence comes from Erethizon dorsatum, assembly GCA_028451465.1. Taxonomy (NCBI): domain Eukaryota; kingdom Metazoa; phylum Chordata; class Mammalia; order Rodentia; family Erethizontidae; genus Erethizon; species Erethizon dorsatum. The sequence continues at coordinate 37,847,820 of CM051831.1, forward strand.
CTGGCCACTGGCCAAGCAGTGAGCACTTGGAAACATCTACCTCAGGGATGAGGTGCTTTGGTTTAGCACCTCAGGGGGCCATCCCAGGCAGGCCCCCAGCCCTGTGATCTTATCTCCACCCCACAGGCATTGTCTTCTCACTGGCTGACCGCTCCAGCTCCTCCACCATCCGGATGGATGCCCTGAACTTCCTGCAGGGGCTGCTGGGCACAGAGCCCGCTGAGGCCTTCCACCCCCACCTGCCCATCCTCCTGCCGCCGGTGATGGCCTGTGTGGCCGACCCTTTCTATAAGATTGCGGCTGAGGCCCTGCTGGTGCTCCAGGAGCTGGTGCGTGCCCTGTGGCCGCTGGGCAAGCCTTGGGTGCTGGACCCCGCACCCTACGTGGCAGAGATGTCTGAGGCCACGCTGGTACGGCTCCGTGCCACCGACCTGGACCAGGAGGTGAAGGAGCGGGCCATATCCTGTGTGGGCCACCTTGTTGGCCACCTGGGCAACCAGCTTGGGGACACCTTGCAGCCCATGCTCTTGCTCCTCCTTGACCGCCTGCGAAATGAGATCACCCGGCTGCCTGCCATCAAGGCGCTGACACTGGTGGCTGCATCCCCATTGCAGCTTGACCTGCGACCCATCGTTGCCGAGGTACTGCCCATTCTGGCTTCATTCTTGCGCAAGAACCAGCGGGCATTGAGGCTAGCTACGCTGGCCGCTCTGGATGCCCTGGCCCAGGGTCAGGGCCGTGGCCTCCCACCATCTGCTGTACGGACCGTGCTGGCCGAGCTGCCTGCACTGGTCAGCGAGAGCGACATGCATGTGGCCCAGCTGGCCGTGGACTTCCTGGCCACTGTGACCCCAGCCCAGCCAGCCTGCCTGGTGGAAGTCAGTGGCACCGTGCTGGCTGAGCTGTTGCAGCTGCTGCGATCTCCACTGCTGCCAGCCAGCGTGCTGGGGGCTGCTGAAGGCTTCCTGCAGGCATTGGTGGGGACCTGCCCCCCGTGCGTGGCCTATGCTGAGCTCCTCAGTCTGCTCACAGCGCCTGTATATGAGCAGGCCGGGGATGGCGGGCCAGCCCTGCACAAGCAGGTGTTCCACTCACTGGCCCGCTGTGTGGCTGCCCTGTCGGCTGCCTGTCCCCAGGAGGCAGCAGGCACAGCCAACCGCCTGGTCAGGGACGCCAGGTCACCGCACTCCAGCACAGGGGTCAAGGTGCTTGCCTTCCTGTCACTGGCTGAGGTGGGACAGGTGGCTGGGCCAGGCCCCCAGCGCGAACTGAAGGCTGTGCTGCTGGAAGCCCTGGGCTCGCCTAGTGAGGATGTGCGGGCCGCAGCCTCCTATGCGCTGGGCCGTGTAGGTGCCGGGAACCTGCCTGACTTCCTGCCCTTCCTGCTGGCTCAGATTGAGGCTGAGCCGCGGCGCCAGTACCTGCTGCTGCAGGCACTTCGGGAAGCGCTGGGGGCCGCACCACCTGACGGCCTGAAGCCCTATGCTGAGGACATCTGGGCGCTGCTCTTCCAGCACTGTGAGGGCGCCGAGGAGGGCACCCGGGGCGTGGTGGCCGAGTGCATCGGGAAGCTGGTGCTCGTGAACCCCCCATTCCTCCTGCCCCGCTTGCAGAAGCAGCTTACGGCAGGTAGGCACAGCCCGCAGTGGCCCAGCACTGTCAGCTGCTTCCAGTCCCTGGGCGTGAGTGTTACAGTGTCCACACATCTAGGTAAAGGGGCCTCTGCAGTAGAGGGGACAAAGTCCTGCTGTGTCCCTGCCACAAACACAGCCAGCCGTCTGTATCCAAGATCCTGATTTGTTGATCCCACTGCTGTGTGAGGCGCTGTGTGTGAGAAGCCGGTGCCATAGTGGTGAACAGAATTTCCCAATGGTCAAGGAACTGATAAAAGTTAGGTGTTTATTCTGCGCTGCAAGAGAGCAGTGGGCGGATCCAACAGGACTGCGTGATCGGGGAGAGGCTGAGATTTTCATATTCGATTTTAACGTGAGGAGGGCTTTGGAACTGTCATCCCAGGAACACCGTCATCAGGTCACGGTTGCCCTTGTCATAGTTCTCAGGTCTGAGGGGCAGCCAGGTGTGGTTTGAAGACTAAGTGATGTTTTCTTCACTAGGGTTTGGTGCTCCTCATGTTAAAAAAAACAAAACAAAACGAAACAGTTGTTCCAAGTAGAATTAATTAACAAATGTGTATAGGCTACTTAGGGTTAGTGATCCAGGGGGTCAGAATTATATATGTATTTGTAGTTGAAAGGAAGCTTTGACCTGCTATTGGGAGAGGGGAGGAAATGGTATTCCATAAGATGTGACAAGTGGTTGGACCCGAGGGATGCGCAGTTCTTGAGTGCAGCGTACAAGGTGAAAAATTATTTTTTTAAGGTGGAAAGTTAATATTCTTTAAAAAAAAAAGTATTCTACTACAGCCTCACCACTCAGCTGCAGTTCAGCCTTTAAAGAAACAGTGATAAAATAACCATGAATCCCCATGCTGACCAACCTCAATTGAAATATTCAGGAAAAAAATTGTGTCTGGCCAGGCGTGGTGGTGCATGCCTGTAATCCCGGCACTAGAAAGGCTGAGCCAGGGTCGCTGTGAGTTCAAGGGCAGCCTGGGCTACACAGTGAGTTCAAGGGCAGCCTGGACTACATAGCGAGATCCTGTCTCAAAAAATTGAATCTGTACCAAACACATTCGGTTTCTCTCGTCTTCATTCCCTATTTTCAGCTGCTGACACTCACGTATCAACACCCATCTACATGTGATTGACAGCGCACTGGAGGGTGTGCTATGATGTTACTCCATATATAGATGGGCCCTGAGTATTGCTGGGTTAAGTAAATGCGGAGGGCCCTGGAGCCATCCCCTGAGGGTCCCATGGGTCAGCCCTACAGCTAAACGCGAATGCCATTGTCATTGTCCTCAGTGAGGACGGCAGCTGAGTGCTACAGCCAAGGTCAATCACTGCAGCTCTCAAGCTGGAGGCCAAGGCTGGTGGAGGGGCAGCACTCTGGGGTCAGCCTGCACCTTGCCAGGTGTCAGTGTGGCCTGGGATTTTGGGACGCACCATGGGGTCTGGAGAGGGCCGGGCAAGGGCAGCCATGCGGTGTTGTTACAGAGGGCACATGGTTGGGGTATTCAGCCATCCCCAGGGAGAAGAAGCAGGTGGGCTGGAGCTCTCAGGCCCTGAAAGCTGCTGAGAACAGAGGCCCAGGCTTCAGGCATGGCTACAGGCCCCCAGCAGGACCAGGGCTATGCTGCTGGACACAGACGGGCACAGTGTATGGCACCTAATAGATGCTGGGTAAATCAAAGCTTCCTGAGGGCACCATGGTTGCTGTCCAGGCCCGCACAGGTTTCAGGCTTCGCAAGGTGCAGTTGTCTGATCCTTGTCATGCTGCGGATGATGTTGTGGGTCCCATAGCACAGGGAGGCCCCAGAACTAGGGTCTTGGGATGAGGCGGGGCTCTGCTTCTCCTGGGCACTGATTCCTGGCTGTCCTGTGCCCACTGCAAGCAAGATGCCAGCCACCTCGCCTTTCCACCTCTGCCCCTAGAGGCCCAGAGGCAGGGCAGGTGGACCATCCAGCAGGCACCAGACTACTGTGTCTCTGTCTACAACGCCCTGCACCCTGGCCTCATCCCTGCTCCCTGCTTATGTTTGTCCTGGGCTCCGTTTTATTTTCCATTCACTGGATCTCTGTGTGCAACTCAGAGCAACTGAGAGACACGCGAGGCTCCCCGTCATTAAGGGGTTGTATGTCCCTCCCATCCTTAAGCTCCCCTGCCCAGAGCAGCAAAGCAGACAGAAGCAAGCTCATCCCCAGGCGGGGCTGGGCTGAGATCTGCTGGACACCCTGTGCCCAGCCAACCTGAGCACACAGCAAGCCCAGAGGAGGAGGGCAAAGGGGAGGGGCCCTGGGTCTGCTGTGTGGCCTCAGATGTGAATTGGCCCTCTCTGAGTCTCTCATCCTCCAGTGTAAAATACAGAGGAATAACACTTTAGATTGTTTAAATAAATATATTGTTACTAAGTCAGCAGAAGATCATAACAATTAATTCATAATGCATCTGAAAAATATAATGCAGTCTCCATATTCCAAACGAAGGTCTCAGAGTGGCCCTGCCTTGGTCATCGGGGTCTGTGCAAATCCATCCTATTGTCCCCTGTGGCTGAGCACTTCAGACAGAATTGGGGAAGGAAAATGAGAGTATGGATTCCCAGAGAGCAGAGTGGGTTCCTAGGCAGGGAAGGAGCACTTCCATTTCTAAGGCACAGAGTAGGACAAGTCCCAGATCCCAACCCTTAATCATAAAGCCAAACCACTAACCCTGAACCTGCACTAACCCCTAACCCTAGCCCTAACCCTGCCCTAACAAAAACCCCTAACTCTAATCCTAACCCTACCCTAACTCTAACCCTAACCCTAACTCTATCCCCAAACCCCTAACCCTAACTCTTAACTAACCCTATCCTTAACCCTAATATTAACCCTAACTAACCCCATCACTAACTTTAAACCCTAATCCCTAACTCTAACCCCTAACCCTAACCCTAAACCCACTGCTCCCTGAGCCATCTCCGCCCCACAGGTCAGCCACACACCCGGAGCACTGTCATCACAGCAGTCAAGTTCCTCATCTCTGACCAGCCGCACCCAGTCGACCCCCTTCTGAAGACTTTCATTGGTGGGTGCCCTGCCCTGCCGCTTTCCTGTTCTCCAGCCCTCAAGCTGCTCCCAGGGTCCCTCAAATGGCAGCTGCAGCACAGGGTGGGCAGCGGGCCAGCCATGAAGTGCTGGGCAGGCCCGGCAGGCCCTTCTCACCACTGAGCCTCCATCTCCTCATCCATCCAATGGGCACAAGAAACTCCTGGGAGGGTCGCCATGGAGACCCCTGGGGCTTCACGGGGGATGGGGTGTGCTACATGAACAACAGGCCCTTGGAAGTAGAAAACCCACTGAACCTAGGCTCCTGAGGGTCTACGGCATGCTTTCCCCCTGGAGACTGCAGCCTGTGGGCTGTCACTGGCTTCCCAGGAGCCTATGCCTCTGCAGCCTCACAGGCAGCCCCAGCAGGGACACCAAGCTGTGGTGCTCCCTGGCTGACATTTGAATCCTGGCCCTGCCATTCTCTGGCTCCACAAGTCTGGACGGTAATCTCCACCTTAGTTGTAAAAGCTGGATGCTGGTCACCTGCTGGGGGGCTGTGGGAGTCTGGAGGTCAGTCCGGCAGATGTGACCCAGCCTGTATTGAAAGTCATGTCCTGCAGCCTTGGCAGTGTGGCCAGTGGCAGCTTTACTGATGTCCTGACCCTCTCTCCCCATCTTGACCAAGCTGCCCAGCGCTGGCACCCCAGTGTTCCCAGTGGGTGTTCCAGGCTGCCTTAATGTGTTGTTGCTTGTTCATTTTGTTATGTTTTGTTTTTTGAGACAGGATCTCACTATGTAGTCTAGGCTGTCCTCAAACTTGTGGCAGTCCTCCTACCTCAGCCTCCCAAAGTGCTGGGGTGACAGGCGTGTGACACCATGCCTGTCTAACTGCTCCTGTCCTTCCTCTGAGCCAGGAATTCTGCTCTGTGCTTTATAGACAGCACCACGTCCTGAATCCTAAACATAGTCTTACCATGTAGATGTTGTGATTCTCCCCATTTTATGGATGAGAACACTGAGGCTCTGCACAGCCCATGGTCATGTGGGGAAGTGTGATTGCAAGCTGGGCATCCTGGACTCTGAGGGCTTTGAATGTGACTGCACCAGGCACAGAGCAGCTGTGGGAAGGATGGGTGCCGGTGCAGCAGGGCAAGTTGGTTCCTGCTGTGCTTCTCAGCCTCTTTGTCCCACAGGGGAGTTCATGGAGAGCCTGCGGGACCCAGACCTGAGTGTGCGCCGTGCCACGCTGGCCTTCTTCAACTCAGCCGTGCACAACAAGCCCTCGCTGGTTCGGGACCTGCTGGATGCCATCCTGCCACTCCTCTACCAGGAGACCAAGGTCCGCCGGGACCTCATCCGAGAGGTGCGGGCACTTGGGGCAGGTCCTGCCACCTCATCCCAGCTGCATGCCCCAGCCAGGGAACCCCTCCAAACCTCAGTCTCTTCTGAGGACATTGTGGAGGAAACAATTCTGTCTGCATCTGAATTAGTCACTTCCCTCTCTCTGGGACACAATACCCGACCCCACAATTTAAGGAGAGTTTTAATGTGCTCACAGTTTCAGGGATGCGGTCCATGGCCAGCTGCTCCAAGGCAGGAACATCATGGCGGCAGGGCCAGGGAGAAGGGTATGCCTAGTTCACTACAGCCAAGAAGCAGAGGAGAGAACAGCACCAGAGGGGAAGGTGCAGGGACCCCAAGGAAGCTGGGTGTGGTGGTGTACACCTGTATTCTCAGCACTCTGGGAGGCTGAGGCAAGAGGATTGCAAGTTTGAGCCCAGCCTGGGTTCCACCCCCAGGGCTCCCCAAAAATGCTGTGACTTGTCAAGCCCTGAGCATTGTTCTGTTGTCACTGTCAGTACTGCAACCCTGCGAGGGAAAGGGCGCTGCAGGCCAAGCAAAGGCTGGGAGGCCTACACATGCATAGGCCACCCAGGCAGATGTGTGTTGACAGAGGTGTCCCTGCCCTGGCTGTGTCCCTAGCCCCATGGTCCCCCATAGGTGGAGATGGGGCCCTTTAAGCATACGGTGGACGACGGGCTCGATGTGCGCAAGGCGGCCTTCGAGTGCATGTACTCCCTGCTCGAGAGCTGCCTGGGCCAGCTGGACGTGAGCGAGTTCCTGAGCCATGTGGAGGACGGGCTGAAGGACCACTACGACATCCGGGTAGGACGCTGAACCGGCCTGGCCTGCCCCCTCCCTTCCTGGGCCAGCCGGCCCTGTCCTGTCCCTTGGTGCAGGCACAGAGCCTGGGTCACGCACAGTGCTGCTCTGCGCAGCTCACTGGGGTCACCAGAAATCAGTGGCCCAAGAGTTGCAGTCGTGGCAGTGGTGGTGGTGGGGTCGCCACCCTGAGGATGAAACCTGGCTCTGGAGGTTGAGGCCATTTTCTTACCTGTAGGGTGAGGCTGGGAGAGGGCAACAATGGAAAGATTGAGGTTCCTTTATTTCTTTTACATTTCACACTTTATCCACCCATGTAATAGGCATTGGTGCTTTTCAAAGTGGCGGGGCTTGAACCCAGGGCCTGGCGCATGATAGGCAATCATTGTACCACTGAGCTACACCCTAGCCCCTGTGTTGATTTTTTAATATGGTAAATACACATGATGGTGCCGGGTGTAATGGTGCACACCTGCAATCCCAGCACTCAGGAGGCTGAGGCAGGAGGATTGCTGTGAGTCCCTGCCTCAGAAAACAAACAAATAAACAATATATATATTGCGAATGTTACCATTCTAACCTTTTGTTGACACTGGGGTCGGACCACCTGGAGCACGCAAAGCAGTCCACATGAGGCACTCACCAGCCCCATTTAGCTACATTAAGCCCCTTTACTCCCTCCTGGCAGATGCTGACCTTCATATTGCTGGCTCGGCTGGCGACACTGTGCCCAGCACCCGTGCTGCAGAGGGTGGACCGGCTTATTGAGCCACTGCGGGCCACCTGCACCGCCAAGGTAAAGCCCAGGGTTGCCCTAGTGCCCAGGGTGTGGTGCCTGCAGTCACCCTGCTGAGGACACCATGCACTGTGGTGGCCGGTGAGAGGCTCCTTGTCCTTTGCCGCCCACCCTGGGACAGGGGCTTGGCAGTGATGCTGCCAGTTGGGGCTGCACCTTCTCTAGGTGGAACAGTGTTGAGCATCTTCTGGGTGTAGCCGTGGGTGAGGCCTGAAGGAGAGGACATAGGACACTGAGGTCTCTGTTCTGCCTGCTCACATCCTAGCTGGGACCTGGCTGAGGCTCTTGTGACCTACTGGCTGATCCAGGGCAGCACTGCTGTAGTCTCCAGGCCTCCAGGCTACAGAGGGTGGGGGCTCGGGGGCAGACCTGGCCTGTGAAGGAGCCAGCCTGAATTTTGAAAGGGTAGGAATTCTCCAAAAAGAGGCTCAGTTGTCTGGTTTGGTTTGGTTTTTGTGGTGCTGGGGCTTGAACCCAGGGGCTCCCCCAGCTATACCCCCAGCCCTTTTTAAAATTTTGAGACAGACTTTCACTAGATTGCCCAGATGGGACTCAAATTTGACCCCTCCTGCCTCAGCCTTCCAGGTGCTGAGATCATAAGCATGTGCCACCTGCCCAGCAGAACTGAGTATTTTAGATTGGAGTGTGAAAAGGAAGGGTACCCAGGGCAGTGATTTTCAAGTAATATCTTTTCTTTTAAAAATGCCCTATGTGGTTAAAACAGATTAAAAATAGTAACTCACTGAGACCCACTTAAACTTGTAAGTTTAAATATTTAACCTATGCCCAGTGCCAGGTCGAACCATGAACTGATTCTGCAGGGCCGCTGCAGTCTTGCTGGTTTCAGTGCCAATCCATTCTGCTCTCTAGAGCTGGGCGACACTGAGGAGTCCCTGGTTCCAGAACAGTAGCTGCAGGGCCTCGAGTGCTAGAAGGTGGCGTGCTGGGCCCAGATGGCAAGGGAAACTGCGTCCTGGGGTCCTGGGCGCCACACAGAAGACTTTAGTGGGCCACTGGGTACTGCTTGCCAGCACTGTGGAGACAGCTCCCTCCCTTATCCCCAGTTCTGAAATCTACAAAGCTTGGAAAACCAGAAGCTTCTGAGTGACTTCCTTGGCATAAGGCTCAAGTGAGACCGTTTACTGTTCATGACTTTAATTTCCTCTTATTGTAAGTCACATAGGCTAGGAGTGGTGGTGCATGCCTGTAATCGCAGCACCCTGGAGGCTGAGGCAGCAGGATCACCATGAGTTTGAAGGCAGCCTAGGCTACATAGTGAGTTTGAGGCCAGCCTGCAATACATAGTAAGACCCTATCTGAAAAAAACAAAAAGGGGAAGAAGAGGAAGAAGAGGAAGAGGAAGAAGAGAAAGAAAAAGGAGGAGCAGGAGAAAGAGGAGAAGACGAAAAGAAAAACAAGTTCATATAGTTTGTGGGGAAACTATTAATGTTGATTTTCGGGTGCTGTGCCAGACCCCACCAGGAATGTTACCTGCACAGTGGTCCCTTCTAAGCCCCAACCCCAAATCCTGGATTACACGTGGCCCCAGGGGCTCGCAGAAGGGGTGTGGATGTGTGTGCATCACTCAGTGCTCACAGCAGCTCTGCAGAGGGACCTAGCTTGCGGGCACAGCCATCTGAGCCCAGGACTTTCTGGCCCAATGCCCTGCTCTTACCCACTGCGTGGAGTGGGGCAGATGAGCCCGGCTAAGGGTGTTGCACTTTACTCCACAGCATGGAAAAGTACCTGGCACTTGCACAAGGGTAGACCTGTGGGAGGGGGCTGGGAAGCTGCACTGGGCTCTTCTGGGGTTTGCTGTCCGGTGTGGCGGCAGGAACGTGTGGGGAAACCAATAGGGTGGGATGTCACGGGGTTTCGGCACAGTAGTGCAGGCTGCAACCCGCTTTAACGTCCCTGACACTGTCAGATTGATAGACGCCACGGTGGCAGGCTAGGTGGGGAACTTGGAGGTCACCAGCAGGAAAAGCCCAAAGGGGCCAAAGCATAGAGGACTTCCGCCAAGGCCAGGGAGCAGTGGGACCAAGTTTAGGGTGTAGAGGGCCCCAGGTAGAGAGGAAGCCCCCAGCTAGTGGTGCCCGAGGCTCCTTCCACTGTCTCCCACCCCAGGTCAAAGCCGGCTCCGTGAAGCAGGAGTACGAGAAGCAGGATGAGCTGAAGCGCTCGGCCATGCGGGCGGTGGCCGCCCTGCTCACCATCCCCGAGGTGGGGCGGAGCCCCATCATGGCTGACTTTGCAGCCCAGATCCACACCAGCCCTGAGCTCACCGCCCTCTTTGAGAGCATCCAGAAGGACCCCGCTTCAGCGCCTGGCATGGAACCTATGGAGCTCAGCTAGTCTGCCCAGTGCCAGGCCACCAAGCCCCAGGCCCAACCTCCATCTGGCTGGGGACCTGGGCTCAGTGACCCCTGGCCTGAGCTGCACCCTTCAACTCAGGATGGTCACTGGGCTCCAGTCACATGTTCAGCCTGCCATAGCCACTTTGGTGCCCTTAAGGGGACAGCCCCTGCCTCTCTGTACAGCACTCAGAACGGGCTGCTCACAGGTTGGCAGTGGTCGGAGCCCCAGGTACCCACCCCAGCACTGATCAGTGTAGAATTCCAGTGTTGTATTTGTAACTGGCAGCAATGGGTCAGCAACTCAGAGGCATGGAGGATGTTTTCTGCGGGAGGATGGAGACAGGGCGGGGCCTGGACTGAGTGTTTCATCAACTTCAAAACGTGATGTAGCAAATTGTGGCTTCAAATGTGCAATTTATAGTTTTTAGTATTGAAGACAGACATATGACAGGCCCAAGTATTTCCTGTGACATCCAAGATGAATAAAACAGTATTCTAAATTGTTATCATATTCTCTACACAATTTCTGTTCCTAAGACCTAGACCATTATTTACCCTGGAAGTGACAGATGCACTTCACAGATGTCTCGGGACAGGTGCTCACCCGCACCAAGGCACCAGAAGACAACCAGTGCCTCCTGCTAGGCTGAGTAGGCAAGGTGGCGTGGAAGCGTTTCCCAGCCTGATTCCTCGCACCACCCCCCGAGCCTGTGTAAAACAGCACCTCTTGCACAACTGGAATCCTAACCTTAGCTAAAAACGATGCTGTATCCTGATGGTAGTTAGCGTTAAGAGTTACAGACAGCACCACCCTGAGTTCTAACAAGAGGCCTGATTGCCACCCCCTGGAAGCCCAATCCCCACCAGCTCCTGTGTTTTCAGTCTCATAAGCCAGGGTCTCGCCATGTAGTGGAGGCTGGCCTTCAACTATGTGGCCCAGGCCAGTCTCTTAATTTGCAGTGATCTCCTGCCTTAGCCTCCCAAGCACTAGAAATACACACATGCACCACCATGGCTGGCAAAAACTTTTTTTTTGGTGGCTCATGCATTTCTGCACAGGAGTTAAGGGCACTGTTTTCAGCACCCTGTAGGAATATAAGGGAGGAGTTACACAAATTTACACACTTCCCAGTCCACCCAAGAACCCAACAGGGTGACTGGCAGTCACCAGCAGGGAAGCTAAAAGTGACCATCTGTCTCATGTCCCCTCTTCCTCACCCCAGCGCTGGTGGGGCACCTGAGGTCGTTTGCAGTGCAAGGATCCCGTATCCCTTGCAAACCCCTTCACATGGAAGATGCCATGGGGGCACCAGGCAACACTCTCTTGACAAAATGTCAAAGACACTGAAAGTTAATGCCAGGGGAGGAAAGCACAAACCAGATGGCAGTTTTTGTGGTTTTATTTAAGCACAAATAAACATGCACACGAGCCATCTACTCATTTTCTTCGCTGCGCAGCCTGGCATTGGGGTTGGTGACTCGGATGGCTAGCTGGGCTGCTCTTTCCACGATGGCCTTGCGGTTCTTGGAGGAGACGTTGTGAGCAATCTCTGCACAGTAAGACCTGGAAGAGAAGCAGCAGGTGGTGAGGAGCAGCCAGCGCTGGGCACACTGGGGAGGCCACTGCTTCAGTCACTCTGCCCCTAGCCCCAACCCCAAGCAGAGCCCTCCCATTCGCCCTGCTGTAGCAGGCAGGCCGTTTCACAGGCGAGAAAAGCAAGGAATCCCTGGGTCGTAGTGAGGGGTGGACGGGCCCAGGTCTCCCTCAGCCCTCCCAGGAGCCGTCCCAACGAGGGCTCAATGGTCCTGGGTACAAGGCCTTGGCCAGTGCACTTGCAACTCAGTAATGGCTGAGAGCTGAGGGCCACAACAGGCCAGGGCCTCCACCTGACTGCAGTGGACACAACTCTGGTGGCCAACAGGACACTGAAGCCCCCAGCCCCACCACACCTTGGAGGCAGCACCCCCATGAGGACGTGACTTCAGAGGCGACAGCAGGGCAGACACAGTCACTCTACTGGGAAGCCGTGACAGAACAGGTCCATGAGGGGAGAAAGCAAGGCAGGAGCACACAGCTCTCCACGGGCTCTGGGACTGGGACTGGGACTGGTACAGTGAGACACTAACAGACGAGTTCCTGTTTTATACTGAAGAGCCTACTGGAGTTTACAGTCACGATGCCTTAAAATGTCTCCATGTTTTCCTCCTTTCTTTTGCAGTCCTTGGAACAGGACCCAGGAAGCACTGAACTACATCCCTAACCCTTTTCAGTTTTTTGAGATAGAATTTTTATTTAATTGTCCAGGCTGGCCTTGAACTTCTGATCCTTCTGCCTCAGCCCCACAGTGGCTGGGATTACAGGTGTGTGCTACCACTCAGCCTTTGCTTTCTTTTTGGCTTTTTGAGACAGGGTTTCACTATGCAGTTCAGGCTGGCCTTGAACTCACTTCATAGTCCAGGCTGGCCTCAAACTCACAGCGATCCTCCTGCCTCAGTCTCCTGAGTGCTGGAATTATAGGCATATGCCACCATGTCCAGCTAGCCTTTATGTTCAAGACATGCTGCATTACACGTTTTCATTTCCCTAAAATGTCCATGTCCTTGTCCACCAGAACTCTTAATGATCATCACGCCTATCATTTTAAACGTGTAGGGTGCTAAGTATGGTGGCACACGCATGTAATCCCAGCACTCAGATCACTATGAATTCAAGGTCAGCCTGGGCTACTAAGTGAGTTCAAGCCCAGCCTGAACTACATGGTGGTGAGACACTCAAAAAAATAAAAATAAATGCATAGGGCATTTTCCACACTGCTGCATGAGTCATTTTGAATGGATGTGTACCAGTCCATCTCAGGACTCTACAACTTGCTAAAATTATGCTTTCTGCTGTTTTCCAATTGGTTATTGCTGCCACAACCAGCTTTATAAAATCTCCTGTTGAGCATGGTGGTACACGCCCATAATCCCAGCACTTTAGGAGGCTGAGGCAGGAGGACCACAAGTGCCAGCTTAACGTGGACAACTTAATAAAAAAACCCTGTATCAAAATTAAAAGAGCCTCAAGCTCTGGTACCAGAAAAAATAAAAAGTTCCCCTGCTTTTTGATTATTTCAGGATAAATGCCTAGAAATGGAACATGTGAGTAAAAAGATCATAAGAGTATTTCCATGGATCTTGATAAACACCACCAAACTGCTCTAATACATGTAACATATAAAAACACCACCCTTTACTGAGATATGTGTCTCACAACCCAGCCATCAACTTGCTGCCACCAATTCCCGCATTCATCTTTCCAAAAGAAATGCCTGGCACTCAATGCCTGGTTACGACCAGCCTGGAGATGGAACCGACACAGGCAGAACACTGTGCCCTCCCTGGTTACCACGGAGCTGCACCCATAGGAGGCATAAACGCAAGCATGGTCACTACTCCCCACTGAGAAGACAACACAGCCCCACAGCTTCTTCCAGGAAGGGAAAGAAATCAAGTGCCCTCTGCTAACCTCAGCATCATTCCCTGACACTCATACTCCAGGTGTCAAGATTTCCCCCATGACAGAGACAGGTCATTTCCCAGACTGGTTTCAACCCAAGTCGCATACCAAGCTCACCAGCACCAACCTTGCTCAAAGCACCTGGCGCCACAGCCCCATGGGTACCCCATCTCTATTCTGTGGCCACAGTCTGCCCCCCACCTCCCCTCTAGGTGCTCTAAAACCCTGCCCCTCAGCTGGCAGCTTCCTGTCCCAGCAGTTAAGTGTCCCTTAGATGTGAGGCTATTGCCCCAAACAAATAGAGCAGCGTCCCTGAACCTGAATTCCCTACCAAGCATCATCTAGGCTGTGCAAGGAGCCCTTCCCCAAGGGCCCAGGAATAAGCACCCTCTCTGAGTGCTCACGGGCTAAGCCAACTCACTTGTTGCACATCAGCAGCACCTCTAGCTCCTTGACATTGTGCACCAGGAACTTCCGGAAGCCACTGGGTAGCATGTGCTTTGTCTTTTTGTTGCTTCCATAACCTATGTTGGGCATCAAGATCTGGCCCTTGAACCTTCTCCGCACCCTGTTGTCAATGCCTCTGGGTTTCCGCCAGTTGCGCTGCAAAACATAACACGTGAGTAGGTTAGCCTCTGTGCAAGAGGCCAGCTCTTCCCCTATGGAGGAGAAAAGGACTGAAGGAAGGAGACAGACTCAAGTACTGTCCCTGGATAACAGGACCTCCGCTACATTATAGTAGAAAAAACACGAATGGTGAATAAAAACCACTAGAAGAGAAGAGACCTGGGTGGAGATAAAGAAGGGCTGTGCGTGTGGTGAGATGACACAAACACAAAGCCCTTCAGACAGCAGTGCCCCTTAGGGCACTCAGGGTATCCAAATTCCCAGAGCTCTCCTGCCACCCACAGGCCAGTTCTCCGTCTCAGGTGATGCCAGAAACCCAGCACCAAGTACCTTAATTTTGACATATCGGTCTGACTGGTGCCGGATGAACTTCTTGGTCCTCTTTTTGACGATCTTGGGCTTCACGAGGGGTCTAAGGGCCGCCATGCTGCCTTTAAAAAGAAGACAGATCCAGTTACAGGAGGATCTGGCAAGAAGGGATTTCTGGCCAGGGTCGAGGGCTGTTGCAGAGTGTCTTCCAGTCACCAGCTACCAGACAAGCTGGGACTGGAATGGGTGCCCTGCCGGTTTGCTCTCCCTCCTGTTTCCGAAGCTGGCAGAACACTGGCCACTCTCCAGACGCGATCCCAGGAGGTCAGAGGTCCCTTCCCCCAGAGCACCGGCAAGAAAACTAACAGCGGCTGTCCATGATGACCCACGTACGCCTGCAATCCCAGCATCCGTGAGGTTGAGGCAGGAGGATATCGCTGAGTTTGAGACCAGTCTGGACTACACAGTGATTTCAAGCCCAAAGCCTGGATTGCATAGCGAGACCCTATCTCAGAAAAAGCTAAGGAAGGGGGAAAAAACAAAAAACAAAACAAAACACACCAACAGCTGACATAGACCAAAACTGTCCCCAAGACCCTCTAGCTCATATCGGGCAATAAATCCCACTCCACTAAGCATCCCAATTTCTCCTTTTAGTTCCACGTCTCAATGTGCTCACCTATGAAACGGACACGACACGAAACACAAATGCTTGCAGTGCCAGGCACAAAGTCCAACTTAGACCCTCTCTGCGGCGGGCGGCCGGGAAGTACCCTCACGCGCACAAAACCCCAAACGTCTCGCTGTGAACACGGCTCCGCCCGGAGACCCCCCACGGATAGGCTCCCTTCCCGCCGCCCCAACGGAGTGCTCGGCAGCGGACGGCCTGGGCCGGCACCGGGACCCCCGAGGGCGAGACCCGACCCACTGCAAGGGTTTCTGCAGACATCGAACGAGGCCACCAATGTAGAGAACAAGTTCGCGCGACAGGCCCACGCGAAGGAAGCCGGCGAACCGGGAACTCGCAGGTCTCATCTGCGGCCTCAAGCCGGGTACCTCCGATCGCTTCCCGGAAGGTTCGAGCCCCCGCCATCTGGCCTCAACCTGCACCATGCGTCGAAAAGGCTACAACTCGCCCTGCCTCGGCTGTGCTGACCTCACGCGGCCTCCGTACTCGGAAAGAATTCCGGACGCAAAGCCCCATCACGGCCCGAAGCCGCTAGGCCCACAAGTCTCAGCAGGCCGCCGCCGCCGCCAATACCCACGAAACCGGGTACCCAGAGCGGAGACTTCCTCACGGGAGGGATCGGGAGGTCCACAAGGAGCCAGCAGAAGCGCCGATGGCCCGCGATTGAGACTCACCGAGTCGCAGATGGCCGCTACCTCCGTAGGCAGCGCCGAGGAAGAGAGGGGACGGTGGCGCGCAAGGGCTGATGGGACTAGCCTACAGATCCTGGCAGGGAAAAGACGAACACTTCCGGCTCTGAGTCCGTCAAAGAAAATAGTGTTAGAGAAATAATGCTGCAAACAGTCCCCAGCATGCCTGTATTTTATTAGACACTAATATGTAGGAATAGAACTGAAGATGTACCCAACCTTAGCTTGGGGTTACACAGGAAATCTGGAAGTGTTTTTGAGATAAGACCTGGTGAGCAGTATCTACTTCCGCCCAAAGTGGAAGCCAAATCCTGCTTTTAAACCATTTCCGCCCGCGTTCCTTCTCCAAATGCGCCCCCTGAAGGTCAGGAGGGAGCAAAACAGAGATCTCCTAATACAGTAATTCCTCGGGAATTTGCAAGCCTACCTGCTGCTGTAAAGGATTGGTTCCAGAGCCACCGAACTCCCCGGATGTTCCCGTCCCTTAAATAAAGTGGTGGAGCATTGCATAGAACCTACCCACGCTCTACTACACATTGTAAATAATCTCTAGGTTACTCAATGTAAATGCTGTGGAAATCCCTGCGGTACCGTGTGGTTCAGGGAGTTGTGACAAAAATCCGCACGTGTTCAGAACAGATGTGATTTTTTCCTAACGTTTTCTATCCGCAGTTCATTGAACCTGTGGATGCAGATGTGGAACTTCCAGACACGGAGGGCCAACGGTGTAAGTAGCGGTAAGACCAGAACAGCGGACGTTCCACGGGATTTTAGATCCTTACTACAGTTCTGCAAGGTAGCCCCCCCTTCCTCCTCCTTTTTTTTTTTTTTTTTTTGCAGCACTCAGAATTAAACCTTTGAACTGAGCTACATCCCCTCCTTTTTTTAGTATTTTATTTTGAGACAGGGTCTGGCTAAGTCACTAAGTTGCCTAGGCTGAGCTAGAACTTGCAGTCCTCCTGCCTCAGCCTCACAGAATGCTGAGATTACAGGTGTGTGCCACTACACCTGGTTTATTTTCATTTGACATATGGGGAAAGTGAAGTATGAAGATTTGACTAAAAAAAAAACAAAAAAACACCTGACTCCAAAGTCCACATTTCTAACCATCCAGCTAAACTACCTAGTTTTAAAATTGTTGTTCTTGATTTGTTTGGCTTAGCTTTTGTTTTAAAAATCATTTTGAGGGCCGGTGAGATGGCTCAGTGGCTTAAGCGCCTGCCTTGCAAGCGCGAGGGCCCGAGTTCGACTCCCGGATCCCACATACGAAAAAGGGGCCGGTGATATCGCTCAGCGGCACGGGTGCCTGTTGGCGCGCGAGGTCCTGAGGTCGTCCCCCCGGTACCCACAAAAAAAAAAAAAAAAAAAAAAAATCATTTTGAGAGCCGGTGAGATGGCTCAGTGGCGTAAGCGCCTGCCTTGCAAGCACAATGGCCCGAGTTCAACTCCCGGAACCCACATACGAAAAAAGGGCTGGTGATACCGCTTAGCGGCATGGGCGCCTGCTGGTGCACGAGGTCCTGAGGTCGACCCCCAGTACCCACAAGAAAAAAAAAAAAAAAAAAATCATTTTTAAGCTGGGCCTGGTGGCACACACATGTCATCCCAGCACTGAGGAGGCTGAGGCAGGAGGATTGCCGTGAGTTAGAGGCTGGCCTGGGCTACATAGTTAGTTCAAGGGCAGCCTGGACTACCTAGTGAGACCCTGTCTCAAAAAAAAAAAAAAAAAACACCTTAAAATTCCAGGAGGAAACAAAGCAAAACAAAAACCTTGATTCCTCAACTCAAACACAATACAGATACCACTAGTGAGTCTTTTGTTGTTGATGGACTTTTTTTTTTTTTGACACAGGATCTCACTAGGTAGCCCAGGCTGGCCTCAAACTCACAACAATCCTGCCTCAGCCTCCTAAGTGCTGGGATTCCAGGCATGTGCCATCACGCCTGGCTCAGACCTAGTTGTGCCTATGTCTACCCCATACCTGGAGAGCGGTGCTTGTCCTGGGGCCATGTGTGTTCCACAGGGACATGGGGCCGGAAGCACTGCTAGTGGCAGCCCGCATGCTGCACCCATGTGGGAAAGGGATGGATGGCCAGGAGGGCTCGTGAACCCGAGGGTATCCCCAGCTTCTGAAACCCCAAGAGTTGGAAGCAGGAACCCAGAGGCTCAGCCTCAGACTGAGGGGCCAGCTGCCAACTCATCTCATGGAGGTGCAGGGCCCATGCCACCTGCAGCTTCCTGTGACTCCCAAGTGCCCAGGGCAACTCCCTGTGAGGCGTTGGAGGGAAAATGCCCACTACGTGCCCCAGGCGTGAACACAGAGTCACACAGGCTGGTTTGTGTGAGAAAAGCTCTTGCTGGCTTATTTGCAAAGGCCAAAATGAGAGGAGCAGCAGTGACACTCCTCTGCGACAGGGACGTGCGGTTCAGCCACCCTGACACGGCGTCTTTGGCCTGGCCGGACCCCTGCCGTGTCATAGTGACACTGACCACTCTAGTTGATGGCATACACCTTGGGGGAATCACAGTAGGCTCGGGTCACGTGATTCTTGTCCCTCGGGCCACGAGCAGTCAGAGTGGTAAGTGGCCTGGTAGGCGTGATGATTGTGCTGGACGCAACTGAACAGTGCCAGGCTTCGGTCGGTGGCCACCGAGGGCAGGCACGACTGCAGCTTATCCAGCAGGTGGCCTGGCCAGAAGGTGTTGGGGTGGGTTCGCTGGGGTACCCTAAGTCTCCTTGCCTTCAGCTTCCTGGAAAAGAAAGACATGAGAGGTCATCACCTGGACAGGCCGGGTCTGGCTCCTCGGGGTACAACGGGGCATCTGTGACCCGTGGGCAGTGAGCATGGGACGTACCACAGGGCCTCAGGACCACCTCCCCAGCCAGGACCCAGGGCCTTGGGGGCTCAGGCCTGACCTGGCAGCTGTCTCTGAACCTCAGGCTCAGAAGTGCACCCCAGGGTGTCTCTATGCCAGGCCATGCTCACCCTGGAGCCGCAGCTGCCCCGTGGAGAGGCCCACATCTGGCCTCACAGGCTCTTTGCTTTCCTTTGTGGCTCTCAGGTGGAACCCGGCCCTCGCAGGTGCTAGGCAGGTGCTGCCCAGCTGCATCCCAAGCCTCAGCCTCAGCTAAGCAGCCAGAGCCCAGTGTCCATCCTGGGTCGGGCCTCTCTGTGCCCTGCTCTCTGTCTCCCTCAGCAGGACACAATCCTGTCCTGGACCCGCCCACCTCCTGGCACATGGGAACCCAAGCCAGACACCATGGCAGAGAGGTGGTCACACAGGGACAGAGGCCCTCGAGCCACCACCGCCAGGCACCCGCCCAGCTCTTCCAGACCAGCACTTCCTGCCAGCCCGGGCCAGCACAGAGACATAGCCGACACATAGCTCGCATCCCTCATCCAGCCCTTGCCATGCCCAGTGTCACAGGGACCTGGCAGGAAGGAGCTTGGTGTCTCTGGCTGCATTTTATATCTGCCTCCCTTAGTACCTTTAGTTCTTTTTTTTCTTTTTGTTCATTTCTTTTTTTTTTTTTTTGAGATAGGGTCTTGCTTTGTAGTCCAGGCAGGCCTTGAACTCACTATATAGCCCACACTGGCCTTGAAATCATGGTGATTCTCCTGCTTCAGCCTCCTGAATGCTGGGATGACACCCAGCTCCTCCCTCTTAGTTTCTAACTCTGCCTGGTCCTCTTGCTGATTCATCCCTTGTCCTACAATGCTCTTCCATGACAGGCACCAGTGAGCCTTCTCAGACCCCACCGGTGTCATTTATCCGAGGCACTGCTGAGACCCAGGGAACACAGGGGCCCGTCCATCCACCTGACACCTGTCTATATCACACAGCCACATCTGGTCCCCCTGTGCATCAGGGACAGGCCCAGCAGTGCTCCCACTTGGAGGGAGGTGAGTTGGGCCAGCACAGGGTGGCAGGGCCAAGATGGACTGTCCCCACTGACACCCAGGGCTGTGACTGTGGGCCTGGACTGGGGCCAGGAGGGCAGCTGTGTGTCGCTGAGGTGAGCGGCCCTGACCTAGGACACGTGCCACGGTGGGAGGCGCTGGGGCCACCATCCCAGCTGACCAGTGAGGGCAGCAAGCAGACACAAGTCACCAAGTGGCCAGTATCCCTGACAGAGCAGAAAGGATGGTGGTGGGTGGGCAGTGGCATGGGGACACAGGGACACTCAGCTTGTTGTTCTTCTGGGGCCCCAATCTCGGGCCTTGCATCTTGTGTGTGGCCAGTTGTGGGGCCAGGGCTCTCTGGTCCGAGGAGAAGCCGCCAGGCTGCCGGATGGGGCGCACTTGGGTGTCCTGCAGGATGATCCTGTCCCCTGGGTACAGCAGCGCTGTGGGCATCAAGAGGACGGGCTCAGTGAGCCCAAGACCCTGCTCCTGGACTTTGGGGTTGGTGGGGGCTATTTTACTAGTAAATTCATATTTTTGTTAGAAATATTTTTCTTCCTTTCTTATAGCTGTGAAATGTCCTTTTAGTTTTCCTTTCAATTGACACAGTATTTGTATGGGGTACAGTATGTTTTTTTTTCTTTTTTTCTTTCTTTTCTTTTTTTTTCTTTTGTGAGACAGGGTCTCACTATGTAGCCCAAGCTGGCCTAGAACTTGTGGCAATCCTCTTGCCTCAGCCTGCTGGAATGGCAGGCATGCTCCTCCATGCCAGGCTGCAGCAGTGGTTTTGGTGGCAGTTATTCCTACCAGAACTGCCTCTGAAAGACAGAGCCAGCCTGTAGCCTCCTGCTCTGGAGTGGGCTCAGGCCCCCGACCAGCCGGCCACCTCCCTGCCTCCTCCTTACCTCGGCTGAGGACGTCCTGTGTCACTGGCAGTCCTGAGGCTGCGCGCTGTTTCTCACAGCACAGGTAGAGCAGGAAGTTGTCTCTGCGCACTGCATCCAGCAGCTCCTTGCCTTCGCCAGCCACCATGGATGGCAAGTAGTGCTGGTCCACGTGCCAGTCCCTGCTGTGCCCCAGGCGGCAGCTCTCTGTGTACTGGATGGAGGGGATGGGGATCTTCAGGGACACAGCCAGGGCTCACAGGGGGGCTCCTCCTGGACCTCCGCCACTTCCCTTCCCTCCTTCCCTTTTGTGTGGTACAGGGGATGGAACCCCAGGCTCTCTACCACAGAGCTACACCCCCAGGCTTTTCTGTTTTTTGATTTTCATTTTCAGACAAAGTCTCATGAAGATCCTCCTGCCTCAGCCTCTCAAATAGCTAGAATTACAGGTATGTGATACCATGATTGGCTCTGGTTTTTTTTTTTTTTTCTTTTTTTAAACAAGGACCAAAAAATCTATTTTAAAACTTCTCACACCATGGGCCGGTGAGATAGCTCAGCAGCATAAGCGCCTGCCCAGCAAGTGCAAGGTCCTGAGTTCGACTCCTGGAACCCATATAAAGGAAAAAAAGGGCTGGTGATATCGTTCAGCAGCACAAGCGCTTGCTGGCAGGCATGAGGTCCTGAGGTCGACTCCCAGTAGCCACATAAAAAACAAATGAACAACAAACAAAAAAACTTCTCACACCAGAATTAGCAAGGTACAGCCCACGGGTCAAACCCAGCCTGGCACATGCTCTCCTAAGTCAATTCGTATGGGATCACAGTGTTGCAGCTGTGTGTATGTGGAGTGCACAACAGCAGAGCCACCTGCGACAGAGACCAGGTATCCTACAAAGCCTGATGTTTAGTTAAGCTTAGTTTTGTGTGGTGCGGTGCAGTGCGGGATGAACTCAGGGCCTTGTGTGTGCCACCAAGCCAGCCCAGTCCTTCTGTAGTCTGTGCACTATGAGTCAGGCACCGGGTTCCAGCTGTGACAGAGGTGCAACCCTGGTCTCAAGATGAAAAGTCCTAATTAACACCACCTGGGTGTGGTGGCGCCTGCCCATCATCCCAGCACTCAGGAGGCTGAGGCAGGAGTATCACCGAGAGTTCAAGGCCAGCCTGGGCTGCATAGTGAGTCCCAGGCCAACCTGAACTGCATAGTGAGCCCCTGTCTCAACAAAACCAAAAATAGAAAAAGTCCTGATTAAAGAACAGGCTGGGGGGGGGGTGCGGATTCAGCGCTTTCTGAGCCTGATTGTCTTTCACGTCCCAAACCCTGGTGGGGCTAGGTGTTCTTGTCACAGGGATGCAGCCCCTCCTGTGGTCCTGGCCAGCACCTTGAGCTGCTGCCTGAGCTCGCGGTAATGCTTGCCCATGTCCTCCATCTCCTCCAGCGTCAGGGGCCGCGCCTCTGAGAGCATGGGGACCTCGGGCACCGTGAGCAGGTCCTTCTTGCGGGGCTGCGGGGACACCGAGCTCTGGGCCGGGATGGAACCTGGAGTCAGAGGGAGGAGACGCAGGCCTGAGGGACTCAGGGACGCCAGCCAGTGTTCTGTCCCGCAGCCTTGGTGTGTTCCCCACCCCACCCTCCCCATTGACCTGGTCATCCCAGCCTCCACTGTCCCTTGCAGCTTTCCTGCCTTGGGCCTCCACGTGGTGTCCATCCACCTGGGGATCCCCGGCCACCACCCACTACTCCTTCTATCCAGCAGTCTTCAGGGACTCCCTGCCCATGGGACACCCCTGACTTGGCCCCTGCAGCCAGGGGCTCTGGCCTGTTGCCTACTGTGTTCCCAGTTCCTAGAAGTGTACCTGGCACATAGTAAGTGCTCAAGTATCTCCCAACAAGCCAGGCATGGTGACACATACCTGTAATCTCAGCACTTCAGAGGCTGAGGCAGGAGAATCACAAGTTTGAGCCAAGTGTAGACAACTTAGTGACTTAGCGAGACCCCATATCAAAAAACAAACAAAAAAAGCATCACAACACACACAGTCATGCAAAGGACTCCAAGACAGCACCTGGCTTTGGATTTTTGTTGTTGTTGTTCCTGAGACAGGGTCTCACTTTGTAGGCCAGACTGGCCTTGAACTCACAGCGATCCTCCTGCCTCAGCCTCTCAAGTGCTGGGATGACAGGCATGAAGATTTATAGGAAAAGCCACAATGAGCCTGGACATGAAAACCTTCCGGGAAGTGGGGCAAGGGTGCTGCCTGCCCCCTCCGCAGAGGCCACTCCAGGGTGGGCACAGAGCTCCTGCTAGGGACCATGAGTTCCAGAGCCCTGTCACCCCTTCATCTGCAAGTGAGCCTCTTTGGCACAAGGAGCCCCTTCGGGAGGGCGAGGAGCTCCCAACACGTCTGAGGTTAAATTCCTGCTAGCCTGGCAGATGCAGTAGAGCACCATGCATTTCATCTAGAAAAGCAAAGATGTGCTTGTGTTGGGGACAGAGCTAGAATGGGTAGTGGTTGTGGGTGTGTTTTACCACAATGGCAGTAAAATAAAAATGCGATGCACCCTGCGTTGGCACTTCACGCTCAGAGCATTTATGGGTCCATTTCTAACCTGCCACTGTGCTGGGTCTGGGCAGGTGAAGCCCCACTAGCACACAGCTTACAAATGGGACTCAAGCTGTGGACAACCTGTACAACTGTCCACAGCAGCCTTGTTCTTATAGCCCTGACGAGAGAACACCAAACCAGTAGGCTATAAATGTGTGCTGACTCTGTCTCTGAACAAGAAACGCTCGCTAGCTCTTTATCCATAAAGTGTAGATTAATAGTAAGGCGGCTTCAGACCACATGCTGGGCTTGTGCAGGCTGGGGTGTCAAGGAGACGCACACTTGCGCACAATGGGCTGTATGCTCCTCTGCTGGGCCAGAGACCACTGCTTGTAGGTGCTGGCCAGGGTCTCCATGGTGATGTCATGCTGTTTCCCAAGGGAGCTCAGGTAGATCACCACATCCTCCATCTCCTGCTGCTTCAGGGGTACTCCGACCTGGAGAGGACAGAAGCCATCAGGCCAAGGTTCCCATCTGCCCCAAGCTGGCTGCCCTGGCCTCATCTCCAGCACCCCTGTTACCCTCTGCCTTTGTACAGGCAGTTCCCTTCTTCTGCCTGCAAACTCGTATCCATCCTTCAAAGCCCAGTACAGATTTGCCACCATCTTTACAGTCAGTCATTGGCTCCCACCCCACTCCCTACCAATTTCAGTGCTGATAAAGAAGGGCGATTTCACATGTCCATCATCTTTGCCCATGAGTAACACCTAAGCCTCCCCTACCTGCAGTAAAATATGTAGTTTTGGACAAACTCTACACTTTATTTTTCTAAGCAACTTTGAGACATGTAATGTTTGTCAGCAACACTGACTCTGCAGGAAGAGAAGCTTGCAGGGGATAGAACTGCGTCCTTCTGTTTCTTTAGATGACAATCATTGCTCCCTGGGCTTTCCCTAAGTAAGGTCAGGATTTAACAGGATTTCATCTTTTTAGCTGTGTTGATCAAAGACTGTCTTCTTGTTGTTTGAAATGCTGCAGAGTGTTGCTCAGGTATTTACACATACTAAAATGTGTGAAAACTGCTAATTTTTTTTAGAGGATGTGCCCAGGAATTTACTCATTTGTATTTGTGGTGGTGGGGATCGAAGCCAGGGCCTCACACATATTATGCAAACCCTCTACCTCTGCTGAGCTAAAACCCTCAGCCAGAAAACTGATGATTTAAAGGTGCAAAACACTAGGCACCAGCTTCTGAAAAAGATTTTTTAAAGTATTTTGTATTCAAAATATATGAAAGGTTAATTCATCTTGATTAGAGATCGGCAAGCCTTTTCTATAAAAGATCATGTAGTGAGTATTTCAGGGTCCTTTAATCTTTATTTTTATTTGTGCTTATTTGCAGTGCACAATGATTATAGTCATCAAGAGGGAGTTGGTGCATGGTCATAGAAATATTCCCCGTTTATGAGCCATGTAGTCTCTCCCTGCAGCATGAAAATAGCTGCAGATAATACAAAGATGACCGTTGGGCCGTGTTCCAATAAAACTTTATTTAAAAAAGAACAGGAGGCAGGCTGCGCTGAGCTCTTGAGGTGTGGTTTGCAGATGCCCTGCTGGGCCCTGGAGGAAATGTCCTACCCTTGCCTGGGCAAAGGGAGGCACCACTTGCCACCTGTGATGCTTCCTTCCTTCCTTCCTTCCTTCCTTCCTTCCTTCCTTCCTTCCTTCCTTCCTTCCTTCCTTCCTTCCTTCCTTGTGCTCTTTCCTGCAGTGCCGGGGCTGCGTGTGACCACTGAGCACTCAGGACGTGGCAAGTGTGATGGAGGAGTTGGATTTCCAACTTCATTTCTCATGGATTTACCTCATCCAGAGCAGGCAGGGTAATGGTGTGGCAGGGCTGGCACTGGGCCCAGCACAGGTCCTGGGTCAGAGGTGAGACCGCTGCGCAAGTGACACCCAGGGACAGTGGGGTGCCGGCCAGCTCCCCTGGGCTCAGTGCTGGGTCTGAAGGGCCAGGGTGACTCCCCGGGCAGCTGAGTGGTTTTGGGTCTTGCTCTGCAAACCCTCTACTTGTCCTGCTGTGCCAGGGATGGGGACGTGCCCTACCTTGTGCAGGGATGGTTCTGGGGTCCAATTTGGCCACAGGTCCCCGTGTTTTCCAAAGCATGTCAAGTTGGCAATCTGAGCTCCATATCTAGTCTTCACTGCCCTGGAAACCAGGGAGGAGACAGAGGGACAGCGGGGTGCAGGGCAGCCAGGGACAGGGTACTCACTGTCCTCAGTGTGGTGAGGAACTCCTCCCAGGAGACTGTCTGCTGCGCACCCTGGCCCTTGGCAAACAGCTCCAACACCTGGATCTTGCAGCCGTGCAGGTAGGCATAGAGGGCTGACAGGGCTCGGGGCTTGGGCAGCTGCAGCTGGGGCACCATTTGTTGGGGGGCTCCTTTCTGGAAGAGGCAGGGAAGGGTCAGTGGGCAGCAGCCCGAGTCGGACAAAGAGATGTGGGGAGAGACTGGAAGCCCAGAGCCCAGGGTGGAGGAGATAGAAGGCACTGGCATGGGTACCTGTGATGGCTGCAGAGCACCCAGCACTGCCCCTTAGAGCTGAGGTTGCTCAAGGAAACGGTGACCCAGAAAACCCAA
Organism: Erethizon dorsatum; assembly: GCA_028451465.1. Lineage (NCBI taxonomy): Eukaryota > Metazoa > Chordata > Mammalia > Rodentia > Erethizontidae > Erethizon > Erethizon dorsatum. The sequence continues at coordinate 37,873,576 of CM051831.1, forward strand.
GCTGACATCGCACTGTGCACATCTCTCCCGGGGACCAGTCAGGGTCTACAGGCCTGGTGTCCTGTGTGCCCAAGGCACACCCTGTCCTGGAGCTGGGGAAGTCCAGCCTCCTGCCCTCTATATTTTTTTGAGACAGGGCTTGTTTTGTAGTTCAGGCTGGCCTTGAATTCACTATGTAGCCCAGGCTGGCCTCAAACTTGCAGTGATCCTCCTGCCTCAGCCTCCTGAGTACTGGGATTGCAGACGTGTGCCACCACACCCAGCCAGACCTGTGTTTAACCCAGGTCACCTCCCTCTGATGCCAGCTTTCCCAGAACAAGAGAGGTTTCAGGCATCTGCATAACAAGATGTCCTGGAGAGCTGAGGAGTTGGTCCTGGCTCTGTGTCACTGTCTCTGTGGGTTGGGACAAACCCTTGGCCTCTCTGAGCTCCTGTGTCCTTGTCTGTCATAGGCAGGTCTTCCTTTTGCTCCCAGCCCCAAAACCGTGATCCTCACAATGGCCCAGGCACATAAGCCCCAATGCCTTCATAAGGCAGACTTCTAGGAATGTCCCCCCTGGGGTGGGTTTAAGATTTGTCCACAGCCAGTCTGGACAGGAAGGAACGGACCCTCCTGCCCTGGTCAAGCTGCAGATGACCATGGCTCCAGGACAACATCACAAGGCACTGAGCCACAGTCACCCAGCTAAGCTTCTCCCAGGTTCCTGAGCCTCAGAAACAGCTGTGTGCAACAATAAATATTTGTTGCTTTCAGTCACTGTGGGGTATTTGTTATGCAGCAGTAGCTGACGAATATACCTCCCTGTCCAGACTTCCATTTGATCCTCTGTGAAAGGGGAAGAAGCATCCCCATCCTGACCAAACCACAAGAACAAAAGGATGAGGCGTCCTTAGACCTGCAGTGTGACACCTGCCTGGTGGGGCTGCTCACCTTGGTGGCCGTGGTGGCCATCACCTGACCCATGAGCTGGGCCTTGTGCTCCTCACAGAGCATGCGCAGGATCTTGGCCTCCGAGGGTGAAAGGCTGGGCTTGTTCTCCAGCCACCGTGCCACATCGCCCATGGCATCCAGCTCCTCCCGCAGCCTTGCCCTCTGGTGAAGCCAGGCCACCCTGTCCTCCAGTGGCCTGGGGCTGTCCCCAGCATCCAGGCCTCTGAGGCTGGGGACAGGTGGTAGGGATGGCGGGGGCCGGGGCTTGGGGTCCACAGGAGCCTGTCCCTGCTGGCCAGTCACAATGAAGACCCGCCGGCGGCTCTGCAGCAGGCGGAAGCCCTGCTTGAACTGCTTGAAGCAGTGGGCGATGACTGGCTCAGGATCGAAGGCAGGGACCATGCCGGCGCTGCCATTGTCCTCCAGAGTCTCAGGCTGGCAGAACCCTTGGGAGAAGACGGGTGAGGTGAGTTCCTTCCTGGAAGAAGATGGAAAGGGGCCAAGAAGAGAAGCAGTTTAGCACCAGGCTGGGCATCAGGGCCTGGTCCCCAGTTGGGCTCCATCATGGCCATCTGACATGACCGGCTCTCCCAATGATGGGCACCAAGTTAAGGGCTTTGTATACCTCCCTAATTGAATCCTCTTCACCTCCAGCCCCCAGTACTCATTTTTCAAAAACTGAGTCTTTTTGTGTATTCTAGGCTGGCCTCGAACTTGTGGCCATCCTCCTGCCTCAGCCTCCCAAGTGCTGGAATTACAGGTGAGCACCACCATGCCTGACTCAGCCCCCAGTACTCTTATTAGCAATCAGAAGAATCTGGTCTGATCTGGTCTGATCACTGAGGCAGCCCTTGCTCGGAGTGCAGAGGCTTTGAGACTGGAGGGCTCTGCCATGAGTCCAGGCCTGCAGCTCCTTGGCCACGTATGCTGGCTCAAGTCACTTTTCTCTCCATCTCAGTTCTTCATCTGTAAAGTGGGCGTCATGAAGGGACCTCCCTATTGGGCAGTGGAGATGTTTAGAATCCGTCAATTTATTAGAGTGACTTTGTACATAAGAAATGTACTATTGATAGCTGGGTACTGTGGCACACACACCTATAATCCCAGCACTTGTGAGGCTGAGGCAGGAGGATCGCTGAGAGTTGGAAGCCAATCTGTGCTACACAGTGAGTTCAAGGCCTGCCTGGGCTGCACAGCAAGACCCTTTCTGAAAAAACCGAAACAATGAAAGTGGTTTTAAAACAAGAAGAGACATAGTATTGCTAGTGAAAATATCACTGTCCTTTTCATCCTAAAACCAAAATTCTCCTGCTTAAAACCCCTGTAGGGGGGCCTGTGAGATAGCTCAGCACCATAAGCGCCTGCCTGGCAAGCGCGAGGCCCTGAGTTTGACTCCCAGTACCCACATACGAAAAAAGGGCCGGTGATATCGCTCAGCGGCACGGGCGCCTGCTGGCGCATGAGGTCCTGAGTTCGACCCCCGGTACCCACACACACACACAAAAAAAACCCTGCAGGCCCCCAGATGCCCCTGGAGTGAGGTCCACTTTCCCTCACTGCCACCCCCCTGCCCCGTGTCTCATGATGCCTCATGTTCCTCTCAGGGTCAGAAGATGAAAGTGCGCACCCTCACTCCAGGAGTAGCCCCTCTGCATACCTTGGTGTTGTGCCTTCCCATGCCCACAGGTGACACAGCATTGGGTCTTCATCCCAGCAGGGCTGGCACTGTGCAGGGTGCAGGCATAGTCAAGGCTGGACACTGGCCACAGTGCACCAGATGGGCCAAGGGGGCCAACGGGGTGACAAGGTGACCTTGGGGGATGGGTGAATTTCACGGGGTAGGGGAGCCGGCATGGGGGGTATGGTGTGGTTTTGAGGAACTTAGAATCCCTAAACAGCTCTGCATATTGGGAGCACTGTGGCACTGTGTGTGGTGAAGGAGGAGGTTGGTGGGAATCAGTCTGGCATTGTGTTGGATGCCTGGTTGAGCTCCAACCAGGGGAACTGTTCTGCTCACTGGCCTTGCCGTGACCACAGGACCCTGCTAGACTCCCAGCCCATGTTCTTTTTAAATTGTTTTATTTTGAGACAGGGTCTTGCTATGTAGTACAAGCTGGCTTTGAACTTACTATTATAGCCTCAAACTCCCAATGATCCGCCTGCCTCAGCCTCTTGAGTGCCAGGATCACAGGCATGTGCCACCATGCTTGCGTGATGGTCTGCTCCTGGCCAGAAGTCTTAAAATGTGAAATTTATCACATATTTGAAGTCCTTCAGTGGCTTCTTGGAGCTCTTAGAATGAACCCTGCCTCCCCCAGGGCCCCAGACTGTGCCCTCTCCCCCCACGCTGCGCCCCTTCCCCTGGCTCCAGCTCTTTCCTGCTCCTTCCTGGCTCTCTCGGTTTTGAGTTTTCATGTTTGCTGCACCCCTGAAAGACATGGTATCCCCTAAGCTTCCCCTGGCTGTGTTCTTATTTTTATTTTTGGTACCGGGAATCGAACTCACGACCTCACATTTGCCAGGCAGGAGCTGTGCCGCTGAGCTATATTCCCAGCCCCCTGGCTGTATTCTTATCGGATGGTCCAGTGCAGGTGTCACTCGGCCACCCTCTTAGAAGGTGGCCTGCCCGTACACCTCCCCCCAGGCTTCCTCCTGGCTCTTCTGTCCTGGATAGTTGGCAGGAAGTGTGGTGGCTCCTCTAACAACACTGGCTGCCTTTGTCTGCCTGGGTGGACCGAGAACTCTGGTCCCGGGACGAGGAGGGAGGCACTCAGCATTGCCTGCCCTGCTCAGGTCAGGGCCTCCTCCTACAAAGATGGTGGACTTTTCTTCTCTTGTACCCTGGGGACACAGAGCTCTCTGCTTAACATTGTAGATGCCTAACTCTGACCCTAGAAAATACCTGGTTATATTGACCCAGAATCTGCCCCAGAAAACACTTGTTCCCATTTTTCGGTGACAGTCTGCAGGTGTCTGGAGTGATTCTAATTTTTTTTTTTTTTTTAATCAGGATCTTGTTAGGTAGCTCAGGCTGGCCTCAGCCTCCCTAGTGCTGGGCATCTACTCTCTTTTTTTTTTTCTTTCTTTCTTTCTTTTTTTAAGAGTAGGAAAATTTATTGGAGAAAAGGAATGGGGATTAGGAATAGCTCCTGAGAGACAGGAAGGGTCCCAAATGGGTTGCCCCATCCACTCTTTCTTGAAACTCTCCGTCTTGACTTTCAATTCCCACATCTCCCCGAGTCTCATCACCCGTATGACCACCATTCCTGGGCCCCTGCTTTCTCCGGGCTTCCCAGGCCTGCACCACTGCTCTCCTCTTTGCTCAGTCACCCGCTGCACTCTCATGAGGCTCGGTCTGCCTGGGACACCACACCAGTACCCACAACCGGGGACCAGTGCCCATTTTACACATTCAGCTGCTGCTAGATTGCTCCATTTGGACAGTGCACAGGACCTCAAACCCGGAGTCAGTTTGTGCGGCAACCGGCCCGTTCTCCAGGTCTGTTTCCTACCCCTGAGAATAACCCCTGCACCTGCCAGGTCCCCCTGCTGCCAGCCGAGCTTAATGTGATTGCTGCACCTGTGCTCCTCGTCCAAGCAGCCCCCAGGTCCCTGTTGCCCCTCAGCCACAGTGCATCTGGCCTGGGCATTGACTAGAGAGGCCTGAGTGCACTGGAAATGCTGACCAGGGCTGCTGTGTGTCCTGTTTCTCCACTGCACGCTCCAGCCTGCAGCCTCGGCCTCATCTCCCATACCTGATGTCTGGCTATTCCCAATCCTGTCCTGTCTCTCCTGCCTGCTTCTCCATCTCATGTTTCATAAGATCTTCCTCAGTCTGACACTTCCTTCCTTTGGACCTCCCTAGTGCATTTCCAGAGATACTGCCAGCAGTCTCCTGAGTAAACCAGGCCACCACCCCAGGGCTTCAAATGCTCTCCCCCACCTCCTTTTGGCTCAGGAACTCATTTTTACCCTGTAAGCTGCAGTGTAAGGGTCTTTTCCAGGAGTGTGGAGCTGGTCCTGCATACCCCATGCGTTTGGCACACCTCTCAGTCCTGGGCGTTGCCAGCATTACCCTTGTTACTGAATTCTGATTATCCATTTGTTCGTCTCTGCCTGTCACCCCCGAGACTGCAGTGCTTTGCCACCAGCTGGTCTGTGGGGCCTCAGCCAACACAGGGACACAGACTGGCATGTCCCCCGCACCCTTCTCCAATACCCACAGGGGATGTTCTGGACGCTGTGGCTCCAAGCCCGGCAGTGGGCCCGGCGTGGGCATCTCAGAAGAGCACACGACCTCCCTGACTCCCTGGCAACCCTTCGACCTGAGGAAAAGGCACAGTGAGACCTCGCTAGTCCTGGGTCCCCTCCTCGGGACCCACCGAGCAGCGCCGAGCACAGGCGGGTCGTGGACTTCGCAGTACTCGTCCATGGCCCGGGGGGGGGTGCAGGTGCCCATACACCGCTAGGGTCCAGGAACGCAGCCCTTAGCTCCGAGCTCTGGTGCGAGGCTCAGACAGCGGCCGGTTGCCGTGGCTACGGACAAGACGCCATGATCGGCAGAGCGCCGCCAGGCACTAGAACCAGGGGCTGCGGTAAGGAAGCGTTGACCCGTCGCGCTCCGTCCGAGACCGGAGTTTGGAGATCCTGGTTTTGTGTGCACTGTGGGATCCCGCAGATCTCCACCCTGCAGGCCGTAGTTTTCTCGTGCAAAGCACAGGCCCTGCCCCTGCGGCGGCTGTAGGAACCCACGTCCTGCCCTGACAGAGGCAGGAAGCCTCGGGTTGGAAGTGCAGAACTGTGAAGCTTGAAAGGTCCACACGTGGCCGACACTGCTCCTCAGGACAACTCGCAATAACTTTGGGGGCGGTGCTCTGGGGGAGAGGTCAGCCCCACGGTGGGGCTGAGCGCGAACGGGCGTGCGGTCTCAGGGGTGAGGCAGATGTGGACTAGCGAGAACAGCTCAGCGCGTGCTGGACCCGCCCGTCGGACATGACCCGCTCTTTAACGCTGGGGACTGAAAGGAAAAGCCCGGTGCGGTGCTGGGCACCACCTCACAGGGCCACGCTGCCTGTGCCCTCGACAACCCGCTGCAGTCATGAGGCGGTGACGGGTCACACTCACCTGCTAGGCTCCACGCGTGACTTGGCGTGGCCCCGATACCCACGGTACACGCGAGAGACAGCGCTGTCAGGCCTAGAGCCAGGGGCAGGAGGAGCTGGAAACCTCACCGGCAGGAGAGGTCAGGGGCCCGCGGGCCAGGCCCGCCTGGTGAGACCCGAGCTCCGGTCACACAGCTCGCCTGCTGGGCCACCTGCTCCGTACCCACGCGTGGGGCGGCCACCCCACCTGAGACACGGCCTTACCCTCCGTTGCCTCGGGTGGTCTGCTCTATACACCTCCCTCTGTGCTCTTCCCATCACTACCTGGGAGTTCTTCCAGCGGGTTCCCACAGGGCTCTGCCCTTTGCAATGCTACTCCAAGGCTTGCTGAATGAAGCAATGGGATGGAGTGGATTTGTCTTGGGGAGGGGTGGGCAACCGTGGCCAGTTTTCCTGTTTTCTCCAAGCTAACACTTGCTCACCAAAAGAAACCACTGCTGAGCCCTCACTCAACTCATGCAAATTGATTTTTCCTTTACTCAGGTTTTTTGTTTCTTTGAGACAGGGTCTCACTATGTAGTTCAAGGTGGTCTTGAACTCACAACATAGCCCAGGCTGGCCTCAAACTTGCAGTGATCCTCCTGCTTCAGCCTCCGTAGTGCTGGGACTATGGGTGTGCGCCACCACTCAGCATATGGTTTAATTTTCAAACAAAACTTTAAACTGGTGATTGGTAATTAAGGCATAATAATTTAGGATTTTTTGTTTGGTGAGTTCTAAGGTAAGTGTTTCAGTGCTTGACCTAGAATATCATAAAAAACCTGTAATATAAGTGGCCTAAAACACCGGAAGAGACCCCAGTAGAGGGCCTGAGGCAGACACTCACATGTTCAGCTGGGTGCTGGGTCAAGTCCACAATTCCTAAGAGATGGGGGCAGCTGCCAAGGACACAAGATGCCAAAGCAATCCTATTTTTCTGGAAGTAGGCTGTTATGGTTTGTGTCTAGATGTCCCCCCAAGGCCTCATGCAGTCATGGAGGCAGGATTCTAGAGTTTATGACTGATTCATGGTCTAATGCTGGGATTATGGGTGTGAGTGCTACACCCACCCTGGGGCGGGTAGCCTGCATGTAATATAAGGGAGGGAAAGAGGCTTGCTCTCTCTCTTGCGCACGCTCCTCCCTTTTGCTCTTGCTGTTTTTGCTGCCTTTCCACCGCCATGAACTGTTGCCCTCTGCCATGTGCCACCCTGCCTTGGAGCCAGCTGAGTATGGACTGAAACCTCCACAAACTGTGAGCCAAATAAACCTCTCCTTCCTTAATTTTGGGTGTCGGGTATTTTGTCCCAGCAGTGAGAGAAAAGTAACCGAGACATAGGCTTTTAAAAAAATTTATTTTTATTGATTTCCTATTTAATCCACTCTATAAAACCTTTGATTATTCTGCACCTCGTTCTTATGAGCTCTACCAGCAAACCAGCACAGATTTTCAGTGGTCCACTAAGAAGCCCAGAGTGGGTTTTCTTTTCTCTCTTTTTTTTTGTTTTTTGGGTTTTAACATGCACTGTGGGTGGCTCTTGTTACTAAGCGTGCTAGAACATACTTTTTTTTTTTTTTTTAAATTTTTTGAGACAGGGTCTCACGATGCAGTTCAGGCTGGCCTCGAACTCATGGCAATCCTCCTGCCTCAGCCTCCCAAGTGCTGGGATCACAGGTATGCACCACCATGGCTTAAGAATATATTTTGTTAAATTAAAATGGGTTGGGTCTTTATGAAGAGGATGTCTGCCTTGGGGAGAGGGAGGTACAATTTGATTTTCACATTATACATTAAAATGGAGATCAGTAATTAAAACCGTAATTTAGGATTTTGTTTCTGATTCTAAGGGAAATCTCTCAGTATTTGAATTACAATATTATAATACCTGTAAAAAATGGCAAATTCTGTGATTCTTCATGTAACAATTGTGTACAATAATACTATTTTCTATAGAAAGAACGGGAAGTCTAATCTTTAGCAGGGCTGACAGAAATGTGCTCTGCATTATTGGTAGTTTAGAAAAGCCTTTTACCTTTACTTCAATTTCAGTATCATCAGAAAAGTCACGTACATTTTTAGAACTGTTATTTAAATCTCAGAGAATCTTCTAGTGCTTTCAGTAACAGAGCACCATCGGCACATGAGCTGAGGAAGCACACACCGGCTACCAGGCTGACTCATGGGGAAGGTGGTGGTCTGCTCCACGGAGCTCACAGAAACTAAGGTACAAAGCAAAGCACGGAATGAGAGTCAGGAGCGGCAAAGGCTTCAGGACAGACTCAGCTTTTCATGGTTTTCCCAAAGCCAGTCGTGGTACTTGTTCAGCTTGTGGTCTTCAGGGTGCACCTGGAAGAAATATGGTAGTCAGAGGACTTAGGTCAGCCTGCTAAAAATACACTTTTAAAAACTGGTTTGCAAAGATTTGGTAGGGAAGACTATTAGGATCACATACCTGAAATACACAATGACCTTTTTAACCCTGCAGGATTCTGGAATGTTTAAAGTATATCTTGCAGTGAGGTAATTGCTCAGTTTACAGAACACTTTGAAATTCAGTGCTCTGACCGGGCCCTGGTGTGCAGGGAGTCAGGGTTAACACCTGGTTCTGCGGAGGGAGGGTCAGGTGCCAAGAGGGTAGGGGGTACTCAGGTCAGCAGGTGCTCTGGGGGAGGAGGACCAGCCCCAGGGCTGGACGCTTTAGGCACTTACAACTGAGGAGCGGTGTACCAGCCACCCGCTGCCCTTGAACTGGGAGCAGAACTGTAAGTTTTAGTCACATGGTGACTTCTTTTGCCTCCCAGACAAACGTGGTGGAAACGTCACGGCTGGGAGTGGGCCTTACCTGCTTCCACTCATTGACGCAAAAAATCCGGTAAGAGTCGTTGCCGTATTTGCCGATGCCGTGAAGCTCAATCGGATACTTCCACTGCTTCGTCAGATACTCATCTGGGGAACACACGTCCCACTGGGAGGCTGGCGGAGGGAGAACACCTCCCGCCACACGGTGATGGGGGCAGGATGGAGAGAAAGGGACAGAGCGATGTCCCCACAAAGCCTCACGCGGTCCTAGGGAGGTGGCTGGATCTTGGGCCCGCCCACCAAGGAGTTTAGAGCTAGAGCGATGTTGGGAGGCGAAGCCTGGTCGGAGGAGGAGGCCCTCTGGGGGCGTGGCCTGGTAGGGCCCACCTCCCTCGGCTCCGCCCTCAGCCTCTCTGCTTCCTGTGCCCCACGCCCCTCCCAGTTCTCGGTCCTGCCTGGGAGCCAGCTGACCACGGCTTAAGACTCTGCCAAAATATTCCTCTCCTCCTCAAGTGGTGGGTGTCGGGTGCTGTATCTCAGCAACAGGAAAGCGACTAAGACGCCTCTGCACAGTTTTGGCCTTGGCTGCACTTTGTTCTGGGTTCTGCACCACTTCCTGCAAGGTTTTATGCTGCGCTCCCTAGAGGTAACATCCTTGAAGGCTGGGCTTTCCACTTCCCAACTTCTTTCTTAATTCTGACCCCTGGCTGGCCGAGACTGGCTACCTGGGTCAGTGGGAGACTACAGCTGGGCAAGTTGGCCACTGTTACGTCCTTTTGGTGTGTGTGCTGCGTCACCTCTGTTAATGTAGCATCTGAGGACCTGACAAGTAAGGGTGTGGCTCTGAAATAAGAACAGCTGGTATCAGAAGCATACCTGAAAACTTAATAATGGTTTTGGCTCGGAGCTCATAGAGGCCGAGGGGCTTCAGCAGCTCAGACACATCTCTCCAGTCTGCAGCTCTCGCCGCCTCCGCTGAGGGGTACTTCTCCAGGAACTCCCAGAGCACAGGGATCGCCATCTTACCTGGAAGTGCAAATGACACAGGATGGCAAGACTCCCGGAGGGCTGCACTCAGGCCGGGGCTTCTCATCTAGAATGCTCACGTGGAGGTGTGGTTTGTTTAGCCACTGGGGAGAAGCCACTATCTGAACCAGCAGCCACTTACAGAGTCAGAGACCCACATAGCACATGCACTTGGCTAACAGCTCAAATTACAGTCACTGGCCGTGCGTGACACCAGCCTCAAATAATCAGACCACTGGGTGATCAGTGTGGAAGCAGCACACAGAACACAAAGGGCACTCAGTGAAAAACGAAATGCTCTTATATAGCAGAGCATGGAGAAGCGTTAACTGACTTTCAATGACAAAGCAGAGGAAAAGATAACTGTCGAGGTGCCCTTTACTGCTGAAAGGGCTGCTGCATGCCATCTGGCCTAGCATTCCCTCATGGACGCAGAGTCTGAGGGAAAGAAGGCCTCTACTGAGGCCACGCAGACTCAAAATGACCTCGAATCCCCTCAGTGGAAACACAGGGTTCTTTCTCTTCATCACACATCTCTATTAACGCACAGGTGAGGATCACCCACAGACCTGAAGTCCGATTGAGAAATATTGTCGCAATGAGGAGCTTCCACGGGTCATGGAACAGCGTCTCTTGGATGAGATTAAAAGGCGACCGAGGCGGAGTCCACTTCTTAAAGGCTTTGCGTCGCGGAGGGCTAAGAGCTAAACAAATACACTGCCTCAGAGCTGCACACACACAACGGACTCACAGCCTCACCTTCTGCCCAGAAAGGTTACCTCCTCTGTTGTACTTGCTGGAGAAGTACTGGCTCGTCTTCCGCTTTTCTGTGTGTGTTTGTGGGATGCTGTCCTCTGAAAGGGAAGAGCAAAGACTGTACCATGTCTGGTTTAGCCTAAAGAAACACTCAGGGATGCAGTGATAATCACCACCACAATAACGCAACTACTATTATAACACATGCAGGGCATTAGTCTAAGCACCTATGCAGATTAATGACCGAAGGTCACACAGCTAAAATGCAAATCCAGGCAGTCTGGCCTGAGTCCCTGCCCTCATCCACAAAATTATATTCTATTCATTCTCTGTGCTTTATGTTGAGAGCTTGTAGTATCAACAACTTGGAAAGAGTATGGAATATTTTAAATTATGGCATACTTGCACAATGTGGTCATTAAAATATTTTTGAGACTGTATCATGAATACTTGCCCATGCCATTAATTCTGATAGAAATAAAGCAAGATTCTATATATAATCCTAATTTTATAAAAATGTATATGTACATATATGTGTGCACCCACATATAGAGATTAAGAATGAAACAAACCAAAATGGTATGATTATTGGTGAGTGGTAGTTTTTTATCGTTTTTCTTTTCCTTTTTTTTTTTTTTTTGTCTTTGAGACATGGTCTCGCTCTGTAGTTCAGGCTGGCCTTGAACTCACTTTGTAGCCTAGGCTGGCCTCAAACTCGCAGCAGTCCTCCTGCCTCTGCCTCCCAAGTGCTGGGCATGTGCCACCAGGCCTGACTTATTTTTCATGCTTCCTAAAATTTCTGCAGTGAACACTTATTTTACCAAAAAAGGGATACAAACAAAACAGAACCTGCAGGAAAGTATAAGATTTGTACCTGGAACACCACTGCCTACTGGTACACTGTGCCTATTGGGAAGCAGTGCTGCTGACTTGTCAACTCTCTGATGTCGACAGCTACTACTCCCGGTAGCCACCCCCTCTGAATTTGAATGTCAGTTAATAATCCCTTCCACTCCATCATGTGAAGTCATCTCTTTCACTTCTTGTTTTAGCTTACAATATTCTTAACATGAAAAGGGGGACTAGTGAGGGCTACCACCTCTGTTTTACAGATGAAAAAACTGAGTTAGAAATTAAGCAATTGTCCCCAGTGACACTGGTATTGACAGTACCCTGGGACAGGCGACCAGGTCTCCAGGTCTACCCAGAGAAGTCGGCCAGTGTTTTTTGCTGCTCCACTTTGACCAGGTAAAGCCCAGGAGAAGGTAAAGACAGAGAACAAAGGAGGCTGCTTTACTAGTTATTTGATAACCTTTTCTTTGGGTCCCCATAAATAATTATTAACTAGCTTCCTTTATTACTAGTTTTTCTGGTAATTAGTATCTAAACCAATAGGAAAGACTATCATTCCTCGTAACCTGAGGATACTTTTTTCAATGCTGGGGATTGAACTCAGGGCTTTGCACATGCTAGGTAAGCACTCTACCACTAAGCTTTGTCCCTAGCCCTTTGCATTTTTTTTTAACGTTGAAAAGCCAGGCATGGTGATGTATGCCAGTAATCCCAGTACTCCAGAGGCTGAGGCACAAGGCCAGAATGGAGTTCAAGGCCAGCCTGGACTGAAACATGGCCTCAAAATTGAGATTCTCCTGCCTCTGCCTCCTCAGTAGCTGACAATACTGGTGATATGCACCATCCTGGCAGGGTACTTCATCTTTTTTTGGCGGGGGGTGGGGTTTGAGGTAGGGTCTCTCTATGTAGTACAGGCTGGCCTTGAACTCGCAACGGTCCTTCAGACTCAGCCTGGGATTACAGGCATGCGCCACCATGCCCAGCCTCCAGGGTACTTCATTCTGAGAACTAGACTTCTTTAAGTGTAGGATGAATAGGGTACTTCCATCTTAGTTACAAAAGGATGTTTTAATATTTAATTTGCCCATTATACCAGCAATAAATCTACATAAACCTCAATGCTTTCTGTAAGAAGCTCAAGGTCAGACTTGAAGAACTCTTCCACAGCTCCTCAGCAAATATGGCCACCTTCTGTTACAGGCAGAGAAGACATCAAATCGTGGGTGGGACGGAGAACAGGAGTCAGGTCTAGCCCCGTGCTCCACCAGTCTGTCCACGCTGTTTCCCCACAAGGATTTTAAGTAAAACTGCCATCCTTATTTAAGAGTCATTCATTATAACACAGTGTCATAATGAATAATACAGGGTGCTCAGATCTCCTTTTTATCTATTATTCACCGAGGTATTAGAAAAGCAAAACTGCTACGTGCTAAACTCTGCATTAGGAGCATATTACAAATAATTGATGAACTACACAATTACACTTTTGAATTATTTAGAACTTCTAGGCCTTTTAGAGAAGCTTTACATTATAACAGAAGATAAAAACAACTGTGATATAAATGAAATTAAGTTGGAAATCACATAAACTGTAATAACAGGAGTGGTGTGACTATTCTCAGTTTATATATAAAAGGAAATTTCCCCAAATTTTTCACAAGATTTTTAATTTTCCTTCAAGTCTTTTTTTTTGTTTTTGTTTTTTTGAGGCAGGCTCTTGCTCTGTAATTCAGGCTGGCCTTTAACTCACAGCAATCCTGTCTCAGCCTCCCAAGTGCTGGGATTACAGGTGTATACCAATATGCCTGGCTTTTTTTTTTTTTTTTTTTGAACAGTACAGGAATTGAACCCAGGGCCTCTGCACTGAGCTAAATCCCCAGTCATTTTTTATTTTTATTTTTTTATCCTGAGACAGAGTTTCACCAAGTCACTAAATTACCTAGGCTGGGCTTGAACCCGCAACCCTCCTACTTCAGTCTCCCAGAGTGCTATACAATCATGCCTGGCTTCCTTGTAGTCTTTTTTTTTTTTTTTTTTGTGGGTACCGGGGGGGGGGGTCGACCTCAGGACCTCGCGCGCCAGCAGGCGCCCATGCCACTGAGCGATATCACCGGCCCCTTTTTTGTATGTGGGTTCCGGGAGTCGAACTCGGGCCCTCGCGCTTGCCGGGCAGGCGCTTAAGCCACTGAACCATCTCACCGGCCCTTCCTTATAGTCTTAAATTACTGCTGGAGAGAGGCTGGGAAGCAAAGGCGGTGCTGCTGAGGAGACTGGCTACTGTCCCTGAGAGACAGCAGGAGCTGTCACTGGCACAAGGCTCTTTTCAGCTGTAGCCAGTGCACTCCCTCTCTGCCACAGGAAGAGCGCTGAAGATCAGCGGGACAGCTTACAGGTCAGGTAAGTATTAGGGCCAACTGGGAGACTACATCTGATACATGGCCCTATTTCTTCAGGCTATTCTCACATTTAACCAAGTACAGGTATGAAATACAAGGCCTGGGAATGAAGCTCTTCACCACGTTTACTAGCACTTCGACACATCTAATACCTGGACGTATTTTCTCAGAAGTAAAGTCTTTCCTGCTTTGTGAGCAGCAGTTGTCCATTTCAGAGCCACACTGTAAAATGTCAGTATGCAAATGTTCCTTTCTTTCCTCATCTTCTACTTTTGTTGTGATTTCCTCTGATTCTAAAAAGGTCTCCTCATACTTCTCGTGTTCCCCTTCTGTGGTTGGACATGATATATTTGTGATACCAGATGTTATTTGTTCAAAATGAAAATCTGATCCTGAGCTCAGTGATTTTTCTTTTATGCGGCTCTTTTCTTCCTCAGTCACACTGAAGGTACCATGGGTTGTGGTGTCCTCAGAAATGCAGAAAGTTCTATCAAGGTGACTTCCTTGTGCAACAGAGGCACTTTCGGCCTCTGCTTTATTAAACACAGATTCTCTTTTTATATTACTTTGGACAGAATCTGAAAGACTGTTGCTGCACTGTTTTCTGGTTTTCTTAATTTGAATTCCTTTCAAAACAGTCACTTTTCCTTTGAACTTCCTAACCTTCCCAGCGCTAGCATCATTAACACTCTCTTCTTCTCTCAAAAGCACATGGATGGAATCAAGGTTACACAGTCCTCCGCTATCCTGCAACTCTGAGGTACTATTTGGCAGAGGAGAAACATCCTTTTTCCGCCTGCTTCGAGTCCGAAGGTTCCAGTTTGAAGCGTTACTTTTGTTTTGCTGTTGGGCTGTCAGAGCTGCCACGCTGGAGCCCTTACATCTTGACTTGATGTTCCTTTTAGAAAGAACAGTAAAATCAAAATCTTCTGGCTCCAGAGCTGTGTCTCCATTTTTGTGAAGATAATTAGCAAGTGAACTTTTAGATCTGAACTTCAGGCCCTGTGGGCTAGAAAATGATATTAAAGGAAACTTATTGCTAGTAAGTAGCAGTGATTTTTAAAAAGAATTGGACCAGTTTCAGATTTCTAATTAATAATTTTCAAATGTTGCCACAGGCATTTGTTATTTGAAAACAAAACAAAACAAAAAAGAGTACTTTTAAATGGTTTTCTCTAAGACAGTATAAAATAAATTAATAAATATAACTTAAGTGCAATTGCACTATTAACCATTCAAAATATATGTAACTGTCCCCAAATCACTTGATATAACTAACCAGTGACATTGAAGGAACAGAAGAATCTGCAGTAGTTCTATGGTAAGAACAGAAATAAGCCATGATTCTTGCTATGCATTCCCACTACCACGCTAGACAGAATCATCTGGTTGCACAGTATTTTCCACCCTGCATGCTTACCTGATAAAGTACACATCAAATCTTCCTGCTGTTTTCCCAGATAACCTTTGCTTCACAATCCTTTCCCATCCACAGAGGACAGGCTTGTGACATTCTGTCACTGCAGCACCAGCACACTGAGTGGAAGCAATGGGTCCCTGTAGCAGGGCTTTACAGTCTCTGCTTCCATTTGTCACCATTTGTTTTTCATCTTTTCCCACTTTTTCCAAACCTGTAGCAACATCTTCCTCACTGGGAAAACAAAGCACAAGTGATTCACTCATTGAAAATTTATTTTCTTTTGCTTATTCAATTTCGATCCTTGACAGTGCAGCAACCACATGGAACACTCAGATAAAAATCGGGGAGACTGCAGCTAGTATGAACCAGTGTCTTGTGCTATGAGAGAATCTTTCTGTTCTTAACAGCTACCTGTCCTCTAAGAAGCGTAAAAAAGTGCTGGAAATCTCTGCACAACAAAAAGCGCAAGCTACTTGCTAGAAACTTCTTGAGTTAATCATCAAATAGGGCTACTATAAAGATTTCTGGTGCCACTTGGGCTACATTTCAGGCTATGAACTAGCAGTTCAGCTCTTGACCTGAGATCAAAAGAACTGCTTAAGGAGTCAGTGAGTCAACCTGCAAATAGGTGAGGTGAAAATTACACATTTTTTTGAAGGACAGTGTCTATCACCTTCATCAGCTCCTGTAATTGTCCAAAAGGTAAATAATTTCTGCCAAGAATTTTCAAATCGTGCTCGCTTCGGCAGCACATATACTAAAATTAGAACGATACAGAGAAGATTAGCATGGCCCCTGCGCAAGGATGACACACAAATTCTAGAAGCGTTCCATATTTAAAAAAAAAAAAAAGGGAAAAAAAGAATTTTCAAATCTCCTTCATTCTTGATCCTCATAACCTTGTAAGGTAGATAGGATAAGATTTATTTTATTAAGAAAATTGAGTGACCAAAAGGTTAAATTAGTTGCAGAACTGATACCAGAACCCAGCTCTACCAAATCTTGGTCTCACACTTTTTGCCTGGGCTGTTACTGAAAACCTTCAGTAAGGTGTATCTTAGTCATCTAACCCAACTTCTTTTCTACCAGTAGGGAAACTGAGCAAGAAACAGTGACTGACAAGAATCAGAATCACGGTTTTCTCATGAAATTAAATAATTTGGGAGAGCTGTGTGGATCTTATGAATGATACCGTTTACCCAGAGATAAGGAGAACTGAACCTGCTGAAATCAGCGCACTTTTATAACAGACCGGTCTCAGATTCCAGCTCTGCCCCTTACAAGCTGTGCGTCCAAGAGCAAGTTACTGAAGCTCAAAGTCGCATTTCTGGATCTGTAAAAAGCACTTAATACTTCTTTCAAAGTAGTTTTCTCTTAAGGGTCAAATTTTGAAAAAATAGGTAAATTATCCCTCATCTGACACACACACACCGGTAGGTGGCACGACCCGTTCCCGGGGCGGCCCCGGCTGTGGACCCCCACCGCGTGCAACCCATGGAGCGCCGCCCTGGCTCCGGGGAACCAAGTCCCCGCCCCACCACCCACCCCGCCCCTCTTTCCAAGTGGGGACGCCGAGGCTCGAGGAGCGGTAACTTGCCAGAGGGCACGCAGCGGCTCTAGGACTCGGCGCTCGGAGGGGACCGCTCTGCCGTCCCCGGGGCTCAGACTCGCCATGCAAGCGGTGGCCTCCGGCGAGGTCCGGCCGCAGCAGTGGGCGGAGAGGGGCAGCGCCCTAGGCACGGAGGGCAGGAGGATGGGAAAAACCTCAGTCCAGAGCGCTGGACTGAAACCAAAGCCTGCAGACAGTGAAGGTCCCTCACAGCCACCCCCGTGAACACCGCCGCCGGCTCCCTGGCTCCGCCAATCAAATCTTTCGTCGAAAAGAGCCCCTGCCCCGCCCGCCCTGACCGAAGCACGTCGGAATTACGCTTGGGCCTTCTGGGTTCCCGTTCGCCAGGCGTGTTTGTGCCTTAGCGCGCCCTCCCTTTTAGACCTGCGCTCTCGCAGCTATTGCGTTTTCGCGCGTGCCTCACTGCGCATGTGCGTTGCCAGGAGTAGCGCAGGTAGCCAAAGTAGTTCTCAGTGTGGCGTCCGTTGCTGTGGCGGGAAGGAGGAGGCCGAAGCGTAGCGGAAGCCGCGATGAGGGCTGTGCTGACGTGGAGAGATAAAGCGGAGCAGTGGTGAGGAAGGAGGCGGCCCGGGAGGAGAGGGGGGAGTGAGAGGCCGAGCCCAGGCGGGGATGGCGGGAGCCCTCTCGGTTGCCAGTGGCAACAGTCCTGCGGCCTAGGCTGACGGCCCAGCGTCCCCAACTGAGAGCCTCGGAGGTGGAGAAACTGAGGCCGGGAGCGGGGCACGGGGACCCCGTGGGTGTGCGGAGGCGGGATCACGTGTAATTACTACTCGGCTTGGCTCGTTCTTGCCGGAAATCCGTCCTGGGCGCCTCTCTTCGCTCCACTGTGTTCCCGCTTCAAGGTGTTTGCTCGCCCCATCCATGTGTCACCCATACTATTGTTTACTCGGCGTTCTCCTCTACGTTGTCTTATTTATTTTCGTTTGAATAAATATGATTTCATATTTTGCACGGAAAGTTAGCTATTCTAAGTGTGAAACATCAATATCGTTTGCTGTAAGTGTAAGATAACTGTAAAACCTAAAGCAGGGTGAAAGAAAAGGATGTCACTAAGTTGTAGCTAGACACTGTTGCTAGGAATTCTTTACATCTCCAAAACCGGAGATTCCCAAAGATGGGCAGAGAGATGCTTATGGTAGACATGAAGCCAAGGTTTTCTACTAATTAAAAAGTTTCATAAAGAATCGAAAGAAAATTACTTTCTCATCTTATGATTCAGTGTTATTTAATGTCCTGTTCCATTTTTATCACTCAAGTCTATTGTGCAGCAGTGCATTCGGGGAAATGCTGATTTACTGCATTGTTCTCACTTTCAGCTTCCTAGGTGATCTTTCTGGCTTCATTGTGAAGTCTGCTTTGGCCACAGGGCAGGATATTTGCCATTTGTTCCTGTCTTTTCTGATGCTTTGCACAAAGCCTGATTTCTTCCCGGATCTCACATTAAGACCCTAAACACCCTGTAAGGCTCCTTCTGGACACGGTTGCTGTCTCTTGTGCTCTGCTCTGGGAGTAGCTAGTGCTGTGCACACAGCCCTGGCTGAGAACTCCATATCCTTTATCTCACTGTCTCTCCCAGCCCCCTTCTAAGGCAGGTGCTGCAATTACCTCTATTTTACAGAAGAGGGAGCTGAGGCACAGAGAGGGTGCATAGTGTGTCAAGGTCACACAGTAAGTGATGGAGCCAGCTTTCAAGCTGAAGTTTTCCTTATCCCAGAGCCAGTGCTGTCAGCCACTATGTTAAATCTTCCCCTGCCCCTGTGTCACACAGGTGACAAACAAATGGTAGGAGTGGGGCTGGTTGGTGAGACCCTGTCTCAAAAATAAAAAAGGACTGGGAGGTGGCTCAGTGCCAAGGCCCTGGGTTCCAACCCCAGTACTTTTGGTGGGGGATTTACTTCCACAAGGAATTCTCTTTTCTCTAGGAATAGTCTTCTGTACCCTACTTGAAACACTTGGCCTTACAAGTGTATCCTTAATTTCTACTTACATTTCTTTTTTTTTTTTTTTTTTTTTTTTTTTTGTGGGTACCGGGGGTCGACCTAAGGACCTCACGTGCCAGCAGGTGCACGTGCCGCTGAGCGATATCACCGGCCCTTTTTTCGTATGTGGGTTCTGGGAGTCGAACTCAGGACCTCACGCTTGCCAGGCAGGCATTTACGCCACTGAGCCATCTCACCGGCCCACATTTCTTACTTTAAATTTAAAAAAACCAACTTTTTGCAGTGTTAGCCCCAGGGCCTTGAGCCACCTCTCAGCCCCCACCTCTGCTGATAGAGACTGAGCAGTTCTTTTCAGTGGAAGCTCTTTTCCCTTTCACTCTGTCGTAGACGTGCCCAGAGCACAAGCTGGTGATAAGTGGCTTCAGAGAACAGTAGGAGTGGGAGAGATTGAGCTCGACAAACTGGAGTGCTCCTGCTCTGCCTGAAGGGCAGCTGCTGCTCCCTCCTGCCAAGTATCACTGCACAGAAATTTGGCCTCGTGTGCCGGGATCTTCTTGTTTCTAACAGAAGCTAGGAATCTGGGTTTTTAATGTGAAATGTCCTAATTTTTAAATATTAGCAACCAATTGGAAGAAATAAAGTAAAACACCACGTGGGCCAAGCAAAACATTTGCTGGCCAAATGCAGCCTGATTTGCTTTGTTTTCAACCCCTGGCACAGAATTTTGTTCACTCCTTTATGTGGTACTTAGAATCTGTCTAGTGTAAAAGTTATTTTTTAATCTGTTTATTTCAGAAATCTCTAAACTTTTTAAAAAACAGTGGCCATGTCTTATTCATTTCCACATGCTTCCCAAGCTTTGTCAAGTCACTAGTTGTTACTGTTTGGTGTGCGATGCGTTCGTGAGGATCCAGGATGAAACAGAACGAGATATTTTAAAACCATAAAAAATAATCTCAAAAATCCCAGACATGGGCCAGAAATATAGCTCAGCGGCATAGCGCCTACCTGGCAAGCACAAGGTCCTGAGTTTGATTCCCAGTACAAAAAAAAAATAAAGTCCCAGATGTCACCACTGACCCAGTCACTGTCTCCTGGTCTGCACTTTGGTTTCCAGGCTAATGTCACAAGGCAGCAGAACTCTCTTTCTTAGGACCTGCTGCTGAGATCCTATTACTGTACTTCTCACAAACCCCAAGTTACCCTCATGTCATGTTGTACATCCTGCTAGGTGGTCTGCTTGGCTCTCTCCCCTCCACGCTTGCTAATGTCTCAATTTATGCTCTGGAGTCCAGTCAGACTCCATTTTCCTTCCCAAAGATCCTCCCTGAGCACTCTCCACTCTTTTCTGAATCCCTGTGTTCTGCCTTCAATGCCCTGCTCCATATTCGTCCCCACCATGCTGCCTTAGGAGGCTTGGGCCTCACTCCAGCCAGGCCAGCGTCCGCTGTAACTCCCTCCTTCACACCAGCTTGTGTCTACTGAGCGCTTGTTGGCCAGATGTGTTCACATGCACTTATCTTGTCTACTCTGCACAACAATGCTTGAAGTTGGAATTGTTATCCCATTTACAAATGAAAAACTTGAGATTTGATGAAGTGAATAACAAGGTAATGAGTTGGGTGGGTGGGTGGCTGCACGCTTGATATCCCAGCACTCTAGGAGACTGAGGCACCTGGGCCTTCAGTTTATGGGGCAAGAGCATAACTGATGCTCTGTCTCTGTGCTGGACTCTGATGATGCCCCTCTTGACAGTGTTTTTCATAAAAGGGGATGGGAGGAGAGAGCAGACTGCTCTGCCTCCATGGCCATCTGGAGGGAATTCTTGTCCAGATGGGGGCGTGAGACTACATGACAAAGTTCTTTTCAGTTCTGGGTTTTCTGTGATCTCAGGATGTAATAAAGTCTGAGGGCTTCAAGATACAATCTCAGCAGCTCACAGTTGTGTCCCTTGTGTTTCTGGGTTCCTGCTTCACTCTGACACCCACAGACATGCCATGCGAAGCATGGTCGCTGCCCTGGAACTGTGGACGTGCATCATCAGGGAGACATGGTTGAGTCTAAGGTGGGGGACAGAGAGAAGGCTGTGTAACTGCGAATGACTGGATCAGGCAGATTCTGAGAACAGTAACAATTTTTGTTGGGGCAAAACATACATGTGTGTTGTATTTTGAGAAGGCAAACCTTAAGAAATTCTCCTGAGAGGAAGATAGTCAGGCTTCACCCCAATGAGACACAGGGAAATGATCTGGTCACCCATCCAGATGACCTGAGGGGAAGAGGCCTCATGGGGATCCTGCTGAATGACTGGATCAGGCAGATTCTGAGAACAGTAACAATTTTTGTTGGGGCAAAACATACATGTGTGTTGTATTTTGAGAAGGCAAACCTTAAGAAATTCTCCTGAGAGGAAGATAGTCAGGCTTTACCCTGATGAGACACAGGGAAATGATCTGGTCACCCAT
This sequence comes from Erethizon dorsatum, assembly GCA_028451465.1. NCBI lineage: Eukaryota > Metazoa > Chordata > Mammalia > Rodentia > Erethizontidae > Erethizon > Erethizon dorsatum. Next base: position 37,894,932 of record CM051831.1, read on the forward strand.
CCAGATGACCTGAGGGGAAGAGGCCTCATGGGGATCCTGCTGATGAGCTCAGATGTGTCCAGGCAGACAGGGAGCCACGTATCCCATGCACCCCAGGACTGTGGGTGTGAGGAGCAGACCCCCAGCTCTGAGGCTGCATGGCAGGCTGGGGGCTCTGTGAGCTATGGGGGCTGTGTCTCCTGCTCTGCAGGTGAGGGTTCACTCTCCTAGGCCCTGGTCCCCTCTGCCTGTATCTCTGCTGCCCTGCTGCTCCTCACAGTGTGAACTGTAGTGAGGATGTATTTCCTCCAGACCTAGAGAAAGGAAGCACTGGGACCCAGGGGGCCTGGGTTGTTACCACCTGAGGGTGGTGAGGAAGGCAGCATGGGCACAGAGCCAGAGGATGCCCTGCTGCAGAGGGTATGACTGTCACCTTCCTTTCAGCCCCTCTCTACCTCAATCTCCTTATCTGTTTTTGATGTTTTTCTGAGTCAGGGTCTCGATATGTAGTTCAGGATGGCCTTGAACTTGCAATGATCCTTTGGCCTCAGCCTCCTAGGTGCTGGGATTGCACCTGTGCACCACCAGGCTCAGGCCTCTCAGTTTCCTCATCTGTACGGATGGGTGGGTGCCACCTGCTGTCTACTCCAGTGTGAGGTTGCAGAGGTCCTGCAAGGTCATGCAGCTTGCTCTCCAGCAACTCCTAATTGGAGTCTTTGGAGAGTTTGTGTTCAGGGAGGCTGCTGCAGCCATGGAGCCTGTGCCGTGTAGTCTCACTAAGGTGGGCTTCAAGAGTTGCATGCAGGGATTCGGAGCAGAAAGGTGGCACCAGAGGCTTGGGTGGGGGGACAGGGATGGGAAAGGGCACTCCATTTCAGTCATGCTAGAGGAGCAAGTTTCAGGGGCCTGTTGCATGCATGGGCACCACAGTTAATGCATTGCATATTTCAAAATTGCTAAAAGAATAGATTGTTGGGCTGGTGAGATAGCTCAGCGGCATAAGCGCCTGCCTGGCAAGCGCGAGGTCCTGAGTTCAACTCCTGGAACCCACATACGAGAAAAGGGGCCGGTGATATCGCTCAGCGGCATGGGCGCTTGCTGGCGTGCGAGGTCCTGAGGTCGACCCCCAGGACCCACAGAAAAAAAAAAAAAAAAAAAGAATAGATTGTTAACATTCTCACTACATAAAATAAGTTGCTGCCATCCATGGTAGCACACGCCTGTGATTCCAGTACTCAGAAGGCCGAGGCAGGAAGATCACCACACGTTCAAGGCCACCCTGGGCTACAAAGTGAGACCCTGTCTTAAAAAACAAACAACCAACCCAAAAAACAAACTTGAGATAGTAGATATTTTTATTTGATATAGATCAAAATATCACATTCACCTCATAAATATATACAGTTATGATTTGTGAATTACAACTTTACATTTTTAAAAATTCTCGAGTAGGCGACATAATGTCTTGAGTTGGTAATAACACTTTTTCCTTTTTGCTTTTGGTAAGATGCGAAAGCCTTTGCTATTACTTTGCTGCCCATGGAGTATGCTAACTGTGCACCAGTGAGGCCCCAAAGTGTGTAGTTATTATGAGGGCTTCAGAGCCTGGCCGCCTGGGTTTCAGTCCTGGCCCCATCTCCACTTTATGTTCTGGCAAGTTGTTTAACTTTTCAATGCTTGGTTTTTCATTTGCAAAATAGGTGTAGGGCTGTTGTGAGGTTAAGTAAAACAGCAAAGCATTTAAGCTGTACACAGTAACGAATATGCTCAGTAAATGCTAGCCACTGTTGTCATTAAGCATCAAGTATAACAGACGCCATAATTCAGGAGCGTAGGAGGCAGTATGGTGTTGTGGCAGACCAAGCTGAAATAAACTCCTGCTCTTTTCCTTGCTGGCTGTGTGACATTGGCTGAGGTACTTGACACCTCTGTCCCATGGTTCCTTCCCCTACAAAACTAAGAACAAGCTAGGCGTGGGAATGCGTGCCTGTAATCCCAGCACTCTGGGAGCCTGAGGCAGGAAGATGGCAAGCCCAACCTGGGCAATTCAGCAACTTAGCAAGACCCTATCTCAAAATAAAAAATAAAAAGGGCACGGGGGATAGCTCAACGTGAAGGCCTTCGGTTCAGTCCCCAGTATTGCAAAACAACAGCAACGACAAAGCAACTGAGTGCCTTTGTCTCCCCTGTATCCCGGAGGTTTGTCCCAGGACTCCTCACTGATGCCGCACCCAAGATGCTCAGGTCCCTTACGTAACACAGCACAGTGCTTGCATGGAGCCTACGCTGCACTTTGAGTCATGGCGAGATGACTCCTCCTGCCTGACACGGTGTCAGTGCTGGGTAAACAGTTGTCACACTGGACTGTCTAGGGAACAGGGACAGGAAAACAGTGTGTGCACGTTCACTATAGGCACAGGTTTCCCCCAGATGTGTCCAGCCCATGGTTGGTTGGATGCACGGATGCAGAGCCAGCCACAGAACTCAGAGGGAGGCTGGAGTCTTTCGTGGAGTTACTGTGAGGACGAGACACCGCCATGTGCCAAGAGTTTCGTGTGGCCATCTGCCAGGTGGGCTCTGAGGACTGTTGGTGTGAGTGGACATTTAGGTACGGACAAGCGCCAGGCTGTTTATCCCACGCTAAACGTACCACAGACTGTCTGGACCACGCCACCTGACACATCTTCCTGGTCACCTGACAATGACACCCTATGCCTGGCAGCCAAACTTCTTTGTGATGTGGCCGAGGCCCGTTTCTCCAGTTGATCTCTCCTTCCGCCTGGTGTGTCATTCACATTGGATTCTCTCTATTCCTTGCTGTCCTCGTGTTCACTCTCTGCATGTTCTGTTTTCTGTGCCTGAAAAGCTGAGCCTACCCAGTGTCCTGCTGTCCCCAAAGCCACCTTATTCACACACTTTCTGCCTTGAGATGCTGTTTCTCATGCTGTCCCCACCTCTGGGCATCCTTGAACCTGGTAATACCATGCACATTTCAGGGCAGTGCCTGTAGTATTCTCACAGTATTTGTATTTCACCTAGGCTAAGAGGCCCTTGATTATAAAACACTGCTATTGTGCTTTTTTTTTTGGGTACCGGGGGTCGACCTCAGGACCTTGCACGCCAGCAGGCGCCCGTGCCGCTGAGCAATATCACCGGCCCTTTTTTCGTATGTGGGTTCTGGGAGTCGAACTCGGGCCCTCGCACTTGCCAGGCAGGCGCCTGTGCCGCTGAGCCATCTCACCGGCCCTATTGTGCATTTCAATAAGAAAGCGAGCGATGCTGAACTGACCTGCCATCAGGTATAAGGAACATTCCAAACCCAGAGACACAAACAAGCATGTTGCCTTAGACTCTCAGGGTTGTGTCTGGGGATGGCGACTGGGTTGCACCTTCCCTGCCCATCTGACATCTTTTGGTGCCTGGCACTGGGAAGTGGTTGGCAATACCCGTGTGGATGTGCTTAGCCTGTCCGGTTCCTCTCGGGGCATCACATCTTTACGGTCTTCCTGGAAGAGTTAGTTCCCTCAACTGTTGACCCTTGAACCACTTCAGGCATCTGGCTCTGGACGGGAGGAAACCGGGACAGAACCGAGTGCCACACAGGTCCTGATGGAGTGGTCTGCCGGGTGTGGTGGGCAAATGGAATCTGCCAACCGGTGCAGTTCTCAGACCAGTGCACGTGCGCTGTTTCCTAATGGAAATACAGTTTGCTTTCCTGGCCATTAGCAGACATCATCATGTCGGCTCCTAACTGTCTTTTTGTCTTGTCTCCTGTTTAGTATATATGACCTTGCGTTCAAGCCCGATGGAACTCAACTGATTCTGGCTGCAGGAAACAGATTGCTGGTAGGATTTTGTCTTAGTTTCCTTTTTAAGTGCTTTTTTTTCCTCCTCCCTCCTGTAAGTACTCTGAAATTTGACCTCCCCATTTTTTTTGAGATAAAAAAGGCAAGGGTGGAAAAACCAGTCATTACTTTTTAATAGGGAAGGAAATAGGCTATTTAAAATAGGTAAGTAAACTGTCTGTCATCTGGGAACTTGTGAACAATGCCTTCTTTGGAGTCATTCATCTTTCCCTTTTTGCTTTGCCCATACCGATGAAAGAGTTGAAGATGATTAATCAAAATGTCTTTGAAACTGGGCGGGTGTCAGTTTGTATTTTGTCCTTCTGAAAAATGCAAGCAACAGGACTGAAGGCGCCCATCCTAGAGAAGCCCCACAGCCTGAGCCCAGCCTTTCACCCCTGGCCCACCTAAGCAATCCTGTGTGGATGTTGGCCTATTTTTCATAATTTCAAAGGACACGAGCTCCCTCTGAACCCGTTCCAGTGTGCAGAAGTGATCTCCAGAGAACTCTTTCTGTTTGACCTAAAAACCTCCACAATTGCCCTTTCTCCACCCCGTCCCCTTCCTGCTCTCCGCTGTTTCCAGACAGGCTCACTGCCTGATGTCGTTCTCCGGGGGGAACTGCATAGTCTTCGCACCACAGTTAAAATGTTCTGCAGATTCTTTTCCTCCAGGGGAATAGCCTGGCCCCCAACTGTCCTCCACAGGTCATCGTCTCCCACGTTCTAATGGCTGCAGAGACTTTTGCCCAGATTTCTCAGATGGTGTGGTTTTCTCATCTCTATATGTTTAAGCATAGCTATAAAGTACCCTAAATCCACTTTGCAGCTGGGTTTATAACACTTCCTCCTACTTATGAGCCCACGGTTCGGGACTAAGACTTTCAAACCCTTAGTAGCAAATCTGAAACATCTCTGTGATGTTGATGCTAGGGCGCAGTGCTAGCTCTTAAATTTAACTGTGTGGTAAACTGGCCATTTTATGTGTGTGATACTGAGGATAGAGACCCCCGGCATGCTAGGCAAGTGCTTTTCCACTGAACTACACCCCTAGCCCTTAAAAAAATTTTTGAGACAGGTTTTCCCTAAATTGCCCAGGCTGGCCTTAAGCTTGTGATCCTCCTGCCTCAGCCTGTTGAATAGCTGGATTATAGGTGTGTGCCACAGCTGCCACCATCTCTTTGCATGTGCTGATTTTATTTAGGGCAACCTCCCATGACTGGGCATTTATCCAAATTCATTTATCCATGGCGTGAGTAAGCAAGCCTTTCTTCTCGAGGGTTGGTGGTGTATACCTGGTCACACAGCACAGGATCAAGGCCTCCATGTCTTGGTTACCAACATTCAGTCTTAGTCCTTCTGGTTTGGCAGCATGGTTTTTGATGCAGATTTAGCATATTGACAAATGTTTTGTCATAAAAACGAAAGTCACGGTAACCACCTACAGGGATTGTGTGTAACAGATACCACAGAGATGACGTGTGCTGCTGTCCCTTTTTTTGACAGGTTTATGACACCTCTGATGGCACCTTGCTTCAGCCCCTCAAGGGACACAAAGACACAGTGTACTGTGTGGCCTATGCGAAGGACGGTAAGTGGCTGCTCCTGGCGCCAGGCTCTGCCATGGCCTCATGGCTGTACTCTTTTCTCATTAGCTGCGTTTTTTTGTTTTTTGTTTTTTTTAATGTGAGTACCGGGAGTTGAACTCAGGACCTCACACTTGCCAGCAGGCGCTTGTGCCGCTGAGCGATATCACCGGCCCCTTTTTTTCCTTTATGTGGGTACCAGGAGTCGAACTCAGGACCTCGTGTTTGCCAGGCAGGTGCTTACACTGCTGAGCCATCTCACCGGCCCTTTAGCCGCCTTTTGATGTTTGTGAAATCCAGCTTGCAGGTTGGAGTGGTAGATGGTTTAGATATCAGCTCCAGCAGGTGGCGTCACAGGTGCTTATTCGGGTGCTGGGTTACTGCAGAGAGCGAGCCGGGCGGGCCCTGGTCTGCCCTGCGTGAGGCAGACAGCTGGTGCAGTGGATCAGCAGAGCCAGCCCTGGCCTGGGAATGGTGAATGCTGTGGAGGAGGAGCAGGCAGGGCAGAAAGCATGGATGGAGAGGACTTAGGGGCAGGGGCTTGCATGGCATGTGGAACAGCGCATGGGTGGCGGGCACTTTGGGATGGGGACAGGTTGAGCAAAGCTTAGAGGCCTGAGGTGGCAGGCACAGGGGGAGGAGAGTTCAGTGTAGAGGGTGGCACCATGACGGAAGCCCTAGGTGGGAGTGGGTGCTCAAGCTGGACAGAGGATGGGGGAGAGGCTCAGGAGAGGGGAGATGGGCAGTGGGCATGGGGAACAGATCCCAGGAGCCATGGGAGGGTTTGCATGATTCTCCCTGAAAACGATACACTCTGAGCAGAGGAGGGGTCGATCTGACAGCCCCCCTACTGCTGGAGATATGGGTGGGGCAGGAGAGGTAAGAGTGATCAGATTGTCGGGGGGACTCTGATGAGCAGCCCGGGGTTGCCTGCCGGATGGGAGAGCAGGCAGGAATGACTCAGTGTTTCTGGCCTGGCCAGGCGAAGGGGGTGTGGCCTCTCCTGTGAGGGGAGGGGCTATGATGGAGACCAGGAGGGCGGTTTGACCTGTGGGTCTGAGAAGAGGTGAGGAGGAAGAGTCTGTGGGGTGGAGGTGTGGAATGGGGGAGTCCCGCAGCCGGGCACCAGGTGGGTTGTGCCTAGTGCTGAGTTACAGATAAATGCCTGCCTCCCCCAGCATGGGGCTAAGGAGAACATGGGCTACAGAATGACACAGCCCCAGTTCCAACCCCAGCACAGCACCGGAAGCTCTGCATCTGGAGTCCAGAGTCTCAGCTTCCTATGTTCAATGGACGCAGGGTTAGCAATAGTATCCTGTGCCCACTGCCAACAAGTCACAGAGGCGAGGTGCTATAAGATGACTCCTCTTAGAGATCACCAGACTCGGGTTTTTAACTTCCTCTGGATGGTGGAGCTCTGTGAGAATCAAATGAAAGCTATAGGACCCTCTCTAGCAAAATGTGCATGCTTTGGACGTAGGCAGAGTTCTGCGTGTGCAGTGTCAGCCTGAGGTAGCCTGGTCTCTTCGCTTGGGTCTATACTCACTTAGCGAAGGAAGGCGGGTGGCTCAGGTCACACAGCAGGTTGGTGGTGTGTGGGCCGTGGTGGTCACATTTAAGTGCATGTTTGACTTTAGGTTAGGGGGAGACCTGTGGGAGGTGCCTCAGTGCTAAACTGCCCTGCTTCATCCTATAGGCCTGGGTGGAGCCCATGGGTGCAGAGGACTGTTGGCCTCTGGCCTGCAGCACCGTTAAGGTCCTGGAGTGTGTCAGGGTGTCACCACAGCAGTGATCCAGTCACGCATGACCCTCCCATAGCCCTCTGAGCAGGCTGCCAGGAGATTCTGACTTCCTTGGTAGATAGGGAAGCAGGCCAGGGCCACAGGCAACCATGTTGGAGGGGGCAGCGGCCTTGATCTCTCTCTCACATTATGCTGCCTTTCCAGGCCATTTATATAACGACGAAGAGGTCTTTTCTTAATTTTTGTTTTTACCAGCACGTTTGCAGTTCATACAGGGACATAGTGCTTCTTTATTCTTTCTGTGTCCCCTCCCCCACCCTGATAAGTTTAACTCCTCTAGATTGCTCTTTCCCCTTAATGTTACTCTTGGGCCAGTGAGATAGCTCAGCGGCATAAGCGCCTGCCTGGCAAGCACGAGGTCCTGAGTTCGACTCCCGGTACCCACATACGAAAAAAGGGCCGGTGATATTGCTCAGCGGCATGGGCGCCTGCTGGTGCACGAGGTCCTGAGTTTGACCCCTGGTACCCACACACACACACACACAAAAAAAAACATTACCCTTAAAATTGAGATGCACTGAAGTACAGTTTTGCTCTTTAAGCCTGCCTCTTTTGCAAGTCACCTGTAAATTTAATGAGCAGCTAATGAGCATCCGTGATACAAAGTATGCAAGATATAGTTTCTTTCAGCAGAAAAGAACAATATAAAACAACATGAAGAAATGGTAGGGAGAACAGCTATTTCTATTTAGCATCGATTCTATTCCAGGTGTTGTTCCAAGCACTTCGTACGTGTGTACACGTGCATTTATTCTTCACATCAGCAAGGAAGTAAGTGCTGCTGTTGTATCCGCTCTCCACATGAGGAAACAAGAGCCCAAAGGGGCCCTGGCACTGTCTGGGTCGCTGGTGGAGCTGGCCAGTGCTGTCACCTGGGACCTGACCCAGTGCCATAGGTGCTGTTGCCTCAGTGCTGTTGGCACGAAGGCAGAAGAGCAGGAGAGACAGTTGGTGAGAGCAGTTCTGTTGCTTCCTATTTGCAGTAGGGTCCCAGGGCTCCCCCTAACTCTGCTATCACAGCCACTGGGAAAGGCACCATGGGTGCCCTGCCGAGGGCAGTGACGCTCACAGTCACCTCCCCTGGCCTCAGAGCAGTGTCTAAATGCCATGACAGGTGTGTGGAGTCCAGCTGTGCTACCACCTCACAGCAGCATGGTGCCGGCTGCCTGTGTTGCTGCCCTGGCCCCTGACCTCTCCCACATGCTTGTGACCTGAGGACAACACAGCAATAAGTCCTCTCTGTCTCCTGCTGCCTCTCTCTGGCAGTGTGACGGGCCTGTCTGCTTGGAGCCTTTCTCTGGCTTCCCTTAGCTTTGGACACAGGAAGATCTCCACCGTGGCCCTCAGAGCCCAGAGGTCCCATCACCACCCAGCACAGCGCTGGCCGGGTTGCCAGCGCAGCTGGCTAGTGCCATCACCCGTGGCCTGACCCAGCGCAGCAGGTCCTGTCCTCCCTCAGCATGCCATGCCAACTGCTACCCCGCCTTCAGATGTGCCAGCCTCTCCTGCCACATTGTCTTTGCACATCAGCTTGGTCCTAGTGGATGCCTCTCCTCACTGTACCTGGTGAAACTCTGCTTGGCCTGTGGGTCTCCATGAAGGCTTTCATCTAAGTCAGGTCCCCCAGGAGATGTTGACTAAAGAGCACAGAGTTTCATAAAAAACAAACCAAAAGAAGAAGAAGGAAAAAAAGAGAAAGAAAAAGAGAAAAAAAACAATACGAAGTTTCAGCTGAATGGAAGGAATTTTTTCTTGAGATCTGTGTGCAGCATGGTGACCATTGTTAATGTATATTTCAAAATTTCTAAAAGAAAAAATGCATATGGGGTACTGGGAATTGGACACTCCCCCCCCACACACACACGCATGCAGGCAAGTATTCTGTCACTGAGCTACAACCCCAGCTCTTTTTTTTTAAATTTTACTTTGAGACAGGGTCTTGCTAAGTTGCCCAGGCTGGGCTCAAACTTGCAATCCTCCTGCCGCAGCTTCATGAGTAGCTGGGATTTTAGGCATGTGCCACTATACCCTGCTAAAAGACTATATTTTCAGTATTCTCAGTACAGAAAAAAGTATCTGAGATAACGGATGTATTAAATACCCTGAGATAAACATTTGACAGTGTATGCATGTATCAAAACATCGGAGAAGAATAGGTTTTCGAGGTAAATAACAGCAGCTTCTGTTTATTCTAGTTAGTGTTCTCCACAAATATACACAATTATTGTTTGTCAAAAATAAATTTTGTTTATTTATTTATTTATTCATACTTTGGCTTTTTGAGATAGCATCTTGGTATGTAGTTCAGCCTGGTCTTGAGCTCACTGTGTAGCCCAGGCTGGCCTTGAACTTGCAGTGATCCTATCTCAGCCTCCCAAGTGCTAGGATTACAGCTGTGTGCTACCACATGTGGCTAAAAATAAAATTTTAAATAAAAAAATAAGGCCCCCCACTTACTCTTTGTCCTAGGACCCATGTCTTTCACACATTGACTTTGTGTTGGGTTAATTTAATTCCTGCTTCTTCCACTCAATGCCATGAAAGCAAGGGTGGTGTATCTCATTTTATTTTTTTAGTTTATTTGTTTATTTATTTTTATTAGCCCATGTTTGTAGTGCATAATGTTTACATTTCTTGTGTGGAGCTGGGACATGTGCATAACACATCTTAAATCAATTTCTTGTCCCCAACCCCTCTATCTCTTGGTCCCCATTGCTTTTGCAAAAGATCTGTCTCCCTACTTCCTGTCATCTATCTTTTATTTTGCTCATTATATTTTGTATTTCTCATGTAAGAGAAACCATGAGATATTTAAGCTTGTGTGTCCAATTTATTTCACTTAACATGATGGTCTCAAGGTCCATCCATTTTCCTAAAAATGACTCAAGTTTATCCTTCTTTATGGCAATGTGGTGCTCCACTGTGTGTGTCTTCCACATTTTCTTTATCCGTCCATCAGTTGGTGGACATGTAGGCCACTTCCAGGATGTAGCTGTTGTGAGTTGTGCTGCCATGGGATGGTGTATCTTCATCGCTACTCAGACCTGGCATAGAATGCGTGTATATGCTCAGCACCAGACAGGTTGGGGACGCAACATCCTGATCCCAGAGCAGGCCATGTGTGCCAGTTGAGGGGAGCAGAGGGTGGGTGCAGCTCAGTGTGAGCTCAAGCTCAGTTCCCACCCAGGCTCATTACGCCTTACAGAACCAGTTTCCTAAGAAATACTCTTGGGAGACACTGGCAAAGCGCAGAGCAAGCACTGTGCTACGGCTGTCACTGATGGTGGTGCCCGGAGATCCAGTGTGATGGTTTGATCTGAAATGTCCCTCAAGTGTCACATGTGGGAAGGAGACTGCATTGTGGGGCGCTGTGCTCATCACTGAGGAGCTCAGTACCTGACTTGCTGTTCAGAGGTGGGGCTGATGGAGACTTTTTTTTTTTTTTCTTCTAACACTTTCAGGCAAGCGCTTTGCTTCTGGATCGGCTGACAAAAGCGTCATCATCTGGACATCAAAACTGGAAGGCATCCTGAAGTACACGTGAGTTGCCACTTAAGGCTGCCCACCTGGCCCCACTAACTGTTACGAGAGCCTCAAGTGAGGGAGCATGGAAGAGCTTTTCTCTCCAGCATGGATGCAGAATTCAGTTACAGGGGCTGAGGCGGGGCAAGTCAGTGTCTGTGGGTTGCCAAGGTCTGGACCTTGGCCAGCAGCGTGCGGTGCCCCTCCGCTCTGGGTCTTAGTTATTTTCTCTTCGTGGAGACATAGCACCCCGCATACACAACGTAAAGAAGGAAGGGTTTCTTTTGCTCATGTTTTAGTTCACCATCAGTGGCTCTCAGGCAGTGGGGCAGGGTGGAGGAGAGCTGCTCATGGCAGGGCAGACCGGCAGCAGAGGGAGGAGGGAGGATCTCAAGTGGGAGAGCCACCCTTCCAGGCCACTCTGGTGACCCCTCTCCCAAGCAGCCCCACCTCTGAACAGCAAGTCAGGTACTGAGCTCCTCAGTGATGAGCACAGCGCCCCACAATGCAGTCTCCTTCCCACATGTGACACTTGAGGGACATTTCAGATCAAACCATCACACTGGATCTCCGGGCACCACCATCAGTGACAGCCGTAGCACAGTGCTTGCTCTGCGCATCCATCAGCCCCTCAGCCCATGGTGGGGGCATCCAGCACAGGGGCTTGGAGCAGATGGCATCTAAACTAGCCGGGGGGGAGGGGGCATCTGGGAGGAGGACGCCGGTGCCTGGGCCTTCACTGGCTCTTTGCAGAGGTACTCTCAGTGCATCCCAGGCTTCAGTTCACCAGGTGCCTTCACTGCAGCGCCTGTGACCCCTGTGCCTGCTTGTGGTGACCTGCAGCTGTTTTCTCCCAGGCACAATGACTCCATACAGTGTGTCTCCTACAACCCTGTCACCCACCAGCTGGCCTCCTGCTCCTCCAATGACTTTGGTAGGTTCTGGTTCCCATCCAGGGTTCCATCCTGGAATAACTGAGACTCCAGGCTGAGATGCCACAGCCCATCCAGATGTGGTGGCTTTGTCCCAAGCTGGGTCTGCCCCTCCTCTCCCCTCAGCAGCTGAAGGGCAGCTGGACCTTGATGTCTGGTAGAACATCAGGGATGACAGGAAGGGCCTAGGAAGGAAGAGGCAGGAGGGTGGGAGGCTGTAGGCTCACCTTCAGGGACAGGCAGCTGTCCTTACCCTTGTGCCCACTGTACCGAGTGAGTGTCAGGCACACTTTGTGCAGTGTCATCCCAGCTGTGCAGTGGCCACAGCTGTGCTCCAGGCGCATTTGGGCCTGGTGCAGTGCCAGCACAAAGGCAGTGTCCATCCATCTCTCAGGTGTCTATCAGGTGTCCATGGTGGGTGGGAAGCTCCAAGTTACCGTCATTCACTCCAGGTCAGTGCTGGTACCTGTGCAGAGAGGCTGTGGGCCAAGGGGACAGCACCCATGAGGGTTCCCGTGTCACCCACCCTTCTGGCTCACTGGTGCAGACTGGGCAGTATGCTGACAGCTGTTAGGTGCCTGTGATGAGCCAGGCACTTGCTCAGGGCTGACAGGGATGACCCCTGTGGTTGGTGTTCTGGTGAGGCACTGAGGCGTCTATGGTTCTGGGAGTGCTGGGATCACTCAGTGTGGCCAAGCAAGGCTAAGGCACTGGGGCCTGTGGTGCAGAGCGGTGCTGAGCACAGGTGGACATACTGGGGAGACCTGTGCTGGGCTGGGGGAGGGAACCTCGTCTGACACTGCACCTGGCTGTGCAACATCTGTGCACCAGGCGCCCCTGCCATTCATGCTTCCCTGCTGGGCTGAGCAGATTTGCATGTGTCGTGGACATGTGCCTGTCACTGTGGGGTACTGGGCCAGGGTGTGGGGTGCTGGAGGGGCCATGGCAGGTGAGCAGTGTGCCATGGGAAGGCCACAGCCAGACAGGTCATGTGCTGCAGTGCTAGAGGAGGGCTGGATCCTCAGAAAGCATCATTCATCACTAAATGCCAAGGGAACTCTGGCTGCAGTGTCCTGGTTATGACAGCAAAGTTGTCGTGTGTTTGAGACTCAAGTCCCAGTCAAGTTGGCCACAGCTTCACCAACTTTTTTTTCCTTGGAATAATTATAGGTTCCCGGGCAGTTGCAAAGACAGTACAGGAAGTCTTGTGTACTCCTCACCCAGTTTGCCCAAGTGGGTGCATCTTTTTCTTTTTGGCAGTACTAGAGATTGAACCTAGGGCTTCTACACTGAGCTACAACCCAAGATCCTCCTGCCTTAACCTCCCAGAGTGCTGGGATCACAGGTGTGCTCCACCCCGCCCTCTGGGTTCCATCTTGTGTACTGTTGTACATACCAAAAGCAGGAAACAGAGACTGGCACATATGTATATGTGGTGTCATGTTAGCATGCATGTGGGTCACCTCCACTGCACCCCAGAGCTGTTCTACTACCACACAGACCCCTCCTGTCCTCCCTCCTATGGTCCCAATGCCTGGTAACCAGGAATCTGTTCCCTAGCTGGGTAACATTATCAGTCATGGAGGTCACATGAATGGAATCATTGTATGTCCCTTTGAGACTGGCTTCTCACTCGCCCCAAGCCCTGGAGATCCCCAAGTCACTGGGTGCTCCCCTGGCTTCTTCCTTTTTGTTGCTGGTAGTATCCACCCCATCTCTCTGCTGTTCCCATGCACTGCAGGGCTGTGGTCCCCGGAGCAGAAATCAGTCACCAAGCACAAGTCCAGCAGCAAGGTCACCTGCTGCAGGTGAGTTGAAGGCCGAGCTGTGCCTGGCATCATTCCTGTCCCCTCCAGACAGACTTGCGCATGGCGCTCCTATAGCAAGGGGGCCTGTGTTAGTGCCCGGCCAGGGCTCTGTTTCCTTTTCAGTGGGAAAGACCCAATGTTGCCTTGCTCCTCAGGCAGAGACCCACAGGTCTCCCCTGTCTCAGGCAGTCCACAGCCTCCCCTGCAGCAGCTGGGCTGACCCAGTGCTGAGAGGGGAGCACTGGCTTTGCCTGGGGAGGAAGCGCAGGCTTCACTGCCGGATTCAGGGTCCAGGTGCTGTTGCCGGCAGACTTTGTGATCTCAGGAGAGTGACTAGATCTTTGACCAGAGCCTAGAGTCCTGATAGCGGTTTAGGGCAGGCGGCAGTGAGCGGGCATTTGGCAGGCACTCTGTATACAGCAGCCGCTCTTGCTGCTCAGCACTGAGAGCCCATAGGTGCTGTCTGGGAGCGTCTACCTTGTCTGTCAGTCTGTCCTTGGCAGGGGTGCTCTTGGGATGGGACCCAGGCACCAGTGCAGGGCTGTGCAGAGGTGGGAGGCTCAGGAGAGGGGCCCCTGAGCTCTGAGCTCCCTGGGACCCCAGGAACCAGCAGGATGTTAAGCCTGTCCCTCTGAATGTGCATCAGGACTAAGCAGGGAGGATGAAACCTTGGTTGGCTGCTGCTGCCTCCAAACCAGAGTCTCACCCTGTCTGTGTTCCCTCCTCTGCCCTAACCCACACAGCTGGACCAACGATGGGCAGTACCTGGCTCTGGGGATGATGAACGGGGTCATCAGTATCCGCAACAAGAACGGCGAGGAGAAGGTGAAGATTGAGCGGCCAGGGGGCTCCCTGTCCCCGATATGGTCCATCTGCTGGAACCCCTCCAGGTACTGGACAGATGCCAGGAAGAAGAAGGGTCCTTTCCCTCTTCACAAGGTCTCCAGAGGTTAAAAGTCTTCTTGCCATCCTGCCTGGTCTGTTTGGAACCAGTGCTGGGTTTAAACCTAGGGCCTTCACACTGTGCTGCATCCCCAGCCCTTTTTTAATTTTTGAGATGGTGTCTCTCTAAGACACCCAGGCTGAGCTTGAACTTACGATCTTCCTGTCTCAGCTTCTGAGAGTGCTGGGATTATAGGGAGTGCCACCATGCCTGGCTGTTCTATTTAAATGGATTTTTTTTTTTTTTTTTTTTGGTCCTTTTGAGGCAGGGTTTCACTACATAGTTCAGGCTGGCCTTGAACTCACTTTGTAACCCAGGCTGGCCTCGAACTCTCAGAGATCCTCCTGCCTCAACCTCCTGTGTGCTGGGATTACAGGCATATGCCATCACGCCTGGCCTAAATGGAATTTTTTAAAAAGCCTGTCTTGAGTTTTGGGATGAATCTCAGCAATTTAGCTAAGCAGATGAACTATGTAGGCCAGCCCAAGGTGTGTGTGTGCGTGCCAGTGTGAGTGTTGATGTGTGTGGTGTGCACACAGGGGCCCATTCCTGTGTGAACTGAGGGCTGAGATCTTTGCTGGGGTCTGTTTTTGCCTTTTCCCTTTTTTAGTTGTTCCTCCCAAGTCTGAGCAGAGTATGTGCTCAGCTGTTCATATATAGCTTTTTCATGAGCCTTTTTTGTTGCCCTTGGCCAAAAGTCAAATTTAAGTCTACAAATGTCCTCCCAGCCTGGAGCCCCACAGTGCTCAGCACCTCCTTCTCCAACCTCACGCATGTTCCTACCTCTGCCCGTGTGACTTTGAGGTGGATAATGGCAGTAGAGGCTCTTTGTGTGATCCTGTAACATCACTGAGCCATCAATATTTCCCCAGAGTCTGCAGAAGGTCAGTTAAAGGGCTTAGCCCTATACCAGCCCAGTGTCACTGTGCAGGTGGGTGCCGTCTTGATTTAGGAGCTTGGTGGTCCTGCTGCCTTCCCACACCAGGCTATTAAGCTTCTTCCTGACGCATTTTGTCTGGCCCAGGCTGTACCATGTGTAGCTAATGCCATTGAAGGCCATTAGCCCAGCCCAGAGTTCCTGCTGTTTGATTTTGTGGCCACAGATGACTCTGTGGCTGCAGGCTGCCATTTTTAATTCATGAGAGGCAGGATGCCCACTGCACCTGGTGGTTGCCCTCTTCCGGGCAGGCCCTGGCTCTTTGGCAGCCTTGAAGCGAGACTGTTAGTGCAGCTCTGGGCGACATGACTGTGACCCGCCCTTACTGTCTGCAGCCGGTGGGAGAATCTCTGGATGAACAGAGAGAGCGAGGATACTGAGGAAGGCATCGACAGCAGATATTTTCAAGAACTCTCTTCCACTCTGAAGGCAGCAGTGTACGGTAGTCAGGGTAGTGAGGCAGAGGAGGAGGAGCCTGCTGAGGAGGATGACAACCTGTGAGTGTCCCAAGGAGCCAGACCCTGCCCCGGGAGGGTACATGCTGCTATTGGGCCCTTGGCCAAGCCCAGGGGAGTGGGCTGGGAGACCTGGGGATCACACCCTGGGGCCTTGTGTGTAGGTCCTAACATGACCCACTGGGACTCGAGAAACCCTGAAAAGTGCAAAGGAGAAGGTTTGACCTTTCTGTGAAATCCCTGCCTGAGAAAAGTCCCACCTGCATTTCATTGCCTTTGTCGGTCTTTCAGGGTAACCAGCTAAATTACATCCTGTTCCTCTTGCTTCAGTTAGCGTCACAGAGTTAACCCTCTTTCCAGTGACATTAGAAATTCTTTGAAAGATGTGACTTTTTGTGCTGGGCGTGGTGGCACATGCCTATAATCCCAGCATTCTGGGAGGCTGAGGCAGGAGGATCACTGGGAATTTGAGGCCAGCCTGGGTTACATAATGAGTTCAAGACCAGCCTGAACTGCATAGTGAGACCCTGTCTCAAAAAGAAAAACTTTCAAAAACAATAACTCGGTTTTTAATGCCTGTTTGGTATTTCTCCATACTTAACTGAATGCTCTTCCATGGTAGACACCTTTCTGGGCCTGTCCCTCTGTATCTCCTTGCACCAGCTGGGCCTGTGTGGTGGAGGAAGCTCTTTCCAGCCCCCCTGGCTCCAGGCCTTCTCTCCTCCCTGGCTGAGATGACAGGTGCCATGTCTCTGGGACTGCCCACCCTGTGCTGGGGTCCTGAGGTCCCTTGGAAGGCTGACAGGGTGGGAAAAGGAGTTCCCCATCTTTGCCTCAATTGGAGCAGCCCCTTTTTGTTGTTGAACATGAGCTTTGATTTTGAGAGAGTCCCCTGGCCAGGGTGGAGCTGCTGGCAGAGGACAGCAGCACATGCGGCTTGAGCCTGGGCTCAGTGCAGTCACACCACAGTCACTGCAGGCCCCTGTGCTCGCAGCCCCGTGACGTTCTCTTGTGCATCAGTGCCGATGACGGCTTCCACTGCCACCGAGTGCTGGGTTTCACAGCTGAACTGCCTGGGGTGTCCACGTGCCCAGAGCCACCACCAGTCACCCTGGCTGCTCTGAGGGCCGCACTTCACAGAGCTGGGGTGGCATAGTGGGTTCAGGCTGGACAGCCCCTGAGCTGCTCCCTGCTGGGGCCCACAGCCCAGCCCCTGGGTGCTGCTCCCCAAAGCACTCCGTCTCAGACCATTGTTGGTCCTCAGAGAGCCCACAACCCTCTCAAAAATCAGGCACAGTGGTTCACCCTTGCAAGACCAGCCTCTTCAGAGGCTGAGGCAGGAGGACCACATTGAGGCTGGCCCAGGCAACTTAGCAAAGCCCCATCTCAGGAAAATAAAAGAGAAACAATAGTGCCACTCAGAAGCCATTTTCCCCTGTGCCAGGACCTGAATTGCAAGAGAACCAGGTCATGGATATCAGTTTCCCTCTTCAGGAAGAGCGCACAGTCCATGCCTGCTTCCCCAAGACAGATGTCCAGGCAGTCACCCACATGTTACAGGGCAGCGGGGAACACACTCCTGGGCCTGCGACCTTGCTCTTCCCATGTACAGTGAGGAGTGCAGTCTCAGCCCTACCAGCTCGTGACCTGGGAGCTGGGAGACCTCAGGTCCTGAGGACTGTATTGACTGTGCGAGGGTGTGTGAGGGGGTTACAGCCACAGCACTTGGGACCCTGACAGCCCAACCAGGGCTTTCTCTTCCTGTTTGGAAAACCTTAGGGCTGCCCTCATCAGCCTGCAGCGTTAGCCTCTCCTGACCCCTTTTGTCTTCTGTTGATTAGAGAGGAACACAATGACATCCTGGCTGTAGCTGACTGGGGACAGAAACTTTCCTTCTACCAGCTAAGCGGGAAGCAGGTATGTAGCTCTGTGCAAACCTGGTTGCAGTAAAGCCTGTTCTGGGCTCGTTCCCTTCCTGAGATCCATTACCGATTATGTGTGGTTACTGTTAGCGGGAGCTTATTGAACATCAACTGCGAGAACAGGTGCTATGCCGAGTGCTTCCCACAGCTTGTCTCATTTGATTCTTAACAAGCCCTGTGGGGCTGAGGCTTTCATTATCTATTTTTTATTTTATTTTTAATTTTAGTTTTTATTAGTGCATGTTTGCAGTACACGATGATCGCATTCATATCTACCTCTTAGAAAAGAGGAGGCAGCATGGTATTGGAACAAAAATAGACATGCGGAATCAATGGAACAGAATTGAGGATACAGCAGCTTCCCCAGACATATTCAACTATTTGATCTTGGACAAAGGGCCCAAAAATATAAGGGGGAGGAAAGACAGCCTATTCAATAAGTGGCATTGGGAAAACTAGTTATCTGTTTGTAGAAGAATGATACTGGATCCTTATCTCTCACCATATACTAAATTAAAATCAAAGTGGAGCAAAGATCTAAACATTAAAACAGAAACATTAAACCTTCGGGAAGACAAGATAGGTAAAACATTTGAAGTCAGAGGAGTAGGAAAGGATTTTCTAAACAGAACCTCAATCACACAAGAAATAGCAGCAAGAATCAACAAATGGGATTATATCAAACTAAAAAGCTTCTGTACAGCAAAAGATTCAGTCAGCAGAGTGAAGAGACGGCACACAGTGGGAAAAAATTTTTGCCAGCTACTCCTCAGAGGACTAATATCTAGAACATACAAAGAACTCAGAAGAATTAAGCCACCTGAAATTAAAGACTTAGTCAAGAAATGGGCTAGAGAAATGAACAGACACTTCACAGAGGAAGAAATACAAATGGCCATAAAAAATATGAAAAAATATTCAACATCTCTGGCCATTAGAGAAATGCAAATTGAAACAACACTAAGATTCCATCTTACTCTGGGAAAATGGCAATCATTAGGAAATCAAACAATAGGAAATGCTGGCAAGGCTGTGGTGAAACAGGAACCCTCCTGTATTGGTGTGAATGTAAACTAGTACAACCATTATGGAAATCAGTATGGAGCTTTCTCAAAGAACTGAAATTAGAAATTCCATAAGGCCCAGATATCCTTCTGCTAGGTATCTTCCCCAAAGAGCTTAAGTCATCATACTATAGCAATATTTGCATACCAATGTTTATAGCAACACAATTTGTAATGGCTAAATCCTAGAAGCGACCTATATACCCATCAACAGATGACTCGATAAGCAAAATGTGGTATCTATATATATTGGAATACTATTCGGCTATAAAAAATGACAAATTTGAGGCATTTGTAGGAAAATGGATGCACCTGGAAAACAACGTTGAGTGAAATAAATTAGACACACAAGCTTAAATACCATATGGTACCCCTCATTTGAGTGAGGCAGCATACAAAGAAGGGCTAGAAAGGGACAAGGGGACAGATCTCATCCAGTAGGGAAATGGTCCAAGGGATCAAGGAGAGAGGTTTGGGCAGGGGAAGGGGAAATGAGAGAACTATGCCATGTACGGGAACCTAATAATCCAAATCAATGCCATAACATGTGCTAAGACAAATAGTATCAACAGGTATGAAAAAGATGATTGGGGAACTAGAGGAGGAGGGGAGGGGAAGGGAAGGGGATAAAAACAAACTGTTATATGTACATGTAACTACTCTCCAAGGTGATTGATTGTAAACTGCACGAATTACAAACATGTACTAATAAAATAAAAAAGAATGAAGCTAGAAATAAGGAGACCAAGACCAGAGCAGGGAGAAATTGCGCCCAGGCTTCCACACAGTGGGAACATAGAGGATCCTGGCTTGATACCCAGATTGGTATGATGATAAAGTCTAGGGCCGGTGAGATAGCTCAGCGGCATAAGCGCTTGCCTGGCAAGCGCGACGTCCTGAGTTTGACGCTTGGTACCCACATACGAAAACAGGGCCGGTGATATCGCTCAGCGGCACAGGCACCTGCTGGTGCACAAGGTCCTGAGGTCAACCCTCGGTACCCACAAAAAAATAAAAAATAAAAAAAAATAAAGTCTAGCTATGCTGGGGGTGGTGGCGCATGCCTGTAATCCCACTTGGGAGTCTCTGCGAGTTTGAGGCCCGCTTGGGCTATGTAGTGAGTTCAAATCATCATGCTACAGCAAGACCTACATAAGCAAGACCCTGTCTCAAAAAACCTAAAAAAAATAATAAAGTCTAGCTGTGGGGACTGAGATGCAGCATGGTAGCAGAGCACTGTGCTGGCACGTGACAGGCCCTGGGTTCCATCCCAACAATGACACTGTCAACAGCCGCACTCTCCAGTGGTGACCTCACCTTTCTGCCTTTGCTTCCACTCATCCTCAAGACACTTCCACCGGCCCAGCATGGAGGAGCTGCAGGCGCTCACAGCCTGGGGGCATGCTCGACGGCACATGGCCTGGTGTGGTGGGATGCCTGACATGGAAGATGATGATGCTGCTGCCTGGGGTCCATGAGAGGTCTGGTAGAGGTGACCTTAGAGTAAGGTAGCAGAGGTCGGGGGGGTGGTGTCCAGGCAGAGGAGGTGACCTGTGCCCAGGCACAGAGGAAGAAGAGCGTGTGGCACGTCATCCAGTGCAACTGGGTACCAGCACCTGTGGGCTAAAGGCAGAGCTGGAGAGGGACATGGGGAGGAGTGGAGTGGGGTGAAGAGGAGCTGATGACTCCCAGGAGCTGTTGGCAGCAGGAGCGACACCATGAGGCCTGTCACAGGTTCCTGGCTTCCAAGGACATGGATTATGCTGCGAAGAGTGCAGGAGGCGGGCGCATGGAGCAGGGAGACACGCCTGCTCTGTCGTGTCCTTTCCCTCACTACATCTTCACTCCAAAATGCACCACACTGGACAGAAGGTTTCCAGGACCTGGCCTCACTTGGGGCCACTTACTGTACACCTGCCAGGCTACTGCTCATCATTTCTTTGGCCATTTGTTTGTTTGTTTGTTTGTGTTACTGGGGATTGAACCCAGGGCCTTTGTGCTGAGCTGTGTCTCCACTGCACACCCCCATTTAAATTTTTTTTAATTTTTTTTTTATATGGGTACCAGGAGTCGAACTCAGGACCTCGCACTTGCCAGGCAGGTACCTATGCTGCTGAGCCATCTCACCGGCCCCAATTTTTTTTATTTTGAGACAGGGTCTCACTGTTGCTGAATTGCCCAGCCTGGGCCTGAACTTGCAGTCTTCCTGCTTCAGCCTCCCAGAGTGCTGGGATTACAGGTGCGCATCACCATACCCATTTCCTTTGATGGATGATTTGCTGAGACCCTTGTTTAAATGATCTGCCATCCAGTTCCCAGGTCCTGTCTGGTCATCCACTTGGTGTGTGTGCCTCATCGAGCAATAATTATCAGCACACTGATAATCAGTGTGGGTGTTGTGTGCCAGGCACTGCATGGACAAATAACCCACAAGACTCCTGAGAACAAATAAGCGCACCACACTGGAGGGGCGGGGTCTCGTCGCAGTAATATGGGTTGGGCAGGGAGAGCTCATCGTGGTAGTCTGGGTTGTGTAAATACTTGCATGTGTGCAGCCTGGAGCTTTTGAGTGATGAGCAGCCTAGGTCTGTCGAGATGGGGAACCCACCTTCCCCGGGTTTAGGATGGTGTCCTGTGGCTGAGTGTCAGCAATTCTGGGAGGACTTAGAATTAATTACAGGGTGGTGTTGGCTAAGATGTGCTTGTGATAGTTTAAATGTTGATAGTGTGTAAGAGGATCTGGCCAGGTAACAACTGTGTTTATTGAGGTCCAGGTATGGTCTGCACTCCTCACAGTAACCCTAACCCTATAACAAACCCACAGGTGGTGCTGCTGTCATCGCCATTGTGTGTGTAAGGAGGACAAGGCAAAGAGAGATCTTGGTCATTTGCTTCTGGGCGCATAGGTCAGCCTGTGGCCACATCTGGTGGGGTCTCCAGCAGCTGGGGGCTAGAATCTGTATTAGGGTTTCTACCAGATTGATCTTGTAATGACCACTTCAAACCTGTCATTGAATAATTAATTTTATATTTCTGATTTTACCTGGAAAAACAGGAAATTCTTATGAAGTTCCTTGGCAACATTGGAATGTGTAAGAGAGTCATTATATTTTCCTGCTCAGGGTTCAGTAGGTTTTTGAATCTAAATATTTATGTCTTTTACTGAACATGAACAAATTTTGGCCTCAGTTCTTCAAATAGTTTTTTCTTCTTCATCCTCTCCCTCTTTTCTGGGATGTCACATACAATGGAGACTCTTCACGATGGCTTCTTCGTGACTTCTCCATCCCCTGCCACATTTCTGGCAAGGCCCCAGGGAATCAGGGCTTCAGTGCAGTCTTGCACCTGGAGTTTCCCGAGTCTTTCTCATGTCTGCACCCATCACAAGCCCACTGTCTTTGTGCCCTCCACAGTGACCGCACCTCATGGAGACCTCCCCTGCTGCTGCTGCCATCAGCTGAGCCCCCTCAGGTTTTTTTTTGTTTGTTTCCTCTTGAACATGGTATCGCCTTGCTTCCCAGAGCTCTGGGATTCTGCACAGACCCTTCCTGTCTTGTCTCCTGAAGGTGCATGTGAGCAGTGTGCTTAGGCCGGGAGCTTACTTTGCTTGGCTCAAAGCCAAACTCTGTGTTTCTGGGGCAGTGGCTGGCACCTCTGGGCAGGGTTGTAGCTCAGCCAGGCTGCCTGATGTCTGTCACCAGAGGGGAGCTGGCAGGTCCCTAGGGATTCAGCAGAGTTTGCCAGCCTCTCTGGGGCCTCCCACTGCCCTCTGCTGCTGTCTTGGTGCCCACATCCTCTGCCCACCCAGCATGGTGCCAATGAGCCCTGTCCTTGGGCGCAGGGCACTTGGAGAAGATGGGATGCCAGTCCTGTGCTCCTGTTGCAGAAAACAGACCAAACACGGGAAATATGGCTCCAAGAAGGTTAGGAGGCAGTTTATTACACCGGTGGGCTTCTGACTAGGATTTCTCTGAGTCAGAGCCCTGCCCAGTGGGGGGGCTCCAGGGCTTTTAAAGGGAAAGTAAGTGGGGAGGTACAAAGGCAAATTAGGCACATGTGATTGGTGGGTTGGGTGACATCATAGGTTGCTTAAGGAGTTTACATATCTCAAGTTACATTACAAGGCCATTAATTAAACAGGCATGAGTTACACAAAGGAGGAAGGGTCCCATTATACTTGAAGTTACATTTGAAGTTACACTGCAAGGTCATCAGTTACAAAGGCAGCAAAGAGGGGTTTACATAAAGGGAGGAGTGTTCTGTTATGGGGCCTGCTGAACATGTCCTCTTGGCCTTGGCAGGCATCCTGGCAGCCTTCAATTTTAAATTCCCTTTCACTCCTGCCTGCTGCAGCAGCCTCTCACAGGTGCCAGGGTTTGTGGTTGTCAGGAGGGCCAGCCCCTGTGGGAATTCTGAGCTCTGGCCTTCTGTGTCATTGCTCATGAGATTTTTGGTTCCCTGTAAGATTTCCTAGCATTGCGTCAGTGCTAGGGCAACTTGGTTGTCAAGCACTTGAAATTCCTAAAAAGGAAAGGCAGATTGAACATTTAGGGGAATTAACTAAGTTTTAATGGCAGCTGATTATTTAAGGGCTTTATTAATCTGTTCAAAATTGCATTCATTAAACAGTCAAAATCAATTGGTTATTCCCCTTTATCTTTGGTTTATAAACTAGAAAATATTTGTAAATTGTATTTTTTTTTGTGTGTGTGGGTACCGGGGGGTCGACCTCAGGACCTCGCGCGCCAACAGGCACCCGTGCCTCTGAGCGATATCACCGGCCCCTTTTTCGTATGTGGGTTCCGGGAGTTGAACTCCGGCCCTCGTGCTTGCAAGGCAGGCGCTTACGCCACTGAGCCATCTCACCGGCCCCAATTGTAAATTGTATTTTAAAACTTAAGAAGAAACTGGGTTCCTAGAGTTTTCTTTAGTAAGTTGAATATTAGTTTAATAATATAAATCATAAAAAGCCTTTTATTCTCCCACAGAAGACCCCAGAGGCAGCAACAGGAGTTTGGGCTTGGGTGCAGTGTGGAGGCGTGGATGAGAGCTGTGCCCCAAGCAGGGGAGGTGTCGGGATGTTCCGTGGAGGAGGGGAGGGGGCATGTACAGGCCCTGGGTCTGGGGCAGTGCAAAGAACAGACCTGGGAGCCAGGCATGGCGGCGCACACCTGTCATTCCGCACTGGGGCGGCTGAGACAGGAGGATCACCATGAGTTCAAGGCCAGCCTAGGCTGCATTGTGAGTTCACAGCCAGCCTAGACTACAAAGCAAGACTATCTCAAAAAAAAAAAAAAAAAGAAGAAAGAAAAAAAAAAAAAAAAGGAAGGCATGAAAGAAACGGAGAGAGAGAAAAAAGAGAAAGAACAGACCTGTGAGGTCGCGAGGCCGGAAAGAACACAGTTCCCCAGGAGAGTGCAGGTTCACTGTGGCTGAGCACTGGGTGGTGCAGGCAGAGCTCAGGCATGTGACTTTCCTGCTCCAAGAAGGGAGAGACAGCCTATGGCAAGGACACTTCCATAGCCACACATCTGATAAGAGCTTCCATCCAGCGTAAATAAGGAACTATTAAAACGTAGTCCTAGAAGACAGACAACCTACTTGATGAACAGGCAAAGGGTCTGTGGCCATAAACACAGGAAATGACTCCCAACACCATCAGCCTGGGGAGAAACAAGCCACAGCGAGGTATCACTTCCCACCACAATGGAGAGAGTAACGTCCCCAGGAAGCTGTGTGTGCGTAGACAGCAGTGCACTCACTGAGTGGCCCCTCAGAAGTTTAAACAGGAAGTCACCACACGGCCAGCAGCTCCTAAGGGAAGGGAATGCAGTGCTGATCTTGCTACACACACTGTACCACACGCGAAAGGTCACATCTCGTGTGGCTCTGTTACGTGAGATGCCTAGAACAGGCGATCTGCAGACACAGGAAGCAGGCCAGTGGCCACCAGGGGTGGTGTGAAGAAGGAATCAGGGCTGGTTGCCAGCATGGCTGGGATTTCTCTGGGGCATTTCCAGTGTTCTGCATGGTAGTGAAGGTCATGGTAGTTACGTGACTATATTGAAAGCCATTTAATTGTCCACTGTACATGGGTGCATCGTATATTATATGGCTTATATCTCCAAAAAGTTATTATAAGCCAGGTCTGGTGGTGTAGAACTGTAGCTGAGGCAGGAGGATCACTTGTGTCCAGGTCTTTGAGACCAGCCTGGGCAACATAGAGAGACCCTGTCGCAAAAAAAATGAAACTTCAAAGTTGTTGTAAAGAGAAGTAGAATGGGCATGGTTTCAGAATAAAGGACAGTCTTTTGGACTAAACTCAGTTTTGTAGAATACTAAGAAAAACAAAAGAAAAAAGCTAGGGGTCTGTGGGGAGCCACTGAGTCACAGCCAGGGCCACATGGAGGAGAAAGACTGTCTTGGTGTCCAGGTAGCCGAGGAGCTGAGCCCCTTCTGGGCATGGAGGTGGCCAAGGGTGGATGTGGTGTGTGTCAGTGACAGGTGATCCAGCCGGCACTCGGTTCCTGTCTCCAGCAGGGTGAGCCCTCCGTGGCTGGTGTGTGTGGTCAGGGATTCAGAGCCATTCCCCACCTGCCCGTTTTCTCTCCTCAGGTTGGGAAGGATCGACAGCTGAACTTTGACCCCTGTTGCATCAGCTACTTCTCTAAGGGGGAGTACATCTTGTTGGGAGGGTCCGACCGGCAGGTGTCCCTCTTCACCAAGGATGGTGTGAGGCTTGGAATGGTTGGCGAGCAGAGCTCCTGGGTGTGGACCTGCAGAGAGAAGCCCGATTCCAACTACGTGGTAAGAGGATGGCCAGGTTAGATGTCAGGCCACCTGCGTTCCAGACAGCAGGAGATGGCTGATGGCCCTGTCCCCTACAGGTGACCGGTTGCCAGGATGGCACCATCGCCTTCTACCAGCTGGTGTTTAGCACAGTCCATGGGCTCTACAAGGACCGGTACGCCTATAGGGATAGCATGACTGATGTCATTGTGCAGCATCTCATCACTGAGCAGAAAGGTGAGGGATGGAGATGGCGCACAAGTGACAGGAAACTGCTGGGCCATCGGACATTGCTCTTATTGGTGGGCGAGGGAATGTCGATTTCTTTGAAGATATAACGAAACCAGTAAGGAGTGTCCCAACACTAAATTTTACAGATAATTCCGAGGGGTACCTATACTTCCCGAGAAAGGGAGGCTGACAATGACAAGCTGGGGGCAGGGTGGCTGGCCTGCGTGGGGCTCTGTGGACTTCGACACTCCTGGGTGTGGCCTTTGGAGAGATATCAGGGCCAGAGGTGAACCAGGCTGGTTGGAGGATCTGGGTTCAAAGCCAAGCCCCGACAGTCTCCCTGTGTCACCAGAGAACTATGCTGGGTGGCAGGCAAGAGCTGTGGGGTACAGGGTGTAGGGACCAGGCTGGGGTCCATTCTCGTAGACTCAGCCAGCTGCCTTTGGCCCTGCCTGGGTGCTCCCGTTTTGGAAGATTCTGGCTGTGCCAGTGTGGCCTCTGGGACCCCTCAGCAGCATCCCTGTGGGACATCTCTCCTGCCTGTTCTGCGGGAGGCAGAGTCCCTGTCATCAAGGAGATGGGTGGGCTGTGGCCAGAGATGACCAGGCACCCTTGTGGGCTTCTGGTCACCAGAGTGCTTGCTGCTCTGCAGAGATTTGAAATTCAGGTTTAGCAAGGGGTAGCTGCACTGTTTTCTTTTCTGTCCTCAGTTGTGAGCTTTGGACCACAAAGATTGTGTTGTATACAGAGATCGTGTTGTGTACCGAGACTGTGTCATGTGTAGAGACCGTGTCCTGGACAGAGATCCTGTTGTATACAGACAGGGATCCTGTCGTGTATGGCGACCCCATTGTGTACAGAGACCCCGCTGTGTACAGAATGTATGTCATGGGCCGGGGATATAGCTCAGCGGCACAAGCGCCTGCCTGGCAAGTGCAAGGTCCTGAGTTCATTTCCTGGTACCAAAAAAAAAAAAAAAAGACTGTGTGTCATATACAGAGTGTGTGTTGTGTGGCTTTCAGCCCCCTGCTCAGCCAAGCTGCTTGCATACGTTAGTTACTTCATAAAGATGTTTAACGAGTGTCTCACTTTAATTGCCGTAGCATTAGGCAAATGATGGCTTTTAATTTCTCCCCCTTCTACCTCACTTAACAATATTTAGCTAGAGTCTGATTCTTTTCCTCTGACAGTTCGGATTAAATGCAAAGAGCTTGTCAAGAAAATTGCCATCTACAAGAATCGATTAGCGATCCAGCTGCCAGAGAAGATCCTCATCTACGAGCTGTATTCTGATGACTCATCGGACATGCGGTACCGGCTGAAGGAGAAGATCCTCAAGAAGTTCGAGTGCAACCTGCTGGTGGTGTGTGCCAGCCACATCATCCTCTGCCAGGTGGGTGGTGGGCGAAGGTCCCAGCTTAACCCCTCACCCGGGAACATGCCCTTTCCACCAGACCCAGTGACTTTTTGGTGGCTTTCGTTTTACTGCTGTCCGGAAGAGTTGGGCTCCACCAGAAAGACATGGGCAAGAAGGAGAATGCTTTTTTTTTATTGTTATCATTTTGTCCTCTTGGGAGAAGATATATTTTAGTGGCTTAAGGCACAACTTGATGCCCCACAAAATGAAGGTAAATTTTTTGATAAGCATGTACATATAAACCGTTACATCAGCTCAGTAAGCAAGGGAGTTTTATCTTCTGAGAGTTTTTTTTTTTTTTTTTTTTTTTTTTGCCCCACAGCGGGTAATATTCTCACTGTAGATTCCTAGGAAGTTTCTAGGTCAATGTCAGAGAAGTTTGGAAAGACTGAGAGGAGGCTGGTGGAGGTGACCCGGGGTCACCTAGGGCTGTTAGAAGTGACAAAATGGAATGACTGGAGCTGTGTAAAAGGCACTAAGATATGAGAACTTGAGCGGTCGGGGGTGCCACAGGTGACAGATGGGGGGTAGCATGGGTGCTAGCTCTAGCCAGTGGCCTGCAGGGAGGACACAGTCACAGGGACACAGAGTGGGCAGGTGCTTTCGGCCTCCACAGGGGAGGCCTGGGTGCTCACCCTGGGGGTTGCTGTCCAGGAGAAGCGGCTGCAGTGCCTGTCCTTCAGTGGTGTGAAGGAGCGCGAGTGGCAGATGGAGTCCCTCATCCGGTACATCAAGGTGATTGGTGGCCCACCCGGCAGGGAAGGTCTCCTGGTAGGCCTGAAGAACGGCCAGGTGAGTGCGTCCCTGTCCCCTCAGGCTCTCCTAGTGATAGAGCAATACTCAGGGGAGCGGGACCTGCTTCCTTGGGGACAGTCAGGCCAGAGGCACAGCAGCCCTTGGACTCACGGCATGCCCTTGTGCAGACAGAGCTGGCGCTGCCCAGCTGCACGGCAGTGGGTTGGTGGGCTTCAGGTCACCCTGAATGTGGGAGGTTGGCTGGCAAAACAGCCTGGGTGGCTGGTGGAGTTGGTCACAGAGATCAAGGACCTTTTGGGGCAGGGAGTGGGTTACTGCACCCGGCAGTGCCGGTCCTCAGGATGGCACAGATGCTATCAGAACAGGTGCCCTGTGGGCAAATAGACGCAGGGAATCTAGGCCACACAGAGCTGAACAGATTTCTGTGTATGTGGGTGTGTGGTTGTGTGTTCTTTGCTCAAAATAAGAAAAGTTGTATGTGGGCTACAGAAAAACTTGAAAGTGAAAATAGAGCCACATTTGCTGAGAGCCAAGCTATGTGGCAGATGGCTCATGGCCGCAGCCATCAGGTCTTCACTGGGGAAGGAAGTTGCAAAGCCTGAGATCAGCGGGTGCCATTAGGCTGCAGTGGCCAATAGGGAGAGGTAGTATCTTCCTTGGCCAGCGCCATGTTGTGTGGAGGCTGAGAGCGTGGGCTTTGGGTCAAGGTCACTTAGCAGCTCACTATCTGTGTGACCCAGGCAGGCATCTCGCCTCTCTGAGGCTCAGGCCACACCGAGGTCTTGACGGTGTTTGTCATCCCTCTTCCTGCGCTGTTTGTGACCCCGGTCTTTGTCAGGGGCTCCCATGACTCTGCGGTATGAGCAGCGTCATTAACAGGTCTCCAGCCTAGGCATTGACAGGTCCCAGCTCCCCTGTCACCTTGGCAACCCAATGGCTATGCTCTGGTCCCTGAGGACAGCACCCACCCCTCCTCACTGCCTTCACGTCCCAGTTCTCTCACTGAGCACAGGCCCTGGTGGTGGTGGCAGTGGGAGTTGTTCCTGTGGAACACATGGGGCTCCAGCAGCTTGCTGGGGCTCTAGCAGCCATTGCCATGGCAACTCTCCCTGTCCCTCTGACATTTCTGCAGATCCTGAAGATCTTCGTGGACAACCTTTTCGCCATCGTCCTGCTAAAGCAGGCCACGGCCGTGCGCTGCTTGGACATGAGCGCCTCCCGGAAGAAGTTGGCCGTGGTGGATGAGAACGACACATGCCTGGTGTATGACATCCACACCAAGGAACTGCTGTTCCAGGTGAGGTCGCTGAGACCTCCGACTCGCCATGCCAGGCTCCACAAGGAGTAGGGACGAGCGAGCCTGAGCTGCCTAGGCACTGCCTGCTCCCCCCACCCCCATTCAGGGTCTGGGCAGCCTGTCACCAGGAAGGGGCAGGTGATGCCATCTGTGTGTTCACGAGAGCAGTAAGCGAGAGGGCTGTAGAGATCTGAACCAGATGGGTGGCGAGAGGACGCCCACTTTGCCACTCTCTTCCTGCGAGTGACCCAGGCACAGTGAGGACACAGGAGCAGGCCCAGACCTGAGGACGCTGCAGGAGCCACAAACAGGGCCCCTTTTGGGTCTGTGGGGCAGCGCTGTTCCCCCTGTTGGGTGGGAAGAAGTTTGTCCTGGGGCAGGAGGCCCGGAGGTGCGTGGCTGGCTCTGTGGCATGTGGGCATTCTGCCTGGGGTGGCTCCCCGAGAGCCGAATGCTACCTCTGGCAGTGTCCTTAGTGTCATGGGCCAGTTAGGCCTCTTCTCAGTCCTCCTTGTCCTTGGCAGCAGGAGCAGGGCCAGGGGCTGTCTGGAGGGGGAGCTGCCTCAGGCACTGGGACCACCAGCCAGAGGGGACTTGCACTGACCAGCAGATCAGCGCAGTTTAAGATAAAAAGAGAGCTCAGCCTCTGTCTCCCCAGCCTGCCCCCGCTTCTGCCATTCCCCCCTTGCTGTGCGATCTCTTGCGCTGGGGTTCAACTCCCTGGCTTCAGCTTCTCTCTGAAGTGGGATCAGCACATTCCCGCACAGAACTGCTGAGACCCCACCACACCCAGCTCAGTGCTAGGTACAAAGTAGGGCACTAAATGTGACCTCCCTTCTGCCTCGGTGTCCCCCCAGCTGTGACCTGGGCCTAGGCCTGGGTGTGAGTGGGCAGGGCGTGCTCCCTGCCCCCTGCTGTGGACCCCTTTCTTCGGAGGCTCAGACACAAAGATTGCTGGTCCCTCCTGCCTGTACCTCTTTTCTCTTCATGGTCCTTGCCCCTGCAAAGGAAAGCAGCTGTATTTTTTCAGGTATGAGATAATTCCTGCCTACTGTAGAAGATGCTGGGCAGAAAGGGACAAGCCCCTGCTACCTCCAGGGGCTGCAGGGCCCGGAAGAGCGCCAGGCAGGCCAAGGTGCCTGCCAGGGTATGGTGAGAATGCAGACACGACATATGATTCTCTGATTTTATAAAGAACTCACTGTTCCTTTTCTCATAAAAAAACAGTAGTCACGACAAAAGAAAATTCAGGCAAACAAAAACTAAGAAAATAAGCACCCACTGTTCCACCCTCCCAGAAACAGCCTTTGTTAGTCCTTTGGAATACATCCCTTTCCCACAGGAACCTGCATTGGTTCTTTAGTGGAAGTGGATCCTCCTTTGCTGATTTTGCTTGACGTGGAGTGATTGCTGTGTGAGGGGATGGTGGTCCATTTTCCGGACCGTGTCTGCACCCTATCTGCAGTGCCCAGAGCAGCTGGCTTCCACCCTGGCCTCCTCTCCTCCTCTCCCTCCCTGAATTAGCAGTTAATTCTGTGACCCAGGCTTTGAGGTGGACTTGGCTGATGTGAGGATGGCGCTGAAGCCAGACATGGCTCAGGCCCCTGACCTCTGCCCCACAGGAGCCCAATGCCAACAGTGTGGCCTGGAACACACAGTGTGAGGACATGCTCTGCTTCTCGGGCGGCGGCTACCTCAACATCAAGGCCAGCACCTTCCCCGTGCACCAGCAGAAGCTGCAGGGCTTCGTGGTTGGCTACAATGGCTCCAAGATCTTCTGCCTCCATGTTTTCGCCATGTCTGCCGTGGAGGTGCCACAGGTACCCGGGTACAGCAGGGAGACAGGGAAGATGCTGGGTGGGGTGGGTGGAGGTGCTGTGGGCCTCAGGCCTGGAGCCCTCGCTGCAGCCTGAGCAGCCTGTGTGTCTCTGGGCAAACAGCTCAACCTCTGAGCTTCCTACCCCTTGATCCCTTCCTGGTCAGGACAGGAAGGGCCGTGCGCTGTGCCCACAGAGCCAGCAAGTAGCCGCCCAGCAGGAGCCAATGGTCTGGGGTATGTACAGGGGAGAGGGAGGACAGGTATGGGCCAAGGGACATGGACTCCCTGCACAAGTCCCTGAACTTGGAGGGGGCCACATGGGGGTGGGCCTGGACCCCGCTTCCCCTGAGCTGGGGAGCAGGGTCCTGGCTGTGGGGCTCCTGGGCTCATCACAAAGCAGGCGGTCAGGTCTGGCCCTGAGTTCAGATCCAAGGAAACAGAAGGAGAACAGGGAGGCGAGAGAGAGGGGAGAAAGAGTGGGAGGAGGGGCAAGCTTCCTACATCCTCGTCCTCATCTGCTCCTGGGCAGCCATCCCAAACCCCAAACCCAGGCTCCACATCCGCCAGGAACCCGCTCTGCCTCAGTTGTGCCAATTGGGCTCTGCTTATTAAAAGGCTTTCTCCCAAGATTGCGATCCCGACCTCAAAAAAAAATACAGCATGCTGCTCCCTGGCTTGGGCCAGCCACGAGGAGACAGAAGGGCCAGAGGGGCCCCGGGCACCCCTGCAGGGACCTTTGAGCCAGAGCCGGGGAGCCTCTCCTGGCTGCAGGTTGCCCTGCTGAGGGGGGCGGCCAGGCCAGGGTGGGAGAGACACTCTGTAGACAAAAGGCCATTTATCTGTCGCCCTGCCCCCCACAGCCCTGCGGCTGGGCCTCCACTCGGAGTGAGCCTGATCCGCTCTGGGGAGTCTGGTTCCCTTTCGACATCTGCATCATCTTGTGCAAGAGCTGGTTTGTCCACGCTGCCAAGTAGGGCAATGGCCCTGGTTGGGGGCGCTGCAGCGAGGAGGAGGAAAGTTCTGAGGGTTCCATCCATAAAACCCCCACGCAGGCCCCCTGTCATGTGCTTTTGAGCTGCCATCCTGTCTCCTTGCCTATCCTACTATCATGTGTGGCACAAAGTCTGTATCTTGGGCACCTCGTTTTGCTATTTGAGGACTTATTTTCTTCTCTGTAAAATGGGGTTAACTTAGTTGTTATTTTGTGGTGGCATCTTACCAAGTTGCCCGGGCTGGTCTTTAAATTGTGGACTCAGGTGATCCTCCTGCCTCACCCTCCGGAGTAGCTGGGGCTATAGGCCCAGGCCACCATGTCAGGCTTGAAATAGGGTTAATTATATCCATCCTCATGTTTTGCCTGGCCCAATTCCTATTATGTCCTTATGACAGTCATAAAATAGGAACAGGATGGAGGGTACTCAGAGGAGTTCAGGAAGGAAAGTCGCTGTGGGGGAAGCTTCCAGGGAGGTGAATCTGAGCCCATCGAGGCCCACAAAGGCAGCAGAGCAGGAAGCCTTCCTTCCAAGGCCAGGACCAGTGTTGAGAAAAGGAGGTGGTGACACTTGTGCTCCCCCTTTGCCAATGCTCATCCCTCCCAAAGCTTTGCTCTCCCTCCACTTTGCCTATGGCTGGGCTGGGCAACTTCTGGGCAGGTGACCCACTAGGTGTGGCTGAGCCAGCCCTTCCCTGGGGACAGAGGGTAGGGTGGCCCTCACAGGAAGGTTTCCTCCAACGCAAACTAAAAAGGGGCCCGGAAAAGTCAAAGATCAAGATCCTAACGGGAGGAAGCAGCGCTTCTAGTTCCACATTTGGGAACCGGTAGTGCAGAGGTACTGGTCACATGGTCTCCAAAGCCCAGGACCCACTAGCCTAAGACATGGAGAACAGGGCTCTGGCCATGAGAAGGCCGACCCTGTGCAGACCCACGCCCACCCAAGGCAGGACCTGGGGTCAGACCACTGCTCTGGGTGCAGGGCTCCCATCTGCCAGGCCTGCGTCTCGGGATGCGTTGGGGGTCCCCTCTGGGTCTGAGTCTCTTGGGCCCTCATCAGAGGTCAGCACATGTGCTACACGAAGACCTTGTCATCTGGAGCCACCCCAGGTCCCCTCTGCAGGGGAGAGCTGGTGCCCAGGGCCAGAGAACCAGGGAACCCAGGGCCAGCCCCTGGGCTCTTGTCACTCATTACTGAGGCACACAGAGCGAAGGCCTGACAGAGTGAGGGTCTGTGTGGGAGGTGACAGAGCGAGGGCCTGAGCAGGAGGCAGGCCCGTGAGCACAGCTGACTGGCACCCCCACAGAGGGAAGCTCAGGCTCCTTCCTGTGGGGTGGGAGCATGAGGGTTGGGAGTTTCCAGCACGGCAACCTTCCACAGACCATGAGCCCAGTGGGGTTACCTGCAGGTGGTGAAGGTGCTGTGTGGTGCTAAGGAGGGCCTGGGGTGCTAGGACTGTGAGATGGGCTGTGTGGGCCCTGCAGGCCTCTGTCCTGAAGCCCTACACATGCAGGCAGGCAGGCATGGACTCTGGCTCTGCACTGCTCTGAACCTCATGCCCCCTCCCCTTTGGGGTTCCATCCTGCAGTCCGCCCCGATGTACCAGTACCTGGACAGGAAGATGTTCCAAGAAGCCTACCAGATCGCCTGCTTAGGGGTGACTGACGCAGACTGGCGCGAACTGGCCATGGAGGCACTGGAAGGATTAGAGTTTGAGACAGCAAAGAAGGTAAGCACCGGCTTAGCAGGAGCCGGACTCAGAGCTTCCGGTGGTGTGGAGGGGCAGGAGCAGGAGCAGGTTGGGGGACCCTGATGCTAGGCCACAGGTTCTCACAGTGGGCCCGGCGGGGACAACCCCAGGCGTTGTCAGATCTGAAAGGACAATGCTTACAAGCCCAGGCCCCAGAGAAACAACGGGTAGGTTCTGCTGCCACTTCTTAGCTATTACTTATGTACAGAATGTAGCTGAGACCCTGGCCCATAACAGGCATTCGATAATGGTTAAGCACCAGGCTTCCATTCCTCTTAGAACTTGCTGTGCTCAGGGGAGGCTGGTCACGCTTGGGCTCTGAGGCGCTGTGGTCTCTCCCACATACCTGTGGTCCGATGCATGGGCTTGATTCATTGTGTCATTTCCTGGTTTAAGCAGCCGAAGCCAGAGAAGTGGCTGAACACTCAGCCCTGTCTGGACCTGAGAGAGCTGCGTAGGTTTCTGAGTTGGTTTCTACCCAGGACGGAGGCAGGGAGGAGGAGCTTGCACCCCTCTTCATATTAAAGCATGGTATGGAGTTCAGTGTGGGGCCTTTGCCCACTGTGCCCAAGGCCCTCGGTTCCATCCCCAGCATCAAACAAACAAAACGAAGGGGAACGATTGTTCTCTAACACTTATTGACACCTCAGTGTGGGGAGGGAGTAAAGGCAGCTCTAGGAAATTCGGGTGTGGGGATTTCTCCCTGGGGACAGCTTCCTCCTCCTGCCCCACTCAGAGATGCCAGGAGGGATGAGAAGAATAAAGGATTCCTAGTGTCTATTTTGTTTGGTTTAGCTCAGAAGGAAGTTAAAGATTCCTCCCTAGATTGTCACTCCTTGCCCTGGGAACCAAGGCCACCTCGTGTTAGTACCACAGCACTGCCCAGCCCAGTGCTGT
The DNA here is from genome assembly GCA_028451465.1 of Erethizon dorsatum. Taxonomy (NCBI): domain Eukaryota; kingdom Metazoa; phylum Chordata; class Mammalia; order Rodentia; family Erethizontidae; genus Erethizon; species Erethizon dorsatum. The sequence goes on from CM051831.1 coordinate 37,929,674, forward strand.
GGCTGCACAGGTGCTCAGCAAAGGTTGGAATGGATGAAGGGAACTGAACCCGGAAAGCACTCCCTGAGACTAGAAATGATTGCAGTAACCACATGGCATTTATTTAGTTACGTTAACAAATTGTATATGTGGGTCACATGATTTCTAGGAAAGCTGCAAGATTTTTGACCTCGATAGGGACTCCATGTCTCATGCACACCCAGGTCCCCAGCCTGTCCTCCATGCCTGTCACCAGGCACAGCGCATGCACCCACTAGGTGGCGGAGGAGAGCCGCCCAGTGTCTGCCAGCTACAGCTGGCACCCATCCCCTGGGGTCACTCTTGGAGCTTGTGACTCTGACCACTCTGCAGCACCCTGACTCTGCAGAACTTCAGGGCTGCTTCTCCCCAGGGTTCTCACACCCAGGAATCTTGACGGCAGAACCCAAAAGCTGCAGGAGAGCCATGGCTGGAGGTTGGGAGTAGGCGCAGCACAGCTAGAGGTTACTGGCATTGAGACCCTGGGTCCCTCCTTCTCCTCTGCCTCAAGCTGGGCCTGGGCAATGGCTGGGCCTCAGGGAAACCAGGGCAAGAAGGCAGCCTGGTGACCTTCAGGACTCCCTCTGGCCCTCTGCTCCTGCGGGCCTGCCTTGCCCTTGCTGTGAATTCCTCTTCAAATAACCCACCTGCTGGGCATAGTCCAGTGCACCTGTGGTCCTAGCCACTTGCGAAGCTGAGGCAGGAGCATCACCTGAGCCCAGGAATTCGAGATCAATCTGGGTGGCAAAGAGCCTCTTTCAAACAAAATACAACAAACAAACAAAAATCTCTACCTGCCAGCTGACTGGTCTTGCCAGTCTGTGATGCTTTCCTTAGTTTGCTGCCCGCCACCACCATGTGTGGACAGGGTGCCGTCCAGTTCTTACAGACAGCTCTTAGCTTAGGGAGGTGTTACGTCTGTTTCTGATATGGTCCCCACACTGGGGACGGGACAGAGGCCAAGCTGTATTCATGTCTGGGTTCCCAGCCTCGGACAGGGCACTGGGCCCTGCGGGACAAAAGACACAGTCCCACCACAGTTGTCTGAGGTGGCAGAGGCCAGATGACCTGGTCGTTTACTGTCTTTCTGGCTTTTTAGGAGAAAGGGGGACACACTGAGCAGAGGGCTCAAGTGCCAGGTCGCCCCCTACCTTAGATCCTTAGATCACAGCCCTGGAGCTGCTTCCTCCCGGGCAAGTGTCAGCCATGCCAGGCTGATGGTGTGGGGCAGCACAGCTCAGGAGAAGTGTTAACAGCAGAGCCCCAGGACCACAGCCCCTCAGCAGCTCACGCACCTCTGAACCCCTTGTGATGCCTGCAAGCGGCAGCAGCAGCTTAGCTGACACCAGTGTGCCCGGGGCTCAGAAGTGGTGGGCAGCCCAAGGCTGAAAGGCTCCAGCATCACCGTGCGCCCAGAGCTCGGACATGCTGGCAGGGTTGGCGTAAGAGTTTGCCTTACAGATACGGAGTGGTTCTAAGGCAGCAGCTTCTTCCTCCTAGCTTCCTCTCCTGTCCCTCCATGCTGGCCCAGGCTGCACATGCCCCCGTTTCTGGGTGAGAAGAGCTGTCTCCTGCTCACGTCTATGCCATTCCACTCTGCACAGATGCCGCTGCTAAAGTCAGTGCCCAGGGGCCAGGCATATAGCTCAGCGGCACAGCACCTGCCTGGCAAGCACAAGGTCCTGAGTTCGATTCCTGGTACCAAAAAAAAAAAGTCAGTGCCTGTCCCTCTGTGGGTAGAGTCTCCCAGGGAGGCCGTGGCCCAGCCTGCATTGTCACAGCTTTGCTTTCCTAATCCCAAAATGATGGATACGGCCAGCACCACTTTGCTGTTCCTTGTATAGACTAATCCAGGATAATGTGTCCTGGCTGGGTGGCCAAGGCATATCAGTGCCAGCCTCTCCTGTCCTTCCCAGGCCCCTTTCTGCAGCTTGCCTTCCACCCCCATCTGCTCTGAGGCTGAGAGGCGGCTGACCTCACTGTTCCTTCCCCACAGGCCTTTGCCAGAGTGCAGGACCTGCGCTACCTGGAGCTCATCAGCAGCATCGAGGTAAAGACCAACCTTCTCCCTTCTCCAGAGGCCAGGCCCTGGAGGACGGGAATAGCCTGGTGTGTGGCATTGTGGGCTTAACCTTGCAGGCAACAGCACCCCATGTGGGGATGTTGGAGGGTCAGATGGCTCCTGACACGCTGGCTTTGGTTATCTCCTGCACAGAATTGCCATGAGGACAGAAGAGCCCCTGGCACCCAGTTGTGTACCTATGGCCACACCCTCTCGGGCTCCCTGTTCCACAGCACATGCTCTGCACCCCACACCTGGAAGTGGAGTTGCGGAGAGGCCCACAGAGCCCCCGCCCATGCTCCTGGCCTCGTCAGCCACCCTGCCAGCCTCGGGCAGCTGAGACACTGGTGCTAAGTATGCCATTTGCTGGGTGACAGGAGAACTAGTCTTAATTTCTGTGTATCTCAGTGCTGTCTGACTCTTTGTAAAAAGGCATACATATTTTTTCCCCTGAACAGATTTATTGTGAGGCTAAGGGAATGTGAGATACATTTGAATTCCCAGATGGAAACAGGGAAGAAATCAGCACTTGTCTTGTCCCCCTTTTCAGCTTAGGGTAACAAACACCTGTCGCAGCCCAGGCCTTGTGCTGAGCTCAGCAGGCAGAGAGCCAGGGTGGAGATGGGCCCAGCATCAGGGACTAGGGAGGGACAGGGCATCCGTGACTGCGGAGTCTGCCCCGTTCCCCTGCATGGCCAATGAGAGCACCATCCATGTCCCCGCAGCTCGAGGCAGGTGCCATTGTTCTCCCATCCATTTTCTGTGTTCAGTGTCCCAAGGGTCAACAGCCAGAGGCTTGGGTGACATGGAAACCTGTTCCGCCTGCTTCCCAGCCTCCCGCTGTCTTTACCCCTAGCCACCTCCTGCCTCGGTGCCACAGGAGCAGTGTCTTCTGCGGCTCTCTACCTGCATGGCTAAGGGCACCATCTCCCTGCACTGCCCAGTGCCACTGCTCCAGGGTCCTCACCAATGCCGTGGGACATGGGTTATTTCTCTGCAGCTCTTGTCACAGAAATGTCTGTCCCTGCTCATGGGTAGGGAGCCAGAGGTCGGGGCATGGTCAAACTGTGGCCCTGGGTCTTCCTGATGTCTGGAGGCCTGGGCTGCGTGCTACTGGGCTTGGCCTGGCTCGAGAGAGCTGAGTGGCCTCCAGAGGTGCCTCCAGGACTGCTGTAGGGTCCTGTCCTGTTGGCCAGAGGGGATGTGTCCCTACAGGCCACGCGCAGACCCTGGTCCTCAGCAGGGTGGCCTGCTGTGTCCTTCAGGAGATGTGGCCAAAAGCCCATGCCTAGAAAGCCTCCTTTCATCACATTCATTTGTAGCCATGAGTTGGGTTACTTGGCTGATTTGCTCAAACTATGTGAAGGATTTTTTTTTTTTTTTTTTTTTGTCATAGGGGAAACTTGTTGCTTCCAGCCATTGAAATCCTCACCAGCCTGTCTGAGAGTTTGAGCCGAGCCTCCTCTCTTCCAGCCTGGCACACTTGCTAGCAAGCAAGTAGAGGTACTGCAGGGACGCAGGCTGGGTGCTATCCCGTGTTTACAAATACGCACATAGCAGCTAATGGAGGAAGTCACTGCTCCTGGCCAGGCTGGGGACTTAGGAGGTCCTGGTGGCCTGGGGCCATCAGCAAGTCACAGTGCACTGTCCAAACAGTTCCACTGCTGCGTGGAAGGACGCACAGGAAAGCGGCCTGAGGAATTTCCCTTAAGCAAACAAAGGTTTCCATCTCTTTTTATCTTCATGGGTCTGGAAAAATCTCTGCTTTTGTTGTCAGGCGTTCCCACCATAGCCGAAGGTGGGAGAAGCGACAGCCCAGGAGCCACAGTGGTTCCGTTGGAAAGCCCAGGGCCTCGCCAGAAATAGCAGCTCCAGCTCCTGTGCAGGCTGCTTCCTGCCAGGCTGAGGGGCCATTTCCTGTGCTTCTAATTTTTCCAGGAGAGGAGGAAGCGGGGAGAGACCAACAGTGACCTGTTCCTGGCAGATGTGTTCTCCTACCAGGGGAAGTTCCACGAGGCTGCCAAGCTGTACAAGAGGAGTGGGCACGAGGACCTCGCACTTGCCATGTACACCGACCTGCGCATGTTCGAGTACGCCAAGGTAACGGTGTGCCCCAGCCAGGCGGCCACCACACCCAGGCTATGCCCAGAGAGGTGGTGTGGACCCCAACAGTCCTGGCCTTGGGGGGTTGGGTCCTTCAGTGACAGAGGTCTGGCCATCGCTAGTGGTTGAGCCTGACCCGAGGCTGAACTTGAAGGCTGACTTCAGAGGGACAGAATGTAATAGTTCAGACCTTGGTCAGCGACCGGCGTGGGGCCTTCAACAAGTGTCAGGGCTCCGGGCTTCAGGGATGTCTCCCAGAAGTTCTCCCCAGCTTTGCCAGGTGCCATCAGGAGCAAGTGTCCTTAGACACGAGCTGGCCCTCCAGCGCTTGGTCTTAGCATACCCAGATTCTGAGGAGCCATTGTTAGCGCAGGGCCTGCAGGGCTCTGTGAGATGGGCTGGTGGGGTCCCCGCCAGGGGTCGTCTGTGCCAGGGCTGGCATCCAAGGTAGGAGGCAGCTTTGTTAACCTGCCTTTGCCTGGTGGCCCAAAGCAAGTCTTTAGCCACAGCCAACTCGTGGCCATGAATGACCACTACCTTGCTCGTAAGTCCAAGGCAGAAAACCTCCCCAGTTTGTTCTGCTGTCCTTCCCCAAATTGACTCTCTTCCTTTTTCTCCCCTGCCTGGCTGGTGCTGGGCTGCAAGCCATGTCTCCAGTCCCCCATTTGGGTGCCTCCCTCACATGCCTTGGGGCCTTCTGCCTGTCCTTTATTATTGTCCCTTCCCTCTGCTGTGTCCCCATCACACACCTGCAAGATGCCATGGAATATTCACACTGAGAATACCACACTTGGTGCATCTCCCTGGGAACAAACCTTAAAGGGCCAGATGGAGTCCCTAGAGGTAGAATCCAGGCATTGGGACAGGGGGTCTGGCTGGGCTTCAGGATTGGAGCTTTTGGGGATCCCAGGGAGCATGCCCCAAGCGGGCAGTAGTGGCACGGTCAGAAACGCCTTGTGTGGTATCCAGAGTGCAGTGTGGGTGCAGTGGATCCCCACAAGGCAGGTGAGCCTGTGCCTTGCTGCCCTTAGAGATGAGGGCTACAGCTCAGGTCAGGTCTGAGAAGGCACTGTAAGTGTGGGGAGCTATGGGAAGAGCAGGGAAGGGCGGGGGGCATCACCACAGCGTGGGTGCCTGTGGGTCCTGGGCCCCACATCCACATCTTTTGCCTGACATGCTGAGTTCACACGCTCCATCTGGTCTATCTCTTTAAGGTAAACACACTGGGCCTGTTTGGGGTTTTAGTTTTTTATCACAATTCCAAGTAGGTCAGTTCCATTTCAAACTGCCACCGCCATAGCTGGAACGGGAGAAACTGCACACATGCCCATTATGCCAGGCAAGGAGACACAGTGCTTATTAACGTGCCATGTTTTTGTTTACTTGAAAATTGCTTCCCAAGATTCAATCTGGTTTTTGGAAAATTTTTAAATTACATTCCCACGTACAAATAAATTGTATGCTTTCCGGGTAAGTGACATGTTTATATATTGATAAAGGGAGTTACAATGCTCTTAACCCCCATGTAGTGCATCCTTATCAGAATCACCAGCCTGAGAACCCTGGTCTGTCTCATTCATCACTCAGCACGGCCTCGTTCTGTCCACTTCAGGACAAAGTCTTTACCATGGCCCCAGATAGTGTGTAAATTAGCTTTGTGGAACCAGAAGGCCTTTGGAAACTCAGTTTGCAAGGCTTGAGGAGCCAGTTAGACTCAGCAGCCATTAAGTCACAGCCCCAAGCTGAACCGCTGGTGGGGAGCAGGCATGTGCTGGATGAGGTCCCCTGGGGAGATCACCCAAAAGTGCACCCCCAGCCCCTGACCTTCTGTCTGCTGAGACCCGCCCGTGTGTGGGACATTTCTGCTCTCTGATGAGGCTGTCCCTCTTGCCTCTCCTGCTAACTGTAGTTCACCCACAGGGAGGCAGTCACCAGTCTTGTGTGTGCACAGAGAGTAGACGCATAGTGCCATGACTGGAGTGTGTCTGCGATGGCCCACTAGTCCCCCTGTGCAGGCTGGAGGGAACGACAGCCAGCGAGGTGGCCCCATTTCGTACCAGGTCCTCAGCATCTGGGGGAACTGCCTGTCCTCCCCTCCCTAAAACAGTGGGTTCTCAGGCCGCCTTAACCCGTGATTTTAGGGGCTACATAATTACCCTGGAAGCAAATGGAAAAAGAAGTGAGCTAATTGTTGGAGTGGGTTTTTAGCATACATTGACTGTACTTTCCTGACAAATGCATGCTAATCAAGGGAAGGAGTACTTTTCTATACTTGGCGAGATTGGTGTGGGGCTCTCTCAGCAGGGTCCATTGTTTCTCAGGCAAACCATGTCTCCTCCTAATGCTGGGGTGAGCTGCAAGCTCTTGACTCCTTTGAAAGTCCCCTCTTTCCACTGTCAGTGCCCAGGCTACCTCAGCCATGGTGTCCGCCTCCCAAAAACACGTGGTTTTTGGAGGCTGCTTCTCCCGTGCCAATGACCCAGAGAGCTGGGCACAAAGGCCTACAGCCCAGCACTGACCCAGGACCACCAGGACATGTCCATGTCCTTCACTTGCTCCAGGGACCTGCCCACTGCATCAGTGCCCACGGTTCTTCTGTCCCACTGTGGGCCAGGTGCCCACCCTACAGGCCTGACCTCAGAACATGGGACTCGCACTCATTAGCCAGGCCAGGTGCTGCCTGCCTGCTGTCCTTGGCCAACTTCCACCTCCTGGGTGACAGTGAAGGGGAGACTTCCGGGTTCAGGCCAGAGAGCACTTGAGAAGTGAGACCCAAGTAGTGCTGCCAGGGTGGAGTGGCTGAGGGAGGGCACCGAGGCTGAGCCTAGAGCCCTGTGCATTGTGGCACTTTAAGTTTAGGGCACCGGGTGCCCAGCCCATCTGCAGCGTGTGGTCTCATCCATGTTCAATGAATGAAGGTGGAGGACTGGCTGTTTGAGGAAGTCACATCCTGCAAAGGGGTGAGCACCTGGTCACAGTGCCGCTCTGCAGATGAGGGAAGGAAGCACCGAGGGCTGTGGTTTCCCCAGAAACACCTGTGGGTAGCCTGAGGTTCAGTGTCCCCAGGGACGCCAGGGACTGCCCCAGGCTCTGTCCTGCGCTGGGCCCCGCATGCTTCCTGGCTGCCACGCCTGACACAATGTTAGCATGGGAAGTCCTGACCAGGGCGCTTCTGTTTGCTGTGCTTCCGCAGGATTTCCTTGGATCTGGAGACCCCAAAGAAACCAAGATGCTGATTACCAAGCAGGCAGACTGGGCCCGAAACATCAATGAGCCCAAAGCTGCAGTGGAGATGTACCTCTCAGCCGGAGAGCACATCAAGGCCATCAAGATCAGCGGTGACCTTGGCTGGGTGGACACGTAGGTCTTGGCCCTGCCAGGGAGCACTGGGTGGCATGTCACATGCCATGTCACATCACAGCATGTCAGCATCATATTTTAGCTAATGAGGGAGAACAGTATTTGCCTAAATATCCAAGCCAAACAGTCACATGACGGATTCTCTGGTAGACAAGGTTGAACAGGTGGTCACTGCCCTTGAGGAGCCCTGGAGTCCTGGGGAGAGGGTGGTAGGGACCAAGAAGGGGACACAGGACCCCAGTGTGCCACTCTTTGCTCTGTGATGACCTGGCAGCGTTTGATACCTGCCACCAGGGTTGGTGTTTCCACACCTATCTTGCAACAGGGAAATTGAGGCTCACAGAACACGTGATTGAAAAGGGCCATATACCTGGGAGGTGCAAGTGGCTGCAGACTCCAACCCCACAGCTTCAGCACCAGGAGTGCACACTGTGGGAACAAAGGGCAGGTGTCCTTGAGGGTCACAGAAGGAAACCCGCAGGGCATCTCTGCAGGGGCCCTGGCTGGAATCAGGTGCGGAGGTGGGGGCCACACTGGGTCTCGGTGACATGCCCAAGCCTCTGGATTTAGTTCCTTAGCAGGCAGCGAGGACCAAGCTCAGGCCGTGCTAGGGACAGGAGGGCAGGTCACAGGTAGCCAGAGGCTGGGAGGGAACAGGTGCTGAGGGGGTGAGGGTGGGGAGGAGCTCAAGCCGAGGCCAAGGCAGAGGCAGGCGGGTAGAGGCCAGTTCTGAGCTTTGCTGGGCAGATGCCATGCCCCAGCCCTCCCGGTATCCTTCTCTGGACAGTGGGCTGCACACTGGGCACTTGTAAGTGTGCACACACATGTGTGCACTACACAGCGGGCATGAGGGCAAGAGAGTAGGGGCCGCTGAGGCAGGCTGAGTCTGGCCCCGGAGGCTGGAGTTTACTCTGGAAGCAGTGCCAGGGTCCAGCAGCCACACCAGGACCAGGCGGTAGTGTGGCCCCTCACAGCCTGCCACCCCTTCTCCTCTTGTCTGAGACTCAGATGTCTCAGGGACTGAGGCACAGTCTCTCCCCCCACAGAGGTGGCACAGTGAGAGCCAGGCAGGTCTCATGCCACTTTCCCCTCCGGCTTTCCCTGTTACTTTCATTCTCAAGTGCTGTATCAGGCTACCCGGGGACACTAAACCAGTTCAGGAAGGAGACCTCAGCCTATTGTCCCTTTCCTAGGCCTGCTGTGAAGGGGCCTGTCGTCCAAGGACAGTAGTTTGATGAGTGGGGACTCTGCGGCTCTCAGGGGTGCCTGTGCCACCTTCCCTAAAATGTGGCCTTTCCCTGTGGAGTGGGGTTATTTTTAGTTGCCATTATTATTCCACACACAGAGTGACAGGCCTCCCACGCCTGCCTATCTCTGAGAGGATCTGTCACAGCCGCCCTTCTCCTCCTCTTCCTCTTCCTCCTCTTCCTCCTCCCCTCCCTCTCCCCTCCTCTTCCTCCCCCCATTCCTCCCCCTCCTCTTCTCCCCTCCCCCTTCTCTTCCTCCCCCTCCCCACGTGGGGAGCCTAGGGCCCATGCCCTGCAAGGGCTGGTTTCCCTCCAAACCCTGGCTGGCCATAGCCAATACACACATCCCCTATGGCCCTTCCGCATGAGCTTGGGAAGGCTAGGCCCCCTTGGGAAGATGTGGTAGGTGGCTGCCGCCTGAGGCCACCCTGGGCCCACACACGCTCCTTCCTCCAGGGCCCGTGCTGAGGGGCTTCACACCAGCCTCTGTTCCCAGCTGCAGAGCCCTGGGCAGGTGCTTCACCTTCCACCCACTACCAGAGTCTGTGGAATGGAAGCAGTTACACCCACCTTTTAGGGTTCCAAAGGCTCATTGGGACTTGGGAGATCTCATGGTGCCATCGCCATCTTGGTACCTGGCAGTGGGTTTCAGACACTCATCTCCATTCCCATGCCCTGCTGTGTAGATTGGGGACTCCTGTGACAGGCGCAGGAGGTGCAGGTGCCACAGAGCCTGTAGGCCTCTTTCCCTCAGGCCTGTGGGGCTCTTCTCTCTGGCCCAGGTTGATTGACATCGCCCGGAAGCTGGACAAGGCCGAGCGCGAGCCACTGCTGCTGTGTGCACGCTACTTCAAGGAGCTGGACAGCCCCGGCTATGCCGCTGAAACCTACCTGAAGCTCGGTGACCTCAAGGCCCTTGTGCAGCTGCATGTGGAGACCCAGCGCTGGGATGAGGTCAGGGGCTACGGGTGGCCCTGGGGCTGGCATGGAGCAGGGCTGCCCACACATAGAGGCCACATCGACCTAGCTGCCAGGATTCTGCCTGAATCCTGACTCCATGGTGGAGGGCCTTCCTGTGATGACTATCACTTCACCGTCCACAAGATCCTCACTGAGCTGTCAGCACTGGTCCAGCCCGCAACAGGCACAGGGCTGGGAGTGTTGGCCTGAGCCACCTCCAAATAGCACCACAGGCTCAGAGCACCTTTGGTGTAGAGACACCTGTGTGGCATTTAAATCCTGCCAGGTGGCATTCCAGCAGAAAATGGCATCACACTCCCCCGACACAGGCTGTCTGCGTGGTTCCGGGGCTGCTCCACCTGCTCTGCTTGCCACAGCCTTGACTATCAGTTGGCAGGCAAGGGAGCCGGCGGCAGAGGTGCCTGTGTGGGGTTGTGCTATCCACCTGCCCCAGGCAGTCTCTTTACAGCTTGAGCAGCCAAGCTGAGTACGAGCACCCTGCCTTTTATCTGCCCTCTGAGTGGCTCCACGAGGTAGTGATGAGGTCACTGATGAGAGGCAGTAGCGGCTTCTAGGACAGACATAGCAGGAACTATGTCAGGCAGCAGGAGCCAGTGCTCTGAGGGCACGTGGGCCTGGCTGCATGTTGCAGACCCCCTATGCCTGGCCACCCAGCTCCCACCTGACAGTTGGCCTAGGGGGTAGATACAGCCCCAGGCCCCACATGGCACCACGGTACTGCCGTCCAACAGCTAACAAGCAGCAGTGACAGTAATGTCAGCCCCGTTTCCTTAGGTGTTGCCTGCAATTAAAAGAAATCTGTTTGCAGCGCAACGGGAGCCCACGCAGATCCTCAAAATAAAATGTTTCCGATTCTGCACCGCCTCTGTGGTCCAGAGACAGACTGTGTTTTATTGAATCCAGTCACTTGCATATTGCTGTTAATTGCCTTTTGTTTTCAAAGAGCAGTTTGTTTTTGTGTTGCTGGGGGGGGCTGTCCCCTGAGCTGTCAGGCTGGCAGTGTGACATCCCTCCCTCATGGATTCAGCCAAGTGCCATATTTCTCAGGCTGCGGGCTCCTGGGGTGCATCACTGAGAATGAATGCTTGTGCTCCCCTAGGCCTTCGCTTTGGGCGAGAAGCACCCCGAGTTTAAGGATGACATCTATGTGCCCTATGCCCAGTGGCTGGCAGAGAACGACCGCTTTGAGGAAGCCCAGAAAGGTAGGCACAGGGTGTTCTTGCCCATCTGCGGGTCCTGGAGGGGACAACCAGACACAGTCTTGGAGCTGCAAGGCTGTGCTCTCGCTTACCCACTGCAGGCCCAGGTGGCTCCAGTATCCACTCCTAGCCCTGTAGATGCCAAGCAAAGCACTGCATCTTCTCCTTTTGTCCCCATCAGCCCTGAGGTGTAGGCACTGTGCAAAAATTCCCATCTTGAGATAAGAAAACTGATGTGAAGGGGGCAGAAGAATTTGCCTGAAATCTTACAGCTGGGAGGAGGCAGAGAGATCACAGAGCCAGGGTACAGCAAGGTTGGAGAGTGCCTGGCACTGTCCCTACCAGGAATAGGACTCGGGCCGTGCCCCAGCCAGGTGGCACAGCAGCATCTGAAGTAGGAGCCAGGGCAGGTGCAGAACTGTGACTGGTCACATGCATCGTAATTTAAAACCTGACTGCCCTCCCCGTGGTGGGCACCGGCTGGCTGGGCATTAACCTGCACAACCTTGAGCCTTGCCAGCAGCCCTGCAGGGACCTGGAGGCTAAGTGTGCCATGCGCAGTTGCAGAGCTGGTGAGTGGCGGGGTCGGTGGCAGGCTGACCTATGTGCCGCAGGCCTGAGTTCTTCTGGGCTGCCTGCTGCCTGGCAAGGCGCACCCCACCCCACCCCACCCAGTGTCTCGTATACACCCCCGTGTGGTGTCATCACCTCCTTGGACACAGTATGAACCATTGTCCCCTGCTGGAGCCCCTCTGTGATAAGCTGTGAAGGACGGCCTGTTCTCGAGTACTTCAGAGTTCGCAGCATGCCCAGCTGCTGAAGTATCTGCTTGTTTGGGCAAAACACATCAACCTCTCCGTCTGTCTACACCGCCCTTCCAAGACTCCATCACCATAGTAACTTGATGCGCAGACAGGAGCCTGGAGAGGGGAGTGGGACGAAGGCCAGGCTTCTTCCTCTCCACAGCAAAGGATGTGGTCACCTGCATGTCCACCTTTGGGCAGGTATCACAAGGGGTTGGCATGGAGCAGGTGCCTAGGAAATGTCTGTGAGATGAAAGTAGCAATGATTGAGACATCTACTTGCTCGTTTTTGCAAATGTCTGGTCTTGAGAGCACAGCTAGCTCTTTCTGGGTTGACATCTGACAGCACTGTGAGGGGGGCAACAAGGCCTGGGCTGGCTCCTTGACCTTGGGCAGACACTGCCTGCCCCGCCATGCCCAGCTCATCACATTACCATGGGGCTAATTTCCCCTCCTCCGGTCTGTCTGTCGTGAGGATCCAGTGAGGTGTTAGCTATGAAGTGCTGTGGAAACCACAAGCTCAGTGAGGGCCAGGTCCTGTTAGCATCTCCCAGGGGTCACAATGGTTTGCACCTACTGGAGTGTGGTGGCACATCCCTGTCTTTCCAGAACTTAGGAGGCTGAGGCAGGAGGATGCAGTGAGTCTGAGGCCAGCCTAAACTATATAGCGAGACCCTGTCTCAAAAAAACAAAACAAAAAACTGAAGCTTTGCCCGAGGATGGAGCAGGGTGAATTCTCCCCAGGAAGAGCAGTGTGCCGGGCTTCTGCTCAGCCATGCCTTTCTATAGCAGGTGGCTGTTTCCCAGTCAAGAGCTGCACACTTTACTTGGGACATACTTTCCTCGGCTGTCTGTCACCTGGTGGGTGGCATCCCAGCCATGCGTCGCAGATGCCCTGCGTGTGCCCTGTCTCCCTGTGCGGCTCCCCAGGCTGACTTGTGCCTGGTGCCCTGCAGCATTCCACAAGGCCGGGCGGCAGGGCGAGGCGGTCCGGGTGCTGGAGCAGCTCACGCACAATGCAGTGGTAGAGAACAGGTTCAGCGATGTCGCCTACTACTACTGGATGCTGTCCATGCAGTGCCTAGAGATCGCACAGGGTAAGCGACACCACCTGTGGCCACACTGAGATAAAATCAGAGCAGCCTGCACAGGACAGGCTGGGCACATTGTCCTTCACCATGCATGGAGGTACAATCTGTGCGCCATCTCTGCCGGGTCCGGAGGTGTAGTTGGGAGGCTGCTGGTGTGGAAGAGCCCCCTCTTGCCACCCGAGCCGTATATGGAGGAACCTGGCAAGTGCAGGGTAGACAAAGTTAATTAAGTGAAAAGGCAAAGAGGAGCTCACTTTGCAATAACAGCTCCAGACTCCTGCTTATCCCAGGCAGGAAAACTGGGTCCCTGCTGCCTCTCCCACCAGACTTCATGGGGTTCTGGGGCAGTGGGACAGGGAGGTGGGTGTGGGCTGGGGGACACTTGGAGCAGAGGCAGGTACTTGTCAAGAGTCACTGTTCCCTCCTGAGGTCCCTGAGTCTGTCCTGGGCGTGGCTCTGCCCCCTTCTGTAAGGTCAAGGTTGCTGTGTGGCTGAAGCTCTGGGGGGAGGGGCACAGGAGCAAGACTGACCTGTGAGCCTGGCACGTGCCACCCTCGGCCCAGCCCCTTCTGCCTGGCCCTGGCCTCCTGCTAGGCTCAGGCAGCAGCCACAAGCCCCGGGAAGCACATCTCCTCCTCTGCCCTCCTGTGCCCAGCAGATCCCGCCCAGAAGGACACCATGCTGGACAAGTTCCACCACTTCCAGCACCTGGCCGAGCTGTACCACGGCTACCACGCCATCCAGAGGTTCACGGTGAGTGCGGGCAGTAGGAGCGCTGTGCGCAGGGCCTCCTCGGGAGAAACGTGATCTTCCCTGGTCAGCCATTGGTTTGACATGCAGCAGACTCCAGGCCAGAGGTGGCCGGACTGTTCTTATGGCCTTTTTCCGGCCTTCATGGCTTGGGCAAACTCTGGACAGGTGATGAGGGCCTCCCTGCAGTTCCGGGAGGGCATAGGGTGCCCTGGGGCCTCACTCCACATGCAGGCAGGCCACCCACCTTCTCCAGGCCACCTGGGGACAGCACCCTCTTTGGGCCACCCCCCCTGACTTGCTGCCTGCTTAGCAATTCACTCTCCCCTTCTGGCCCTCAGTTCCCTTCTCTGTAAAGCAAGATGGTCAGCTTGATCTCAGACCACATCATTCTTTTTAGCCGCTCCCTGATGCTCTGGATAAAGGTGTTGAATTCTGTCCCCTAGCAGTGGGGACCATGGTGGGTCATCAGCAGCTCCTCATCCTGGGTGTCTCCTCTCCTAGGGTGATGTCAGTGTCCTGCTGCTTGTGACACCTGCCATGGGGTCAGCATGCCAGGGCTGTACCATATCTGCTCCTTCACCTTTGCCCCACTCTTAAGATGCCACCCTCCCCACCCTGCAGATGAAAGCCTAGGCAGAGGCTGAGTACCAAACTGTCCCCTCTGGCTTGGAGACAGCAGATAGAGGTGGTGACCTATGGGGCCTCACTGCCCTGGCTGTCATGGCAGTGGTGTTGCTTTCCTGGCCACTCCCTTGTTCAGCATGCACCTGCAGTGTGACCAGCCCAGGGGTGAGTTGTGGATGCAGTCCCTGTCCTGAGGAGCCCACAGCCCAGCATGACCTTGTGGAGAGGGTCACTCCTACACCATGAGGATGAGGAAGAGTCCCCTGGTAGCTCAGGGCCTCGTCCAGGACAGCATTGCCGACTCAGACAGGTGGGGTTGTGCTGCTCCACCAGCACAATGCTGCCTTCCCAGAGGCTAGGTGCCATCCGCTCATCCCTTCTCTGGGAGACATCACGTCCTCATCTGCGGCCACCAAACAGGCCCCTTTGTGCCCATGCCCAGAGCGAGATTTAGCTCAGGTGTCCTTGGCTCTTGGGGTGACAGAGGCCTCAGTGATATCCATGGGAACTGAGGAAAAGAGCGAGTGAGTCCTCACGGGTCCAGACAGCTGGGGTGAGCCCCAGTGGCTCAGGAGGCTGCACTGTTCACTGTGTCCCTGCCTGAGGGGGTGGGAGCCATGTGCACATGGCAGGCAAGCTTCTCCAGACAGCGCCTCCATTTTGTGTAGACCCGAAGACCTGCCCAACCACTACTGTGTGCCCAGTGCCACCCTGGGGCCTGGTTGCTGAGCCAGGGTCTGCTGCAGAAGAGCCCACTGTGCATGGTCATGTCTGGTGGCTTTGAGGGTGAGGAAGAGGGGAGTGGTTTCCTGCTGGACAGGGCTGCTGCTGCATACCCTCCAGGGCAGTGGCCAAGTGCAGGCTGCATGAAAGGCTTCTCTTTGGGCTAATTGGAGAAAAATTGAGCTCAGGGAAATGGAATCACAACCACCCGGGGCAGTGCAGCTGGGGAGAGGAATCCTGGCTCTGTCCTGGCCTGGGCATCATGTTCCTGGCGGGTACAGGGAGAGTGAAAGGGCACTGCCCACAGGACTTGGGGCAGAGGACACAGGGCTGTGACACCTGGGAACAGCAGTACAGAGACGGCGTCCTGCCCAGGAACTCCAGCCCTTCGCTCTCCTCTTGCTGCAGGAGGAGCCATTCAGTTTCCACCTTCCCGAGACGCTGTTCAACATCTCCAGGTTTCTGCTGCACAGCCTGACCAAGGACACACCCACGGGCATCTCTAAAGTGTATCCTTTCCCACCGACTAATGGCCTGAGAAGGCCCCAGAGCACTTTCCTGGCAGCTCTGTCTATTGCCCTCCCGCGCCGCTGTTCCCAGGAAGCCCCTTGGGAGGTTGGGCCGGAGCCAGTAGATAGGCATCCAGGCTCTCTGGGCCCAGCAAAGCCCAGTGCCTGGCCAGGCAGCTGTGAGTGACAGGACACACCAGGCTTGGGCTAGAAGCTGCAGCACCTGGGGGGTGTGGCCCAGTGGCCCAGCCAGGCACTTGGGAGGGCCCCGCCCCCGGCCAGTGTGGGGAGGCGCCGTGAGCAGCTGTGGTGGGAGCCAAGGGCTATGACCCGCCAGAAGCTGCCAGGAAATGACCAAAATCTTTGCAGTCTCGAGAATCCTAAAAGCCATAATTGTCCCCCCGCACCCCTAGCCCCAACCAGTGTTGCCAGCTCCTTTGTAAGGAGTCCCTGGGAAAGGCCTGAGGGGCTGTGTGACCACTGGCTTCCCTGAAGGGCTCCAGTCCCGAGGCTTCCTTTCAGGGCCCCCCAAATCCAGGGCGCCCCCACTGCCTGAGACCCCATGCCTGGCAGGGCACCTTGGCCTGCAGGAGCAGCTGTGGCCAGGCCTGGGCTGGCCCTTCCATCACCAGGGTTTACTGGGGCCCCTGCCCTGCACCCTACCTGGCTGTCCCTGGGGTCTCAGAAATGACCCTTGACAAGGCCTGACTTGTCAGGGGACAGACGTCCTGGGGAACGCAGTGGGGAATGCTGTGTGCCCCCAGGCCAGGCACAACAGGGCACTGGCCAGGACCTAAGCGAGCCTGAGCGTTGGATGGGGACAGCACTGGCCTGGTCTCTGGAAGAGCCCAGGGCCTGGGTCCAGGAAACACACTGCCCCTGCCCTGCATGGCCACTGCTGTCCTTAACTTGCCACCACCATCAGGAACATACTCTACACGTTGGCCAAGCAGAGCAAGGCCCTGGGTGCCTACAAGCTGGCCCGGCACGCCTACGACAAGCTGCAGGGCCTGCGGATCCCCACCAAGTTCCAGAAGTCCATTGAGCTGGGCAGCCTGACCATTCGGTCTAAGCCCTTCCATGATAGCGAGGTAAGAGTGCAGTAGGGCACCATACCCCCACCCCTGGCTGCCCCAGCCCACCCCACTCCTTCTGGGACCCAGGTGGCTCCATCCCTGCCACACACCCTCTTCAGGCTTGGAGCAGGGGTTGGCATCAGACAGACAGGGTTTGACTCCCATCCCTGTTTCCCGCCTGCCAGGTAGGGACTTGTGGTTTGAGGGTAAAGGGGCAGCACAGGGAGTGCCCAGCACAGGCCTGGTGCATGGCGAGCAGGCTGTGACAGTCGCCACTTTTGCTGGCGTCATGCCACGTGTCCCACTGCAGCCCATGTTTGTGTCCAGGCTAAGGGTCCGGGATGTGTCCGCGGCCATTCCTAGAGGCCGAGATCTTGCTTCCCCACAGGTGTAGTCCAGGACCCAGGGTCCCTGCCGCCCACCAGGGACCGTGGCAGGGAGGGAGGTTGTGCCACTGTGCTGGGGTGGCCTCAGCCTGCACCATTTGCAGGATCTGGTGCCCCTGTGCTACCGCTGCTCCACCAATAACCCGCTGCTCAACAGCTTGGGCAATGTGTGTGTCAACTGCCGCCAGCCCTTTGTCTTCTCCGCCTCCTCCTATGGTGAGTCCCACAGAGGCAGGGCTGGGGACAGGGCACAGGGACCAGGGGCCCCAGCAGGATCTGGGCAGAGGTTGGGTATCTTCCTGTGTTGCCCCAGAGAGGGCCCCACTGTCCCTGCCGCCCCAGGAGGCCCTGGTGCCCCTGCTCCTGGTGTCATTCGCCTCTGTGCCCAGAGGTGCTGCACCTGGTAGAGTTCCAGCTGGAGGAGGGCATCAGCGATGAAGAAGCCGTGGCACTCATTGACCTGGAGGTGCCGCGACACCGGCGTGAGGACAGGTGGCAGGAGGTGGCAAGCGGCAGTATCCTTCACTGGGCCGGGCTGGGTGGGGTGGGAGCCATGGCTGCAGCCTAGGTTTTACCTTAACCAGACCCCAGATTCCCAGATGCTGAGGCTGGATGAGACCGTGGACCCCTCAGGGGATGATGACCCATTCACGGCCAAGCTGAGCTTTGAGGTGAGCCCCATGGGGAGCCTGGTGCCGGCCAAGGCAACCATGACTCTGCTGTAGGGAGAGGACAGGCAGGGATCTGGTCACTGCTGAGGCTGCCTGGGGATCCTGGGCCCACCTTGGGCACCCCAGCCGTCATGGGACCTGTGGTCTGTCTCCCTGTAGCAGGGCGGCTTGGAGTTCATCCCCGTCGTGGTAGGCCGTGCAGTGCTGCGCTCCATGAGCCGACGTGATGTCCTCATCAAACGCTGGCCCCCGCCCCTGCGCTGGCAATATTTCCGCTCACTGCTGCCTGATGCCGCTGTCACCATGTGTCCCTCCTGCTTCCAGGTACCCGCCTGGCTCGGGGCCCCTGAGGCTCCAGTGGGGGTGTGGGGGGAGAGCCAGTGCCCAGCCTCAGACCTCGGTGCTGCCTGTCTCTGGGCAGATGTTCCACACGGAGGACTACGAGCTGCTGGTGCTCCTGCGCAGCTGCTGCCCCTACTGCCGCCGGCGCATCGATGACTCAGGCCATGATGGGACTGACAGTGGCCGCCCTGCTGCCCAGAGCTTGCCGGGAGCCAGCGATGAAGGCTGTCCTGGGCAGGCCTGGCGGGGCGTGGAGCCCCGTTCATCGCCGTTTCTGCCAGTGCGTCGCATCCCAAGCTGGGAAGAGAACACACAGCTATTTTCTAAGAAAAATCCTGTTCCTTTCGGAGTGGCTCGAGTGACCAGCGACAGCCTGCTGGAGTGCGTGGATCCCAGGCCTGTGGCCTGTGCTCCACCCGCAGATTGCCACAGTAATGACAAATAAAGGACTACTTATTTTCCTCAATGTCTGCGTTTTAGCAGATCTTCCTACTGTCTGCAACTTGATTTCCTTATGCAAAAGTGCACCTGTTTCTAATTTGATCCAAGAGGAACATTGCATTTGTGTGCTCTTAAAATTTAATCTAATTGAAACAGCAGCCTGGGAGGGGTAAGGGAGTGGGAAGTTTTTGTTGTTGTTTATTTACTTTGGCTTGATGGGGCGCTATCTGGACAAGACAATAAGATACCTGCTCCAAAGAAGACACCAGAGAGCCAGGCGTGGTGGCACATGCCTGTAATGCGAGCACTCGGGAGGATTAGGCAGAAGGATCGCCATGAGTCAAGAGGCCAGCCTGGGTTACATAGTGAGTTCAAGGTCAGCCTGTACTACATAGCAAGACCTTGTCTCAAAAAAAACGACACTCTCCATCTGCAGAGAGGCCCTTAGAGGTCCCAGCTGCTGAGGCCTACAGGCCAATGGAGAACTGGGACCTCACACCTGCTGGGGCTTCTGTGTTGTCTCAGCTGTGCCTCACAGCCCTGGAGTGGGCTTCTGACCCTGCCATGCCTGCCCAACCCCACTGAAGGACCCCCTTTTTATTACGGGGTGAAGTGGGGGCTGTGGCCCCTGGCCTGCCCCTCCCACCATCTCCATGGAGACAACAGGAAGATGAAGGGAGCCAGACAGTTGTGCCAACAGAACTCCTCCACTGAGTGCCTAATTACTGACGATCATGCATGCTTTCTCCCACTAAACAGTTATTAATGTGTTAGGATTTCCATTAGCGCGTTTCTTAAACTGAAATCATTTGCATTTGGCAGGGAAAGAGGGGCACGGAGAAAACAGCTCAGCCTCCCAACAGGCGTCAATCACGGTGACAGATTAGATGGTCCCTGGTCCCCACGGCAGCAGGCGGGAGTGGTGTCCTCTGGCCGCGGGTGGCAGAGGCTGAGCACTGGGGCCACAATTCTCAGGCTGCGCAGTGCAGTCTCCACCTAGCAGGTCCTGGCCTTGTCCCGTCCTCACTCAGTTTCCCCACTGTACACAGGACCCCCTCCAGCCCTGCCCATGACAGAAGGAGGCTGTGAGGAGTGGGACCTGACCCAACCACCTGTCCCCGTCTCCCACACGGAGGGAGAGAGAGATGAGGGCTGGGCCTGGCACAAGCAGGGCCTTGGCTGGCCGTGTTTCGCTGGGCCTGTTTCCCATCGCTCCCAGCAAGGCTGCTGAAGGCAAGAGCCCCTTGTGGCACTGGCAGGCAGGTGTCAGATCCCCGGCTTGGGGCTAAGCAGTGAGGAAAGGGGCTACCTGGGCAGGTAAGAGCCCATCCAGGCAGCTACCCGCCCCACCCTGATGCCAAAGCCTGAACCCCAAGCTGAGGAGGAGGAGGGGGACAGGAGGGAGGAGGGGCTGCTGACCCAGCAGCCTGGGCACTGAGCCCCAGTGGCTCAGCCCTAATACTCCACAGTCACTTCTCCCCTAGCACCTGTCACCCCCGCCAAGGGGTCAAGACTCAGAAAGTCACTCCAGCCCGTGTGGTGTGGTCATGCAGATGGGTGCACAAGACCGTGCGCATGCCCTGCTATCGGAAGACAAACCAGCCATGGAGTAACAAGCCAGACAGGTGGGTCTGTGTGAGGACGTTAGGGTGGCACCCAGGTGACAAGAGTCCCTCAGATGAGCATGCAGTCCTAAGAATGGTGACAGAGGGAAACTAGGACTCCAGAGGGGTTCATGGTGAAGCACAGCCCTCTCTTGGGGGCACCGCTGTGCCCCTGGCCTGTTCAGCTCAGTTTAGGGTCTTCCCACCAGCCCATTGGAGCTGGCCTCCAGTCACTTATACTAGGGTGTGAAGGGCTGACTAATCTTTCCTGGGCACTATCTCTGATAGGTGAGGGAGGAAATGACAGATCCCTCAGGAAGCCATGTGACTGCAGCCCAGGCCATCACAGACTGGTCATGTGGGCTCAATGACCGCTGACTCTGTCCATCTGCAGAATGGAAGCATCAGGGAGCATGGGCGTGGGTGGCATCTGCTGGCCCTCAGCCCCTCCTAGGTTATCTTGCTGAACACAGAGCTCTTTTGTTTGAAGACATTGTCATGTTCACATAATGCAGGGTGCTGTCACCTCCATTGCTACCACCCGGCAAGGCTGGGACTAGTTAAAGGGTCACCAAGGGGAGCCCAGGATAGGGTTCTGGGCTTTCTGCAGCCACCCAGGCCCAGCCATCCACTCGTTCTTTCAACAAACCTTCCCAGAGCAGCTGCTGTGCACCGGACAGGAACGGAATGGATGAAACCCGGCTCCCCTGATGCCCCTACGCGCTGGGTGCTGCGCTGGACTTGGGGCCCCTCCTGAGCCAGCAGCCAGAACCCAGGCAGTGCACGCCGGAGCTGTGAAAGCACCAAGCCACACCGAGGTGTGCCAGGGCGGCCTGCTCCACCAGCTGCAGGTCTGTGTCAGAGCCACACTCCACCTTGACCTCATTAACAGGCCTAATCACTGGGCCAAGCGCCTTAACAGTCAGAGGCCACTGCTGGCCCATGGTACCCTCAGCCCTCAGTGGCCAAGCCCTGTGAGACCCTGAGGCTGCTGGGAGACAGCAGCTGAGATAAGGGGTGGCTTCAGAGCAGATAGCACTCACAACCCCAGCTGCAGAGACTTCCCTGTCTGGGTTTCTGTCCCTACCTCAGGACCTTTGCACAGCTGGCCCTCTGGCTCAGTTCTCAGCCTCAGTTCTCAGCCTTCCGGCTGCTCTAGGTCACGTTCCCAAGCTCATTCCTGGCTCATAACCCCTGCCACCCACTTGCCCTGGGTGTCCCCGGCATTGAGCCCCTCATCTGGGATACTGCAGGTGCTCCATGCACACCTTGGCTGGACTATGGTCACTGAAACTCCCACGGCCTCTCCAGCTTCCCTCTTTGTCCCAGGTGTCATCGAGTGCCTGTCACAGACTTTCTTGCCCATGCTGCGTGCCACTGTCCTGGATGTAGCAGAGACTCGGAGCTCACGCGCATCCCCAGCCAGCACCTGCTGCTCATTTCAGGGTCAGCTTCCTCTCATATGGACCCCCCAACCAAGGGCCAGGCTGCTCAGCAGCCCAAGCCACCTGAGGTCTCTCTCCCACCTGCTTTTGTCACCTGCCACCCGACACCCCCTCTCTGGGCATTTGAGCCTGAGCCTCTGCCCCCTGGATGCAACAGGCTCTGTGACCATTCCCACCGCCTCGGCCTTGTCCCCTTGTGGCTCCCAGGACTCCCAGGCAGGCAGCTCTGTCCCCACAGCCATGTCCACCCTCCCAGGCAGCGTCCTCTTCCTTCCCCATCTCGGTGGCCCAGAGACAGCTCATCAGTGCTTAGTGACAGCCTGAAGGAGTGAATTTTTTATCGTCGCTGGGTTCTGAGGACAGAGGCGAGGCCAGCTCATGATAGCTGGGCACAGACATGGGGTCCCAAAGTCCCTGGCCTGAGCCACCACATGGAGACAGGAATTCAGGGGCCTGGGACAGACAAGTTGGGATGGTCTCTTCCCTTCCCATGTGGGGTCCCACAGGGGCCCCTCCCCTCCTGGGCATCCATCCATCCCATGGTGTCACCTTGTCCCCCCACAAGCCAATTAGGCCCCCATGGCAGTGTGGGATTAGTATGATTATGCCCCGATCTCCCGAAGGCTGAGTCAGCGCGGCTTAGGCCCGGAAGGTCACTTCATAAGGGCCTGGGGGGGCCAGGGCCACAAGTTGTCCCGGGAGCCCCGAGCTGCTCAGGCTGCACTGTCCTTCTCGTCGGGTGGAGCCGCCGCACCCGCGGGGCGGACCAGACTACAGCCATGAATGGCACGGAGGGCCCCAACTTCTATGTGCCCTTCTCCAACTCCACGGGCGTGGTGCGCAGCCCCTTCGAGTACCCGCAGTACTACCTGGCTGAGCCCTGGCAGTTCTCCATGCTGGCCGCCTACATGTTCCTGCTCATCGTGCTGGGCTTCCCCATCAACTTCCTCACGCTCTACGTCACTGTGCAGCACAAGAAGCTGCGCACGCCCCTCAACTACATCCTGCTCAACCTGGCCGTGGCCGACCTCTTCATGGTCTTCGGCGGCTTCACCACCACCCTCTACACCTCCATGCATGGATACTTCGTCTTCGGGCCCACGGGCTGCAACCTGGAGGGCTTCTTTGCCACTTTGGGTGGTAGGTTTGGGTGATGGACGGGGGGACACCAGGGAGTGGGGCGGGCATAGGACAGGCATGGAGGCTTCCCCTCAGTCCTTCTCTCCTGTCATTAGTCAACATTCCTACTTATTCAATCAACAAAAACTGTGATGCTGAGGCAGGCTGCTGTTCGTGGAGGGTGGGTACCCCTGCTGATAACTCCCATCAAGCAAGTTTCTATTCAATTTTGAGGTTTGGTTTGGTTTGGTTTGGTTTTTAGAGACAGTGTCATTGTGTGGCCCAGTCTGATCTCAAACTTGTGGTGATCCTCCTGCCTCAGCCTCTCAAGTGCTGGGATTACAGGTGTGCTCCACAACTCTGTTGAATTTTACTCCAAGGAACCTGGGGTCCAGGGCAGTCAAGGGCCCTCCTGGCCTATAGGGAGAATGACCAGAGACAAGTTTAAGCCCATGTTCTAGTTGGTTGCCTGGGGACAGAGTGGGCAGAGACAGACTCTGTCCTCCAGCAATGTCCCTCCTTGGGTCAGGAGCATCTGCCTTCAATCCTGGGGCCATAGGCTTGGCCCCCTTCCCAGCCTCACTGCCACCCTTGAACACTCCTTGTGTCAGGGACCTCACCCCCTCCACAGCAGCGCCTTTCCCCAGCACCCAAGACCTGGGTGCAGATCCACAGCTTCCAAAATCCATCTGGAAAACAGATGGTGGTGCTCACTCAGCGGGAGAAGAAACTGAGGTAGGGAAGAGACAGGAGACTCTAAGAACCTGGCTGGGCAGGGACCAGCGTCCCCTGATGCAGATCCAGGCACCTCTCCCAGCCACGGGAGGACAGGGGTGGCAGAGCAGGTGATGGCTGGGAGCACAGCGCCAGCCACGTGTCCTGGATGCTGCTGCCATGAGGTCACTGATTCAGTCTCCGCCACACAGCTGGACCCTGCAGGGCCAGCCCCAGGCCGGGGTAGGGGTTGACAGCATCCCTTCCCGGAGGGTTAGCTGTGTGACTATTTGGGTGTCGTGCAGGCAGGTCTCTGAGGTTGTCACCTGGACGAAATATCACCCAGTGCTGTGGGTCCCCTGCGAACCCCGTGTCTGTAGAGCTTCCTGTAGGCACCCGGTCCACTTGGGCACATGGGTGGGCAGCAGCCTCAAGGCTGCCATTGCTGCAGGTGAGATCGCCCTGTGGTCCCTGGTGGTGCTGGCCATTGAGCGCTATGTGGTCGTGTGCAAACCCATGAGCAACTTCCGCTTCGGTGAGAACCACGCCATCATGGGTGTCGCCTTCACCTGGGTCATGGCACTGGCATGTGCCGCACCGCCCCTCGCTGGCTGGTCCAGGTAATGCTGTCCCAGAGCCGCCGGGGGCAGGCACTGGGGTGCTGGTTCCCCTCCCAAGCCCCATGTCAAGGAGACTCCTGGGTCCCCCAATTCTTTACCTTGCCGAGCCCCTAATCCTCAGCTAAGCCAGGGCCACAGCCAATCCTCTTTGTCCAGCCTGTGCCGACCTTGGGCCGTGGCAGCTCACCTCGCAGACAAGGTGACATGGACCCCATGCTGCCTCCAAAGGGGCTGAGATGGTGTCCAGAGCCTGTGTTTTCCTGTTCCGGGAAACTCACGTTTCTGCTCGCCTCCTTCCACGTCACCCCAGGACTCCTTCTTGCCCTTGCTCCCCATCTTCCCCATCCTGGCCCAGTGCAGCCCTGATGGTGCAGCCCATGGCTGCTCTGGGTTAGCTGAGGTTAAGTGACCTTGGTCCCCATCCTCAGGAGTCACCGAAACACCCTGACCACATGTCCCTGGGCCTCATGTTCCAGGAAGCTGCTCGAAGACCCCTTCTGAGTGCTCCTGTGTCCATCTTTGGCCTGGCAAATACATATACCTTGTGGCTGGGAAGACCCGGCCAGGCACACGTCCCTGTCCCCTGCCCTCATAGCCTCAGCTGCCAGTTCAGGGTGGCAAGGACAGCTGAGGGCTGGCACAGTGGTGGGAACCATGCAGAGTCCTCTGAACCCGGCCAGGCAGGCAGCTCCTGGTCCCCTGGGACTGGGCACTCATGGGCATGGTCCCCAGGTACATCCCTGAGGGCATGCAGTGCTCGTGCGGGATAGACTACTACACGCTCAAGCCTGAGGTCAACAACGAGTCCTTTGTCATCTACATGTTCGTGGTCCACTTCACCATCCCCATGATCATCATCTTCTTCTGCTATGGGCAGCTGGTCTTCACCGTCAAGGAGGTGCGGGCGGGGGGGCCTTGGGGTGGTGTCCAGGTGGGTGTTGGGTGACAGTGCTGGGCGACAGTACTGGGTGCCACCATCTGGACACAGGCCCCATGTTGGCTCAGGCAGCTGCACAGCAGCAGGAGTCAGCCACCACCCAGAAGGCGGAGAAGGAGGTCACCCGCATGGTCATTATCATGGTCATCGCCTTCCTGATCTGCTGGGTACCCTATGCCAGCGTGGCCATGTACATCTTCACACACCAGGGCTCCAACTTTGGCCCCATCTTCATGACCATCCCAGCATTCTTTGCCAAGAGCGCCTCCATCTACAACCCTGTCATCTATATCATGATGAACAAGCAGGTGCCTGGCGTGGGTCCCCTGGGCGTGGGTCCCAAGGGTGGCAGAGGTGGGGGCTCCAAGGTCCATGCTGATGCCTGGTCCCCGCCCTGGGCTGCTAGATCCAAATCTCAGCTGAGCCCAGGACACTGCGTTTCTCACAAGCCCTCCAGGTGACTCTGGCATTGGTCAAGTGTGAAAGGCACTAGTTCTGATGGCTCTGGAAGCTGGCTTGGAAAGCCAACCGGTCCCAAGGTTGGGAAGGGGATGGCCCCAGCCATAAAGCTGGGAGGGTGGAGCTGTTCTTACTGAGGCCAGGGTTCCTCTAGGGGCACAGTCTCTGCAGCCAGGCATGCTGGGTTAAGACACTGGCTCTGCCATCTCCTAGCTGGGCAACATTGGGCAAGTCAACTCCCCACTCTGGGCCTCAGTTTCCTCTTCCCCTAGAAAGGACAAAACCCCAAACTCTGGAATTAAATGAGAAGACTACAGAATGTCACAGAGCACGCCACCAGTGACCAAGGCCCCTCGCACTGGGTCCCCAGTATCTCTGGGCAGTAGCATCACATGGGACAGATGTCCCCATGCTGACCCAGCCCCTTCTCTTCCAGTTTCGGAACTGCATGCTCACCACCATCTGCTGTGGTAAGAACCCGCTGGGTGATGACGAGGCCTCCGCCACCGCCTCCAAGACTGAGACCAGTCAGGTGGCCCCGGCCTAAGCCCTGCTGGGGCCCCTGCAACCGACTGTAGGACACCCCACCCCCCACAGCCACCCCACCAAGAGCACACCTGCCACAACATGGCCACGCACACCCCTGAGTTTCTTTTTAAATAATGAGAGAAATATGAGGCTCCCCACTCCACGGGGACAGCCTGAGAAGGCACACCCACGCAGTCCCCTGATCTGAAGTCCCCCAGCTCCCAGGGGCTGGAGGTCTATACCCCTCCCCCAGCTTGTCTCAGGAATGCAAGAACTCTTGCTTTCTGGAAAAGTGCCCCACTTAGGGCTAAGCGTCTAGCACATAAAATGGGCACGCAGTAGGTGCTTAATAAATGCTAGCTGGATGAAGGAAGGAATGGGTGAAGGATGAATGGAGGAACGTGTGAAGGGTGAATGGGTAGGAGGATACATCCATCCTCTCAGACCCCATGGTACACAACAATGAGTCAGTGGTTCCCCATCATGACATTGGACCTCAAATCTTGGCCCTGACAGTACATGGCTGCTATGAAGACCAAATGAGATGGTGTGCATGTTCATGTGGTTGTGTGTGCACGTGTGCATGTGTGTTTAAGCACTTTGTAAATAGTAAGGAGCTGTACAGATTGCAGTCTACCTTATGAACAATATCAACTAATAGAGTTAGTGAATTATGATGGTCATCTCTGCTTGACAGTCACAACTTGGGGATCAGCCAGTTCCCAGCATTCAGACAAAGGGGCTTCACCCACACATCTGCAGGTTTTCAAAATCAGCCTGGGCCTCAGGGTGGGTGGCATGGAGAGACAGCTCCAGGGATGCAGGGTGCAGCCAGCAGACCAGAGAAAGCATCTCAGGGCCTGTAGAAGCCAGGCCTGTCTCTGGGTGTCTGGAAGCCACCTGCTATTCCTCCTTGGTGCCTGGACCACAGCTACCCTGTCCAAACTTAATGGAGACCTAAGTCCCTGATGTCTTGGAGAGCTTAGAAACCAAGGGGCATCTGTCTGAGCCACCCCCCCAGGAGCTCCTGGGTCCTGGTTTCCAGCCCTCTTGTGGGACCCACTCATCTTCAGCAGCCCCAGCCTGTCCCCCTCCTGCAGTCTGTGCTGAGCCTGCAACCTGGGGTCAGAATCGAGCCGTCTCTGTTGCTGCCAGAGCCCAGAGGCCGAGGCCCATGGGGCATTAAAAGCTCAGCTCGGTCCTGCTGTCTGTGGTGGTGGTTTCTTGCTCTCAGCCTCTTCACCCGCAGGATGGACTACCACCAGCAGCTCCCACATGGAAACCAGCCCTGGGGGACAGGCTGCCCAGTGGGCAGAGCCAAGCAGCCCAGTATTGTTGGAGAGCAGGGAGGACTCTGGGATGGGGACACCCAACCTGGGAGTTGCAGAGATGCAGGGACCTGTGAAACCACAGCAAGCTCTGTAACCTCTGCAAGCTTCCCTGAATCTGATCTTGAGGGATTAGCATGGCTGGGACTTCACTCTGGGTACAGTCAGCGAGAGACTCTAGCATCTCCAGGCTCAGAACTGGCCTTACTGGACACCAGGTCCCCAGGGGAATGGATGGAGACGCAGTGGCTGGGAGTACCCTGGGGCCACAGAAGGCTGGAGCAGGTGGTGGCAGAGACCTCCATCACTGCCCCTCTTCACTGTCTACCTGGGTGGTAGCAGGCAAGGCACCTCTGGTGGCAAACCATGGGAAATGCAGTTCAGGCAGGCTAAAGGGAAAGGGTTCTTTTAGCTCACAGAAAAGAAAAGCCCAGGGCTGCAGGCACGTATGTGACATGATCAGGTCCATCTCTCCCCTTCTGGCTACACTTTCCCATGTTAGCTTCATTCACAGGCCAACACTTCCCACGAAGTGGCAGAAATAGCCACCCTGGTTCTAGGCTCAGCAAGTGGGCTTCTCCTTCCCTTTAGTACAGCCCAAGTCCCACATAGGGCTCTGATTGGCCCGGCCCAGGTCATGTGATCACCCTTGAGTTCATCCCTAAACCTGGGCTGGGATCCATACTCTTATTGGTGAGGTCTGAGTCACCTGATCACCCTTGAACCTATCACCTTGCTTGGACTGGATGTATCCTCTGATTGGCGAGGCCTAGTCACCTGATCACCCCTGAGGCCCAAAATAGAATCAAATCATATAAGCCAGGTGGTCTGCAGTAGGGAGAGGCAGATTCCCCCAATGAGCCCGGTGGGAATGGACTCTAAGCCTGTGAGGTCCAGAGCACAGCTAGATCCAGGGCCACCCTGGGATGTGAGGAAGAAGAGTGCTGTGTTCTCGCCGTCCATTCCACAGGCTGTCGGCCAGGTGGCAGTGGTGGGACAGTGGTATTTGGGCTGCTCAGTCCTGCACTGTCCTGAGAATCCAGCCCCAGTCCACTGCCTTTGAGGAGCACTGTCTGCCTGGCCTCACATACCCAGGGAAAGGGACCTCGGCGCTCTCCTGAAATTCATGGTGACCTGACAGCCCCAACCATCACATACACAGAACTGCTGAAGGCAACATGGGAAGGGGCCCCCTTGTCACCAAACTACAGGCAGCCAACAGGTCTATGGGGCACCTACTGTATACAACCCACTGGGCCAAGCCTATGGAAGCCACATCCAGGCCGGCATGAGCTGGGGACATCCACAGAGGATGTGGCCCCTGAGCTGTGACCTGGGCAGCCTCACGGTGCAGAGCTGTCTACTCCGTGGACAGGTGGGCCCCTCACTACCCAAGGTGCCCCAAGGAGAGAGTGTGACCCAACGCTCCCTGGGCCATTGCAGGCCTCCAGCCTCCCAGATGGAAATGGGGGATCAGCCCATTCAGGGGGACGATGGAGACTCCATCTGCACGCAGTAGGTGTTTAATAAACATGAGTCCTTCACAGAGGCATAAATGGAGTGCACAGGGGGGCAGCCCTGGCATGGAGATGGGCAGGTGGATTGGAACTGGGGGGACTTAGGAAGGGGAAGCAAGGGCTGCCAGCCCCCACAGCCCTCTTTCCTTTCTAGCATCCTCCCAAGTGTCCATTGGTCATATAGCTGTCCAGCACACAGCAGCACGTCTGTCATAGCTTCCCTTGCACCTGTGGGGACCTGACTTTAAAGTCTGGTCACTGGGGTGTCAAGATAGGCATGGACAGCCTCTGGGGTGTGCATTTCAGAGAACAGAGATGCCCTCCGCATCCTGTCTTCTTTCTTGCCTGCTGGCTGGAATGTCAACATGATGGCTGGAGTTGTGGCAGGTATGTTAGATCTCGAGATAGAATCTGAGGACAGAGAATGGCAAAACCTAAGAGACACCCTCGTTCCCCCAGGCCACCTCACAACTTCCCAGTTTCATGAGGTCATGGCCACCTGGCTTCTCATTTAAGCCGCTGCTGTTTTGGATTTGTGCCTTAACTATCACCACCAAGCCCCAGGTTGCTGGCAGAGCAACTTCACATGCACATGGACACAAACTGGCAACTGGTACTGTCCTGGTGTGATGGGGCTGGGGTTACACAGAGCAGATGCCCATGGAGGCCGTAGAGGCTCAGAAGTGTGATCTTCACCCCAGGCGGGGTCTGAGACATCCTAAGGTGGTAGGAACAGGAAAGTTTCCAGTCTCAGCTTCAGGGGAGAGGAGGGGAGGCCACAGCCGGGCCCAGTGCCTGCCATTAGCATTTCCCAGCAAAGTGGCAAACCCCGAGGAATTTTTAGATCACGCAGCACATTTTAGAACTGCTTTCCTCTGAATGCAAAACTCAATCCTGGCACAAGCAGGGACTAGGGCTTCACTGACATTCGTGGGAATGTTTACATCACGGAGTGTTTCTGAGTTTCTCAGTTCTTGGAAATGCCCCACCAATGCAATCAAAATTGCTGCCCTGTATGCGCCAACTTCTATTTGCCTCTTTGCTTTGGCCATCTCCTGCTCCCTGAAGTGTGAGTGGCAGTTTCCAGGCTTCCCTCCACTCACCCAGGCTAGCTCTGGCCCTCAGACTTCACAGCTGAACAGCAATTGAGCACCTACTGTATGCCTGGCACCAGGGATACCACCAGGAAAAAGACATAGCCCTCCCAAGGGCGAGGGACAGGGAAGGCAAAGCAGTAATTTAGGGTGCTGGAGGCTCCTGGGGAGCAGTCCAGGAACTGCATTCCCCTTAGGAGGGACCCCTAACTTTGTAGGGACCAAGGAAGGCTTTCTGAGGAAGCATCAGGGAAGACCTAGGGGGTGGGTCAGAAGGGGCTAAGGACGGCAGGAGTAGCTGCAATTACACATGGGCCTGGACGTGGGCTGGGGTGCAAAGCTGGGACTATTTTTGCATTGATTTAACACACTCAGGGGAAGCACAAAGGGCAGTGCCCAGCGCTGGCACACAGACACCCAGGAGCTCAGCGCGATTGCACTGTGGAGCTCCAGAGCGGAGGAGGCTCTGTAAGCCCGGCTTCAGGGCTCGAACTTTTAGCAAGAGCACAGGGTGCCAGGCAGGGTGCCAGGCTGGGGAGGGAGGTCTGACTTCTTGTTAGAACACTGAGGGCCACTGGAGCTGCGGGAATGGAGAGTCCTCGGGGATAATCCCAGCAATAAAGATGTGTCTTTTAACCACCCCCAAGTCCAGTACCTTCTCTCCAGAGTGACCCTGCTGTTTCCCCGGCACGAACCCTTCAGGTTCTCTGTGGCTTCGCACACATGTGCACACACACATGTGAGCTTTGTGCTCTCCAAGTGGGACATGCTCGACCACTGCATTCTGGTGTGTCATCTTCATGACTGTATACTGTTCCATTGTGTGACCAAGCCACAGCTGGCCTGTCCTCCTCCATTTGACAGGCATTTGGGTCACAGGGCCTGGCCTCATCTGTCAGTGGGAGTTCCTGGGCCTCTCCCAGAATGGGTGGAAGGGTGGGCAATCAGGAGTCACTGGGCATTGCTATGTGGCTTCCAGTGGCAGTTTCCAGTCCCCTCCTAGCTACTGTGTACTTGGACACAGCCCTGACAGTGCTGACAGTCAATTATTTGTCATTCTGTGAGTGCGAAACAGCCTCACCCTGCTTAACGCACCATGTCTCTC
The DNA here is from genome assembly GCA_028451465.1 of Erethizon dorsatum. Classification (NCBI taxonomy): domain Eukaryota; kingdom Metazoa; phylum Chordata; class Mammalia; order Rodentia; family Erethizontidae; genus Erethizon; species Erethizon dorsatum. Next base: position 37,960,533 of record CM051831.1, read on the forward strand.
CGCGTGGCTGTGGTGCTATAACCTTGCATCAGGCTCCTCTGACTTCATAATGCTCCCCCTGGGCCTCCTCAGCTGCTCTTCCTTGAGGACGCAGAGGTGGGTGGAGCCTAGGCCTGGAGGCGTCCGTGCCCACGCGGCCCTCCAGGTGCCCCCAATTCCCTGGCAGCCACTCCAGCCCATGGCGGGCAGGGTGTGGGAGGGACTGAGCACTTGAACACTCATCGATTCACAGTGTGCGAGGCACAGGGACGTCAGCAGCTCACCTGTGACGGCTCAGAGCAGGCAGCCATGCTGGGGCAGAGACCCCCAACCCTAACCTTCCCACATTCATCAGTGCTCAGGGCGTCCCTGCTGGACGCCAATCAGGGCTGATTGGAAGGCGGGGCCGGCACGGGTACAAAAAGTGGGTGGGTTGGTGGGGCCTCATGTGACCAGCAGAGGTGGCTACTCGCAGCTGTCCTTCAGATGGCTCCTGGGAGCGTGGCCAACAACACTTCTTCCTCCCCCTCCTCCACAGCGGGGTCAGCAGGGCCCCCTGCGTATGGAAAGCCAGGTGAGCAGAGGGCACCCCATCTTGTGACCCCCATCCTTGCACCCCCATTCCTGCAACCCCATCCCCGCACCCCTCCATGCTGCTTCCTCCCCAAGCTGGGCCCAGTGCCCCACAGATGCCCACTTGGAAGAAGGGCCCAGCTAAAGAGGGCCCAGTGAGGCCTGGCTACAGGTGCTGGCCATCCCCGTCAGTCAGCAGTGTCCAGGCTGCGCCTGCCTCTGCAGCCCTGGGACGAGCCCTAGGGGAGTCCTGTAGGAGGAAGGTGACAGGGCCAGGAAACAGCCAGGCAAACACCCACAGGGAGAGGCTGCTGCAGCATTCAGGAGCTGCAGGCTTCCTTCTTGGGGACAGAGCTGGGGGGGAGGGTCCGGTCTACTGAAGGCCAATGGAGCCACAGAAGGCTCCAGGCAGTATGGGGAGGGGGCAGATAGGGTAAGGACAGAAGCAGCTGGGGCTGGGGCTGGACAGAGAGGTCTGGAGCAGATGTGGGGCAGCCGGGAGGGTGGGGCACCCCATAAGAGGTGGGGGGCAGGTCTAGGGAGAGCCCTGGACCGCTGAAACACGGGGGCCTGGAAGGACTTCCAGGTGGGGGGAACAGGCCCAGGGGTGCTCTCAGGAGAGTACACGGTGGGGGAGCAGGGGAGCAGTAGGGGTACTGAGCCCAGGCCCAGAAGTCCTGAGATCCTGCAGCTGGGGGGCTCAGATGGAGGCCCAGAGAGGGGCACAGGCTGCCCAGCTCCGGGTACAGAGCTGGAACGTGGCCCCCACGGCCACAGCCCCTCAAGGCCATAGCCTGGATCCCCCGCCCCTGGGCGTTGAATGGCAGGGGCTATAGGGCTGAGTTGGATGAAGTTTCTGAATGATTCTTCTCTAGGCAGAGTTTCAGTTTCAGTGTTTAAAACAATACTTTAATATAGGGCAGCCAACTGATACCATTTATCAAGGCTTTTTTTTTTTTTTTTTTTTTGAGGCAGAGTCTTGCTGTGTAGTCCAGGGTGGCCTTGAACTAACTACATAGCCCAGGTTGGCCTCAAACTTGCAGTGATCCTCCTCCCTCAGCCTCCTGGGTGCTGGGATTACAAGTGTGCACCACAACGCCTCTGAGCCTAAATTTTAAAACAGACCAGATCTCAACATTCCCAGCCCTGTGTTTCCTCCTGTGTTGTGTTTCTGTCACAAGCTGTGTGACCTACACCGGTCTCTCCCTGCTCTCCGCACCTGCTACTTCCTGGGAGACGACCCACTCCCGTATGAGCTACCCTCTCAGTGTGTGATGTGGCCTTCGTAGACAGTGTGTTGCTTCCACAGTTGGGGTCAGAACATTTTCATTTCTTCAGAAAGACAGAGTCACTTTGCAGTCACTTCTGCCCAGCCTGGCAGCCACAGACCTGCTTTCTGTGTTCCTGGTTTCTGTGCTGGCCGCTTCCTGTGAAGGCAGACAAGGGGCTCCCGGGACTCTGTGCCTGACTCTCACCTGGCGTGTGTTCAGGGTCCACCTTCTTATAGCATCTGCCAGGACTTCCTCCTCTTTGTAGCTGAGTAATGTTCCTTCATGTGCCGTATCACACTGTGTTTATCCATTTGTCTTTAATTGTTCGTGGACATTTGGGTTGCTTCTACTTTTTGGCTATTAGGAATAGTGTTGCTATAAACATGCATGTATGAAACAGGGGGCACTGGGGATCAAACCCAGGGCTTTGCTGATGCCAAGCACAAACTCAACCCCTAAGCTATACCCCCAGCCCTACAGGTACACATCTTTGTATGGATTTGTGTTTTCATCTCTCGGGCCTGTACCTACGGGTGTAATCCATGTCTGTGGTCCTGGGAATTGAACCCAGGGCCTTTGTGCTGAGCTATATCCCCAGGCCCTTTTTCAATTTATTTTTAAAAAACAGGGTCTTACTAAGTCGCTAAGTTTCCCAGGCTGGGAAACTTGCAATCCTCCTGCCTTAGCCTCCCCAACATGCCTGTAATTGTGGTGTGTGCCATCATGCCCTGCTGAAATTCTTTACTATAAGAACTTTCAACCAGATCTAAATGCAGAGCAGGGGCCGGTGAGATAGCTCAGCAGCACAAGCCCTTGCTGGCAAGCACGAGGTCCTGAGTTCGACTCCCGGAACCCACATAAAGGAAAAAGTGGCCAGTAATATCGCTCAGCGGCACAAGCTCTTGCTGGCAAGCATGAGGTCCTGATGCCGACTCCTGGTACCCACATAAAATAGATAAATAAAATGAAAGCAGAGCAGGAGGGCTGGGAAAATAGCTCAGTGGCACAGCGCTTGCCTGGCAAGCATGAGGTCGTGAGTTTGATTCCCGGTACAAAAAATAAATAAATAAAATAAAATAAATAAAAGCAGAGCAGGGAATGGGTGTGAGCCCACCAGTGCAGCCCGGGGCTGTCCTTTCATCTGCTGTGTCATTTAGAAGCAACTGCTGACCCTTGTTTCATCTGTGCATGTCCAGTGCTTATCCTTAACAGATAGAACCTTTAGAAGAAATCCAGGGTGGCAGGGCAGCTCAGTAGAGTGTATGCCTGGCATGTGTGAGGCCCCAGGTTCTGTCCCCAGTGCCCCCTCAAGAACAGTACCTGTGGTACATCAGCATGCAGTGTGACTAACACCAGGCCCAGTAGCATTCAGCGCTTCCTTCAGGGCTCGTGTTTATCTGATTGCCTTTTTTTTTCTCATGTTTGGAGTGGGCTCCCAATATGGTACACAAGCTGGTTTCAGACTCTGGGCTCAAGCCATCCTCCTGCCTCAGCCTACTGAGCAGCCGGGATCACAGGTGCAAGCCACCACAGCCAGGGTTTTTGTTGTTGTTTTTTTTTGGTCACTCCATCCCCCAGCCGCATTTGGCTGTGTCTCCTAAGATCTTCCACCAATGGGTTCCTGTCTGATTTCCTGCTCTGGGTGTTTGCGTATAAAGGGAACCCACTGTGCGCCCTGCAGAGTTCCTTGGTCTGGTCCTGTGGATGTCCCCGTGCCTGCCTCTCAGAGCCCCTGACATCCTGAACACCAGCAGTCAGGTCCAGATGACCGACTTACATTTTTTCCTAAAAGAATACCAGGTATGATTGAAAAATATGGTGAATGTTTAAATTTTTTAAAGATTTATTATAGCTAAAGGCCTTAGCGTCAAAATGCTCCCTCTCACTTTGAACAGACTTATCCTTCTTGCCATTTTCTGCAGCAGCTCTGGAGTCCTCTTTCGTGAGTGTCTTTAGTTGCACTGTCCTGGCTGCCTCAATGTCCTGATTTGATTCAGAACGTTTCCCTGTCATGGTCATTTTGACTTTGGGGAAGAGCCAGAAGTTGCATGGTGCCAGATCTGGTGAGCAAGGTGAGGACACAGCATCATGTTTTACAAGCCTGCCTTTCCACTGGATGGCACTGAGCAGTAGCATTCGCTGTATTTTTTTTTTCCTTTTTATTTTATTGGTACATTCATCATAGGGTATTTGTACTTGTACATGGTATATCTTGCAGCTGCTTTTTTTCCCATTCCCCTCTTCTCCCTTCAGTCCCTCTTCCCCTTTATTTCCCCTTTGTTTCAAATTTTTCTATTTGGGAGAATGCTTTCTAGAAGAGGTATTAAAACTAGGCAGTAGAGTCTTTATATTTTTTTTTTAAAGAGAAGAAAAAACAAGACAAATCAAAAAAAGAACAAATTTTCAAAACAACGTAATATGAGGGTAACAATGGTCAATGCATTACGTATTATTATCTTTAAGTTAGTTATTCAGGATACCAGACATTAGCATTCAATTGTCCAAACATTATTGGCTCAAACCTTACTCTTCAATGAACTAAGTAAAATTGGTAATATATCTATCTTAACCATCTTATATATATATACAATTTTTTTTCCCTTTCCCTTCTTTCTTTTCCCTATTCCAGTCTCTCTTTCCTATTGACCAGTTTCTTTTTGATTCACCATGTCTATTGTACATTTTGGATCTTATTTACTCTTTCAGTTTCTCATACTAGAGAGACAATACGATGCTTACACATGTGTGTCCGGTTTATTTCACTTATGAGTATTTTCTCGAGTTGCATCCATTTACCTATAAAAGTCTCCAGTTTATCCTTCTTTATGGCTGAATAGTACTCCATTGTATAAAAATACCACATCTTTCTTATCCATTCCTCAGTTGATGGGCATTTGGGTTGTTTCCAAGATCTGGTTATTACAAGTTGTGCTGCTATAAACATGGGTGCACATATATCGCTGTGGTACGATGTTTTTAATTCTTCTGGGAAGATACCCAAAAGGGGAATAGCTGGGTCAAATGGGACCTCCAACCCTAGTTTTTTGAGGAATCTCCACACTGACTTCCACAGTGGCTGTACCAGTCGACACTCCCACCAACGGTGAAGAATGGTTCCTTTTTCCCTACAGCCCCTCCAGCATTTGTTATTAGTTGATTTCTTTATAGTAGCCATTCTTTCTGGGGTGAGATGGTATCTCAGCGTTGTTTTAATTTGCATCTCTCGAATGACTAGTGATGTTGCACATTTTTTTGTATATTTATTTGCCATTAGTATTTCTTCATCTGAGAAATGTGTATTCATCTCAGATGCCCATTTTTGGAGTGGGTCTTTAAATTTGGGAGGTCTGATTTTTTTGAGTTCTTTATATGTTCTCGATAGTAATCCTTTGTCTGAGGAACAGCTGGCAAACATTTTTTCCCACGTTGTGGGTTGTCTTTTCACTCTGTTGGTGGTTTCTCTGATTCACTGTATTTTTTATCACACCTTGTGAAGATACTCAGGAAAGAGAGCTCCTGAGCTGCTGCAGAAAGTGGCAAGAACGATGGGATCAATGCATGTAAAGTGAGGGGGAAGATTTTGAAGGAGATTTGTGGCAATCTGTCTTTCAGTGTAATAAATTTTTAAAAATTTAAACACACATCATGTTTTTCAATCATAAGAGAAAGTATGAAGCCACAGGTGATGGTGGCCCTATGGCCCTCCCTGTACCCCACGGCCCCACCAGCCCCTGGTGTGTATTGTGCCCGGTCCATGGACTCAGGGTGATGCCCCACTGTCCCTGGCAGGCCTGAGCCCCAGCAGGGTCATGGTGGCCCGTCGCCACCCCACAGTGCTGCGTATGGTGCTGGAGGCCCTGCAGGCAGGGGAGCAGCGCCGTGGCACCTCGGTGGCAGCCATCAAGCTCTACATCCTGCACAAGTACCCCACGGTCGACATCAGCCGCTTCAAGTACCTGCTGAAGCAGGCCCTGGCCACTGGCATGCGCCGTGGCCTCCTTGCCAGGCCCCTCAACTCCAAGGCCAGGGGCGCCACCGGCAGCTTCAAGGTGAGCCTGGGGGGAGGGTGGTGCTGCCCAGTCCTCGCTGGGCATTGGCAGGGCTCCTGTGAGGGCATCTGGCTCTGCCCACCTGTCCCAGTCCCTGTGGTGTCTCTGCAGGCCTAGGGATATCCGTGCCATTCTGGCTCTGGGTCCCAGTGCCTCACCACTGCAGGACGCTCCCTGGGTCCCAGGCTCTGTGCCCAGGGTGAGGGTTGTCCCCTCCCTGAGCCCCTGTCCTTGTCCCATTCTGGTGATAATGTTCCAAGTAGGGACCTGTTCAGGGTCACTCAGATCTGACAGCGCAATGGGACAGAATCTCACTGCAGTGTCCTGGCACCTTTAGCCACCAGGTCATGGCCCCTATGGTTTCTGGATGATCTGGGGTCCCCAGGTGAATATGGTGGGGCGAGGAGAGCAGTGGGTGCTGGCCGTGAATGGGTTCCTGGTCATGGCGGGTGATGGGTGTCAAGAAGACTTGAGAGGGAGTAGCAGTGCTCAGGGTGAGGCTTGAAGAGCAGGGACTCCCCGCTTCCAACCGACACCCATAGCCTCTGTGATGGTCCCCTGCACAGATGGGTAGACTGAGGCTGGGGTGCAGCTGATGAGCTGTGCTCTGTGGGGCATGGGGGTGGAGTCGAGATGCTGTCCCTGGAAAAGGAAAGGTGTCAGGTGTTGGGGTGGCCTCCTCTTGGGGTCCAGGGGCACCAACGCCCTGCACTCCTCCAGTCATTCCCCACACTATCCTCTTCCAGCTTGTCTCCAAGCACCAGAGGAAGCCGCGGTGCAGCAGGAAGCCCACCCAGACAGGGCCTCCTGGCTCCGGCAAGAAGGGGGCCGCAGAGCCAGGAGAGGCAAGGGCTCCCTCCAGACCAGCCAAGGCCCTGGAGACGGCCCCCCCGGGAGGCTGCAAGGCAAAGGGTACTGGGTCACAGCGGGGTGTGACCAAGAAGGACCCCCCAAAGCCAGCTGGGGCCCCCTCAACTGTCCACAGGCTCGGCGGAAAGCCCAAGGTCTCGGAGAGCCGGGGTAGGCAAGGTGGGTGTATGGCTGGGACCAGCTGTTTGGGAGGGCATCTGGGGTCTCCATCTTGGGGAGATGCCTGTGGAGCTGGTGGGTGGGGGGAAGCAGAGGCCCCAGGAAGAGGTTCTTCCTGGGGAGAACAGTGCCCATGGGTCTTAGAGCAGGGTTAGGGAGCACTTCCTGGAGCACTTCCCAGAGCTGGGGCTCTGGACTCCTCCACCTACCATCCACACGAGTCCTTTCTGCCTTCCAGGAGATGCAGGGGCCCCTAGGAAAACTGCAGCCACGGTCCCCAAGGTAAGCTCTCACTTTCCCACCCCAGCAGGCTGTGGGGGTGCAGGCAGCCGCCCCTGGCCCAGGGTCATCTGCCAGGGCACAGGGAGCATAATTTCCTCCCTCAGAGAACAGCTCAGCTTGGCTTTTCTGGGGGTGGGGTCTTATTACCCCACTCCACAGCTGAGGGGCTGGGGCTGGGCGCCTGCCTTCCCAGCTAGCTTTCTCTCTCCTAGGCCAGAAAACGTGCTGCCTCCCTGACGGGCAGGAAGCCAGCAATGAAGGCCGCCCAAGGGCCTGGACCCAAAGCCACCGCTGCTCCCAAAGCCACCGCTGCCCCCAAAGCCACCGCTGCTCCCAAAGCCATCACTGCATCCAAGGTTGGGGGCCCTGGGAGGCCCAGGCCACTGGTCAAGGGCTCATCCTCATTGTCCTCAGAGCCCAGGAGCTAGAGGCTGTTGGGACAATGGGTGGCTGGGCTGGAGTTTTTATCCCTCCAAAGCATTGCACTATTTATTTAACTCTGACTTATCAAATACTGACCTATTTATCAATAAAGACACTGATTTCTCACACATGGGTTTGGGTGGATGCTGAGATTCAGGGTTTGGCCCGTCGCCCCTCACCCCCATCTCCCCATCCGCCCCACTTCATCAGCCATGCTGGGAACAACTGCCCTGTGGGAGACAGCCAGTGTCCTGTGGGGGGCTGTTTATGGGTGGGGGTCTTGGGGACCGGGGAACTCGGGAGGGTGTGAACCTGGGGCCATCTTGCAGCAGTTGCCCTGTGGGTGAGGGCAGGGCTGTGTAGGGGTTGCCAGTGAGGTTGCAGAGGGGTTTATGGTGGGGGAGGCCTGAGCTCTGGGCTGTGGGGAGCCAGGGAGAGTTACAGGCAGTGGGAGTGACTAGTATGTGTGTTTAGGAAGAGCCTCTGTGGGAGGAGGGATTTGAGGAGCTGGTCCAGGAATGTGGGCACCATTCTGTGGTGAGGGGGGGACACAATGCACCCCACTTCTGGGTTCCTGAGCTCCCTGGCTGCCCTTGCGAGCTATGCCAGTGGACCGCTCTGCACCAGGTTGAGCCTGCCTCGCCTGGCCTTGTCCTAGCTGTGGGTCTGGGAACAGAGTTGCGATGCCTGCTGTCCTTTGGTTCTGGGCATTGGGGCTGGGTACAGGGCTATGCATGACATCGGGGCCTGCATGGCTAGGTCACTGTGCAGTGGCCGTTTTGAGCTGGGGTCTCAATACAGCCCAGGAGGCTGGAGGTGTCACTGGGAAACAGTCCTGATGCAGTGAGGACTGGACCCTCGGTTCCTGTGGCCTTGCTAGAGGACCCAGCTCAGACATGTGGCATGCAGAGGTGGGGAGGTTCCCGGCAAGCAGGAGGCAGGTGCTGCCAGGCTGGTTGCCTTATGTGCTGAGAGCCACTCCTGGTGTCCAGGGAACTGGGACGGTGAGGATTCTGACCCCAGCTCACTTAGAGCTTCGGAATTGTACAATGTCCTCCTGTCCTGTTAGGCAGTGATTCCTCGGGCTTTCATCACGTGAGAAACTCACACAAGTTCTTCACTCCTGCCCAGGAGGGAGGGTCTTGCGCATCTCCTTCCCCAACACCCTTGGGCAGCAGGCTGTGGCAGCCAGGAGCGCCGTGTGCCTTGTTCTGGAGGTGGGTGGCCAGGTGGCCTGGCATCAGAATGGGCACCACCTGTGACCTTAAGATGTCACTATGTTCTGTGGGGTCGCTTGGAGTCCAAGACCTGATTTAGCTGGCTCAGCAGGTTATGTTGGATTTCCGCCCCCTCAAGGTCCCTCAGGCCCACTAATGTCTAACACCTGCCTAACAGGTAACTGGTCAGGGCTTGGGACAGTGAGTGGGGACAGGGAAACTGAGGCCATCCAATGTGGCCACCACATGGCTCCCTTCCTGCGCAGCTCGGCCACGCTCTCCTTCCTCTATCCCACAAGAGGCCATGGCTCTTCATATACCTCCCTTGGGCATCTGGGTGGCTGCTGGCAGGGCCCTGGAGTGCGAGCAGGTGGCAGTGTCTTCCCGCTGAGGGCCTCTGCCTCTGCTTCCTGTGGCTGGGCCCAGCCTGGGGTTGGTGCTGATTGCCAGGCAGGTTGCAGGCCCTGCCCAGTGGACAGCTGGTGACAGGCCATGCCCCGTGACAGGGGCCATTCTCCCTTTTGGAAGTTTTGCCTGAGGTGTCCCCACCCGTGACCCTTAGTAGAGGATAGGGATGGTCCAGGGGCCCACAGTGGCCACACACATCTCAGGGCCCCAGACAAGGACTCTACGTGGCTCCCAAAGTTGGCCACGTTCAACGTGATCTAGGAACCAGAGGGTGCCTCTGCTTGAATCGCCTCCTGAATGGTGAGGAGCTGCGTGCTAATCAGACATCATGCTAATCAGACAGGCTGTGAAACAGCTACTGACAAGAAAGATGTCACCACATATTGAGTGGTGGGGAGTTGGGTCACGATGGCATTGTGGCTCCTGGCCTGCCACCCCAGCTCAGTCCTTTCCGGCTCCATCCTCTCCAAGGTCCTAGCTCTGAGAGAATGAGGAGCAGCTTTTATTTCCTTTGTGCTCTTTGGTGCTCCCTGCATTTCTCTGGGAAACATGTAGTCATTCTAGAATCACACCCTCCCCTTCAAAAAATCCTATCACATATGCCAATAACTTAAATTAGAAAATCTGTGGCTTAATATGGTATCAATGCTCAGAATAGAACATTTGAAAGATGAAGTCGAGCTTTTTCCCATAGTGGTTTCAGGGTGAAGAGTTTTTTAAAGCAAAAGATTATTTACTTTTTCCCTGACTTGTGTGTTCTCCTTAGCTCAGGTTGGAATCTGTGGGGTTTTGTTTCTGTATTATGGAGTTTTGGCCCCAGCTCTTATTTCTGGTTTTGGTTTTCTGAGACAGGGTCTCACTATGTAGTGCAGGCTGGTCTTGAACTCACTGTGCAGCTCAAGCTGGCCTTGAAAACATGGTGATCCTCCTGCCTCAGCCTCCTGAGTGCTGGGATGATAGGTGGGCACCACTATTCCTGGCTGTCAGCTTTTACTCTTGATGAGGGGGACACTTTTGTGGCATTGCTGGGCAGTGGGAAGAGGGCCCTGTGGTGACCTGTCCCTGGGGTGTGCCAGTCCTAGACGCAGGTGGCCTAGAGCAGGTGGTAGCCTGTGTATCTGACGCATCACTCACTGCTCAACACTAGCGTGTGGGGCAGCTTGTCCTGCTGGGGAGCCACCTGTGTGTGTCAGAAATGTGTGGTTAATGACATGACTTTTAAAATGAGAAATTCAGGGCAAGCATTCGACAGCTCCTCCACCCAGTTGCACCTTTGCCCTCTTCACATTTCAGGGTGCAGGGAGAGACCCTGGACTAGAAGCAGACATCCGAAGGACCCACCTGTCCCTCCCTGGCTGTGGCCCCTTGGAAAGTTCCTCAGTTTCTCTATCTAGGTTTGTTATACACAATGCAAGGACCAGGGTCCTACTGAGTGTAAGCCTGGTCTGGTACACTCACGGCCTTGGCTTCCATGCCCAGTACTGCACATGTGCTCAGGGCCCTGGGGAATGCACAGTGGTGACATCTTCCTGGAGGGCCTTGAGGGGTTAGAGCCAGGCCCCACCTCTACTCCACTGCAGACTGGGGGAGTTAATGGCCCCATGTCCCCCAGCCCCCAGGACAAAGGCTGAGCCACAATAGGTTTCCCGGCAGCTTTTATTACAAAGACAGTTCCAGCAACTCCCTGCAGCTGCCCCGGCTCTGCACCATCCCAGCTGTAGGAGACAGAACTGGGTGAATTCCCCGGGTGCAGAGAGCCTGGCCAGGACTGTGCTGGGGACAGTCACTTCCAGTGTTGCATGGAGGCCCCTGCACAGGTGGCAGCTATTCACAGTCGGCGCATGAGAAGTTTTTTAACATACAAAAGCTTTTTTTCTTTTTTCTTTCTTTTTTTTTTTTTTAAAACAGAACAAAGTGGTGCTATCCTTAGGAACACTTCTAGAAGGACCGAGTAGCCCAGCTACAGCCTCGGTACGTCCCAGCCCAGCTCTCTTCTGGGGGAGCAGGGTCCCTCCCCATCCCAGCATCCCCGAGGCTATGCATGGGCACTGCCCACGCTGGGCCCAGAGCTGTGGAAGTCTGGCCCTGCTCTGCGTCCACAGCGGGTCCTGTCCAAGTGGCAGGAAGGAAGATAGCATTTGGTGACTGAAGCAGAACCCATGAAGGCCCTTCGCATGTGGCTGAGGTAGTGCTTCCAGGCCCCGTCTGTGTCCCTGTCTATGCTGGCCGCTTGTGGGCAGTGTCTTAGCAGCTGCTGGGGCAGCAGGGTGCACGGGGAGCTTCCCACAGTCTGGCTATGGCATTTGTGGCCCCCACCCAAGTGGGGTCTGGGGCAGGCAGAGGGGACAGCCCCTGCCCCTGCCCCTGTGCAGTCTCTGCACAGCTGGAAGCTCCAGAGGCCGCCCCGCCACACAGTGGGTGGGCAGTGCTGGCCTCAGGCCTCACTGTAGCACTCGTAGATGTTGTCCTCCATCAGGGCCACCACCTGCTCGAACTTGTGCTGCAGCTGTGTCCTCCGGGCAGTGGGGTTGGCCTCCAGCGCTGCCATGATCTGTGGGGTGACCAGGGCAGCCAGGCTTCAGCTCTCAGAACAGGCTGCACAGCGCCCACCCAGGAGCCTTGGCCGGAAAGCATCACCACCCCACAGAATCCTAGAGTACCAGTCGCGGGGTGCTCACCTGTGGGCGGTACCGCTTGGCGTAGTTATAGATCTCTGCCAGCGCCACGTTGGTGTTGAATTCATTCTGGTACTTCTACAGAAACACAGAGGAGGAGGGCACGGTCACAAAGGGACCCACGCCGTCCTGCTCAGCAAGCAGCCCACGCCCACGAGAGGCCCCAGAATCCATCTCCTCTCCTCCTGGGAGTTTTCCAGCCAGGCCCAAGTGCCCTCTGTACCCACCCGTGACTCCTCGGCCAGGTGGGCATTCATCTCCTGCTCACTGAGCGGTGCCATGTCCTGGATCTGCTTGTAGTAGCGCTGCACAACCTTGCGGTACTCGGGGATCTCCTTGGCATACAGCAGCTTGTTGGTGGGCGAGTCCTGGCCGGGAGCAGAGGGATGAGGCTGCTGTACATCAAGAGCCCCAGCCCTGCTGCCACTGATGTGGCCTCACTGGGCCTTCCCTCAGTGTCCCCATGGTGCTGTATTCTCGCCAGGCCTCTCCTATGTCCCCAGCTTAGGACCACAACTGGGGCCTACTTTAGGGGTGAAAGTGTTGGAGTGCCACACCAGCCCCCTGTGGGCTACAGGTCATGGTGGCCAGGACTGCTAGAGGCCCAGTTCCTGACTCAGCTTAATGTTTTCCACCACATGTGTCTGATACCTGGAGGCGACCCAGTTAAGACTGCCCAGTTCTGTGTCCCTCTGGGGATGTCCTCGCAACAGATGGCAACCTTTGCCTTCCTGGTCTGTCTCTGGCACTGGGTGCCCCCACCCCACCCTGGGGTACTAGGTCTCTACTACTTCAGCCTGGAAGCCCCGTTGGCCTGTGCAGCTCCAAAGCCAACTGGGTGCCCCAGCTCAGGTGGAGCCTAAAGCCTCCTTCCTGTGTGTCCCAGTCCTGTCCACCCTTGACCCTGTGTGGTGGTGGCTCGTGACTTTCAAGGGCTGCTGCCTGGAGCCCATACCCATGCCAGCCCAGCCTACCTTAGGCAGCAGGGTGTGTTCTGGGTGCCCTCACATGCAGATCCCACTCACCCCACGGCCTCCACCCCGGTGTGTTGCCCTGCCCAAGAGGCCCACCTTGCCCAGCTGGAGATCAGAGATGGAGCAGGCGTCAATGAAGGCCTGTGCGATGACCGACAGGCAGGCGTCGATGTGGTCTGTCTTCTCAATGTCGAACACAAACTGGGGGTTCTTCAGGATGTTCACCCAGAAGCGGAGGGGCAGGCTGGGGTGGGGGGACAGGCTGCATGAGCCCTGGGGACCCTGGGACACCTAGCCTGCTCCTCTGTGGCCAGCTGGGCTCCAGCTTCCCTTGCAGTCTCCATGGTCCCCAGTTCTCAGCAGGAGGCTCAGCTGGGTCCTGGTTCTCATTAGAGCCCTGCCTGCCTGCCTGCCTGTTCCCCTCCACGTAGACCCAGGAAGCAGGTGTCAGCAGCATGGCCGTGGGCCTGGATCCCAGGCCTTGTCCTCAGGAGGTGTGAGCGGGCTACTGACACTCTCACCCTAACCCAGGGCCACCAGGTGACACAGCAGCCTGGGGTCATGGGACCTCCAGAGAGCTGAGAAGTTCCTGAACCACTCAGAAACCCTGGGTGCTGGTGTTCTGGGGATCAGGTGGAGGACTTCAATCCCCAAAGCTGATATGTGACTCAAGGGAAAATAGAACAGAGCGTGGGCTCCAGAGCACAGAGGGCTGAGCCCGGCATCGCCACCCCAGGGCCCTGTCTGCCACAGGACAGAGGGACAGTGGCGGGGGGCAAAGCTTCCACAGTTAAGGGGGCTACCAGCAAGGCCCTGAGTTTACTGAGGGGAAACCGAAGACCAGGGGTTGAAGCTCTTGCCGCAAATCACAGGGCTGGAACCCGATAGGCATCATGAGGAGCCAGGCTCCCTGCCCACACCTGTTGGTCTTCCAGATGTGCAGCGTGTCGGGATCCGAGATGCCCCTCTTCTCCGCCTGCTCCTCCAGGAAGTCAAAGAAGTACTTGACAGCCAGTGGGGGCTTGTCTTCACGGATGCTCAGAATGGCCTTGAACAGGTCATCCAGGAACTTCTGCAGCGTGCCCTGAAGCAGGGGTGGCCACTGTCAGCCAGGGTCCCTGCACAGCTAAGCCAGGTACCTGACCTCCCTGGGCTTTGGGTTTCTACTTGGGAATCAAGTCAGTGGTGGCCAGGGGCTGAGAACGTGAACTTTGCGGGTGGATGGGCAGCACCCAGGCCCTGTGATCTCAGGGCCGTTACTGACTCCTCCCTGCTGCCCGAGCCCCCTCTCCCCGCCAGGCTCATGCACAGCTGACCACTGCCAGGGGAAACTGAGGCTGGACCCACCTTGGTGGACAGCAGGCGGGTCAGGTAGATCTCAGGCAGCACCTTCTTGCGGTGGCTCTGCCGGTGGGACTTCTTGGGCTCTGCCAGCTCATCAGTGGGCAGCACCTGGGGACAGGGCAGTGGTCAGGGACCGTGCACATGCTGTCCCCAGCTGTCCAGTGGGGGTGTCTTCTGCAGTTCCCACCACTGCCCTATCCTTCCTGCCCTGGGAGTCTTTCCTGGATGCCCAGGGGCAGGAAGCCAGGGCCATGCCCACAGGCTGGGTCCCAGGGGCTGAGCCGGGCACTCACCAAGTGGAAATACTTCTCTGTGTCCAAGTCTTTCACTGTGGGAGAAAAACACACAATAAACAAACAGGGAGAGGGTGAGGCCGACAGAAATGGAGACAGAGAGGCAGAGGGGGAGAGGGAGGGAGGGAAGGAGGGAGAGAGAAATGGAGACGAGGAGGAGGCAGAGAAGATACAGAGGACAGGAAACAGCTCCAGCCACCCAAGGCCTGGAGTCCCTGCCTCCCTGGTCCTACAGGTGAACCATGGGAGACCCCAGAGCACACAGCCCCCCAACCTGCTCTGAGCCTCAGTCTCCCACAGCTGCGTCCTGGATGCCCCAAAGTACCTCGGCCCAGAGTGTTGTCTTTCTTGTCTGTTAGGCTCATGGCCAAAGAGGCGCCTTCTGGGATCTGCCAGGAGGGAGGCAGAGGTCAGAGGTCAGAGGCCAGGGGCCAGGGCAGAGAGTGAAGGTTAGGGTAGAGGGCAGGTGCACCTTGTAGTGAGCCAGTGTGTTCAGCTTCTTGCGGCCATCCTCCACCACTGAGGTGTCATCCAGGTCCCGAAGGATGTAGCTCTGTGTGCTCGTTGCAAACCATTCTGGAGGTGCAGGGCAGAAGGTTCATCAGGATGGGCAGGTACAGCTAAGGCTACAAAGGAGGAGCCCCATTGCTGGAAGCTTGGGAGGGTCAGGGTGCAGAGCAAAGGAGCCAGGACCCCTCCCCCAGCTTGTTAATGCTATAACTGCCTAGGAAATAAACGCCCCACATATGAAGAGACCCCCCATGGCCTCCATGACTCCCACTGACCACAGGTAAAATGAGTGCCTGCTCTGCCTTCATGGCCTATTCAGTGTCCTGCCACTGCGCCCCTGCCCCGGGGCCACCCATGGGCCCTGCCTTGAGCAGACAGCACTGTGCACTGGAATGACCCAGAGCTTGGCAAAGACCTGAGGTTTCAGCACAAATCCGAGGCTCCTAGGAATCCTTCTAAACCCAGTTCCTGGCCTGCTGAGAAGCCTCGCTGACCACTCTGCATGCCAGGTCTCCAGCACAGTGTGCTGCGCTCTGTGCTGGCCTGGCCCCCATTCTCCTGTCCCCAGGGCCCCTCCTGATGCAGGGAGCCCTGTGCCAGGTGCCCACCCAGGTCCACGTCCTCAGCGCGCGGCCACTGTGAGTAGGGCACATTCTTGCAGAAGGCCTCCAAGATCTTCTCCTTCACCTGCGTCAGTGTGTCCGTGTCCATGGCGCGCACGCTCAGGGAGTCCATGCTGCAGCCTTGGAAGGACACGTTCAGGTTCTGCAGAGAAGAGAGGGGGCGTCAGCAGGTGGCTCCGGCCACGTGGTGGGGTGGGGGAGGGGAGGGGGTGTCAAAGCGGAAGGTAGAAGCGGGGCGGCTCAGCATGGCCAAGTGCAAGGCCTGGCTTCCCTCCTAGCACCAGAGAGAATGGAAAAACTGAAACCCAGGGACCACCCAGGCCAGGAGGGCTACCCCCCGCGGCCCCACCTTCCAGCCCACACTCACCCTAGGCTTGGCCTCAATGTTCTCACGTAGCAGCCACTCCTCGTTGAGTGTGTAGCGCGCCTTGCCGGTGATGGCGTCGATGGAGCCCTTGTTGATCTGCTGTTTGATGGCGCACAGCAGCAGGAAAAACGGCTCCCCGACAGTCTCCTGGGGGCAGGGCAGTGAGCCGGTGGGACCCCAGCCTCCACCCACCCTCCATGCTGCCCCGGGACCAGAGGCCTCATGAGACAGAGCAGTGGCCCTGGAACCCAGTGGCCCCTGCTGCTCCCCTGCAGGTACTGAGGTACCGCCCAAGTAGATGGCACGCACTGAACGCACAGCACTCTGCTCCCCAGGAGGACCATACCAGGGGCCCCGCTGAGCTGTGCCACAGACCGCATTCCCAATGGGGCACAAAGTCTCCACCCTCCTCCCAGATTCTGGGGACCCTGTGCGAGCCTGGGGTGGACAGGACACCAATCGGGTCCTGGGCAGACCCTCGCCACTGGCCACCACTGTTGCCTCTCGCCAGCAGTCACTGGCCGTGACTGAGTGGGTCCCATCCCATGTCCCTCGGCTCACCCGCAGGCAGCTGTACATGCAGATGGACATCCAGTTGGTCAGCATCTTCTCCACCACTGACTCGGTGCGCCGCAGCATGAGCTTGGGGTTCTTGGCAGCGGAGGCATCGATGAGGTCCACCAGCAGCTCCTTCATGATGCCGGTGTAGTACTCGAGCTTGCCGTGCAGTGCAATGGTTAGCAGTGACGCCAGGCTGCACCTGCGGGGACGTGGCGTCAGCATGGGCACCAGGAGGGGCCGTGGGGACCAGGCCCAGCCTCACCTGTCGCGCACTGCAAAGTCCTTCTGCTGCTCCAGCGCATGCACAAAGACGATGAGAAAGTGCTTGTTGCTGAGCAGTGAGGAGAACAGGCTGACACCCTCCTCCATGCTGGGCCGGCAGTTCTCAGGGACCTGCAGGTGGGAGGGGCACTGTGAGGCCCTGGCCACCATGTGTGGTTCCTGGAACAGGGACAGAACTCCTTCCCACCATGGGTGCCTCCTGTTTCCCTGTATGGGACCAATTGGGCCTAAAGATGTTGTAGCCTCCCAGGTAAGGTCTCCTGTTTCCATGCTCTAGGCTGCAGGGGCGTGGGGCATGCTCATCTGGGCTGAGCAGTCAGTGCTTGCTGTCAAGTCTGGACAGCAGCTTGAATGCCTCCGGGGATGGGGGGCTCACTACATTTTGGTGGCAGATTCCTTCCCTCTGCAGACTGGGATTGCAGGGTTAGGCAAGCAGGAAGGAGGCATGGGGATCTGGGGCACTCACATTCCACTCTCCCAGCAGAGGGTGTGTCTCCTGCACTGGTGGGCCCCCTTGGGAGCCCAGGGCCTGCGACGGGAGCACATAGCGCTCTTCGTACAAGGACGAGCACTGCAGAGGAGGAGCCCAGCCTCAGTGGGCTGCCTGGTCCAGGGACACAGAAACAGCCCCACCTACAGAGAGGCATGGACATACCCAGGCCTAGGGACACTGGGGATACCAGGGAGTGATGTCCCCAGAGGCTCCCTGGAAGGTCACAGGCATTGGAAGCAGCATGAGCCAAGATGTGCAATGCAAGAGGGCAGAGGCTTCAGAGGAAGTGGAAGCAGCTCGGTGTGGCGCTGGGGAGACTGAGGCAGGGGCTGAGGCCAGGAAGGGCGCTCCCCTCAGCTGCTGCTTAGGGAATACGGAGGGCATGGCCACAGTCACGCTGGGAAAGTAGGGACAGGGCAGTGACCCTGGAAAGGGCAATAGGAAGTAAGGGAGGCATGGAAGGGTTCGGCAGGGTTCAGTGAACAGGAGAAGGGGACATGGAAACCAAAAGAAGCCAGGCTGGGGTTGGCAGGCCTGGCACGCCAGAGGAGCAAGGTTAAGATCTGGCTTCTGTATGGACAGTGAAACATCCAGTGAGTGGAGGAAAGTCGGGGAGCAACTGGGTGCCAGCCTTGGCAGGCAGCCAGGACCACTGTGGATGGAAGTGCAGGTTTCACACTACTCAAGGGGCCCAAAGCACCCAGAGTGGGTCTGAGGGGGCCCAGGCTGACCTTGGGGAAGAAAGTGCGGGTCACAAAGTGCTTGTACTCCAGGAAGGGGATGCCCTGGCTGCGGTTCAGCTCCTTGGTCAGGTCTGTCATGTCTGTCTGCAGCTCAGCGAAGCCTGGTGGACAGGCGGGCAGCGTGAGTGGATGGCCAGCCAGTCCCCAGGTTCCTAGACAGGAAGCCACCGCCTTGCCTGTCCCCACAGTCACTGGCCACTACCTTTGCGGATCTCCTCGCGGATCTGAGATTCCATCTCCTCCATCTGCAGCAGTGTCTTCTGCCAGTAGCGCTCGGCGCGTCGGCTCTTGGTACAGAAGACAAACAGGGCTGCGGGCAGCGGGCAGGGCGTCAGGCGCCAGGTCCGCATGTCCCTCAGCCCTCCCTGCCTGTGGCCCAGGGCTTGGGGACCAGAGGATGCCTCCATCCCCTTCTTAGCAAAGGAAATGAATGTGGAGGGGAGGTCCCGGGGCAGAAATGTGGGGCGACTTCTGCTTTTTCTTTCTAGGTTTTCCATTCTTTTTACAGTGACCAGATGTGGCTTGTTAACAGCAGCATCACTCTGTAACCCTCCCGACGGTGAGGAGGGAGGTGACACAGAGGGATGTGGCATCCCCAGAAAAGGAGCTAGGAGGAAACATGCAGCACACAGAGGGTGCTTAGGTCAGGATGGGTTTATCCCCTTTCATCTTCCTCAGTTCCCCAAGTAGTTTTTCTTACATTGCACATAATCAGTTTGTTTTTTAGGCGGATACCGGGAGTCGAACTCAGGACCTTGCGCTTGCCAGGCAGGCCCTTATGCCGCTGAGCTATCTCACCGGCCAGTTTGTTTTTTAAAAAGCTGTACTAAGATACAGAGGACACACCATGTAATCTGCCCGAGTCAAGTCTGTAGCTCAGTGGTTCCTAGGAAGCCGTGGCCATCAGCACTAATCTTAGAACATGTTCCTTGCCTGGACAAGCCCTACACCCATGAAGCAGTCCTCCCTCTTGCTCTCGGCTGACAGCCACAAATTTCCTTCCTGTCCCTACAGTCAACCTCTTCAGCACACTTTTTCTGAATGGAGTCAGATAGCATGCGGCCTTTTCTCTCCAGCTTCTTTTGTTACCATAAGGTTCTCAAGGTTACTCTATAGCACAGCACCTGTCAAAGCTTTGTTTTTTTTGTGGTTGAATAATATTCTAACACAGGGGGTCCGGGGATATAGCTCAGCAGCACAGCGCCTGCCTAGCAAGCGCAAGGTCCCCAAGTTTGATTCCCGGTACCAAAAAAAAAAAAAAGAAAAAAGCCATTTAAAAAATATTCTACTGCAGGGACAGACTGCCTTTTGTTTATCCATTTATCAGCTGATGGCCATCTGAGTTGTTCTGATCTCTTGGTTATTGCACATAATATCACTGCCAACATTTGTGTGCAAGGTTTTTTTTGTGGACACAAGTTTTTACTCCTCTTGGGCAGATACCTAGGAGTAGAAATGCTGGGCCAGATGACAGCTCTGTGGCACATTCTGAGGCCAAGCATTTTCCAAGCAGGTGCCCACTCTATACCCTCGATGGGGTAGGAGGGCTCTGTTCCCTGCTCACTGCTGTATACCACTATTATAACACACAGATTTATCTTCCCTGGACAGCCCTCTCCATGACTTTCCATAGCTCCCCAGTGATTGGAGAACAAGATTCAAAATTCCCTTGCCTGATGCTCACGGTTCATCTTCCACCACTGCGCAGCAGCTGGGCACACCATCCCTGCCCTGCCGCCCCCATCCCTGCCTGTCTGGAGAGGCCTCCAAGGAAGGGCGCCGTACCGACCACGGACAGCAGCAGCAGGACACTGCAGATGACGATGGATGCCACGATGGCCGTCTCGCTGCCCCCCAGCTGCAGCGTGGCGATGGTCTGGTTGAAGTTCCCCACCTGGACCTGGCAGAGGCAGGGGCTCTAGTTCCAATGAAGTGCTGCAGCTCTTCTTGGGAGGCTGCTGCACGGCCCTGGACGGTTGCTAACCTCTGACTCACTGACAACACAAGATGACCTCAGCTAACCCAGGACACACGGACTGACACGATGCCCATCACACCTTGGTCTGGGCCTGGCCTGCAATCACATGCACAGCAGGGGTGGCCATGGGCAGGATCGTGGAAGGAGCATGGAGGAGCCAGAGGTGGGCAGCGCCTGGGGCCTGGCTGCTGGGCCCAGTATCAGGCGGCTGACCTGGGACCAGGGGAGCAGGTGAAGAGTGAGGACTGGGCCTGGGTAAAGGGAACTGTCTTGACCAGAGCTATCCTGGGGTGTCACATGCACCTGCGAGGGAGTGAGCACGCATGCAAGTGGGGACACGGCAGAAAAGGGCCCGCTCCGTCCCTCCTCCAGGACTCTGTGTGGTGACCGGCAGCCTGCTCTAGATGGGGCACCGAGAGGGCACGTCAGCGTATTGCTTCTGAGAGTCCAGCCCCCTTAGGCCCAGATGGCCCACTCACGGACTCTCAGCAGGAGGTAACTGGGTTCTCAGACCTCAGTTTCCCCAGCTGTCAAGTGGGGGTATAAAGCTCTGCTTTGCTTTGCTGCCCCCGGCCACTGAACTCCAGGAGGGGCAAGTGCTCCACAGAAGGACAACACTGGTCACTCGGGTGGTGGTCATGCCCAGCAAGCCTCCGGGACCACCCACTCACAGGTGGCCATGCCCACCACAGCTTCCAGGGCCCGCGCACTCACAGTGATGGGCAGCTGTCCCTCGGCAACATCCAGAGAGTCATTGACTGAGCAGTGGATGACTCTGTCGGAAACAATCTGGATATCACAGGCCACCTGGCCGATCTTAACCCGGTACTCGTGGCTCTCGAGCCCCAGGCCGTCCTGTTCCTTCTGCAGATACAGGTGTGGGTAGGGATGGGAACAGGAAGAGAACAGGGGAGGGACAGAGGTGGGGACAGAAAAATGAGGTACTCACGTGGATAACAAGGGTGAGTGGCTCCCCGGGGTGGTGGCGGATCCAGCGCTCACGCCGTGCTGTGGAGAACTGTGGGTCGGGCAGGTAATCCAGGTGGAAGCGACCTCCGCGTGGCAGCTCCTCAGGGTCAGGCAGTGCCTCGTGGGGCACCTCATCTGTGTAGACCCGGCCATTGATGAAGAAGGCCACAGGCGCTGAGGCATTGTACAGGGCCCCAGGTGACGGGCAGGTGATGAGTGTGGTATTGAGGACCTTGCACAGCTGGGGACAGAGGGATGGATGTCCAGGGGCAGAAGGGACAGAGGGAGGCCCCTGCACAGTCAGCCAGGGCCACCCCACCCGTGCTGTCACCCCCCTCCAGGTCCTCACCGTGGGCTCCCGGCCAATGCGGTGCACGGCCATGGACACGTTTTGCACCATGTGGAAGCGCTCGCCAGCCACTGTGATGGTCCTGCCACCGCTGGGGACAGCCAGGCCATCACCACCCATGGCTGGGCAGGGAGGCCAGGGCCAGGGCAGGCCCACAGGGACCCTGGTCTCACCTGACGGGGCTGCGGCGTGGGCTGATGGCCGTGATGACCGGGTTCTGCATGTAGGTGAAGCTGAGGTTCCCGCGGGCACAGCCCCGGCGCTCAAAGCGCACACACACAGGCACCGGGATGGGCAGGGCACCGGCGGGCACAGTGCAGGCAATGCTGGTGTCCGAGCGCCTGGGGGAGCAGGGCGGCAGGGGCGACCTCAACACTGTGCCCGCACCCAAGTCCCTTATCTCCACCCCACACTGACTCTGTTCTTCCTGACCACCTGCGTACCCCCAGAAGCGTTCCTGGATCTCCCTGTCAGCACTTCCCAGCAGCTTTTCTCATGATCCCATTCCTATTTCCTGTGGCTGTGTCTGGCTCGCCCTTGAAGGCTGTGCTAGGCCTGGCAATGCCTACTGATGGGGCATGGCACAGAGTGCATAACAGAGATGGGTGTTGCCCACAAGTCTTCAGGCCACTCTTGCACCACTGGCCACGCCCCGGGCCTGCAGGAGAATCTGAGCTCACTCAGTGCTCAGTGTAGGCACTGTGGCATCCCTTGTGAAGCACCTGCTGTATGCACCCCCACCACACCTCCTGCCACTCACTGCTCTGTCCTCACCAAGTGGGGAAACTAAGGCTCAGGGAGAAGAGACCAAGAGACCTGAAGGGAGACCCCCCCCCACAGCCTGCATTCCCAGGGCTCACGCAAGCTCAGTGCAGGGGTCGGTGCCGTTCACCAGGACCTGCAGCTCAGAGCCCACGTGAAGGTCACTCCCGTGGATGGTGATCCGGGTGCCACCTGCCGTGGGGCCCATGGCTGGCTCCAGGGAGTGGACCTGGGGTAGCTGGGAAGGGAGGCGGGTGGTCAGGCTGGGCACTAGGCAGGCATGGTGGTGGGCACAGTGGGTAGGGCTCCTCACCACGTAGGAGAACTGCTCCCGGGATGTGCCCTCCTTGGACACGTTCACAGTCACCACGGCTGAAAATGCTGTTGGGGCCGGCCCTGTGACACACACAATCCTGGGGGCACACCAGGTCACAGGGTCAGAGCTGGAGACGGGCAGTGGCACAGCCCACCGGGATTACCCCTACCCCACAAGTTTTCACAGCTCTAAGATGGGGGCCACATGGCCTCTGGACACCTGCTGGGCTGGTGGCCAAGGTAACCAGCTCCCCCACTGTCCCTGATGGTGCATCCCACACCCCCACTTTCCTGACTCCGACCACTGTCACCAGAGCCAGGATGCATGGCAGAAAGGCTGGGCGGGGGGGGGCGGCGGCGCAGGGCTGGGGAACAGAACCTTGGTTCCCCGTGGGGTAGGGTGGGGCCTGCCACCACTCACTCCTCAGACACAGTGTATCTGCTGGCCAGCAGCTCGCAGGCCACGCTGCCGATCCACACGCCATGGGCCACGTCGCCAAGCCGCTGGCCCAGGTCCCGGCCACGGATGGTCAGCAGGGTACCACCGTCCAAGGGGCCACTCAGGGGTTCAATCTGCCAGAGGCCGGAGAGGGCAAGTGGGGCTAGGAGGCTGGGAGGCCTGGGAACTGTCTCCTATGTCCCACAGGCCACTCAGACCCAGGTTCAGAGGAGGAGGGGAAGAGACAGGTGAGAGGGCTGCCCAGAAGCTGACAGTGCCCAGGGTGGGTATCCCACCCCAGCTAGGCCAACCCAAACCTTCCCCAAGTAGTTGTTTTCTGTTGTTTTGATTTTGCTTTCTTATTTTTTTCTTTACTGGGGATTAAACGCAGGACCCTTGCACTGAGCTCCATTCCCAGTCCTTTTCATCTTGACACAGGGGCTCGCTGTGTTACTCAGTGGCCCAGGCTGGGCTCCAACTTGGGATCCCCCGCCTCAGCTCCCCAGAGTGCTGCAGTGATAGGCATGCGCCATCATGCTGAGGGAGTTGATTTTCTTAGGATGCAGGCTGGTAAGTTACTGAAGGGAGCCTGGTGCTCACCAGATGGGCATGGCTGGGATCTCACTGTGCATTGGTGATTTGAAGTCCAACATCCCACTCCCATGTCTTCTCTTTCCCCATGACACAAGGCAGGCACTGCCTCAGTCACGGGTGACTGCCTGTGTGTGCCTGGGTGCTCACCATGTGGATCTCAGGGGCTGGGCAGGTGCCAGGCAGGGGTGACAGGGGCCCCCGCGGGCGGCAGCCGTCGCTCCACACGCAGAGGTGGCCCAGGTCCTCACGGCCCAGGCACTGGGAACAGTCAGGGCTGCCCATGGCGCAGTTGTAGACCACGACTAGGGAGACATGTGCAGTGGGTCAGACCCGGGCACCCAGTGCCTTCTCTAACCCGGGCCCTGCTGTTGTCACCCTCCTCTGGGGTCCACAGGGCAGCACAGACCCTGCCATTCTAGGCGAGAGACCCAGGCCCACAGAGCCTGGAGCAGCAGGGCCAGATTGCATCAGGCCTGAGTGGGGCTGTCCCCATCAGAGCCTCAAACCTTGGTAGGGTCTGGGGCCGTTACAGTTTGCACTTGGAGCCTGGGCCCAGCCCCATGGTGTGTTGGTTCGGTACATGGCAAGGACGGCTGGGTGTGGGGGTACACACCTGTCATCCCAGCACTCTGGGAGGCTGAGGCAGAAGGATTACAAGTTCAAGCCCCATCTGGGCACCTTAATGACACCCTGACTCAAGAAGTAAAAGGGGGGGCCGGTGAGATGGCTCAGCGGCATAAGTGCCTGCCTTGCAAGCGCGAGGGCCGGAGTTCGACTCCCGGATCCCACATACGAAAAAGGGGCCGGTGATATCGTTCAGCGGCACGGGCGCCTGTTGGCGCGCGAGGTCCTGAGGTCGACCCCCCGGTACCCACAAAAAAAAAAAAAGTAAAAGGACTGAGGCTGTAGCTCAGTACAAAGGCCCTGAGTTCAGTCCCCAGTACCATTTAAAAAAAAAAAGCAAACAGTAATGGTTCTGGGCTTCAGTGCTATAGCCATCCAACCCTTCCCCAAAGCTGTACAGGGACTGAGCCCTCTTTCACTGGGTGGGGCTCAGAGAGGGCACGTGCAGTTCTGGAAGTTGCACAGCCACTGGCAGGAGATGCTACAGGGCCTGGTGCCTGGCAGGGGCACAGGAGAACAATGGGGGGACTGTGGGCCTGTAAAGGCCAGGTCCCCAGCCACAAGGGGCGGGGGACAGGGGGCCACCCACCTGTCATGGGGTCAGGGCTGTCCAGGAACCGGGGTGGCTGCTCCTGCAGCTGGAGGGTGAGCAAAAACACCTGGCTCTTCTGAGCTGTGTGCAGCTGCAGAGGACAGGAGGGTGGGAAGGGCTGTGGGTCTGGGTCTCAGTGGGGGGCGGGGCTGCAGGGGTAGGAGCCAGAAGTAGAGGAGGGTAGGAGGGCGGATAGGGGGCAGCATCGGAGCTTGCCCTGGGAAGTCACCCCACTCACCACCACGTGGCTGCAGCGGATGGCAGAGTCATTCACCCACACAACGTCAAAGCTGTCCTCTAGCCCAAAGCTGCACCAAAGGGCTGATCCCTGTGGAGAATGTACAGAGGGGCTGCAAGGTCAGGCAGCACCGTCCCACCAACACTCCTGGGGTGCCCCAGCTGGCTGGCTGTGTCCCCCCTGGAGCCCCTTCCCACATCCGTGTCCAGAGTTTAGGGAAGCAGAGACATCCCACCCTCCCCAGAAGCCTAAACCAGGCCAGGACTTGGCTCACAGCACCAGATCCCCACCTCTGCCCTAGGACTCCTACAACGCTCTGCCCCGGGGTCCTCTCATCCCCCCTCAAATAGCTTGTCCCCTTTCTGCCACCAACAAGACGCAGCACAGCCCTGATTCAAGCTCAAACATCCCTGACCACAAAAATCCTGATAACCCCTATCAAAGGGGCACCCCCATGGGATCCTGCATCCACCCACTTGGAAGTAGGTGTCAAAAACCCCTTGCCCCATCTCTCACCCACTGCAGGGGGTTGGGGCTGCCCAGCCTCTAGACACCATGAAGCAGCTGGAAGAGCTCAAGCTGGCTTCAAGTCCCTCCTCTGCTCCTTCCTAAACTGAATGATCTTATGAAGTCACCCCTCTTTGCAAAGCTTTGGCTTTCTTTTACTTTTTGGCTTTTTGTTTTTGAGACAGGGTCTCACTCTGCAGTTCAGGTTGGCTTTGAACTCATTATGTAGGCCTCAAATTCACGAAGATCCTCCTGCCTCAGCCTCCCAAATGCTGGGATTACAGGCATGCACCACCACACCCCATACCTTTTTTAGTGTACACTGTACAAAGGGAATCAGGAAACCTATCCCCTCTCTTGCAGGGTTGCTCGGGAAATTGGAGCTTGCGTATCTTATAGGTTTGCAAGCCCTGGGTGCCTAAAATGAGCTTACTGTGATGGGTGTGCAGGAGGGTGCTTAGTAATGTTTGCCGCTGGAGAAGGCAGGGCCAGCGCCCCAGGCTCTCCCAGCAGCAGCACCAGCACCAGCACCAGCACCAGCACCAGCACCAGCACCCGCTGGCTGAGTGAGCAAGCTAGGGTCCCTGTGGCTCAGGCCACATGCCAGTACATCTGTCTGTGCTCCAGTTGTTGGAGAGGAGACACCCCGACAGACAGCAAGGCAGGCTCCCCTTTCAGGGTCCCAGCGGGGAGCAACACAGGCAGCTGGGCCGCTGATGGGGGGCGGGCACACTGCGGCCTGGGTGTCCCTCCTGGCTGGAACTCCGCTTGCCTCTCCCCACACGTCCCGATGCCCGGCACGCAGCCTCACGTGTGACAGCCGTCACGGCAGCTCCTCGTGGGAGCGGCAGATGGCCTCCCAGAGCGGGGCGGCTGGCTCCCTGCCAGGACTTGTCGAAGCTTCCCACCCAGGACGCCGCGGGAGGGTGGGCGCGGGGGAAGCAAGAACCCGGCCATCTGCTCGGGCCTTGGTTTCCCCGCCGGACAGGGACCGCTCGGGCGGCAGAGTAGAGGCGAGTGCATCACCGAGGAGCCAGGTGGGATCAGCGAGGACCACGCCCCCCGAGTGAGCCACGTCCAATCTGACCACAGACACCCGAGCCCCGCCCACCAAGGCCAAAGACACCCTGGCCACGCCCACCTCACGAGACTCCGGTCACGCCCACCCCGGGCTAAGGGCACCTGGGCCCCGCCCACCCACTCCTGGCCCCTTGCTCGCCTTCCCTACCCCAGTGGCGCGGACCACGCTCACCCGCTGCCAGGGCAGGAAGGTACTTTGGGTCAGGGTCCCCGCTGTCGTCCCCTCACTCCCCGCCGTCTCGTGCTCTCCCGTCCTGCGAGGGATTCCAGACGGGACCCAGCACTGGGATGGGCCGCGTGCCCCACGCAGGGACTCACGTGGAAGGAGGCAGCGTTGGCCAGTGGCACGAGGATGTCCTGGGCACTGCCCGTGGGCACGGGTGCCAGCAGCAAGGGCAGGGTCTGAGGACAGTCGCGGGGGCTCTGTAGATAGCAGGGATGGTCACTCACCACCTGTGCTGGGTGATGACGGGTGGGTGGCAAGGGTCCCCTGGGCCGGGCTGCTGTCACACGCCTGTTCCCCAGGCTTAGGTGTGAGACCTGCATCTACTGGGCTCTGCCACCTCTCAACCTTTGTGCCCTCAGCCCTCCTGGCCCACCCCCCAGATCACCCTGCCTTAGGTTCCCGTCCTGTCCAGTCCTGCTTTCTTGGCAGAGCCACCTGGGAGCCACATCCTCCCTCTGCCCAGCCCCTCTGATTTCACATGAGGGGACGGGGACAGTGGGGACAGGCAGGTGACTCCTCCTGGCTCCGGGTGGCTGATGTGCAGACTGGCGCTGGGTCTGTGTGAGCCTGGCCCCTCCACAGCCACCTAGCACGTGGTAACTCGCCTAGTTATGCAGGCTGGGCGGAAGCTGCCTCTTCTCTGGCCCATAACGGTGACCCTCAAAGACAGCCCTCCCGCCACACACTGCTGCTTCTGCCCTGAGAACCGCAGATCTGGGGTGGGATTCTGACTGGGTGCTGCCTCGGAGACCCCTCCCAGCTGTGAGCTCCTACACCTCTGTCAAAAACCAGCATAAGGGCCAGTGAGATGGCTCAGTGGCATAAGTGCCTGCCTGGCAAGCGCAAGGTCCTGAGTTCGACTCCCGGAAACCACATACGAAAAAAGGGCCGGTGATATCGCTCAGCGGCACGGGCACCTGCTGGCGCGCGAGGTCCTGAGGTCGACCCCCAGTACCAAAAAAAAAAAAAAAAAAAAAAAAAAAAACCAGCACAAAAGTCCCTGGGGACACAGTGACTGTCAGTCCTCCAAGTGGCCCATTCTACAGGTGGAGAAACAGGCCCAGAGAGGGTTAGGAGTCTGGCAGGGCTCACACAGTCATGAGTCACACCCAAGGCTTTTGGCCCCCCCATGGGATAGCCAGACCACACCTAACTGGTTTTTTAGTGTTTAGGAAGAAGACATAAGGACTTGGAAAGGCCTTCAACGTATTAAAGTTTTCATAAAATAGGATGGAGCGTGGCGGTGAGGCCCCGGCCCGCTGGCTTACCATAGGGTTGGGCGAGGCCTGGCACTGGGACTGGTTGGAGACACAGGTGTGCTGCTCTGTGCACCAGAAACAGGGCCAGCGTGTAGACAGGCAGCTGGTGCAGCTGGAAGACAGGCCCTCAGACTCCACTCCCACCCTTACCTGGCCCTGCCAGGTACCCGAGCCCAGGAGGCAAGGGGCACAGGGCACCCTGTAAGGGGTGAGCTCCCTGCTGTCAGACCTATGCAAGGGGCGTGTAGGAGGCCACCACATGTGGTGAAGGGTTCTCTGGGGATCTGCAGAGGGCTGGTGGGCAGGTGAGAGCCAGGAAGGATGCCACAAACACCCCCAGGGCCTCCCTGGGGACCCTGACCCCCTGCACCCACAGGGCACCCAGCCACTCACGCCATGCTGGGGGCCACATGGGCAACGAGGCTGCAGTCGTAGATGGTGAAGTTGGCTGAGACAATGGTGCACCCCTGGACCCTCAGGGACATCTCCATGGTCACGTGGTCTGGAGATCATAGGCAGGGACCTCAGAGGCCAAGGGTCAGGACCCACCCCCAGTGCTCTCCACCCTCTGCCCCTGGCTCACCCTGGTGGGGTGGGAAGGCTGGGAAGCGGTCCCGGGGCAGGAGGTTGCAGTAGGCGATCTGGTGGCCGTCAGCAGGGCCTGGAACTCGGGCCACCGTGTGGATGCCGTTGCCGTAGTCACAGGCCATCTCCAGCCCACTGAGGCTAGGCAGGCTGCCCGAGACCTGCAGGATCATGCCCTGGGGGCAGGGTAACTTAGTGTGGGACAGACAGCTGGGCCTGCAGCTGACCTGCCTCAGCATGCCCTGGGGGGAGAGTGGCAGTGACCAGCACTCAAGGCCCAAAGGCTGCATACTCCACATAACCTCTGGGCCTCAGTTTCCCCAACTGGAAACGCACTGTGCTCGCACTCTCAAGAAGGCCCAGTGTCATCTGGCCCTGAGACCTCTTCCCACACCTGTGCACTGCAGCACTCTGCCAGGGCCACAAGGCTCATCTCTTTGTCCTTGCTTAAATGTCACTTCCACGATTTCCCACCCCTGACCAGTCTGAAACATCTACCCTTCCATCCTCCCACACCAGGTACTCTCTTTTCCCACCCTCAGCATCACCAACTTTATTTATTTTACTTATTCATTTTTGAGACAGGGTCTTGCTATGTAGCCCAGGCTGGCCTCAAACTTGCAGCAACCTTCCTGCCTCAGCCTCCCAAATGCTGGGATGACTGGCATGCAACACCATGGACAGCTCCTTCACATCTTACAGGGTCCTGTTCATAGCTGTGTCCCCAGAGTCTAGAATGTGCCTGGCACACAGCGGGTGCCTGGTAACGAGTGTGCAAGTGGGCGGGCAACTCCCTGGGCTGGGACTTCCCCTTCTGTGAATCTGGCTGTGCTGCGCATGCACACTGGGCACGCACAGAAGGAATCCTGTGGCGACTTACTGGGTGCTCCTGGTGCACGTCAATCTCAGCCGGCAGCACGGCCATGGCAGGGCAGCGGCCTGGGCCCTCACTGGCGCTGATCCAGAAGTATGGCTGGCTGGAGTTGGCGCAGTCCTGCTGCACGGTGCACCTGGGGGTGGCATGGGTCAGGTCCCAGGCGATTGCTGCCTGCCACCAACCACCATCACTGCAGCCCGGGGTCTTACCGTGTCTCTAGTGCACACCAGCCACAGTAGGCATCTGCCGCACCCACACAGTCCCTACAGGTGGCATGCGCCTCGCAGGCTGCAACCTTCAGACGGGCCATCTGGGGGCAGAAGTGGGTGCTGAGCAGGGGCTGGGGAAACTGAGGCCTGATGCTCTCTAGGGGAGGGAGGGAGTCTGGCCTGTGCACAGCCTTACCTGGTGGGAAGTCATCAGGTAGAGGTAGCCAGGGTCCATGGGGTCGAACTGCATAACAGGGTGCACGGGCTCCCCATAGGCCACCGTCACCACACGCCGGCTGACCACGTGCATGCTCTCATTCAGGCTGAGCTGGGGGGGCAGGGGTGTCAGGCAGTGGCCAGCAGTTCCTGCCTATCCTGCCCCTGCACCCCCTGTGTCCCAACCGCTCTGTGCCTCAGGGCGTTGTGGCCAAGAGTGAAAACCTGAGTCTGAATTCTGTGCAAATGTGCACATCATACAAGCCACCTCCTCTCCAGTCCTACAGGGCCGAGGGGTGCAGAGAAGCCGCCAGCCAACCTTCTTATGCCTCCTTTCCCACCCACTTCACACAGGGGAAAACTGAGGCCCAGAGAGCCCTATACTTGCAAGGCTGTGGCCCTGCCCCATCAAAGAAAGCCCCACAACAGTTTCCAGCCCTTGACAAATGGGAAAACAGGCTCAGCTCACACAGCTGGCCTGTGGCAGAGCCCAAAGACCCAGGTACAGGTCTGTCCAGCTTCAGAGCCCCATGCAACCATCCTACCTTGAGGAGCCGCCCTGTGGCTGTGCCCAGGAAGACAGCTGTGTAGTTGTTGGCACTGGCCACAGCCACGGCAGTGAGGCCTGGGGCACGGAACACGGGTGTGGCCTTCAGCGGCTGCAGGACAGTCAACGGGTGCTGCAGGTGGGCTGCACCACAGTCCAGCTGCTCTGGCTGCAGCTGCAAGAGATGCACAGGTCGGCCCAACTCCAGAACCTTCCACAGCTCCCAGCTGCCCCCGGGACAGGGTCTCAGGACTCTGTGCCTCAGGTCCAGATGCTGGCAGGAACCGTCCCCACCCCAGGGTGGCCCTGACCTGGGGTCCACATGGGGATGGCTCAGGCTGGTGTGGACCAGACCAGTCTGACTTCAGAGGGTGAGGGAGTACAGTGGTCCCAGCCACCCAGGAGGCTGAGGCAGAAGGGCTGAGTCAAGGGCTGAGTCTGAGGCCTGCCCAGGCAATTAATTAATTAATTTTTGTGGTGCTAGGGATCAAACCCAGGGCCTTGTGCATGCAAGGCAAGAGCTTTACCACTAAGCCACATCCCCAACCCCTAGCCCAGGCAATTTAGAGAGACCCTGCCTCAAAATAAAAACTAAAGAGGCTGGGGGTGGCCCAGGAGTATTGCAGCCCTGGGGCCAGTCCCTGGTAGGAGGGTGGGGAGCAGGGAGGTGGGGACAGAGCAAACCAACACCCTGCCCTTGGGGCTGCCACTCCTGGCCCAGCAGAGGCCACGCCTGCCTCAGTCTACCCAGCAATCCAAGGGGTCTCCTCTTGCCCAATCCCTGCACCTGGGCTGGCTCCATCTCCTCCCATACAACCCCCATCTCAGCCTGGGCTGCAGTCCCCAGCAGCTTGATTGACTCGGCCCCTCCTCAGAGGAGCCAGGTAGTGGCAGAGGACACCAGGCCCCTAAGCCTTGTAGGGCTCCCAAAGGTGCCGGTGCAAAGCAGTGGCTCAGGTGAGCTGGGTGCCCCTGGGTCTGATGGGAGGGCACCCCCACACTGCCGTGGTGAATCCCCTGCTAGACCTGAGGACGCCATACTCACAGCGCTGGCCTGTGCCATGTACTGTCACCCTGAACCCTAAGGCCCCTGTGAGGTCTGATCTCAGGGATGGGGAACCTGAGGCGCAGAAGATTGCCAGCTGCAATGTCAAGCCACCCCCACCCATGGCCACCCTGCCTCCACATGGGGCTCAGGAATCCCCAGTGTGCAGCATCCCAGCAGTCTTCAGGGAGCCACTCTGCAGGGTTTGGTCGGCATCCTTCAGTGCTGTCTGTGAGCACGAGCCCCTGCTGTGTGCCCTCAAGGTTCAGCACAGTGGGCGTCCAGGCTAGGCCACTGGGGCCCAGGCTGAGTGCTCTCGCGGCTGTGGGTGACCTGAGCCAGCCACCTCACTTCTCTGGGCCCCAATTTACCCAGTACAAGTGGGCACATCAGCCATCAGGTGACATGTGTGGTGGTAAGGGCCCAGGGAGTTCCTCAGCCAATGTGCCTGGCTTCTGACACGGGTGTTGCTAACATTACCATCACAAAACAGAATTGGGCTGCAGCTCATTGGTGAGCAAGTGGCTGGCAGACCCCATGCCCAGAACAACGAGAACCAGGTCCCCTCCTCAGCCCTCCCATGGTGCTCGGGACCCTCAGAACAACCCTGAATCTGAAGCCCTCCCTGCCCGAGACCTGAGCCCTTTTACCCCCAGGCCCATGCCCTCCATGCCAGCCGCTCACGGGCACCCACCTGGCCAAGCCCCAGGGCCTTGGCCCTTTCTTCTCCCTCTGCCCTGGCACCATTCCCAGACAGCAGCTCCCTCCTCCCCAGGGACATCCAGAGACCCCGAGGAAACCAGGGATTGTGCCTGACCCTCCACGCACTGTATTTCCTCCCAGCACACTGGCTGGAGATAAGACCTAATTTACACATGAAGCACTAGAAAAGAATGACAATAACAATAACGCAACTGAAACAAAGCACCGTTCAGAAAGTTGGGTGAATGTTCTCTTTCCCTGTCACCTCAGTGACCTCAACACACAATTTCTGTTTTCTTTTATGATGTCAAGAACATCAGCATGCAATGAAAGTAAGTGCTGTCGGCTTCTCTCTGCCGGGTCTGCGTCTCTGGAGTCGCTGCTCCTGGGCTTTGGGGGCTGAGACTGGGGGAATCCAAGGGACTCAGACATCACCCTGTACCCAGAGATGCCTGGGATGGCAGCTTGGTGAGGCCTTGCTGGCGAGCGAGGGAGGGCTCCCCTCAGGGCGACTGCAAGGGGGCCCAGGACAGAGCAATTGAAAACGGGTGGCTGCTGGCTTCTGGAATTTTCCACCAAATGCTGTGGGCCTCGGCTGACCGAGGGGAGCTGGCACTGGGAGTGGACCACAGATGGGGCGGCCCTGCAGCCTCCTTCTCCCTAGGCCCCGGCTGCGAGTGGGCAACGGTTATGTAACTGTCTATGAATATGGATCACTCGGTCATTAGGAAATGGGCTGTATGAGAATTAAAACTGCCAGCCCTGGGGGAGGGACCCAGATGACACCAGCGGGGTTCTGTGCGCCCAGACCAGAGCGGGGGCTGGCTCAGAGGTGACCTGTGGGGCCCCAGAGGTACGGGCTGGGACCCAGCTCTGCTCTCTGCCCTGACGTTCACAAGCCATTAATTCTGCACCAAAGGAATTTTCTAAAAGCCTTCCCCCAGCTTTTTTTTTTTTTTTTTTCTTATCCTAAAAATAAAGTCTATAAAAAAAAATTTTTAAAGGAGAAGCCACCAGCTGCTCCAAGTGATGGTTCTGGTCCCAGGCTGGCCGGAACAGGGCTGTGGGCCAGGAAGGGGAGAGGTGTGGGGACAGCCCCCCACACACCCCTGCAGCCCTGGCCAGACCCTAGGCCACCAGGATCCCACTCTGCTCCAAGCCTCTGGTCCCCACAGTCCCTCAAACATCTACCACCTCCCATCTGTGCCCAAACCTTTAGAAATGCCCCCTCCACAGCCAGTGTCTAAGATGCACTCTGGAGCCTTACACTAGTCACCCTGTCCTGACCCACACTGCCTTCCTCCCAGGGGAGCCTGGTCAGTGTCTAGCTGGCCTCCGGGATGCAGCTGTAGAGAAACACTTCCCTGCTCTGCAATGCCACGGTGCTGGGTGCTCACAATCCTGAGCCTTCCCGGCGTGGAGGCTGAGCTCTGGGGTGTGTTTACTAAAGGAAGGGGACTAATTTTGACTGAAGTGTGAATGACTATATTCAGCGGCTTTCCTTACAAGCAGAGTGACTGAGAGCAACACAGCTGTGCTGGTGCCAGGGTGCCAAGGGAGGTGTGTGACTCAACTGCACGATGACTGCATGCAGTGACAACACAGGTTCCAACTCCTCAGAACCTCAGGCCCTTGGATTGGGACACACGGTGGCCAGGTCTCTGCTCCTTCCTGAGTGCCCTCCTCCCCAGGGCTGGTGGTCTCCTGGGCCCGGGCCTCTATTACAGCGAGGACTATCAATCCCACGGCCTTAACCATATGGACCCTCTCTCCCAGGGCGCCAGCTTGGCAGAGCTCCCCTTTCTGCCTTGGCCTGGCACCCAGACCAGGACCACTGTGGCCACTGCTCCACGGGGCGCCTCCCTCCCAGCATCTGCTTCTGGTGCTAAGCTGTAGAGGCGGACTGCCCGAGCTCTGACCCCTCTTAGGCGCAGCCCAGCAGGCACAGGGCTTGAGCGGCTCCCACACCGGGCGCTCACCACGGAGCTGCACCCCTATTCCCTGGGGGGCTTTTAAGGCTGTGGTGCACAGAAGGCGACACAGTCCCCGGGAAGGGAGGAGGGCATCTGTAATGTGAATCCGAGTTAGTGGAGAGTCATGTTTAAAGCTGGTTTCTTCATTTTGACAAACACGGAGTGGTAACGAGATGGGGGCAGGAGAGCCAGGGGAGGGTACATGGGAACTGCCTGTGCTATCATTGTAACTTTCTTATAAATCTAAAATTATCTCCAAATAAAAATGTTTATTTAGGGCCGGTGAGATGGCTCAGCGGCGTAAGCGCCTGCCTGGCAAGCGCGAGGGCCCGAGTTCGACTCCTGGAACCCACATACAAAAAAAGGGCCGGTGATATCACTCAGCGGCACGGGCGCCTGCTGGCACGCGAGGTTCTGAGGTCAACCCCCGGTACCCACAAAAAAAAAAAAAAAAAGTTTATTTTAAAAAACCCTCCAAACTAGGTCATGGCCCCTCCACAGCTCAATGGCTTTCAATAGCTCCCTAGTGCTCTCCATAGAAGCCCACCTTTGGCTCCTGGGCCTGCACCCAGCCAGCCCTGACCTCTGGGTCTCTCTCTCAGGACCCCTGTCCAGGCCCACTGCTCCGTCAGCGTGGGGTCCTGACGGGGACCAAGACCTGAGGAAACATGGCCCCTTCTCCACTGGGCAGGACCAGGGAGAAGGCAGGGACTGGCTAGGGCAGGGCCAGGTCAGAGGTGAAACGCCCCAGAACCACCACCCTAAGCTCTGCCTCCCACCTCAGCACATGCTGCTCCTGGTACACCCTGGCTCCACTGTGGGTAAACTGAGGCACGGGGGAGCTGAGGCCTACTGTGTGCCACCCTGGAGGGGGCAGGATGGGCTCAGCTCTGGGGCTCCACACCAGGAGTAAGCAGCACCTCCCCGTCCCTGTCCCTCCCTCCCCAGCTCCTGCCCACATGTCCTGTCCTTGCCTCCTCCCCTGCAGGCGACACCACGGAGACACCACAGTGCCCTCCCTGCTGGCTCAAATCTTCCACCCAGCCCTCTCTCCTGTCCCTGCTGGGTCCCAGAGCCACCTACAACCTTATGGGCACAGCCTAGTGGACACAGCAGCCTGGAGACCTCAGGGAACAGGGACAGGGAGGTGATACACAGGTCCTGCTCTCTCTGGGGTGCTACTTGACAGTACAGGAAGCCGAGGCACAGGCATGGGGAGGTGAAGTCACTTGTCTGGCCATGCCAGAGCCACCCACCCTGCCTGGGGCTCAGGCACCCACACCGCAGAGACCTGGGCCTTAAACAGAGGGGAACCGCAGCCCGGCTCCTGGCCTGGCCTCCACCCCAAGGCCACTGCCCCATTATTAACCGATCAGATCAGAGCGCAGCACTCAGCGCCCTAATGAAGCTGAAGCGTCCTCCCTTTGCAGGCCTGATTTATGGTGTCAGCGTGGTGGCGCAGGGCCAGGCCTGCCTGGGGCTCTGTCCTGGTCCAAGATGGGCTCACCACCTCCTGCTGGCCCCCTGGGAGCGCTGTCAGGAGCCAGGGAGTAAAGGTGACAGGTGCAGCCTGTGTGACCCCACCAAGTCCCTTAACTACTTGGGCCTCTGCTGTGCCCCACAGGTCACTTGTCTCAGTTGCTCTCCAGGGGTTGGAAGGACAGACTGCAGGTACAGAGCTTCGAAGAGCCCAAGGGCTATGCAGATCACAGTGGTGACATGAGCAGTGGCCTACTGGTGGCCAGGGCCTTCACTCTGCTCTCTTCCCCTGAAGCCACCAGGACTCAGGGCACAGATGGGACATGGAGGCTGGGGGTCTGTGAACTACTGAGGTCTTGGCTAGGAAGGCAGAGTGTGTGAGGGGTTAGAGCCTGGGGCATTGCAGACCTGGGCTTGCCAGGACCTGCTGTGGTTGTGCAAATGGACCTGACCATTGCACCCACCCCAACACTTGCACACCCAAAGGGCCAGGGCACTCGCTCCCTTCTGGGATCTCAGAGATGATGGCCTCCAACTTCCTCAGGAGGCTGCAGCAGCCCAGCCCAACACAAAGGGGATCTGAGTCACCTCAAAGAGGAGGAGCCCAGGGTCACGGCTAGCCAGTGATCAACCTCCAGGGGCTGGTGCTAGACTCGGGCCAGGCCTGTGGATCCTGACTTCCCTTATGCAGCTGTATGCAGAGCAAGCCCTGGGCAAGCCCGTTCCCCTCTCTGGGCCTCAGTTTCCCCACCATGGGGTGTGGATCAGCCCTGACTGTCCTGAAACTCCCCCTGGGGTCTCTACCAGCACCCTCAGCTCTGGGGAGTTTCCTCCCGGCCCCAGCCCCAGCCCAGGGCCCAGTACAAAGCCATTCCATGAGCTCCCCCACCCCCACCTGGCATTTCAGACCCTAAACTGGTACAGAAAACACCTTCCTGCCATGCACCCACCCACCCACAACATGCTAAGGAGAGCTGCTGTGGAGTTTTCCACCTTTGCTATAAAAAGATACCTTGCAGGGTGGCGCTGGCATCTGTGTCTCTGCTCCATTTAATCTACTTAAGGACACTGGGGGATGGGAGTCATGAGCCCCTCCCTATGCTGGGCGACCCCGCTCCATTGCCCTCATTTTACCGATGGTGAAACTGAGGTGCAGAGAAGTACCATTGCTGGCCTGAAGTCACAGCCAGGAAGTGGGGGTGGGATCTGAACCCGGGGCAAAGTCTGAGCCCTTAGCCTGCAGCTAGGGACAGCAGTGGTCACCCCCAGTGGGACTCCCACCCATGCACTGTAAAGGCACAGAGCCTCGGGCCCATGGGGGTGGGGATGGGCACTCAGGGAGAGCAGAGCTGCGCCACATCTGTGTGGCCTTGGGGTGAGGAGGAGGAGGCCTTGGCCTCCATCCTGGGCTGTGTCCCTGGAGAGGCCCTGCCCTGGGGAGAAAGCGCGGCTGCCTTCTGCAGCGTGAGTCACTGCAGGGGCCAGGGAGGGGACTAATGGAGGGGACGAACCGTGGGAACCAGGACAGCTCTTGCCAGAGGGGGAGGGAAGGCAGCCGCGGAGGAGTGGGGAGGCTCCCTCGGGCTCAGGCTTGCTGTGGCCCCTAGGCAGCCTCAACCTGGCCTCCCTTCCTCTCACGCACATCTCCAACCCCAGACTCCCAGCCCGGCCTTCTGGTGGCTGGCCCTGCCCCTGTCCTCGCAAGCAGAGCCCTGACTCTATCCCCTGCCTGGGGGAGGGGTGCTCTCAGGCTGTCTGCCCATCACCCACCCAATCTTATTTTCAGCCCCCCCCACCTCCCCTGTAGGAGAAGGAATGTGTGCTTCCTCAGAGCCTGAACTGGGCAGGGGCATGGCAGGAATTAATCTCTGGAGCCTCAACCACAGCCTGGGGACCTCAGAGAGGGTCTGGCTGGCTCCGCATTCCACTGAGTATGGGCATCATCTGGAGCTCAGGGAAGAAAATGGGGATCCACAGACTGCTGGGAGGCATAACTGCTGGCTGGGGCCCGCGGCATCTCTCTATCACATCGTCCAAGGTCAACACATCCGACCCTGAATGGGTCTCCTGCCCCTGCCCAACCCAGCCTGGGACGGCTCCGCCCCTCACCCACCGGGCTCCTCACTGCCCCTGCACCCACCCACCGCCCTCCATTCTCCTGGCTGCCCACCAGACCCCCAGGCTCCGCAGCACACACACCCCAACACATATGCACTCGAACGCATGCAGCCCAGCTTTGGGAAGGCAACCTCAGCACAGCGCAGAGGCTGAGGCGGGACAGCTGTCTCCAAACTCCCTGTCTGCCGATGCCGGCTGTGGGATCTTGGGCGAGGCACTTCCCTGCTGTGCCTGGGATGAGGACGGAAGGCTGCTGTGGTCCCTGAGACCGCTGATATGTCCTGTGTGCACAGGCACTCCACAGATGCTACTGCTTACCCCACCTCTGCCACGCCTGGCGTGGACTAAACACTAGTAAACATTTGTTGAAAGAATGAATAAAAGTTAGCCTTAGCCAGGCGTGATAGCATGCACCGTAACCCCAATAATCAGGAGGCTGAGGCATGAAGATCACTGTGAGTTGGAGGGCAGTCTGGGCTACATAGAGAGTTCAAGTTCATAGCGAGGTCATATGCAAAAAATAAACTTGGCTTTGGCACATACCCTTCTGCCAACCATGGCCTCCTCCAGAGCTTACTCGCCCCCAAACCCCTGCAGGCCCCTGGTCAGTAGCAAACAGATCTGTCACCACCCTCCCTCAATCTTCAGAGCCATCCTGCAGAGCCCTGTGGCCTCGGGCACGCCTGCCACACCGCGCACCTCTCTGCCACCGCCCCCTAGACAGCACCCGCCGCACACTAGAGCCTATCCCTCCCGCACCCCGGGGCTCCCGCGCGCACCTTTCCCTCTGCACCCCTTGCCCTGCACGAACCTGGAGATTGCGCTTGCGCTCGCAGGCCGGGCCAGTGCCCTGAACCACGCTGTCCAGCACAGCCACCACGCCGGCCGCGGGCTCCACGAAGCAGGCGGCGCGCGCTGCGCGGATGGCGGCCTGCACGTCGGCGAAGCGGAAGGCGCAGAGTGCGGCGGGCGCGGAGGCTGCGCGGGGCGCGGGGGTCGCCGGGGGCCGCTCGAAGACGCCGAAGAGGCGCTCACGCGCGGGGAACACGGACACCAGGCGGCTGTAGAGGTCGCTCCGGCCCGCGCCGCCCGCGCACTGTAGGCCCAGCTCGATGTAGGACTCGGTGAGCTTCTTGGCGTCGCCGCGCGGCAGGCAGATGCGCGCCAGCAGGCTCCGTGCCTGGCCGTCCTTGTCGCCCGCGCGCGCCTCGCTGGTGAACGCCAGGTAGGCGTAGGGCTGCGCGCCCGGCGGGTGCAGGAAGGCGCGCACGAAGCGCAGCCGGTGCCGCTCCTTGGCGCCCTGCTTGATCTTGAGCACATTGTCGTCCGACGGGTTCAAGTCGAAGGTGAAGAGTCGCGCCGGGTCGCCGCGGGCGTCTAGCGAGCGGATGGCCACCTCGGGCGTGTTCTCGAAGCGGTGGTCCTCCAGGCTGCGGTTGCGCGGGAAGAAGGCGCTGCCGAAGCCCGTGTACGTGGCACCCACGAGCAGCCGGCTACCCCGCGCTCCCGTGGCGGGCGGCAGCACCAGCGCCACGGTGGAGGCGTCAGCGTGGTTGGCGGCCACGTTGAGCATGCTGGGGAACACCGCCACGGGCGCGGCGGGCGGTGCGGCGGGCGGGAAGTGCACGGCCAGTGCCGAGATGTTGCCGAGGCGCCGCAGCTGGCAGAAGCCCTGGAACACTGAGCCGCACGCCACCACCAGGCCCTGGCGTGCGTCCAGCTGCAGAATCTTGTTGTGGTTGTCGGTGAGGCGCCGCGGGTGTTCGCACGAGGCCTGCGGCAGTTGCGGCGCGTGGCACAGCGGGCTGTCGCGCACCGGGCCCACGGCCGCCTCGGCCTGAAGGCTCAGGTCGGCGCCCGACAGCTGGTACAGGCGATTTACGGCCGCCAGGTACACGGTGCCCGTCGCGCCGTCCAGCGCGAAGTTGTTGGTGGGCGTGGGCGAGGCGAAGCGGCGCTGCACCTCGAGCCCGCGGGCTGGCGCGGCGAGCAGGAGCAGGAGCAGCAGCGCCCCCGGCCGGGCGAGCCCCGCGCGCAGCAACGGCGGAGACAGCGAGAGCGGCGGGGCGCGGACCGCGGGCGCCGGGGCGCAGCGAGCCATCCGGGAGCGCGAACGGCGAGGCGAGTGCGCGGGGCGCGGCGCGGCCCGGAGCCGGAGCCGGGGGCGGGGGCGGCGCGGGGCGGGCGGGGCGGGGCGGGGACGGGGGCGGGGGGCGGGCCAGGCCACTAGCGCTTCCTGCCCGCGCCAGCCGCCCCGGGCCCCGGCGCCCGGCGGACTAGGCGCGCGGCTCGGCCCTGGGCGGGGCGGGACTGCCCCGAGCAGGAGGACACGCCCCTTCGCCCCTCCGCGAGGCGTCCGCCCGGCCTCCGGGCCCGCCCCTGGCCCCCCAGCACCTCGGGCCCCGCCCCCGCCCCTTCCGCCCCGCCTCGCTGCCCGTCCCGCCCCCAGGGCTCCGGCCCCGCCCCCCCGCGCGTGTCCACCCGCCCCACGCCTCGCGCGACCCCCATGCCCGCTTCCCACAGCTCACCCGTTACCCGCCCGAGCTCGTCGGGCGCGATCTCGGTGCCCTTCCTGTCCCCTGAGCGGCCTGTCTCTACCCCTCGCTGCCCCCCCTCCTCCCGGCCCCGGCCCCTGCACAGCACCCCAAGACCACCTGACGGGGACCCCGGGCCCTTCAGGAAGGGTTTGCGGGGAGCTGGGTCCAGGGCCCCGGGATCGGCTAGCGAGAACGCGTCTGGGTACCCGGAGCTGCGCCCCGTGGGCACCGGCCGGGCACCACTGGTGGACTGAGGGGACCCACGACGGGTATGGGCGGCACCCAGACCCCCTCTCAAGCCGGGCCGTTGCTGTCCCAGCGCGCAGATGAGGAAACTGAGATCCGGGGGTAGAGGACAGGGCCCCAGTGTCTGAGGGGCTTGGCAGCTTTGGCCCCGTGCGCCCCGCCCTGCAGGAAGGAAGGGCAGAACTCCTCTGCACCCAGCACCCGAGGATCCCTGCACTGGCAGGAAACCGAAGCCCCCTTGCACACCCGGCCAGCGCGGGAGGGGTCCTGCGCCGCAGTGCCACCTGTGCCCCTCCCCCTGCTCCGTCTCTGCGCCCCAGCTCCATCTCCTCCACCCTCTTCCCTCCTCCTCCTCCTCCTTCCTTCCTTCCTTCCTTCCTCTCCCTCCGATCCTGCAGCTCCCCCCACAGAGCCCTGAGGAGAATGCGCTGCGCTCACCACAGCCATTGTCTGGCCCGGGACGATTTCCTGCCGCTAATCAAGACTGGGGCCTCCCTGGGGCTGGGTTGGACTCCAGAGTGGGCCTCCTTGCACAGACTGCAGGGAGGAGGTGCTGTGTGGCCGCAGGCAGGGGCGTCCTTCTCTGAGCCTCATTGTTGTCGCCCGTAAGATGGGGACCATCCTGCCAGGCGAGGTGATGCACGCCTGACATCCCAGCACTCAGGAGGCTGAAGCAGGAGGATCACCCTGAGTTCAAGGCCAGCCTGGACCACACAGCAAGACCCTGTCTCAAAAAAGAAAAAGAAAGAAAGGAATGAGAGAAAAAAAAATGAGGCCCATCCTGATGGCACCCTTACCCCTGGAAGGCCCCCTGGGACCCTTGGGGAATGATCTTAACAGAGAGCACGCAAGCCCGGTCCACTAGAGGCCAAAGCCCGGGCCAGCAGGGCCACTCCCTCCACACCAGCCCAGCGGGGCCAGGGTCTTTGAGCCCTTTCCTGTGTGGGGGACAGAGAGGCACTAGCAAGGGAGGACTAGATTGCAGACCTGGCACTCCTGGTGGGGCAGGGGACAGAGGAGGAGAGAGTGCACCCCAGGTCTTGGCCGTGCTGGGTGCCAAGGCATCATCCTAAAGGGGTTTGAGGACCACGGGGCAGGTGGGTGGCTGGTGCCAACTCTGAGCAGGCAAGCGCCTGTGGCTGTGGAAAGCAGCTGTGGCTGACATCTGTCACTGTCCCTCTTCAGTAGGAAGAACTTACCTCCTACTGTGGCGCCTGCCTCCTTCCATGCACACAGCAATGGGAACTTGCTCAGAACTGGGCTTTGGGCATGGGGCCGTGTGCAAGGATAAGGTGACAGTAATGCGGGAGGTGTCCCTGTCCAGGCTCGGGGTTGGTGAGTGGGCCTTCCCCACACCCGTCCCCAGCCCTGTGCCCTTGTTGCTCTGGCCACCCTGGTTGTCTGGAACAGGGAGGAGGTGGAAATGTTTTCCTTCTTCAACTGGAAAAAACAACAGTGGGCTGAGCTGGCCCGCACCCTGTCCCCCATCCCCGCCTTCCGCCTGCTGGCCCT
Source organism: Erethizon dorsatum (assembly GCA_028451465.1). Lineage (NCBI taxonomy): Eukaryota > Metazoa > Chordata > Mammalia > Rodentia > Erethizontidae > Erethizon > Erethizon dorsatum. The sequence goes on from CM051831.1 coordinate 38,002,607, forward strand.
GCCTGTTTCCCTGCAGGAAGCGCTCCTGACATGCGGTTCCTCCTTGTGCCTCATGGGCAGGAAGGTGCTGGAGACAATGCCAGGACATGGTCAGCGGCTTCCCACTCATGGCCCTGAGCCCTGGCGGTGACCGAGGTAGTGCCTGTCTGCAACCCTCATTTTCTGTGATCTATTCTCGAGGGCTGCTGGGGCCGCCAAGCAATGCAGAGGCTCAGACAGGCCAGCCCCTGCCGTGCCTGTCCCCTCTTTGTGGCACTCACTCATCACAGACATTCCCCTCGGGCCCCAGCACTGTGGAAAACCAGGTTCCCCCTTCCGTGTCTTGGGCGCCCCCGGGGTGCAAAAGTGCCCTCCTGCCAGCCCTGAGGTGCAGGAAATGGTTCTCATTCCTGGGTGCGAGGGGTGCCCTCTGACACTCGTGTCCTTGCCCTCTGTGGCCAGGGGATGCACGCCCACGGCAGGCGCCTGGCCTAAGCCCCAGCCTTTGTGCTCTGTGAGGGGACAATGGGCAGCATTCTCAGACACCCTGTCATGGGCTGCTGTGCTGGGCCCCAGCTCACATTGAGGCCTCTGTCCTCGCCACTGCGAGGGCACCCAGCCCTACCCACGGCCCATCCCTGAGACAGGACGCAGGACAGGAGGGAGGCTTGGGGCGTGTGGTCGTACTGTGTGCGGCCACTTCCCAGCCAGGCCTTGCAGAGATCCATGGCCAGCAGCTGCTGGATGGGTAAACTGAGTCCTGGCTGGGCGAGCGCTTGGGGACCAGCCGTGCAGGCCCGAGGCTCAGTGATCACACCTTGCAGCCCGAGCTGGGCACAGGGCCTTCCTGTCACAAGGCTGAGCCCCGACCCCTCTGTAGAAGGACACGGAGGCTGCAGAAAGAGTAAATGGAGGTGGCTGAGGCTCCTCAGCCCTTCTGGAGGCGCCCAGGCCTGAGCACCTGGCACAAGTTACTTTATTTAAACCTGCAATAGCCTTCCAACCGTGACCTTATCCCCCCCATTTATGGGCGGGGGGGCATAATATGCCCATACCTACCAGCTGGCAGGTGGCAGAGCCCTGCTTTCCTGTTTTTGCCATGCCTGGGAAAGGACCTAGGGCCTGGCGCTCACTGGCAGGCGCTGACCCTGAAGGGTCTCTGAGCCCCTACTGGGCACACTCTCCCCCACATGCCCTGTGAATGTCGGAGAAGACTTTTCTCCCCTGATGCCCCCGGGCAGCCACACAGACAGAGCTGCCGCCCCATCAGGGCCACCCTTGGTGACATAGCATGGACACCAAAAGGACCCACTTGTGCTCTGGGTTTGCAAAGGGAAAGGGAGGGCAAGGGCTGTGCCCACATGGGACCAGCAAGAGCCTGGCACAGACCAGCAGGGCCCAGCTCTGCCTCAGTCTTCCTGGCCAACTCCAGACATGTTTCCTTCCTTGCTTCCCAGTGAACTTGTGTCTCCAAGGCCCAGCCCACGGGTCCTTTCCTGGGGAAAGTCTATCCTGTGAACTCCCAGGCTTCCCTCAAAGCCTCGTCTAAATAACCCTTGTTTAGAGAAGACTTCTCATCTTGGAGCCCTGCGCAGTGTGGGGAGCCTTTCACCCCTCACCCTTTCCATCAAGTTGCTGTCACCAGCAGGGGGACACATCTACTCAGGAGCTGGTAGCTCTGCCATGTTGGGACATAGCCATCCACCCCAGGACACACCTGGCCTGCGTACCAGAGAGTTGTGTTGGCTGCTGGGGACCCCACCCAAACTGTGCCACTGGCCACACAGCCCCAGGGACTGTGGGATACAGAGGTGGAGCTGGGAAGGGGCAGAGAGGGCCATGGTGGGAGCAGGGAGGACCGAGGTCTGCGGGCACCCAGGTGTGCACAGCTGTGCAGGATGTGTGTGCATCAGGCTGGGGAGTGGGCTCCACTGCCCCTAGGACCAGGGCCGTTGGACTCCACTGAGGCCTCCTGTTCCAAGACTTTGGCTGCTCCTGCTGTCCTTGTACTCCAGGGTCTTAGGGGTTGTCAGTCCCCTAACCTCTGCTTAGGGGAGTTCTGTGTGACCTTGGGTATGCCAGCCCTTGACTCTGGATGAAGCTTGGCAGTGTGACCCCTGGTCTCAGTGGTCCAGCCTCTGACCTTGGATTGTCTAATCCCTAACCTTGAGTGGTCCAGCTCTGGCCTTAGATGGTCCAACCTCTGACCTCGGGCGGTCTAACCTGTGACCTTAGGTGGTCCAGCTCTGACCTTGAATGACCCACGTCTGACTGGGTGGTCCAGCCTGTGACCTTGAGTGCTACCTCTGACCTTTCATGGCCCAGCCCTGGGCTTGGGAGGCTCAGTCCTGAGGCTCAACAGCTCAGCCTGGCTTTTCCTGGAGGAGCTGGTCTGCTAAGGAACTTGGAAGTCGTTCCTCAGGGACTTTTGGGTGATATCATCGTTCCTTACTCAAAAGCGGCCCTGCTGACCACAGCCAGCTGTCCTGGGATGAGCCACCGTACCCAGCCTGTACTTCCCCATCCCCACTGAGAAGCTGCACCCCAGAGGCCCAGGAGTCCCCCAGCCCTGCCCCTGGCTGGGTCCTAGTGTCCCCAAGTCCTGACCCCTCCTCCCTGGACACCCTCACTACCCTGTGCTCCCCCAGTGACAGTGGGTCTTGCAGTGGCTCCTCTGCCATAGCACTGGGCCATGTGGGGGTTACCTGTGTCCCCTGTCACTGGGCAGGGGCTAGGTTCACCAGGCTCACCAGGAAAATGCATGGTGATGTCCTTTCCACGCTCCAGGCTTCACCTGTCATTTGCCACTGGCTGGGGAGAGCCTAGGCCTCTGCACGCAGGCTCCCTGCAGGGCAATGGCTTGGCTGGTGGCATCTGCAGGTCGTGCCCACAGTGTCCAGTGCAGGCTGCAGAGATGGGCACGTCTGCCTGGCACATGGCAGGAGTCAGGCCTACAGGTTGAGCTGGGGAAGCCCATTCGTCTGGACAGAAGCTGCCAGTGTGTGCAGAGTGACCACCTGGGCACAGGGGGCTGTGGCTTGTGCTGAAGGTGAGGCCCTGCCATGTGGTGCTAGGTGGGGTTGTTGGGGGGAGCTATGGGGAGCAGCAAGTGCAGAGGTATGGGGCCTCACGCTCATGCCACGGCCCTCGGCCTTTGCTCTCGGCAAGCAGGGGGAGGTGGAGGCTGGGGACTCTCGGGGCCTGGGCAGATGCTCCAGGCCTGGCTCTGACTTCTGCTTCTGTGCTGGCTTCTTCCAGGTGAAAGTGCCCTGCACCCTGTGCCTGGCCTAAATGGCTGCATCCGCTGGGCATCCAACACAGCCGAAGCTCCAGCCTGTATGTCCCAGTTCCTCACATCCCCAGGTCTCCACCACCCAGGAGCCCGGACATCCTGTCCCTTCCCCCATCTGCTGTCCTTCCAGCCAGATGCCACTTCCCGAGGGGCTTTTCCTGTCCACTTCTGCAAGCTCAGCTCCTGAAGCCAACTTGGGTAAAGTGGGTGATACTCCCTCTTCCGGGCTTGTGTGCCTTGTGGTCTTGGGGGGCTGTGCAGCCCCTGCCTGGGGGTGATGTCTGCAGTGTGATCTGTGATTGATGTCTGTGGAGGACACAAGGCACCCTGCCAGGCCCTCCACGCCTGCGCCCTGCCCTGCGGGGTGGTGGTGGGGGTGGCCACGAGTGGTTCCTGGTGCCCTGAGCCCACCCAGTCCCCCTCCAGCATGAGCAGAAAGTGGGGCTCCCGAGGTGCGATAGATGTGCCCAGAAGGAAGGCGACGCTGCTGCAGGAAGGAGGCCCAGGGTGGGCAGAGCCAATGAGGTCAGTATCATTTTCCTCCCCACCTAGGGCTTGCAGTTGTCACTGTCACCCCCATGAGCAGAGGGGCTCCTGGGCCCACCAGATGCCAGGGCCAGCCCGGGTCACAGGGATTCCACAACTGCTGGGCCACGAGTGAGTGTAGGTGGTGACTGTGGTGACTGCAGGGCCCTGATGTCACCCTTGAGCCCCCACCTCCTGTCCTGCTGCTTAGGCGGAGCTCTCGGGAAGGGCAGGGGCCGTTTCTCCCGCACCCTGGGGTGGCTGGGCAGCAGCACAGGCACTGTGGGCGGCCAGGCAGAGGGTGGACAGTGTGGGCACTTCCACTTCCCCTGGGCTGAGCGCTCCGCCTCCTCCTCCAGCCTCACTTCCCCCTTGCCCGGGCTGGGCACCGCCTCCAAGTGTGTGGGCACTGGGCTCATGGGGGACCCCAGGACACATTCAGGAGAGGCAGTGTGAATGCCCAGATACATGACCTCTGGATGGGGGTGGGTTTTGTATGAATTTTCTAGGTTTCCAAGAATTATTTGTGTTAAAAATAAATGGAAGGCCGGTGATATAGCTCAGCGGCATAAGCGCCTGCCTGGCAAGAACGAAGTCCTGAGTTTGACTCCCAGTACCCGCATATAAAAAATAAATAAATAAAATAAGTGGAAGCTGGGTATGGTAGTGCATCCCTGTGATCCCAAGACTCGGGAGGCTGAGGCAGGAGGACCACTATGAGTTCAAGGCCAGACTGAGCTAAAAAGTGAGACCCTGTCTCAAAAAAATAAACAGATTTGAAGGAGAAGCTACGAACTGGGGATATGCACTTCTACAGGGGGAGAGGCCAAGGCGTGGCAGTGACAGCCTGGACAGAGGGGTCCAGGGGCCCTGGGTCGTGGGGACATGGGCTGCAGCCTGTCACTTTCCTGAAGCCCAAAGGACAGATGGGGAAGGAAGCAGGGCTGGCACCCCCTGTCTGGTCACCCCAGACCCTCCATTGTTACAACTGCCAAGAGGGCACCAGCCAAATGCCCCACCTACAGCTCCCTGCAGCCCTTTGCCTTGGTTTGTGCCTCAGTTTCCCTGGTTGTTGAGAGGCATTGCTGAAGCGCCATGTGAGTGTCAGCTGCTGTCCGGTGAACACTGGCCTTGGGGCCGAGCGTGTGCCTGAGGTCAGGGGCAGGATGGGGACACAAGGCCTGGGCGGTGGCCCCGCTGTCCCTCTCTATCTTCACCTGCCCTTGGCCATCTTGGGCTGGGCTCAGGACACCTGCATGGGGTTTGGACCTCTGGATGCTGCAGTGCCCACCCCACGCTGGGCAGCGTGACTAAGGGTGCGCAGTGGGAGCTGCTGGGAGGTGGGGTACGGCTTGTGGGCAGGGGTCCCGCCTCATCTTCTCTGGAGATGCTCATGGTAGTTCAGCCAGGTGTCACTGCTGTGTCCTTCTCACGGAGAGGGAAACTGAGGCCCAGAGAGGCAGACTCTGTGCCCAGTGTCACACAGCGATGGACTCGAGCCTGGGCCTCTATCTGAGTCTGCCTATCCTCCACTTTCTCTCCAGCAGCCCCTTCCCCAAATTATAACCTCTGGGAGGACAGAGGCCCCTTAGTTCTCCATGGGCATCACTCACAGTGCCGGGTACAGCCTCACCCAGAGGCCAGGCCAGAACGAGCACCCTGGCAGGCAGATGCAGGGCAGAAGTCTCCTCCCCACCTCCCCTCACCGTCTGCAGGCCGGAAGGAAGCCCAGGCGGGAGTCTGGCCCCAGCTCCCAGATGAGGAGAACCCGCTCAGAAGGAAGATAACATCAGTGCCATTGTCCAGGCTCCAAATCCCGCCTAACACACAAAGCCAAGCCCACTGCAGCTGGGGTTTCCTTGGCAAAGCCTCAGCCTGAGGACTGTGGATGGGACAGGACAGTGGACCTGTGCGGACCTGCAGGAAGGGGAGGGGTCAGCAGCCATAGCGGAGAACCCGCATGTGCCCCACAGAGCCCAGCAGCTGCCTCCAGGGCTGTAGGGGTAGCCAGGGAGGATGGCAGGCGGAGTCCCCCACGCATCTGGCCACCGCTGTGCACGGCTCTCGAATTTCAACCCACCTCCCTCCTCTCCTCGGCAGGAAGTGTCCACTCCTGGATCCACCCTAGGGAGCAGACGAGGGGGACAGGAGGCTCAGAATGAGAGGAACAGGAGGTGGCCCATGGGCCTCAGTTGCCTGGCAAGAGGCTCCCAGGGCTTCCTGTCCTGCTTTGAACCCCAGGGCGCCTGGCACAGCACCGCATCTGAGATCCATGTTCAGGACCTGTGTCCAGGAGTGGGCTTGGGCATGTGGCAGGGGCTGCCATGCTGCGCGCACCTTGGCCCCTGCACTGTGGTCCCTCGAGAAGCAGAGCACCTCACTGCCTGAGTCCCACCTGCTCCAGGGGCTTAGGGTGGAATCCAGTGGTGACTGAGACCACAGTGCAGTGCTGGTGGCTCAAGGTGGCAGGACTCTGGGACCCCAGGACACTGGCACCCCAGGACGGCCTGCAGGGAAGGCCCCTCCTCTGCCCACTTTCTTCACACTGACCCCAGTGGCTTCGCCAGCACTGAGGCCAGAAGTGCCGGCCTGAGTGTTGGTTCAGGCCTCTGGGCCCCCGGCAGGCCAGGCAGAAACAGGCACAAGATGTTCGTCCAGGCGCCGGGAGGAGGAAGGAGGAAGGAGGAGGAAGGGCCAGAGCGGGCAGAAGCCATGTTAGCAGCCAGCCATGCCCTCTGCAGCCACCTGCAGCACAGTGTGACTGTGCTGTGAGGGGACCTGGCCTGCGCAGAGGCATGGGACACCAGGAGGCAGCCATCTGTAGACACCTAGACGGCCGCATCCTCTAGAGTGGGGAGACGATATAGATTTCTGTCGCCACACTGCCAGCTGGTGGCGTTTGTTGCAGCAGCTACCTGACCCCAGAGCCCCTCTGCCTGCGGTGTGAGTGGCCAACACCCTCCAACAGAGCCTTTTCCCTCTCCCCAGGGCACTGCCTGTCAGCACCCAGGTCTGTGGGCAGCGGGGCGGGTAGCCTACAGTCTCAGCACTCTGGGAGGCTGAGACAGGAGGATTGCAAGTTTGAGCCCAGCCTGTCAAAATAAAACAAAACAAAATAAAATAAAATAGGCCATGATGTAGCTCAGGTGAAGGCCCTGGGTCCCACGCCTGCATGGAACACACACAGGCCCTCCCTGGCCAAGGCATCATCCGGGTGTCATCATGCCCCACTGGGCAGTACCTGGGGCCAGAGGGGCACACAGGTGCACAGGAAAGACCTGCCAGAGGCAGAGGGTAGCCAGAGCTCAGTGCTGTGCCCTGACCTGCTTGCCATCTGCCAGGCAGCAACCTCAGCAGCCCGTCTGGGAGGGAGGCTGGGCGGCCACACAGGTGGTGCCTGGGGTGGGGGGGTCCCAGTCCTCAGCTTCTGACCTGAGGGAGGAATTAAGGCAGGGGAGCTGGGGGCAGGGCTAAGGAAGGCAGCAGTGACCCTGCCCTCCCCATGATGTCCGTTCCTCTCAGGTCAGCGAGATCAACCTCTGTGACAAGGGCCCAGCAATTCCTGAACCATGATGGCCCTGGATCAGACCACCCATGACGAGGTGCCATAAGGAGGGGTCACCTCAGCGACTTGGTGCCCAGGGCTGGGCAGAGTGGTCCCGAGGTGCCTGTCAACCAGACCATACCGGACCAGGGACCCTGCCAGTGGTCACCTGCACTTCTGCTTCTGTCCCCTTTGCCATAGGTCCCAGTGGTGGCCGAGGAGGCAGGTCTTAATCTCTTCCCCAACCTTCCCCTTGTCACTCTCTGGCTGGGCATGGTCACTTGTGACCCCAGAGTGGGGCTCTGCCCTGCAACTCCAGCTGGGTCATGTGCATGTCTCAGTCTCATGTGGGCTCCTTAGCGGGGTGTTGGGGGGAGACTCAGGACACCAGGGGCCCTGGGGTGGGGAGCTCCCGAGTCCACACTGGACATGCGGGTGAGATAAAGGGGACATGGCCGAGGCTGGGCAGCTGCCCTGGAAGACCACTTTGTTTCTATTGCAGAAGTCAAACACAGACTTAGGCAGCCCAGCACTTGACAGCTGCACGCCCTGATGGGCTTGGCCACCCCTCCTGGGCCGTGTACAGCATGTGGCCACTTGTGGGACACCTGGGAAAGGCAAAGTTCTGAGGACAGGAAACACAGCGGCCTGGGCCAGGCTAGGCACTGGGCACTGGCACTTCCCAGGAGCTGGGGAAGTCCCATATCTTCTGGGAACTTTATGGGGTATGAGGGCAAAACGATCCACCAGACTCCATGTTTGAGAGCTGTGCATTTCCCTCTGTGTGTAAAACATGAGAATCCCAGCTGCGCATGGCGGCCCAAGCCTCTAATCCCAGCTGGAAGGCTGAGACAGGAGGATCCCAAGTTGGAGTCCAGCCTGGGCAACTTAGTGATTTAGCAAGACCCTGTCTTACAGCAAATAATAGTTTTAAAAAGGACTGGGGATGTAGCTCTGGGCAAAGGCCCTGTGTTCAAGCTCAAAACAAAACACAACATCCTTCGTGCTAGCCAAGCTATGCCAGGCCTCAGGCAGTGGTGGGGGACACAGCTGGGTCCTGGGGCTCCTGGCCTCTCGGACAGGGTGTGGGGACACAGAGAAGGCAGGAGCCCACCCCTCCCCTGGTCCCAGGCCCTCTGCTTGGAACTCCCCTGTGGTGCGGACGCCCTTGGACCCTGGGGATACTGCTGCCTTCACAGGGTGCTCGAGTCCAGAGTGGGAGCTTTGGGGGCTCAGGGTGTGAGCGGTGGGCTGAGAAGCCGCCCAGCCTCAGTTTACCCATGTGGAGGGCGAGGCCCTGGCATGAGTGTGGTTTTTGTTGTGGCCACCAGGCGGCGACAGAGACCACACTGTGCCTGTCCAAGTCCACAAACTTGCAGCACCTTCTGCTTGGTGGGGACTGGGCACTGGGTCAGGACAGCACCTAGCCCTGACCCAGCCAGAGTCCACACTGCTGTCCCTAGAGGGGAGGTGGTGTGCACCGCCTGCCTGTCCCTTGTCACCTTATTTACATTCAGGGCTGGGACCCAACCAGAATACCCGCCACCACTCCACACCCACTCCTCTTTACTGTGATTTTGAGATGCAGTCTTGCTGTGTGGCCCAGGCTGTGCTCCAGCTTGAGATCCTCCTGCCTCAGCTTCCTGAATAGCTGGCATCACAGGTGTGTGCCTGGTGCCTGACATCATCATTTATTTTTAACTTATTTATTTTGAGCCTAGGTCTCACTGTTGTCCAGAAGAGACGCTAAGTGATCCTCTTGCCTCAGCCTCCAGAGTCACTGGGATTGTTGGCATTTACCACTGTGTCCTGTACCTTTTTAACTGTTTTTGTTTGGTTTGCAGTGCTGGGACAGAAGCCAGTCTGCCAGGCAAGTGTTCACCACTGCGCCACACCCCAGCCTCTCCCCTCTATTTTTTGTATTTTTATTTTCACCTTTGTGTTAGTTGTGGTTTATTCAGTCAGGTTTCGGTCTGACCAGGTGAGTGGGCGTGGTGCCTGCAGAGGGTCCCAGAGCTGAGATGTCTGTCTGGGTCACAGTCATAGAGGGTGTCCCCTCTTCCTTCCCTCCCTGGATGTGTCCTGGGCCCAGCCATCACCCACCCACTGCTGGTGTGAACTGCCCCCCAACCAGGTCCCTTCACAGTCCGGTGGGTCTTCCAGTATGCTGTCACACAGCTGCAGCCCTTGATGTGAGCGAGGAGGGGTGGCCAGGGGACACTGCAGAGAAGATGTGACCTGGAGGAAGAGGGGGTCCTGGGCAGTGGGGGCCAGGGCACTGGCACAGGTGTGGAGCTGGCAGGGGTGTGGGATGGTGACACGGTGCCAAGGCCACTGCAGAGCCTGGGTCTGGGGTGTGGGGTTGGGGTGCAATACCTGTTCACCTTTGTAGGTGCAGACCAGGCCGACACTTGGACATGCACACGATATATGGCAAGCATGGATGGGAGGGGACTTGACCCAACAGACTCTTCTCCACCCTTGCCTGAGGCCCTTGCCTTCCTCATCTAGCCTACCTGGGCATCCCTAGGGTGCAGAGACCCTTTCCCCTGCCATGGTGGGGCCAGCGGGGACCAGGCAACTTCTCCCCATCCTCTCCTGGACTCTCCTGGACTCATGGCCGCAGATACAAGCGCGTGTGTCCCTGGTGTCAGCAGAGCCACTGCTCCTGCCTGGTGCGCTATGGACCCACAGGCCTGGTTTTGCTGGTGGGCTCTGGGGACAAGAGTGGCTCAGAGGAACCCGGTTTCACTAGTGGATCGAGTCATTGAAGGGCTGTGACTTTCAGGCATAGGGAAAACAAGATCTGGGCCCAGACCGGGGGAGGGGGGATGTGGGGTGGGACTTTGGCACTGATCTGACCCTGCCCTTTCCCGAGGTTCCTCCTCTCTGTTGGTGGCTCTCCCCCGCCACCCCCTCTCTCAAGATGCTCTGTTCGCCACAGCTGGAAGCAAGCCAGCCAGGTGACTGTGGATGGATGCCTCCGAGATCGGGAGCCAGAACAGCCCAGGCATTATGGACAGTGATGAAAACGCAGTCTGATGGGATCCTACAGGGACATGGGAGGACGGGGGGAGATGGATGGACACATGGCTAAGCCATCCCAGCACACAGGGCGCTTCCTAGGTCTAAGCTGTAGCTTACCTTACATGTCCACCATTGCACATGTCCCTGAGGGCAAAAGACAAGCTAGCCGTGGCAGTAGAGTCCACTCACTCATGACACCAGAGGCTTGAGACATGAGTGCTGCCTCCAGACACAGCTGCATCTGGGCTGGCGTGGCTTTCTCAGGACTCGGACTCCCCTCTCTGTATCTTGCCTTTGCCTCCCTCCCTGGTGACTTCATGCTTCAGAGGATGTTGTCCTGGAGACTCTGGGTGCCAAAGGGGCCCTGCAGGTAGTGACTCTAGGGAGAAGAGCCCCTCTCTCCCAACTCAGCCAGCAAGAGTCTCAGGACTGGCCCCAGTGGCTTGATTCAGATCATTGTCCACATTCTTTAGGGTCGGGAGCATGGACCAAAACTGTGAGTCAAAATAACATTTCCTCTTTAAGTTGTGGATGTCGGATATTGTGTTCCAGTGACAGGAAAGTGGCCATGACACACTGGTACTAAGAGGGGGGTGTTGCTGTGAGCTTACTTGGCAGTGTGGTTCAGAAGCCTTTGGAACTGGTTTTCAGGAAGAGTTGGGAAATGTTTGGAGAGGCAGGTTGGAGAAGCCTTAGAATACTGTAAACAAATTGGTGGAAGATTCTGGCTGGAGCTCAGAAGACCAAATGCTGATAGGAATGTGAACAGTAAAAGCCAGGCTTAGGAGGTTTCAACTGGGAATGAGGACTCCACTGGCAGTTGAACTATGTGTGTTACACTCTGGCAGAAAATGTGTCTGCCTTTTGCCTATAGCCTGAAACTTTGTAGAACACTGAGATTAAGGTCAGTGGAAGAAATTGGTGGAAGAAATTTCAAAAGTAGCCTGATATAGCTTGTATCTAGATGTCCCCCTAAAGCCTCATGTGCTCATAGGTAGGGCTTTTTGCAGGTGGCTGGATTAAGGGTGTGTGATAATTAAATGGGTTTAGCATAGTTCTGGGTGTGGATAGTGAAAGTCCCAGCCTGGGTGTGGATGGCACAATCAATAGGCTTATAGCCTGAATGGAATATAAAGACACACACACACACACACACACACACACACACACACACACACACAGAAAGAAAGAGAGAGAGAGAGAGAGAGAGAGAGAGAGAGAGAGAGAGAAAAGCAGGCTGCTACTTTGCTTGCTTGCTTCTGCTTGCCATGCCATGAGCTGTTTCTCCTCTGTGATGCCCCTCTGCCATGCCACCCTGCCTTGGAGCCAGCTGACTGTGGACTGAAACCTCTACAGATTGTGAGCCTAAATAAACTTTTCCTCCCTTGTGGGTGTCAAGTATTTTCTTTCAGCAACAAGAAAAATAACTAAGACATACCCTAGTGTACAGGTTGGCCATGGGTACTACTGGCTGCTTTTATACAGATCTACCGTGAAAATCATGAGCAAAAAGCAGATGTGAAAAGTTTGTAGTTTCATCAGAAAGGAAGAACATGCGAAGTTGGGCCCATGGACAGCATGGTTGCTGAAAAGACTAGCATTAAAAAGAAGTCAAGTACTTTGCATCAGGACAATAAGAAAGATGGCTTGGCAGCATCTCAGGAATAGCAAGACTCTACCCTTCACAGGCTTAAGGGTGCAAAACTGTGAAGCTTTCATATGAGAAGACAGTCTGTGGGCCTCCTGATTGAGAAGAGCTGCCTAAGAAATTGGTTCCCTGGGATTTGTTTCACAGGGCTCAGCCATCCAGGCACTCAGAGGCCAATGCACCATGATTTAAGGGGGCCTGGCTACTGCTGGAGCCAGTGGCAGACCTTGGTGTCATCCAAGCTGTGCTGATTTTAGGGACATGCAGAATGCAAGAGTTGTGGGGTCAGGAAGGCTTCCACCAGATTTCAGAAGAAGGCCTTGGAGGCCAGGCAGTGTGCCCCTGAAAGGCAGTGTGTGAAGATATGAGAGTGAAACCAAAGGTGCAGTTGGGACCCCAGAATGTCAGAGATGCCAGGAACATGAAACTTCTGCTGAGGAAAACTGCAGGCAGTGAGTGGATCCAGCCAGAGAGGCCATGAAGGCTATAACTGGCAATGCCACAGTGGTGGGGCCATCCAAGCCCTTTGGAGCTCACATCTCACCACAGTTTGCCCTGGGGGCTGGACACAGAACTATAGGATTTAATGTTTGCCTGCTGGATTTCAGTCTTGCTGTAGTTTGATATCCCTCCCTTTTGGAATAGTAATGTTTACCCAGTGCTATTGAAGGTTGGAAGTTTTTAAGTTTCTTTTTTATTTTTACAGGGGCTCACAGCTAAGAGTTTGCCTTGAGTCTCAGAAGAGAATTCGGACTTGGACTTTTCAGCTGTGCTGGAACTGTTAGGATTCTACAGTTCTTAGAGATGGATGAAATGCATTCTGCATAACAAGATGGATACAAGGCTTTTTGGGGCTAAGGGTGGAATGTTATGGTTTAGATATAAAATGTGCCCCCAGAAGTTTCCGGTGTGATTTGGAGCGTGATTTGACCATGGGGGCGCCGTATGCATCTGAAGATTCACCCATGGATGCGTTCACAGCTGAGTGTGCTGTTTGAGGTGGTCACTGGGATGTGATCTCAGAGGCTGTGTGCTCGTCTCTGCCTCCTCCCTTCTCTCCCTCTCTGCTTCCTAGCTGCCATGGGCTGTGCACCCTCTCCTCTGCCAGGTCCTGGCACCATCTTATTCCTTCCTTGGAGCTGGCTGACCATGGACTGAAACCACAGCCAAAACGAATCTCTCTTCCTCTACTCTGGGGGTATCAGGTATTTGTCCCAGCCATGGGAAAGCGGCTAACACAGTATTGGTTCTTTTCTGTTTCTGCAGTGCTGGGCAGGAACCCGAGCCACATCCTGGCTCTCCATTTGGCCGGGGCCCATGTGGGTGTCCGTGCTGTGGGAACTGAGGGAGTGGGAAGGGGAGAGCTGTTTTCCTGAAGGATGCAGTGTGTAAAACCACCCAGAAGCCAACAGCAGCCACTTTGTGAGTTCGTGTGTCTGTGAGTCAGTGCTGGGAGGGAGAGATTGAGGCAGGCATCACAGAGGGAGACTGTAAGTATTTAAGAAGTTTGCCATGGAATTGTTACATGACCCAGAACACTCCTAGGTGTTAGCTGCAAGAATCACAAGTAGGGACTCAAAGCAGCACAGTGTTTACAACAGCAACAGCAACAGATGAAGCAACCCAGTGTTCATCCACCAGGGATGAACAAAATGTGGTCTCTCCATACAATGGAGTAGTATTCAGCCATCAAAAGGAAGTCCTGATGCATGCTATCATACAACATGGAGGAGCCTCAGAAACTTTAGCTGTGTCAAAGAAGCCAGACAAAAACAGCCACAGTGTATGCTTCATTTGTATGCAACACCTAGGAGAGGTGAAGCTACCAGACAGAGGCATGTAGTGGCTACTAGGGGCTGGCTAAGAAGGGGAGGATGGGGCCTCCTTTCAGGGTGGTGAGAATGCTTTCACACCAGGAAGGAGGTAGCTGTGCAATACTGTATATGTACTAGACACTGCTCAGTTATTTGTTTTAAAATGGTTAATTTCATATTATGTGAATTTCACCCTAAAAAAACCCCAACAACAAACAATCAAAAATGACAAATAGGTAGGCTATACATACCCATAATCCCAGCATTTGGGAGGCTGAGGCAGGAGGATCCTGAGTTCTAGGCCAGACTGGGCTGCATAGTGAGGCTCTGTCTTAAAACAAAACAAAACAAAACAAAACAAAACAAAACAAAACAAAACAAAACAGGACCAGGGTTGTGGCTCAGTGCCAGAGCACTTGCCTAGCATGTGCGATGCTGGGTTTGATCCCCAGTGCCACAGGAAAAAATACAAAGTAATAGTCCAGGATCTGGATTATTTTTAGTGTAGGGAAAAAACAGCATCCTCCTTCTGTCTTGGATCCAGGCCTCTGTGCTGATGGCCACAGGGACACCCTGGTCAGGGTGACCAAGGGAGCTCCAGAGGCAGTGAGTCCAGCCTGGGACGTGTTCTTCTTCTGAGGAGGAGAGAAATGAAGGGTTCTGAGCTGAGGGCAGAGGGAAGAGGTAAGGCTTCTGGGACCCTGCCAGCTGCCCAGAGGCCCAGCAAGGGGACTTTGTCTTTGTTGGTGCTGGGGACGAACCCAGAGCCCCGTGCAGGCTCAGCATGTGCTCTTTCTCCAAGCAGCGTGCCTGGGCTCCAGCTTGAACTTTCACAAATGATGTCCTCTAATTCTCTATGACAAGAGCCTGTTGAAAACCTCCAAGTCCGTTTAATATAAATACCTCAGAAACCAAAGGGTGTTAAAATGAAGGGAGAGAGCCACGTGACTGGGCATTTAAAATGGAAAAAAGTTGTGCTTTGATGCCTGAAGTTCTTGTATTTTGTGCTTGAGGAATAAACTACATATTAAAATCATGCATTATTTTATTTAGGAAGGACATGTGAGATGGTTTTAATCTACTCGCAGTGACTTCTCTCAGACAGCGTACTGCGGGTCTGTGCTGTTGAGGGAAGTGGAAACTTTTTTTTTTGGTACTGGGAATTTAACTCAGGGCCTTGTGCTTGCCAGGCAGGTGCTTGTGTTGATGAGCTATATCCCCGGCCTGGGAAGTGGAAACTGAAGGGGCTAGAACTGACATCTATCTTGCTTTGAACTACTGGAGACATTGCACTGTGACGCCCAAGTTCTGACCAGTCGAGGACCTCGGGTCTCCCCGGGCAGGGGCAGCTGGCCGATGAGCTACCCTTCAGTGCTCTGCCTCCTGTGCTCTGTTGCTGTAAGGGTTCCTTGAGTCTCATTTTCTCCCAGGATCGTGCACTGTTTTGCATCGCAGAAGCAGAGTGCCCGCTGCCCACCTGGAAGGGGTCCGCCTCTGCTTCCTGCCATGCCCGACCCCGGCGTGACTGGACTCAGGACTTAGCTAGAAGACCCTCTGGGACCTGGGCCTGTCTGTGAGTGGGCACGGGGCACCAGGATTCTGTGGCTGGGAGGGGTTCAGGGGACTGTAGCAGGACACAGAAGTGCAGAAAACAGGTGGCTTGCCTTCTCAAGGTCACATCATGTCTAAGGCACACTTTTTTTGGGGGTGCAGGGGTGCTGCCCATGGCCTCGCACACCCAGGCAAATGCTCTGCATCCCGAGTCCTGGGCAGCAGCATGTAGGAGGAGCGAGCTTTGGGTTCAGACTCCGGCCCTTCCTGGACCTGAATGCTATACTGTGGAATGACCTGTCCCCAGCAAGAAACCCAGACCCCTCCCGCTTTTGTTTTCATCTGCAGAATGGAAATGATGCTTCCTCTTCCTCAGGGCAGCTGAAGGGTCCAGAAGTGAGGTGAGGACAGTGGACCCTATACAGCATAGGATTCAGTAAGTAACAGCTCTGAAGTTCCATGTTTTTGATTTTCTGTGGTACTGAGCCCAGTGAATGCTGAGCTATCTCCTCAGCTCTCCCCTTACCTTTTATTTTCATTTTTTTTTAAATTTTGAGATTCAGTCCTGTTAAGTTGTCCAGGCTGGTCTGGAACTTGTGATCCTCCTGCCTCAGCCTCCCAAGTAGTTGAGATTGCAGGTGTACACCACCACACCTGGCGAGTTCCCCTTTTAACAAGCACCTATTATGTGTCACATATTGCTCCAAGCACCAAGGACACAGCCACAAACGTGAAAACATCCATCCCCAATCTGGCTTAAAAAGTGCAAGTAAGAACTGTATTTTCTCCTGTAATCCCAGCACTGGGGAGGCTGAGGCCAGAGGATTGCCAGGAGTTCGAGGCCAGCCTAGGGTACATAAGCAAGTTCAGAGCCAGCTTGCACTACACAGAGTGTGACCCTGTCTCAAAAAAAAAAAAAACCATTAAAATAAAACAAAAGAAAACTGTATTTTCCAATCCAGTCATCCATGCTGCCCTTTGCAGGTTTCTCTCCATGGCCAAGCAGTGTCTGATGTCTCTCTGGCCAGTGTGTTTTCTGACAGGCTGAATTTTTGGATCACAACACCAACTTGAGAGCCAGGCCCAGCAAGGGTCAGCCTGGATGCAGCTCCGGGGCTTTGCTGGGGAGATGGGAGGGGTCCAGGTGCGTCCCAGGACGCCTCCGTGCATTAATGATGCTGACTGCAGGGGACACTGGGCAGCACTCACTGTCACCACGCACCATGCACAGGCATTGCTAGACTGGTTCTTTCATTGAGCCCTCGCCACATTCTGAGGCACAGTGGCCACTGTGAGTGCCATTTCCCCGTGGGTGGCTGTACCTTTGAATCTAATTATGACTAAACCGAATTCTTCCAAAAGATAAATAACATTCTGTGAATGCTGAAAGCATTGGAAGACTGGAGGACTGAATAAATTTTGTCAAGTGCTCTTGCTCTGGGATTTAAAGATTCTTATGCCAATGGTAGCAGGGATTTTTTTTTTTTAAAGAACTGTAAGTTTCCTACACACTCAGTTTCTGGTTAGGAAAAAATTGCAAAGCTCCCCACCTTACAGGATCAACAGGCAAAACACCAAACACCATGAACAGCATTTTTCAACCACCCCACTGATTTGCATGACATGAGAAACAGGCTCTCGTTCCTTGGGAAAGGGCTGTATCATAATTACCTGTAGGCGCAAGGCGGCTGCCTTGCTGTCCTGGCTTCTCAAACGGTCACACGGTCCATGAACCTGGAGCTTGGGCTTGCTCACGACTCCTCTGCAGTGCTGGGGCAGAGCCTGGAACCGGTGTATGTTACATGCATGCCCTCACGGAGTGGCACCCCGTGGCCTCACGGCTCCCCGTTTCCCCGTGATGGCTTCCCATCTCCCTCCAGGCTTCTAGCCACGCTTAACCCCTTCGCCTTGGCCTTGCGGTTCTGTGGCTTTGCTAGTCCTGCTCCTTCAACCTGGAGGATCTTGCCCATTCCTGCTGGCCCAGAAACCATGCCCTCAGGCTGGGGTGTGGCTCAGTGGTAGAGGGCCTACCTAGCAGGCACAAATCCCTTGCTGTGACTAAAAAAAGAATAAAAAGAAGCCACAACCCCTATCTCCCAGTCTGGACACCCTACTGCCTCCATGGAGCCTCCCATAGCTACCTGGCAGGTGCACCCCACCTGTGCCAACGGGACCTGGTTTCCCTGGCTTTGCACACCTCTGTGGCAGTTGTATGGAGGTGCTGTCAGTGCTGGGGATGAAGACTGGACACCTCTGTCCCCACTCTTCCTCCTGTCCCTGGAGCCTGGCAACGGGACACTGGGTGAGCACCAGGTTGAATCCCAGGGCAGCAGGGAGGCCACACAGGCAGAGGCCCTCGAAGGATGCTCTGCAGCCAGAGATGGCCCGGCACAGCCTGGCACTGGAGCATGATCCTTTCCTTGCCTCTCTGCAACAGATCTGGTTTCTTTTCAAAAAGATTTTATGCATTGAAAACCCCCACAAGGGGCCAGTGATATGGCTCAGCGGCATAAGCGCCTGCCTGGCAAGCATGAGGTCCTGAGTTTGACTCCCGGTACCCACATAAAGAGAAAAAGGGCCGGTGATATCGCTCAGCAGCACAAGCGCCTGCTGGCAAGTGAGAGGTCCTGAGTTCGACTCCTGGTACCCACATTTAAAAAAAAAACCCAAAAACCCACAAATGTGTTCTCAGAGAGACTCATATTTTACAGAAGCCAAGTATGAGGTCCCACTTCACTTCTGTTCCTCCCTCGTCCCTCCCAGTCATGGCTCAGACTGAGTAATGTGATGTTCCCATACGTCACACGGACAGACGACAAACGCGGTTCTCGGCACACACGGTGATGAGCCATTCTTCTGTAACTGGCTGTTTTCATTTCCTACTGACTGCACAGGAAGCAAGGCATATTTTGGAGTGCTTACTGGCCATTTATTTTCTGTGAACTTTTATTCACAACCTTTTGCATTTTTCTACAAGTTCTTTTCTTACTGATTTGTGCTCTTAGTCACATATTGTGGATATTCACCCTTTGTTATGTATGTGGCATACACCTCTTTCCCACTGTATTAACTTCCCATTTCCTAACAGTGATTTTTGGGCAACCCACTTGACCACACTTCAGCTTCCTTTCCTGCACGGCTGGGGAGCATGAGCTGGTTAACTGCATGGTGCTGGGCACTTGTCCCCACCGAGATGTGGGGTTGAAGTCCATGTGGCCCAGGGAGTTACAGAAGTACATCTGAGTATTTGGGCTGAGGCCCACGCTTCCTAGCTGGCCCTGCCCTTTCCTCTTCCCATCTGTTTTCCACAGCTTTTCAGGTTACCAGCCTTCCATTTCCCCATTTTTAATGCAACCTTTGGAATGATACATCCCATCATCACGGCTGCTCTGCATACCCCTTACGCACAGTGCAACTCCAGCATGTGGTGTTCAATGAAGCCCCTCAGAGATGGGCAGTGCACAGCCTTGAAATCTGTACATGGCATCCTGGCTCATTACTTCAAGCTGAGGGACTCTCACTCCCACAACAATTTTTAAAGCTTTCACCTGTTGTGAGAGTCCCTGCTCTCACAACACCTCTAGTCGGATCAGGCTGTGATCACATTTGTAGGTGGGTAAGAGACAAGAGCAAGTGTACCAGCTGGGCCTGCACCTGGCATTCACGCGGGGCTGTGAAGGACGGAGTCATCAGGGCCCACGTAGTCCCTGTCACAGGCAAGTTTAGAGCTTCTGGCCTTGTAGAGACCTCCCCGAGTTCATCAGGAAGAAGTCCTGCCAGAAGTTACTACCTCTGGGGCCAGGTGTGGTGGCACACACCTGTAATCTCAGCTACTCAGGAGGCTGAGGCAGGAGAAAGACAAGTCTGAGTCCAGCCTAGGCAGCATAGTGAGACCACGTCTCAAAGTAAAAAAAATAAGAGGGTTGGGATGTAGCCCAGCAGCAGAGCAGCTGCGTGGCATGTACAAGCCTGGCCTTCAAACCCAGCACCACTGATTAAAAAAAAAAAAAATCAGTTTTTTACTTCAACACCATATGTAGAATTAGGCTGGATAATAACTTTTTCATGTGTACATACAGTACCTTGGAATGTTAAATGCTTAACCAGGTGTGTTCCTACCCATAACAGTTTTAGCGGGCTTGGAAGGATGGACAGGCGTTACTATGCCCACTCTGGGTCAGCAGATGCTGGATTTGGGTGATGCTGCTCCAGTAATTCTCCAGAGAACTGAGCGGGAGTCTAACGGAGTTGCAGGAGCGCACCAGCCCGAATGCTGTTACAGCAGTCCTGCTGCAGTTACAGCTTCCAGATACTGTGCATGTGCAGGAGCACGTACAAACACATATGGATGCACGCACACAAATACACACTCACACACTCTCACACTTTCTAATGTGAAAACTAGGGGAAAGTTTTCAGAATGAAATACTTGTCATTGGACACTGCATGTACAAAAATAAGAAGCAAAATAAACCCGAGTCCGACCACCAGATTAATAGCTGAGGTCTTTATTTCCATTTGTATATACAGTAAAAGTGCTGCTGACAACCAGCAGCAACCAGACAGAACATAAATTTAATTCTCTCTCAACAATTAGCAGCTTAAGGTCTATCAACTACAGTGTTAACGTTCACACGTTCACAAGTGTCATTTCTTTACTCCCAATTCGTGCATGTGAGTTTTTATTCTTACACACTTGGATAAAACATACAGTCTAGTAGTCAGTCCCTACAGAGGGATCTCCTAGCATACACAACACACAGAAATGTTAAAACTCTCAGAGCCGCACTCGAAATCCCAGGTTTCAGTGGGGGTGGTGGTGTAGGAATCATGCTTTTGTCTGTGCCGGTTTGTTGATCCTAATGTTGGTTTTGGTTCTGGATGTGTATTTCCCAAAGCCGAAGGGCAGCTCCCTGCTAGAACCCACATGGAGGCCAGCATTCTGGCTGCACCACAGTGGAGCATAGGGTCGGACACAGAACCACAGGCTGTCAAGACCACACCACGGCATGCTCCCCACTAGGCATAGCTAGCAAGGCAGGCTTGATTCCCATGCTCCTCCTGGAGTCAATCTCACCCCATGCAACAGGGGAGAGAAGACCTGCTCGAGATGTGGAAGGTTTCACCTCCATTTAGATGGTGAGGAACCAGTGAGTAGGAAGCCTTCCTTGCTGGTGGGGTGCACTGAGTGGCCCACCAGTTACCACATGGCCAGCCTTGCTCCCCTGGGTTGGCACCAGCGCACAGATGCACAGACAAGGAATGCTTCATTTCAGAGGGATGCACATTGTCTTTTAAGAGGAGCATGAAGTGAGGAGAAGTTTCCACTCAGAACAGATATGGGACCATAGTGTGAAGTCACCAAAGGGGTCTGAACAGACAGGAGAATCCAAGAACAGCCACGATGCAGAGAAACTCAAAGGCAACTGGGGTGGGCAGTGGGAAGGATGGGCAGGATGGAAACAGATAGCATTAAACGCAGACCACGGCTGGGCCTTGTGGATGATCAGGGACAGGAGAGCGAGAGTGCCACTGTGTGCCTGACCTGCACCGCTATCTTTCCCAAGACCGTCTGGGGAAGAAGGGGAATAGGCCTGGCCTGTGTGGTGCAGCTCCAGGAGGCTCTCTGGAGATGAAACCTTCCTTTGAGACAGAAACTGTCCTTAGGCAATGGGAACTGCGACACTGCTGTCACAGGGACTTCCGTCTAGTGCTTGTGAGCGTGGGAGCTCCAGGAAGCAGGAGCCTCAAAGGTTGTGTTGGGAAAACCATGACTGCAGCTATAGCATCTTCCCGACAGCCTGGCAGAGCTCTTCTCTATTCTGAGCAATTAAGCTCAATAGAAACTGCTGGATTGACAGGGTCAGGATTCCTCTGGCACTCCTGCTCTGGTCACTGCAGTATCTTCAGGCAAAGTTAACAGGTTAAACACACAGGCCTGGGGACAATTTGGTTTTGGCATGAACATCTTTTGAAAAAGAGAAATCACACCCCTCTGGTCCCTGCTCTGGGTACTGTGAGGTGATGGGCGAGGACTGGGGTACCTGAGTTAAGCGTCAACGTGGTTATGGGGACGACGTGCCGGCTGAGAAGGCAAGCCTGCCACAGCACGAGGAGGCTGGAGCTGTCACGTCAGCTGTCCTGACAGGCAGGCCAGGGCTGACCTAGTCCCAGAGCTGTCCCGGCACGGGAAACAGGCAAACTGCGCTCGGCTTGGCTTCTCTCTGCAGGCAAGAGTACGTGCCCCTGCGCATCACATGGCTGCATACGACGAGGCTGTGAGGGAAAAGCATCTGTGACTCAAGACTAAGGATAATAGGAAAAGACTAATCAGGCTCTCTAGATAAGCTCTCTAAAAGTTTAAATTCCACCAAGACAATGGTGCTGGCTACAGGGTGGGGAAGAAGGCTCAGCTCATTTCCTGTACTGCCTATATAAAGTCCACTGAGCAGGGTTAGGTTAGTAAGTCTGTCTCGATTAGGAGGAGCTGGCAACCTTTTACACTCACAATCTGGGTCCTTCTAACCTGATGTTTCCTTTTCTGTTCTTCAGGAGAATCCCCTTCAGTTGATTCTCTTAGGCAAACAGAATAAAGCTTTGCAATTAAGGGTGATGGGGCCAGAATGCAGACAGAAGACTCCATGTCACTTTGGTTTCGGTAATTTGGGGTGTTAAACAATAAATTAAGGGCATACGAGGAATTACTTACGACTCTCATAACACAGTCTTGATTTCTCCTAAAGATACTCCTAGCCCAAGGTCACCGGAGAAACATTTACCTGGGCAGCACAGTCCCAGCCCTACCACGCTGGTCTGCAGAAATTTCGAGCCCCCTGTCCCTGAACACCCCTTGCCTCTCCAAACAAGCCACGCCCAGGAAGTGGCTGTGTGGGGGCAGTGGGACACCAAAAGCAGCAGCAGCCAGAGGAGGAAGTGCAAGCTGCATCTTGAGCCGGGGGCTGCAGAGGGCAGTGTGGACAGCAAGGCTCTCCCTGAACTGTCCCGGACAGGAGGGGCAGCACACTTACATATCCACACATCTTCATTTAAAAACAGCACTTCTTTATTTCAAAGGAAAAATAAAAGACCTTCCCAACCCTTTCCAAAAAAACCCAATAATAATAATAATAATAATAATAATAATAACAATAAAAATCCTATTAGAAACCATAAGGAAGCACTGAGAGTTTGAGTATTACATTCTTGTTCAAGTATGCGGTTCAGGTGTTTATTTTTAAGTTGGTAACTATACACATATTAAAAAAAACCTTAAAAGTGTGGCCAAGGGATTTTGCTTAAAATGAAGGATTTGGAGGGCCACTTCACAACGCTGCAGGACTGTGCAGGGCCCCTCTGGGCACGGTGCTCTCATGGCTCCTGGCAGGGTCAGGACCCATGTTCACCAGTGAGCATGCGTCCAGGGTTCGCACCAGTGGCCAACTGGGATGAGAAGCCAAGAAACGTGTGTCCTTCCACCCTGGATCCAAGCATTCAGACCTGGAATGTGGTCAGATTTCACAGTAGTCTGCCTGGGCGTGGAGTGGGCCCAGGCAGGGAGGGTGTCGTAACTGCTGTCCTGCCCAGTTCCGTGTCTCTTCAGGGGTCTGAGTGCAATCCTTCGAAACACAATTCCAAATGCCCTTCAGTGTGCCCCAACTGTGGGTTCATGTTGTAGGACTGTTTAAGATTTGCATCCCGAGGAAATCATGCTACATAAAAATGATCCAAGATTTTCACCCAAAAAAACTTCTTGGATAAAATCTAAAAAATACTATTGCAATTGCATCTCTTGAAGAAAAAAACATTATTCTAAATGTAAACAGATTCACTCAACTCTTCTGCTGCTGCAGGGGCTCCTGAGCAGGCTGGCCGCTGTCTTGCTCTCCGTGTGCACTGTGGGCAGCACTGTGTCGGGCAGCATCATCTAGGGGGCGAGAAGAACCGTTCCACGTAGCTGAAGAGGGCGTCCCAGTGCTTCCAGAGAAAGGCAATGAAAACCACGAGGAATAAAGTGCTGAACGTCCTGTTGCGCGTCTTCATGAGTGGGACCACGCAGTTGGCCACTGTGGACACGAAGACCAGGAGCACGGCCATGACAGCCAGAAGGATGTTGATGAGCTTGCCCAGCAGGTTGCGTGCAGTGGCGTTCTCCAGCCCCTCCAGCTGTACCACCTGCTGCTGCTGCTGCTGCAGCTCCATCTTGGAGATGCGGGTCTGGCACGCCTCCAGGGCTTCCTGCAGGATGGCATGGGACGGGACGGGACAGGACAGGAGGTTAGGCCTGCTGCCCTGCACAAGAGCTGCCCACCCGCCCAGCCAGGACTCCCCTAGATGGGGATCACCTGCTCCCACACCCTGGGCACCCCCAGGAAGCTGGCCACTCTAGTTTATTTGGTCTAGCACATTTTAATGACAAGACCTCAGATATTTGATTTTTTTTCTTTAAAAGTTATTAATCTAAGTTACCCAGGACACACATAGTTATTTAACATAAACACAAATTTTTATTTGAAAACCCAGCCTGGCAAGTGCCTAGACTTGAAACTAGGAACCTAGAGAGGTTAGGGACTGGCTTTTATTTCCTAGCTCAACAGGAACAGTGTTCTGTAGGAACCCACCCACAACTTGCTTTTTCACTGCACAGCAGGTCTCAGAGCCTGCTCCAGGCCAATACCTGGAGATCCCCTGTCCTTTTACCCGCTGCCCAGCACGCTATAGACTGGGTGTGTCCCAGTGTTTCAGTCAGTTCTTTCCTGGGCACTTTAGGTTGTTTCCAGCTTCTTCAACCTATGACTGCTGCTGTGGGCATCTTCTAAGCATGCCTCCCTGCACACTCTGCCTTGTATTTTCTAAGTCAGCCAGCACCTGACATCGGTGGGAAGGAACTGACCTCCCTGACGAGGAAACACTTCCCTTTGGTGGCTCTCACACACACAGGACCAAGCATCACGAGATGTGCTCCCCTCAAGGCTAAGGCCTTCGCCCAGAGTTTACCCAGGGACCAGAGCCTGTGTCCTGAGCTGTGTCTGGCAGTGTCTGGCTCTGGGTTTCAATCACCCTGCTTTCCCAGGGATGAGGTAGGTACAGGCAACATGGGCGTACAGCCAGCTACAGAGTGGGTGGCCTGGGTGCTGCTCTGTCCAGAACCATCTGGGGAGGACCGCCGGAAATGTCAACAGGACACCAGAACTGGAGAAGGTGCCCTCGGTGGCTGCTGCTGGCTCCGCTGAGCTTCCAGACTGCTGCCCTTCTCTTGGACCAGGTTCTTTCAAGAGGCCTTTGTAGGAAACCACTGAGACCTGGTACCTCAGATGGACCTCTTGGTACAAACAAAACTTTCTATTTCTCCATGGGATAAAACAGGCTGTTTGTCCAAAACATTACTGCCAAATGGTGATGTGCCTGCCAGAGATGTGGATTTGGCAGCTGGGACAGAAGCCCCATCTCCTCTGTAAGAGCAGAGGCAAGAGGGCCTTAGGAGGGTCAGAGAAGCTCTTGAAACAGGAACCAATGGATGGAACTGTCTGGTTTCCTGCGATCGAGACACATCTCCCAGCTAGGTGAACCTCTCTAGAGCTGCACAGATGTCCAAAAATGCGCTTCAGTCATCAGTCATCAAGAAGGCAGGTGTATCACAGCAAGCACAAGCTTTTCTGAAGACTATTCTGACTTTCCTCTTATTGTCTTCTCCTTTTCTAAACCTCTAGTGTTTCCTTTTACAAAACCTTGTGTTTTACACTTACCTGGATGTCCCGGGCCCGTTCATAGGACTGATAGGCAATTTTCTCTTCCATGCTGGCCAACTCCTGCTTCAAGTTCAAGATTTCATTCTGATGGAGTTCAGTTAGGTCATTTAGTTGTTCTTCTAATCGTTCACATCTACAAAGGGAGAGGTCACAATTTGATGCACTCTGTATCTTTCCTAGTGCAATTTGCATCCAACCCCCAAGTCCATTCTACAGAGGAGGACAACAGAAGAACAAATGAACTGAGTGGCCTGGGTGATAGGACATGCTTGTCACAAAGGCAACCATACGGCAGCATGGCCTCACCCATCTTCCCAGGGCACAGTGTCTGCAGCGATGTCTGGAGTCCCAGTTAGCTTTGTGCTACCCAGATTCTGAGGTAGCCCTGCCTCTGCACTGAGCTGCACAGGACAGGCACACGCTGGGGTGTATAAACCTCACACGAGTGGAAACTGACCTCCTGTACTCCCTGGTGGCCCTCTTCAACCCTGGTTGGCTCACTCACCTGGTGTCTGTGCCTCAGACACTGGAGGGCCAGAGCACAGGACAGCCATACCCGGATACCGTGGTGACCACCATACACACACACACACGCACACGCACCCCCCCCACCAAGCATCACCCTCATGAGGGAGAGGTGGAAACCAGGACAACTCCAGGTACAGGAAAGCCAACAGGAAGATCAATGGGCAGAGGTGTCCAAGTGCTTGGACACAGTGCTCCCAGGGAAAGTGATTATCTTGCTCCACTCCCAGCAACGAGGGCTGGGACTCGAGTGGCAGCAATAGAGGCTGGGAGGACAGAGGAACACAGAGGTGCGGGAGGCGGCACATCATACGCAGAAAGGATGCCAAGTGCAAGTTCTCAAGATGAGGCCAGCCAGCATGTCCGAGGATAGGACGGAGGCCCGAGTGGCTGTGGCCAAGCACAGAGAAGATGATCAGAGGGGGACAGGTTCCCCAGGAGCAGAGAGCTTCATTCATCTTGTGTGTCTGGCACTGAGCCCACACCCAGGAGATCTGACTGTGAGCTGGAGCTGTACCAGGTGTCTAGGACCTAGTGGACGGGACAGGTCTGCAGGACAAGATCAGAGACTGCAGGTAGACAGAGAAGGTGGGGAAATGCACAGAGAGGCTAGACTGGTGGCCTCCAGAGGGAGGTAGATGGGATCCAGTATGGACCACAGCAGGCCCACAGCATGGCTGGAGGTAGGTGCTTGGATCAGAGCCTAGGAAGTGAGTTGTCTGACAGTGGTACTGGGGCCAGCTCGACAAGTGATGTTCGGAGTTCTAGGGACTGAACAAAAGCTTAGCAGTAGCATCAAGCTGAAGACTACATGCTGAAGACAAGACACGAAGAGGGTGTGACGAGGGAAGAGGGAACTATGTCCTGCTGTGAGGCTGGAACAGAGCTTCTGAGTCCGTCAGGGCAGCTGGCAGGGCTCACTTCTGCCCCTGCAGCATGACATAGCATGGCACACAGCTCTGAGGTGTGCCCCATGGGCTCTGAAAAACACAAGAGCTACAACACACGCACATGATCAGCACTAGTCTGTCCTTTCCTCTTGTTTTGGATCACACCTATAGTATACACTCTGTTGTAGTCAGGGTTTTCAAGGGAATAGATGTAATACAGGACACATAATAAAATTATTTTGTAATATTCACCCAAAGAGTCAAATGCAGAAGAGTGCAGGAGATCTGTCCACACACTAGAGACCCAAAGAATCCAGCTGAGGGCCTGGATCCCACAGCAATGTCCTCCACAAGTCCAACTGGAGACCTAGAGCCCATGACAATGTCTCATGCAAGTCTGTATCAAGGATTTGCGCTGGGAAGGCCCAAAGGTCAGTGGTAGAAGCTAGAAAGTCTGTGCCAACGGGATGAAGGATCTGTGCCAGCAGCTGAGGGAGCTGCACTGGAGCCAGGAAGGTAAAGATGAGAGCTCCCCTAAAGAGAACAGCAGCCATCCTCAGCGACAGCGAGGACCTGAGCTCCTCCAACGATGAGAACAGCTGAGTTCATACCAGGAAAACCAGCGTAACAAGCTTTTCCAGGAGAATCAACAGCGCACCATCTTCCCTTCCAGTTCTCTTTTTTGCTGTTGGCAACAATCCTCAGGTGGGCCCTCCACACTCAGAACCACACTGATTCAGTGTGGGTGCTACAAGTTGACCATTAGTTAATCCACCACACACACTGTTAAGTAATACAAAGAATTTCTCTGTTTAAGGTAATCTTTGTGTTACAGCATCAATGTTCTACATTAAACTTCTTCCTTCCTTCTTTTCCTTCTTTCTTTCTTTCTGGTACCGGGGAATGAACCCAGGGCCTTCATCCTGAGCTACATTCCCAGCCCTCTTCTCTCTTTTTTTTTCTTAGAGTTAGAACATGTGATCCTCCTGCCTCAGCCTCCCAGAGTGCTGTGATTAGAGACTTGTATCACTACACCCAGCTAACTCTACTCTTTCTTTAAGAAACAAGGATTTAAAACCTTAAAAAGTCAGCAAGTGTGGTGGTACACACCTGCAATGCTCACACTCTGGCAGGCTGAGGCAAAAGGATTTCAAGTTTGAGCAGAGCCTGGGTAACACAGAGACTTGGTGAGACTGCCTTAAAATAAATATTTTTAAAAAGGGCTGGGGGTATAGCTCAGTGTCAGGACCCTGGCTTCGGTCCTCAGCACAGGGTGTGCATGGGGGGGTGTGTAGTCTGACCATTTCTACTGTGACCGAATCCTGTTTGATAGTTCTCTGCCATCCTTGGTAGGAACCTGTGTCCCCTGTCCTTCACGCACTTTTTTTTGTGTGTGTGTGTGGGTACCAGGGGTCAACCTCAGGACCTCGCGCGTTGGCAGGCGCCCATGCCACTGAGCGATATCACCGGCCCTTTTTTCGTATGTGGGTACTGGGAGTCGAACTCAGCACCTCGCACTTGCCAGGCAGGCGCTTATGCCGCTGAGCCATCTCACCGGCCCCCTTCATGCACTCTTGCTCCTGCTTTCCGCCACCTTCCCTGGTATGCAGGACAATGCTCTCTGAACCTCCACCTTGTTCTGCCTGCTGCCCAGGTCGCTGGCTCAGAAACAGATGACATCTCTCCATCTCATTTCCACCAGGTGCCAGGAGACTACGCTGTCACACTGTGCTTCTGTGAGTGTCCTGCTTCAGCCCCACGTGCTGCAGTGTATGAAGTGTGTGACAGTGTCTGAGTTCTTTCTTCACCAGAGAGGGGGTGGAGACTTTCTAAGTGCTGGTCTCACTAGGGGTGGAGCTCATGGTTAGGAATATGCACAGCATGAGGTCACAGGTTCAATCCCCAGTACCAAAAAGTAAACCAAAACAAAAAGCAAAGCAATACAGCATGCAGCTCTTGGCATTTAAGGGACATCTATGCCTGGCAGCAAGCAGTTCTCATCTTAGTGTCAGGGGTTGGGGAGCAGGCAGGGGGGCACGCAGACACAGGTGGTCTTGCTGGTGTGTGTCCCACAGGCCACCATTCCACCTGCTGGGCCCACGTGTCCAGTCTCTCTGGACGTGTCAGCTTTTAGGACTGCTGTGAATTTCACATGATAGTACATGTGGCTCACAGAGCAGATGAAAAAGGAACAACAGCACCAGAAGCTGCTACCATTTGTTCAGTGCCTGCTATGCAAATTCACTTCCACAGCCCCAGGAGGGCAGAGATGTAACCTTCATCTCAGGGAGGAATTGAAGCTCGGGGAAGTTCCACAGTGACCTGGTCAAGGCCACACAGCAGGGAACAAGGATTCAGCCCAGGTCTGTGTGACACCCAACACTGTGATGCCATTCTGAAATGAGTCCAGAAGCCCAGATCAAACGACTCCCTTTGAACGTAGGGCAGCCACCCAATTCCACGGCCACCAAAGGGCTGGGGTAATACCACAATGGCTGATGGAGGCAGCCTGATGCCAGGTGGCAGTGACAGGAGGGAGAGGGTGTGAGAAAGATCAGGGACCACATGACAGGAAAATAACCCAGTCAGCAGTGATGTGGAAGCTCAAAGCCTGCTTGCTGTAGGGGGAAGACAGTGGGGCAACTGCTCTGGAAACGGTTTGGTAGCTCCACAAGGGTAAACCCAAATTTTACAAGGCCAGGAATTCTAAAGAGAAATGAAAACCCATTTCCACATAAAAACATGTATGGGAATGTTCATAACAGCATTATTCGTAAGACACAAAAAGTGGAAACCACTCAGGTGTGTAAGTTCACCATGTAATAAATCATTTTGGCTGTTCACAATGAACTATTCAAATTTTGTAACTGAATCTGCTTGTTGAGTGCTACTAAGTAAGTTTATGTTTATTCTATTCCCCTTCCATTTAGGGACACTCACAGACACAGCAGAATATAAAACACAAATGTAAATGCAATTTGCATTGGGTGTAGCAGTACACGTCTGTAATCCCAACATTCTGGGAAGCTGAGACAAGAGGATCACAAGTTTGAGTCCAGCCTGGCAACTCAGCAAGATCCTGTCTCAAAATAAAAATAAAAATCCCAGTACTGGAAAAACTAACCAACTTTGCTTTTCAATTAGATGTACAAAGCATGATCAAAATATATGGCGAATGAATTTATTAAGTAAAAGACTCATTTCCATTAACCCCCCTTCCTTCAAACACATTTATCTCATTGTTCTTGCCACTTTCCTGAAGCAGTTCTGGAGTCTTCTTTCCTGAATATCTTCAGTTGCTCTGTTATGGCTTCCCTGATGTCCTGAATCAAATCAAAATGTTTCTCTTTCATGGCCATTTTGACTTTGAGGAAGAGCCAGAAGTTGCACGGTGCCAGATCTGGTGAATAAGGTGGATGAGGACACAGCTTTTATGAGCCTACCTTTCTATTGGATGGTGCCTGGCAGCAACCTTCACTGTGTTTTTGATTACATACTGCAAAGACACTCATGAAAGAGGACTTTCAGAACTGTTTCAGAAAGTGTCAAGAACAATGGGATGAGTGTGTTTAAAGCAAGGGGGTTTAATGTCAAGAATAGTGAGATAAGTGTTTGAAGCAAGAGGATGATGGAAATGTATCTTTTATTGTAGCATATTTTAAAAAAGGCCAACATTGATCACATATTTTGATTGTCCCTAATATGTGCATGAAACTCCAGGGCCCTAGGCAAACCTACAAACAGGCGAGGCTGATTTCTGCACTCCCGCCCCAATATAGCCTTCCTAGTGCCGGCACAGCCTACAGGGGCAGCAAGCAAGGTTCTCTGGTTCCTCTCTTCTTCTCACCCTAGCAGATGTCTGTCACCCTAGCCAGGACAGTACCCAGGCCTGGGCATAGAGTATTCTCTGCAGCAGCTGTTAGCTCTGGCTTGGCCTTGGCATTATCTGTCTGATTCCTGTGTCCATATCCAAGACGATGCCAACAGAATAGAGAACAGAAGGCAGCCTACCTTTATTTTTGGTGGTGCTAGAGACTGAACTCAGGGTCACTTCACTGAACTACATGCCCAGCCCTTTTTATATTTTTTATTGTGAGACAGGATCTCCTTAAGTCACTAAATTCCCCAGGCTGGGCTTAAACTTGTGATCCTCCTGCCTCAGCCTCTAGGACTGCTGAGATGCAGGTGGCTTGTCTTTACACATGGCACAAGGCCAGAGAGCTAAAGACCTCCAGCAGACTGAGTCCCAGGTGATACTGACAGGCGCAAAGTCAGCAGAAACTTTACCAGGGATTCACTCCACTGAGGGCAAACAGGGAACTGCTTCCTGCTGCTGAATTCCAGTCTCAGGTCAGAGGGACAAGTGGCTCCCAAGGGGAAGGGGTGAGGCTCACAAGAAGCTGGGCTTCAATCAGCTCAGTTTTAGAAAGGAGTTTTTTTTTTTTTTTAATGTGGGTACCGGGAGTCGACCTCAGGACCTCGCACTTGCCAGCAAGCACTTGGGCTGCTGAGCGTTATCACCAGCCCTTTTCCTTTATGTGGGTTCCGGGAGTCAAACTCAGGACCTCGTGCTTGCCGGGCAGGCGCTTATGCCGCTGAGCCATCTCACCAGCTCTAGAAAGGAACTTTCTAATGGCTGCACGGGGGAGACGGCCACCTGGAGGAAGAGGACAGCGTGTGGCTGAGGAAGCAGGAGAACCCTGTCAGGGAGGTACTAGAAAGATGCTGCCACTGGAGAGATTCATGGGGGCCTCAAGAGCCCTTCTGGCTCTCGGAGTCTGTGATTCTTTCTAGTCAGGAACCTATTTTTATCTTTCAGACAACACTTTAAATGTGAGTAGATTTCTTTTCACAATATACTGATTTTTTAATTTCGTGAAAAAATAAGACAAATTCTACAAAAAGAAACAAACAGGCTAGGTGTGGTGGCGCATACATGTAATCCCAGCACTTGGGAGGCTTAGGCAGGAGGATCACTGTGAGTTTGAGGCCAGCCTGGGCTACATAGTGAAACCCTGTCTCAAAAAACCAAAACCAGGGCCGGTGAGATGGCTCAGCAGTGTTAAGTGCTTGCCCGGCAAGCGTGAGGTCCTGAGTTCGACTCCCGGCACCCACATACGAAAAAAGGGCCGGTGGCATCGCTCAGCGGCACGGGCGCCTACTGGCGAGGTCGACCCCCGGTACCCACAAAAAAAAAACCCAAAAAACAAAAACCAAACAAACAACCAAACAGACAATAACACAAACTTTATAATGAACTAAGAAAAACTATTAGTATAAATGTATATGTACATGCATACATATGCATTATATAGTGTTTCTTATATAAGAGAAACCATGTAATACTTTAGCTTGTGTGTCTGACTTATTTCACTTAACATTGTGTTCTCAAGTCTCATCCATTCATTCACATATGAACGCCTTATGTTTGTCTTTCTTTATGGCCCTGTACTACTTCATTGTGTGTAAGCAGCACATTTTCCTTATCTGTTCATCTGCTGATGGGCATATATGCTGTTTCCACGATCTAGCTATTACAAACTGTGCTGCTGTAAACATGGGTGTGCATGGATCTCTGTGATAGGATGATCTAAACTCTTCTGTGAAGATATCTAGGAGGGGGATAGCTGGGTCAAATTGAATTTCTACTCCTGGTTTTATGAGGAATCCCTACACTGACTCCCATACTGGTCATACTAGTTTATATTCCCACCAACGATGTAGAAGGGCTCCTTTTTCCCCAAGCCTTGTCAGCATTTTTTTTTTTTTTGTACTGGGAATTGAACTCAGGAGCCACTGAGCTATATCCCCAGCCCCCAGCATTTGTTATTATTAGATTTTTTGATGATAGCTGTTTTTCTGGGGTAAGAAGGTATCACAGTATAGTTTTAATTTGCATTTCTCTGATGGCCAGCGATGATGAGCATTTTTTCATGTATTTACTGGCCATCTGTAGTTGTTCTTCTGAAAAGTATTAATTTCTGCTGCCCTTTTTTGATTGGGTCTTTTATTTTGGGGGAGGGAGTCTAATTTTTTGAGTTCTTTATATATTCTTGATGTTAGTCTTCTGTCTGAAGAGTTGCTGGCAAAAATTTTTTCCCCTTCTGTAGGTTGTCTCTTCATTCTGTTGGTTGTTTCCTTTGCTGTGAAGGAGCTTTCAAATTTGGTATGATCCTATTTGTTGATTCTTGGTATTATTTCTTATGCCATTGAGGTTCTGTTCAGAAAGTCCTTGCCTATGCCTACATCTTCAAGAGTTCACCTATTTTATCTTCCAGCAGATTGTTTCTGTTTTAACATTTAGATCTTTGATCCATCTTGATTTTAGTTTAGTACATGGTGAGAGATATGGGTGTAGACTCAATCTTTTGCATGTGGATATGTAATTTTCCCAGCACTATTTACTAAATAAGGCTGTTTTTCTTCTAGTGTATGTTTTTTGGCTCCTTTGTCAAAGATCAAAGAGCTGTACAACATACTAAATTTAATAACTCTGAAGGGACAGGGAAGTATATGAAACAATGATTGTGTAAAAGATACACAAAGTAGGTTGTGAAATACTGGTGTCTGAGAGCCCGGTGGTGTGGACTAATGATGGATGTACATAAATCACAGGGAACTTGAGAAAGCCCTTGGCACTTGTTCCAGCATTGGTGAACCTTATCCTAAGCCAACGGTGACTGGCATGGTGGCACACACTTATAATCCCAGCTACTTGATTACAAGTTCAAGACCAGCCTGGGTAATCTACCAGGACCCTGTCTCAAAATAGAATTAAAAAGGGCTGGGGTACAGAGTGGCAGAGCACTTGGCCAGCAGGAGTGAGGCCCTGTTCTATCCTCAGCAATGGGGGGCCAGAGGGTAGGGGAAGCCAGTGGTGAGGATACACGACACGAGCATGTTAAGGTCATGCAGGTCATTTGCAGACTGGCTTTGGTCTACCCGCCTCATGTGTAAAAGCCTTCCTGTCCTCACTCCTTCTAGCCTGCACTAACTCTGTATGCAGCGGTGCTTCTACTATGCAGTGTCCCCCTGATAACAGCTTGGCCCAGGTTTGTACCCAAGGCCGGGCTCTGCAGCTCAGGCTAATGGGGTGGGCAACCCCATTACCCTGTGAGGAGATCTCCCCACTCCAGAGGCCACTGTTAAGCCTGGATGAGGTGGTGGGAGCTAGGATGGCAATGCCTGGCACAGTGAGTCACCACTTCCTAGGGACCCTCCGTGCACCCCCACATTCCCTAGTGAGGCGGTTCAAGCAGCCTGCCTATTAACTGCCACCGAGTCTCAAGCACTCTGTGACTCCACTTTTCACTGATTCCTACTTTTTTTTTTTTTTTTTTTTTAAAGACAGGGTCTCACTATGTAGCCCAGGCTGACCTCAAACTCACAGTCCTCCTGCCTCAGCCTCTTGAGTGTGGGCATTCTGGGTGTGTACCACCATCACGAATCATGTGCTGGGCAGGGATTCCTATTTCTGACTGGAAGCCTTCATGGTCACAATCTCCAGTACACACTTGGTTTCTCCCTGTGACATCACACGGTGGGCTCACCGGACACGTGTGCTGTCCCTCTCAAGCCTCTCCATCTTATTCCATTGGCAGGCAACAAGAAGCCTACAGCCAGGTCCCTGGAGTCTCCCTGGCTCGAATGTGCTGTAGCATTCATCTCTGACCTCTGTACCCATGAAACTGTGTTATCCACCTTCTTTCTAGGGATCTCGTCTGTATATGTGAGGGAAGGTGTTGCAAGTCTCTTTCGGGGGGGGGGTACTAAGGACTGAACCCCAGGTGGCTTTACCACTGGGTTACGTTCCCTAACCTTTTTAAAATTTGGTGACAGGATCTTCATAATTTGCCCAGGCTGGCCTCAAGCTGATGGTCCTCCTGCTTTGCTTCCCTAATGGCCTGGAAGACAAGTGAGTGTCACGACACCTGCCCTCAGTCCATTTTATCCAATCTTTGAAACTCCCCAGAAAGAGCTGGGTAGGGGCCGGTGAGATGGCTCAGCGGCATAAGCGCCTGCCTGGCAAGCGCGAGGGCCCGAGTTCGACTCCCGGAACCCACATACGAAAAAGGGGCCGGTGATATCGCTCAGCGGCACGGGCGCCTGCTGGCGCGCGAGGTCCTGAGGTCGACCCCTGGTACCCACAAAAAAAAAAAAAAAAAAAAGAAAGAGCTGGGTAGAATCTGCTCATCTTCTCCACATGCGTGTAGAAAGTCAAGCCTGTAGGAAATTACCAGAAAAACCTCTTCCAGCTGAGAGACTTCTCAAATGAGGAGATATAGCTAGTGTTTCCAGACATAATGCAGCATAAGCAAGCAGTTAAATACAATAGCATCTGGGTAAGTTGTATGAACTCCATTTCTCAGCATAAGAAGCAAGCAGGTTAAGAGACTGGCGAAGGTAAAATGCAAACCTACAGAACTCAAGGGGAAGCAAGACCCACTATGGGTCCAGGTGGCCCAGCCCCAGACTTTGTTTCTTTCTTCAAGCTGTAAGAATTACCTGGAAAATGAGGCCCTTCTGAAAGAACAGAAAAGTGAAAAAAAAAAAAAAAGAAAAGAAAAAAAAAGAACAGAAAAGTTGCAGCTGTCATGATTTTTGCTTTTTTGAGACAGGGTCTTGCTATGTAGTTCACTATGTAGTTGAACTTGCTATGTAGCCCAGGGTGACCTTGAATTTGGCAATCCTCCTGCCTCAGCCTCCTGAGTGCTGGGATTCCAGGCATGCACCATCACGCCTAGCTGCAGCTATTACTGTATAGCTGAAATCCTACGACACTCACACAAACAGCTGTTTGGGTTGCCACACTGAGTGCTTCCAATCTGAAGGAAGCATCAGTGAGGAGCTCAAGAAAACAGAAGACGAGTCAAGGTTTGGCCAAAGGCTCTGAGTGTCTTGGAATGCAGCTCTTCTGGGCTGGCCTGTGTACCCTGAAGAACTCCATTGTCTGCCATTACAAAGACACTCTCTCTACTCTGTTGACCAGGCCTCAGCAACTTGTTTCTCAGCTATCTTTACAACCACACAAGCCACAGCTGGAAGCACAAACGTGACCACACTTGGCACTAGCATTTGTTCAGGGCTGCAGGCTTAGACAAGCTTAGGGAATCCACAAGTGAAACTGGTCTGAAAGCAGGCTGCCTGTCACTCAGAGCCCAGGAGGGACGTGGTGATGTTTAAGGGGAGGAGAATGTGTGGGGGAAAAGTGTAGGGTTACATCTAATTTACTTAATTATCGCAAGCTTCAAAACATCAAAACAGCACACCACTCATAAAAGAACAATGATAACCACCCTTCCTCCGTGCCTTTTACGTGTAGCATCTGCCTCCAAGGAACTCAGATTTACGATGCTATTTCTACATGAATCCACATCTCCTTCTCCCTGGGAGGTGCTTCAATTTTATAAGAAAGAAAAAGGGAAAAGAAAAGAAAATCAGAGGCAGCCAGGTGTGGTAGTGCATACGTATAATCCTAGTACTCTGGGAAGCTGAGGCAGGAGGACCACAAATTTGAGCTCAGCCTGGGTAATTTAGTGAGACCTGTCTCAAAATTTTAAAAAGGGCTGGGGATGTTAGCTTAGTGAAAAGGCCCTGGGACCAATCCCCAGTACTGAAAAAGAAAAAAGCCAGATGTGGTAGCTCTAATTCTAGCACTCTGGGAGGCTGAGGCAGGAGGATAGCAAGTTGGAGCTCAGCCTGGATAATCTAGTAATTTAGTAAGACCCTGCCTTAAAAAATAAAAACAGGCTGTGGCTGTAGCTCACTGTGAAGGTCCTAGAGAGGTCCAGAAAGACGCCACAATTCCCTGTACTGAGGACATGAACCACTTGATTCATGCTTGCTTTTAGATTTGTTTCACTGTTGTCTTAAAATTTTTTTCTGCACTACTAATGAAACATAAAATCTGAACAACAAAGGGAAGAGAATACTATGGTCTAGCTCCCACTGATTCCCACCACCCCCATTACTAATATTGGACTCTCTTTCACTTACTTCACTTGCCAGTGTTTACTTCCTGTCTAAATTCTGAAATGAAGAAACCAGGTACTCTATTAAATATTAACACCAAGCCAAAGGATAGGGGAAAGAAGGGAAGGTAATTTGTGTACATCCTTTCACATGTGAGTACATATGTATTTACGAGGTACTGGGGACTAAACCCAAGGCCTTCCTGCTGAGCCCTTTTTACTTTGAGATGAGGTCTCACCAAGTCACTAAGTTGCCCCAGCTGAACTCGAACTTGTGATTTTCCTGCCTCAGCCTCCCACAGTGCTGGAATTTTAGGAGTGAACTACCATGCCTGCTTCACATGTAAGGTTTTTTTTTTTTTTTTTTTTGTGGGTACCGGGGGGTCGACCTCAGGACCTCGAGCACCAACAGGCACCCGTGCCGATGAGCGATATCACTGGCCCCTTTTTCGTATGTGGGATCCGGGAGTCGAACTCGGGCCCTCGCGCTTGCAAGGCAGGCGCTTACGCCGCTGAGCCATCTCACCGGCCCCACATGTAAGGTTTTTTTGAGACAGGGTCTCACTATGTAGTTCAAGGTGGTCCTAAACTCACAATGTAGCCCAGGCTGGCCTGGAACTTGGAATGATCCTCCAGCCTCAGCCTCCCGAGTGCTGAGATTACAGGTGTGTGCCACAATGCCCAGCAACATGTGAGTTTTTAAAGCCCAAGAACTCCCCTTTAAGAAGTTTCAGCCTCTTTACAGATGCTAACTGGATTTCTCTGAATATGGAGGGTAGGGATGAGGCTAGGCTCTTGTAGCATGTATAATTTTGGCTGCCACACTGTAATCACATGCATGTAATTCCTACTGGAATACAAAGCTGGAAAGCAGTAAACATTTTCAGGCTGTTTCTAACACGTGCTAATCTTGGGAAAGCACTTCAGTCACTGGACTGGGCAGCACACAGTCACCTTCCTTGACTGAAGATAAGCCAAGGCCTCCTGGTTGAATTCCTGCTGCATGAGCAGTCCGGTGAGGGCACACCCCGGGAATGTGCCCACCTCCTGCACTGCCATATGGCATGGCTCCACAGCGCTTCCCTTGCCAGGCAATAGGTCAATAGCAGGTCACTAGTGCAAGACAGCTTGAGAAACCTGTAGAACGGGTCCTGAGCACAGCAGGAAGAACCAGGTCCTAGGGCTTACACTCACAGGCAGCTATGGGAGATGACTGTACCATTTCCCAACCATGTGTGCAGGCCTGCAGGGGCTCCTCCAGGGTTTGACAGAGCAGGGACAGGACATGTGGTGGGACCCAGAATCGACTCCTGGCTGAACTGGGGAAAGTGGATTTTCCCTTGGCTTTTCGTTAGCATGTTTGTGTTGAAGCCTGAAAACAGACAAGGCAACACTGAACACACCTTTCACTGAAAAGAGAAAAAGCACAGGATCAATGCTCTCAAGACTCCAAGGGTAGGCAGTGCAGGATCCTGAAGACAAGAAGCAACAGAAAACCAAGGAAAACAGGGAATAAATAAAACCTACAGGGGACTCTGAGCAAGCCAAAGACTGGGAGCATCATCTCACTAGCATCCAGCACACCCCCGACCTCTGCATACCCCAGAAGGCATGGAGAGGGAGGGCACTTATCGAACTTCTACTACACAGCTTCTGTTTCCTTGGGGGTGGAATCCAGGGCCCCATACGTGGTAAGCATGTGCTCTCCCACTGCACTGCACCCCATCCTGAGCTTCTCCTCTAGACCAGGAACCCCAATTGGTGCAGTGTTGTGTGGCCCTGGAGACCAAATCCACAGCGATCGCATTCACTGACCGCCACACTCCTGTGAAATAAACATCACTACCTTGTTTGTTTGTTTGTTTTTTCATATGTGGGTACTGGGAGTCGAACTCAGGACCTCGTGCTTGCCAGGCAGGTGCTTATGCCGCTGAGCTATATCACTGGCCCACTACCTTGTTTTCACAGAGGGAGAAGCTGAGGCTCACACGAGTTCCCTGATCTACTCAAAGCCACACAGCTCAAGTAGGGATGGAGTGAAAAGCCAATTCAGGCTTGTCCAGGCCTGATGAGTTAATGGGAGTTATTAATAAATTGTTTTTCTTCCCCTTATCTATTTGGTGACTTAGATGGAAAGAGTTCACCTGTAAATTTCTTAACAGAGAGTCTTACCCTTCCTAAGAGCTCCTCCTGGCTGGGATTTTGCCTACCTATTCCATTTATAGTGGACAGGTGTAACACCTGGGATAAGAGAGCTGCTTCTGAGCATACTTTTGACTTATGCCTTGTGACGTGCAATCAAGTACAATGATGCCAGACACCACCTGCCTGGCCTAACTGGGTCACCTAACTATGGCCTGCTCCCTGTATGTGTGGACCACTCACAGTGGGGGCCTCCGACTGCATTGTGCTCCTGGGATTCAGTGTGGGCTGCAGGATTCCTGGGCTTTGCAATGCACACACTCAGGTGCTGATTCCCAAAGGACAGCAGTTCCCCTGACAGTTTTCGGAACAGCATCGCTGCTCCCCAGCACTGGGAGGGCTTCTGGCTGCCTGCCCGGCACTGCCACACACTGGCAACAGCCGCAGCCTCTCTGCAGGAACAGCACAGAAGCTGCTAGGTCCTCCTTGGGTATCTTCCCCAAACTCACACTTCCAGGGCACCGAGGCACAGGGAGCATTTCTGTCTGGCACCCTATTCTAACTACACCCACCGAGAACAGGACTGGTCCTCAGTATTTTTTATTAGCAAATTATATGTGAAATGAGCTTCCTGTGTGACCTGGCAAGTTGCTTCACCTTTCTGGGCTTCAGTGTGATCACCTATAAATGAGATGAGACTAGATACCCCTGGGTCCCTTCCTGCTCAGAAGCACTGTGGAGCCAGCTGCCACTACAACCTGTGCAGCACCTGGGTGGGACAGAACCTTCTGAGGTCAGCATGGATCCGTCCCTGAACAGTTTCTAACCCTGTCTCCTAGCTCCCCCAGACATGACTCCCTCTAGTCCAGTGCCTCATGCAGCTCAAAGACTGAATACCCAGTTCCTGAGTGAGGGCTGAGGTGAGTCTGGACCCAGCTCTTGAGCCAGCTGGGTGCTGAGGAAACTCGGTGGCACACACGGCACAGTGTGTGGGTGCAGAGAGATGACACCCCACACCTCAGGACATGTCCTGCCACCCAAGCCAGCACATGCTTCTGGGCCATGACTGGCCTGGGCCACAGCAGTGGAAGCATCTAGAGAGAGACAGAGATTCTGAAGAAAGCAGTAGAGACAGGGTGGGGACATCCCCGAGGGGGTTTCACCCACTGCCTACTCAGGGGGACTAGCTGAAAACCTTTCCAGAGTGTGCACATGCACGGAATTTTAGAAATATGTTAAATACAGTGATTCAACTTTTAGTAAGCACATACTTGGCCCTGGGAAGGGCCTACCCCACTGGCAATGCAGTTAGTGAGTTTCAGGATTAAGTCAG
Source organism: Erethizon dorsatum (assembly GCA_028451465.1). Taxonomy (NCBI): domain Eukaryota; kingdom Metazoa; phylum Chordata; class Mammalia; order Rodentia; family Erethizontidae; genus Erethizon; species Erethizon dorsatum. The sequence goes on from CM051831.1 coordinate 38,042,594, forward strand.
CGTTCAACCACACCCCTGGTCCTGGTGTAAAAGGACACTGGATGGGGTGTCAGGAGAGCCTTGTGTGGAGCTTCATGTACTACTTCCTGCTGAGCGACCTCCCCAGGCCTCAGTGTCCCCTCGGTAAAGTGGACAACCATGAGGACAGGAAAATGCATGTGCAGGTGGATCTGCAGGTGCCACCATGCTGGTATCACACAACCAGCAGCAACCTATGCACGGCCCCTCGGCAGCTCAGAGAGGAGGGAAAAGATCGAAAGCGAGAAAGTTAAAAACGATGGCTCCAGAGCAGTCAACAGTGCACTGACTAGCACGTGGTTATAGACGAACGTGAAAGACAAAAGGCGAGGCCTACAAGAGGAGATGGGGATGAAGGTGCCAGGGTGCAGCTCAGTGGGCAGAGCACCTGCCCAGCATGCATGAGACCTGGATTTCACCCCCAGCATAAATAAAAGGAAGGAAAAAGGAAAAAAATAGAATTAGTACAGAGTGAGTGCTGCAGGAAGCTCACTAATAGTGTAGACTTGATATGAAAAGGAGAAAAAACAAACTACAAAAATGGTGGCGTGCACCTGTAATCCCAGGACTTGGGAGGCTGAGGTAGGAGGATTGCCATGAGTTCAAGGTCAGCCTGGGCTACATAGTGAGACCTTGTCTCAAAAACAAAAAATAAACAAACAAAAGAAAAAAAACCCAAAAACAAAAAAAGGCAGCAGAAAAATTTTCCAAAAAATTTAAAATATGAAATGTTTCGGTGCTTAAAACAGACTTTAATTTGTGGAAAAAGGGCTGGGTGTGTGGCACATGCCTGTGACCCCAGCACTCTGGGAGGCTGAGGCAGGACTGCAAGTTTGTGGACAGCCTGGGCAACTCAGTAAGACCTTGTCTCAAAAATAAATAAATAAGTTCTGGGACCTCAAGATGGCGGATGAGTAAGAAGCAGGCAGCGAAACTCTCTCTAAAAGTTACCATTGGAAGACGGGAATATAGCGACCCGGAAAGCGCAGGAGCGGGGGAGATGCCTCCCCGAAACCCACAAAAGTTCTGAAGTGCAATCTGGGACCCCTGGCACCAGTGACGGGTGACTTCCAACAAAGAAGAAGGAAAGAAGGAGCAGACCGCACGCGCGCACCTTCTACTATCCCGGGAGTTGCAGCGCCGCGGAGGCTCAATTCTACGGACACACGGTGGCAGCTGGCGCCCAGGGAGCCCCCACGGAGGATCCTGAGACAGCGGTGGGGCAGGGGAGCGGCGGAGAACGGCGCTGACCGGCGGTGAGTGTCTCTCAGCCACAGCTGCCCCGCGCCAGAGAGCGACCGGCCGGGCGCCATTGTGGGGGGTGTGGCGAAACTCAGAGCGGCTCGGAAACTGCTCTGGGAACTTGTGCTCCGGACAGGACAGCATGGGGCCTCTCAGGCCCACGAAAGTGTGCTGAGGTCAGCAGGCGAACGAGACTGGACTCTCAGCCACACCTGTCCCAGCGCCATTGTGGGGGGCGTGGCGAAAAACCAGAGCGGCGGGAACCAGTGCAGGGAACCTGCGCTCCGGACAGCGCGCTGAGCCTCTCAGGCCCAGGGATCGTGAAAGGGCGCTGAGAGCGGAGGCGAGCTAGACTGGTCTCTGCCTGAAAGTACGCGCCTCTGCTCACCGCCCGCCAGAGGGCGCTCCTGGCTTACTGGGACGGACCTGCACAGAACAGGACTCTGTCACAAGGTACCTGCCTACAACAGAGTCAACACCTGGAACTGATTCTTTTTATTTTTTTTATTTTTATTTTTATTTTTTTTTCTCACTGATTTGTTTTTTGTTCTGGCGAAGGGTTTTTTTGTTTTTGTTTTGTTTTGTTTTTTGGTGGGGTTTTATTTTTGATCTGTCTGTTTTATTGTTTTTATCTTCGTTTTTGTTTCTGTATGTGTATTTGCTCTTTCCTTCATTATTCTCTCTGGTTTTTTATATGAGTGTAAACAGCGCCTCTAACTTCTTTGTGATTGTGGTTGTGATCTGTTCTTCCTTTTATCCCTTCCTTCTCTTTTTACCACCTGTCCTCTGCACTAGTGTCCCAATTTTAGTGGGATCCCTCTTGGTCCTCTAACCTTACATCTAATTCCTTCCTCTTCTCCCAATACTCTATTTCCTCCTTAACTCATTTTAAATTTAAACTCCTCAAGGAAAAATTGACATACATAGGACTTGTATACTGCATATAATTTTTCTGGTGTGTTTTAGATTTTGTTATATAACCGCAACTCTATACAGCTAAAAGTGGTAAATAACTGGTTAGCTCAGTCTGTCATTTTTTAGGCTGTGTTTGATGCTTTAGTTAACATTATAGCCAAATGTGAAATAATTGTTCTAAACATCTTTCCTTCCTGATATTTCATGATTGAGATTGACTAAGGGACACAGAAAATACAGTGGCACAGTACCAAAGAATCAAGGACTGGGCCAAACAGGTAGCAACTTCGCATACCCAACGAATTGAAGAGGTAGGATCTGGCAGAAAGCTCAAAACCTAAAAGCAAGCTCCACTTGGAAGATACTGCAGAGAAGTAGTCATCTTCTAAAGATCTTAAACACTAGCAATAAAGTAACCTACTATAGGTAATTTGCAAACATCACCCCAGGAATTAAAGAAAGAAAAAATGAGACGACACTTAAACAAGATGCAACCACACACATCCAATTCACCAAAGGCAAACCTAGGGAGCAACGAGGTGGGACAATCCGAAAGCCACCCACCTGGCCTATCTGAAGTGGTAACAACAAAGCAACTGAATGAGGTTCTGGAAAAAATTAAAACAGAAATAATCTCACAGATAACTGCAGAGATAATGTCTACAATGAAGACCATGCTTAAGGACACTATAGCTGATACAGACAAAAAAATAGATGAACTTAAGAAAACTATAGAAACCATGAATGCTCAGCATAGGAAAGAAATGGAATCCATAAGGCAGATTCAAACAGATATCCAAGAGATAAAAAATTCCATTGAAAGTATTTGTAGCAGAATAAGCCAATGCGAGGACAGGAGCTCAGATATAGAAGACAGGCTTGCAATTAGTGATCATGAAATGGAAAAATTCTTAAAAATAGCAAGGGACCATGAAAAATCAATTCAGCAGCTGCTAGATGACTCAAAGATAAACAACTTAAGAATAATTGGAATAAATGAAAAAGCAGGAGATAGCATCAACGACATTAAAACCTTGTTCAAAGACATAATCAGGGAGAACTTTCCTGGAAGAGAAAAGGAATTTGACACCCCTATAAGTGAAGCTTTTAGAACACCAACTAGACATGATCAAAAAAAAACTTCAGCCAGACATATTATAGTCAAGATCCCAGAAATTCAACAGAAGGGCAGAATCTTAAAAGCTGTTAGGGAGAAGAGACAAATCACCTATGAAGGAAAACCCATCAGAATCACAGCTGACTTTTCAGCACAAACCCTCAATTCAAGAAGAGCTTGGAATGATGTATTTCAAGCTCTAAAGGAAAATAATTTTCAGCCCAGATTGATGTACCCTGCAAAACTATCTTTCAAAATTGATGGAGAAATAAAATACTTTCATGACAAAGAACATCTGAGAAAATTTATGACCACCAAACCAGCACTCCAAAACGTTCTGAAGGACATTCTAGAAAGAGATAGGAACCCCAACAGAAGGAATCCACCAGGCAGGGCAAATAATTAAATAGCCGGAAAGCAGAAAAACAAAGAGTGGGAACCAACAACAGGAAAATATCATGACAAGTCAATACATATCAGTTTTAACCATCAATGTTAACGGTCTCAATTCACCAATCAAAAGGCACAGACTGGCGAAATGGATCAAGAAGCAAGATCCAACAATATGCTGTATACAAGAAACACATTTAATTCAGAAAGAAATTCATAGACTGAAAGTCAAAGGATGGAAAACAATACTCCATGCCACAGGAACCCAGAAAAAAGCAGGGGTAGCTATTCTTTTTGCAGACAAAGTGAACTTCAAGCCAAGAAGGATTCAGAGAGATAAAGACGGTCATTACATCCTTGTAAAGGGAACAATCCAAGAGGAAGAGATAACGATCATAAATATATATGCGTCAAATACCAATGCTCCCAGCTATATAAAACAAGTACTAAAGGACATGAAAAATCAAATAAGCACTAATACAATTATATTGGGAGATCTCAATACTCCACTGTCACAAAAAGATAGATCAACTGGACAGAAAATCAATAATGAAATAGTAGAACTGAACCAAACTTTTGAACAAATGGACTTAGTAGATGTCTACAGAGTGTTCCATCCCACAACATCAGAATACACATTTTTCTCAGCTGCACATGGGACGTTCTCCAAAATAGACCACATACTAGCTCATAAAACCTGCTTAAGTAAATGCAAAGGAATTGAAATTATCCCATGCATATTATCAGACCATAGTGCAATGAAATTGGAAATCAATGGCAAAAGATCCCACAAAAACTCCCTAAACACATGGAAATTAAACAGCATCCTCCTGAACAACCAATGGGTCACAGATGAAGTTAAAGAAGAAATTAGTCACTTTCTACAACTGAATGATAATGACAGTACAACATACCGGAACTTATGGGATACAATGAAAGCAGTCCTAAGAGGGAAATTTATAGCATTAAACACTTATATCAGGAAAATAGAGCAAGCGCAAATAAACAACTTAAGGGTGAACCTCGAGCTTCTAGAAAAAGAAGAGCAGGTTAAGCCAAAAGCCCGTACAAGGGAGGAAATTATAAAGATCAGAGCAGAAATTAACGTATTGGAGAATAAAAAAACAATACAAAGAATCAATGAAGCAAAAAGTTGGTTCTTTGAAAGAATAAATAAGATTGACAAACCCTTATCCAACCTTATTAAAAAAAGAAAAGAAAAGACTCAAATCCATGCAATTGAAAATGAAAAGGGTGATATCACGACGGACCCTGCAGAAATCCAGAAGATCATCTATACCTATTTTGAAAATTTATATTCTACTAAGATGGAAAATGCAGAAGAAATGGACAGATTCCTAGATTCGTATGAATTACCAAAGCTGAATCAAGAAGATTTAAAAATCCTAAATAAACCAATATCAGCCAATGAAATTGAAGATGTAATTAAAAACCTCCCAACAAAGAAAAGCCCAGGCCCTGATGGATTCACTGCCGAATTCTACAAGAAATTTAGAGAAGACCTAACGCCCCTACTTCTCAAACTTTTCAATGAAATTGAAAGGGAAGCAATACTCCCAAATTCATTCCTGGAAACAAGCATTACCCTGATACCAAAACCAGAGAAGGACCCAACTAAGAAAGAGAACTACAGGCCAATCTCCCTAATGAACATAGATGCAAAAATCCTTAATAAGATACTGGCAAACAGAATCCAACAAATCATCAAGAAGATTATACACCATGACCAAGTTGGATTCATCCCAGGGATGCAGGGATGGTTCAACATACGTAAATCAATAAATGTAATACAGCATATTAACAGAACCAAAGACAAAAATCACATGATCATCTCAATAGATGCAGAAAAAGCTTTTGACAAAGTCCAGCACCTTTTCATGATAAAAACCCTACAGAAAATTGGAATAGAGGGTCTTTATCTCAATCTGGTAAAAGCTATCTATGACAAACCAACAGCCAATATTATACTAAATGGCCAAAAACTGAAAGCCTTCCCTCTAAAATCAGGAACAAGACAAGGATGTCCACTGTCCCCACTCTTATTCAACATAGTTCTGGAAACTTTAGCCAGAGCGATTAGACAAGAGAAAGAAATAAAAGGAATAATGATTGGAAAGGAAGAAGTTAAATTATCATTATTTGCAGATGACATGATACTCTACACAGAAGACCCCAAAAACTCCACTAAAAAACTGCTAGATTTAATAAGCAAATTCAGTAGTGTAGCTGGATACAAAGTCAATACTCAAAAGTCAATAGCCTTCCTGTACACAAATAACAAACTTACTGAAAGAGAAATTAGGGAAACAATACCTTTCACAATAACATCCAAAAAAATGAAATACCTAGGAATCAACCTCACGAAGGATGTAAAAGACCTCTATACTGAAAACTACAGTACTCTGAAAAAGGAGATTGAAGAGGATATCAGAAAATGGAAAGATATCCCTTGCTCCTGGATAGGAAGAACCAATATAGTGAAAATGGCCATACTTCCAAAATTGTTATACAGATTTAATGCAATTCCAATCAAAATTCCAACAGCATATCTCACAGAATTAGAGAAAACAATCCTAAAATTCATTTGGAATCAGAAGAGACCTAGAATAGCAAAGGCAATTCTGGGCAACAAAGGCAAGGCAGGGGGCATCACAATCCCCGACTTGAAATTATACTATAAAGCTACTGTGCTAAAAACAGTGTGGTACTGGCAAAAAAACAGACCTGAAGATCAATGGAACAGATTAGAAGATGCTGAAACAACCCCAGACATACTAAGCCACCTTATCTTTGACAAAGGTGCCAAACACATTCGCTGGAAGAAAGATAGCTTCTTTAATAAATGGTGCTGGAAAAACTGGCTCTACACATGCCGAAGATTAAAACTAGATCCATATCTTTCACCATGCACTAAACTAAATTCAAAATGGATCAGAGATCTAAATATTAAAACAGAAACATTAAATCTGCTGGAAGGTAGGATAGGTAAAACCCTTGGAGACATTGGTGTAGGCAAAGACTTTATGAATAAAAACTCAACCGCATGGGAACTATCCCAAAGAATCAATAACTGGGATCTCATCTTATTAAAAAGCTTTTGCACAGCAAGAGAAACCACCAACAGAGTGAAGAGACAACCCACAATGTGGGAAAAAATGTTTGCCAGCTGTTCCTCAGACAAAGGATTACTATCGAGAACATATAAAGAACTCAAAAAAAATCAGACCTCCCAAATTTAAAGACCCACTCCAAAAATGGGCATCTGAGATGAATACACATTTCTCAGATGAAGAAATACTAATGGCAAATAAATATACAAAAAAATGTGCAACATCACTAGTCATTCGAGAGATGCAAATTAAAACAACACTGAGATACCATCTCACCCCAGAAAGAATGGCTACTATTAAGAAATCAACTAATAACAAATGCTGGAGGGGCTGTGGGGAAAAAGGAACCATTCTTCACTGTTGGTGGGAGTGTCGACTGGTACAGCCACTGTGGAAGTCAGTGTGGAGATTCCTCAGAAAACTAGGGTTGGAGGTCCCATTTGACCCAGCTATTCCCCTTCTGGGCATCTTCCCAGAAGAATTAAAAACATCGTACCACAGCGATATATGTGCACCCATGTTTATAGCAGCACAATTTGTAATAGCCAGATCTTGGAAACAACCCAAATGCCCATCAACTGAGGAATGGATAAGAAAGATGTGGTATTTTTATACAATGGAGTACTATTCAGCCATAAAGAAGGATAAACTGGAGACTTTTATAGGTAAATGGATGCAACTCGAGAAAATACTCATAAGTGAAATAAACCAGAAGCACATGTGTAAGCATCGTATTATCTCTCTAGTATGAGAAACTGAAAGAGTAAATAAGATCCAAAATGTACAATAGACATGGTGAATCAAAAAGAAACTGGTCAAAAGGAAAGAGAGACTGGAATAGGGAAAAGAAAGAAGGGAAAGGGAAAAAAAAATTGTATATATATATATATATAAGATGGTTAAGATAGATACACTACCATTTTTACTTAGTTCATTGAAGAGTAAGGTTTGTGCCAATAATGTTTGGACAATTGAATGCTAATGTCTGGTGTCCTGAATAACTAACTTAAAGATAGTAATACGTAATGTATTAACCATTGTTACCCTCCTATTATGTTGGTTTGAAAATTTGTTCTTCTTTTGATTTGTTTTGTTTTTTCTTCTCTTTAAAATAAAAAAAAATAAAAAAAAAATAAAAAAGAAAAAAAAAAATAAATAAGTAAGTAAATAAAAAAGGCCTGGGGATGTAGGTCAGTGCAAGGGCCCTGGTTCAGTCCCCAGTACCGCAAAAAAGAAAAAAAAAAAGTGGAAACTGTTTCATGAAACTGTTCAAAGACCAACAAAGTTAGGCAAATGTAAAGACATATGGTATCTGACAGAAAGGGAAATCTCTTAACTATTTCTTTACAGAGAATTCTTGGTGCAAACAATGAGTGAAACAGTTGTGAATTTTCCACTGTTTTTCTTGAGAAAAAAGGCTTGCGGTCTTGATTTTTTCTTAAAGAAAAGCCACTTGAAGGGTGAAATGGGATGGCAAGATGAGACAGACTGCATATTATGTCTTCCTCTTGCCCAAGAGCTTTACTTCTCATTTAGAACATTCAGAAGTTTTTTTTTTTTTTTTTTTAAATTCTCCCTTTATTCTATACACTAACCATTATCTGTGAGAGAGAGCTCCAAGTGCAATGGGTGGAGAGCCTGCTCGGACTGGACTCTGGCAGTGCAGTGACAGTGAGGAGCTCAAGTCCCATCCTGTCTTTAGCTGTCTGAAGTGGACACAAAGGTCAGCCCTGGGAAATGGGTTTTCTTCTTACTGCCTCACTTTAGCCTACATCTGTCTTGAAGACAAGTTCTATATGAATTTTAAGCTCTGCAGGAAATTAAAAACTGGAATGTTTTGCTATCCACTCAAAATAAGTCAAAGAAGGCAATTTTAAAATAAAAAAAAAAATTTTTTTTTTGAGATAGGGTCTTGCTATGTAGTCCAGGCTGGTCTCGAACTTCCAGTGATTCTCCTGCCTCAGCCTCCCAAGTGCTGGGATTACAGGCATGCACCATTATGAACGGTAGGTTCTCTTTTTTTCTTTTTTTAAAGTAACCAACTGAGGTCTACCCAGGTATTCAAATTGAGAGGGAGGAGGGAGATAATAGCAGCTGCCTCCTGGTATCAACAGAGTACTACAGGGGTGGGCATTGAAGCAGGTGTCGTGTGTGAAGTATTTCCATCCATTGTTATGTCCTGTGCAGGATCGTTAGTGTCCTACGTTAGAGACAAAGAAACCAAGACTCTAGAGCAGTGGTGGCGAACCTATGGCATCATGCTGCAGCCGGCTGTTCATATTATTGAAAGCTCTAAAAGGCTCACCACCATGGCTTTAGTATTAAAGAGACTTGCCTGGGTTCCAAGGTTAGTAAGCACATAATGGGGACTGGAACTGGGGTTCAGGTCAATCTCGTACAAAAGGGCACGTGTTTGAGTCCACTCACTGTTCTCCTCACTGCCTTCTCAGTGGGTTAAAGTAAATAAAACACCAAAAGAAAATGAGTACCCACAGCAACCTCCCTCTCTGTGTGCAGCTTTGTCCTATACTCTTCTTTCCTCTTCCTTTAGAGTCATACTTGGGCATGGAAGGGGTGGGATTGAATGCTGACCAGCATTTTCGCTATCTGAAGAGCGGCACTGTTTCAACTCTCCTCAGAGATGGCTAATACACGCAAACAACTTGTTTTAGGTCCTGAGGTTATGTCATAAAAGCAGACTTCTAAAAACATTACTTCTGCACAGTGTGGTGGCACATGCTTGTAATCCCAACTACTCATGCCTGTAATCCCTACTAATGGGTAGGCTGAGACAGGAGGATCACAAGTTCATAGCCAGCCTGGGCAATTTAGTGGGATCCTGCCTGTCTCAAAACAAATAAAAAGGTGTGGCTTAGTGGTAGAGGGCTTGTCTGGGTACAATCCCCAGAACTGCAAAACAAAACTAAACAAAACAAACAAAACAGCTTATTTTAAGAGGTGAAAGGGACCCTCAGAGAGTGTCAGCCCGTGATGGCACAGTGGAAGTATGAGGGTCCCCTCTGGTTCACAACACAGACAGGGCCAGACCCCAGGCCTCCAGACTCTCCAAGCCCAGTCTGCAGGTCTGCAGCTCCCCAGAGTCTGCTGCCTGTCTGTGTCATGAGGTCTATGTGCAACATCACTTCTGTATGCGTGTGAAGGAGCATCTCTAGAGAGCACCCAAGAATGGTACTGTGTGAGTATGGAGTGTGACATGAAACACAGACAAAGCTGCCAGGTGGGGATGTGGCTCAGCACAGAGCATGTGGCCATCATGCGGAGGCCTGGGTTTGATCCACAGCGCAGGAAAGAAAAACCCCAAAAGGCTGGCTCCTACCTTGGCACAGATAGATGGTAACTCAGAGCGCTCAGCCCTGAGAGTTCTCCAGCTCTGCAGAGCCATTCATGCTCCAGTCTCCTCCCCATTCAAACATGTGCCAATGAACAGTAAAGGTAACAGGCACACTTATCTGGATTTATTTGCAGTCTAATCTCTCTACACCAATTGCCCTGATAGGTATAAGGTCAAATATCACAAAGTTCATTACATTTTAGCTGGCTGTATCTTTGATATCTCCAGAATTTTATTTTTTTGGGGGGAGGGGGTCTTGCTATGTTGCCCAGGCTAGGCTTGAACTGTCCACTCGCCAGCCTCTGCTGCCCAAGCAGCTGGGATTACAGGTGTGTGCCACTACTCCTGGCCTCTACACATTTCTGATAATTAATATCTTCTGTACCCCATGCAGCACAGTTTCAGGCTGCAGTGACTGTGTGGCTCTGTGATAAGTAGTAGAGGGACACCTTAGAAAGCCTGGGCTTCACTTTACAGTTCTGAAGTGGAATGGCAACAGGACAGCTGGGAGATACTTCATCAGTGTGTGGGTCTCAGAGTCATTTGGTTGCTATGCCTCTACTTTGTTATCTATGAACGAGGATGTCATATGACATAACCGAAGTGCTCTGCACACTCTAGAGAAAGATAAAGATCTTCTAAAGCCATGTCCCTACATTCAAAGAGAAGGTACCCCAAACAGATATTTAGGAGCTTACCCCACAGCACTCACCTGTAGCGCTCCTCCTGCAGAGTCTGCATTATTAAGGAGTAGTCCCTCTGGTAGTGCTCCTTGAGGGTCTCGAAGGACTCCTCCAGTCTGGCCTGGGTCTCTCGGATCTCCTGGATCTCGTGGAGCAGTGCGTCAAACCCCGAGCTCTGCATGTCAAGGGTGTTGGTCTTGGAGCTGGAGGCCCCCACAGCTATGCCCCCCGTGGTGCTGTTGGCCCCCACTGAGCCTGACGTGGCGCTAGAGCAGTCTTCCTCACTACCATACTTTGGGCTGGACTGAAAGTTTGAAATCACCCCCAAAACTTTCGCCCCATCCTCCACTTGGCCTTCCTCCAGAGAGTCCTTCAGGTTAGGGATGTTGTCCGCACTGCCAAATTTATTCCGAATTAGCGAGGCAATCTCCCTGGGCTTGGAGACCACGGCCCCTGCTGCTGAGTGGGTGGCCTGGGAGAAGCTGGAGAAGCCACCTTTGACACTGTCCACCACACCTTCACTGAAGCCAGTCACCTTGGCTCCCACGTCCTTCAGGCCCTGGTGCATGTCCCTGAAGACATCCTTCGGCTGCCGGGGGATCCCATTCTGCTCCACCTCTCGGAGCTTCCGGTGGTAGTGCTCAAGCTTCTTCTGCAGCTGGAGGATGGTCTGGGCAGACTTCTGATTCTTCTTCTCGAAGACCTGCTTGATGCGTGCGGCCTGCTGCTTGTCGGCACTGTTGGCGAGCTTCAGGTACTCAGCGACGTTGTCATCCCGGGCTGTCTGCGCGATCTTAATCTGCTCTGTGAGCTTCAGGATCTTCTGCTGCAGGTGGGCGATGGCTGCTTTTGTGCGCTGAGGGTCAGGGATGCCATCTGCAGGCTCAGTGTGGATGCTGCCATCAGTGCTGGAGGCCACTGCACTGGAAGCTTGGGCAAGGCTGCTTACTTCCAACCGCTCGATCTACCACAAAAGCAAGAGGGGGACGTTACAAGGAGCCCAAGAGTACTCGTCTCCTGACTCAATGGGCCAGCATGCACTGGATACTTGCCTGCTCTCACCTCCCAGCACACACAGCTGACCTACAGGCCCCCTCCTGTCCTGAGCATGCCTTGTCCTCACGTGGATCCTGTCCATATATACATACACCCTAAGCAACACATAAGGTACATGAAAAAGATCTGCACGAGATGGTCAACTGGGGGTATTCTTCACAGTATTTATTTAAACGACAAAGCTCTCTACGTGGGTTTAAAGCATGAACTGATTCACATTCTTCATGCATACTTTTTGTTCAGAAGCAGATCTATGCAAGACAAAGCTACGTCTGCTTTTCAATATAACTGCATAAAAACCACTTCAGTATTCAGATATCCCTGTTAATTCTGGTCCTTGCTCACAAATTAGTCGCCTGAAAGTGCTGGTGAGCGTAGGTATGGTAATGCCTAGATATAAACATCAACTTTTTATCATAGCATCTCTGCATCTAAATCACGTCATGGGCAGTGGGAACGCTCTCTATTCTAATCATTGGTACTTGGAGAATGGGAACGTACTGCTGAAAGTGGCAAAGGTGAATGTTATACACAGCGGAGGGAAAGAAATCCTACCAGGTGCCCTTGGGTGTGGCTTATGGTGAGTGAAAATAGGGCCCAAAGAAAAAGGCCTTAGAGACTGCTATCCGTTGAGCAGGAACAGAAATGAATACAAAATAACCACCTTAGCGTAACAAAAATTCCCAATACAGTATCAAACTACAATTTTATCATTCTGGAGAAAGATCAGAGCCTTTTTCTTGGTTCCTCTATCTATAAGGCGTCCCAGCAGAAATTTGCAGGAATAATGGTATAGAGTGATCCCTCCCACATGCATTTTCATGGCAATAATATACCAAATCTGAAACAGTCATGAAATGCTAATAATTAACCTGCCAGCCTAGAGGTGCATCTTCTCTTTTTCCACCTTGACTGTGTAGCCTCAGTTTACCATCTGAGCAGGAATTACGATGCTCTCTGAAGCATAAACATTTTTAGTTCATTGCTGGATTAATATATTACCATGGTATGGATGAAAAAAATAATGTCGGCTCAGTGGTAAAGCACTTGTCTGGCTCAGGTGAGGGCCTGGGTTCTAGCTCCAGCATGCACTAGATTTCTCTCTTAGGTTCTCATACTGCCATGAACACTGATTTACATGTAATCAGTTGACTAAGGAAATGTAGACAGAAATCAAGTCCAATTATTAATCTGGGAAGATCAAAATGGATCATACTAGTGAAAAGATGGTTTAGGGACTAGGATCAAGTTTGGTTACACCTCTAAAATAAACTTTCAATTGAGTATTATTTACAAATGATCACGTTTTAGATGTGATTTTTATTTCTATACACAGTAACTATGAAGAAAGCCAGACTATCTCCGGTCTCCCTTCTGTCTTCATGCATGCCCACCCGGGCAGGGCTCCCACTCAGGGTCATCCACACGGCTTCCAGAGGACAGCGGACAGAATCCAAGCCCTCGGCCTCCCCAGAAAACCAACCCACACAGACACAGTGGGAAGGCAGTTCATCTGACACTCAAAGCAGGAGTCATGGGATGACCTGGAAACTCCTCCAGATTTTGGCAGGCACTGGTCTTAGGAGGGAGACACTGAGAAATGGGGAGGGAGTGGAAAGCAGAGTGGAGAAACTGTGGGGCAGCAGAGGCGAATGGCTTTTTTTGAGCTGTGAACAGTCCTTAAGGGCAGTCTGTGCTCTGGGGTGTACAGCTGTCCTGAAAGCCGTGAATTATCTGCTGAAAAGTCACAGTGCACAATCTCACCAACTGTAAGACAGAGGTAACACTTCACTCAGGAGGCTGCTGCGAGGGTGGACTGTGTCCACAAACACAAAAGCTTAGGACAGTCCCAACAAAGAGGCTGTTAGCACTGGGTATTATTTTTGTACCGTCTAAGTAGTTCTTTCCAAAAATTCAAATATTAAAAGATTCTGGAACAGACTCCTTCCTAAGACTGTTCACATTTCACACAAAAAGGAAACAATGGAGCTGAAGTGAAGGAACACTGTCCTTCGACACTATAGGACTGTGGTATCGAACCTATGGCATGCATGCTGCAGCCAGCTGTTATCACTGAAAGCTTAAAAAGTTCGCTGTCACTTCCACAGAATGTCACCTTTCTTTCTAGACAGTGGGCCTCATTCACGGCTTAAGAACTGGGCAGCTAACCTCCGTCTCTCTAACAAGTCTACACAATCAACACTGACACCCCAGTTTACACCTTCCTTGGCAGGCAGGACAAAGGCATCTTCTGACACTGTCTTTCCTGACCATGTCCCGAGGGACTGTCATTTCTGATCTTCCTGTCTTCCTTGAGAGGCGACAGCAACCATGTGGCCACCAGTTCTGTTCTATCACTGTAACAAGCAGGGAGTGTTTTGTTTTTACTTTTGTCTCTTACTATTAAGAACTCATTTGGCAGACCTAAATGATCTATTAACTGATACGAATTAATTGATGGGGCTCAAACCAGCGCCTGAAAACACTAACTCTGCAGGGGCTGAGGGAAGCCATCCAGGGCCTGGCATACCTGTGTGTGACAGATCTGCCTACTTCCTGGCAGGGTCCACCAGCACCTAGCACAGAGGACAAGTACCCACAAGGCCCAAGACCCTGGGCTCAGACCAACTTCATCAAGCTCACCAGGCCACCTGCTTGCTTGGGCTGAGCCTGTGTTGCTTCTCCTATACCACAGTGCTATTATCTTTCCATGAGATTTGTTTTTGAAAAGAAGCTAAATGTGTTTAATCACAGGTTGGGGGTATGTAGTTCACCTGTAGAGTGTTTGCCTAGCATGTGAGAGGCCTTGGGTTTGATCTCTGGCACTGTCAAAGACCACCACCACTCCAAAAGCAAAAAAAAAGTGCTAAATCAGATTACACCCAACAAACATTAAATAGAAGTTACAGGAGGTCACTGTTTTGGACAAAACTCCCACTTGGGGCCCCAACATACTAGGCTAAAAAAAGTCAAAACAGAGTCTTTCATGCTAAAGTTCACATCACTGCTGGGTGTGGTGGTACACGCCTGTAATCCCAGCACTGGGGAGGCTGAGGCAGGAGCATTGCCAAGAGTTCGAGGTCAGCCTAGGCTACATAGTGAGTTCAAGGCCAGCCTTAATTACAGAGCGAGACCCTGACTCAAATAACAAAAGAAAAGGGCCGTTGATATAGCTCAGCGGCGTAAGCACTTGCCTGGCAAGCACGAGGTCCTGAGTTTGACTCCCAGTACCCGCATTAAAAAAAAAAAAGAACAAACAAAAAAATAAAGTTCACGTCATTAACCTGCATCATCTGGCCTTCCAATCAGGATTAGAGGTCACAGCCAAATCTTCTCACAGGCCAGTTTCAATCGGCACGATCACCAAGTCCCTCTGCTCTAACACTTACACAACAAAACCAACCTTAAGTAACCTGATGTTACCCAACTAGACTGTTTTTTACTGTTCTCTTTTCCTGTCCTGCCTTACAAGGAAAATAACTCTGAAACTGACTCATACACTTTTTGTTTCTGCTTTCTTCAGCCTGTTTTTTCCAGTACTGGGGATTGAATCTAGGGCCACTGATTTACAACTCAGGACCTACTTTTATGTTTTATTTTGAGACAGGATCTTGCTAAATCACTAGTTTGTCCAGGCTGGGCTCAAACTTGTGATCCTCTTGCCTCAGCCTCCCAGAGTGCTGGGATCACAGGTGTGCGCCACCACACCCAGCTTCAGCCTTTCTGTCTTTAAAACAAACCTCCTCTGCTTGACTCACTGGGACAGTTATTTTATGAAATAAAGTGATGTCCAAATCTAGAATGAGAAAACCAATTAAGATTATTTGACTAAACTATTGCAATTTTGTCCTTCAACAATAGTATTCAAGGGCCGGTGAGATGGCTCAGTGGCGTAAGTGCCTGCCTGGCAAGTGTGAGGGCCCGAGTTCGACTCCTGGAACCCACATACGAATAAAAGGGCCTGTGATATCGCTCCGCGGTACAGGCACCTGCTGGCATGCGAGGTCCTGAGGGTGACCCCCGGCACCCACAACAAAAAAAACAAAACAAAACAAAAACAAACAATAGTATTCAAACTGGGCTTGGTGGCGCATGCCTGTAATTCCACCACCACAGCCATAGGAGGCTGAAGCAGGGAGACTGGAAGTTTCAGGCCAGTCTGTGCAACTCAGCAATTTAGTGAGGCCTTGTCTCAAAAAAAAAAAAAAAAAAAGAGCTGTGGATGCAGCTCAGTGCAAAGGCTCTGTGTTTAATCCTCAGTACTGGGTGTGTGTGTGGGGGGGCGAGTTAAGTACTCGAAATTAATCTTCTTCCATCGCTTAACCTGGCCAGGCAGGTAGATTCGCTGCCCAAAATACAAAAACTAAATACTGCCCTTCACTTTTGAGGAAATGAAGAAGGCAGACAGAGAAGGAAGTGGAAGGTGGGGAAATCTTCATAATCTGAAAACAAATAGATGCCTGAGTATTTTTTTTATTCCAAGAGCTATTCTTTTCCAAGCAAGTTTAGGGAAGGATGTACACTTGTCTCTGTGAGTTGATGCTAGGGCACCTGCCAAAACTTTCACCTCAGAGACGGACGGTTCATGCTTTGACAAACATTAGAGCATGTGGGTCAGTTCCAGCGCTCCAGGGCAGACAGGACGCAGGTGTGATTTTGGTAGGCTGCCCCCATGATCAAATTTACAAACTGCAATCCCTAGAGATTTAAAACCACCTTGGCCCTGACAACCACACAGCAATCTGCCATCTAATCAACAGTAAGTGTGAATGTACTCTCGCTGGTTCACCAACACATTACACGGCAGCACTGTTTGGGCACTGCCAGTGGGGAGGGATCTCAAGGAAAGGGGATTAGAAGAAAATGAAAATGGGCTCAGCTCCACTAACCCACAGCCAGTATGCTCTTCTCTAAGCATTCCATCTCTCCGTTCTGGGGCTAAAGTCAAGATTCTGCTTAGAGTCCAAAAAGATTTTTTAAATTTTATTTTAAAGAGAAAAAACAATAAAAACAATGATACAAAATTTCAAAACAAGATAGTAGGAAAGTAACAATGGTTAGTACATTGCTTATTGTTATCTTCAAAGTAGTTGCTCAGATTATAAGATATAGGCATGAAAAATTGAACAATATAAGCACAAACCCTTCTTTTCAATGGACTTACAGAAATTAGTAGTATAGCTATCTTAACTATCTTGTGTGTGTGTGTGTATATATACATATTTATTTATTTACTTTTCCCCAAAACACACACACACACACATTTTTTTAAATGTGGGTACTGGGAGTTGACCCCAGGACCTCACGCTTGCCAGCAGGCGCTTGTGCCACTGAGTGATATCACTGGCCCTTTTCTTTTATGTGGGTTCCGGGAGTCGAACTCAGGACTGTACGCTTGCCAGGCAGGCGCTTGCACTGCTGAGTCATCTCACCAGCCCAACAACATATTTTTAAAATTATCACAAAAAATTCCCTTACTTGGAAAAAAAAAAAAAAAAAAAAAAAAAAAAGAACGAATACACACATGAAAAGAAAAAAGAAAAGAAAAATGTTTCCCTGACTTGAATAATCTTGTACAGACTGAAGGTTTCTAACAAGTTCCAGGAACCACTTTCCAGGTTTTTCTGGGAGCTCTGGTGCACAGAGAAGCCTTAGGTGCACCAAGATGCCTCTGAACCACCCCAGAGGGAAGAAGGAAGCCAAGCCTCAGGCTCCTCAATGCTGCTTGCATCTGTTTTATTTGCGTTCCGGATAAAGTTTGTTTAGAAAATAAAAAGATAAGATGTTTTATCACTTAATTTTTTAAAATTTAAAAATCATTAATACACAAATACTGTAGTATTCACGACAAAAATTCTGGTCAGAGCCACTTACTACAGGGCCCTTTCTACAACCAGCCCTCTTCATTTTCCACAGAGAACAGAGTTTATGGTCATTTCCTAGTGACACGCACGGCAGAAGAGAAGACATGCTCCTGTCTTGAGATGTTAATTCTGGCTGGTTTGCCTGCGAGTTTTTGTGATGGTTTCTATCCAGGTGTCCCCAAAATGCCTCACACACACATAGACAGGACTTTGAGAAGGTGACTGAGTCCTGGGGGCGATGTAGCTGACTTGTTGCGAGGAGGCAGAGTCTGGCCAAAAAAGGTGGTCACTAGTCCCCTGAATTTGATCTGGAAGGGTATTCACCTGCCCACTCCCCACTTCTCTCACTGCTTCCTGGCTGCCCTGATGTGAGCAGCCTTCCTCCTTCAGACCCTTCCGCCATGCCTTTGTGCCTTGAGACCAGCCAGCCAGACTGAGAATGTGCGCCAAAACACACCTCTCCTCTTTTAAGGGGAGGGTATTGGTTACTTTTTTCCCAGTGAGGAGGAAGCAACTAAGTTTTAGAGCTGAAGATCCTATATGTGCCAGAGCAAAATGACACAGTAAATTTCCCTGATGGCCTGGGCATGGTGGGAACCTCCCTCTTGAATCCCTATATGCAAGGGCACAGCTGTAGTCTGGCTCTCCTTACATGGCCTGCAGTCTCACTCACTCAAGGAATGTTCTTCTCCACGTCAGCCTTCAACATACAGTTTAGTGTAACCTCCTCCAGGAAGTCTTCCTGACAACCTCCGTCTCCCACAGATGTCACAGGCCTTCCTTTATGCCCCCATATCCTGCACACATCTCTGTCATGGTGCTGGTCGAATTGTACTGAAATGACTGGTCCCCTGTCCTCACTGACTTGGTTTCCGAGGGCAGGATCCTGTTGTGCATCTTTAGATGCCATGACATGAGCACAATGCCTTGTACAAAGGACACCCGATGAATGTTTACCAAAGCTGCTTGCCACAGTCTCCTCCACGCAGAGGCTGAGCATGCATTACTACAAATGCAACTCCGGTTTCTGTAGGAAAGAGACCTTGCAGTTGATTCTACCTTCCAAGGCTGCTGAGGAAAAATCACTGACTGGGTTGAAGTAACAGTTGAGACTATTAAGATCCTAGCTGCCTATCTGCCCCAGGATACCTCTACACAGCAATGCCAGGACCAATGGCTGGTGCTGAGACTGGACTCTGATGTGTATGGAACAGATATTGTTAAGGATTAGCACTGTCAGGTGTGCTCTAGGGCCTGCTGTTAAGACTTAATGGATCCACACAAGACTGGCCAGATGGTTTAATCCAGTTTTAACAAAACTTCACCAAATGCATCCGTGTATAGGGCCAATGCTACACATTGGACACTGGGTACACAAACTACGCATGCTCCCGAGGAGCCAGCAACCTGGTAGTGATGATGTAAACAGGAGGATTAGGGTAGCTTGGTATGGATGCTATTTCCTACGTACAGAATCGGAGCTGGTAAGCAACCTAAGAAGTCTTCTGGCTTACACAGTTTATTTTATAGATGACTAACAGGGTTAAGAGAAAGGCTTAAGAGAAAGGTCATTCCTTGACAACTAAAGAAAAAGTAAGTGACACATAATGAAGATTCAGAGAGGCACACTGTTCAGCCTCACAGGGAAGAGGGATGGGGTGGTGAGGTGGGTTCAAATACCAGCTCATCAGTTCTCATGTGCCACCAGGAGTATCCAAGCAGGGTCACACCTGCATGCTAGGAATGTCACAGAAGAGCTGGGTGTGATGGCACATGCCTGTAGTCCCAGCTAGTCAGGAGGCTGAGGCAGGAGGACTGCAAATTTGAGGTCAGGCTGGGCAACTTAGACCCTTAAAAATAAAAAAATAGAAAAATAAAAAGGGCTAGGGATGTAGCCCAGTGGCAGAGAGCTTGCCTAGTATAAGTGAGGCCCTGGGTTCAATGATTTTCTGGAGCTGAGGGCAGAGGGCGTGTTTAGTACACACAAAGCCTGGGTCCAATCCCTAGCACCAAAATCAATCAATCCATCAATCAATTTTCTGAGCATGTGGTAATTAGAAAGAAAAGATGACACAGAAACAGGCTTTCACTGCTAAGAATGTAAAGACACATGTAAAATACATGCACACATAACCCAATCTGATTGTAAGAACTGCCACCAATAAATTCTCCTTTACAAGTTAATTCTAATACAATAGTTTTATGACACGAGTGTCCTTAAGACAAAAGATTTCTCCTACCTAGCTTAATCCTATTTATTTCAAGCAATTTTGATAAATTCAAACTTCTAAAGTAATGAGAAGTCTGAAAAGCTCACTGGGATCTGTGATCCTGGCCCTCCCTGAGCTGGCTGTGGATACTCATCAGGTGTGAGGACACCTGCCAGAGCACACACCCCTGTCCCATTCAGGGCCCAAATACACATCTTGCTCTTAAAGCCATCTATTTGCGAATGGTCTCTAAACGCTTTTTCCTATACTCCACTGAGTATCCCAACATGGGTACTCAGATGTCTATCAGCCACTGCACATTTCTGTCCTGATCTCTCTAAACCTGCTCCTCCTGTCCTCTGCCCTCTCAGGAGATGGCTACACCATCAAACCACTTACTCAGATCCAAACCCTTGGCGTCATCTACCCTAATCCAGTAAAAACACCACTAATCATCGTGGCAGCTAACACAGAGGGGTGTACTTCCAACGAGTACTAAGCACTGTCCGAAACCTTTTGTGTGGTCAGCCAATTAATACTTTCAACAGCACCATCAGATGTGAATTATTATTTAACCTCATTTTAGTTAAGAAAACCCAAGCATTGAGAATTTAAGATGCCCAAGATCACACAGTTAAGAGGCGGCAGAGCCAATGTTCAAACTCCATCTGACTGCAGGCTGTCATGATGCTCCCTACGCACACTACACTGCTCAGCAGATGTCTGGAAGCTCCTTGGTAAAGAAGTGCAGAACGGATTTCTTGTCACCAAATCTCCACTGCTGCTGCCCTGGCCCAGGCCACTACAACTTTCACCTGGATTATACCAATAATCTCTTATTATTGCAATACTATAATGTTTTCTATAATCAATTCTCTGAAGAGCAGCGAGTGGTTCTTTTTAAATTAAGTCAGATTGCAACTCTCTTTTACACGTTAACCTTCAGTGGCTCTCTATCTGCCAGAGTAAAAGCTCATTGTGAGATAGCCTGAGTAACACCCACATCACATCACATCGCCACCTGATCATCTCCATGGCCACTGGCCACAATGCTGCCCTGCTGTTCTGGCCAGTGAGTGTCCCTCAGCAGTCCGTCTGGTGGGAGTGCTCCTCCCTCACACACTTATGTGACTTGCTCTACCTGTCCTTCAGTCTTTGCTTCAGTGGCACCTTGGGAGCAAGGTCCTTGTGACTGCTCTACTAAAACTGCAATGTTCCCTTCCACTGTAAACTCCCTGCTCTCCTTCCCGACTCCATCTGTCTATGCAGAACTTTTTTTACTTTATAGTAAAAAACTGGAATGTAAGGCCCATGACGGTAGGGATTTTTGTGCTTTGTCCACTTTTGTTTCTCCAGCAACTAAAATGATGCATAGCACTTAGGAGCTGCTGGAATATTTGTGGCTGACTCCCTAGTATGCTTTCCAGCATCACTGCCAACTGCCCAGGCTCTCCATGGACACCTTTCTGCTCTTTCCCTGGCAAAGTTGAAGCAAAACATCTCGAAGTATGTCCTTTCCTTCCCTCTCCTTCAAAAAGACTTCGTTTTCAACCTTCTTCCAGTAACTGTGGGTACAATCTCCTTCCTGATCTTTCTCCATCTCTCTCAAGTTATTAGGCAGCTCCCAAGTCCTGCTGATTTTACTTTTATAAACATCAAATGTCAATCGTTTTCACAACCATCTAAAATCTCTTCGACCACACAGCCAGAGTATAATCCCAGCAGCTGCTTTCCCCCAATCTACCTTGTGCATCACTGTTCTGTGACTACAACAAGGGTAGGTTCCCCATCTTTTTCTAACTACTTTCCCCTGGTATCTAGCACACAAATGTTAAATAAACATCTGCTAAGTGAATGGTTAGACTCACATTACACATCCTCAAATATTGCTGTGAATGGCTCTCTTTCCAGTTCTACTTTTGCTTTTATGAGACTATCAAGAACTTTTTAGTGCTTTTTATTTTATTCTTTACTGTGTGGGGACCTCATCCATGCTAGGCAAGCACTCTACCACTAAGCTACATAGCCAGCCCTTTTATTTCCAGGGAGGGTATCACTAAATTGCCCAGGTTGGCCTTGAACTTGCAATCCTAACACTTCAGCCTCCCGAGTGCTGACATTACAGGTGTTTGCTACCACACCTAGTACTCTTTCTGTCTCTCGGCATGAAGATAATAGTACCTCCCTTGCAGGGTCAAATGATACATGTATTCTTTAGAGCATGCTTGAAATCTGTAAAGTCCCCCAAAAGTAGCTACTAACATTAAATTTTAAAGCACAGTGTAGGTTTTAACAAACATTTCTCTGAAGGACTCTATTTGGTATTAGGCCAAAGTTTTGCAAGATCAATACAAAGTTGCCCTGAGTACTCTGAGACATATTCTGAGACTCCAGTGGACAGCAAATCTTACCTAACAAAACACAGTAAAAACCTACACACATGGTAGAGCTTTCTGTCTATTGGAAGCATGGCCAGTGACTAGAAGAGGATTTAATTGCTTCCCAATATTGAAAATGGTAGCTGGGTGTGGTGGAGCACATCTATAATCCCAGCACTAGGGAGGCTGAGGTAGGAGGACTGCCGTGAGTTTGAGGCCAACCTGGACTACATAGTGAGTTTAAGGCCAGCGTGGACTACAAAGCAAGAACCTGTCTCGGAAAAAAAAAAAAAAAAAAAAAAAAAAAGTACTATTTTTCTCCTACACTGCTTGTTATCAGTTGCTAATATAAACTAATTTAACTAAAGAGCACAGCTATCTTCCAAATCAAAAGATCAAATTCACAAAACCTAGTAACCTCACTGAATTTAAGATTTTTCAAAAATGATGCCAGTTATTTTTTGGAAAGGAAATACATTAGATTGTTACTTTTATGCTCTGATGACCTAAGAATTCTTTTAAATGTAATGCTAGTGGGGGATAACCTTGGTGGAATTTCCCCTTTCTCAGCAGGAAAAGGAAAAACAACCGCATGACCCACAGCAAGCTATGCCTTCGAACCCCAGAAGTGGCTCTTGGCTGGTCTCCCTCACTATGGGTTTTGTTCCTCATGTGGCCCACGGGTGGCTCTGTCCTTTGAATTCAAGCTGCACCCCTCCTCTCTGTCCCCTGCAACTCAAAACACCAAGATCAAAACCCTGGTCATTAATGAGAAGAGTGTCCTGTTCTTCCCTATCTTTGTATAAGAAGGCGGCTGTCTGCTCAACCTGACAGGGGCAACTTGAGGTGCAGCCTCTGGTCATACTGAGTCACCCCTGCCAGGGAGAGGGAGGAGAGCGCTAGGCAGGCTGCGGGCAGGCGCTATGGCATGTTGGTGCCCAACCCTATTACTGCACAGTCCTGGGAGACCAGCACATTTCCTGTGTGAGAAACCTGCCTGAGAGACAAATGCAGGCCTTTCTCCAAACCTGGAGCTCTGCATTCTATTGTACTTCCATGCTAAGTCTTTAAGAGACTGTAGTTTTAACATTCTTGGTTACCTGCAACTGAATAAAAATTATTTTAAGATAAACAGTGGGGATGATCACTCTTGCACTGTTATAAAATCCTGTCAACAGATCAAGTTTTTGTCCCATTAAAAAATAAAGAATTTGGCAAGGGATACCCCAGGCTATTATCTAAGATCCTGCACTTAATTTTGAGATGTTAAATAAAAATCACAGCAGGTCAAGTTTGTGGGCAACACAGTTAGACCCTGTCTCAAACAACCAATCAACCAAACAAAAATTATGGGAGACCACTGTTTTATTTTTTATCTTAATTAAGTTTTCCCTTTTTATTTTTAGTATATGAAATCAGTGTTTAAGACTAAACTCCTGAACTAGGTCTCAACACACCAGGCTAAAAATCAAAACAGAGTCACTCATGCTAAAATGTTCTATGTTACCATGCTGATATTAAGCACTTTTGCTAACCTTTCTAGAAATCAGGATCAGAACAATAACAGCTTTATTTCCAAAACAGGCCAGTTTCAACTGGCTAATAGTCAAGTTTCTTCTGCCTTAAAACCTTTTTTTTTGGTGGTACTGGGGATTGAGCCCAGGGCACTGAGCTGAATCCCCAGCCCTTTTCATTTTTTTAAATTTTGAGAGAGGGTTTCACTAAATTGCCCAGGTTAGGTTTGAACTTGTGACCTTCCTGCCTCAGCCACTCAGAGTGCTGGGATTACAGGTGTGTACATTGCCTGATTTTCTGCCTTAATTCATACACAGAGGTAACCTGAAGTGATCAGAAGAAGGTATCTTTTTTTTGAGACTCAGTCTCGCTATGTAGTGTATGTTGGCCTTAATTCACTATGTAGCCCAGGCTAGCCTTGAACTTGCAGCAATCCTCCTGCCTCAGCCTCCTGAGTGCTGGGATAACAGGAGTGTGCCACCACACCCAGCAAGAGAAGTAACACTGAAATGACCAATCTACTTTTTTGTTGTTCTGTTTTTGTCAGCTTTTTCTGTCTTAAAACCATCCTCTCCTGCTTGGCACTGGCATATTTATTCCATTTTATGGATGAAGTGCTAATTCTAGGGTGAAAAACAAAGCCAGTAAGATCTTTAAACTCTTGTCATACTGTCCTCTGACAAAGAATACAGTTGCTTTTCTGTACAGTGGGATAAAGCAAATACACCTGTAACGCTGTGAATGCCCTCTGTGTTTTCTGTCTCCAATGTCTTAAGGAGTCATCAGTTTTTAAAGAACACAGAAATGTTAAATTACCTTTTGCCTGTACCTCATTTCTTTTGCAATATAATGTTCAGATTTTTCCTAATTAAGATTGATGACGAAGTACAATATATAAGCCAACTTTCTCAAGTGGCACATAGAGGATATACTCCAGTTTGTTTCTTATTCATTTACTTACTTATTGTGCTGGGGACTGAACCCAAGGCTTTACACATGCTAAGTACATGTTCTACCACTGAGCTACACCCTGGCTGTATTCCCCCCGACCCCCCAACAGTGTATTGAGGCTGATCTCAAATGATCCTCCTGCCTCAGCTTCCTGAGTAGTAGTACTACAACTGTGTGCCATCACACCCTATAACTTAGTTTGCATATTTTTAAGTTACAGTGGGATGACTTTAACTTGTGACATAGAAGGAAAAATGTTTCTTTTTGGAAGTATCTGTAATTCCCAAAAGGGATACAAGATCACTAAAATTCAGAATTGCACATCAAGGTTAATAAGCTCCTCAGACTTCTGAAGAGGCAGCCTGAAGGCTCAGGCCTCTGGGAAGGGCTCACTCCCCTAGGGAGACAGGGGCTGGTGAGGCTGGACAGACTGAAAAGGGAATACCTCTGCACTGTGATCGGTAACAGCTTCCCCCTCAAATGCCAACAAGGACCTTACTGGGAAACATCGCAGATGCCTGGATGCTCCAGGGGCAAAAGGAGACACCAAGAAGAGGCCAGGTGTCTGTGGATGCCGGTCTTTTTCTATCTTGGCTGTTTCCTTCACTCATGATGAATGGTGCCAGGTTCGTTTTTTGATAAATCACCCATCAAATAAAAGTAGAAAGTGCATGAAGAAAGGGATGGATGCAGGGGATCTGCATATGGCAGAAGAACATTTTCTACCATGTGTCCAGTATGTGCAGGTGAAAGTGTAGGACAACCTAGAGGACACTGGAAGCCGGGCGACACTGAAGGACACTGTGCTGTGACCCTATGGACACAGGTTCTCAGAGCGTGAGGATTTGTTTAGCTTACTTTGCAGTTATCATTGTTTTCTTTATATAAAGCACTGAATAAAGGTAGAATCCCTGCTCTCAGGGGACATGTGTTGGGGTTTGAATCTTTTTTTGGAGGAAGGAGTATTGGAGGTCAAATCAAACCCAAGGGCATTGGGAAAGCCAGGGAAGTGCTCACCACTGAGCTGCACTCTCATCCCTAATTTGGAGCCTGAAGGTTCCTGAAAAGCTCATGTGTTGAAGGCTTGGTCCTCAATGAAGCAGTGTTGTGAGATGGGACCTTTGGGAGGTGACCGGATCCTAGGGCTCTGACCTCATGAGTAGATTAATCCATTTGTGGATCCATAGCTTAACGGGTGAGTGGGCAGTTGCCTTACTTTTCTCATTGCTGAGACAAAATACCTGACACCCGAAGTTAAAGGAGGAAAGGTTTATTTCAGCTCAATTTGTAGAGATTTCAATCCATAGTCAGCTGGCTCCAAAGCACGGTGGCATGGCAGAGGGGCATTGCAGAGGAAAAACAGCTCATGGCAGGCGGGGCAGGAAGAAGGCAGCAAGTAGCAAGTGACAGGAGCAGCAGGAGTAACAGCAGCAGACCTGCCTTTGTATTTCATCCACACTACCTTTGGGCAGTACCATCCACACCCAAGGTGGGGCACCCTTAATCCCAGCATCACACACTTAATCCCAGCATCACACACTTAATCCCAGCATCATATACCCTAGATCCAGCCACTTCCAAAAAGTCTCACCTATGACTGCTTGAGGCTTTGGGGGACATCTCAACATAGTCCAAGCCATAACAGTGGTGGTGGAAACCAGGAGCTGGGACCTCCAGGAGGAGGGAGGTCACTGGTTTGTGCAGTAAGGGTGCACTTTTGTCTCCAACCCCTTCCTCTCTGCGTCTGGCTGCTACAAGAGGTCAGTGCTGCTCTACCACTTACCCCCACCATGCTGCTTTGCTTCACTGGAGCCCAAAGCCACGGGACCAGGGATCATGGCCTGAAACCTCTGGAACAGTGAGCTGAACACAACTTTCTTCCTTCACAGGACTTCTCTCAGAAACTTTGGCATTGTGATCATTAACACAACATAACCTAATTGGTGAAACATGGAAATTACTGACTGAATATGCATCCCAGTAAGTCCTATAAGATATAACGGTAAATATAATGATAAGATATGAAGGCAACGCAGTCCTTGAATACAGGAGGAGCTACATATTCAAAAGAAGGGAAAGAAAACCTAGAAGTCTTCTTGGGGGTGGTGATCACATGAGCCTTGAAGGAAGATATTTTGGATGTGGAGAGAGCCCAGAATGAGCCAGGGCCCAGAGGAAGGAACGTATTGGCACTTTCAATATAACATCATGGTTCCTGAGGCTTTGAGTGCGCAGCATAGGAGAGGTCTGCGGTAGGATTGAGCTGGTGCCACGGGCTGGAACTACTGCTCTGGACTTTATTTCATGGCTATCACTCAAGGATTCTCAATGATAAGAGCAGTATAACCTCTTTTGGAACCTAGACTTGCAGAACCAGAAGGCTTCTTGATTATATCAAAGTATACGTCCCAGACTAATCAACAGAATTTGTTCCTAGACCTGGACTTCTCACAGTATGCTTTACCCCAGGACAAGCAGCCATGCTGCAGGAGGTTCCACAAGCCACAACCAAACCAAGTCCAAGCCCAGAAGCCACCCTGGACATCTTCTGCATCCCACCTACAGTCAATCCAAAGCTCTCCTACCAATTTACTTTCTGAATTCATCATAATACACAACATTCTTCATCAATCTCTACAGTATGTGCCACCTTAGCCCAAATTCTTGCTCTTCCCTGGACTATGTATCCTATCTACCTGCATTTTACTTAGGTGCTCTCTCAAGCTAGAGAAATGTTTTTTTATAAGTCCTAAATCACTCAATGCTTAAATTCTTTTAGTAGCTTCCTACAACTTTTACAATAAAGAGCAAGAGTCAGACATGGTTTATGAAGGCCTCCATGGATCTACCTTCTCTCTAGAGCTGCATCTGCATACTTCTTCCTTGCCCCACGATAGTCATACTGGCCCTGTTCACCCCGGTGCTTGTCCTGTCTTCTCACTATGATGCACACTGCATTGCTCTCTATTTGTTTAGGCCATTTTGCTAGGTGCTGGGAGAACACTTATGAAAAAAACAAAGTCTGTCTTCACCAGGCTTGTAGCTGGGTGGCAAAAAGTGGCAAATAACCAAACAATCTATTTTTTGAAAGTACTATGAAGGAAAAGAACAGAGGGCTGTGAGAAAAGGAATAGGATAAGGGAGGTCACAGAAAGCTTCTTTTTGTGTGTGTGTGTGTGGGTACCGGGGGTTGAACTCAGGACCTCGCGCGCCAGCAGGTGCCCATGCTGCTGAGCGTTATCACCGGCCCTTTTTTCGTATGTGGGTACTGGGAGTCGAACTCAGGACCTCGTGCTTGCCAGGCAGGAGCTTATGCCGCTGAACTATCTCACCAGCCCCAACTGAAAGCTTCTTTTAACAGGGGTCTTTGACTGAGCCCTTAAAGATAGAAAAGGAAGTTGTCACTTTAACCGGGCCATAAAAGAGGAAAAGTATTACTTCTATAGGAGAAGATTTGGTATTCGAGCATAGTGAAGATGAAAATTGAGTTAAAGAATGTGGCAATTCAAAAAGAGAAAAAGAAAGAGGTTTCTTTATTCACTGCTTCTTAAACTGACTTGGTGAAAGGTCAGATCTTGTTATCCAGAAGGTTTCTGGGAGAAGCTAAGGAATGCTGAGCGTAAACACTCGGACTGGGGTCAGGAGCCCAGGAAGTGCTGGCTCTACCAGGCTTACATAAGCAGTGAGTCAGCAGGAAGTAACGTGTTAATGGATCTCTTCTGTGCCCACTCCAAGCCACTAGGAAACCTGGCTTTTCCTACTAATGAGAAAAGGCCCAAGACAAGACCTGAGGTAGGCTAACAAAACAGCCACATGCCTTACACTAATACACGCCACATTAGGATGAGGAAAAGTAAATCTTTATGCTTATAGAAAAGCAGCAGGATCCAACGTAAAGTAGATTATAGAGTCAAGTGATTCTGGTAGGATTTCACAGATCTAATAAAACCCATTTCTTAAACTTGTAATACAATGCTCATCAAAGAGTCCAAAATTAAGACTACCGTATCTGCTATAAGCAAAACCTAGATTTCAAAGAGAAAATGCCCTTAACTTTCTTGGGGTTCATAAATATTCAGGGCTACTTTCTATAACTATCTTTTCTCTACTGAAGGCAACTATGTGGTACCCAGCAACAGAAAAGGCTTCATACTGCCAGAATTGGGTCTGCCAAAGAAAAACGTACAAAAGAGAACCTGAAAAAGATTCAGTCATAGTGGAGGACAAGTAGAAACAGCACTTACAACCAGTTGATACAGAACAGCAGTGATAATGAGAGGGAGACAGACACCCACCCCTGCACAACTCTGAAAATAGCAGATTCCTCACTGCCTCCCACCTCCACACGTATGTCCCCAGCCCAGTGCTGCTCCAGTAGCAGTAGCCAGGAGGAGGAGGAAGCCTTGGTTTTTCCTTCACCACTTCAGACCCTAGGAAAGCTGGGTAAGAAGGGTAATTATGCCTATGCAAAGAAGGAAGAGAGATAATTACCAGTCAGCATTCCTTTCTGTGAAAATCCCCAGCCTCTTGTCTGTGCAGGGCCACCTAAGAAAACCTGACAACCCAAGCACTGGAAAGGATGTCTTCCCCCCTGCTCCCTTGGCTGTCCTTTCCCATCACACATGACTCTGCAAAATGTGTCACTCACCACTAAGATGCAATCCATGTAGACAACACAGAAAAGTTAAAAGAGAAAAAATATAGAACATTTACCTTACCAGAACCCCCTGTCAGGCAGGCTGCTGACTGTGCTGGCCCCACAGCTCATCTTTCATCTATGTGCTAGAGTGAGCATCCTTGTCTGCACTGCAGAACGAGCCTGGGTCATGAAAACAGATCGCTCAACTACGAGCTCTTTCCGTCTGTTCCAGCTTCCAAACTGCAGAGGAGCTGTGGCAGGCTGTCGCTGCTGCGTGCACCAAGTTTCTGAGAATACCGCTGAAATGAGGGCAGCCACCACTGGGAACGCCCTTCCCCATCAAGGCCAGCAACAGCCATGCTTCTAGTGGATTCCTGGCTTCTCACTTTCACAGGCTTGGAGAAGGGCCTTTCCCAGAGCAGGCAGGTGCAGCTGCACCACACCAACATCCCTCAGAGCCATCCTCTGCAGTGCCCGCATCAGTCTGCAGATAGTTCCGGTTCTGTCTCCAGCATCAACTCATGGAGCTTTTACATCTGGGTACCCAGGAGGACTGTGCTAAATGGACAGAAAGCTTCTGCCAAACAACATCCATGTGTATGTGCATGTGTATGCACGCACACACACACACCCTTTGCTAGTGCTGCTAATGCAAATGAATAGTTTGGCTGGGAGAATAGAGATCACAGACTGTATCTGCCTCTCTGCTCCAGCTGTGAGCATCTTTTATAAAAGACAAAAGCTTCCAATTGGTTGGATTTAAAGCCACAGGGCATTAATTCAACATTCACATTTGTCTTCTTATTTACATTACATAAGGTTCAAAGAAGGGTTTAAAGATCAAAAACATTCTCAATGAAATAGTACAGTTTAGGTAGCTTGGTTCAATAAATACAAAGAAAAAGCAACTACACATGTGTTGATAAAGGAACAATGACTGCTAGAACAGATTTCCATGCCTTCCGAAGTTTCTCTTATTTTTCATTTTAGGTTCATAAAACTATATAAAGGAAAATTTGAGCAGTAACAAAATTGAGCAAAAAACAGAAAACTGAGGATGAGACCCTAAAATCTATCTCACTAACCAAGGAAAAAAATGCATCTGCATCAAGAGCACTGCAGCTCTAGGGGAACTGAGCACCAGGTGACATCACAGGCAGACCCTGCATCAGCGCACACTATTCACCAAGCGCCTTATAGGGGAACAATCTGACACCTCGGGGAGACTGCTCCTGCCCTGAGAGAGTCACTGTGGATCTGAGCAAGCAAATGGCCGGAACTTACTTTCCTTATTTGTTAAAAGCAACTGGGGAAAGGTGCACAGGAGTTTTAATGATTATATAGTGCAGCACGTATAAAGCATTAGTCTTGGGAATATTGCTCTGAGGCTAATATCAGAAAGGAATCAGACAGGAAGAAAATTTAGTAGAGTGTATCTTTTTTATGAGCTTGGACCTGTGGTAACTTCTGTGCCATGGTACACACAGGCCTGGGAGCTCAGGGTAGCACGGTGGCAAGAGGGCAAGGCCTTCCTTCGTCAGCCAGCGCCACAGCTTCCGGCATCCTTTCCCTTATGCCACGTGAGGCCTTCCGAATGGAGGCCAAAGCACCTCAAGTGATGAGATTCTAGGTTGGACTATGACCCTGGAAAACTATTCTTCCATCTCTACAGGTGGCCTTAATTGTTCTGACCTTAATTTTCCAGAACAAATTAATAAAACAATTTATGACAGGGTTGGGGATATAGCTCAGTGGCAGACTACTTGCCAATCATACACAGGCTCAACTCCCCAGCCCCACCTCCCTCCCCCAAAAAAGAAAAAAGGAATTTTATGACTTAATCAAAGTTTTGTCTTTATTCAATCAAGTAAGTATTTGTTTCAAAAAAAACAAATGATCACACAAAACAACCTGTACCACTAGAGTCAACACCAGTTATTTGTTTACTTAACTGTGTTTATTATTAGCATTTTCAATTTCTCTTTTTTCCTTTTTCTTTTTTTTTTTTTTTATATGCGGGTACCAGGAGTCGAACTCAGGACCTCGCACTTGCCAGGCCAGGCACTTATGCCGCTGAGCTATATCACCGGCCCTCCTTTTTCTTTCTTATTTGGTGCTGGGACTGAACCCAGGCTTCATACATGCTAATACCCCACTCTACCAGGCAGCCACACCCCTAGTCCTGCATGTTCAGTATCTTGTGCTAAGACCATCAATTCACTCTAGAAAATTTTGAAAGTGCAAGTGGGCATAAAAGAAAACAAAAATTATATTGTAGTCTCACCACTCACGTAAGGCCAACAAACCACTGTTCCTGTGATTTTTATTTTTATTTTTATTTTTTTTAAAGCACAAGTATTTTCTGTTATTCAAAAACCTACAGTTCTCGTGACTTCCATTTGAAGGGATCTATAAGAGAAGCCATATTTTTCCTTCCTTCTCTAAGTAATCACTTTGTGTATCCTTGTATCTAACATATTCGATGTGGGCTTTTAAATAGGTACTGGGCTAGTGTATTGTGTTTAACCTAATAAAAAATCTATTAGGTTCATATTTTGTTCACGATGATACGACTGAATGTTGGGGGCTGTGTCTTTTCCCTTGGGTAGGTACAATATTCACCTTTTGTTAGGTTAACACCCATACAACTCTATAATCCTTGGTAAACCGCTTCTCCTCCTATCCATTTCCCATCTCCCTCCCTTCCTGGGTGCACCGTGGAAGACTGTTTCCCAGATCCCTCACAGCCAGAGCCAGGCCATGAGGCTAGTTCTGACCACTGGGTTGCGAAGGAAAGGAAGTATCACTTAGGTCAGTACATCTGGTGGCGAATGTGAGGCTCTCTGACCCTCTCCCCTCACGACTGAGATCGCTGAGACAGATGTCATAGCCCAAAACCGCCTTGGCTGGCTGAGCCGCCATGTAGAGGGCAGTCACCCCGGAGAGCTACCTGGGCCTAAAGTAGAAATGTAAGAAATACTCACTGTAGATTTTTATGAAAGTCATTGTTTTATCTTTTTAAAACAATGTTCTTTAACATTGCTAGGGCTTCTACTGAGTTACTGGTGGATTATCTGACAGATCAAAGTAAAGCACTTTCCAGAGCAGCACCCTTGCTGCCTGCTTCAGGCTGGGTATATCTCTTCTTGGCCACCAACGTGAATGCCACTTTAATTTTGCTGCCTTCCTGGTTTGCTGAGTTTTTTTTCTCTTGCTGATTAGGTTTTTGTTTCTGCTTTATGTATAGTTGATATATTATTCCCCACTGATGGCAGCACTACAAATTTAGTTTTATGGTTTGTCCACTTGATCGTCTCTGTAGAAAAGTGATACCTACCAAGCAGTGAGTCAGTATGTCAGACTTTTTTGTCAATCTGACTGTGTTGCAAGCAATTCAATTAAGAATCTCCCCACCCCCTAGTCCTAAGAATGGAACACATGCTAGCACATGCCAGCAAGTGCTCTTCCACTGAGCTGCACCCTCAGCCTCAACTAACAACTCTGTATGGACTATGAAGGAGGACAGCTCTCTGAGATCCTGGACTGGTGGGGTTTTTGTGACTTTGTGTTTACTGTTGATTCATGGCTGAAAAATTACAGAACAAAAGCTCTTCCATGTGTCTGTGTCCGTAATTTGGAAAGACCTTGATTTTTCATTATGTAAGTATGAAATGTTTTCCTATCTTTACAGAGTACTAATAAATGAAATTATAACATCTCATAAAACAGTTCTTATTTTCACAACACTAAATTAGCACTTATATGTTAACTATTTCTCAAACTCCGAGAAAATACAGAAGTGAGCATCTAATATTTAATTAATTAATTTATGTTTAGAATATTTTTTTTTTGAGACAGGGTTTTGCTATATAGTTCAGGCTGGCCTTGAACTCCCAGCAATCCTCCTGCCTCAGCCTCCCAAATGTTAGGAGTACAGGTGTGCATCACCATGCCTAGCTAATATTTTAAACACACTAGACAAAGGAAAAAACCCACCTTATTATTCAAAAACATTTTAAGATTCCAAATTCACAGGGCTTGTGGCTTGATCAGTGATAGAGTGCATGCTTATCATGCACTGGGTTGATCCCCAGCCACCTCTGAAAATAAAATAACAATTCACATACTTAAGGTAAATATTTGACAAATCAAGACAGTCAACAACATTTTTGTTAACTTGTCAGAGTTAAATATAATACTGTACATTTTGATTTCTCACGCAGAGAAAAGTAATATGAATTTCTCAAATTTATCTAGGGTTACTGATCAAAAAAGCTAACATTGCTCTTATTACATAATTTTACCTGGCAAGCATGAGGTAGTGAGTTTGATTCTCAGTACCAAAAAAAAAAAAAAAAAAAGTTTAATATTTTTAAAAAGTAAGTTTGTGGGCCGGTGAGACGGCTCAGCGGCTTAAGCGCCTGCCTTGCAAGCGCGAAGGCCCGAGTTCGACTCCCGGAACCCACATACGAAAAAGGGGCCGGTGATATCGCTCAGTAGCACGGGCGCCTGCTGGCGCGCGAGGTCCTGAGGTCGTCCCCCCGGTACCCACAAAAAAAAAAAAAAAAAAAAAAAAAAAAAAAAAAAAAAAAAAGTAAGTTTGTGTTAACCTAATTGATGACAGTGCTGACAAACTTTTTATATCAATGGTAATTATCAGCTTAAATACTAAAAACCGTAGGATCTTATGGTAATTTAAAATCCTAGTCAAACGTTGAAGGGAGCTTACTAATAAATAATTCTTGGATGCCAGATAATTTGAGTAAAACAATACTAACACATTGATTATTAAGCATGATTTTAAGTTCACATGCTTTTCTTATTTGTACAGGGCATCAAAGTGGCTGTATCTTTGAGTCATGCCAAATGAGTTCACTTTTGCCACACAAAGGTATAGGAGATGTGTGTGGTATAGGAAATCTGTTATGTGTATTCTTGAGCTTTACTAGTCTGCTAATGTGCTTGGGTATGAAAGGTAGTTTTGTCATCCACCCTTCCACCCAGCTGTCTTTGTGAAGTGGAAGTTATAAATGATAAAGGTTATTAAGAGCAACAGTATACAGCACATACACCTGTACTTGCAGCACTTGGGAGGCTGAAGTAGAATTGAGAGTTTAAGGACAGCTTGGGCTACACAGTGAAACCCTGTACCCCCCAAAAAAATAAAAGTAAAAGCAATAGTGACAGAGATATAGAAGATTTTGAGATGGTTGGTGAGGTGGTGGGTGGGGACTGGCTCAGGATTGTGGGCCTGCTAAACAGGTGCTCTACCACTAAGCTATACTCCTGTGCTCCCAAGAGACAGAGAAATACAAGGTAAACCTTTTATTTTTCAAGAAAAAGGGAGCTTTTTTGGGGGGTGGGTGGGCATTAAATCCACTAGCCTCACCCATGCTAGGCAAATGCTCTACCACTGAGTTACATCCTCAGCACCCCACACACCCTTCTTTGAGACAGAGTCTTGCTAGGTAGTGCAGGCTGGTCTTGAATTCACTATGTAGCCCAGGCTGGCCTTGAACGTGCCATTATCCTTCTGCCTCAGCCTCCCCAGTGCTGGGATTGCAAGCATGTGCCACCAAACTTGGTTCATCCTCAGCCCTTTTTTAAAATTTTGAGACAATGTCTCACTAAATTGCCCATGCTGGCCTTGAACTTGTAATCCTCCTGCTTGTCCTTGTGAGTAGCTAGAATTACAGGGTCGCAACCACCACATTGGGCCAAAAAAGAGCATTTCTGTCCCATAATAAAGTGACAGTTTGTTCTAGAACTTGAAAGAAGAAGAAAAGATAATTTGGTTTGCTATGGGAAATGCACTACAGGAACTTGATGAGAAGCCATGAAATATTTTAACATGGCAAAATTCAACCGGTTTAATTTGGCAAAATTCAACCTGTTTCCAACCAGTTGAATATTTTGGCAAAATTCAACCAGTTTTGATGGGCTTGCTTCCTTGGATTATTGATTGATATGAAGTATTCTTCTTTATCTTCTGTGTAATTTTCCTAGATAACAGTAATTGTCTGGCCTGATGTTGGACTTATCACATATGGATGATTAGAAAATTAAATAAAAGTTCTACAGTATAATAGGGTGACCATAGTTCACAACAATTTAAATACAAGAAGTAGAAGAGAGGAGTCTGAAGGTCTCCAACACAAAGTGTTCAAGGAGTCATAAATGCTAAGTAAGGACACTGATTTGACTTACATGTTGTATACCTGTAATCACAGTATTACAGTGTACATGAACATGTATAATTGTTATATGTCAGTTTTAAAAAAGGAAAAACAAAACCCACAAAAGTAAAGTTCATGGGCTAGGAATGTAACTCAGTGGTAGAACGCAGGCTTGGTCCTGGGTTCGATCCCCAGAACCATGAACAACAGCAGCAAACCAATCCAGAAAGAAAAAAGGTTCTCCATGAGGAAGCTAAAGACCTTCACAAATGCATTGCCTTGTTTCTGTTACATTTACTGTTATTCTGATTAAGTAATCAAGCACCGTTCCTCACCCACTGCTCTAACCTAATCAAGGGCCCAAGTCTCCTTCCTTAACTCTTTCAACTTGCACTCCCCAGTACTGAGTCCTAACTGTAAAAAAAAAAAAAAACAATTAATCACCTTTTAGGATGACTTCTATTCCTAAAATTACCTTTGAGATTTCACAGTGTGTCCCTGAAAGAATACAAAAATGTTTTTTATTCACGTCAAAAACACAATTGCTAGAAATAATATATGCTCTAAATAATTAGGTTTGTTTGGTGTGTTCCATAGTTCCTAACCAGATCCACTTTCCTGTGGATAAGTTTGTATAAAAGTGCTAATATATCAGAAATCATACATGCAACTTTCCTGGACAGTGCTGGAGGTCTGTCAACATCTTCACTATCAATAGCATATTTTTACCCACAGGGGTAAAATAATTCACATTTTGACAAAATAATCGAGAAGTTTAGTCTCTTCCCTTCTGGTATTGTTGGTGGCTGTAGTATCTCCACCATCGCTTCTGTCTTACTCTGCCTTCCATACAGCAGTCCATGTGACCCATGGAAAGGCTGTGCTGGGCTCTCTGCCTACGGCTACTCCTGAGGACAGACTGTGGCACCTGTTTCTACGATGCTGGTGCTCAGATCACGTCCAGCGCGTGCCAATGCACTGTGGCGGGTTCCAGGTGCTTTTTAGTCCACGTATTTCACAAAAGCCGGTTGTTGACCTAAGTTCCAACTGAACAAGAATTTACACAGGAACAGAGGCACTGATGGGGAAATTTGACAGGTTATTTGTTCAGAATATCTTAATGTGACCTTAATGTTGTATGTGTGTGTCTGTGTATATAAACAAGCTCTCTGGCTTTCTCCCTAAATTACTTTAGAGTCTAATACTCTCATGCCTGTGGCATGTAATAAACTTTGTGGTTTTTAATTTTTATTTATTTATTTTTTGGTACCAGAAATCGAACTCAGGACCTTGCGCTTTCCAGGCAGGCGCTGTGTTGCTGAGCTATTATCCCGGGCCCTTGTGGTTTTTTTTTTTTTTTTTAAAGAACTACATTTTCATAGATTCTGTGCCGATGATCTGAATAAAAAAGCAGTACCTAATTTTCACTGAATCCTCAGCATTCAAAAAGTTACTGAATTTTCCTTTACTTTTTATAGCAATGATTATTTGCAGACATCAATATCAATCTCATCTTTACCAGAATATAACTGGATTTCTTTATTCATTTATACTTGGAATGTCACACATGAATGTCACATTTGACAATGATTCTTTTTTTTGGTACCAGAAATCAAACTCAGGACCTTGTGCTTGCCAGGCAGGCACTTATGCCACTGAGCTATGTCCCCGGCCCTTGACAATGATTCTTAGTGAATCAAATGAGAAGTCACTTTAAAAAAAACAATAGTAGACAATATATGGAGCCTGTTCCTACCCTGAAAATCCTCCCAAAAGAACTGGCCTTAGCCCTGGCTCGATGACCCAGCTTCACAGATGGTAAGGAAGGGCAGTTTTTGGCAAATTTTAGCAAACACCAGGGACTTGAAGATAGGATTAATCCATCCAAATTTGTGGCACTGAAAGTAAAACTTAGTGGGACCCTATCTCAAAACAAAAAACAAAAAAGGGCTGGGGATGTAGCTCAGTGCAAGGGTGCTGGTGTCAATCCATGGCAACGTGTATGTGCATGTACACACACACACACACACACACACAGATGGGGGAAGAGGGAAAGAGAAAGGAAGAGAGGGAAGGAGGAAAAGGAGGAGGGAGAAAGAACAATCAGGTCAAATCTAATGAGACAAATAATTTCGTGATGAAGAATAATCTTTGGAAATTATTAATGATCACAAGGGGGATAAGAAATGATAAGCAAAATTTATGAAAGACTAAAATGGTAAGAATTAAATTTTCTTACCAAGGAATGCTGAGCGTTGTCTATTGGACTCGGGTTCTTTTCTTGTTTTGGTTTTTTGTGACAGGGTCTCGTTCTATAGTCCAGGCTGGCTTTGAACTCGTGGCGATCCTCCTGCCTCAACCTCCCAAGTGCTGGGATTACAGGCGTGAGCACAGACTCTATGGTTCTGATTCTATAAAGGTCTATAACTTTGTCTTTGGTTAGATTATTTTACAACTCAATAGAAACAGAATTACCTCTTGGATAGTATTCTTTTTTTTTTTTTTTTTTTTTTTAATGTGGGTACCGGGCGTCAAACTCAGGATCTCACGCTTGCATTTGTGCCACTGAGTGATATCATCGGCCCTTTTTTCCTTTATGTGGGTACTGGGAGTTGAACTCAGGACCTCGTGCTTGCCGGGCAGGCGCTTATGCTGCTGAGCCATATCACTGGCCCTCTTGGATAGTATTCTTTTTTTTTTTTTTTTTTTTTTTTTTTGTGGGTACCGGGGGGTCGACCTCAGGACCTTGGGCGCCTGCGCGCCCGTGCCGCTGAGCGATATCACCGGCCCCTTTTTCGTATGTGGGTTCCGGGAGTCGAACTCGGGCCCTCGCGCTTGCCGGGCAG
Organism: Erethizon dorsatum; assembly: GCA_028451465.1. Lineage (NCBI taxonomy): Eukaryota > Metazoa > Chordata > Mammalia > Rodentia > Erethizontidae > Erethizon > Erethizon dorsatum. The sequence continues at coordinate 38,081,077 of CM051831.1, forward strand.
GCGCTTAAGCCGCTGAGCCATCTCACCGGCCCTTGGATAGTATTCTTGATGCAATGTAAATGAATTTTGTCTAGGAGATAGTATAAATTTCCTTGAGGTCAATTTTCATTTTAACATCTTACTGACTCCTTCATTAATTACTAAGTTAAATAGAATATTTGACCACACATAACTGAATGAACTGATGTATGAGTTCATAACTCATGTATGAGTTAAATTTATATGAGTCATAATTTTCCTTTTAAAAAATAATTCCTAATGTTTGGATCCTTTTATTTCTTAAAACATCTAATTAAAAAGGAGTTGTTTAGTCAGAGTTAGCCAACTACAGCCCTCTGCCTGTTTTTGTAAGGTTATTACAAAAGAGCTAAGAACCATTTTTACCATTTTAAGAGGTTGTATAAAACAGAAAAACAAAGATTATGTGACAGAACGCGTAAGCAGGCTCAAAATCTAAAATATTAATTCTATTATCTGGCCCTTTCCCAAAAAGTTGTCTGCCAAGCTCTGCTTTGAAGAAAAGTTACAGATTGCATCTGAACTGGCGCAGATATTCTAACAGGAACGATCAACTTAATATAGACAGGAGTGAGGATTAAGCCAATATCAAGCAACAATCTCGGGCTAGCACCTGCGCTGAGAACAGAGGATCCTCAACCAAAATATTATCTAGAGATGTTATAAGGAATATTTTATTTGACGACACAAATGTTTCCTTAATTAAAGAAACATTTTAATTAATGTTTTTTTTTTTTTTTTTGTGGGTACCGGGAGTCGACCTCAGGACCCTGCCCCTGCGAGCAGGGGCTTGTGCCGCTGAGTGATATCACCAGCCCCTTTTTTCCTTTATGTGGGTTCTGGGAGTCGAACTCAGGACCTCGTGCTTGCCAGGCAGGCGCTTACGCCACTGAGCCATCTCACCGGTCCTAATGTTCCTTTTAAAAAAAAAAAAAAAAAAAAAAAAACGGGCCGGTGAGATGGCTCAGCGGCTTAAGCGCCTGCCCGGCAGGCGCAAGGTCCCGAGTTCGACTCCCGGAACCCACATACGAAAAAGGGGCCGGTGATATCGCTCAGCGGCACGGGTGCCTGTTGGCGCGCGAGGTCCTGAGGTCGACCCCCTGGTACCCACAAAAAAAAAACCAAAAAAACAAACAAACAAACAAAAAACCCATTCACTGCTGTTTTTCATTGAGTATTTTTCAGACTCCTCAACACTATCTGTAGTTTACTGAATACGGCCTTGGACAGAAACAAAATTTGAATACAAATTTCACTAGAATCTAATTTATGAAATACACGTCCTTAATAAATATAATATAACCTAGGTAATAACAGCAAAATATAACCTACTGACAGCAGAATCAGCTCTGACAAGAATGTATTTTTTGCCCTCAGTAACAAAAACCTACTAACAGCCATTTTTATTGTGTTCAACATTGTTAAGTGTTAGGGGGTACTGGAAATTTCATAGGGAAATAGGTTTTAGCCTTCCAAAATTCCTGGGGAAAAGACTTGATCTTTTCAAAATCTCTTCTAGCTGGGTGTGGTGGCACATGTTTATAATACCAGGACTAGGGAGGCTGAGGCAGGAGAATTGCTGCTAGTTTGAGGCCAGCCTGAACTACACAGTGAGACCCTGTCTCAAAAAACAAAACAAAACAAAAAAACCTCTATTTGGGCTGGTGATATGGCTCAGCGGCATAAGCACCTGCCTGGCAAGCGCGAGGCCCTGAGTTCGACTCCTGGTACCCACATATGAAAAAAGGGCCAGTGATATCACTCAGCGGCACAGGTCCTGAGTTCGACCTCCGGTACCCACCAAAAACAAAACAAAACAAAACAAACCTTTATTTGTTTGAAACAAACAAAAGCAGCAGCTTTAATTATTAACTCAATGAGGTCTACAAAACTGCACCCCCTCCCCCATTATTTGGAAGCAAATCCTAGACAAAAGATGTTTTTTATGAAAGCCAAGTCTGGTTCTAGAGACTTTCTTGTATTAGTAAAGCCTATCTCAGCTGTCATACCTTGTGAGTGCCATTTTTTTTTCCAGGTAAGAAGCCTAATGTTTTCCCCTTCGTCTTTCCACTTTTCACTGTATTTTACTTGTGAAGGATCCACTGAATTTGTTCTATTCCCTTTTACTGACTTTCCTGGTGCCAATACCTGATGACTGACCTTGTGTTTTTCTAAAGCTAGCGAAAGATGGGTGAAGCTGGGTCAAGGTTAAAAAACCAAATAACTATTATCTGTAGTCGCAGACAGCACAGATAGTAGAAAAACACTTTCAAGGAAGGCACTGCAGATAAAATGTGGTAGACAGACTGGCTGTGCAGCCCACAAGGAGTCTGGTGCCCACCCCCACCCCCCAGCAACCAGGTGGCATGGAGTTCCTGGCTGTGCTCACCTCCCACCGAGACCTGGTGATAGGGAGGCTCCCAGCCACCTTTGGCAGCTGTCTCACAAATATGCTCACTTCATAACCTCCAGTAGGCGGGAGTGCAGAAAACCAACTACATGAGGAGCTGGAAATGGGCTTAAATCTCTTGAGATTACTCTGGTCATATGAACATCTAAATAAGGCAAGTACTCTTTAACTACTCAGAACAAATTAGTTCAGAAAAGAGGACAGTATAAGCTCTTTCTGAGTGGCAGAATATGAGGTTTCAGGAAAGAATCCTGGCACTGACCTTCAGACGCTGGCAAAATCACCTGTCTTGCTGTCCACAACACTGAACTGAAGAAGTACAATAAGCAGTCAAGATTGCTTTTTTAGGGTCTGCCTGCCTCAAAAGAATCATACTCCACAATGTTGTCTATAGGGGGTCTAGTCTGTTTTCTGTTTCTGTAACAAAATACCTGAGACTGAGTAATTTACAAACAACACAGGTTTTGTTCAGTTCACGGTTCACCATGCCAGTATCTGCTCTGCATCTGGAGAGGCCCTCTTGCTCCATCACAGCACGGCGGAGGGTGACATGGTGAGATAGAACAGTGTCCACCCTCACAACTCAGCTGACCCTAATCACCTCCCATGGCTCCACCTCCAAACATGGTCAACAAACAGTAGTGGAGACAGAGTTTCTATCCAAACCATCGCCATTACATAAAGGACTCCGGTGCTGCAGGGTCTGTTTTACCACTCCAAGACATACAACATTAGCCTGATGGAGACAGCACCCCTCACTCAGGGGTGGGCCAGGGAACTCCCAAGGACCACCTGCAAAGCAACTGCAGAGGATACAAAGTAAATGACATTGTCCTAACACAAAGGGTATTATATTTTGGTGTCCTGAGACATGGCACAGAATAACAGGTCTACAAGGTTCAGTTGTTTTCAGGATCTCCAAAGACCCAATGGAAAGGGTACAGCACCCTCAGCAGAGGTGTGCAGGCAGATTAAATGACAAATATCTAATGTCCTCTGGAAGTATAATTACTCCTGGTAGGATCACTGTACCAGAGCTGTTCAGAAATGCTGCCTGGCTGTGAGTCCCTGCTTTTTTTTTTTCCTAAAGGGAAAATATGTTGTTTTACAAAAAAATTTTCAAAATAGCAAACTCCGCTGGTGAGATAGCTCAGCGGCATAAGCGCCTGCCTGGCAAAATAGCAAACTCAAAAGGAAGAAAAATATAAAAAGGATATTTGGGCTGGGGTATGACACACTGAAGAGTGCATGCTTCATGGGTTTGATCCCTAATGCATTTGTACACACGCACACGCATGCACACACACACGCACACAATCTTTGGGGGAGACTAGATCAATTTAAATTGAACTTCCTAAGGGAGGCCATGCCTTCAATATTAAACAAAATACTCAGAAATTTGAAAAGCATAAGGTAAGTTGTTAGAATATATCCAAGTCTGCACCACTAGAGAACTACTTGAAAGTAATATGCAGGTAAGCTAAGTTGTTTTAAAAAATGTTATTCCACCTCATAAAGAGCTGTTTTCACGCTGTATACCATGACTGTAAGAGGTACATGAACCATTCTCTTGAAAATCCTTACTTGGTTTTTGTGTGCGTATGTGTTTTTTTTTTTTTTTTTTTTTTGGTTGAGACAGGGTCCTGCTATATAGTTCAGGCTGGTCTTGGACTCACTGTGTAGCCCAGGCCGGCCTCCAACTCGAAGTAATCCTCCTAGCTCAGCCTCCCAAGTACTGGGATTACAGGCATGCACCACAATGCCCGCCCGGCTGAAAATCCTCACTTTGATAGCTATTTTATCACTCCCGAACCTCTGGTGAACAACAGGACAGGTACTGACAGTCTCTGGCCAAACTTTAGCCAGCCTTCTACTCAGCCTTCCTTGTAAGATCCAATTTTAGCAAAAGAACCCTGCACAGTTGGTTAAGCCAGAACCTCCCACCCTCACTAGGTGATCAGGTCCCTCATCCCCCAGCTGCCCCCCAGGGGGAGTCTGGTCACCCTGGCATTTGTCCAGTAAGAACCCTGTTAGGTCAGCACCCCGAGGTTTCCTCCTAGTCCTTTCCACCAGCAGGTGCCAACACAGGCCCTGGCTCTCCACCCCACTTGCCCAGGTTGTATTTGAAGTTGAGCCCAATCCATGTTCTCCTTGATGTGGTCCCTACCACCTATCATTATGGTCCCAAAGAATGTCTTCTTTACTGTGCTTTAGCAATCACTGAATGATATTTTAACAGTAAGGTGTATTTTGAAAATATGTTATATTCTCCCTCGTTTACCAACAATGACTGGGTTGTTAAATGAATTGGTTGCTAAATGAGGAATTGTATATAGTATGTACATTACAATATTCAGAACAAAGAAATGGTCAAAGGAAACTCCAACTTGATGACTTTGGTTTTATATGCTAACTCTTACATGCAGTACTGTAATGTGTAATAGAACATAAAACTACAGTGCTATGCAGTAAAATCAGCAAAAATTACCATACTGTATAAACAGTGTACCGTACAAAAGAGACACTGAGTCTTTATAAACAAGATATACAGAACTGTACAAAAAAAAAAAAAAAAAAAAAGACAGGTCTTTTCAGTCTGAATACAATGCCTTGGTCCTAAGTCCAAACAGTCATTAAATAAGCAGGTCGTTAAGCTAGGAATACCTGTATATGAAAATTACTAAAATAAAAATGGCATTTGGTGGGCTAGTTCAAGTCCACATGAAAATAACAATTTATCTTAATCAGTTCTTTCCAAAATATTGGTATCACAGATGGCTTAGAAAACAAACAAGCACAACAAAATCCTTACAATGTTCAACAACTTGTTACCTGATTTGCAACTGAACTGCTTAGAACCCCATTGGGTTTAAAAACTTGCTTCCAAATACTCTTCAAGGATAGCCACCTGACTCAAAATAGATATAATTAACAAAGAATAGGAAGCAAGGTGAAAACTCTTTCCATTCTTCTTAAAGTTTATTTTAACAAAAAGGTAACCAAATGGTCAATTTCTCACCTTTCCTCATTCTGTTTGTCTGCCCATCAATCCATCCATCCATCCATAGTACTGGGGATTGAAGCAAAGGCCTTCGCACTGAGCTACATCCCCAACCTCCCTTTTTTTTTTTTTTTTTTTAAATTTGAGACAAGGCCCTACCAAGTCACCCAGGCTAGGCTCAAACTTGCAATCCTCCTGCCTCCACCTCCCAGAGTTCTGGGATTATAGGAACCACTACGGCCACAAGGACTCATATTAAGATGGGCCAGAAGTGTGGTGGTCTGCACAGGAGACAGAACTGAGTCTCTGCTTTGACACTGATCAGGTGTGGGACTTGTGTGGTTTATGGGGCTTAAAATGAATTAAGGTTTAGTCTGTAAGCAGTAGGAGGGAACCTGTGAGGCTAGGACTGGAGATGAACAACTAGAGAAAATATAAATAGGAAAGATGAGTTGTCAAAGGGTAGTGAGAAGATAAGGACAACAGATATTAACACCACAACAGAGCTTGTACTTAGTAGATACTGTTGAAGGAACATGTAAGCATATCTTTGGGATTAGCTGAAGTTTAAGAGAAAAAAATAAAGAAAAGTTTTACTCTGTTTCATGTTAGATGATCTCAAGAGTTAATACTAATGCACCTCCTGTTTCTTCCTCAGACATAATGTTTGAAAACAGTCTTTCTTCTACTTTGGTGGTTTTACCCTGAAGAGTCAAAGGCTCGGAGAAGTGAGACCAAAGGGAAGATTACTAAAACATGGTAAGAACTGGAGTAGAGGAATGGCAAGAGTAAAAAATTTGAAGGAAAAAGGGGGGGCACCCAATGATTCTTCTGAAGAAGGGACCTGTAGGTGTTGATACTGGAGATGAAGAAGAACGAATGAAAGATAACACCCATATTTCCAGCCTGAGAGAAAAACGACGATATTCAAACAGACAAAATATAAAACAGGGTTAGTTTTGGGAAAGAAAATTATAATTTCAAGTTTATACATTCTGAATGCAGTAAGGGAAAAACAGTCCCTTAGCAACATTTAGGAAAAAGGTAAAGATGCTAAAATTTTGACCCAAAGAAAAGTAACTCCTAGGGATATTCTTCTATGCAGTGTCAGTATTGAATATGAGGTGGAAACTACAAAGCCGTATCTACAGCCACCTGCTTTTTGGCCCAGTACTTGTGCTTATATTAAATGGCAAGAGTGTGTATATGGAAGCAGCTCTGCTAGGTCCAAGGAACTAACTTTCCTGACTTCCAGTAACCACAATGGCAGAAGGAGAGTCTGTAATGACCTGAAACACAGCACAAGCACAGACTCACTATGACACTGGAGACAGGAAGCAGCTCACTCCTACAGCTTGACTCAACTGGACCTTTGTACAGTGCTGTATATACAACTAGTGAGAAAGAGAAGGAAAATGACACAGCCCCTCTCTGGAGTTTGTAAACATTTCCTCACAGACAGCACAGGAACCCGCGTGCTGTCCTCTAAGTTAGGTGGCAGTACTCCCCTGGGGTAGCAGCAGATGTGGCTGCGTGGGGGGGGGGCACCAGCTCAGTGGGGAGCCGTATATATGGCTGGGCTCCTCCCTCCAGTGAGCGAAGGACGATGGGATGGGATGTGCCTGGACACTCTACTCCCAACAAGGGCCACTGTGACACCCGTGGACTCCCCTCCTTAAACGGGTGACAACCACAATGTTCTCTCCCATTTCCGAAAGCTAAGGGGTGAGGTGGCGAGTTGACAAGTACTGACTGTGTTTTCCAGTTCCCAAATCCCCCTCTTCAAACACCTACAGTCCTCACTTTTGATGTCACCTGTCAGAACTCAGCAACACAGGTCATGTGGCATAGGCTGGCTTTTTTATGTGGGTACCGGGAGTCGACCTCAGGACCTTGTGCTTGCCAGCAAGCGCTTGTCTGCTGAGCGATATCACTGGCCCTTTTTTTTTTCTTCCTTTATGTGGGTACCGGGAGTTGAACTCAGGACCTCGCGCTTGCCAGGCAGGTGCTTATGCCACTGAGCTATCTCATCGGCCCAAAGCTGGCTTTTTTAGGTTCAACCTATTGGAAATACTCTTAAAAATCTAAAAGTACAATAAAACGATTCATTCTGAAGAGGAAGAATGAGGAAATCTTGTTCTGAGGTTTCTGTATTTCACTAGAGTACATAAGACTTGCCTGGGTAAATCAACATAGATCACTAAACTCTTAAAACAAGGGCAGGAGATGACAAGTTGGAGCCAGCCTGGGCAATTTAGTGAGACCCTGTCTCAAAAACTAAAAAGAGGACTGGAGGTGTGTAGCTCAGTGTGAAAACCCTGGGTTCAATCCCCAGTACTGCACATAGGCAACAAGGCAAAATCAAGACCTCTGGCCATAGGTCAGCAATCTATTCATCAAGTCCTGAAACTACTCTCAATGTAAAGCTCCCTAAAAGTTCCATAAGACCAAATCATGTCTCACTGTAAAATAAATAAACACATATGCAAGCAAAGAAAGGGGGACCGTACAAGGAAATATGAGGCAAAGTCAGCTCTAAAACTCGATGGCAGAAAGCCTGAGTCACACATCACTGTGCTGTTTACAGCCAGTCCCTGACTGGACAGTGCCCTCCTCCCCTGGGCCTGAGGCCCTGTATTCACCCCTGGTTCCCCAGCGCCAGCTAACAATATGGGCTCAATGAATGCTTGCTGAATCAGTAAGAAAAAAAGGATAAATCGGACCACCCCATACACACGCCTTTGCTATTTAAGTCTATAGTTAATCGTGGCTGGTTTCTGCATGAGAATCTTCATTTTTTTTTGTTTTTCTGATTCATTGTTTCGAAGAGCTATCTTTGATTGCTAGGCAGTTGTTTGTCCACTTATTAACTTCAATCTTTAAGGATTTCAGTTAATTTTGGAGATTCTAAAACTACATAAAAAGTAGAGATACAAAAACCAAAGACTTACAAAATCCCAAATTTGAGTCACAAAGAGACCTTAAAAGATAGTATTCCCATGATTAAATAAAATTCATTAGAAATGCCTGAGGTGGAAAAATTCGTTCAAAATTAAAATCAGGACCGGGGCCGGTGAGATGGCTCAGCAGCATAAGCGCCTGCCTGGCAAGCACGAGGTCCTGAGTTCCACTCCCACATACCCACATACGAAAAAAGGGCTGGTGACATCGCTCAGTGGCACGGGCGCCTGCTGGCGCATGAGGTCCTGAGGTCGACCCCCGGTACCCACAAAAAATAAATAAATAAAATCAGGACCAAAATTTCCCATTTCAAACTAAGAAGCAAATCAGATGTGGTGGCACATGCTTGTGGTGGTACATGCTTGTAATCCCAGTACTCTTGGAGGCTGAGGCAGGAAGATTGCAAGTTTGAGCACAGCCTGGACAATTTAGCAAGACCCTGTCTCAAAACAAAACATTTTTTTAAAAGGGCTGCAGATGTGGCTCAATCCCCAGTATGGGGTGAGGTACATGTGTGTGTGGGTGAGGGAGAATGACAAAAGAAGCAATGAAGGTGGAAGACCTCTGTTTTGAAGCTGTTATTTAGAAAAACAATACAGAATTGTCCGTAGTTTGGACTTTGGCAGCCACTTATGAAATAATGCTTGTCATCTGCCTATGACTTCCTATGAAGACACTATGACAAAATTATTTTCCCCCTTATAATTTGATTAAAAGTTATTTTGTAAAGCATTTTAGAATTAAAATTGAGATGACTGCTAAGGCTGTATAGAGAATTATAGAATTCATAAGCCACTATTTAGAGGGTCAGAAAGAAAAAGTCCAAATCAAAATTCCTAGCAGTATCATACTTTATTTTGTATATTAAGGCAAAAACTCTAATAAGAACATGTGTCTGTGATCAATTCGTAACAGAGATCTTTAGCTGATTTGTAGATTTTACACTTGAGACTGTGTCCTTAGTGAGAGACTTAAGTGAGATTGTCAATGTACCCTCGAATGCACACACAGTACCTCACTCACCGTATGACCAGAGCAGAAGTCACCACCTCGCTCTTACAGTGACAAGCTCACATCTGTGAAGTGCCTCGAGTAATGTCTGCATGTAAGTGCCATTAAGTTACTAAATACATGTAGGAAATGGCTCTGCATCTCCTGACAAATGAACCTCCTCAGCCTATCCATGTAACTTCTCCCACCTGAAACAGGCTCCTGCATCCCACCTGGACACCAGCTACTGCCCAGTTCTCTGCTGTCTATTGTGAACACTGTGTTGACTCATGTCTCCATGTTTCCTTCCCCCAATCTCACTTGCACACCAGGCTTTTCTCTCAGCAGTCAACGCTACTGACATTACTAAACCCAAAGATGACCCCCCACACTGGGAAACTTCGGGCCTCATGCATGCCAGGCAAGCACTCTACCATGGAGCTACACCCCAGTCCTTTTTAAATTTTGAGATAGGGTCTTGTTAAGTTGGTCAGGCAGGCCTCAAACTTACAATCCTCCTGCCTCAGCCTCCCAAGTAACTGGGATCACAGGCATGTGCCACCACACCCAGCTCAAAGATGGTCCTTGGTCCTCTTCCTCTGGTATTTCTCTACTGAGTGTCCAGTACACCAGGCTCATCTAGATTCCCCTCACCCCTCACAGACAGCTTAGTCTTCTTCCTTTTGGACTGCAGCGCCTAAGGCTCAGTCTTTCTCCTCTTCTCTGCCTATACTTGTTCTCTCAATGACTTCACCTCGTGCCATGGCTTTAAATATCATATACAACTGTACTCTCTTAAATCACATTTCCAGCCCAGACAGCTCTACTCTATCTCCTGAGTCTCCGGATTCATACAGCCAATTGTACATCCAACATTTCCACTTACATGTTCTCAAATGGAACTCTTACTTTTTCCCACAAAACCTGCTCAGGTTTTCCTTCTCAGGTGGTGACAAGCTGACCCTCCCAGTATCCAGGTTACAATCCTTACAGCTGACTAACTTCCTCTCTCTCACATCTCGGACCTAGTCCCCTAAGCACTCTGCTGACGTGGCCTTCAGAACACACCCAAAAACTCAGCCCTTCTCATCATTTTCATTTCCACTTTGGTCTCTGCCACAAGCATATCCTGACTGGGTTACTAAAATGGTCTCTTCATTGGTCCAGCTCATGCTCTTTTTTTTTTTTTTTGGTGGTACCAGGGATTGAACCCAGGGCTTCTGCACTGAGCAGAAGCTTTTTTTTTTTTTTTTTTTCCTGAGACAGGGGTTTGCTAAATCACCCAGGCTGGGCTTGAACTGGTGATCCTTCTGCCTCAGCCTCCTAAAGTGCTGGGATTACAGTACATTCCACCAATGCCCGGCTAGCCTTTTCTAAATACTACAGCTAGAGTAATCGTTTAAAAACCTAAGTCAAGTCATGCCATTCTTCTGCTTAAAATTCTTCTCTGAATTTCCTTTACACTTAAAGAGGAAGTCAGTGTTTCAAGATGGCTTTTTAAGGACATGCTTAACGTGGCCCTCAGTGCAACAGATTAAGAGCCACATTCAATCTAGTATGTGCTTCCCTTTATAACATGATTTGCTCAGTCTTTCCACCAAGAGGTGACACTGGCCTTGGCCAGCTAAAGGGTGAGCAGCAGAGACTGCATGGGGATGGCTGCTCTCCTGTGCTAAGACCTCCAGCACATGCTCCCTGTCAGCTAATGACACCCTCATCCTTCCTGCCTCTCAGGCTGACATTTTGCACCACCTGGAGGGACAAGCCCAGCCCACAGCCGGTGCCACCTGCCAGACATGTGAGCAGGGCAGGCCACATCAGACTACCCAGTCCACCTGAGCCTCCAACAGCCAGTGACCTGGGGCATGGTGAGCACAGAACCAGCCACTGTGCCCAGCCCACATGTGGACTCAGAGTTCGGATCAAACAGAAAGGTTCTTTTCAGTGACTAAGTTTCAGGGGGTCTGTTACACAGCAGTAGGTCACTAGACATTCTGTTACAGCCATGTTGTACCAGCTGCTCCTTCCCTCACTCTTGTTCTAGTCCTGTTGACCTCTCACTTGCTCATTGTACATATCAGAAACACTCCTGTCTGTGCTCTGCTGACCTCCTGCCTGGAACACCCCTTCCTTAGCCGGGTGGCTGACCTGCTCACCTCTTTCCAGCCTCCCTCGGATGTCTTCTTTTCAATGAGGCTTCCAAGTCCTACCCTGTTGAAGGTGGTGGTCCCCCTCGGCCCGCAGCACTTCCAATCTCCCTTGGCCTGCTTCACTGACATTACAGCCCATCCGTGGCACAGACTGTTATTCACTTGTTAGGTATTTGTAGTCTTCTTTTCCAAGTTGAATATGACCAATTTTTTCTTCTTTTTTGTGAGTCCAGTATGCTAAACAAGGCCTCTACCATGGAGCTACTCCCAGCCCCACGCAAGCCACACAAGGCTGAAGATTTGTTTTGCTTGCTGATATACCTCAAGCTCATCTCAAACCCTAAAGCCTAGAGCAGTGATGGTGAACCTCTCAGAGCTTTCAATGATAAACAACCCACTTCGGCACGTGTGCTATAGGTCCCCACCACTGGCCTAGTACATAGAGGACTCTCAATACTTACTTTAGAAACAACTAGACTGTTTCATATAGGGTATATTAGAGCTCACAGTTGTTAACTTCCTGTATGAACTATCACTGGTGACAAATATTTTCAAGTGTTCAGTCAGAGTTCTTGACCTTATCTCTCTCTGACAGTCTTAAGGGATGCAGCACATCATATTAGCTCACCTGCTTTCAAGACATAGAAGGCACCTTGCGCACAGGAGCAGGTGCTGTATCCTGGACCTCTCCACTCTCCTAGTGCTGGATATCTCTCAAGCACCAGTTACCACCTATCGAGGTATTTTTTTGAACCATATACAATTAAAAAGAAATTCTACAATTACAAAATTATGTGGGCAGACCTTTGAATTGTTCTTACGGGATCTGACCTCCATGTGAAACCAAGAGACCTATGAATGATGAGACTGAGGTCAAGCTGCAGTTGGAAGGTTCAGATGTAAGGGGAGTTTTACTCTTTCACGAATTTACATTTTAATACAGTGAGAGTAAATGTACACAAAACTTATTTAAAAGTAAATTAGAGGGGCCGGTGAGATAGCTCAGCGGCATAAGTGCCTGCCTGGCAAGTGCGAGGTCCTGAGTTCGACTCCTGGTACCCACATACGAAAAAAGGGCTGGTGATATTGCTCAGCGGCACAGGTGCCTGCTGGTGCGCAAGGTCCTGAGTTTGATCCCCGGTACGCACACACACACACACAAAAAAAGTAAATTAGAGCATCCGTATGACTAAGTGATTATGTATGTATATTCTAAATGGCCAGTACAAATTCTGAGCCCCACCCCCCAGGTACTAAAGACTGACCCTAAGGTCTTGTACATGCTAGGCAAGCACTCTTCCACTGAGCTACACCCCTAGTTCCTTTTAAATTTTGAGACAAGATCTTACCAAATAAATTGCCCAGCAGGGTGCATACTTGCACTCCTCTTGCCTCAGCCTCCCCAGTAGTTGGGGTTGCAGGTGTGCAATGCTAGGCTGGCTACTTCTGAGCATGTGCACAGAAAACTCAGGTGGCACCACAAGGACTTGTCTAGGCTGTCCATGCTAATACACAGCTTCAACATAAGCATGCAGATGCTGGTACGCCAAGGGTGCCGAGAAAGGGAAAGGGGAACCCGTCATCTTTAGAACTAATAGGCATCTGGAAATATTATGGCTTATATGTTGAAATGTAAATGAGCTCAACAATTCTTTCCTAGAGTCATCTACAATTTCCCTTCTCAAGGATTTCTTCAAAATATTGTGTGTGTGCGCACATGTGTGATGGGATCAAACCCAGGACCTCATACATACTAGGCAAGCACTCAACCACAGAGCTACATCTGAGCTCTCATTCCAGAGTTCAGAAAGAATGCTTCACAAAGCATGTTGCAATCTCACGCAAGGTCACATACATACTGGGCATGGGGGTACATGCCTGCAACCTCAGCTATTAGGGAGGCTGAAGAAAGAGGATCCCAAATTCCAGGACAGCCCGGGCAGCTTAGTGAGAGCCTCTCTAAAATTAAAATTAAGAAGGGATAGGGAGATAGTGCAGTGGTAGAGCACTTTCCTAGCATGCATGAGACCCTAGGATTAGCCCTCAGTATTAGGAAAACAAAAACAAAAACAAAAACAAAAACCCAACCCTCCCCAACACCAAACCAACCAACCCAATAAAACCACCCAGGTGATATACATAATCCCAATCTATCTCATTATGATATATTTAGATAATCATATTAGGAATGTCAGATGCTGGTGGCACATACCTCATTTCTGAAAATTCTTTTTTTTTTTTTTTTTGGTGGGTATCGGGGGTCGACCTCAGGACCTCGCGCACCAGCAGGCGCCCGTGCCACTGAGCGATATCACCGGCCCCTTTTTCATATGTGGGTTCCGGGAGTCGAACTCAGGCCCTCGCGCTTGCCAGGCAGGCGCTTAAGCCGCTGAGCCATCTCACCGGCCCCCCTATTTCTGAAAATTCTAATCACTGCTTTTATGGGAATAGTTTAATTTACCAGAGTGGATCATTAGTCCGAGTAAGTAAGAAACACAGGTAGGGATCAAGGAGACAGTCTGACTGTCTCCTAGACTAATTATTCACTCAGGTACTTCATGCTTTAGAAACACTCTACTGTTATCAGTTAATGCAATCACTGGAGAAAATAAAATCAACTACAAATGTGTATGTTCACCCTTCCCCCGACTGTATTAATGGAGGAAAAAAAGAGTTAACTTCTTTCTGTTAATCTCTACCCTGACCATTTTAGAGCTCTCCTATGAATTCTTTCCTTCTGACCACTCCATTCACTCTAGGCTTGCACTCTTAATGAAACATAGGTAAGTAAACTGACCTCTTATAACCTCGGAACAAACGAGAGATATCTCAGGGTTTTTGATTCCAAGATTCAGAACAAACCAAACAAGAGGGTACAGACCAGCGACACAAATCTGTTAACAAAGCTGGCATTTAAATTACCAACCAGAGGCATGATTCAATATCAAACTTCAGAGTGAAAAATACATTTAGATCTTAAATCCAACTGCTCAACAGCAAACAATATTAATGTACATTAAATTCAGAATCGGGAAAACTTTATAAAGAATCTGCTTTGCTTTAGTATTTATCTCTTAGAAAATATCTGTGTTTCACTTATAAAACCGACTGAAAATTCATGGTGAAAACCCAGCGACTGGCCAAGTCTAGATGAAATGTGAGAATGCTGGCTGTGCTGCAGAAAGCAGGATCATCTTACGGCCCCGCTGAATCTCAGGGACTGCTCTGCTGATCTGAAGACACAAATTCAGCACTGGTATAGTGACCACTGCTTTACAAATCACAAAATAGGCAGATGGTTGGGAAAAATACTTTGAAAATAAGCAGCTGAACCTTTCTTTTTTAAATGTCAAAAACATTTCCCATTTGCTTTAACTCAAAGTTCTGTTTGGTGTGCATGCCTGGCATCTTCAAACTTAACCCAAGCTTTTCCCCAAACTGCCAAAGGCAGACAGAACTCTCCTGTCCACAGAAGGAATCCTTTATTTCTGGAGCTGTCACCAAGAAAGCGAGGATGGCATTCATTCTGCCCTGGAGCAGCCGCCTGGAGTCTGAATACCCCAGGGCATCTGAGCATGCGCACAGCTCCAGCACCTCTGCTTCTCCCCGAACAGCTACGAGAACGAACCACCAGGAAACAGTACAAATTTCC
Source organism: Erethizon dorsatum (assembly GCA_028451465.1). Taxonomy (NCBI): domain Eukaryota; kingdom Metazoa; phylum Chordata; class Mammalia; order Rodentia; family Erethizontidae; genus Erethizon; species Erethizon dorsatum. Next base: position 38,096,259 of record CM051831.1, read on the forward strand.
ACTATTCCAACCTCAGTCTTAAAATAGCACATGCCCTTGTCTAAGATCTAATGCTGAAAAATGCAAAGTTTCAGTATCCCAGGCCATTTTCTGTATCTGTCTATTCAACCAGCCCCACTTAAAGCTGCCCAACTATAGGAATAAGAAAGAGGTTTAGAAAAAAAGGACAGATACACACACATATACAACATACGGTTTCCAAGGAGAGTGAGGGCTCCATGCTTGTGAGGGAGGAGCAGGAGGAGAAGGAATATGCTGGAGAACCCTTGGGTTTCGCCCAGATTTGAACATGCTGTACTGTGGCATGAGGTCAGCAGAGACAGGCTCTAGCCCTGCGAGGCTGAATTCTGCCCTGACGAAGCAGTTCACTGTAATATGAAGCAAGAGGACCAATGCATGCTGGCAGCTATACAAAATGCTGTTCTAGAAAGTAATGGCAATTCCAAACAAGGGATCTGTGCTGTCACATGAGATGATCTCCAGCCCAGTTAAGCAACGAGCACCAAAAATACATTCAGTCCCAAACACATTGCTCTCAAAATATTAAAAGGTAGGAAAGAACTTTCTCCTTGAGCCTCTTTTGTGTCTGCAGAAAATGAACAGGAAATAGAACCACTGGTTAACTTGATTTTGTGTCTGATTAACTGAGAGGAGGTGGGGCCAGCCTCTGCTGTGGGACACTGCGAGCTAGCAGAGCGGCCCCACACCTCCTCTGTGACTGTGAAACAGGCAGAATATTCTGAAAATATTTGGTAATGGATGGATACCAGAACTGAAAATGGGGCAGACAACTTTATTTTTCACATGTACCCAAAATGCAAACATCATGTCCATCTTTTTTATTTCACCAAGAATGTATATAAGTATATGCCCTTAGAAATACTTCCTCAAAATGAGAAACACCAGAAAAGACCTGAAGTAGGAAAGCCACACAGAGAATTTCTGTCAGGAAAAAATGGGACAATACAGATACTCTGACATTTTATGGTCTCTTTTCCATGACAAAAGTTCTATTCTAGATTAAAAGTGACCAACAGCTTTTTAAAAAGTAAAATTTAGCTGAAAACAGGAGTGAATACAGGATAATAGAGATACACACAACAGGACAGTAAATCTAGGCAGTTGAATAGTTCAGTGTTAGTATAGATTGAATGAAATTAGTATTTTACTTTTTTTTTTTTTTTTTTTTTGTGGGTACCGGGGGTCGACCTCAGGACCTCGCGCGCCCCTGAGCGCGCCCCTGAGCGATATCACCGGCCCTTTTTTCGTATGTGGGTTCCGGGAGTCGAACTCGGGCCCTCGCGCTTGCTGGGCAGGCGCTTATGCCGCTGAGCCATCTCACCAGCTCAGTATTTTAATTTTTGGTGGTTGTTTTTTTCTTTTTTCTTTTTTTCAGTGCTGGGGATCAAACTCAGGCCCTGGCACATGCTAGACTAGCACTCTGCCACCGACCTGTACTCTCAGCCCTGGTAGTTAGCATTTTAAATAAACTAAAGAGCAACCCTAAGTCAGGATGTTGCTTAAGAAACAAAACAAAACAAAAGCAACCCTTAAAGGTCTCTTGTTACTTATATGGAAAATCCAAACACCCAGGTGTGCCATACAAAGATATTGATGGTCAGGTCTGCCTACTCTCTCCATTTTTTCTCTTCTACAGGAGCACTCTACTCTGTTTCAGGCATGCCAGGTCCATTACTGCCATTTTACAGGCAGAGACACAGAGTAACAGAAAGGTTAGGAAACCGTCCAGAGTCACCTGGCTAGGATATAGCCACACGGTGAAGTAAGTCCTGAATCAGCACTGTTACCTTCTACATAGTTATGTTTATGTGTGCATCTCTAAGAAGTCAGTAGAGACAGAGGGCAAGAGAGAGGAAACTGCCAGTGTCGGGGAGCAGCTATGTGGAGGAAGAGGCAGGAGGACCCCTGCATTTGTTCCAAATGCCCCATAATCAAGTTCATGAAAGGTAGATCTTTGCTGAGTTTTTCTGTACTGGGCTCTCTGAATTGCTGACAGAGCAATACTGACATCTCCAACTATCATGGAGTATTTAGATTTTCAGTTCTGTCAGTTTTTCAAGGACTTTAAAGCTCTGTTGTAGTACAACATTTAATGCTATACATGCACATACATACAATTTTAGGACTGCTACAGTTTAGGACTATTATATCTCTTTGATATTAATACAAGACACCCCAGGTTTTATTCTGATTAGTGTTTTCATGGTATATAAAACTTTGATCCTTATAATTTACTTATGCCCCTGTATTTGAAGGATTTTTTTTCTATAAATAGAATTTTTTTTTTTTTCTAAATTCATTCTGACAACCTGAGTTGAAGTCCTGAATTGAGGGTTTTTTTTCCCCCAGCATATAAAAAATGCAATTTTACTTCCTTCTGGCCTTCACTATGTCTGATGAGAAATCTGTAGCCACTTGAATGGTTGTTCCACAGAAAGTAGGGTGTAGCAACATTTTCTCTGCTTTTCAAATTCATCTGTCTTTAGATTTTTTTTTTTTTTTCTTTGTACTGGGATTGAACCCAAGACCTTTGCTCTGAGCGGTATCCCCAGCCCTTCAAAAAAATTTTTGTTTTTTTTTTTTAATTTTGAGACAGGGCCCAGCTAAATTGCTAAAATGCCCAGGATGGGCTTAAATTTGCAATCCTACTGCCTCAGCCTCCCAGAGAGCTGGGATTACTGGTGTGTGACACCACATCCAGCTCTGTCTTTAGTTTTGATGTTAATATAATTTTAATTGTGATATGACTGGCTGCGGGTTTTTGTCTTTATTCTATTTATGGTTTTGAATTTTTAGATTTATATCTTTTTGCCAAATTCTGGAAGCTTCCAGGCACTGTTTCTTCAAATCTGTCATCACTACCAGTCCCTATGCTCTCCTGAAAGTACTTTCCTCAGTACTGAACTTTCTAGGTCAACGGGGTAGTCCTCTCCTATTGTCTAGTTGGAAAGCTGGGTCTGTATTTACTCTGCTTTCCACCACACAATTTCCACACCAGTGCCTGGAGGCCAGGAGCTGAAGGAGCTGATGATCACAGAGAATGGGTCTCTTCTCTGCTAGACTCCAGTCTATTGTCATCATGGGATTGCTTGAGTTTCAGTGGGAAAGAACAGAGAAAAAAAGGAGAAAAAGCAAAACAAGAAGTTTCTGGGTTTGGTAATACCCTTCTCTTTCCATTCCTGAGCCAGAACTGAGGGCTTCTCCTACAGCTCTCCAGCCACAATCATGCCCACTTCTGGGTTTCAAGGCTGTTCCGAGCTCAGGCCTACAAACGCAAGAGCCGGGAAGAATGACAAATTCAACCCCAGATCAGTACTACCTCAAACTCTGCTATTTCTCAACCCACCTTCTATGATGTACTTTCAGAGTCCTCAAACTGCTGCTGTGGGCCAGCTGTTATACAGCTGAACTCAGCAAGAGAGGCAGGGTGAGGTGTGCTTGCCCCACCATACTACAACTGGAATCTGAAGCACACTGCTAAGTTTGGAGTTGGCTTGCTGCACAACAGACACCTGGGATACAATCTAACTCCAGGAGCTGTGTGCACAAAATACCACAATTTTATACTTTTTCTCTAGCAAAGTCACCAGATAATTATAAGAGAACTGCTACCACTTCAGTGGTTGGCTATTTTCTTTCTTCCCTTGGCTCCTAAGAAACAGATTCAGTTTCATTACTGGAGTAATCCAAATGACAGCAATGGAAACTGTGGAAACCTCTTACTTAGTGGATGTGGGCGTTTCTCTGCTGTCAATTACGATTTGTCAGTAAAGGCTCTGACATCTCATTCCTCCATGTCCTGACTGATCACCAGCCAGAAGAGCTAAGAGAATCATGCGAGACAACTGGAATGACAAGGATAAATTTAGAAAGCAAAAATGCCCTATGGAGAAAAATGTTCCTCTAAGTTATTCTTGTATAGAATTCCTACAAGAAGATTTATTATACTCTTGAAAACAGAGTATTTCACCAGCAAGCTGCATTTCATTCAGCACAGCCTACCAATCTGCATAATTAAACACTGATTTTTCCTCAGGGAAAAATCTGAGATGTCAGTCAGCACCACAGGCTTTCATAAGCTTTGTCCAATGTACTGAAATCTCTGTGAAGAAGCTAACAGGGAAGATACCATTTCACACCTACTGACAGGAAAAAATCTGAAGTATTTGTAAAGATGGGTCAACAGAAACTTTCAGGCACTAGCAATGAGAATTGAAATTGGCATGGTCCTGGAGCGCACTCTGGCAGTACCTGATTAACCCGAGATGAATGTACAGCACAACCCAGTAACTCCATTCTTAGGTGTATACACTAGAGACACTCTACTGTGTTTGCAGAAGGAGTCATATTCAAGGGTATTCATCACAGAGGTGTTAAGGAGACACTGGAAACAATCGATCCAGCCCCAACGTAAGAATCAATTTTTAATTGTGGTACAGTCCTAAGACAGATATTGCATAACAGTTAAAATAAGTAGGTCAGTACTATATGTATCAATGTTAGTAAATTTCAAAAGCATGTTTGAAAAGTTATAGAAAGTAAGTACATATACATAGATTTATATAAAATGTAAAACCATGTAGAACAAGAATAATGTATAGTACTTATGGATACATGTGCAATCATGTGTTGCATAGTGACACTCTGGGTCAACAAGGTAATGCACATATAATGGTGGTGAAAAGTCCCACTACACATGGGTTCATGGTGATGCTGGTGTACACACATCTACTGCACTGCCGGTCCTATAAAACTATAGCACAGGGGTGAGGATCTAGCTCAATGGCAGAGTGTTTGCCTAGCACACCAAGGCCTTGGGTTCAATCTCCGGTACCGCCCCCACAAAAAGTACTGCCCATACAATTACATTTGGTGCATAATAGTTGACAACGGTTTGGTGACTATGTTTCTCACTGGTTTATGAACTTACTATACTCCTTATCACTAGGGTGTACTTATTCCTTTTTAAAAAAATCAACTGTCAACCAGCCTCGGGCAGGTCCTTCAGGAGAATCCCAGAGGAAGGCACTGTCCTCCCAGGAAGTGATGGCTCCAAGATGTTACTGCCCTTGCAGATATTCTGGTAGACAGGACAGTGAAGGAGAAGACAGTAATACTGATGACCCTGACCTCGTGTGGGCCTAGGCTAATGTCTGTGTTTGTATCTCAGTTTTTAACAAAAAAGTTTTAAAAAATTTTAATAGAAAAAAGCTTACAGAATAAGGATATAAAGAAAATATTTTTGTCCATCTATACAATGTGTTTGTTTTAAGCTCTTATTATAAAATAATAATCAAAAAATTTTAAAGTTTATAAGTAAAACAAGTCACGATAAGTTAATTTATCACTGGAGAAAACTCTTTATATATAAATCTCATGTAGCCTGAGTACACAGTGTTTGCAGTCTACAGCACTGTATAGAATGACCGGCCTTCACTTTCACCACTCACTCACAGACTTGCCCTGCACACGTCCAGCCCCACACAGGCAGGCTATTTTCACCCTTTACAGCTTATTCCAACTCTAAGCTTACCTGTGCTTGATATACTAGATACACAGACACCACTGTGTTACACTAGTCATAGCACTCAGGTTGCTGCCCAGGCCTGCAGCCCAGGAGTGCAGGCTGTCCTACACTGTCCAGATTTGGGTAACATGAAGGTGTTCATGCAGCAACAAAATTTCATTTCTTAGCATCCCTGTCCAGAAGTGATGCATGATTTACATCTGCAATACAGCTAGATGAACAAGTATGTGCTAATGAAAAATCCTAAGTTGTTCAAGATAGTTGTCTCTAGAGAAGGGACTCAAATTGAGGCATGGTACACAAAAATAAACTACCTGAAGCCAGTACAGCAAAACACTAAGTTTGAAAAAGCTTGGTGTTAATTATGTTATTTTCTTTATTCTTCTGTTTGTTTGAAGTATTTTATAATACAAAGCATTATGAGAACATATATACCAGTTACACTGCTAAACGTCAACTGTTCAATGAATACTGATGTTCTGGCAATGCATTAGCTAAACACATACATATGTACAGCTAAACCACCAAAAGTAAATTACATATGATACTCCACACTTCTGTGGTCTAAATGCCAGTGACCTACCCCCTCCCCCTCAATTCACATGTTGGAAACTAATACCCAATGTTTTAGTATTAAGAGTCTCTGATGTAATCCCAGCACTCTAGGATTGCAGGTTTGAGCCCAGCCTGGGCAATGTGACTTACCTAGACTCTGGCTCAAAAAAAAAAGGGCCTTTGCATATTAAGCTTTTGGTAAGTGATTAAGTAAAAACCCTTACAAGTAGGATTAGTGCCTTAGGAGAAGAGGCTTCAGGAGCTATTCTGTTCCCTCTGCATGTGTGGATGCCTGCAGCAAGAAGGAAGGTGCCCTCCATGAGGAACAGGTCCTCAGATACTGAGTCTGCTCATTCTGACTTTGGACTCCCCAGCCTTTGGAATTGTGAGAAAGAAATCTCTTTTGTTTATAAGTTACCTGGTATAAGGTATTTTATTATAGCAGCTCTACCAACTAAAATACCAGCAAAATAACAAAATACCCGTACTTCGCCAAAATACCCATACTTCAGTATGTAATTCCAAAGCATAAGGCCATCTTCCTAAATAACTACAATACTCTTATCACACTTCACAAATTTACTGTGGTTTTCTAATATTGTCTAATACCCAGACCTGAAAATATGCAAACTGCCAATTGACAGAGATTATAGTGTCAGTGAACAATGGTGGAAAACACACATAGGACACACAGACTCAGCGAGCAGAGGAAATATTCATCCCACTGCACCAAGTGTCCGCATCCATGGGATGGAGTCACTGGGTGTATGAACCCTATGATGCAGGTGAGGAAAAAATATAGAAGGTCCAGAACTGTACTTCTTTAGAGAAAGAGTTCAATTTTTACATTTGGCTCCTCAGTTCTAATGCTGTATGTTTCAAAAGGTCCATCTCTGCCCAGGCTCAACATTATTAGCACACTGCAGCCTGGAGTGGATCTTTGTATTTATCATGCAACTCTGCTGTACGAGTTACTAACTCATAATGTACATCTCCAAAAAGAAATCAAAGATGACATGTAAATTTTTAAATACTCAATGAAAACTACAATTAAAAAACAAAAGATACATATATATTATAAGATAGAAGACAGATAATCACATTAACTAAGGCTAGTCACTGCAACTGAATATACTACTTGATTTTTCTGGTAAGCAAAGCAAAAATGGAGACATGATTTTATTATAGTTTTTCATTAGCCATTGAAGAAGTGCTTAAGAATTTGTCAGCACACGTAACTGGAGAATAAATCTGAGTACAGACTTGTATGTTAGAAAAACTAACAGAATATTTTTTTTCCCTAGTGCTGGGGATGGAAGCCAGGGCACTGTACATGCGAGGCAAGCACTCCATCACTGAGCTATACCCCAGTCCAACTGAAAGTTTTAGCAATGACTTCATAAAAGGTAGCATTACATCTTTCATAGACAATTTTTTTTTTTTTTTTTTTTGAGACAGGGTCTCGCTATGTAGTTCAGGCTGGTCCTGAATTCATTATGTAGCGCAGGCTGGCCTTGAACTCACAGCAATCCTCCTGCCTCAGCCTCCCAAGTGCTAGGATTACAGGTGTGTGCCACCACTCCTGGCTTCATAGACGATTTTTATATATATCTGTTTTAAAGCCCAGGAGCAGATTACAGAAATCACAGTTCAGTGGGTGAGTCTCTACTTGGGCTAATGGAAAACAGGTCAAGCCTGCTGCTCCCCAGTAATCCCACCTGAATCTGGAGAGAGGCAGTCCAAGTGACAGCAGCATGCCCTGTGGACAGTGTAGCCAAACATCAGGGGTCCAGTCTGGGTTGGTTTGAGCTCCTGGCAAGTGGTCTGCCTATGAGCTTATGATTTCCATGTAATAACAGCCTAAGAATTTTTTCTGAATTTCCCTTCACAACAGCCAAGTTTGATGCCCTGATAGTAATGCACACAGGAAGGATTCTGGAAACCTGGGCAAACTAGTTTCAGAGCCCTGATTCTAAACACTACCTAGGAGAAGGGCAAACTGGATGAACCACACTACTACTCCTGTACCTTTATTAAACATGGATGTGTACATATACATGTGCATGCAAACCTGGCACACAGTGTTCACTTTTCTCAACTCAACTGTCCTTTCTGTGTAAGTTCAGCCCTGCTATTTCTAAGAAGCAGAGCAGTGTACATGACACACAGCTCAAGTCACCACGATCTCAGCATACAGTAGCTAGCTGCCTTCCTCCCCACATCTCTATCCCACATCCACTCTCCTAGACACCCGTCACCAAGGAGCTCCTGCAGACATTCAAAGGGTGTTTATTAGAACCGGAGTGCAAAGTCCTTTGCTCTCTCTGTGCCAGCTGATGACATCTCCAACAGCTAATCTCCATCCAAGAGAAGTATGTCCACTGCCTGACAGCTTGGTAGCCGTAGTGGTGGCAGGACAGTGACAAAGCTTGAACTTTGCACTTGTTTGTCAAAAAGGCAATGACACCAGGTAGGTCAAGGAATAAAACTTTCTGCTCTGTTCTTGCACATGCTCTTTTTCTGGTATGACTATTGGCTTATATTACCAACAATTTTACAGCTCCTGGGAATTCTCAGCTTGTCCATGGGAAGCAAAGCGTACAAGGACCGTTACACACTGTATACTGTATTGAATTATCCTAAGTACCCATATATATCTACAATTATGTACTAGCTAAAACAAAAATGAAAATGCCAATAAAAATTACTTCCAGGCTGAATCAGTTTAAAAAATGAAAATAAGACAGGCATAGTGGCACACACCTGCAATCCCAGCACTCTGAGAAACTGAGGCAGAAGGATCACAAGTTTTGGCCCAGCCTAAGTAATTCAGTGACTTAGCAAGACCCTGCCTCAAAATTAAAAACAAAACTAAACACACACACAAACACACACACACACACACACACACACACACACACACACACACACACACACAAGCTAGGGATATACTCACTGTGAAGGTCCTTCATTCAGTGCCCATACCACAAACAAAACAAAATAAAATGAAGAGTGCAAGGTGCTCAGAGACCAGACCTTCATTATAAAGCATTCAAAGGAGGCGTAGCTCCAAGACATTTGGCAACTCAGCCCCAGGCCCCTCCTCAGCAGGCTGAGTGGGTCTTCAAGGAGCATGGACTATAAGAACTGATCTTCAGAGATGCCTCTTGGTAGCAAAGCCATGTCCACCCTTCTCCCCTACCTGTCCTCCTCAGCCTCCTGCATTTACCTCTGCTCTGCACAGTGCTTCACTTCCTTGCTGGTTTTCCTCTTCTCTCCCATCTCGGATAAAAGTCTCCAAGGTTCCAGCACACAATGGACAAAGCAGTCTGTCACTGACTTTCCAGAACCTGCCTCTTCTGGGACAGCTAGTCAAGGGGTACCCTCAGACCTTATGAACAGAGGGTGCTCTGCACCCCTGCAATCATCATTCTCAGGACTCATCACCCTTTTGGAATGAAATCTCAAAACTTTCATGAGTCTAATAATCTTGCACTCACTGCTAATACCTCATTTCCCTCCCAGTCCTCTAGAGTCATGGTGGTATAAAAAAACCAGGCAGAACTGGACTGGGGTCACTGCTCTACTGGTTACTGACAAGACAACGTCCATAGCCACTGAACACTAGCTTCTTCCCCATCAAACGGGGTTACCAAAGAACAAAGTTGGATGCCACTTCACACCAAGTACAAAATGGATCAAAGACTCAAATGTCTTCAACTAAAACTACTGAGTGGAAGAACAGTCTGTATGATGTCATTCTATCTATCTATATGAAATCCTAGCACAGGAAGAGTAAGGATTTCCTGGGAAAAACCAAGGGGGGACATTCTGTTCTATACACTGACTGGGGTTTGCATTACATACAAGTTTGCATTTGTCAGAGCCTCAATAAACATACATTTAAGATTTGTACATTCCTTTGTATGTGAATGTTATATCAAAAGAAAAACAACTGCAAACAAATATCGAAGCTGTTTAGGAGATGTACACTGATGCCTATGGTGTTCTTTGTAACATGTTAAAAATTAAAATAGATTAAAGGATGAGTACAAAGACCTGCATGGTTATGTGTTAAAGACAAATAGAATAAAATGTTAATGTGAGAGCCTAAAAAAATTAACTAATTAATTTTTTTTTGTGTGTGTGTGGGTACCAGGGGTTGACCTCAGGACCTCGCATGCCAGCAGGCGCCCGTGCCGCTGAGCAATATCACCGGCCCTTTTTTCGTATGTGGGTTCCAGGAGTCGAACTCGGGCCCTCACGCTTGCCAGGCAGGCGCTTACGACACCGAGCCATCTCACCGGCCCCCAAAAATTAAATTCTTAGAGGAAAGCATGGATTAAAATCTTCGTCAATTTGGATGAAGCAACAGTTTCTAAGGTATTATACTAAAGGATAAGCCAAAAACAGAAAAACTGATCAAAATTAAAAACATATGTTTCAAGGTCAGGCATGGTGGCACACACCTGTAATCCCAGCACTTGGGAGGCTGAGGCAGGAGGATCACTGTGAGTTCAAGGCCAGCCTGGGCTACATAGTGAACTCAAGCCCAGGCTGGAATGCACAGTGAGACCCTGTTTCAAAAACAAAAAACAAGAAACCCCATATGTTTCAAAGGACAATACTTAAGAACATGAAAAGGCAATCTATAGAATGGGAAAAAAAAATCTTGCAAATATACACCTAAGGGACTTCTACAAAAAATATAAAGAACTGTCACAAGTCAATACTAAAACAACGATCCAATTAAAAACAGACAAAGGGCCTGAGTAGATATTTTTCCTGAGAAGACACATACATGGTCAATAAACACAGTGAAGACGATAGACATCATCATTACCTCTGAAGGAACTAGAAATCAATATCACAATGTGAGGGTTGGGGGTATGGCCTAGCAGCAGAGCATGTGTGCGGCCTTGGGTTAAAGCCCCAGCACCAGGAAAAAAATATCAAACTATCAAAACTGTGATGCCATTTCATACCCACTAGGATGTCTACAGTAATTTTTTTTTTTTTTTTTTTTTTTGTGGGTACCAGGGGGACGACCTCAGGACCTCGCGCGCCAACAGGCACCCGTGCCACTGAGCGATATCACCGGCCCCTTTTTCGTATGTGGGTTCCGGGAGTCGAACTCGGGCCCTCGCGCTTGCAAGGCAGGCGCTTACGCTGCTGAGCCATCTCACCGGCCCTACAGTAATTTTTTTAAAAAAGGCAGACAGTAAGAGTTGGTGGAAACATGGAGAAGCAGCAGGGATACAAACCAGCACAACCTCTTTGGAAGGTTCTCTACCAGTTCCTCAAATGACTGGAGAGAGTCGCTATGATCCAACAACTCTGCTCCCACACAAACACCCAAGAGAAACGAAAGCATATTTCTACACAAAAACCAATATCCATGCATTTACAGCAGCATTATTCATAATGTCCAAAGAGTAGAAATAACTTAGCACCCATCAATTGATAAATAGATGGAATGAGATGTAGCCACATAATATTCTACGTAATAGAATATATGTGGCAGTAAGAAGGAAAGGAACGCACTACAACATAGTTGAACCATGAAAACTGTGCTACATGGAGGACCCCAGTCACAAAGGACCACATATTGTATGATTCCATTTGCAGAAAATGTCCAGAACAAGCAAACCCAGAGATAAAAACAAGGCTAGTAACTGTCTAGGGGGAGGGGGAGGAGGCAGTGATGCAGGGTTTGTTTGGGTTAATAAAAGTATTTCAGGGAAATAAAATCTAAACTACACTGAGATCTCACCTCGCCCTAGTCAGAATGGCTACCATCAAGAATACAGAAAACAACATAGACTGGTGAGAGTGCAGGGCGGGGGAGGGGAGGAAAACTCTTGCACTACTGGTGGAAATGTAAATTAGTAGTCACTTCCTCAAAAAATTAAAAATAGAGTTACTATTGGATCCAGCTGTACCACTCCTTGGTATATACCCAAAGCAATAAAAGCTACCACGCCACAGGGACACCTGATACCCTTGTCTTCTATTGCACAATTCACAATAGCCAAGATATGGAATCAGCCTAGATGCTCTCAACAGATGAATGGATAAAGAAAGTGTGGTATGTATACACAATGGAGCATTATTTGGCCACAAGGAAGAACAAAATTCTGTCATTTGCAAGAAAATGGATAGATCTGGAGAACATCATGTCGAGTGAAACAAGCCAGGCTCAGAAAGACAAATACTGAATGTCCTCCCTAACACGTGGAGTCTACAAGAGATGACAAGAAAGTACAGACTGTTATCAGACAAGAGGGGCATAAGGGGGAGGGAAAGGGAAATAAGGGCAGGTAATGGGGCATGGATGAAGCAAAACACATTATACACAGCGAACCCCCAATGGGAAACAAGGTGGGGGGGCAAGGGGTGACAAGTATACCTGTGTGTGTGTATAAGTGATCGAAAGGGTGATGCACTCATGTCTGTGAAAATGATCGAAGTATGTTATGTGCATGTACAAGTCTGCCAAAATGAACCCCATTAATCTGTACAACCAACAAGAAGGAAAAATGTTCTAAAATTGATTGCTGATGGTTGCAAAACTGGTAAATATACTAAAAGCCTGCACAGTAGGTGAATTATACTTCCAAAAGCTGTTTTTTATTAAAAAGTCATTCCTCTAGGAAGTACTTCCTAACAGGACTTATTCTTTCAGCCATCCCAACTTTTTTTTTTTTCGTACTGGGCACAGAACCCCGGGCCTTCACCCTGAGTTATATCCCCAACCCTTTTTTATTTTTTAATATTTCAGACAGGGTCTCATTAAGTTGCTCAGGCTGTTCTTGAACTTGTAATCCTCCTGCCTCAGTCTCCCAAAGTGCTAGGATTCCAGGTGTGTACCACCAGGCCCAGCCTCATCCCAACTCTTCAGATCAATAGATTCAGTGCATAGCTATACTTGGTTAGGGGCAGGTGGCACTTAAAGAGTCCTAGCCTAGGAGTGAAGAAAACATATTCAATGCCAGTTTGGGCACCAATCACTCTCATAGACAAGTCTCACCAAGCCCGGGTTTCCTTATGACTGAAGTTTCTTAAGAAAAGATTCCTAGCTGAATCAAGACTCACAAAAATCTTCTTGTAACCTCTACTAATTTGAACTTAGTGACCAACTGAGAATTCTAGGAAGACTGAGATAAGGAAAGAATTAGACATTCTTTAAAAGACTTCTGCCGCGCGTGGTGGCGCACGCCTGTAATCCTAGCACTCGGGAGGCTGAGTTTGAGGCCAGCCTGGGCTACATAGTGAATTCAAGGCTAGCCTGGACTACACAATGAGACCCTGTCTCAAATAACCAAAACAACAACAACCAAAACAAACAAACAAACAAACAAAAAAACCCCAAAGACTTCTGCAGAAAAGTGTCACTGTGCTCCCTGTTGACTGTGGTGGTGAGTCTGTAGGTACCGCTCCTCTATAGGCCTGTGTCAAGGATTCAGGGCAAAAAGTCAAAGCATGAAGTGAGAAGATGAGTGTAGTCGTGTTATACAAAGTCAAGGGCCAGCATGCGGGAACAAAACCAGAATTAGAAATACTTATGCAACTACCATGTACCATGGATTCTCTGGGATAAAGAACGCTCTCTTCATTGTAAACAATTTACTACTATTTCCAGTACAACCACAACTGCCAATGACCAACAGAAGAATAGCAATCATTTACGTGCTGGGCTCTTCTTCACATGACTCCTTCATTTACTCCTCACAGTACTCTGCGACTTCTGACTGGTATCATTTTTAAAGACGAGAAAACTAAGGCTAAGAGAAAGTAAGTTGATTGCTTACATCCTAATGTGCCACTCAGCCGAAAGGTCCTCAGAGTTTGGCTGACCTCAAATGCAAAACCAAACCCCAGGGGCATGGCTTTTTTGTAACCTATAACCCTGAAGGGAGGTCATGACCTTGCTAGTTCCATAAGCACACTGTGATGACAGCCCAGCAGAACTGGGTGGCTTGTGTCACTGTGTAACAGTAACAGGGCATCACCCCCAAAGCTTGGCCTCCCCAGCTCTTCTGTGTCTTCCTGTGCATCCAGGGCCACTCTGACCTTGAAAGTCCAATTACTATTGCCCTCTGAAGTCTGTTCTGAGTGTCCTTTGTGGAAATGACTTCCCCTTTCTCCTTCTCAACTCCAAGAACACTTTATGAGGCAATCATGAAATACCTACTCTAAGCCAGAAACTCTGATGGGTATAAAATTACTCACAAAGATTTACTCTCAGCCAGGAATGGTGTGCATGCCTATAATTCCAACTACTCAGGATGCTGAGGCAGGAGGACCTCAAGTTCAAGGGAAACTTAGCAAAACTCTGTCTCAAAAAAAGAAAAAAAAAAAAAAAAGTCTCCTTTACTGTATGTTGTATACCAAGGAACTTACACTGTATTTATGTTACAGTCAGCGTGCAAAAACTGGCAAACAGGCCAATTTGCCTGCAAAATGCCCTTTTTTGCTAAAGTAAAAAATCTTGGGCCGGTGAGATAGCTCAGCAGCATAAGCACCTGCCTGGCAAGCGTGAGGTCCTGAGTTTGACTCCTAGTACCCACATAAAGGAAAAAAAAGGGCCAGTGATATCGCTCAGCAGCACAAGCGCCGGCTGGCAAGTGCAAGGTCCTGAGTTCGACTCCCGGTACCCACATTAAAAAAAAAAAATCTTGAGCTGGGGGTATAGCTCTGTGATATAGTATTTGCCTAGCATATGCAAGGCCTTGGGTTTGACCCCAGTACCCCCCCAGTCTTGACTGATAGCTTTAAAAATAAATTTAGTTGATGGCCAGAGGCATCTTCAGTTCATTTTATAGACTCTAAGAAAACCTTAAAACTCACAACCTGCTTGCTATTTAATAACTAATTATCCAATCTAATTTAAAAAAATTACCTTCAATGTTTCATAAAATCCAAAAGAAAGCTTTTCTCTCCATTGTGGTAGATTTCATCTGCCAGGTTACACTTATTTTAAAAAATAATTTTGTGAAAAGCATCCAAAATTACAATGACACCAAAGAATATGACTTTAAAATAATTTCTTTAAAATTATGCAAGATTTTAGATGAGCTAATTTTGACTAGTGTTCTATTCTGTGTAACAAGTTAGATGCGAAATGGATGCGTACAGCGCTGATATGACACTATGAACTCACAGCTTTCCGTTGGAACCATATACTGAAAAGGACTGGTACCACATAAGTATTTAAAGTCAAAGCAATTCTAGGGGAAAAAGCTGTAGGGTGGCAAAGAAGTTGGTTTGTTGTAAAGAGTTTTTAGAGAATCAAGCATTTTTAAGTTTATCTTCACCACTTTCTAAAGAAAGTAAGAAGTGTATATGTACCTTTCCCTGTTATTATCAAGGTTTCCAATCATACATGTTCGATGTCTAATCCCAGCATATTCTTTATGGAGAAAGAGTTTTATATGTATTTAGTAGACTCCTTCTAATAATCCTACCACCCTCAACTCAAAAACGAAGCTGAGAGGGTTAGGAACTTGCTCCATGTAACAGATCCGACGGGTAGTAAAGACAGAATTCAAATCTAGGTTTTTCAGCTCATAAAGCCTAACTGTGCTTTTAAGTACTGTGAGAATTTTGTTATTCTTCAGAGTGCATCAAGAACCTTATTATTCCATAGAAGGGAAAATCCACTTTTCATGAAATTCAAGAGACTTCACTGTTATACAATGAAGAGAATATGATTTCCTAGAAAACACAATGTGTTAATCATGTCTAAGAAAATCAAGCTACATTTCCAGGTACCAGCTACCATTGCTGGAGGCACCATGATCTGTAGGAAGATTCTTTTATTCAGGAGGACAAAAACCAAACCAAACAAAAATGGAAAAATGCCTTCCAGTTGCAAACATGTGTTTCCAGTTTTGAACTCACTCTTCTCTTTGGCTTGTGTGCTGCAATCAGGAAACATTTCCTTGTCATGTCTTTGCCACTTTACACCTTTTCCTGTGAGCACATAGTTACCAGAGCCACTGTGGAGCCCAGAGTGAGGACCAAGCCCACAACAGGCTCTACACTGCTAAGCCAGTTGTCCCCATGGGCACCCCATTGCATCCACAGTGGTGACACTGCCAGACACTCTGGACCCTGAAGGCTTCAGCCTACATGTGTGTGTATGTGTATGTGTGTGTGTCTCTCTCTCTCCCCTTTTAAGCAGCATGAAGCACATCTTTGCTACCAAAGCAAAGACAGAAGCCTTTAACTAGACATGGCTGGACCTTTTTCGGTCCCTGAAAGGAAGTACAGGAAATTACACTTACAGAAGACTGAATAAATAACACTTTTTTTTTTTTTTTTTTTTTGTGGGTACCGGGAGGTCGACCTCAGGACCTCACGTGCCAGCAGGCACCTGTGCTGCTGAGCGATATCACCGGCCCCTTTTTCGTATGTGGGTTCCGGGAGTCGAACTTGGGCCCTCGCGCTTGCCGGGCAGGCACTTACGCCGCTGAGCCATCTCACCGGCCCCACATGTTGTTTTAAGAACTGTTGAAAATGTTAAAAATATGTAGACTCATGACTATGTGTAACAGCAAGTATTACCAGCCCTGGTTCTAAAATCTGATCCTGCTAGAAGACTTGAAATAAGCCAAACCCTACTTACACTGCCTCGCATGTGCATCTGTGTAACAGGTGCCTTCCCATACAGATGCTGGGAGACTTGGTGAGTGATGATGACGACAATGACCGCAGTGTTGAGGATAGAACCTGGGGCCTTGCATTTGCCAGACAAGTGCTCTCCCACTGAGCTGCACCCTGCCCCAGAATCACTAGCATTTTATGTTATTTATTTTTGGCTTTTTGAGACAGGGTCTGTGTAGTGCAGGCTGGTCCTGAACTCATGGCGATCCTCCTGCCTCAGCCTCCTGAATGCTAGAATTACAGGTGTGTGCCATCACATCCGGCTATCACCAGGATTTCAAAAAGAGAAAATGGACAATATAGGGAATATCTGAGAGAATTCAATTATCATAACTTGAAAGCCAGAAGTCATACTAGCTTTACAGTTCTCTGTACTGTACTTGCCCCCCACCTCCTTTTTTGGAGAACAGGGGCCAGGCTCTGTTTCGATCAACCCAGACGCTCAGCTGGGAACAAGTGTATGGAAATACAGAGAGAAGCCCTGTGACCTAGGTGGCCTCTTGGTAGCCTGTGACCTTGGGCAAGCTTTTAAATTGGAGTTTCAGTTTCCTCATCAGTACAAGAGGAATAATATTTACTTTCTACCTCTGCTGCCAGAATGATGTAAGTCAATATATGAGCGCATTTTTTCTTCTTGGCATTCAATAAAATGCTCATTCCCCAAGTATCTGTCGACTAGTCTAAAACCTACATTTGATTCTAACACATGCTCCATTAATGTAGGTGGCAGAGGGATTCCTAAAAATGAACTCATGGAGACCCTCTCAATTCCCCACCATCCTTTAAGAAAGCACCGCAGATGTCTGTAATCCCAGCACCTTGGGAGGGGAGGAAGGAGGATCTCAAGTTCAAGTCCTGCCTGGGCAATTTAGCAAGAACCCACCTTAGAATTTTAACAAAGGGCCGCGAAGCAGCTCAGCAGAATGCCCCTGGGTTCCATGCCCAGTATTACCAAAAATGACAACAAAGACCAAACAAACAAACAACAAAACCAGAAGTTTCAACATTTTTTGGAACTCTATTCCTTTGTGAAGCTGATAAAAACTACTCTATTTTCCAGGAGATTTAATGCTTCTGTTTTAATATTTAGATCTTTGATCCATTTTGAATTTAGTTTAGTGCACAGTGAAAGATATGGGTCTAATTTTAATCTTTGGCATGTGTAGAGCCAGTTTTTCCAGCACCATTTATTAAAGAGGCTATCTTTCTTCCAGTGAATGTGTTTGGCACCTTTGTCAAAGATAAGGTGGCTTAGTATGTCTGGAGTTGTTTCTGCATCTTCTAATTTGTTCCATTGATCTTTGGGTCTGTTTTTTTGGCAATACCACACTGTTTTTATCACAGTAGCTTTATAGTATATTTCAAATCAGGGATTGTGATGCCCCCTGCCTTGCTTTTGTTGCCCAGAATTCCCTTTGCTATTCTAGGTCTCTTCTGGTTCCAGATGAATTTTAGGATTGTTTTCTCTAATTCTGTGAGATGTTATTGGAATTTTGATCGGAATTGCATTAAATCTGTATAACAATTTTGGAAGTATGGCCATTTTCACTATGTTGGTTCTTCTGACCCAAGAACAAGGGATAGAATCTTTCCATTTTCTGATATCCTCTTCAATCTCCTTTTTCAGAGTACTGTAGTTTTCAGTGTAGAGGTCTTTTACCTCCTTTGTGAGATTGATTCCTAGGTATTTCATTTTTTTTGGATGTTATTGTGAAAAGTGTTACTTTCCTAATTTCTCTTTCAGTGAGTCTGTTATTCATGTCCAGGAAGGCTATTGATTTTTGAGTGCTGACTTTGTGTCCAGCTACACTACTGAATTTGCTTTTTTTTTTTTTTTTTTTTAAAGAAAGGAAATGTTTATTTAGCTCACAGTTTGTAAAGGTTTCAGTCTCTAATCGGCTGGCTCCATGGCAGGGTGGCACATAGCAGAGGGGTAATCGTTCATGGCAGGGGAAGACAGCAAAAGCAATGAGAGAGAGAAGAGAGGGAGAAGAGAGAGGAAGAGAGAGAGAGAGGGAGAGAGAGAGAGCTGAATTTGCTTATTAAATCTAGCAATATTTTGGGGTCTTCTACATAGAGTATCATGTCATCTGCAAATAATGATAATTTAACTTCTTCCTTTCCAATCATTATTCCTTTTATTTCTTGCTCTTGTCTAATTGCTCTGGCTAAAGTTTCCAGGACTATGTTGAATAAGAGTGGGGACAGTGGACATCCTTGTCTTGTTCCTGATTTTAGAGAGAAGGCTTTCAGTTTTTCTCCATTTAGTATAATATTGGCTGTTGGTTTGTCATAGATAGCTTTTACCAGATTGAGATAAAGACCCTCTATTCCAATTTTCTGTAGGGTTTTTATCATGAATGGGTGCTGGACTTTGTCAAAAGCTTTTTCTGCATCTATTGAGATGATCATGTGATTTTTGTCTTTGGTTCTGTTAATATGCTGTATTACATTTATTGATTTACGTATGTTGAACCATCCCTGCATCCCTGGGATGAATCCAACTTGGTCATGGTGCATAATCTTCTTGATGATTTGCTGCATTCTGTTTGCCAGTATCTTATTGAGGATTTTTGCATCTATGTTCATTAGGGAGATTGGTCTGTAGTTCTCTTTCTTAGTTGGGTCCTTCTCTGGTTTTGGTATCAGGGTAATGCTTGCTTCCAGGAATGAATTTGGGAGTATTGCTTCCCTTTCAATTTCATTAAAGAGTTTGAGAAGTAGTGGTGTTAGGTCTTCTCTAAATTTCTTATAGAATTCAGCAGTGAATCCATCAGGGCCTGGGCTTTTCTTTGTTGGGAGGTTTTTAATTACATCTTTGATTTCATTGATTGTTATTGGTTTATTTAGGATTTTTATATCTTCTTGATTGAGCTTTGGTAATTCATATGTATCTAGGAATCTGTCCATTTCTTCTACATTTTCCATCTTATTAGAATACAAATTTTCAAAATAGGGATAGATGATCTTCTGGATTTCTGCAGGGTCCGTTGTGATATCACCCTTTTCATTCTTAATTGCGTGGATTTCAATACTTTCTTTCCTTTTTTTAATAAGGTTGGATAAGGGTTTGTCTATTTTATTTAATCTTTCAAAGAACCAACTCTTTGATTCATTGATTCTTTGTATGGTTTTTTAGTCTCCAATACGTTAATTTCTGCTCTGATCTTTATAATTTCCTCCCTTGTACGAGCTTTTGGCTTAGCTTGCTCTTCTTTTGCGAGAAATTTGAGGTTCACCATTAGGTTGTTTTGCCCTTGCTCTGTTTTCCTGATATAGGTATTTAATGCTATAAATTTCCCTCTTAGGACTGCTTTCATTGTATCCCATAAGTTCCGGTATGTTGTACTGTCGTTATCATTCAGTTGTAGAAACTGTCTAATTTCTTCTTTAATTTCATCTGTGACCCATTGGTTGTTCAGGAGGGTGCTATTTAATTTCCATGTGTTTAGGAAGTTCTTGTGGTTTCTTTTGCCTTTGATTTCCAATTTCATTGCACTATGGTCTGATAACGTACATGGGATAATTTCAATTCCTTTGCATTTACTTAAGCAGAGTCTATGAGCTAGTATGTGGTCTATTTTGGAGAATGTCCCATGTACAGCTGAGAAGAATGTGTATTCTGATGTTGTGGCGTGGAACACTCTGTAGACATCTACTAAGTCCATTTGTTCCAAAGTTTGGTTCAGTTCTAATATTTCATTGTTGATTTTCTGTCTAGTTGATCTGTCTTTTTGTGACAGTGGAGTATTGAGATCCCCCAATACAACTGTATTAGTGCTTATTTGATTTTTCATGTCCATTAATATTTGTTTTATATAGTTGGGTACACTGGTATTTGTTGCATATATATTTATGATCGTTATCTCTTCCTCTTGGATTGTTCCCTTTACAAGGATGTAGTGGCCTTCTTTATCTCTCTTAATCATTCTTGGCTTGAAATTCACTTTGTCTGCAAAAAGATTAGCTACCCCTGCTTTTTTCTGGGTTCCTGTTGCATGGAGTATTGTTTTCCATCCTTTGACTTTCAGTCTATGAATTTCTTTTTGAATTAAATGTGTTTCTTGTATACAGCATATGGTTGGATCTTGCTTCTTGATCCAATTTGCCAGTCTGTGCCTTTGATTGGTGAATTGAGACCATTAACATTAATGGTTAAAACTGATATGCATTGACTTATCCTTGTCATGTTATTTTCCTGTTGTTGGCTCCCCCTCTTTTTTTTTTTCCCCTCCCTCTGTTTAATTATTTGCCCTGCCTGGTGGATTCCTTCTGTTGGGGTTCCTGGGGTTGTAGTCCTTGTTATCTCTTTCTAGAATGTCCTTCAAAACATTTTGGAGTGCTGGTTTGGTGGTTATAAATTTTCTCAGATGTTCTTTGTCATGGAAGTATTTTATTTCTCCATCAGTTTTGAAAGATAGTTTTGCGGGGTACATCAATTTGGGTTGAAGGTTATTTTCCTTTAGAACTTGAAATACATCTTTCCAAGCTCTTCTTGACTTGAACGTTTGTGCTGAAATGTCCGCTGTGATTCTGATGGGCTTTCCTTTATAGGTGATTTGTTTGTTTTCCCTAACAGCTTTTAAGATCCTACTCTTATGTTGAATTTCTGGAATCTTGACTATGATATGCCTGGCTGAAGATTTTTTTTTTGATCATGGCTAATTGGAGTTCTATAAGCCTCACTGATCTGAATGTCAAATTCTTTTTCTCTATGAGGGAAATTTTCTGTTATAATGTTCTGACAGTGTTCTGATATCACTTATGCTATCTCCTGCTTTTACATTGACTCCAATCAATCTTAAGTTATTCTTCTTTGCATCATCTAGCAGCTGCTGGATTGATTTTTCATTGTCCCTTGCTATTTTTAAGAATTCTTTCTTTTCATGATCACTAATTGCAAGCCTGTCTTCTATATCTGGGATCCTGTCCTCACATTGGCTTAATCTGCTACAAGTACTTTCAATGGAAATTTTTTTTTTTTGTGGGTACCGGGGGTCGACCTCAGGACCTCATGCGCCAGCAGGTGCCCATGCCGCTGAGCAATATCATCGGCCCTTTTTTTTTTTTTTTTTTTTGTATGTGGGTTTCGGGAGTCGAACTAGGGCCCTCATGCTTGCCAGGCAGGCGCTTATGCCACTGAGCCATCTCACCAGCCCATCAATGGAATTTTTGTTCTCCTGGATATCTGCTTGAATCTGCTTTATGGATTCCATTTCTTTCCTATGCTGAGCATTCATGGCTTCCATCATTTTCTTAAGCTCATCTATTTTTTTGTCTGTGTCTGCTCTAGCGTCCTTAAGCATGGTCTTCATTGTGGACATTATCTCTGCAGTTATCTGAGAAATCATTTCTGATTTAAATTTTTCCAGGGCCTCATTCAACTCCTTTGTTGTTACCACTTCAGAGATGTCAGGTGGGTGGCTTTTGGTTTGTCCCACCTCACTGCCCCCTGGGTTTGCCTTTGGTGGACTGGATGTGTGGGGTTGCATCTTGTTTAAGTGTCGTCTCATTTTCTTTTCTTTCTTTAGTTTAATGCCTGGGGTACTGATGTAAATTGCGTATGGTAGGTTGCTTTATTGCTATTATTTCAAACTCTTAGGAGATGACTACTTCTCTGAGGTATCTTCCAGGTGTAGCTTATTTTTGGGTTTTGAGCCTGCTGCAAGATCCTACCTCTTCAATTTGTTGGAGATAAGAATTTGCTGCCTGTTTGGCCCAGTCCTTGGTTCTTTGGTACTGTGACACAGTATTTTCTGTGATCCTTAGACCATCTCAGTCTTGGAATACCAGGAAGAAAAGCGCCAGTCAGGGTGTCCTTCACAGCCGGTGCTTCTCTGTACTGCGGCGTCTCGCATTCCTCTGCGGAGGTCCTCGCTGGAGCCATAGATGGAGTGGCAGACGCCCTGAGTTTCAAGTTCAGCTGCTGCTCCCCACCACAATGTCGCCCAGCTAGTCGCTCTCTCGGGCGCCGGAGGGCTGGGTGGCAGCACTCACCACCAGTCAGTGTGTCCTTCATGGCCGCTGCTTATCTGTACCACCACTTCTCGCATTCCTCCGTGAAGGCCCCCAGGGGTGCAGGCAGTCACGTGTCCACAAATTTGAACCGTTTCTGTCGTGCCAGGATTCCCGACACGGGGAAAAGGTGCCGGTGGCCACCTCCTTCTTTGTTGTAGTTTCTCTCTTCACTTTCCCTGTGAGCCCCGAACTGCGTTTCAGATCTTTCCTGGGTCCAGGGGAGCCACTTCTCTCTTTCTTGTCCTCCTGCGGTCACTATATTCCAGTGTCCGGATGGCGACTTTTGGAGAGGTTCACTGCCTGCTTCTTACAGATCCGCCATCTTTTTCCCTATAATTTAATTCTAATATTTAAAAGTCTTGAAATTAAAAATAATTTAAAAGTAATTTGAATTATTTTATTTTATTATTATTTTTTGAGACAGGGTCTTGCTATGTAGTTCAGGCCTGCCTTGAACTCAATATGTAGCCCAGGTTGGCCTCAAATTCACAGCGATGCTCCTACCTCATCCTCCCAGGTGGGATTATAGGTCTGCGCCACCACACCCAGCCATTTAAATAATTTTAAATATGTAAAAATTGAACTAGCCATAATATTTCAATCCAGTAGCAAAGGTTCATTGTAGTCTTCCTCGTTTCTAGACTTGAAACTCCCTTCTCTCACCACAGCAAGGACCCTACTAAGTCCCTACCCCTCATCCCCATGCTTTGACCCTGCCCTCTCAGCGACCAGCTGCACAGACCCTCTGCCCATCCCTGCAGTGACAGCAACACACACTTCTGTCTTACAAGAACAGAAAACTGCAGCAGACTGCTGAGTACAATTTAGGAAAGTCCTTGAAAATACACATCTGAGAGGAGAACCTGAATTAAAATAAACACAAACCATTCTAACATAGAATGAGATTTAGATTTAATTATTTTGAATAATTAGGGGAATAGCTGAGGAAGCAGGTCATGTTAGACACATCTAAATTTTTTTGAGCATATCTGGAGAAACCCAAGGCGTTGTGCCAAACCCAGAGCCAGATCCTAGGCACCCTAAGTTTCAAAACCATATTGAGCTGGGTGGCGCACACCTGTTATCCCATCACTCAGGAGGCTGAGGCTGAAGGATCGCTGTGAGATCGAGGCCAGCCTGGGCTACATAACAAGACCCTGTCTTTAAAAAAAAAAAAAAAAAAAAAGTTACTCTACTTGTTCCAAATATACTTGGAAGGAATCTGGGTATCAGGCAAATCTGCTCAAGAATAAAAGACCTATAAGGTAAGGTTTTCAAATGCCAACTATGAATCTAAGCTCTGGTGCTATATAAAAAACTCCCAAAGAAGAAAACAGGCTACTTCTTAGTCAGTGGTATTAAGAATAAATAACTGTAGTAATATAGACATAATTAAACTTATAAATCCTCTAGTTACAGCAGCTTAACATAGGTACAATATTTTGATCTCTTAAAAAAAAAAACCCGATGGTATCTTTATTGTCTTATAGAAGTAAAATTACAAAGTTTTTTGTTGTGGTTGTTTGAGACACAGTCTCACTATGTCGCTCAGGCTGGCCTCAAATTTAAGATGATTCTTCTGCCTCAACCTCCGCAGTGCTGGGATTACAGGTGTGCACCACCATGCCTGGCTATGAAGAAGTTTCAATATGAAAAGTAAGCTAATATGTTTTTTTCCTCAGCTCATAAGGAATTGAGATTATGCTTAGCCAAGACTCAGTTTGAACTGTTGTTATGAAAGTTCTTTTCTGAAGTGATAAAAGTAGGGAGAAGGGAATATTGAATATGAAGCATGAATTATGTGACACTTTCCTTTATACTACTGTACACAGCACAAATACTTTACCTTGAGGTGAATTAATATTCCAGAAACACAGACACATGCACAGGGAACCCAAACGCAGGCACAGTGAGAACCCTGGAGAGCCCATGCGTCGCTCCCGTGTGACAACCATGAGTCAGATACTCTGAGCACTGACTCCTGCTTTAACTCTCACTGCAGACCTCTGCCTGGTAAATCCCTCCCTGTCCACTCCTGCAGGACACAAATACTGCACTATCACAGACTTCTGCACTATCACAGACTTCTGAAGAAAATATGTGTTTGTTCCAAGTTTCAGTTTCATGGACATTTAACAGGTACAGATTCTTGGACACATCATTGACATAAAGAATTGTTGTATTCTGGGTAAAACAATGTTTTACATATCTCAAAAATCTTTATTGTCCTTTCAATCAGAGAATCTAATTTCTAGACACTATCCTATGGGAATAAATCTAAGTATTTAACTTCTCAGCCTTTTGGCTAAGATCAAGTATGAATAATTAGAAAAAATACCAAAACATCATAACTTATCTTTTCTAACCCCAACATCCATGTTGAATTCTCTGTAAGACTTCAAGCGGCCATCTTCTATTTACTGTTAGCACGGTGAGGCTTTAATGTTCCTCGGTCCTGTAACCTCTCTTCACATGCGTGGGAGAGGCTAGCAAATACGAATTTATGCATCACCTGCAAGTCTGCACAGACTGAGACAGGTGCACGCTTACACCCATCTTCTCTCAGCTACGCTCCGCAGCGGCCCTCGCACATTGGAAGGGCAGAGGTTCCAGCAGCAATGCCTAGCATTTCTCTCCCTCACACCTGGATCTGAGGTAAGCCATCACTGGCAACCTTAATATCCTCACTTCACTGACACAGAAATGGTTGTAATTCACTAAGCAGATCCCTGCTGAGGGTTTAAAACCAAAGCACCTAATAGCCTCTCACCACCACAGTCTGCAGCAGAGCTGTGCTCTTCTTGGGAAGTCATTCCTTAATGCCTCCATTCTGGGTTACATGCAGCACAATTCCCTGGCCACCTGGAAGTTATGAGTGAGTGAGTGAAAGGTTGTTAAAATTTAACCCACTGAAACAGTAAGGCCCATACATCTAAGTGAGAAAAAAATCAATTTAAAAGAATAAGACACCTACAACACACATATAATTGCCAAGTATGACCTTTAAAAAGATAAGAAAGAGCCAGGCATGGTGGAGCACACTTGTAATCCCAGCACTCTGGGAGGCTGAGGCAGGCGAATCTCAAAATCTAGTCCAGCCTGGGCAATTTAGCAAGATATTAACTTAAATAAATAAATAAATAAATACAGGAGCTGGAAATGTAGCTCACTGCAACGATGGGGGGGGGATAGGAGAGGCAGACTGAGATTTTCATTTTTGGGGGGGATCAAATAATGACCTAAAAATGCGCAATTTTAGGGTCAGGTGTGGTGGGCCAGTTGTGGTGGTGCACACCTCTAATCCCCCACACTCAGGAGGCTGAGTTAGGGGGATCTGCAGTTTGAGGGCCTCTGAGATACACAGTGAGTTCAAGGCCAGCCTGAACTATACAGCAACATCCTAACTCAAAAAAAAAAAAAAAAAAAAAAAAAAAAAGTACAATTTTACATGGACTTGAATTTTTTGTAACTGAAGTCCTAAATATATATGCAAAATCCCACCTGTTTTTAAGGTTTATCCTTGTTGTAGTATGTATCAGTATATCATTTGATGGACTGTGGTGCCAGGATTGACTCCCAGGGTCTCACGCATGTTAAGCAAGTGCTCTCGCACTGTGCTATGACCTGGCCATCAAAGATTTATTAAAGTGAAATACACTTTGGCAAAGCAAAAACTCCCTATCTTAAAAAATAAATATGTACTTCAGTCTACTTGAAGAATGTTATGCTTATAACAGATTCTAGGACATAGGTCTCCCTCATAATTCAGAATCAAAATGTTTTATTACAAAATAAAATATAAAAGTCCCCAAATCCAAACAACATTTGAAAATCATTTTTAAATGTCCATATTTTCAGACATAAGGACCTTAATGTATCCATGAGTTCATTATAAAATAACAAGTTTAGTGACCAGGACCTAGTGAAAATGATGTCAGCAACTGGACCTAGGTATTCTGTTTTCATTACTGCAAACCCCACTGGCTGCATCTGTTTGCTTCCCTCTCCTGCTGCCCTCTTCCTTGAGAAACTTAAGCCATTCATTCTTTTCCTAATGCATTCAGGAATACGGTTTGAGGGCCGCACCACAGTCCCGATGAAATTAATATTGCCTGTGAGGGAATATAAGGATAGAGTATACCACTGCTATTTATTTAGTTCAAAGCAGTTCTCACATTCCATGCAGGCGGAGTTTATTTATCAACGAAATGAAGGGTTGAATGATGCAATCTTTAAGGTTTCTCCCATCTCTAAGAGACTGTGGCTTTCTCTTCAACCTTTCTGAAACAAAGAGAGCCCGAGGCTACACATGAACGTGTCAGCATGGCTACCTGACTCCTGACTCATCCCTGCTTTCCCTGGGGATACAAAGCTGCAGCAGTCTTGGCTGTGGAGGAGGAAAGGCCAGTGTGGAGTGAGGGTCCTGGAGAAGTGTTGTGACACAGGTGCAGGAGGTGAGGCAGGAAGGGTTAGAAGCTGTGCTTAAAGCCCTTCATGTCTCTCTGTCAAATCTTCTAAGCAATCTGCGTTAGCTCTTATCCACTTATGTTCTTACACTATCTGGAAATGATATAAAACTTACATGTCTTACATTTTTACTATTTGCCAGGGATAACAATTAACCACCCCAGGCTCAAGGGTGCAAAAGCATCAACCTTTTATTTGGGAAAACAGTCCCTGGGTCTCCTGCTCAAGAAGGAACTGGTTCTCTGGGATTCATTTCACTGTGTTCACCCATCCAGGCACTCAGAGGCCACTGCAGCCAAGCTCTAATGGGGTCCCAGCCATTGCTTCCACTGACAGCAGACTTTGGTACTATACATGGAAGCAGAGCACGGAAGAGTGCTAGAAAGCAACAGGCAAGGGACCATATACAGTACATACTGCTCTGCTCCCAGGCAGCCAAGAACTAAGCAGCTTTGCTCGGCCACACTCTTCCACCATGATGTCTCTGGCTTGGAGCCAGCTGGTCATGGTCTGAAACCATGAGCAAATTAAACCTCTCATCCTTTAAGTTCTGGGTGTTGGGTGTTGTATGTTAGCAAACAGAAAGCTGACTAATACATAGGAAGTATATAGGGAGAATAAAAGTCTAATACAGATTCTGAGGAATGTGAACATTCAAAGGATGAGCAGAAGGGCAACACCCAAAATGAAAGGACCAAAAGAAAAAGAAGAAAGACAGACAAGAAAATTGTCCTAAAGTAGAGGATGTTATAGAAAAGTGTTATTAGAAAGGCAGCTTGGTACTAAGAAAGCATGCAGTCATTGAGTAAGATGCATATTCAATTAGCATATTTATTAAGTGCCTGTCTTGAGCTGGACTATGCTAGGAGCTGGGATAAAAAACAGAAAAAGTGTGACTTGGGCCAAGTCTCCATCTGAATCTCAATGATCATAGCTGCTAGGAGGATTAAATGTGATCTTCATAAAGTGCACAGTACATTATTTGCAATACACCAGGCTCCCTGCATATCACAGCCACTACTATAAGAGCAATCATCCTGCCACTGAAGAAAAAAATAGTACTGAAGATAACAGCACACTAGAGCAATGTACAATAGTTCTCCAAGGGAATAATCTGATTTGAAAATCTGTGTCTATTTTGAGAATACTAAAATAAGCAAAGGGATGGGATTCCTTATGGGGAAACTACAAAGAGGCACCATCCAAATGTCTCCTCCAAGATTCCAGTTTGGCTTTAGCAAATGCACAAAAGCATTTAAGGGACTTAACATACAAGATTCTTGGGTTTATTTTATTCTGGAATAAGACCTCTTGATTTTTCTAAAACTAGCCACATTAGAAGGAAAAGTATACTGTCATAGCTCAATTAGCTCTCATTTTTGGTGCTTTTATTTTGTTAAAATTATATTTTTAAGTTATTCCCCTCAGGATCAAGAAGCCTATTTTTAGGTAAAGAACAAAAGCAAACAGCCGAAAAAGAGAGTCCTCAGAAACATTAGACAAGAAAAAAAAAAATGCCATGATATTCTCACTTAACTTCTAAGTGGGAACATGAGGGTGAAATAGCACTGACCAATAGGAGTCCTTCTCCTGCATGCCATGCAGCCCAACCCCCAAGCAAGACGCCTCCTTCCCACCAGCACACACTACTGCCCATTCATTGCCCTCTGCTGCGGCAGCTGCCTCAACTCCAGCCAGCAAGACTCCAGTGATATCTTCCGGCCAAAGGAAAATTATTTTCCTTGCTTCTCCTTTGTTCTTCTCTAACAGACTGCTAGTTCTTTTGTCCTGACTATGTGGGCAACAGGGCTAAAGGCCTCCTGCCAGTCCTACATGCTTAGTAAGTGAAAAGGAAACAAAATACATTCTTCTAAGCCCAAATGTTCTAAAAGCAAACTATAGCATTTAGGATTCTGAAAATTCACAGGTAAGAGTCTGTTTACTTGAATATATTGATTGACTGGGGTCTGCAATAAAAACTAATCAATTTAAACCCAGAGCAAAATTTCCTTTTAACATTAAGGCCAAAAGAGCATAAAATTGGAAAGCAGAGATAGGAATCCTAGTCATGATTTTATCAGTATGCAGATTGTTCCTGTGTTGTCTTCTCACTGATGAAATAAAGCCACTGATACTTTTCTCTACACAAATATAGGTTGAATTTTGTAACTCCTGTAGTACAACATAACCACTAGAAGAAAACTATCTTTCAAGGTAATACATTTTCTTTAAAGAAATTACTAAAATGGCTAACTCCATTCTTTCAGAGTTTTTGTTTTATAGTTTGCTTTGTGTGGATGTTCTTTTCTTCTGAAATCTGGCATCAAACAATTGTTTCTTGACGATTCATTCAGAGTTCAATGATGTACAGCAGAAAATCAACACTCTCCATCCTATAATATACAGAGATTTCCTAGCAGCAACAAATTAATTAAGAGTGGGCCTGTGCTCTCAGGAACAAGTTGGTTGCTGAAATTAAATGCCAACATGTAATTTCCAGTTTCCAATTCCCTTGTTAGATTTTACTTCTAAAATGTCTAGCCCTCACTCCAAAATTAAAACAACCCTTATATTTAAACACTTAATTTTCCACAAAGGGTAAAGTCAAGGAACTCTCTTAAGATCATTTTTCTCACGACAACTACAACATAAAACAATCTTCTGGTTCTTCAACAACCTTAAACTCACTCTGTCCAGGTGGCATGCTCACCATCGGCATTCACTATTCCACTAAAGTTCTCTGTCCAGTACAGTATCTCCTTTTAAAGAGGTAAACAAGTTTCATTAGTGCTGTATTTAACTTACACAGCACTTGGTCCTTCAATATCATGGTAAATATTCTCAATGTGATAATTAGGGAAGTCAAAGTTACTGAAAGAACATCAAATCTTCATGCAAAAGATTTGTGTTATAGTTTGTGTCTGGATGTCCCCCCAAAGCCTCATGCAGTCATGGGGGGCTGGCTTTTTGGAGGAGGCTGAATCTAGATTTTGTGATTGAATCATGGTCCAATACTGGGATTATGGGTGTGAGTGCTACACCCGCCCTAGGGCAGGTAGCCTGCATATAACATAAGGGACAGAAATAGTCTTGTCTCTCTTTTTCTCTCCTGTTGCTTTTGCTGTCTTCTGCCACCATGAACTGTTGCCCCTCTGCCATGTGCCACCTTGCCTTGGAGCCAGCCAATTATGGACTGAAACTTCAACAAACTGTGAGCTAAATAAACCTTTCCTCCCTTAACTTTGTACCTCAAGGTATTTTGTCTAAGCAACAAGAAAAGTAACTAAGACAATTTTCCTTTTGAATTCTTCTTGGACCTTAGCATGTCAGTAGCCTGAAGAACAGGAAACACTATGAAGTGATCATATCTTTCCAAGTAAGTTGCTAATCACATTGACAATCTACATCTTCAACAGAAACAGAACAATGCACACTCAGGCACTATTCTTTTTCTGTGTACACACAATCAGAAGTCTCCCCACTGAATAGAAATCCTAAAGGCTATTTCTGACTTCACTACTTATATATTCTATGGGTCTTCATCTCTAATTTCTTTGGCACCTGATATTAATCATGACCTCCGCTCCTCTGTAATATGCTCAAAACCCACCCATCATGATTTCAACTGTAATTAAGGTAGTGTCATCACTACCTAACCCCAAAGTCTCTATTTCCATGTGTGAAGCTCCTCACGTAGCAGTTCTACCTTCAGTAAAAATACAGTATGGGCCAGGGATTTAGCTCAGTGATGCAGTACCTGCCTGGCAAGCATGAGGTCCTGAGTTCAACTCCTGGTACCCTCCCCCCCCAAAAAAAGACACAGGATACCCGAACTTGAATTGAGATCTGGAACCGACAAGTCATCCTTCATCTTGCCCTGAATCTATTGTATGTCCTTCACAATGAGATTCCTCATTACTCAAAGTTTGAGCTTAAAATGGAAACATTTATATCTTCCTTTTTTCCTTCCCATAACTCATTTTCTTTAACGTCTGTCGATCCTTCCTTCTAAATAACGAAAGCTTTCATTTTTAAATGTCATTATTCATGGACAGGTTACTGTAAAAGCTTACTACTTGTCCTTTCAACCCTACTCTGTTCGAGCTCCAGAATAAGCAGTATTCTTCTGTGCTGTTCAGTATAGTACCCACTGACTGCAGCTGGCTACTTACATTAAGTAAATGTGAACATTTGACTCCTCAGTCACAACGAGTGACATGTCATGTGCTCACTGGTCCCATGTGGTGGGCAGCTCTGCACTGGCCTGCGCAAGAAAGGCTCTGTTCTGTGTTGCAGATAAAACCTCTTAGCACACTATCTGTAACACAGGTTTTCTTCCACTCAAGAATGTGGCCAGGTTTTCTAACACTCATACAAGCCAACCCAAACCCTAGTATTCAAAACCCTCCAGGTCTGTCTCTACCAAACATCTTTACACATTGTCTTTGTTAACATATACTCTGTTGGCCAAGCTGTTTTCACTGACCTTGCATGCCAGTATATTTTCATTAGCACATTCATTATTTCACTCCATAAACCAAAAAGCATAATGCACTTGTAGGTTCAAGGGCTATGGCAGAGAATAAAACAGACAATCATGTTTGGACTGAGGAGGCTGTCATGGTTTGCTCCCCTGCTTATCAATGACCTTTTGCCCATCTACCTGCCAAAGCCCACCTCTCCAAGCTCCCCAGCTTACTTTTCCCTCCTTTATCTCCAGAACACTTGCATACAGCCCACATTTGTACACAGTCGGACAGAAGGTACTTGTGCCTTCTCTCACACTATCTTCCCAACTAGAACCTAAGTTACCTGAGGAATTTGGCAAGGAACAGCAGGGACCCTGTGCTAGAGCAGAGGGAGCAAGGGGATGACAGATTATGATGTCAGAGAGTTAATGGAAAGAAATACTGGGTAGATTTTTTCAAGAGAAATACTTGAAGGCCACATAAGAGCAAGCAAGAAAGGAAGACACTGGAGGGCTTCGTTGGCTTCAGTTTTATTCCAGTCACTCCGGCTCCTGTGTGAAAGATCAGTCCTGGTAGGGCAGGAATGGATGCCGGCAGGCTAGTCAGGAGGAAGAGGATGGTAGCAGAGACAAGATCCCAGCAGCGAGGGTGGTAAGAAATAGCCAAACTTTGGAAATGTTTAAAAAGGGAAGCCAAGAAGACTGCTGATGTATTGGGAATAAGAAAGATGCATCATGACTTAAAAGATTTTGGACTTGAAAGACAGAGGTATATGACTGAGATGGGGAAAACCAGGAGAACCAGGGGGGACAGGATAACATGCCTAAATTTGGGACATGCTAAGGTCACAATATCTTAGATACCCTAAACGAGATGTTTAAAAGACAGCTGAATACACAGGTGTAGAGTTGAAGGGAAATAACAAGACTGGAAATACACATTTGAGAGTTAACATGTACGCAGTATTTAGGACTGGATGAAACTACCAAGAAAGTATGTAATAAACTTGACTAAGCCTAGATAGCGATGCTGAAGAATAATCAGGAAAGGAGACTGAGACTGAATAGAGCACTGTGGGAAAAACCAGGGGTACAGTATAGAAGCCAAGTGTTTCATTGAGGAGGCAGTGTTCAATATATCAAATGGTGCTGAAAATCAAGATTAAAACCAAGAATTTATCATTGGATTTAACAACATGGACATATCAGAGAACTTGGCAAAAAGCAAGAAGATGGCAGAGGTGAAGTTACTACCAATACCAAGACCAAAGTGATGTATTTCAGTCTTTAAAGCTACAGAAGCAGAGTGGTACTGACTCTGTGGTGCTGATGACTGAAGCCAGGATGTCACATGCTAGGCAAGTGCTCTGCCACTCAACTGCATCTCAGCCCCTAACATCTTTTGGCGCTTACTGTGAATTACTTTTACTGGAGAAGAGAGGAGGTGGGGTGGTACCCCACAAGAAGGTATACCATCCTATTCTCCATGATGCTCCTGGTGGCTACTCAGTACCATTTGATTACTTATGAGATGTGGTGTGCAATTTCCTTTATTCTATTAAGGGAAATATTTAGAAACTAGTAGTAAAATCTTCAACTTAGCAGCAAAAGTACTATTCCCACCACCTTTAATGGTAGGAAAGGGAAAATTGTTTAAATAATCAGCTTAAAAACCACAATGGGGGCTTCCATATATACTGCACCCCTTAAGTTACTTTACAGTACCTTTTTGCATTAATTTGAAAAACAGGCAAGGTGGCTCTTGAAGTTGCTAAGTATAAATTCAAAACTTTACAAAGTCAAACACAAAAGTGTTTTTATTGTTAACAGCTGGGTTAAGACTCAAACTCGGTGATAGTGCAAATACTGTGCCACTACTCTCTTCAGAGGAATGAAGTAGGTTTCTTTTTCCTGGTTTAGCTAAGCTGTGAAATGCATAGTAGATTTAGATACTACTTAAGTATCTATTTTCTCAATGGAGTCAAAGAGAAAAGAAATTCCATTAGGATGTTTCTAAGTAGTGATGTTTATGCAGGAGTCTAAAGAAAAATCCACAGAGATACAATTTCCTAAGTTTCAAGGTCTAGGAAAAATGCAGTTAAAATGAAGAAACTTTCCAAGAGTAAGTGCAGCTCTAGTGTTTACTTCAGGGTCACTTTTCATGAGGCTCTCATTTAAGGGTGGTACTCTTGCCCAGGACACAAGGTGCTGTTCATAGAGAAGGGAGCTTCATTCTCAACAAGGACTAAAATAGGAACAACAGAAAGTTGCTTTGGTGGCCTGTTTAAAACTACTTGATAGTTGTAAATGAGGTCAAAACACTACTTTGTAATTAGGACTTTTAAATACTATTCCATGGATATTTACATCCAGTGTTTCATTTGCTTCTGTGGGATAGTAAGGGAGAATATCATTGTGCCATTTTAAGATTAAGGAATGAAAGCATAGAGAAATTAAGTAATTGGGCTAAAATCAGACAGAACAGAACTCTGGGTGTCTACTTTGGTGTCTTCTCAAAAAAGATGAATATAAATATGTGATAAACTATTATTCACATACCGGATAGCTAATGCATTGGCATTTCTGTTATTCAGACTTGTATGATAACTTGGAAAGAACATATTATGAGCAGAGACTCTGATATTTGCACGTCAGAAAGATTCAACAAATATTTATTTGGTGCCTACAATGTGTCAAGCCTTATCAGATGTCCTTCTGCAGTGGAATAAAAGCTGGATTGGCAGTAGCTTGGGGTGGGAATGGTGGTAAGCTGTATGGGAAGAGATGAGATAAAGAAGACAAGCCAAATTTCTGTTTTTTGTTTTTTTTTTTTGTTTTTTTTTTTTTTGAGACAGGGTTTTGCTGTGTGTAGTTCAGGCTGGGCTTAAACTCACTATGTAGCCCAAACTGGCTTTGAACTCATGGTAATCCTCCTGCCTCAACCTCCCAAGTGCTGGGATTATAGGTGTGCACCACCACGCCCGACTGTGTTTATTCTTTACACTCAAATTCATTTATGAAACAATTTTTGGTACCAGATACTATTCTATGTTCCTGAGTACAGAAGAGAAGAAAACAGACAAAAATCCTTATCATAAAGTTTACACAGTAGTGGTGGGGGTGGGGGTGCAGACAGAAACTAAAGAAAAACATGAGGTATGTCAAGTAATGACAAATATAGTGGAGAGGAGAAAAGGAACCTCGAGGGAAGATAAGTGGCGCTGCGGAAGAGCATGTGGAAAGAGTGGCTTTGCTATCCTAGAGAACAGCCAGCCGAAGCCTCCTGAGAAGGGGACAGGAAGTAGACAGCAATGTAGGTAGGTGTCTGGAGGGAGAGATCTCCATGCAGAGGGCAAAAGGTCCTGAGGCAAGCATGGTGCATCTGAAAGCCAGGAGGAATGCAGGTGCAGCTAGGAGGGGTCTGAGTGGAGAAGAGCGAAGAGGCAAAGTGCATGTAACTACCATCCCAGTGACACACTATAACACACTCTCCAACAGAGTACACACAGAATTAACATCACGAGCTGCAAAAATTCTTAAAGCCCATTGGATGGGTGTTATCTAAATACAGTAACCAATAACATTATTTCTTAAGAATCCAATTCAAATAACCAGTCACCACCAGCTACTGACTACACTGGGTCAGATTTCCAACTGCATCCAAAAAGACTTAATAACTGAGACCAACCTTTGTACCCGGTTTCCTCAGGTCCAACACACCATATACAATGTGCCAGACCGAGAATGGGTAGTTACACCCAAGGATCGTCATACCCTTTTGATGTATAATTTTCAAATGATTTGAAGATAGCAAAAGAATATTAGATATTAAGGCTTTCTAGCTAAAGTTCCACATCTTAAAGGGCAAAATGAAGTTATATCTGTATCTATCCTATCAGAAGAGAGTTTCCTAGATTTACAGCTCCATTCCCACTGCCTCCACAGAAGACATTTAGGTTGGCAACTCTATTACCTTCAACATCCTCTAAGTACTGAAGTTTACTTCTAGATGACTGGATTTTGTAATGGCTTAAAAAGAACAGATATTAAGCATGACATGTCTCTCTTGCTCAACAAAATCATGTCTGGTGATCCTGGCCCCTCCTGGAACACTTCCTCTTGTCCTACTCCTGTGACTTACAGGGCAAGGGTCCTCCAGGACTGTACATCAGACTGGAAAAGGCTTTTCCATGCTCTCCCAAGTGACCATTTCTGTGTCTAAGTCACATTCTTGAGGCATGCTGGGGTGACAGGCGAAGGGAAGCTGAGAACCACTGATCCAAATCCTTTAGGCCTAACTAAAAATCCCACTTCCTCTCCAGAGCCTTTCAAGCTCACCTCAGGTTCAAAGAAGAGCTCAGTCCTTCCTTCAAATGCGTACTATGTTACTAACTTCACAACAAATAAAAAAAGCTTATTTTAGCTTTTTACCTGTTTTATATTCTCAATTATGACAAACTTTTCCTTAAGATTCAGAGTACTTGCTCCAAGAAAAGGTATTTGCATCTCAGTATACTATCATATGAAGAAAAAATAAGGTAAAAAAGATTTCCATTGCAAAGAATGTTTGTTTTCATAAAGAAATTTCAAATTTTCTCCAGAGAAGGTAAGACAGGAGAAACATGTTTCTTCTTAGAGCCAACTCTAGAAACCATACTAGAAAAAAACCCACTGACTTTGTCAGATATGAATTACCCAGAGCTGACTAGCGACTGTACACTAGGGCTGCCCCCTGAAGTCATGAATTCATTGCCTTGCTTTAACCCAGAATGGCTGTATAAAATCGGATTCCTTCTGGCAGAAAGCTAAGTGTCTTCCTGGGTGTTTGCTATTGAAAGTTGTCTTTCTTGAGCGTACAGCATAGCCAGTACACCACAGAAAGAAACATCACATCCATGCACACCGCTTCAAGAGCCAAGATGATGCTCTTCACACAAGGGGACCTTCATGAGGCCAAACAACTTGTCCAAAGTTACATGGCCAGCCATAGCTTACACAACTTCAGCGACAAAACCTCTGGGGAAAATGTTATTATCTGAAAAGGGAAGCTGTGGCATGCTTTCTTATTATACATGCACCTTTGCATTTCAGACACTACTGGCTTTAAGATGAAGTCTTCTCAAATGCTAAATTCCCCGATTTGCTTCTTACAAAACATGGAACAAACTGAAATGTAAAAGAGAGATTTCCTGTCCTACCACAAGGCAAGTCATCTTCCCACCCCCACCCCCAACTTAATCTCATAGTAGGGCTTGAACCCAGGGCCTTCACACTGAGCAATATCCCACTGGCCCTTTTTTGTTTTGAGACTGGGTCTCATTAAATGGTTAAGCTGCCCATTAAATGGCTCAAATTTGTGGTCCTCCTGCCTCAGCCTCCCATAGCACTGTCATTACAGATGTGTACCATCGTGCCCAGCTGGTTTTCTTATCATTTAACATGTTTTGCAGTAGGATTCCGTCATGGTTAAGTCCTACCTAACTCCAGGGGGTCCAAAAGAGTACATTCTTCTTTTCACTAAATGATTAAGCAAAAAATCAGAATAGTTTACACTATTAAATATTATATGCAGCTTCTGTATAGATGTAACAAATATGTTCCTGCCTCTATTTACAATTCACAGAACAGTACAGTTAATTTACCCAAAAGAGATTCATTTAAACCATTTTTAAAGAGCTAGTAATTCTATACTACAAACCTATGTGTCACACACACAGGTTACCTTTAATCTGTGACTAACATAGATGGTCGGGGGAAAGTTGTCATCTCTCAGCCATTAGCCTGTAAGTAAACTACTAGTGTGAGCAATGGTTTTCACTGAAAAATAGTGAGTCAGATTTACTTCTACTTCTGTGAGATGTAGGTCCTCTTGCCAGGGGCCATCAATGTGCCCTGTCCAAAGAGCCTACCTGTCCACAAAAGGAGAAGATAAACTAATGCAAGGGTACAGTGCTGCTTCTCCAGTCACTTTTTCACAAAAAAATTACAGAATAATGAAAGTATCATCAGCTTAAATTATCAATTAATATGGTCTTTAATAGTTTTTCAAAGTACTCTCTAGCATATCAGCTCACTGATCTTCACAACTAACAAACTTTTTAAAATATATTCCAATATGCATCCATTTCTTTTGGGAAAATAATACTTAAATCAACCCAACTGATGGCTCTGTACTTAAAAAACAAAAAAACCTAATGTGATACACCTGAAAAAATCTCCAAGGAGATTTAACTATCACAATCTTCTCAGGAGAGCACATTCTTCTAAGTGGTTGATAATTTATTCTAAAAAATTTAAACTGGTATTGCTGCTGGGTGTAGTGGTGTATGCCTGTAATCCCAGTACTCAGGAGGCTGAAGTAGGAAGATCGCCATGAGTTTGAGGCCAGCCTGGGTTATATAGTGAGACCCTGTCTCAAAAACAAAAACAAGGGCCAGTGACATAGCTCAGCGGCATAAGCGCCTGTCTGGCAAGCGCAAGGTCCTGAGTTCGACTCCCGGTACCCACATAAAGGGGAAAAAAGGGCCGGTGATATTGCTCAGCAGCACAAGCACCTGCTGGCAAGCGCAAGGTCCTGAGTTCGACTCCGGATACCCACATAAAAAACAAAAAACAAAACAACAGCAACAATAACAAACAAAACCCAAAACTGATATCACTATCACAAAAGCACTTCAGAGAAATAATGCAAATATTTGTAAGTCAGTCTCTCCATGTAGCCTGTTATTCTCCATCATATTTGTGTTTCAAGGCCATTTGCTATTCCCAGCAGAGGCAGAATACATGGGACCAATCTTGTGAGGGTCTCCTTTCATCTTCCTGCTTTGCTTCTGTCATACATTCTAATGGCCCTATCATGCTGGTGATGCTGATGCGTTCCAGCTGTAGAAAGCAGACTGACAGGTACACAGCAGTCAATTAGAACACTACATGAAGCCTCCTAAAAGCTGGTTGATGACTGACAAGGAGATGTAACAGTTAACTGCCATAGCAAAACACAAATACAAAACATTACATTCCAAGTATGAAGCTAGTCATGAATCAGGTTAGTTAGGGAAGAATAAATAGACAGGACACAAAAAGAGATGTATGTCTTCCCGTTATTTAAACGCAGCCACCCAGTACTGACTCCCTATGTATTTGGGCTTGCTAATTACATATAATACTATACACAGTGTTTATCAATGAGGAAGCTAAAAATACTTTTAAAACTATAGTAAAATATATACAACATAAAATTTAGCATTCAGCCATCAAAATATTTTTAAA
Source organism: Erethizon dorsatum (assembly GCA_028451465.1). NCBI lineage: Eukaryota > Metazoa > Chordata > Mammalia > Rodentia > Erethizontidae > Erethizon > Erethizon dorsatum. The sequence goes on from CM051831.1 coordinate 38,135,252, forward strand.
TGACCCTAAATCAATGTACTCAAGATGGAAGTAACAGCAGGGCATGGTAGCACATGCCTCTAATCCCAGCACCCTGGAGGTTGAGGCAGGAGGATTGCCAGGAGTTCCAGGCTAGCATGGGCTACACGGTGAGTTCAAGGCCAGCCGGGACTACACAGTGAGACCCTGTCACAAAACAAAGATAGAAATAAGAAATTCTCTATCTTCTTTCTGTTGATGAAAATACATTCATGGAGAGATTTAAGTCATTCATATATCATCACAGGTCATAAACCCAAAAGAAATCAGACAGAAATTCAAAAGAGGCTACTTCTGAAAAATGATATTAAAATTCAAATTATCAACATTTCTCTAATTCTTAAGTTTTCTGCTGATATCAAAACAGTAGCAAATAATAGGATATCATGAAATGTGGAAAAGGCAAAGATAACATTTTTAAACTAAAATATTTTCAACTGCTTTACAGGTCTGGATTAAATAATTCCAACAAATCAATAGCAGAACTGGAAAAAGATCCCATGAGTCCTATTTCTTGCCCATTAATCTTTTTTCAGGCCAACCCAAGACACGCTAGTATGATTTTTATTTTTACCTTATGAAAAATTTAAATATAGCAGAAGAAAGCTCTCAATGAAATGGGAAAGAAATGTGATACACCTGAAACAGAATCAAGTCATCACTGACTTACTGCTATTATTTCTTTCCTTTTTTTTTTTTGACTATTATTATTTCAACATTACTCCTGAAGACAGTGGGTTCCGTGAGGCTACACAACCCTTAAGAAAGCAAGATTCACAGAAAAATGTAGAGATAACTGTGAGAGCCAAGCTGAGCTGACTGTTCAGACCCATCTCTGGAAAAGTGAAGTCCAAGCTGGTGGGGGAGGGGGCGGGCAGACCTGAACCTGCAGCCTTTGCACTGAGCCACAACCCCAGCCTTTATTTTTTATTTTGACACAGGGTCTCAGTCACTAAGTTGCCAGGCTGGGCTGGAACTTGTGACCCTCCTGCTTCAGCCTCCCAGGGTGCTGGAATGACAGGAGTGCACCACCATGCTTGCTTCAAGCTCTTATTTATTCTATAACAAACTACGTAGCATTTGCCTTTCATGTTAGCAAGCCCAGAAAATAAATGTTCAACATTTACTTATATTTGCATAAACAAATAGTGGAAAATAAACAAAAAACCATTTACCTATACAGCAGGGATATGAAATGTAAGAAAAGGCATGGTTGGAAGCAAGATTTGAATATATATAGAAATAATTACCATTCACAAGTAAAATAAAAAGACATACTACCAAAATTATCAATCTTAAAATTTTTTTGCACTCTCCTCCAATTTTATCATGTCTTTCAAAAACAAACTTCTAAGGAAAGAGGGGGAAAATTGATTTTTTTTTTTTTTTTTTTTTGTGGGTACCGGGGGGACGACCTCAGGACCTCGCGCACCAACAGGCACCCGTGCCGCTGAGCGATATCACCGGCCCCTTTTTCGTATGTGGGTTCCGGGAGTCGAACTCGGGCTTTCGCGCTTGCAAGGCAGGCGCTTAAGCCGCTGAGCCGTCTCACCGGCGAAAATTGATTTTTTATTACTGATGAAAGATTTTTATAGAAAATTTTCCTCTGGCAAAGGGAGAGACAGAGTGAGTTAAGGACTTTGTGAATGTCTGGTCTTCTGCACTTCCTCCCTTAAACATTAGCACAGCAACTCAGGAGTCAAGTTTTCTTCTTCCTAAAAAGTCTTGGACATGGCAGCAGCACAGGTCCAAGCTCCATAGCAATGCATGTAGCTATGCTTCCACTTACACATAATCACTTCATGTTTAGTATGACTATTAAATTAGTTATTTTATTCAAATTAACACATCTCTGGCCAAAGAAAACAACTTTAATTATGGGAAGCGTTTCATCAGGTTTGCCAGGTGTGTTCCAACCCCACTGCCTACTTAGTTCAGTTTTGTGGGAAAGGCCTGTTCCAGGGTGCTACTTGAGTTATTTATTGTGCTGTTTTCCATAAGCATGGAGAAAGCTATGGAGAAACATCAGAGACCAGGAGAATATGAATGACCAATAAGCCAGACATTAGGGAGCTAAGTGATATGGGTGGAAATGGACAGCTTTGAGGTTTTGTTTTGTTAAGTATTGGAGATTGAGCTACATTCCCAGCTCCCCGCACCCCTGTCCTTTTGAGACAGGGTCTCACTAAGTTGCCCAGACTGTGCTCAAACTTGTGATCCTCCTGCTTTAGCTTACCCTCTCAAAGTGCTGGAATTATACTTCTACTACCACCACCAACACTACCATCAATCTTGGCAAATGACTGAACTTCTTGGAAACTTAGTTTCCACCTGGAGATCATTAGGAGAATTAAATGTGCACACTGGCAGGTTCCAGACTATTGTGGCTGGCTCAAGCAGGAGACGTAGACCAGGAAGAAATATTCTGAACAGTTATGTTAGAGAATTATTAGTGCATTTACTGAGATTTTTAAAAAGTGCTCTATTCTGTCCATTTCAGCTAACTCCATAGCTGACCCAAAAGCAGGGGCCAGTCACTTTCCTAGTGGATGGTATTTCTCTACTGAATATTTTTGAGGTTGCCAGGTGTAGTGGTACACACCTGTAATCCCAGCACTCAGAAGGCTGAGGCAGGAGGACTGCTGGGAGTTCAAAGCCAGCCTGTGCTACATAGTGAATTCAAGGCCAGCCTGAACCACATAAGACCCTGTCTCAAAAAGCTGGAAAAAATGTTCTTTTGAGGTAATGTAAGAAAACTATCAAGGAAGAAAACAATCTAAAATGGCAAGGGAAGCTGAGACCCTCTCTGAGCAAGTAAGTAGGGCCCAGTCAGCATGAACACATGAAACTCTTCTTAATCACTTGAGTGACTTCACCTGTGTCTTTATTTACAGCTTCTTAATTCAGATGTGAATTACCATCACCCCAGTGCAGGCACTGGGTTATTTTAGGAAAACGTCCAAGTGTAAGTAAACATGACTACCAAACTTAAGATAAAAAGCATCTAAAGTAAACACCGCAAGCATTTTCTTTCAGAAAATTTGCAACAGAATTTAAAGATGATCTCATCAATAGATTTTTTTTTTAATTAAAGCAGGAAATTACTATTAAAATACTGAGATCTGGCTGGAGACATAGCTCAGTGGTAGAGCACCACAGCAAACAAACTCTGTCTTTATAAAATCCTATTCTTGTGGAAGATTACTTTTTATCAGCAAAAGTACTTGCTATTAAAGTTTGAACCATCTGAAAGTGACACTGTGCAATCCATGAAAAGCCAAGTGTGTTAGAAATACCATATCCAAGGGAGTGACTGGCTCCTGCTATCAGGTCAGCCACGGGAGTGAGCTGAAATGGACAGAAGAGAGCACTTTTTAAAAATCTCACCAAATGCACTACTAACTCTCTAACATAACTAATCAGTTTCTTCTTCATATTTAACAATCTTATAGAATGAAATAATTTAAAGTATTTTTTCAGTTCACTAATGGAACATAAACTATGTCAAGGGCACTTGCTAGAAAACACATTTCCTTAGATTCAGCCCCAACTATCTATTATAGAACCTACAAACACATTAAAATGGGGGTGGGTGGGAGGTAGAAAAAGGACTTAAAAGAGTTGTTTGTTTAGTGTTTTTATTTCTTCTTATTCTAGACAGGATGTGTTCCTGTTCCCCCAAAAGTGTCCTTTTTGTAAATCACAGCCATACATATAGTAAGAAGTGAAAAGGGTGAAATTCAAAAAGTACAGTACTGTAGTTGGGAAAGGAGGATTGGTAGCAAAATGCCTCAAATGCAGTTACTTCCTAATTTAAAGAATTGTCACCCGGTTACTAACTTCCAGATGTTAGGTGCAGGAGTGTCCCTGCCATGAGCTTTCCAGATACAAGGCTGCTGACAGCATGGCCATCTGCAATCACTAGGAGTAGTCTGGAGGCTTCCAGACCCTGCCCCCGACACTTGACAAGGGGGTGAAGGAAACAGAGTGTGATACCCTCCTGAGTCGCTGTCACGAGTGGGGGCCCCCAAAGACAGGCAACAGGACCTGGGGTGGGACAAACACTCTTCTCCTTTCTAAACGTCCTCCCTTTAAGACCCCAACACATTTCAGGACCTACCACATCTGGCCCAGAGCCAAGGACATGAAGAACGCTGCGGATTTACTATGTGTTTATGCCTCTGCATGCAGGGCATGAACTGTGACACAATTTAGCCACAAAAACACAATGGTTCCTGACAGCACCTCAATCTCACCACACCTCTTTCCACCCTTCCCCTCTGCTCTCCACGTTCAATATTGGATCAGCCGGGCTGACGACCGACAGAGCACCCACAAAATCACTATCCCCTCTTCCACGGCAGCTTCGCCTTGTTTTTTATGTGAAGTCTGATTTTTCTCAGATGTAAAGAACTTTTCCCCAAATGGAGCACACAGGAAGACTGCTTTTTGATCAGAACTCTGTTAACACTGCTTTGTGCGCCTCCTGGTAAGAACTGCTGTTCACACACTTCTACACTGGCACAGGACAGCCACACCACGGACCCTTTCCAACCTCCGCGCAGGCTGAGCGGGGGCTCATTGTGCGCCGTGTCCCCAGCGTGCTGGTGGAACCCGCACAAGCCGGTTCCACGACCACCGATGCTTTCTCCTCTGTCCACGAGCCGCTCGGCAACGGCTAACTACATATGTTCCCGGATGCGATCTTAGTCGCCCGCTGTCTTCTGGATCTCCCCGCCCCCCCCCCGGGGTGTCCACAGTGCCGGCGGCGTCCCGTCCCGTCTGGCAGGACAGTCTGCGGAGAACAAAAGGCAGCACATCCCCTCCTCCCCTCCTCCCTCTGGCTGACAGCACGCGGACCCACCTTGGAGAGCTGCCGGCGCAGGCTGAAGCGCTGCACCATGGTCGCAGGCGACGGCAGCTCCTAGCCCGCCGCGCCCCCTTCCCGGGAGAGCCGCCCACGGGACATCGCTGCTGGCCCAGGTCCCCGAGATAGGCGACTGGGGAGACGAGACTGGGGCGCACGGGGCGGGCCCCAGGCGGAGCGGAGCCGCCCGCACTTCCTGTGAGTCAGCGAGGGTCCGGCTAGGACCACCCCTTCCCTGCCCGCCCCGCCCCACCGCCGCTGCCGCAGGATGCCAGGGCCCAGGGTGCCACCTGAGCCGGGCGGGCGGACCCGCCGATCAGGTCTGAGCGCTAGGGGCCGCCCGGGCATGGGCTATCTCCGCTCGGCCCGCCCCACCCCGCCGGGGACCAGGGGAGCGCGCAGCAGGTGTATCCAGGGCTACCCAGCTGCAACCCCTGAGCCCCACTGGGTGGGGGGCTCCAGGGCGACCACCACCTCTCTCAGGGGACAAAGTAACTTGGGCGTGTACGCCCAGAACAGGAGGAACAGCTAGGAGGCACCTGTGAGCACAGAGGTGTGAAGATGACAGCCCAAGGTAACATGTACCCCTCTCAGGATGGAGCTGCGCTCCTCTCCAGGATGAGTGTGATCATTATGTACTGCAACCATGTACTAATAAAAAAAAAAAAAAAAAACATGCGCTGCACTGAAACTTGCCACCCCGTGTTCCTTGGCTGGCGCATCCCTGCTGACCAGGCAGAGCTTGCCGGCACGGAGTGCTCCCCCTGCCCGGGCCTGTCACCTTCCTGGGAACTCGACACCTACACCACACCACAGCCTCTGTTGGAAGGACCAAATGTGTGAAGCTCCTCTGTGAGGAATTTCTCCTCTACTTTTCCACTGATTTCGCAAAACAACTCTGAAGTTATTAATATCCAGACCGTTCAAATAAGCACATCAGGAATTGTTTCTCTAAAACCTCAATATTAATATGAGGAAACCATATAGTGTCACTAATCTTTTTCTTCAGGCAAGAAAAAAGCAAAGAATAACTTTAAAACAAAGGATAGGTCTCTGCACAATGGTTATTTTCAGTTATGACCCTATCACATGCTACTAGTTCCCAGCTATGGATAAATATGATACATGTTTCTAAATTCACCGGAAAATGATACATATACCTCATACCTCATAATATGTCAAGAGGATCAGAGAAGGCACACTGAATTCAAATAATCAGATGGCAGGGCTCTCAAAAATTACTCTAATACCTAAATTTCAGAGTATAACCTAATTTTTAAACTTTTTTTTTTTTTTTTTTGAGACAGGATCTCTAATCCAGGCTGGTCTTGAACTCACTATGTAGTCCAAGCTGTCCTCAAATTCATGGCAATCTTCCTGCCTCAGCCTCCCAACTGCTGGGATTACAGGTATGTACCACCATGCCTGGTTTAAACTAACATTTAATTCCATGTGGAAAGTAGGTCGAGAACCTGAGTAGTTTTTTTGTTTTGTTTTTGCTTTTTAAATGGTAAGAGTATGAGCATCTCCATTTTTTTTCTTACAGAAAAATCAAACAGGGTACTCTGAAATCTTCTGGGAGTGCAGGAAGGATTAATGAGGAGCTGCTGCGGAAATATGAAGTTCCTTACAGAAAAATACACTGTCTTAAACATGAGGTGTGCATGACATAAGACTAGAATCTCATCACTGCTGTAGGGGGAGGGGAGGAGGTGGAGGAGGAAGAAGAGGAGGAGGAAAACATGTGAAAAGCCTGCAGACCTAGGCATACATTAAGTGTCAATCATGAACTGAGAAAGGTGTAAACCCCTTCCAGATACACGGAAAGGACGGTAAGGATTGAGAGGACAGTGTCTCCTTTCTATGAGAACAAACTCATTGTCTGCCCATTAAAATAAAGATGAAAGTCTAATTGCTTAGATGCAACTAACCCTGTTAAAGATGATGAGTAGATGATGGCCATCAAGTCATACTGAAAAAAGAAAAGGTACTCAGTAAACTGAGCTGTGACAAAAAACTAAGACTCTAAATCTGGTCTATTTTGAGGAGTGTAGCAGCTTTTTGGATGAAAATAGTACAAGAATAAAGGTTACAAAATAACAGAAGGAACTACAGCAATAAAAAACCTAGAGAAATACAACAGTTTTGCACCTATTCTTTTACTACTCCAGGACCCAAATAACAATGTATATTTAGTTGTCTGTGACCAAGATCCACAACACTTTATAAATTGTGTGGAAAGACAAAAACCACGAATGGGTTCTTAATCTTTTTGGATCAATAGCCCCGTGAGTGAATTAGAAGCCATAGGCTCAGTGCAGGATGACACTGGAAATGCATGCATGGACACTGTAGTTGACACTGTTCCCAGGGTCTCCAGACCTCATCTGAAGACTCTGTTGCCATCAGGACTGAAGAAGAGCTGAATGTCAAACACTTTGCAATCTTGTCTTCTGCTTTCCATACAGGTAACACTTTTTTACTAAAACAAACAGGAAAATGCTTATCTCTAACATCTTTGCCCCAGCTCCTAATATATTTCCCTTATTTGTCAAATAATCTACTTGCAAAGTAGATTATCTTCTTTGAATCAGCACATGTAACCTCACATTAGAGGCAACATTAACACCTTTCTACATATTTTCTATACATGTATAAATATATACATAAAAATATAAAGACTATTCTATTTTATGATTTGCTTTTTCACTAAAACACACACATATATATCATGAATATCTTGGACGAATAGTTATGAAATTCAAATACTCATCCCAATGTAGCTGTTTTTATATTTGAAACACTTATCCTACCCTTCATAATAGCTCCATTCTTGAAATCTTATATAAAAACATATTTTTAAAAATACATATTAGTTGAATATACTATAAACTACTCTTACAGAGAAAAGAACTAAAAAGTTCAAAGAGATTTTCAAACTTGTCCCAAATCATCATGAGAGTTGGATCTGAACCTCAAAATGCTCACTTTTTTTTTTTTTTAATATGGGTACCAGGAGTCAAACTCAGGACCTCGCACTTGCCAGCAGGCGCTTGTACCACTGAGCAATATCACTGGTCCTTTTTTCCCTTTATGTGGGTACCGGGAGTCGAACTCAGGACTTTGCGCTTGTCAGGCAGGTGCTTATGCCGCTGAGCTATCTCACCGGCCCAAAATGCCCACTTTTCATGACAGTGCTCTATTACATCTCCTTCCTCCTATTTTTAGTAATTTTAAATGCACTAAGAATACTACTTAAGCCATTCATGTCAGTATACTTTTCTGGTAAACTGACTAGTCGTACTTACAGTTGAAGTCATGAATGAGTTTACCTGAAGCCTGGCACACCTCAAGTGGTGTGATTACAGGTCCTCTCTTATCTCTGTGGGGCCCAGTCTTGCAACAGAGTATATTAAATAGATCTTACTATTCAAACATCACTGTGGATTTTAACCAGCTTCCAGCGATAATCTAGTAGAACTAACTGTGCCAGCTACCAGTCAATCAATAATACTATAAAAATTTAACAGGCTCTTCTTGTGCAACACGCCCACAATTCAGAACAAGCATGTAGGACACCGGACGTGGACAGGTATGGAATGAGGCACTGCCTCATTTAAGGAAGTTAAATCTAGGAAGCAAACAAAAAAACTTTCATATGGTGTGGTAAATGCTATAGCAATGACAATTAGTAGGGGCAAGGGTGACATAAAGGAGTGACGAACTTTGGGACAGGAAAAGTCTTAAAAGCTGGAGTCTGGAAACTGGATAGGAATTCTGCAAATGGAAAAATAAGGGGAAGGGCATCAGTGTAGAGAAAACACACAAGGAAAGACACAAAGGTGAAACAAGCGGTAAGCAAGTCTTTCTACATGAACTAGGCTGTGTGTTACCAGCCTACCGTCTCCACAAGTTTTGTTTGTTTGTAGAGTGAGAATATAAATAGTAACAAAATTATTGTTTTTTCCTTTTTAAATTGTACACAATGGTAAACAACGTTTTCTACAAAGTGCCCAATGGAAATGGTTCACCATTAACACAAAGAATGGGATAGGTTGTCTCTTTCAGAAGTTAGGGTTATCTTAGTCATAGTCTGTCTTTAAAGCTAGAAGGGGGCTGGTGAGATGGCTCAGCAGTGTAAGCGCCTGCCTGGCAAGCGCGAGGTCCTGAGTTCAACTCCTGGTACCCACATAAGGAAAAAGGGCTGGTGATATCGCTCAGTGGCACAGGCACCTACTGGTGTGCGAGGTCCTGAGGTCGACCCCTGGTACCCACAAAGAAAAAAAAAAAGCTAGAAGGGAGAACAATTTCTAAAAAGCCTATCACTATAAATTGCCCCAAAAGTAGTATAATTTAGTAAATAGCAAAAAGTTAAAAGATATTGATGATCAAAAACTGAGTGCCTAACTACATTCCATTCCATAATTAATTTTAACAATTAATTTAGAAAGCAGCTGAGTTTGCCAAGTAAGTCCTTCATCTTGGTGAACTGGACATTGCTCTTCCAAATAAGCTAAATTAGGTCTGCTTCCTTTCATAAAAGCCATGTTTTAGGTTCTACATAAATATTCCTTTCCCCAAAAAACTTCATGTCATACACTGCCTGCAGTAAATGCACGACAGGAAGAAAGGGAGAGGGAAAGGAGGAGAAGGTAGTTTCCAGACGCTTTTGATTAGCTCCTTATACCCATGCCACTAACCCACCGAACATGGTTACCACCTCATCTATATTTTTCAGAAATGGAATTTCCACATCCCCTTCTGTCATCTCTTATGGGGAGCATAGTTAAGAATTAATTTTCCAGGGGCTGGTGAGATAGCTCAGCGGCATAATAAGTGCCTGCCTGGCAAGCACGAGGTCCTGAGTTTGACTCCCGGTACCCACATACGAAAAAAGGGCCGGTGATATCACTCAGTGGTACAGGCGCCTGCTGGCACGCGAGGTCCTGAGGTCGACCCCCGGTACCCACAAAAAAAAAAAAGAATTAATTTTCCAAACATGCCCTTACTTTACACATTTTCTCTTACTAGATTCTCTCTGAAGATGGTTCCTTGAAATTAAGTACAGATCTAAACTGTACAGCAATGAATTTATGATATACATACACACAGAAGCATATATATGCTTCTTCTGTTCATATTTTCACAATTCATTCACATAACTGTAACAGTTCTTTATTGCAATACACTATTCCATTGTATGAATAGTCAACTTTATAATGAAATGAATATATGTGTATATACACACATTCACTGTACATACACATATATATATACATAGTGCTATACAAACAACCATATAAAAATATAGAGTGCTTAAAATACAGAATATTTATAGCCCTAGAAGGCCCCTAATCTCCTTACTGCTTTCTCTCCCCCAGAGGTAACCATAACTGTGACTTCTATTGCCATGCATTAAATTTGCCTATCCTTAACTTTCATATAAAAGAATCTGGGAGGCTGAGGCTGGAAGACTGTAAGTCATAGCTCAGCCTGGACAACTAAAGGACTTAATGAGATGCTGTCTCAAAAAAAAAAAAAAAAAAAAAGGAAAGGAAAGAAAGAAAAAAAATTTTTTTGTGTGTGTCTTTTACTTATCTTCGTGACTCATCCACACAGTTGTGTCTAGTTTTTTTTTAAAATATTGTTACATAGTATTCCATTACATGAATAGTCCACTGTTATGAATGAATGGAATTTATCCATTCTGCGTCTGGATCTGAGCTGTGTTGACTTTTCCCTATGATAAATTTGCTATAAAATTCTTCATACATTCTTTTGGAGTTCATATAATGCACATTTCGCCCATGTATTATAGCCTAGAAACAGAAATCCTGAATAGACTAAACAATGTTTAAGTTTACCAGGTGTATCAGTAAACAGTTTTCACTGTGCCTGCACCAATTTATACTCTCATAGTAACATACGGATGGTTCCACTTGTTCTACATCCTAGCCAATCTCTGTATAGTATTTTTGTTTGTTTTTTCAATTTGGTGGATATGTCAGGGCATGTCACTGCAGTTGTGTGTGTGTGTGTGTACACATTCACAGAGCTGGGCATGGAACCCAGGGATTTATGCATGCTAAATGAGCTACATCCCTAGCTCCCACCTATCTTTTTTTTTTAATGCGGGTACCGGGAGTCGAACTCAGGACCTCACACTTGCCAGGCAGGTGCTTATGCCACTGAGCTATCTCACCGGCCCACCTATCTTTTGAAGAAGATTCTTAGAACACTTTTGTCATTAGACAAAGCTATTTTTTAAACCTCTTTAAGTTGCCTCTCATTTCTTCTGTATCTTTCCATGTATTTATATAATGCCAGTCTCCTTGACTATTAACATTGTTCTCCAGTAAACGTAGCACGTTGCTATTTAACCTTTCAGCATGACTGAGTATATAACCATTCATTACATTTGTGTTTGTTATGTGCCTACTAAGTGCCAGACAACTTACGTGATTATTACAGTACATCCTATGTAGCAAAGAACACCCAGCGGGATTATGCCTATGAAATACTTAACCACTATAAAATCAAATCCCTGACATAGTTTACAAGGTTTTCAGGGCTGGTCCCCACTTTGTGTCTGTACAAAGCTCACACTATTCTCATTGGAACCCCAAAATCTGTTTAGTTTCCCACTCCTTCAGGAGGAAAGCCTTCTCTGTCAGCCCTCACCAACTCCTTTCCTACCTTACTGTAAGTCCATTCTTCCTTCCTACACTATGTTGCAATTTGCCTGTCCAAATCTGCTTGTCAGAATGTGAGTTCCTTAGGGGCAGAGATCCCATCAGACTCATAATGGTATTTGGTAAATGATGGCTCGAAAATATAAAGCAGTGTTCAATGTTCTACAAAACTTTTACAATTTCTAAGACACTGGATTTCTGCCTTTCTCCCTCATTTACATCCCCTATCTATAAACTCTCTCATCTTTTCACCTAATTTATTCTTCTTCTTTTCCATTGTAAGAGTTAACTTTATTGGCTTTTTGTCATTTATCTCCCATGTATAAATGGTTAATACTTATATTTAATATATATTTAATATATACTCCCTATAAAAATTTAGAAAACAGTGAATATAAAAAATAAGATAGAATTTATTCATAATATAATCATGCAGAAATAATCACTACTAGTGTTTTGATAAATTTCCACCTGGGCTTTTTTTCCCCTTGTTTTAAAAAAAACTTTGGGCTGGGGATATAGCTCAGCGGCATAGCACCTGCCTGGCAAGTGCGAGGCCCTGAGTTCGATTCCTGGTACCAAAAAAAAAAAACTTTATTCATAAACAGGGAAAATATGAATTACAATCTTCCTTTTTAGAGGACACAAGACTAGAATTACTATGTGTATAGCTCATTCTAGGACTCAATCTTATTACTGATCTTTAAACTGCACTAAATTTTGTACTATCTATATTGACATTAAAACACTACTAATTTTATAACAATCTAATGTTATCTTCTTTGATTACTATTTAGTATGGTTACTTACTGAATGTTTAAAATGAGTAACCCTTGTGCTCTTTAACAGAAAAAAACTATGTTAACAAAGTAAACCTATGATGTTTCAAAAAGTTTTTCTATTAAGTTTGTAAAGGAACATAATTTAGTATTCACCAAAAAAAAAAAAATTACTTTTCTTGGTGAGCTCACCACATTAAATTTCTGCATATGATTAAGGGAAAATACTTATTTACAGTAACATATAAAATGTATAAGTTTCCTTGAGCCATTTTAGATTGAATCTTATTACAGTAAGTCCCTGACTTAGGGACGTTAGAGTTGCAAATTTTCACAGATGAACTGATCTTGAATTAGAAACATTGCTAGTTTAGCTCACGTGCCTACCTTACCATTTTTTCTTTTTCTTTTTTTTTGTGGGTACCGGGGGTCGACCTCGCGCGCCAGCAGGTGCCCGTGCCACTGAGCGATATCACCGGCCCTTTCTTCGTATGTGGGTTCCGGGAGAAGAACTCAGGCCCTCGCACTTGCCAGGCAGGCGCTTATGCCGCTGAGCCATTTCACTGGCCCTACCTTACCATTTTAAGGTAACTGTAAAGTAAAAATAATTTACAGTATTTTTGTGTGTGTTAGTTGTTTTATGCTTTACATTGTATATCTGTATCAAAGGTGTGTAAGATTCACTTTGTTGGACTTATGAACAGATTCAACTTATGAATGTTTTCCCAGAATGGAACTTATTTGTAAGACAGGGATTTACTGTATTTAATTCATGAGACATCCCCAAAACCAGTGCTCATTACTGCTTGTACGGAAAAGAAAATCCCTGTTGTTTTTAGATTACAAGAGGTTTATAAAGATCATAGTTACTACTTCACTGCCACCCTCGCTGCTGATCACATCAGACATTGTGCAAAATGCATGAAAAACTTCAGATGAAAGAATCTCTTCAAGATTATAAAAGTTATAATAAAAGAATTGCTGAGGAAAAAAGATTGTTAAATATAGGACTGCGTAATGCAAAAAGAGCTTCCTTCTATAGTTGAATCACCTTCTGAATGAATACATAAAATCTGCTCCTGATTTTAAAAGTGATTTTATCGGTGTCCACATAGGAAAACTTTAATATTTCACAGCTTTTTAGCTGTCTTTTGGAAGTCTTTGTTATATTAGCCTCAGGTCACAGAATATGAGTATAATCCCGTTCAAATCATAGAATACTAACTCCATTAACAGGGGATTTAAAGGTTATATAGCCCAGACTCCCTCATCTTTCCAGACTTTCAGCATCTGAAGTCATGGACTGTTGACTTGATTTCTAGGAAGCAATTAATTACTGGCTGCCAGCTACAGAGCAAGGTAGTAGGCTCAGAAACTGAAAAGAATACCCCACCATTATATCTGTGGGACACCTAAGAGTAGAAAACAAGTTTCTAAACTCCAGTCCAATCTTTTTTGTTTTTGAACTGAATAAAACTGTGAGCATTGGTTTTTTAATTATACAAGTGTGCTAGCTTTCTGTTGCTGTGACAAAATGTATGGCATAAGCAATTTAAGGGAGGAAGGATTTACTTTGGTTCAGCTTCACAGGTTTCAGCCCATAGTCAACTGGCTCCATTGGGGTCCCCCCGCCCAAGTACTGAGAATTGAATCTAGGGAGACTCCACCATAAGCTGCTCTCCCAGCTGTTTCATCTTTTATTTCAAGATAAGGGACAACTGCAGTCTACCTTCCCATCCCTTTACTTCTATTTTGTTTTGGCTTGTATTTGTTGCATCTGTTCTTTACTTCTTTATTCTTCTTTTCTATTAATTAAGTAGTTTTTATTTATTCCATTTTCTCAGTTTGTTGGACATTTTTGTTATTGAGTGGTTATTCTGAAAATTACTATATTCTTATATTACACTTTGCCTTAGCAATGTTCCATAAGTTAGTCCTTTAAAACAATGTAACCCATTAGCTCTCCACCACTCCTTTTCCTACTGTTCTTGAATATTTTATTTCTATAATAAACCCTGCAACAGTCATATTATTTTTAAAGTTCCTCTAACTCAAGCAAATTCACATGAGATTTGTATATAAAATAAACAAAACAAAATAACACCATGGATTCTAGCGTAGCTACTATTTGCAGAAATTTTTACAGGCCCATAGCTTGGCAACAGGTGTTCAGAAGTGTGTGGTAGCATCCAAGTTCACAGGCACCGTGTCTGTAGCTGGCACTCCAGGGAATACACAGCCTTCAGCTTTGGGGTTGTGGATCCTGCAGAGTACCACAGGGACCCTAATGCAGCTCAAGGATCCATAAAGCTCTATCTTCAGTAGGACCTCAACACTGCCCCTTTTACTTAGCATGAAGAACCTCGATTTTATCCCATCCTTTCCTCCAAATGAAATATTTCCAAGAAGGCTACAGAATGAGTTCCTATGCTGGATAAAAGGAGACTGTAACTAACTAAGCTCTTAAGGTGCTTTAACTTCATGATGCTGAGCCATACAGTTACTATTCCAAGTCCTAAGCTGCTCGATGAGGGCAATTTCATATGGTTCAAAGTGTAAAATCTAATGAAAACCAGACTTAAATGATACACGTAGTCCAGATTTTCTTCACCCAATTCAAGAGTTAGAAGACCAAGCCTGAATATCCAGAATCAAATTTTAAAATATTATTCTGTCTGTGACACATGAGGCCAATGAAAGGAGAACGAAGTTCATGTCTAGGGACATAGTAAAGCGAATGTGAGACAGAAGATGACTAACAAAAGGAATCTTGCTATAGCAATACTATGCTCTTAGTGGTTATGGGGAGACATAAGATGATTCCAAGCCTTTGTCTTCTCTACTTCACAACAGGGGCTCCCCAATTTTAAAGGATATTGTATGCACTGAAAAAAGGGTTGACCTGTGTTAAAAATTGTTAGAAATGAAATTTTTTTATTTTTTATTTTTTTTTTACTTTGGGGACAAAGAAGACTTTAAGGGCAAGCTTACACCAAAGCTCCTTAAAGTTCTAATGAACACTTCCTTAGAAGGGAAGCAACAGATTAAAGGTGGAGGACTGCACAGATTTATCTTGACTCTTTACTAAAGCTAAATCATAAAAGCCATAAACCCACGAAGGCAAAGAAAACAAGAGACAGCAACAGAGACATCCACAAAACTTTGGAAGGTGAAAAATGCACATTTAAGTAATAAGTCACTGGCATGTTGCTGTGGGAAATCAACAAGAAGCCAGCTAACTTATAGGAAACTAGTCCTGAGGTTAGAGCTTAGAAATATCACCAGCTGCTCTGAAAGCAGGGGCCTAAGGTAGGCCTGAAAACAGGAGGGTTGAGTATAAGTATTTATAAAAACAGACCAGCAGTTCATTCTCTCAATACACATGAAGGTGAGTACCAGATGCTTTCTACCTGGTGACACTGATATAGGAGACAGGGCATAGCAAAGCTGGCCAGGGAAATAAACAGGATCTGTCAAGTAC
The DNA here is from genome assembly GCA_028451465.1 of Erethizon dorsatum. Taxonomy (NCBI): domain Eukaryota; kingdom Metazoa; phylum Chordata; class Mammalia; order Rodentia; family Erethizontidae; genus Erethizon; species Erethizon dorsatum. The sequence goes on from CM051831.1 coordinate 38,151,089, forward strand.
AAGATCCCAGGACGGTGCCAAATAACTCTCAGGACCCCCATATCTGGAACTTCTTGCAAGCTCCCAGGAGATGTGGGCGGCATAAAAGAAGACCGGACGCCATGGGGAGCTTACTATACTGACTTCCCACAGTAGCCCACACTGCATTTCCCAGATGTAGGGTGTACCTTTATTTTTGTTTTTATCTTCTTTTTCTCTTGTTCTGCCCAAGTTTGCTCTGCAGAGCTGGTTTCTTCCATACCCATTCACCCCTCACTTTATTTGGCTTGGCTTGTCCAATTCTTTGTTTAAGGCAAGAAGGACCTGGAACACTTTTGATTGGCAAGCCATTTTTAAAGGAACTACCCTATGACAAGACTAAAACAACAAACAAGAGGGACTCTAAACAGAGATTCTAGCACAACTGAGGGCTAAGGTGAGGCATCACTTTGGGGACAGTGGCACTGAAACAACAGATGAGCCCAGCACCTGTGAGACTGAGGCTGGAGGATTGCTGCAAGTTCAAGGCCAGCCTGGGCTATACAATTAGTTCAAGGCCACCTTGGACTACATAACGAGACCCTGTCTAAAAAAATCAAAAAACTAAACACAACAGATGAGAATGTGAGCTCTCTCTTCCAGGACATAGGCAGGCAGGCTCATTATCACTGCCATCTTTGATCCAAAGGGAACTATTTCTCTGGAAAGCCTGACTGAAGAAGAGACCTCTGAATACTGGAAACCTGGGCTCCAAACACTAAACATGGCCTTGGCCCAGTACTCTACAGGAAAACCTATCCACCTACAAGCCCTCACAAAGACAGCTTCCCATACCATCTCAATGCCTCTGCCAAGTATGAGGAGAAAGCCATGGCTGACCAGATATTTGAGAAGTCTCTAACATAAAGACAGACCACAACAGTACAGGTAGCACAGTGGGGGGTGCAAGATCACTCCCTTCCACCCACTTGGGTTTGGGCAACAGCCCAGAGCCAGCCTCCTGTCCACTGCAGGTTGCTGAAAGCCCCTGACTCAGGATGACTCTGCACCTGTTAATCACTCCTGTCAGACTAACCTAGAGAGCCATTCAGAGGCGCAGGGCCAAACTGTACCTCTCTGGAAATCCGAAAACCTGATTTTATCTGTGGGCTTTTTGCTTTCCCTATCCTCTTGGCTATACTTTTCTGTTCATGCCACATTTTTGTTTCTGCTGGCCCAAATCTCCCCTTAGCACATTTTCTGGTTATCTTCAATAAATATAGCGCTCGTTTCAGCAGCACATATACTAAAATTGGAACGATACAGAGAAGATTAGCATGGCCCCTGCGCAAGGGTGACACACAAATTCGTGAAGCGTTCCATATTTTTTCAGAAAAATAAAATAAAATAAAATAAAATAAAATAAAATAAAATAAATATAGTCACTTTTCTTTCACCACCGGATGTATGCTTGTGATTCTTTGCTCACTGTACACAACAGCCTGGAATTTATCTGTTGGATCCATCCTCTGGCATCAAAGATACCCACAGAGGTGAAAAAAAAGAAAGAAGAGACTGGCACAGTATAGAAAGCAAAAGAAAATATCCTACAGGCAGGACAAAACAGAACAGAATGAAAGCAAAACAATAAAATAAGAGGTGGATGATATATTAAAAATTCAGTTTAGGGCCGGTGAGATAGCTCAGCGGCCTAAGCGCCTGCCTGGCAAACGTGAGGTCCTGAGTTTGACTCCCAGTACCCACATACGAAAAAAGGGCCGGTGATATCGCTCAGTGGCACGGGCGCCTACTGGCACGCGAGGTCCTGAATTCGACCCTTGGTACCCACAAAAAAAAAAAAAATTCAGTTTAAAAAACTTACTCAGGAAATTAGAAATATGAGAGCAGAAATATTTAGTAAAAGGATGAGAAGACAAGTTTTATGAAAGTCTCAAAAATTAGAACAAAAAACAAAGAAAAAACCAGAAAATTTTCTTAAAAAAACAACACAACCCACAAAAAGATAAGTCAGGGATATAACCTAACTATCAAAAAGAGAACACAAATGAAGATGGGGGAAAAATTAAATAATACAAATGAGCTACGGCTATGTGTCACAGCACGGATCAATCTTAGAAACATATTTTTGCATAAAAGGCCAATCCTAGGAGACTACATAAGATATGATACTATTTATAAAGCTCCCAAACAGGCATAACTAAACAATAGTTTGTTTAATGTCAAAAAATATATAGTAATACCTTGGTTTGTGAGCATAATTTGTCCCGCAAACATGCTTATAATCCAAAGCACTTGTATGTCAAAGTGAATTTCTCCATAAGAAATAATGGAAACGCTGATGATTCATTCCACAACCCAAAAATATTCATGAATAATTACAGTACTGTAACGTAACACAAAATAACAAAGAAAATACAAAATATAAAGAAAGATTAACAATAACCTGCACTTACCTTTGAAAATCTGTGGCTAGTGTAAGGGAGATAAGAGAGAGGAGGGTTATTGTGTAGCATGACTTTCACTATCATAAGGGAATCACTGCTATCTACCAGATCAGTGGAATCTTTTTTTTTTTCCATGCAACTTTATCAAAGAACCTATCCAATGACACTTGCTTTTGCCTCCTTTTGAGAATTTTGTGGAAATGTGGCATTGCACTGTCGTTAAACAGACTCATCACACACACTGCTATAGCCTTATCTGGGTGGTACTTTTCTACAGAATTTTGCCCTCTTTCCCACATTTTACATGTCTCCCTAATCTCATTTGAAGTGAAGGATACTTCTGCCTTTTTCTCCTCCTCCTCTGCAGATGAGATCTCCACAACCTCTTTCTCTTGGGAGACGATCACCCATTATCCCCACAGTGAGAAAGAGAGAACCATTGGCTCAGTTGTGATCCTGTGACGACAGCATCACATACTACTCATATTGCAAGACATCACTCATTTATCAAGTTAAAATTTATTAGAAATGTTTGCTTGTCTTGCAGAATACTAGTAGAACAAGTTACTCTCAATTCAAGGTTTTACTGTGCAATTAATTATCTTTTAAAGGACATAAAATACAAAGTTTAGGATAGTGACAGAAACACAAATATTTATAAAAGCATAGTGACAGTAATGATCCCTTTCTTAGGTTGTGTAGTAGGTTCACAGGTACTGTAGTTGTTTATTTTTTGAGATAGGATCTTGCTATGTAGCCCAGACTGGCCTTGAACTCATAGCCATCCTCCTGCCTCAGCCCCCAAGTGCTGGGATTATAGGCGTGCACCACCATGCCTGTCTTTACAGGTAGTTTATTACTACATGTCAAAGCTTATATGCATTTATTTTTATATGACCAAACTACTACATAATAAAAATTTTAAATATGTAATAAAAATATAAGATACATTTCTAAAACTAATGTTTCCAGATTCCGTTTTTGAGTTTTACAGGTCAAAAGGACCCAAAAGCTCCTAACCTCACAAATGCAAAAAAAAAAAAAGGCCCAAACTAAGTCATGGCACTGTGCAAATCCAGGATGACAGAGAGGAAGAGAAGACTTTAAATTTCAGAGAGAAACAAGGAGTCCCAAGATGATCATGAATCAGAATGGCAGCAGACTTTCCAACAGCAATACCAGAAGCTAGAAGACAACAGCACACTGCTTTTACCAAATTCTGTGGGGGAAATTATGTCCAACTAAACTTAATATGCAGTCTAACTACCAATGAAGTATAAAGGTAAAACAAAGAAATTCTGAAATGAGTATAATTTCTGCTCCTTTTTCTATAAAGATTTTGGAGAATGTGCTTCATGAAAAGAAAGGGATAAAGGAATAAAGAGGAAATAAATCCATTATTTATTGACTGATGAGGGCACCAAGACAAGGCTTGAAGAGCAATCGGTTTAGATGGGAGAAGTGAAAGCCTCACAAAGACATCTCTAAGGAAAAGACTAACCCGAGAAGAGGACGCAATGTTCTGAAAATATTGAGAGGTTCACAGTTTTTCCAGAATTTGGAGTTGACCAATGACAGCTATAAACAACAATTAAAGCAGTGACAGGGGCCGGTGAGATGGCTCAGTGGCATAAGCACCTGCCTGGCAAGCGCGAGGTCCTGAGTTCAAGTCCCGGTACCCACATAAAGGAAAAAAAGGGCCGGTGATATTGCTCAGCAGCACAAGCGCTTGCTGGCCAGTGCGAGGTCCTGAGGTTGACTCCCGGTATCCACATAAAAAAAGAATAAAAAAATAAAAATAAAATAAAATAAAATAACAAATTCACAAGCAAGTAGAATGTTTCATGCTCCTAGTGTCGAAATTAAGGACACAGATACATATCTGTAAAGAAAAGAATTTGCTTTCACGTGTTCCTGTAGCCTCACCACTGATCTAATGTCATGATGCAGTCTTCCTTTGTTAGAATGCTTCTCAGAGTTTCCAGCTGAGATTTCTTAATGGTACTAGGACAATACAGGATTATGAAGCCACAGCGAATGACACAAGATACAACTAACAGGAAGAAAAGAATCACTGGGTACAATCCATGAAGGAAAGAGAAAAACAGTATTTATAGAAAAGTATTCATATGTGTTTGAAACACCCAAAATTACACAAAAGGGATGACAATATTTTTCACTCTGAATGTTTCTACCTCTTAGAAAGATTTCTTTTGCTGGTTTCATTGGTAGCTAATCCTTTTTTTTTTTTTTAACCTAATTTCAAAGGGAATCCCATTAAAATAGTAAAAAATTAACTCTACCTAGTAAAGATAGGCTACATGTAAGAGTCACACATCTAAATGCAAAAGTAGATTTTATTTTAATCACTTATTTCATTTAAACACTAAAGCTACAAATCCTCATAATTATGAAAATAAGATATAAAAGTCAAAGCTGTCTTGGATTTCTGTACCATTCCAGAAATCTCTGTGCCCTGATACAACAACAGAAACTGACGTATAGGTGCTGTAAGCACATGCAGATCCGACGTAGGTGACTTACGCTGTGGCCCCACTGCACCTAAGCTGCCCTCGGATCAGAGAACCTTTACTCCCATATTCACAGAGCTAAACTTCTGCCGGAACAAAACAGCTTGCATTCCATTTTTATGCTGAGAAACTTAAGTTCACCTTACACTAAGGTTCGCCAGCAACTGTTCCCAAAGAATGTACTAATAGTATATTTATCTGCTTAAACAGATTCTAACTTTATTTTTGATATACTTCATCACAAATTATGTAAAGGAATGTATGATTCCCAAGGAATATGTAAAATGGAAGAAAGCTTATTAAAAATGTTTTGTCAAAAACAATCACATTTATAATAACAAAATTGTGTTTTCTTCAATTTTTTTTCATCATTATAAAAGTCTAGCTCTCTCTTGGAATCATGGGTATATGGATGTGTGGTTCCCCAGCCTTTGTTTGATGAACTCTAGGAAACCACTCCAGTCTGCCTATCTCAAAGCCAGGCAATTCTGTTGTAAAATCTGTTCTTCTACTGAGTAAGGTGTTATATACCAAGTCAAATATAAATAATTTTTATACTATTCAAAAGTTCCTAGAGCTGGGCATAGTGGCACGTGCCTATAGGTGGCTGAAGCAGGAGGATCACCGAGTGTTGGAGGCCAGCCTGGGCTACATAGTGAGTTCAAGACCAGCCTAAATTATAGAGTAAGACTCTGTCTTAAAAAAAAAAAAAAAAAAAAAGTTCCTTATGGAAAATTTCTTCTTTCTTGGTCTAAATACACACCTGAGTATACAGCAAGATAATCCAATGGATTGTGTCAAGAAAACACTGTAAGTACCATTTATATTATACCTCATCCTTTTAATTTCTATTTTTGTGTTATATGATGTACCTAACATACAAGAACAATCATACATGGGTTAAACATGTAATTTATTTATTTATTTATTTATTTATCTATTTTTTGTGGGTACCGGGGGTCGACCTCAGGACCTCCTCGCACGCCAGCAGGCGCCCATGCCGCTGAGCGATATCACCGGCCCTTTCTTCGTATGTGGGTTCCGGGAGTTGAACTCGGGCCCTCGTGCCTGCTAGGCAGGCGCTTACACTGCTGAGCCATCTCACCGGCCCTAAATGTATAATTTATAACTAAATATATCAGTATTAGACATGTGCTCAAGAGGCTGGGGAACTTGGAAGAGTAACTTGGAAGACGAGAGTCTACATATACAATGCCTTTTCCTTCATTTTCTGAGTATCAGGTCCTAGGAGCCTATATCTGTAATTAAGGATACTCGACAGATGTTAAATACTAATCATCAGTGCACCCTCAACAATGTGTACATAAACGTTTAACACAAGTGCTAGTGGCACCCCAGTAACCTTTCAAAACATCAGAACAACGGATAGTTATTTTCTTGATAAAAGTTTAGAGCTCCTAACAGAGAAATGGACTGTCATGCTCACACTGTACATGGAGCTTTTTGTAACTTACAATCATGTATGTGCATATACATACAACCGCTGGGGGTAAAATCTCAAGAGATCTTTCATTATCCTCCCAAAATAAATCTAAAAATTAAACCTACTTTGACTGAATTTATCCACATTTAAAGGTCTAAGATGAGCTAGGTGTGGTTGCACAGGCCTGTAATCCCAGCACTCTGAGAGGCTGAGGCAGGAGGATCACAAGTCTCAGTCCAGTGCGAGGGTTCCTCAGAATGGGTCACGTGGGAAATAACCCCAAAAAGATACATCCACTTCAACTAATATTTAAAATGTAACATCTTTACCTGAAATCAACTTTTCAAGGGTATTATTGTTTATACCATACTAAAATTACCAAAATGCTTTAACACAACCAAATAAAGGAACTGCTTTGAGTTCATGTTATTATAAGATATATTCTAAAAACAAGGCAAAGAAATGAAGAATGAAGCTTTGTAAAGTTGCAATAGCTAGGATTTTTACAGGTAAATACACTTAAATCAGGTTTCTAAAACAGACCGTCAAACTTATTATTTGGAGTCCAAGCAACCTTATCGACCAAAGTAAAAACCCTTAAGTTATTCACTAACCATCAAGTCTCTGTAAAGATCAGGATTTAGGCCAGCATTTGTTAAGAACTGGTTCTGTACCTGGTTGCTAGTTAAAAATAAGATTTGGAATTAGGATTAACCAAGAAAATCAGTTTTAAAATTCACCGCAGGCATGTACATCAAAGGACACCATACGCAGTACCAGAAGGCACCAGCAGAGGGCCCCCAGGAGCCATGACTACTTTGCTTCTTCATAACATCTTTCTCACTCCCTGGCATGGCATTGACAATTACTGAAAAGAAGGTGTAAGCTGAAATTAAACTACCAGCATCTGATTAAGGCTCTAGTTTAAAAATCAAGTAAAGCCATTTCTATATAAAAAATTCTTCCTGAAAAGCAAAATTCAAGTGTCAAATACTAACACTTTCAAGATAACAACTTTGCACTATAGGATCAAAGTTTTCTAAAGACTTCAAATTTTTCTAAAAGCTACCAGCTCTTCAGAATACTGCTTTTTAAAAAATCTGTGAATTTTAATAAGATTGTGAAATCAATGGTTGAACCAAACAGCCATTAAAGACAACTTTTAGGAGGGAAATGAAGAGAAGGCAAAAGTACTATACCTGACAAACTAAGTACACCAAATTACTGGACTCAGTAGACTCTGGGAAGTGCTGGCTTCACCTCTGTTACACTATGACCAGACCTGGACTGTGTGTGTTGCTCTGAGACCACAATTTAAGAAGAAAACTACACGATTGGGATGGGGTTGGTGGCTGGACATAACTAAGTATCCCAATGCCAGTGTGGAAGGACACCTCAGAGCTCTCTTCAGCAGCACATACAGGAGAACAGGAAGACAGAGAAGAGCAAGCATGGCCCCACGCGAGGAAACGTAGACACATGTGAAGCAATTCATGGTTTCATGGACCTCTGGGGTTCTTCATGAAATACTGATGCCAGGAATCTACTTGATGTGGAGTTTTCTGGCGGAACCCAGGGAAGTCAAATTTATTCAGTCCCCAAAGAATCCCAGCATCTCATGACTAGAAAATTATAGTATTTTTATCTTCATTGCTATCCATCTGAAAAACATGGGAGGAGTTGCTTAAAAATAATAACATAAGAAACCAAAGTGACGCTATCAGACCATCACTGCTCTTAGATTTCTGCCTTCAATCAAACAAGGTGACCTGGTAACCAATATTTAAAGAGAGAAACCTTCCTACCCCTCTCCACCCCCAGCTTGACAGGACCGGTGCTCTCCACATCTCTGCCATGACCAGCAGGGTAGAGGTGGGGATACCTGGCATAGACTCAAAGGAGCCCTGTAAAACGCCTGTAAAATGAGGGCTTTGATTTGGGTTCCCTCTCATACCTAACAGCTTTGAGTCTTCTTTAGTCACTTGGCAACAGCAAGTGGTCTATTGACCAAAAGTCATTTGTGTTGCAAGGGACTCATTTTGAAACTCTGGTTTTTAAAATTCTGAGCTTCCTCATGATTACAATTTTTAAATCTGAGCCATGATTCTTATCCCAGTAAGATGTTACTGTGATAAAATGTACTTGCTCCATTCTTAATAAATATTTGGCTTGATCTTTACCTAGAGATAAGAGTATTTTATAGTACATATAAACCAATAAATCCTTGCTAATTCTATTTACAGATTTGCTAGGCTAATTTTTAAAATCAAACATTTATATATTTAAAATGATTCTATTTAGGAAAAAGATATTTCAAAGTCTATCTATACATAAACTGAGAGATACAAATTAATCCATAATGTGTATTAATTGTGACCCTGAAGTGTCAAAGTTCAAAGCGACATCTACTCTGGTCATATTGGCCAACAGGATCACAGGTCATGATGATACAACATCTACATAAGTCAACTTTTAACAAATATGTACTAAGCTCAATTCTGTGCTAACTTGCCAAATTGTTTTGAGATAAAATGTTGTGCTGTGATGCCTGAAGAGAAAGCAATCTGTTCTAGTGACTCTCTTATACCTGACCTTGGTCTGTCCTCTGTGAGAATGAAAGCAGGACATCCTCTCAATGCTCTGGTAAACAAAAGCAGTGGGCTCTGGGAGCCAACATTGTCTCCCCTCCCCTAGGATTCAAGACAGACTATGCACGTTCCTTGTGAATAGAAGAGAAATGCAGAAATTAGGACACATGGTATATCCCTTTAGGGGTCTGACTACCCAGAGCCTGTGACTATTTTGCAGAAAAAAGGAAAATGCATTCAATTTAAAAAGTGAATTGGGCCGGTGAGACGGCTCAGCGGCTTAAGCGCCTGCCTTGCAAGCGCGAAGGCCCGAGTTCGACTCCCGGATCCCACATACGAAAAAGGGGCCGGTGATATCGCTCAGTGGCACGGGCGCCTGCTGGCGCGCGAGGTCCTGAGGTCGTCCCCCCGGTACCCACAAAAAAAAAAAAAAAAAAAAAAGTGAATTATGTTGAACCTTCATCATAGAAGCTGCTGCTTCTGAAAAGAATGACTATAACTCAGATTGAAAAACTTTCTGGGGGATGTGGTCTTTGAGATAAGAGCTCCCTATTGAGTCCTGGTTGGCCTCGAACTTGTGATTCTCCTGCCTCAGCACTCCAAGTGCTGGGATTACGGGTATGCACCATCACATCCAGACAACAAACAAATTTAAGAAATGAACCTAATGTTAAATTGCTTAGTAGCAGATTTTACCAAAATCAAGAACAACTTACCTGTATCTTCACTTCCATGTGTGAAACAATCACATTTAATGTTGACATAAGACCATTAAGGGTAATCAAACTATTCTAGGACTACCACACACCTATTTATACTACACTATACTATACTACACTATACTATACTACACTAAAGGAAACTGAGTTAGGGAAAGGATGTGGCCACACACATTCAGGCTCTCAGAGCTCCAGTCAATAAACCTAGAAGTCACTTGCCTTGGCAATAATGTTTCGCTGTATAAAGAATCTTGGAGAACTAAAAAGCCAAAAAATACTTCATTTTCAACCTCTGGCCACTTTGCCAGTCCCATACTAACTGCCTGTAAGAAATGCCCTGGACAATTTTAGCAACCCCATGAACATTAAATATATACACAAGAGAGTCCCTATTGGTTTTTATAAAAAAATACAATTTTTCTGCCAGGCACACACCTGTTACCCAGCTACACTGGAGGCTGAAGGAGGAAGACTGAAAGTTGGAGCCCAGCCTGGACAACTTAGCAAGACCCTATCTCCAAAAATAAAAAGCTCTAATGATGTAGCTCAGTGGCTCCTGAGTTCAAACTCCAGTACTGCAAAAACAAAAACAAATCTTCTGACTATTTATTGAAAAAATGAACATTACTTTCTTACTGGTTCTCCCAACAAGTCCTGTGGGGTTTCTTTTTAATCTTTGATTTTTTTTTTTTTTTAATTTTAATGCTGTTGAATCCTACCTACTCCTCCACTGTCCATCCCATTTCCACATTTCCACAAGTGTTGACTGCTACTAGATCATCCTCATGTGCTCAGCCCAGTCCACATCCTGGCGACCTCCTGCAGGAGTTATTTCTCAAAACACCCCAGGTTAACTCTATCTCTTGTCAGCAGCAGTCACTCCCACACTAGCACCTACTTGTCCTTGGCCTCCGGCACCATCTGGTGGTCAGCACCTGGAATTACCCTTTCCACCTGGAGTGCTCCCTACCTCCACCTAAACTGAAATGTTAAAATTCAGCTGCCTATAACCATCCATTTCCCAGCCTCATCTCTACGACCCCTGAAGGTCTGACCAGCTGCTCTCAGACTGGTTAGGCCCTGTGGTTCCAGGTGGGACACATGAGACATTAAGAGCAGCATGGTCACTGGAGGCTCACCATGGGGTGTTCCTGTCTGCATCTCCACCATCTTGAAACCTGGTTATCTGCACACTGTGTTGTCCTGTGAGGGAAAGGACTATACTGACTGGCCTCAAACTCCTGAGATACCCTACAAGGCACTTGCTGTATAAAGCACCTGCCACGGGCCCCACTGCAGCCTGGACTATACCCTCTGCCCACATGCTGCGTGCCAGCCAGTGTCCTCACAGCTGAGAGAGGATGAGTGTGCTGCCACTGGGGCACAGGTTAGCTCTCCAGGTAGACTGGCAGGGCCAGGGCTGATGGGACCACCTGCCCAGCCCTGAACAGCTCATCAGTTTACCCCAATGCACTTATTTTTGTGTGTGTGGGGGGGTACCGGGGGTCTATCTCAGGACCTCGCGCACCAGCAGGCGCCCGTGCCACTGAACAATATCACTGGCCCTTTTTTCGTATGTGGGTTCCAGGAGTTGAACTTGGGCCCTCGCGCCTGCCAGGCAGGCGCTTACACCGCTGAGCCATCTCACTGGCCCCTCAATGTACTTTTTAAAGTGTTTTTAATTTCCACTGTGCTACAAAAAACTTGGGAAGAACAGTCAAGTTTAATTTACAGTATTTTCAAATTAGAAGTAACATGAAATAATAATTGTTTTCATCTTGAAACTGAAGGAAATGAAACCTAGAGAGTTTAATCTCAAGGTCACAATGATCTTTAATAACAAAAAACAGACTAGAGTGGGGTGTGGTCGCTCCCACCTGTAACCCCAGCTACTCCAGATGCTGAGGCAGGAGGACCGCAAATTCACGGACAGCCTGGGCAATGTAGCCAGACACTGTCTCAGAATAAAGGGAGGAGGCGGAAGGCTCCAGTGTGGCTCAGTAGTGGAGGGTTTGCCAGCAGGCCACCCCAATGCTGCCAAAAAACAAGGAGGAAGAGAAACAGAAGGGTGACACAATGTCACCAAGCTCCAAGGACAGGAGCTTCAGATTCCAGTTGTTTTTGTTTTGTTGTTTGTTCATTTTCTGAGACCCTGGGGATCCAACAGCAAGGGGTCAGCAGCCAGCTGCACCCCCACCCTCACACTGCTTCCTAGATGCCCACTGATGTGACACTGCCTTCTCAACAAGAGCTGTGCGGTCTTGGTGAACATGCCTGAAACATGATTTACCTACCTCTAACACCTTGAAGCATAAATCTGCACTTCGGGGTTACTCAAGAGACAGTTATCAGTGGAATAAAATCTCTGTTGTAAAGAAATTTAATGGAAAAGACAGTTGAGACTTACATACTGTATTCAGAAATATGTCTGATCGTTTGGACAACTGAATGCCAATATCTTGTGCTCTGAGTAACTAATTTAAAGATAACAATACGCAATGTAATAACCATTGTTACCCTCCTATTATCTTGTTTTGAAATTCTGTTCTATTTTTTCTCTTTAAAATAAAAAAAGAAAGAAATATGTCTGAATAGCATAAGTATGTGTGCCTGCTCACACACGCACATACATACAATGTGAGAAAGAGAACACATACGCCCTGGGAGAAGGGGTGACCTGGGCACAGACATCGTCTCTGCAATACAAGTACAAGTCAGCACATGAAGTGTCCAGTATGAATGCTCACACCACACACGGTAGCTTCAACAGCAGCCACGGATTGATCCTGTTAGTAAGAACCGCTCTGAGCACTGCTCCTCAATCATCTGGCACACGCACAGCCAGGGCCCATGGCCTTGATGCGCCCTCTCCCCTTCTCCCCTGGACACTAAGAAAGCACGACTTGAGGACAACGATGGGCTGCCCTTCCTTGGCTCCTCTGTTCATGCCAGACACCGCACGCCTGGGTGGCTTCCACGCACCACTCCACTTAGAGCTCTTCCCTCTCTTCACGACTCTCACTGCTGCCTTTCACTTAGCTCCCTTTCCACATGGTAAACTCTGTAAGGGCAAAGACTCCTGTCTGGTTATTCACTCGTACATGCTTATTAACACCTAAGGTACAAGCAGGCACTGGAAGGCCCCAGCCCACATGCTACCTTCACAGCCACATCCAGGCCACTGACATTTACCCACTATAAGCTCCTTAGTTCACAGCAGCTGGAAGCAGAGCTGAGGAAGGGGCCAGGGACCAGACATGGACCCCATGGTGATGCCTTCATGACCCAACCAGACACACCCACCCACATACCAGGTGGCTCTACCCAACCAACTGACCTGCCTTCTGCCTACCTGTCCCAGCAACTTTCACTCTGCAGTGCAAGTGATGCCAGCTGGCCTGTATAGCTGACAGTAGTACTGTTATTATTTACAGAAGAAGGCTGAAGACCACCCCCACCAACCTGCAAACAGTAAGTTTCGTGGAGAGAATCCATGAATGAGTAAACAATGGAGGAAACACTTCATCCCACTGTGTGTTACAAAAGATGTGACAGAAGAGGATGTAGGCTGAGACAGCACAGGCTGGCTTTTGGCAGGCCTAACTAACTTCACCTTCTCACCTGTATCCCTGTGAAGTATGTATTGTAGAAAGGAAGAACAAAGTTGTCAGGGCCCTAAAGATCAGACTATAGTGCCTGATTTGCTGAAAGATACTAAGCTAGTAAACAGCAAATACAGCAAGGAAGGACCCCTCCCCCACTTCTTGAGCTGCTAAGTTGCCCAGCCTGGCCTCAAACTCAAGATCTTCCTGCCTCAGTCTCCCAAGTAACAGGGATTATACAAAAGCCTATTTAAAAAAATTTTTTTTTCCATTTTAATCAAGCAAAATTAAGATACAATTATTTTCTAAATCTTATATTTGATGGTGAGATATACAATCTAACTTTAGGATGCCACACATGGGAAGGTTTGAAAGTTTGACTTACCATAAAACAATAAGGAAAAACCTGAGGGAAGCCAGGTGCAGGGGTATACAACTATAATCCCAGCTACTTGGGAAGCTAAGGCCAGAAGATCCCAAGTTTGAGGCCAGCCTGGGCAACTTAGGGAAACCGTGTCTCAAGGAAAAGCAAAATACAAACAGTACCACCCGAGGAACCTAATCAACTGAATGTACTCTGTGCAGGCCTCTTCTCTCTCTAATCCAATTTTTCTTCTATTGATAACAAACTTAAACATGAACAATACCCTAATGGTGTGGCACATTTATATAATATATTAAAATTTGAAAACATTTACCCTTAATCACAATTTACACAAAATATATACTTGACTTCTTGTCACTACTGTGATCCTTACCATCGCTTTGAAATATGGCCCTTCTGTAACCTATGGTCTTGAAAACATATTCAAAAGCTCTCTCTCCTTAAGTTTCAGTTCTTTCACTGGGCCTCCTGTGGTGACAATTTAGTATTTTTTCTAAGATGTTCTGTGTTGTTGCACAAAATCTACATTCCAGGCTCATCATTCATTCATGTACTTATTTATTCTGTGGTACTGGGTATAGTGGACTGAACCAGGGCCTTTGTACTGAGCTACATACCTAGCCATTTTTAAATTTTGAGACACAGTCTCACCAAGTCAATAGGTTGTTCAAGCTGAGCTCAAACTTATGATCCTCTTCCTCAACCTTCCAGAGTGCTAGGGTTACAGGAGTATACCCCACTCCCAGCTTACAGCTCATCATTCTCTTCTTCAGAAAACCCTTTCTTTCATCTATTGCTAGTCAACCCCACTTGACTTCTGCAGAAGTCCTATTTAGGACCTGGAAAAATTCTTCAGCCTTTTATTTCTTTTGCTTCAATCTCTCTGGTTGGTATGTGTGCACAACAGGATCTGGTGCTGGGGATCCAACCTGGGGCCTTGCCCAGGCTAGACACATGCTGTACCACTGAACAATGCCCCCAGCCCAACTGTTCTCTTCATACCCTTTCAGCCATCACCCTTTCTTGCCTAGATTCCTTTTTTTTCTTTGGTACTGGGAATCAAACTCAGGACCTTGTGCTTGCCAGGGAGGCGCTTGTGCCGCTGAGCTATATCCCTGGCTCTCTTGCCTAGATTCTGCAACAGTCTCCTAAAAGGTCTCCACACTTCCACCCTTGACCTGCTGCACTCTAGTCACGGTATCCAAAAGTCAGATTACGTCAGTCCTATGCTCTGACCCTCCAATGGCTGCCTATCACTCAGCACACCAAGTCCTTCCAGGGCCTGCATGGCTCTCACCAGCCTCGTCTCTACTGACTGCCCACTTGGCTCACTGGCTCCTCACTACTCCTCTAGCACATCAGGCACCTCCACTTCATCCCTCTGGAGCACTCACCCGCACAACCCCAGGGCTAAATGCGTCATCCTGCAGGTCTGTACCCCACTGTCACCTTCCCCACAGGCCTGCCCTCATCATCTTGCACACTGTGACTTACCCACCCCCTCCTGGTCTTGCTCATCTTGCTCCAATTCTTCCCATGGTGTGCAGAATTCATCTATATCTACTGCATGCCGTCCCCTCCAACGCTGAGCAAGCTTACCTGGGCAGAAGTCTTGGTTCTCTGGTGCATCCTAACCCTAGAATACTGCCCGGCACACAGAAGGTATTTAATGACTACTACTGAATGACTGAGAGAGAGCTTATTCCATTTCAAAGATTTACCCACTGACATTCTCAAACTCATCACAGACATCACTTCTTGTTCCCGTCTTCTTCTACTAACTCAATGGACAAACTGAAGACAGAAGTATTGAGCTTGGGAATTCAAATATGAAGACAACACCTGCCCTCAGGTAACTGTCTTTTTTCCACCTCTACCACTGCTTCCTTGGCCCAGACTGCTGTTGCCTCTCAGGATGACAGGACTAGACTGTTATGATAGCCTTCTGGATTATCTGCCTTCACATAATCTGAACCCATTCCAACCCATTCTACATGCTGTAAGCATAGCAATATTTTTCTAATCACTAAGATAATGATGTTCACTCTTTAAAATCTAGGGTGCTACTCCTCTCAAAATGGCAAAAAGTTCCTTAATACTGTCTGTAAGCCTCTGTGTGACTGGTTCCTATCATATCTCCAGCCCTAACCGGAAACTCCTTCACCCTCACACTCTTGGCAAATTTCCCTCATCCTAGGGCCTTTGTCCCTGCAGCTCTCTCTCCATCAGCTAATTACCTTGGCTTACCCTTTAGACCCTAGTCACTGCCTCAGAAAGTCTACCTGACTTCCTTAATAGATCAGATCTCCTTTAACAGGCTCTTGCTATACTTGTCACAGTTCAAAGTTTAGATTTGTTCAAGTGATTATTTAACATGTATCCCCATCTGATGATCAACTTCACAGGTAAGGGCCATGCCTGGTTTTGTTTCCTGTGGTGACCACAGTGCCTAGTATGTATCAGATACTTAATATACAACTGTCAAATGAATGACCACGCACATGAAAAGGTTTGCAGGAAGAATACAGAAAGGAGTGCAGACTGCCATGTGAGGTAGGAAGTGGCAAGGGCTAAGCCTCAGGAAGTGCAGGGTACCCATAAAAGGTCTTGCATGTCATATTAAGGGATTTTCTTCACCCAACAGGCAACATGGAGCCAGTGGCAGTGTTACAGAGGGGAAGTGATGTGATCTATTTCACATTTTGGTAACTCTCACCAGCTACTGACTGCATAGAGAAGGAATGTGAAGAGCAATGAGATGGAGGAAGGGCCAAGGAGGGCAGCACTTTAGAAACCAAGAACAGGGTCAACATTAGGGGGCTGGGAGGGACACGATGACTCTCAGATGTGATAGGCGGCTCCAGAAAGCCAGATCCAAGGATTCTCAAGCTCATGGCCGAATGCTGCATCAGAATCAACTAAGGCCTTGGTTCAAAATACAGATGTTGGGCCGGTGAGATGGCTCAGCGGCATAAGCGCCTGCCTTGCAAGCGCGAGGGCCCGAGTTCGACTCCCGGATCCCACATATGAAAAAGGGGCCGGTGATATCGCTCAGCGGCACGGGTGCCTGTTGGCGCGCGAGGCCCTGAGGTCGACCCCCCGGTACCCACCAAAAAAAAAAAAAAATACAGATGTCTATGTTCTGCTTCAAACCTCCTAAATCAAACTTTGGGAGTTGAGGCACAGAAATCCTATTAGGAACTAATGGTCCTTTAGGATTTCTACTGTATTCAGCCAGGTTTGGAAATATGGAATACATACAGGAAGACAAAAAGCTTTATGAGAGATGAAGAATTTGAATTTGAAAATGGCGAGTTGAATTACCTGTACGGACAGCTGACAGACTGACAGCCACTCTGAAGATGCAGGGATTAGTATTTCTGGAGATCAAACCTTGGCGGTGGCTGGAGGTGTGTGAGTTCTCATTTATAAAGGAGTGAAGAGTGGCATGGGCCATGGTTAGGCCCCAAGGGCACCCACACCTAGGTGCAGGGAGAGATGAGGACACATCACTAGTCAGTAAGGACCCTACAATGTTATTTGTGCTGAGGTACTGCTGTCTCATTAGGTGCTGGCCAGGTGTACCACTACGATGTAACAGTGTTTTATAAGCTCCAAAGATGAATCTGGACCTTCTCAACACACCAGCCAAGATGTGCAGGCCTTATCCAAACTCATGAGATACCTTGAGAGAAAACACTAACTAATTAGCTTTATTCCCGAAAGCCTGCAACTCACAGGATACCCTACTGCCTCTTACCCTTGAGATCATCCCAGAGCCCATCTTTCAAAGGCCAGCTTTCACAGATTCCCCAAGACAGAACTAAGTGTACCTTCCCTAAACATCCATGTTTTTATACTACTTAGGATACTTATCACATTCTATTTTGCAGTATATTTGGGCAGAAAGAATGGTGTCACAGGAAAGAAAAAAAAAAAACCAAAAAAAAACCCGAAACTGTCCTACAGAAATCAAAACCCTCACCCCTTATTTACAAGTTGTATGGCCCTGAGCAAGTCACGTTGGTTTTCTAGCCTGTGGGGAAAAAAGGGACAATAATACCTTCATTAGCACCTCAGGATTATCAAGTGAGATAATTCATGACAAATGGTCAAAAGTTTTCTCTCTCATATGTACACATCTTATCTTTCTGCTAGTTTAAAACATCTTCAGAGCTGGGATCAAATGTTACTATCTAAATACCTGCGCAGCCTTTCTCAGAATGCCTTGCATATGAACAGGCACTGATACATTTGATGAAACACGCTGAATGTCTATGAGATGAAAGGAAAGAAAAGTTTATACTCCTCTCATTCTGAACAGGACCTCAGGCAGCTGCTGACTGGCATGCTTCTTCAGTCACGCTACTCAACTTGCTATCCTATAACCATGGTTTTGTCATTCTCCTGATATAATCCTTCTCCGACCCCTGTACATTGTGTATCTATCCTGTCTCTCCTATCTCCAATCCAAGCACACTTCCTCCTCCATCAAGCTTCTCATGCACTTCAACCCAAAATGATTTTTCTCTTCCAACTTGTCTATATCTCTATGCTATATACCATACAGACACTGCCATATATATATATGGCAGTGTCTGTATGATAAATATGATATATATGATATATATATATATATACACACACACACACACACACACATATATATATACACACATTGTTTGCCACATGTCCAACTAGACTGTAAGTTCACTGAGTTTAAGATCAGAAAGTTTTCAAAGACATCTTGGAGAACTTTAAAGAACCAATCTTTTAATATAGGCCTTTAAAAAATCTGACAGAAGGGTCTGATAAGACCATCTTATATATGAACCACTATCTCTAAATGTTCATAAATCAAATGTCATTAGCTGACTGTATCTACCATATTAAATGGAAAATGGAAATTACATTTGAATTACAAATGGAATTAACATTTGAAAGTACAGAAAGAAAAACATGACATTCCTGTACCTTTTTTGCATCTCCCTAATACTTAGACCAACATCCAATACATAATAATGAGACAATACGGTACTGTAGGTAAAATCAGTCTTTGAAGCTGGATGGTGCCAGTACATAGTGTTACTAATACATATCTAATTTTAAAAATGAACGATCTAAGTGGAATGTGGTGACACACAACTGCAATCCCAGCTATCTGTGAGGCTGAGGCAAGAGGATCATAACTTTGAGTCCCAAGCAGGGCAACTTAGTAAGACCCTGCCCCCCGAAATAAAAAAAAAAGGGTTGGGGATGTAGTCTGGCTGTAGAGTGCCCTGGGTTCAATTCCCAGTACTGGAAAAAAAGAAAGAAACATACACAAACATAAGCTGGTCTAGGGTGTGGTGGACAGTGAGGGCAGCAGCAGGTGGCTTTCTAATGAAAGGGACACATTGGAAAATCAGTTAAGTGTCTGCCTTGAAGTTGTGTGTGCACATACAAACACAGGTCCATAAAAGCAGTGAGTCAACAGAAACAGAAAGCCAGCGGACTCACCCGTTCTGCGGGTGTCTCCTCCCCTGGCACACAGGCGGCTGCTGCGCAGGCTATATCCATCACTGTGGAGCTGGTAGGAGCATCAGTTGTGGAGGAAGACCGGGGACGGCCTGCCTGGGCCACAGCTGCCATCTCCTGGCCAGATTTCCTGTTGATCTGGGGACTTCCCTTTGGGGCCTCTGGCTTGCCCCGCCTACTATGCAAGCTGGTCCCTCTCTTCATCTTGGGTGGCACTCGGATCTGCTGCAGAACTCGGTTCAGAGCTGTAGGGTGGGTGGGGACACCATCAATCTCAGCACTTGCGTTCTGGCTGTCCAGATCCACGTCAGGTTCTGGATCGGCCTGAATCTGCTGAACATCATGTGGAGACACTGATGACCTCCTGCGCTGGTGCTGGAAGAGGTGCTTCAAGCCTTGGCCAATCACATTAATGTTCTCCAAAGCATTGTGGGTCATCTTAGATAACTTTTGTTCTGATTCTGTCTGCTTCCTGGCCTCCGCATCTTGGGATCTGCCTCCAGGATCAGGGTCCTCATATAACTGTTCACTGCCTGAAGGCTCCATCAGTAGATTTAACAGGCTTATTTGCAAACTCAAAAATTTTTAAGCACACCAAGACTGTCAAATTAGGTAGGCATTTGCTTCAACAGTGACTATGCATGCAGCTGTGAGACGGAGGCTTCATGCCTTTCTAATGTTTTAAAAAAGAAAAAGAAAAAGAAAAGAAAAGAAACTTATATCATAAATCCATGCAGCAACTCCAGTGTTAAAGAAAAACATGCCATTAGCCACATAAATAGGCACTATCATTAAGTAATCTTTAATCAGAAGATTAAAAGATAGTTTTATAGATAGTGGATGATTATTTTCTAGAGTAGAAGGCCCAGAACAAGTACATAAGAAATGAAAACAGCAATACTAAAATGAGAATAATCCCTGCATGTTTCAAATACATGAAGAACTGGGCACTCGAGGTGCCATCCTGGAGTGGACACCGTAATCACAGTTGATAGAACAGCCAATGCTCAGGAAAGGGAACAGATCATTTATGTGTTTAGTCCAGCTGAGGCTATTTAATTCCTCTCATCAAAACCACAATTTTTTTATGCACACGCTTACACAGAGTAAATTCAAAGACTAGCAGGAGTGGCTATCCCAATCTAATTACTGGTGACTTTTAAAGGAACACCGGTATTTCTTATTAGCACTCATATTTATCAAGCTCATTGGTAATTAGAGGTCTGCTCTTCTGAAAAGACAATGGAAATAAAAATTTGTAAGCTGAATTCTCTGAGGCACAAATGACCTTCCTGGCACCCTAGAAATGAGCAGTTCAGATATCAGTCTCTAGAGAAAGAGCTTTGCTTGGTACCAGTGTTCAAGAAAGGAGAGTCTAAGAAATCCCCTTCTCAATAGGATCATCGCCAACAGAGCTTCCCACTTAGCCACAAAACTCAAAAACAAAGCAGCAGCATAGTAACTGGGTATGAGGGAAGAGTAGACAAAATTAAAAGTGAAATAGCAATATCACCAGTTATTGGATGCAGGCAATTAAAAGGAAGCTGAAACTAAGGTAGTAGTACAACAACTCTGGTAACTGAAATCACAGGCATTAAAAAAAAAAAAAAAAAAAAAGAGGGATGGCTGGAGGGGATAACATTTTTCCTCAATAAAAAGTGTTTTTTACTGAGTTTGTGCACATACATAAAACAAAATTGTATAAATGTACAGAAGATAAGATAAAACATGGTATAGGAGGCTCTTTATTTCCATATTTTTCCTTGACTTTTTGTTTAAAAACTTTAAAACTCCCAGGCCGGGCGTGGTGGTGCATGCCTGTGGTCCCAGCACTCGGGAAGCTGAGACAGGAATATCACCATGAGTTTGAGGCCGGTCTGAGCTACATAGTGAGACTCTATCTCAAAAACAAAACAACAACAACAAAACATTAAAACTCCCTACACTACGAAGTACTTTGAACAACCTAAGTCACAACCAATGAAGCACCATGGTGTTCAAGGTCTAGGGATATGAGGACATCTTGCCACCAACTGGCTATCTAGAAGCATGAATTAGCTAGAGTTCATTAGAGTTCAGAGGAACAGGAATGCAGACCACTAGAGCTTTCTTTCTGATGACTACTCTCAGAAAACCTTACCATCTTGCATATCCTCTCTTGCCTGTTCCCTTATCTCCTGACTTGTTCATGATCCAGGGGCATAAACAGGGTAACAGAGGTAAAGACATCTCTTTCCAGTACTTCCAACTGCTAAATATTATAAAATTTGTTGTTCCTAAATGAGGCAAATGAAGAGTAGCCAATGAGAATGGAAAATTTCATTGCCTTTCACTCAAATTCTTTGTGGCCCCAATGAAATTGGGCCTCTCACCCTTTTCCTGATTATATATTTGCTTTTTCTGTCTTTATCCCTTTGGGAAAGCCAGGAAAGAAACTCTTAACTCTTACTAATGACTTACTGGTCCGTAGTGCAGTTTCTGTGAGCTTGTGGTTGGAAATATTGCCAGTAGTGCATTTAATTATGCTCCCCTTCCTCACAAGTTTGTCCAGCAAACTAATGATTACTGAATTATTTCTAATCTCAGAGAGAAAGGGCATTGTAAGCAAGATACTCAACTAATCTCCTCCTGCAACGGGCTGTTTAGACTCTGAAAATACAGCCTATGTCAAAGCAGCAGGCTGATTGTGAAGAGGTAATTTACACTTTTTCCTTATTTGCACTGCATTAGTTAAATAATACAACTGATTTTTTGTTACTGCTATAAGTAAAATCTATAAAATAAGTTGATCCCATGAGATTAAAAGATGCCATGAGGGCCGGTGAGATGGCTCAGCGGCGTGAGCGCCTGCCTGGCAGGCATGAGGGCCCAAGTTCGACTCCCGGAACCCACATACGAGAAAAGGGCCGGTGATATAGCTCAGTGGCACGGGCGCCTGGTGGCACGTGGGGTCCTGAGGTCGACCCCTGGTACCCACAAAAAAAAAAAAAAAAAAAAAATGCCATGGATAAAAGAATGGTGTCAAGATTAGTTGAGAAACTTATATATGAATAATTTGTTATTAGAATCTGTTACTCAGCAAGTCTATTTCTTTGTGTAGAGCTTTACACAAATCAAATAACTGTTTGCTTCCTATTTTAAAAAGTAGAAGATATGACACACTGTAATTACTGTATCAGGGGCTGGATATATAGCTCAGCTGTACAGCGACTGCCTGGCAAGCACAAGGTCCTGAGTTTGATTCCCAGCACCAAAAAAATAAAAAATAAAAATAAATAAATAAATAAATGTAAATACTGTATCAGTAACTTCACCCTATATTTCACTAGCATTTGTGTATCATTTATTTTCAAATACTCTGAAAAAATGATCAATTACAAAGAATACTAGCATTCCCTAGGAAAATCTAAAACAGGATCAATTTCTAAGCCAAAGCTTGCAAAGCTAAGGCTTCCAAAACAAGGCTCTCTTCACAGCTGCAAAGATAAGGTAACAGAATGTAATGAAGTCCAGGATTTCTGAAGGCAAGACTTATCTTAATGATACTAACTGGGATAGGCTCATATAGCAAGGAACTCGACAGAAACCTACACCGAGCTTTAAGCATTTTTACAACCAACCTATTGCGTTGATTATAAAATATAATCTGGGGGCCGGTGAGATGGCTCAGCGGCGTAAGCGCCTGCCTTGCAAGCGCGAGGTCCCGAGTTTGACTCCCGGATCCCACATACGAAAAAGGGGCCGGTGATATCGCTCAGTGGCACAGGTGCCTGTTGGCGCGTGAGGTTCTGAGGTCGACCCCCCGGTACCCACAAAAAAAAAAAAAAATAATAATCTGGTACTATTACTTGTAGCTATTACTACATTACTGCTGTAATATTAGCACCAATAAGATAAGTGGTCATACGTTTTTGAGTTCCTAAAATTTTCTTCACAGAAGATCTTCATGGCCACCTTTCAATATATACTACATATTTTGGAAGGATGAATGCTGTGGCAAAAATACCAAAGATGGTAATGCTGAATAATTAACTCTATAAATCTGCTGATAGGAAGAATGCAAGCACTAAAGGGACTGGATAATCTCAAAGTGTTTTAGGATTCCTGTATTTTTTTCCAAAGATAATAAAGCTCAAATAATAACTATTGCACAGAGTTTATCAAATTTCCCAAGTAACTGTATTTAGATCCTTGGTTTAATACAAACAAGTATAACTGCAAAGCCCTTTGTATTTTGCTAAGAGGAAGGTGTTGGCTTCTCTTTTATTAACTTAGCTTCTCTAAAAGGTGAAGTTCTTATAAATAAACCAGAGGAAACAGAGGAACAGAAAAGGCAGCAAAATGACACAAGAAGAGGGAAGAACAGGAAGGAGTGAAAGATGGGAAAAGACAAGGAAAAGGCAGCTACCTGTAGACCAAGCATTTCAGATTTTTTTTTTTTTTGTGGGTACCGGGGGTCAACCTCAGGACCTCACATGCCAGCAGGCGCCCATGCTGCTGAGTGATATCACCGGCCCTTTTTTCGTATGTGGGTACCAGGAGTCAAACTCAGGACCTTGTGCTTGCCAGGCAGGTGCTTATGCCACTGAGCCATCTCACCGGCCCCAGAAAATTTTGTTATACTCTCCGAATTTTCAGTAACTAATTTTTCTGTCACAGTTTTGCTAAAGAATATGCCATTAGTTCACAGATGGGAAACAAGCTGCTCTGAATTAATATCCGAAATAAGTAAAAATATGTTTAAAATCTGACAAATATTCATAAAAGTGCTCTACAAAATCATCCCAAATTATATCTGTTCTGTCTTTTTATTCCTTTAAATTTTTCTTTCCAGTTTTTTGGTTTTCAAAGACATGATAACCAAAGCTTTTTGATTTGCCACAAACCAAGTTCATCCACTGACTGTAAAGAGCTGAATACTTGCCTTTGCTGCTGCTCCTCAAGCCCTCTAGGGTGTACAGGAATCCTTTAGGAAAAGCTGAAAAGCAAGTATCAAGAATTATACAGTGAGCAACTTGGAGAGAAACTTATTTACTACAGACATACAGAAAAGAAACCCTGCAAACACAAAAATGTAAGTATGTTAATAGGCCTTATCTCCTATTGGTAGGAAGGAACAAGTAATTAGCAGGGAAATTTGAAGCCTCTGGTTCCCATGGCAACAGCAAATGTCAATTTTGGTAGCCATTGCAGTAATAAACATCAAACACACTGAACCTCTGAATCTATTAACCCTACCTCCACCCTGCAGGAAACCTACAACCAAACAGATCAAAGCATATCAAATATTTATCTCAGTATCTCCTACCACTGACAACACACACAGCTTAGACTAAAGCATGCTAAAGACAGTGATGGAGAGGAGGCAAAGCAATCAGAGCCAGATGCATACATGACATGAGTTTAGGAATTATCAGAGAATTCACAATATAATTAATGTAGTAAATGTGCCAATGGAAAAGGTAGACAACATGTACAATCAAATAGGTAATTTCACAGAGAAATGCAAATCATAAGCAAGAATCAAGTGCAAATGCTAGAAATGAAAACACAGTAAAAATGCTAGAAATGAAAACACAGTAACAACTGCTTTTGACAAGCAGTACACATGTACTGAAAGAGTAGACTTCAAACAATTGAAAAAAGAACTTGAGAACAGGCTAGCAAATTTGCCCAAACTGAAACAGGAAAAGAACTTTTCCTACTTGGAGAACATCTGAGAGCTGTGAGAAAATACCAAATACTGTTATACACTCATACTTAAGAGGTCTAGGAGCAGAAGAAAAGTTCGAATGGCCAAGAACTTACCAAATTAGTAACAGGATAACAAACTATTTATTAAGAAACTCTGAAAATACATACTAAACAGGATAAATGCCCAGAACACCAGTCTAGCATATTGTTATGGCTTGTGTCTCGACGTCCCCACAAAGCCTCACGTGGCCATAGGTGGTGCTTTTCAGAGATGGCTGGATTTAGGGTATGTGATGCTGGGATCAAGGGTGTTTGATTACTAAATTAGACCACTGATTGGTTTGGCATAGTTCTGGAAGTAGATAATGGGAAGGCCCACGCTGGGTGTGAGTGCTACCTGCCCTAAAGGCATGTAGCCTGGACAGAAACAGGGCCGCTGCTGCTTCACTACTTTGCTGCTTCCCTGCCTTCTGCCTGCCATGAACTGTTTTTCCTCTGTGATGCCCCTCTGCCATGCCACCCTGCCTTGGAGCCAGCCGATTATGGACTGAAACCTCTACAAACTGTGAGCCAAATACACTTTTCCTCCTTTAACTTTGGGTGTTGAGTATTTTGTCTCAGCAACAAGAAAAGTAACTAAGACACGTATCATGCTCAAATGATCAAAAGCCAAAGAGAAAACTCTTAAGGCAGCTAGAGAAGAGAAAGCATGTTAGGTACAGAAGAAGAGTGATGAGGATCAAAACCCTAGTGTTAGAGACTTGGCAAGGAAGAGGGCAGTGGGGTGATGACTGTACAGTGTGTACCCAGTATTCCATATCCAGTGCAAATGCTCTTATGCATACAGAAGAACTAAAGGCTTTCCCAAACTAACAAAAGTAACTTGCTGCTAGCAAATCTGCCCCCTTAGGAATACTAAAGAAGTTCTTCAGGCAGAAGAAATTTGTAAAGTTTGGAAGCCTGGGTCTACAAAATAAATGGAGGTAAAACATAATGTCTTACTTTTACTGCTCTAAAAGGTAACTATTTAAAGCAGTACTAGTGGACTGGGTGTGTACCACACACATAACAGAAAAATGCATGACAACACAGGGCAGAGAACATCCTGTAATGATGCATCACATGTGAAGTGATAAAATTGAAGATGAACTCAGGTTATTTAAAAATGTATACTGTACACCCAAAGACAACCACTAAAATACCTTTTTAAAGAAATATAAATAAGTCAAAAAACAGAATTTCAAAGGAAAAGCTCAATTTGCAGCAGATAAGGTAGAAGAAAAAGGAAACAGGGCTGGTGAGATAGCTCAGCTGCATAAGTGCCTGTCTGGCAAGCACGAGGTCCTGAGTTCGACTTCCGGTACCCACATAAAGGAAAAAAAGGGCTGGTGAGATAGCTCAGCGGCACAAGTGCCTGCTGGCAAGTGCGAGGTCCTGAGTTTGACTCCCGCTACCCACATTAAAAAAAAAAAAAACGGAAACAAATGCAACAGATAAATAACCATCAAGACAGTAGGTTTTCATCTAGCTACGTTAGTGACCAGTTCTAAAGGGGAAGAGCCTACACACAGCACTTGCTACATAATCTTGATAGTCTGTATCCTGTGAAAGTGTGGGTCCCAGTTCTGCACTGCTGGCTGGTGGTGGAAACCCTAAGAGGTGGGCCTGCTGGGACTTTCAGGTCACTGGGGCAACCCTCCACAGGGGCCACAGGACCACCTTCTCTTCCCCTTGATCCTGAGCTGAGCAGCTCCACTATGCTGTTCACTGCCTTCCACCACCATGTGCTGCCTTGCTACAGGCCTGAAAAGCAATGGGCCGTGTGACATGGAATGTAACCTCCAAAACTATGAACCTAAGTGACCCTTTTTTCCTGAGTTGGTTTACCTCAGGTATCTGTAACAACAGTGGAAAGCTGACTACCACAAACCTGAAATATGTATACACAATCAAAGCTTCAAAATACATAAGGCAAAAACTGATAGATATGACAAGGGAATACACAAAGCCACAAGTGTAACTACAGACTTTCAACATTATTGATAAAACAAGTAAGACACTATCTCCTGCCTTTAACCTAGGTGACATTTACAGGACAGTCTATCCTAATAATATTCTCCTCAAGTACACATGGAATATTCACAAAGATACACCAGGTTCTGAGCCATAAAACAACCTTAAAAACTAAAAAAATAGAAATGATACAGTCAGGACTGGCTAAGAAGGATCCCAAGTTGTGTTGTCTAGTACTCCCAGTATGACACTCATTCTCCTAACCAAGAATACCTCAGAAAGAACAGAGTATGCATGTGTGTGTGTGTGTGTGTGTGTGTGTGTGTGTGTGTGTGTCTCACATGGTATAGCATACAATAACTACAATAAGGGGCTAGGATGTTCATTTCTTCTCCAGGGCTGATGGGCATTCAGGGGAAGACCTTCTTCAATCCTGCAGACAGCTGATCTACTGGCAATTCAACACAGTGGTTAAGAGCACAGGCTTCCACATGAGCCAGTTATTTAAAGCCACTCATCAGCTGTGCGTCTTGGGGCAAGGTCTTAGATGCTGAGTTGTTTCCTCACTGGTAGACAGCAACAAGATGTGATTCTTAGAGCTATGAGAATTAAGATAATGCACAGAGCACATTTTCCTAGCCCCTGGAAATAGTCATTGCAGTAGGAAATAGGACTGGGGGTAAGCAGGAGCCAAGAGACCAGAGAAATGCAGTAGGATTACAGAATGGCGAGATGGCCTTGTGAGGTCAGTGGATAGTCCATGCTGACAAATAGCACTTCAGGTCATGTCAACTGACCTCCCATGGGCATCTGCAGCTATTCTCAAACCCTACCGCATTTCTCTAGTTTATTCACTCCCTGTTCTCTTACATTATTCCATATTTCTTAATTCTTCAAACCTGTACCTTTCTTGACCCTCATTCTTCTAATCACCTGGCTTGCTACATCCCTGAAACATTCTGCTGTTATAGCTCCCTTGTCTACTAGTAGCACATTCTTAAGCAATTTGAATCCTAAGTAAGGATAAAATTATTTCCCGTCACCAGGCATGGTGGTACATGCCTGTAGTCCAAGCACTTGGGAGTCTGAGGCAGGAGGATTGCTGTGAGGTGGAGCCCAGCCTGGGCTACATAGTGAGTTCAAGGCCAGCCTGAACTACACAGCAAGATCTTGTCTGAAAAAACAACAACAACAACAACAAAAATCCCATAGTATTAGTTTTTTTGTTTTTTGTTTTTTTTTTTTGTGGGTACCAGGGGTCAAACTCAGGACCTCGCGCAGCAGCAGGCGCCCACGCCGCTGAGCAATATCACCCACCCTTTTTTTTCGTATGTGGGTACCGAGAATCGAACTCAGGACCTCATGCCAGGCAGGCGCTTATGCCGCTGAGCTATCTCACTGGCCCCTTAGTATTAGTTTTAAGGAATACATGAGACAACATATGCACGTAAAGCACAAAGTAAACAAATAATAAGTGATGGTCACTATAATTTTTTACTACTACTAAACATATACCACATCATGATCATAAAGTAATTTTAACAGAAAAATACTTAAGAAGGATTATACTTAATGCATTTATTTAGACAGCATTCTACATACAATATTCTTATATATTTATATGTACATATATGAGTAAAGGTATGTACATATCCATTACTTCAACATTTAAATTATATATCTGAAAACTGTTTTATTAAAATGCCTTTCTTAAAGATGGACAGAAAGGGCGGGTGAGATGGCTCAGCGGCATAAGCGCCTGCCTTGCAAGCGCGAGGGCCCGAGTTCGACTCCCGGATCCCACATACGAAAAAGGGGCCGGTGATATCGCTCAGCGGCACGGGTGCCTGTTGGCACGCGAGGTCCTGAGGTCGACCCCCCGGTACCCACAAAAAAAAAAAAAAAAAAAAAAAGATGGACAGAAAATCTGTAACAAAGTGTAAATCGTGACAATAAAAAATATGAAAGGATCCTACTACCTCATCAATTAATGTTCTTCTACTTACACTGTTCAAATACGATCCTGTACTTTTTTGTCTGTCCTTTCACATAATTCAACTAAACAAATGTCTGAGTGCCTTAAAAATGCAAAACACTACAATACCCTAGCTGGGTCAATAAGCAATTAGGAAATAATTCTACTTTTTTCTCCCCTATACTTTACTGAAACCAAGAGAGAGCTAACCTTACCCTCATCTCACTGATGTTAACAATCTGTGTAGGGACTGCGGTGTCGCTCAGTGGTAGGGCATGTGCTTAGCATGCAGGAGACCCTGGGTTCAGAAGCCAACAGCAGTACACATTTAGGCCAGACCTAAGACACAGATGCCTTTTTTCATAACTTGTCCTCCTATCACAGAGTCCCTTCCGTGAAATAACTTGCATCTGAAACACTGGCATTTACTCCAAAGGATTAATTACTGAACAGCACCCACAATTACACCAGCAAACCTAGACCTGCTCAGCACTGGTGTTTCTGGCCCCACCCTCCATCCCAGCAGTCCATGTAACAGTTTTCCAAACAACAGTCACAACATGTTCATGCCCAGGATCATGACTTGGAGCATAATAACATCAGTGCACACACAGCCAGAGCCATCCACACATGCTGACAGACCTGCGCTGGCCAACCGCACAGCTCTTGAGCACGCACACCGGCAGGCCTACACAACACCGTGCTGTGGCTCCACATATGCTCCTCCGCTTCCTGTGGGCCTCACTCCAGCTTTTGAGGAAAGAAAAAGAAAGCTACCAATTGAGTGGCTCAGACATCCAGCAGGGCAAAGAGAAAGGCCGTTATATAAACCCCATTAAACAAATGTCTACTTGGCGTAAATGCAAGCAACTTAGTTATTCAACATGACAAAGGCTTCATGTATAGTTGGCCCCTTACAGCCACAGAGTCTGCGTCGGCAATGGATTCAACCATCCCTGATGGAACACACTGGGAACAGTGACCGCACTATACCATGTGTCTTCTTATCATCATTTTCTTAACAATATAGTATAACTACTTACGTGGCACTTATGTTGTATTAGGTATTGTGAGTAACCTGAAATGATTTAAAGCATACAGAAAGATACATGTAGGGTACATGCAAATACTATGCCATTTATGAACTTATTTTGGTTTTCTGAGACAGGATTTCACTGTGTAGTCCAGGCTGGCCTTGATCTCGCAGTGACCCTTGTGTCCCTACACCACCACACTTGTCCACTACACCATTTCACAGAAAGGACCTGAGCACATGCAGATTTTGATAAGGGAGAGGATTCTAGAGCCAAGGCCCCACAGATACTGAGGAACAACTATACAGTATTGTAATTTTTTCTTATTTCTAAAGAATAAGAAAATATTCAGATATGCTTTCATCAAATTATAAACCAGTTACCACCTTACATCCATTAGGATGGCTATTAAAAAAAAAAAATAAGTGTTATCAAGGGCGGGGAGAAATTGGAATCCCTGTGAACTACTGGTGGGAATATAAGATGGTATGATTCTAGTCCCGGGAATACACCCAAAAGAACTGCAATCAGGATCTCAAAGGGCTATCTGCATAAATACGTTCAGAGCAATATTATTCACAATAGGAAAAATGTGGAAACAACTCAAAGCATCTACCAATAGATAAATATGGCTAAACAAAATATGGCATATACATACAATGAAATGTAGTTCTGCCTTAAAAAGGGAGAAGAGTTCCCCCGCCGGAAAGAGCGAGTGTGGCTGCGGGTGCACGGGGAGCAGAAGGGGTGGCGGGCGGTGGGAGCCGCGGAGGGCCCCTCCCCGCCCCTATGGCCCCCCACCCACCCAGCCGCCCGCGGCCCGCGGCCCGCGCCCGCGCAGCCCCCAGGACTCCGCGCCCTGCGCCTCCGCCCAGCTCGCGGCTCTGCGCCACCGCGGGCCTTCTCACCTAGTGGCACCGCTCGCCCACCACCCCCGCCACAGCCCCTGCGCCCACAACAGCCGCAGAGACTGCAACAAAGGTGAGGGACGCTGCTGAGTCGAAGAGAGTGCAGCCTGGCTACCGGACTACTTACTCGCCTTGCTGATTGTCTATTTTTATAAGAGTTTATAACTTTTCTGAGAACTTTTGTATACAAAGGAACTTTTTCTTTTTTTAAAAAAAGAGATGTCTCCAGTTTATATTTAATCCTAAGAAGAAGGATCTTAGGCATTTTCTGGTTTGGGGATTTTGACTTCATTTCTAAGGGTTTTTTTTTTTTTTCTTCTTTAATTTTGGGGTTCGGGTACCCCCGCTGCTTCGGGCTCCCGAGGATCTTCTGGGCCCCCACACTAATGAGGCAGCCACCTGGCGAGTCTGACATGGCTGTCAGCGATGCGCTGCTCCCGTCCTCCTCCACGTTCGCGTCCGACCCGGAGGGAAGGGAGAAGACACTGCGTCCAGCAGGTGCCCCGAATAACCGCTGGCGGGAGGAGCTCTCCCACATGAAGCGACTTAACCCAGGGCTTCCCTGCCGCCCCTACGACCTGGCGGCGGCGGCGACCGTGGCCACAGAGCTGGACAGTGGCGCAGGCGCGGCGTGCAGCGGTAGCAACGCTGCCCACCTACCCCGGAGAGAGTCGGAGGAATTCAACAATCTCCTGGACCTAGAGTTTATTCTTTCCAACTGGTTGGCTCATCAAGAGTCAGTGGCCGCCACCATATCCTCGTCGGCGTCAGCCTCATCCTCCTCCCCGTCGAGCAGCGGTCCAGCCAGTGTGC
Source organism: Erethizon dorsatum (assembly GCA_028451465.1). Classification (NCBI taxonomy): domain Eukaryota; kingdom Metazoa; phylum Chordata; class Mammalia; order Rodentia; family Erethizontidae; genus Erethizon; species Erethizon dorsatum. Next base: position 38,182,735 of record CM051831.1, read on the forward strand.
CCTCCACCTGCAGTTTCAGCTACCCCATGCGGGCCGGGGGCGACACGGGCGTGGCCCCGGGCAGCACGGCGACGGCCTCCTGTGTGGCCGGGAGTCGGCGCCCCCTCCCACGGCTCCCTTCTACCTGGCGGATATCAACGACGTGAGCCCCTCAGGCGGCTTCGTCGCCGAGCTCCTGCGGCCCGAATTGGACCCAGTGTACATTCTGCCGCAGCAGCCGCCACCAGGTGGCGGGGCTGATGGGCAAGTTTGTGTTGAAGGCTTCGCTGAGAGCCCCTGGAAGCGATTATGGCAGTCCATCGGTCGTGTTAGCAAAGGCAGCCCGGAAGGCAGCCACCCGGTGGTGGTGGCGCCCTACAACGGCGGGCCGCTGCGCATGTGCCCCAAGATCAAGCAAGAGGCGGTGTCCTCCTGCACCATCGGCCGGCCCCTGGAGGCCCACTTAGGCGCTGGACCGCCGCTCAGCAACGGGCACCGGCCAAGTGCACACGACTTCTCCCTGCGGCGGCAGCTCCCGAGCAGGACTAACCCGACCCTGGGTCCCGAGGAACTGCTGAGCACCAGGGACTGTCACCCTGCCCTGCCGCTTCCCCCAGGATTCCATCCCCATCCGGGACCCAACTACCCACCCTTCCTGCCCGACCAAATGCAGCCGCAGGTCCCACCAATTCACTACCAAGAGCTCATGCCACCTGGTTCCTGCCTGCCAGAGGAGCCCAAAGGTCGTGGCCCTGGAAAAGGATGGCCACCCACACTTGTGATTACGTGGGCTGTGGCAAAACCTATACAAAGAGTTCTCGTCTCAAGGCACACCTGCGAACCCACACAGGTGAGAAACCTTACCACTGTGACTGGGATGGCTGTGGGTGGAAGTTTGCCTGCTCCGATGAACTGACCAGTCACTACCCATTCCAGTGCCAGAAGTGGGACCAGGCCTTTTCCAGGTCGGACCACCTTGCCTTGCACATGAAGAGGCACTTTTAAACCCCAGAGTGGACACGACCAGCACTGCCAGGAGAGAATTCAGTGTTTTTTTTTTTTTTAAACCTTTTACACTGTCTTCCCACAAGGGGAGGAGCCCAGCTGGCAAGCACTACAATCATGGTCAAGTTTCCAACAAGTTAGCTTGTGAGTGGACAGTCAGGAGAAAGGAGAAATCCAAAAGAGAAACAAAACAAAACAAAACAAAAAACAAAATCAAAGAACAGATGGGGTCTGTGACTGGATCTTCTATCATTCCAATTCCAAAACCGACTTAAACATGTCCAGACTTACAGAACGCCATGGGAGAGACTGGAAGTTGTGTGGATATCAGGGTATAAATTAGATCCATGTGTGCGGAGGGTGGGAAGACCAAGACTTTCTTGAATTGTGTTTCGATGAAATATAAGTATAAAGATCACCTTGTACTCTCTTTGCCTTCTAAAACCCATTAGTATGTTAGAAGAAGAGGAAGAAATTCAGGTACAGAAAATGTGTTCTAATAGCCTACGTGATGGTGCTTGGTGAGTCTTGGTTCTAAAGGTACCAAATGAGGAAGGCAAAGTTCTTCTCAAACTGCTGCATACTTTGACAAGGAAAATCTATTTTTGCCTTCCGATCTACATTTATGACCTAAGTCAGGTAAATATGCCTGGTTTACTTCTAACATTCTTATGCGGACAGTCTGTTATGCACTGTGGGTTCAGATGTGCAATAAATTGTACAATGGATTATTCCCAAGAATGCCTTAAACAGGACAAATGTGTTTTTTCTATATAGTTCCTTGCCTTAATAAATATGTAATATAAATTTAAACAAATTTCTATTTTGTATATTTGTAAACTACGAAGTAAAGAAATGAACATTTTGTGGAGTTTGTATTTTGCATACTCAAGGTGAGAAATAAGTTTTAAATAAACCTATAATATTTTATCTGAAAAAAAAAGGGAGAAAAATCTTCAATATGCTACAACACAGATGAACCTTGAGAACACTACACTAAGGGAAGCCAATTAGAAGAAGACAAATACTGTATGATTCCACTAATACTGAGTAGTCAGAATCACAGAGACAGAAAGTAGATAGGGCTTGTTGAGTACTAGGGTAAGGAATGAATACGAGTTACTATTTACTGGGTTTAGGATTTCAGTTTTACAAGACCAAAAGAGCTAGAGAGATAGGTGATAGTAATGGCTGTGCATTAGGAATATATTTAATACCACTGAACTACATGCTTACAAATGATTAAGATGATAGATTTTATGTTATGTGTATATTACAATAAAAAAGTTAAAAAGAAGTTAATCACAAACCAGCTAATGTAGAGAATGATACAGCTCAAACAATACCTATTTTGTTTTTAATTTTCTGTCCATAGTAATTCTATTAGCTGACATGCTTCTGAGTAAGGGGTCATTTTAATCAATCTCAGAATAAAAATAAAAGGCTATGGGAGAAGAGGGGATTGCTGAGTAGGGAAGAAAGAAATATACTATTAACTACTGCAAAGGTTAACTGACAGTGCAGCCCTAATTACATGCCAACACTCAGGAAACATGAACAGGACAAGGACACTACTGGGAAGCATTAAAATGACTATTTAATCATTCACTCAGCAAGTATTATCTAATTCCTACTCTTTGGTTAAAACGCAGTATGACAGGGCATGGTGGCACATACACAGGAGGATCACAAGTTTAAAGTCAGCTGGGCAACTTAGCAAGATACTGCCTCAAAATCAAATACATAAGGGCTGTGGATGCACGGACCGTAGGTTTAATCCCCAGTACTGGAGGCGAAACTATAGTATATGCCAACAAATACAAACATCTAAAGAATAGGGAAAGTACCTATAGGCACAAAAGTATGGAAAAGCAGTTCCTACATGTATATTTACTTACATTTTAAGAGCAAAATAATACAAACTGAACAAAATAAGAAGGTATATCTAAATCTAAGCATTGTATCTTCTCCTTTCCTAAGATATCTTTCAGCTGACACCAAATGGTACCTCAAGATTGATAGATAAGACCTAGCTCATGATCTGCCTCTAAAACAAGCTGTCTTTTTTTCAGAATTCCTTTTCTCAGTGAAGGGGAAGAAGATGCTTGAGCCAGATCCTAGTAGTCCCCTCTCCTCTGCTTCTACTCTACTCGTTACCCAGCTCTGCTGGATATACCTCCTCAATATTCTTGAATCTGCTCCTTGCTATCCCGTCCATCCACGCCACTTGGGTCCAAGTGAGCCATCACCATCTCTCACCTGGACAGTGACATCCATTCTGGCCCCCTCCATTTCATTCTGCGCCTTGAAGAGTTCTTGTCAGAATTTTATTTTTTTTTTATTTTAGAATTTTAAATCTTACAGTGCCCTTTCTTGCTCAAAACCCTTTAATGGCTCCTCATTCCCCTTAGAATAAAGGCAGAAACGTAACACAACCCATAAAAACCTGGCAAGGATAGGCCTATTTCTCCACCTCAAACCTTGAGCTTTTTCCACTCATCTCCATGCTCAAGCCTCAAAGTCCCTCACTTTCACTGTTCTGTCCTCGTCCAGAGGGCCTGGGAGCCTACCAGTGTGTGTCTGCACAACCATCCCTTCCTCTCTTTGTGAAGGCAGCGTCTCTTCCTTCAGATCACAGCCCAAGTATCATCTCTTGTGCATGCCTTCTCCTACGTGGTCAACCTCACAGACACGAGTACTGTTCCACACCTACTCCTACCCCACAGTCCCAGCTGCAATGGAACATTCTATGTAACATTCTCCTGCCTTCCCCCTCACCGACCCGAGGTCCCACAGGGAACCTCCCTGTCCTGCATGTCCCCTCCTCGATGTTAGCTGCCTCCATAAAAACATGCTGACTTTCCTGTAGCCAGGTCTTTTGGGCTATTTTAAGGAAGTTTATTTACAGTAAATCTTATTCTGATTGCTTCTTACTTACATGAAGAAACCATCAAAAACTCAAACTCCACTGAGTAATATAAAAAGCAAGATAAATTTGTTTGACTGGGTTGGTGAGATGGCTCAGCACCGTAAGCGCCTGCCTGGCAAGCGCAAGGTCCTGAGTTCAATTCCCGGATCCCACATACGAAAAAAGGGCCAGTGATATCGCTCAGTGGCACGGGCGCCTGCTGGCGTGCGAGGTCCTGAGGTCAACCCCTGGTACCCAAAAAAAAAAAAAAAATTTGTTTGACTATAGTTTTCACTACAAAATAATCAGTATTTTTTAATACCTCACTGTCAAGTCCCAAAGCAAAGACAAATCCATGGTTTGTCTTGAAATCTGGACCTCTTCTCACCTTATCCCACAATAAATCACTCAATCTTCCAAAAAAATGTAAAGAAATTAAAATCTCTAGAAACCTTAAAAAATAAAAAAAAAAAGTTCAGTAGGAAAAGAGAAGAAATTGAGGCAACATTCCAATGAAAAACCCTCTTCCACCAGATAAGACAGACATCTTACGCGTGAATTCTGGCAAGGTCAAGTCTCAGCCTTACTCACAAAATTCTTGGATAGTGTCCTTGGCCTAAGGAAACCCCACGCTATTTCACAGTTACTACTCGAAAGCCTGAGTGTGGATATGGTTGCTTATGGGAACTGCCTATTTTGATGGTAGGCAGAGTTCACAATGGTGTTTCAACAATTCTAAGTTATAAAAACAGTGGGCATTATACTTCATGGCAAAATTTAAGATCCTGTAATACACATAAGTTGTAGTGTCATAAATTATTAGCAATTTAGGAAAAGATAAACATTTCTACAGAAATAATGAAAGTTAAAGTGAAAAAACGCTGGTTCTTCTGATTCCAAAATGGCCAAATGTCTTAGGATGAAAGTTCAATAACAAACCTACAACTCATGAAGACATAGGCATAGGCAAGCACTTTCTGAACTGAACCCCAATGGCACAAGAAATAATACCAAGAATCAACAAATAAGATTAAATTAAAAAGCTCCTGCATAGCAAAGGAAACCATCAACAGAGTGAAGAGACAACCTACAGAAGGGAGAAATTTTTTTTTGCTAGAAATTCCTCAGACAGAGGACTAACATCAAGAGTATATAAAGAACTCAAAAAAATTAGATTCCCCCACAAAATAAAAGACCCAATCAAAAAATGGGCAAGCAAAATGAAGACACTTCTAAGAAGTACAAATGGCCAATAAATACATGAAACAATGCTCATCACTGCTGGCTATCAGAGAAATGCAAATTAAAACTATGCTGCAATACCTTCTTACCCCAGAAAGAATGGCTATCATCAAAAAATCTAATAACAACAAATGCTGGCAAGGCTGTGGGGAAAAAGGAGCCCTTCCACATTGTTGGTGGGACTGTAAACTAGTATGACCACTACAGAAGTCAGTGTGGGGATTCCTCACAAAACTAGGGAGTAGAAATTCTATTTGACCCAGCTATCCCCCTCCTAGATATCTTTGCAGAAGAGTTTAGGTCATCCTATCACAGGGATCCATGCACACCCATGTTTATAGCAGCACAGTCTGTAATAGTTAGATCTTGGAAACAACATATATGTCCATCAGCAGATGAAAAGATAAGGAAAATGTGCTGCTTACACACAAAGGAGTACTACATGGCCATAAAGACAAATGTGAGGCATTCATATGTGAACAGAAGCAACTTGAGAACACAGTATTAAGTGAAGTCAGACACACAAGCTAAAGTATCACATGGTTTCTGTTATATAAGAAACAGCATGCGCAACTTAGCAAGACTTTGCCTCAAAATAAAAACTAAAAAGGGCTGGGGATGAAGCACAGTATGGAGGCCCTGAGTTCCACCCCCATTACCAAAAAAAAGCTCAGTCATGTACAGCCAAGCACAGTGGAACAGGCCTGTAATCCCAACTACTTAGAGGAGGCTGAGGCAGGAAGAACACAAGTTCAAGGCCAGCCTGGGGAATTTAGCAATACTCTGTCTCAAAATAAAAAATAAAATAAAAAAGGCTTGAGGATGTACCACAGTGGTAGAATGTTTGCCTAGCATGACCAAAGCCCTGTTCAATTAAAAAAAAAAAAACAAAAAAAAAAAAACAGCCATTTCAAGGGCTGGGGATGTAGCTCAGTGGTAGAGTTCTTGCTTAGCATGCTTGAGGCTCTGGGTTCCATTCCCAGCACCCCAAAAGGAAAAAAAAAAAGTTTCAAGCCAGGTGTGATGGCACATGTCTATAATCCCAGGTACTAGAGAAGCTGAGACAAGAGGATCACAAAGTCAAAGCCAGCCTGGACAACAAGGTGAGATTTTTGTCTCAAAATAAAAAATAAAACAAAGGCCTGGGGATGAAGTTCAGTGGTAGCGACCCTGACCTATCATGTACAAGCCCCTGCAAAAAATAAAGATGTTTCATACCTGGATGTCACATTTTAACTTCACAGAATATTAAAGGAATGAGATATGTTCAAAATATATTATTAAGTGTACCAGGAAAATCAGATAACAAAATGGTATATACATGAAAAGTGGTATATATCATCCAGACATGAATATGTGTACACAGGTGTGTTTGCACCTGAGTCCACCATGCACGTATGTCTCAAAATGCCATTGGTTATCACTGAAAATTATGGAAATCAGAACATTCTGATTAATATTAATCTGAGTTTTTCCTATATTTTCTATAACAAATACACAATTACTTTTAGTATCAAAAGGAAACAAATTATTTTTAAAAACCTTTATTCCACTAACCTACGAAAGTGAAGATTAGGATGTGAACAATTCTGCTTTTCCCACCATCTGTTTCTACATGTAGTTAAAGAGAAAAAAGAAAATACGTTTATTACAGAACTAAGACCGTTCTTTCAGTGCTTTGAGAATGAGTGTGTGGGTAAAGGGGGTTGAAAGTAAACAAAAATATTAAATAAGTACATAAAGAATTACTACTGAAGGTAAGAATCTTTCAAGTGATTTACGATCTGTCAAATGACTTATACTCTCATTATTAAAGGAAGATTACTAATTAGGATAACCCAATTAAAAACTAGAGAAAGGGCTTGAACAACATTTCTCCAAATGGCCAACAGAAGCAATTAAAAAGATGCCCACTTCACTAGTCATTAGGGAAATGTAAATGAAAACCATAACGAGGCTACCTATTTCACATCCACTAGGATAGTTAAAAATCAAAATATAACAAACATATGAAGTACAACATATATATGAATAATACAGAAAGCATGAGTGTTGAAGAGAACGTAGAGAAACTGGAACCTTCACACACTGCTTGTGTGAGTGTAAAATGGCCCAGGCACTTTGGAAGTCAGTCTGGTAGCTCCTCAGATGCCAAGTTATCCTATGATCCAGCAATTCCACTTCTAGGCACGTGCGTGCAGTCTACACCAAAACCTGTACACAAATATCCGTGGCAGCATCAGTCATAACAGGCAAAAATGGAATCAACCTAAATGCCCATCAACTGGTAAGTGGATAAACAAATATCCATATGATGGAGTATTATTTGGCAATAAAAAGCAAAGTACTGATGCACACTATCAAATGAATCAGCCTTTAAAAGAATGTGAAGAGAGGCCAGTGACAAAAGATCATAAACCACATGATTCCAACTACATGAAGTGACCAGAACAGGCAAATCCTTAGAGTTAGATCATGGCAATGGTTGTGTCACTCTGAGAACACAATAAAAACCACTGAAATATAGGCTAAAAGGAAATGAATTTTAAAGAGTGTAAACTATATCTCACAAAAGTTGTAAAGTAAGATGTTAACAACAAGAAAGATGGGGACATGGCATACAGGAACTTTGTATTACTTTGGCAACTTTTCTATAAATTTACAACTTCTAAAATAGAAGAGATATTTACACACACATGCACACACAATTAGGAAACAAGATACATGATAAATAGCTAAAGAAAAGGAAAAATTAACACAGCACCACAGAACTGGAGAAAGATTCATATGCAGTGCCTCCAACAAAAAGATGCTAAATAAATATCAGCTGGAAGCAAATGAGGTTAGGCCTCATTCATAGGGTCACACGACAACATAGGCCGAAGGAAGAACAGAATTTACAGAACTGAAACAAGCTCATCCCTTGTTTGACCAAGCAAAGCTCCTTTTCCTATTTACATGCAATGTCCCAAATAAACTGACTTTTGCACAACCCACTTTCAAGAAAAAAGGTCTAGGGCCAGTGAGATGGCTCAGTGGCATAAGTGCCTGCCTGGCAAGCGCGAGGTCCTGAGTTCAACTCCCGGAACCCACAAAAAGGGAAAAAAGGGCCAGTGATATCACTCAGTGACACAAGCGCTTGCCCAGCAAGCGCAAGGTCCTGAGGTCGACTCCCAGTACCCACATAAAAAAAAAAAAAAAAAAAGAAAAAGAAAAGAAAAGAAAAAAGGTCTATGAGATAATATACACATGCTAGTAAGTAACGATGCCACTTAGTCAATGTAACTACTCTCTCTGCACCCTGGATTAGGGTTTTATTAGAAAGGCATTTGAACCCAGTTATGCCCTATGTCTATGAAATTTCATTATTTAAAATCAATATATAACTTCTAGTAAATGTGCTAAGATGTATGAGCAGTTCAGTACACTTTTATATATGCACACAGCGATATATGTATGCACAGTCACAAGTCAGACCAAGATTTAGACATCTCATTCCCCAGAAAATCCCCTTGTGCCCTTGTCTACTCAGCACCCTCTTTGGATACACTGTGAGTGCTTCATTATTCACATTAAGACATAATGAAAACAAATCTCAGCATCCTTTGTTTTCTCAGCCTGAGTCTTAAACACTGCAGTAACAAAGTCTAACCTGCAGCAAGTAAGGAAGGTCTTAAGTCTTTTAGAAATAGGGCACTTTTGGAAAAGCATATGACGGAAGAGTCAGATTTTATGTTAAATAACAGAAGTCAAGCACAGAGAAAATAACTAAACCTGATATCTCAAAGTCAAGAAAAACAGATCTCCCATTCCGTTGTATAATATAACCTTTGTGCTAGGGGGACACAGACTTAATTCTGAGATTATTCTACTGAAAATTAGGAAAAAAAGAAAAGCACAGAATCAAAGAATAAGGGGAAAGGACAGAACCAATCACTGTTCAACAAGTCACCCAGAATAAGGCTAAAGACCAGAGAAATAAAATCAATATCCTCTTCATCCCCAACACCCCCACCTGTTCCTGTTTTCAAACAAGAAAATCACTTCTCTCCAGAATGTGAAGAGTGCAGAGGGAGTTCCCGGCTGTGCTCCCTCAAATGCTCTCACAGAGCTGCCAGGCCTGAAGGCTCCTGACCACTATCCCACTCCTCTCCACGCTCCTGACCCTGGGCCAACCACAGATTAAGGACAGCAGCTGGAGAAGGCACACAGCTCCCACTTCACAGTCTGTGACTAGACCTGAGCAGGCCACTACCACTCATGAAGAAACTGAGTACGTTCATTCACAAACACTAATACACAGGCACAAAAAATATTCACCTGTGCCCAATTAAAAACTAGACACTGTCTTACCTAAAGTGATCATTACACTAAGAAATCACAGACCAATGATGGCAAACCTTTAGAGCTTTCAATGATACAAACAGCCTGCTGCAGCACGCATGCTACAGGTTCACTACCATGGTCACAGACCACATTCTCCAAATTTTCAAGCCCATCTGTCCCACAGCACTAATATTTTAATAAATTTATAGTCAGTGGTGTAGTCAAGGTTTACAGGGAAAGGATTTAACACAGGACACATAACTTATAGTATTATTTTATAATAGTCACCCAGAGAGTCAAATGCAAAAGAGTGTGGGAGATCTGTCCACACACTAGAGACCCAAAGAATCCAGTTGAGAGCCTGGGTCCCATGGCAATGTCCTGCACGAGTCCAACTGGAGACCTAGAGCCCATGGCAATGTCTCATGCAAGTCTGTATCAAGGATTTGCGCTGGGAAGGACCAAAGGTCAGTGGTGGTAGCTAGAAAGTCTGCACCAGCGGGATGAAGGATCTGTGCCACCAGGCTGAGGGATCTGCACTGGAGCCAGGAAGCAACGCTCCAAGTAAGGACCAGAGTTCCCTCCAAAAAGAACCACAGCCATCCTCAGTGACAGCGAGGACCTGAGCTCCTCTGTTGATAAGAATAGCTGAGTTCCTATCAGGAAACCCAGCATGACAAGCTTCTCCAGAACCACAGCCATCCTCAGCGACAGTGAGGACCCGAGCTCCTCCAACAATGAAAACAGCAAAGTTCATATCAGGAAAGCCAGTATGACAAGCTTCTCCAGGAGAATCCACAGCGTACCTCTTCCTCTCCAGTTCTCTTCTTTATGTTGTTGGCAACAATCCTCAGGTAGGCCTTTTACACTCATCACCACACTGATTCAGTTCAGCTGGGTGTTACAAATTGCTCATTAGTTAATCTACCACAGTCAGAATTTTAACTATCAACCAGGTGATAGTAAGTAAGTTCTTTTCTCAGCAGTAGAATCCCATGGGTAACATAAATGAATACCAAGAAGTTATGTGGTAAAGAAAGAATCAAGGCAAGGGGATGGGGATTTTAAAGAACAGATAGAGCAAGTTCCTCATCATAAACCATCTTACCTCACCAAAGACATCCATACAGTGATGTATCATAGGCAAACACTGAAATGTCTACTAGGTATCAGACAAAGAGATAAAGGCTCTCTAGGCTAGTTAGGCAGAAAGAACAGTGAACATCACAGGTGACTCAGGGCCATGGTCTGATATCTGGGTGCGGCAGAAGCCCAGAGGAGCAGCATCTACTCAGAAGGGCAACGAAGTCAGACTGGCCTCCCCCAAACAATGAGATCAGCTCCAGAAAGCCAGGGCTTCTCTTCATTCTTGAAATATGCTATTCTTAACACTGGCCTCTGATGGACATAAAAATTTCCAAAACCTGTAGCCAGGCGTGGTGGCACACGTCTATATTCCCAGCACTCTGGGAGGCTGAGGCAGGAGCATCCCAAGTTTAAGGTTAGTCTGGGCAATTTAATGACTTAGTGAGGCTCTCTCTCGAAATGAAAGGTGAAAAAGGCTGTAGATACAATGCAGTTCATTGTGAAGGTGCGGGGTTCAAGTACAGCCAAAAACCAAACAAAATAAAGCCAGTGTCTGGGGGGAAAAACGAAAATAAACAAAGGAAAGAAAAAGCAAAAAAAAAAAAAATTTTTCATTACAATATGACCCTATTTATGTAAAACTCTATTACACTCATGTTTACATAAGGATATACTTTCAAAGAGACGTGTGGGATGTTTAATGACGATTACCTATGGTACAGAATTTCCAACTGTTTCAACTTCTTTATGGTTTTCTGTATTCATTTTTAAGACTACTCCTGTACTTTTATTCAACTGTAATGAAGGTGAGACTGGTTGTAAGCTAAGGATTAACAACACTGTCGTTACACAAGCTGTCTCCAGTAGCAAGTGTGATACACAGAAGGGGAGATGTGTTCCGTTGCTATGTTTGAAAAAGACCTAGAGAAATGTATATCCAATTTTTATCACCTGTAGTAGAAGAATGTAGGAGTCTTACATTCTCAATGTTACACATTTCTGTTACCCTTGCACTTCTTAAACAAGTATGTATTATGTTTATAACCAGAAAAAATAAGGATGGCTACAGCAGCCCAAGGTGTGTGTGTGGTGTGTGTAAATTTGAGCAGGGATGGGGAGGGAACAAACACCTGTAATCCCAGCACTCTGGAGGCTGAAGCAGGAATATCGAAAGTTCAAACACAGCCTGGGTAACTTAAAAATTAAAAAAGGACTGGGGATGTAGCTCACTGCACAGATTTTGGGTTCATTCCTAGTACAAGAAAAACAAAACAAAACAAAACAAAAAAAAACCCTGGACTACAAGGGCAGGAAACTGGTCTTTCTTCTTTACCACTATATCCCTAGTGCCTTGTACAGTGCCTGGAAATAATAGTGAAACTGAGGAGTTGAAAAGAAGCTGTAAAAAATTAGGATTTTTAAAGCTATTTGTCCAGCTTTCTCATGCTCCAGGAAACAACTGCTGCCCCAGCCCTGGCACCAAGGAAGTCTGGACAGAAGCAGGCTTTAACATGTTGGGCCCACTGGTGGCCAGAGCCTGGCTGAATCCACATATACATGCTCCTGCTGTTGCTCCACCCTTCCCATAAGTCGAAGCTCTCCCATTCCAGGGGGCTGACTAGCTCCCTTTGCAGTTTGGCCCTGTTGTGAGGAAACTCCTTTTTCCATTTCTATGGGCTTTCATGTACTCTTGATTGCGAGTGGACAAATGAACCCAGATAGGTGGGGCCCAGCTCCAGGCTTCTGGCTGGGTTCCTGGTACCAAGAAGGGTTCAGTCACTATGTCAGAAGAAATGAGAGTGACTGAGTGAAAAAGCGAACATTCTAAAGGCTCAATGGGGAAGAAATATTTCAGAAGTAAAAAAAAATATCAAAGACAACTCCAAATTTTATGAACTGGTCTGAATGGGGTCCCCTTACAATGAGGGTTTTAAAGCTGTTATTTCTCTAGCTTCCTGCACACAATCATCTCATGCTGGAAGTGAAAACTGCCACCACCACCCTCAGCCTGGCACCGAGAGGGTTTCAACAAAACCTGGATTTTAGTGTATGTACCTCTTGCTGTGATTTGGGGCCACAGCCTGGCAAAAGCTAACGTGCCTATTTCCTGGCACCGGTTCTTCCCTGTAAGTGGAAGCGCTTCTGCAGACAGGACATAGATTCAACCTCTGGTCACAGAATGTGGAGACTCTGGGAGGACAGTGCTCTGATGGAGCCATCTGGGTATGATGCCCAGGACTATGCCCATGGCTTGGTCAGCCCTGGACTGGGGACAGTTCGGGATGACCTCTGTTCAGGACTCTCCTGTCTTTCTCTTCTAGCCAGTGCTGACCTTGCCACTTTTCATAAAATGGAAAATGAATTTTTACGAACCTGTAGGCCCAAAGTTAGACCCGTGATAGGTTCTATCCAGCAGTGCACACCAGGCCTTGTCCTCCTTTTCCTTGTCATTTGGGGCACCTTGGGAGCCAATTCCGGGCTCCTGAACTGTCTGAGGGAAGTTTGGGTTCTTCGTGCTTTGTGCTGTGGCACCAATTTGCAAAGAGACCTAAGAGGCACAGAGAACTAGAATGTGCCTGGAGATCTCTTGTGATCTGCATGAGAATGAAAAGCCACTAACTCTGTATCAGAGCTCCCAAGAGGAATTTTGGTTACCTATGACTTAGAAAAAGATGTTTTGTCTTGGTTTTTATTGTGGTTCGGCATGGCCTATATAACTGAAATGCACTCTGATTTAACACAACTGGTTTTTTGTGTGTGTGAGAATTTTTTATTTTTTTCCTTCTGATTTTTTTTTTTAAAGAGAAAAAACAAAAATGACACAAAATTTCAAAACAAGATAGTAGGAGAGTAACAATGGTCAATATATTGCGTATTGTTATCGTCAAAGTAGTTGCTCATATTACAAGATACAGGCATGAAAAATTGATCAAACAATATAGGCACAAACCTTGCTTTTCAATGAACTAACAGAAATTAGTAGTAAAACTATCTTAACTATCTTGTGTGTGTGTGTATACATATATATATATTTATTTTTCCTTTTCCCTTCCTTCTTTTCTTCCTTCCCCAACCCAGGTTTCTCTTTCCTTTTGAACAGTTTCTTCTCATTTCACAATATCTGTTGTACATTTTGGATCTTACTCTTTCAGCTTCTTACACTAGGGAGACAACATGATGTTTACACATGTGAGTCTGATTTATTTCACTTATGAGTATGGTCTCAAGTTGCATCCATTTACCTATAAAAGTCTCAAGTTTATCCTTCTTTATAGCTGAGTAGTATTCCATTGTATAAAAATACCACATCTTTTTTGGCCATTCCTCAGTTGATGAACATCTGTGTTGTGATCTCTGTTAACTTGGCTATTGGCGTAACAGAGGTTAAACAAATTTGATGGCTGGTAGCAAGTCCTATTGCAAATGTATTTACACAACAATCCCCAGACTAGGAAGACAGGAGACCAACACTCACTTCTCCCACTCCGAGTGACCCCAGGTGGTCAGGGTCTGAGCGGACATGTCCATCTACTAGGATCACACTTCGGAAGAACACATCCTGTTCCTGGGTTGAGAGGAATTCTGGCAGCTCACCTGGGAGGTGCACACAGCTTGGTCACCCTGCACCTGAAGCACCTCCCTTTGCTGTTCTGAGCTTTCCAAGACACTTTGCAGGAGCTGGAGGCCCACTGGTGATGCAGTGAAAGAAGCCTGCACGCAGCACACTGACCAAGGACACTGCTGGGCATCGACCTGCTCCAGTCACCAGACAAGCCTCTAACGGGGCAGAATTCCTTAAAAACCACCAAGGTAAATTACAGTACCCCCAAGATTCCTGGAAGTAACTGTGGGTAAGAAATCCATAGCTGCTTTATTTTTGCCATATGAAGCTCAAAGTTTTATAGTGAATTCACTTTTTGGTTCTGTGTGCTTAAATTATACATTTTGATTTGCTTGTTTCATTTGACTGGAAGCTTCTGGCTATTTGGTTCTTTCTGCTGAGATAACTGGTTATTCAAGGTTACTTATTTCAGCCAGCCCTTGCTGGAATGTCGGCATCACTTATCTTTCAGACTGTTCTGGAACTAAAAGGTACTATTATATAAAAATCTTGATTGGGGCCGGTGAGATGGCTCAGCGGCTTAAGCGCCTGCCTGGCAAGCGTGAGGGCCCGAGTTCGACTCCCGGAACCCACATACGAAAAAGGGGCCGGTGATATCGCTCAGTGGCACGAGGTCCTGAGGTCGACCCCCCGGTACCCACAAAAAAAAAAAAAAAAAAAAAAAAATCTTGATTGTACAAGAATCATATGCCAGGCCTGGTGGTACATACCTGTAATCCCTGCACTCTGAAACAAGAGAATCGCAGATTTGAGACCCACTTTGGCAATTTAGTAAGACTCTGACTCAAAAAGGGCTGGGGATATAATCCAGTCCAAAGGCCCTCAGTTCAATCCCCAGTACAAAAAAAAAAAAAAAAAAAAAAAAAAAAAAAAGATCAACATAATCAGGTAGCTTTAACATGTTTCAGTTTGCCATAAACATCACTTATATTTAATTGTCTATTTATAAAGCTGATAAACTTGTATTACCATGTTGTTTTATGACTTGAATTTTAACATAAATAGATCAACAAATAGTTTAAATTACATTTTGCCTACATTGCTAACCAATCAGGATTGTATTTTAGGTATTTAAGATCCAATATCTATTGTTTTCTTTCTTTCTTTCTTTCTTTTTTTTTAATATGCGGGTACCAGGAGTCAAACTCAGGACCTCGTGCTTGCCAGGCAGGTGCTTATGCTGCTGAGCTATATCACCGGCCCCAAAGGGGGTGAACACAATTTTTTTTTTCTTTTGGTACCGGGAATCGAACTCATGACCCCATGCTTGCCAGGCAGGCACTGTGCTGCTGAGGTATATCCCTGGCCCTCTATTGTTTTCTATATTTCAAGTATAGCAACTTTCAGGATTTTTCTTTGGCAAAGTAACAGAATATCAACTATGCTTGTCTACTGTCTCAAATTTCACGGGTAACCTAGAAATAACTGTTAACAGATAGGTAAATATACATGGGATGTTTATAAATGTACATAAGAGATAGAACATCCAAGTCACTTTTTTTTTTTTTTTTTTGGTGGGTACTGGGGGTCGACCTCAGGACCTCATGTGCTAGCAGGCGCCCGTGCCGCTGAGCGATATCACCGGCCCTTTTTTCGTATGTGGGTTCTGGAGTCAAACTCAGGCCCTCACGCTTGCCAGGCAGATGCTTATAACGCTGAGCCATCTCACTGGCCTAAAGTCACTTGTAAATTAGTTAATTAACCACTTAACAGTTTACCCCCAGGGTCACTCAGGCAGCATGTTTGTTTATGTACTGACTATCCCAAGGATCACTCAGGCAGGTGTCATTTCAAGCAGTCAATTCTCATTTGCATGAGATACACTTACTTCTGCTTTATATCAACTATTTTTTCCATATTTTTTTATTTAGAACATTGTATTCACCTTTTAGGTTTGTTTCTAGTAAAATCTAGTAAGTTCTGGTTATTTTTTTTTTACTAATTTGTGATTATTTGTGAAAAATAACCTATAATTTTGTACTACAATCTACAAAAACTCGTTGTAAGTACATTAGATGTAATTTTTATACTTCTCCAGAACTCAGTGATATTCTTTTACAATACAAAACAGACACGTCTGGGACTCTGAGACTGAATAGGAAGGAAGTGACAAAAGATCTGCAAAAGAAAAAACTGAAAAAGAGAGAAATGTTAGCAGATCAGAGAGGAAAAGTCTATGTTATGAAATGGAAAGACAAAAAAGACCTCTCTTTATTGTCAACTATTTATAGTACAGAACTTGAAAGAAGAAATGAAATTTTTAAAATTCTAGCAGTGGTCAATGATTCTAATAATTCTATGGGTGGTGTTGACAGAGTTGACCAACATCTAACAAGTTATCCTGTAATCAAAAAGCAAGGAAAGGGCCAGTGAGATAGCTCAGCGGCACAAGCACCTGCCTGGCAAGCGCGAGGTCCTGAAGTCAACTCCCGGTACCCACATTAAAAAAAAAGAAAAAAACAAGGAAAAAATATTACTATAAAATATATGCACCTTCTGGACCAAACAATATGAAACTCGTTTGTTATTTACTCAAAACAAGGGGGATCAAAAAGTCATTTACAATAGGTCTACTAAACCAAATAATGGAAAAAATATTGGATGACAAAATGCCAACCAGGATGTCCATCATTGATGTCTTCACCATTATGTTTAGTGGACAGACGTTTTATTGAAATTATATCACCCACAGAAAAAAAGCCCAATATGACAGTGTAAAGTGTGTTGTTCAAAGAGAATAATGCAAAAAGAATTCAGAAAGAGACTAGATACTACTGTCCAGATTATAACGTTGTGTATCAAATGTTTTAAGATATACTATATACAGAAAAATTACTGAATAAATTTGATCAATTTGTCATTTTTATGTTTCCTGTTATCTCATAAAAATTAATGGAAAAATGCCATTTTTGGTCATCCTGTATTTAAAT
Source organism: Erethizon dorsatum (assembly GCA_028451465.1). Taxonomy (NCBI): domain Eukaryota; kingdom Metazoa; phylum Chordata; class Mammalia; order Rodentia; family Erethizontidae; genus Erethizon; species Erethizon dorsatum. The sequence continues at coordinate 38,199,833 of CM051831.1, forward strand.
AACTGGATTGGTAAGTGGTTAAAACATGGAAGCAACATTTACTAAGTATAAACTCAAGTACTGTTGCCTCCTTAGAATCTATAAAGGATATATACACAGATCTAATAAATGTGTTTCAAAGATTGTACTTTGAGATGCACTACTGAGATGGCTGCTCTTTTTTTTTAAGTACTGGAGACAGAACCCAGAGCCTGAGTTTCATTCCCAGTCCTTTTATACTCTGAGACAGAGTCTCACTAACTCAATTGTCCAGGCTGGGCTTGAACTTGCAACTCTCCTCCCTTAGCCTCCCAGTGTGTTGGGATTGCAGGTATGTACCACCATGCTCCGCAGAGATATATGATCTTCTGATAAGTTTGAGAGCAACTATTCCAGAGGAACAATACATACCATGAAGACTTTACCAATACATACCTGAAGACTTTAATCAAAGTACTCGTTCATCTAACATAGGCCAATAATTTGGAGAGAAGAGGCTTTGAGCACTAACTCTTAGGATGACTAGGGGTCATATTTGTTTGGCGTTTTAAAATACCTGAAAGTCAATAATGTCTATAAGGAAAATTCATTTAATATGTAAATTGTAGAAAGAAAAAAGAAAGAAAAAGGAAAGAAAGAGAGAGAAAGAGGCACCAGGCATGGTGGTGTACGCCTGTAATCTCAGCACTCAGGAGGCTGAGGCAGTAGGATTGCTGTGAGTTTGAAGCCAGCCTGGGCTACATAAGCAAGTTCAAGGCCAGCCTGCACTACATAGTGAGACCCTGTCTCAAAAAAAAAAAAAAACGGGAAAGAAAGAAAGAAAGGCAGAAAGGAAGGCAGGCAGGAAGGGAGGGAACGAATGAACTAACCAACCATTTTCCAGAGCAGCCAGTTTTAGGAAAACATCTTTTGTTTTGGTATAAGGCCTGCTAATGAAGGCTATTTCAAACAGCTGATGGCTGGTTGGGACTCACCTGGCCTGCTGATAAATGTGTTTGTGAGACCTACTGCCAAGTCGTAACAGAGCCTAGAAACTCTGCCTGCTTCTCTGCAATCGGCGGACTGCTGCTGTCTTCCCATTGGTTCTTGCTTAGATTCTTTAAAACATAGGCTTTTTTTGGTACTGTTTTTGTAGAGAAACCTTGCAAAATTCAGAAACACAAAAATCTTGGACTTTTCGTAGTCCAAATACGTTGTGTGTGTTTCTTTTCTTGATGAATGTGCAGAGCTTATGTCTATATATGGCACAGACATTTTGTCTGAATATAAATATGAGTATACAAATATCAGTTGGTCAAAAAATATTTGGGATTCTACAGATAAGACAATACTAAATGAGCTGGGTATGGAGGTGCACACCTGTAATCCCAGCACTATGGGAGGCTGCGGCTGGAAGATCCCAAGTTTAAGCCCAGAGTAGACAATTTAGCAACTTAGTGAGATCCTTTTCCAAATAAAAAATAAAAAGGGCTGAGGATTTTAGCTCAGTGTAAAGGCCCTGGGTTCCATCCCCATTACTGAAAAAAGAAATAAAAAAAAAAAAAAGATTTTACATTGTATAAAAATAATTTCTTGTATTTTCTGTTATTTTTGTTAGGTTTTTGATTGCTTAGATAAATTAAATCTTAAGAGACAGTATGTTTAAGCATCTGTTTTAAAAGTCTTTTAAATGAAATTGAGTTTATAACTCTGGTTTAGTGATTTATTATTTTTACCAGGATTTGCCTTATTGATACAAATATTCTAAAGTTTTAAAAGTGGATGTCAAAATGCTATCAATCATGATTGTTGCCTTAATATGCTGAAGAGACATCTAAATTGATTTGCTGAGTTCTTAAATTGTTTGTAGTCATTTTAGACAGCATGAACCATTGTCCCTGTAGTCAGTAAGTGGCAATTTTGCATTATTTATCCTCATCTCACAATGAATTTACTGCCAGGTATGGTGGCACATGCCAGTAATCCCAGCACTGAGGAGGAGACTGAGGCAGGAGGACTGATGCAAGTTTGAGGGCAGGCTACATAGGAGTTCAAGACCAGCCTGAACTACACGAGAACTTGTCTCATTAAAAAATAAAACAACAGGGGCCAGTGAGATGGCTCAGCGGCTTAAGAGCCTGCCCGGCAAGCGCGAGGACCCGAGTTCGACTCCCGGAACCCACATACGAAAAAGGGGCTGGTGATATCGCTCAGCGGCACGGGCGCCTGTTGGCGCGCAAGGTCCTGAGGTCGACCCCCCGGTACCCACACACACAAAATAAATAAATAAAAAATAAAACAACAAAACTTACAATTAAAGATTTTAATGTAAGACTAGCTATTTTAAAGAGGTTTTCTCAATTGTACTGTCTGTAAACACCTTAAAAAACTAAGTCAGCCGGGTGTGGTGGTGCATGCTTATAATCCCAGTACTCAGGAGGCAGAGGCAGGATGATCGTCACGAGTTAGAGGCCAGCTTGGACTACATAGTGAGCTGAAGGCCAGCCTGAACTACATAGTGAGACCTTGTCTCAAAACAAAAACAAAAACAACACCTGTCAGTGCAAAATACATTTAAGAAGTGATATAGATACATAGATCGATAGACAGATAGGAAGATGTTCTTCATTGGTAAGTAAGCATTAATTCTTATAGTCTGTACTCAAAATTTTTGTAGTTCTACGGTATGTGCCTAAGGGATTCTAAAGATGTCACTGAACAAAACAGACAAATGCAGCTTAATTACTAAAATGTAATTGTTGATATCCTATGTGATTAAAATCCCAGAGGATTAAATTCTAGAAAAAAAAATAAACTTCAAACTTTTGAGATGATCCCTAATGAACTATTCTACTTGCTTTTATAACTTGTTAACAACTCATAATTAAGGTCATCATGGGTGGGTAACAGACTCCTGATCATACTGTAGCATAATGGTAGCCAGCTGTGTGTCTCAGTAGCTAACCCAGGGGAATACAGGAAGCAATCTTTGTGTTCACCTACTTGGTATGATGAACAGCAAGGTGTATGCATGTGTGTCAGTGTCAACAGGTGAGTTACCCACATTATATGTCATGTTACATTTCGATGTATATATCATTTTTTAATTAAATGTTTTCTTTTGACTTTTCTTGTAGAATTAGGCCAATGTAGTACAATGTCTCATGAAAATACACTTTTACAACTTTGGGAGGAGGCTAAAAGTGAGACATCAGGGGATTCAGCTACCAATGACTTAGATCATGTAAGCCAAAAAAGTTAGCAAGATATGACAGAGAAGTACAGAATGAAGACCTTGATTCAGATCAGGAAGAAAATAGTAATGTAAATAAATATTTGACTAGTCAAAATACTACAAAATGGTCAGCTATCCCTGAACGATCCAACATTAGAACTAAATCAGAAAATGTTATCAGGTTCTTGCCAGGGGTGAAATCTATTGGACAGAATGCTAACGGTGCAATTCAATGTTGCAAATTGTTTGTAACAGACAATATACTTCAAGATGTTTTGAAATACACTAATAATACAAGTAAAACATTCTATATGCACCAAGGGTAATGCTCCAAAATATACTTATCATGACACTTCACTATCTAAACTAAAAGACTTCATAGCAGGACTTTATCATTCTAATTGACAGAATCTAAAGTATTTATGGAGAAGTGACAGATGTGGGGTTGAGATTTTAGGAACAATAATGACACTCAAGAGATTTGGTTTCCTTCAAAATTACCTACATTTTGACAACAGAACCACCAAGAAAGAAAAAAATCTGAACACTCATTACCTATTAAAAATTTAGTATTTTATTGATTTTTTAAATTTTCCTTTTAAGTACACATTGTTTAATAAAACTCATAAAATTAAAATAATTCATCAATAGAAATATTCCTAAAATATAAACGTGGGCATCATACACCCCCCCATAATGCACCTTTCAAAAAATTTGCCACGTGGGCTGGTGATATGGCTCAGCGGCACAAGCGCCTGCTGGCAAGCGCAAGGTCCTGAGTTCAATTCCCAGTACCCACATAAAAAAAAAAAATTGCCATGATGCCCCATTAAGATAGCAGCTATCACCTATTAAATGCAGCCATGGACTCCAGACAAACTCAGCGGTGGACCACTCTTTCCACCTCTTGTTGTCTTCCTCTGGTCAAAGAGTTTTTAGCACAGATTCTGATGACACTTGGAGTGGAAGTGACCACTGGGATATAGAGAGGGAGGTTTTAGAAAAAGGGTTCTTGTTTTGTTGGTTTATTGCAGTCCTGCGATTTGAACCCAGGGAGCACTAAACTACATCCCCAGCCCTTATTAAAATTTTTATTTAGAAATAGGGACTCTCTATATTGCCCAGCCTGCCCTAGAACTTTTAACCCTCCTGCCTCAGCTTCCTGAGTAACTGGGATTACAGGCAAGTATCTAGGATTACAGGTGTGCACCACCACAGCCTGGTACAGAAAGGGCTTTTAATTCGATACTGCCTCAAAGCAAAGTCCTCCCACAAGGAGGAGCTGTTGGATATGGTCTGACTTTGGCTCCCCCTGGTATACTGTACCATTATCTTTAATGGCATTTTTCAGGCTCAAGCACCTGGCTCCTTTTAGTTATACACCTCTGATGCCTTTGATGGAATCTACACACCAATCCAGGAATAAATGGCCAGCCAGATAACACAGCACCCCAAATCCCTCAAGACTGAGGACTGTATACAACAAACGGGGAGCTGGAATAGGTCAAGTGGCCCTGACTTTACATAAGCGCCATTCAAGACTGAGGACACCAGGGAAAGAGATGTACCAGGACATTTAACTACCATGTGCACCCTGGATTCCAGCAGAGCCTCCAGAAAACTGAGACTGCCTTAAGCAGAAACAGTCCATTTTGCCCCTCAAGCAACAGACCAAGTTGCCCCTCAAGCAATGAGGACTTTTCCCTGAGCTATCTTTCAAACCAGAACTGAATAATGATCAACCAGATTCTTCACCGCCCCAGCACATCCATCGACCTGGTCTCTGGTCTCCATGGACCAGTCTGACCCTCCCATCAGAGCTTTGCCCTCAGCTCAGCAGCCTAAAGTCCTTCCCCACTTTCTCTTGCTTCTACACCTGCCTCGTAAATCTGCCTGGACCTCACACCGACAGTTCTGAAATGCTTTCCTGTGACAAGAGTAAAATAACCTTTGGGTCCCAATTCCTCTTTGATGGAACTTTCTCAGACCCTGTCCAGTGACATGGTGACTGCACATTTGCTGGTTTTTTAAAGACTAACTTCAAGACCATAGTACAACTAGACTTCTAAAATGATGACTACAGGTAAACTGAGTTACTGAATCAAACTAGAAGGGCTCCTAGAGGTCTCAAGATGAGCAACAGAGTTAGGTTAGGTCATGAAGGTGGTTGGTAGCATGCGAAGGGTAGAACAATCCTGGAAGGGCAACAAATAGTTACTTCATGCCTAATGCATGCTGGGGAACTCTGCTAAGCACTGGGTTAAACCCGCACTTTCTCTTGCACACTTGGACATTCAAAAACATTTAAAATATCAATTTAAAGCTTAACAATCCAAGGAAGATCCTGTGTTCGAACAAGACGATGCCCACATCTCTTAAGCACACATTAATATGGGGAGGGTGGTAAGAAATAGCCTGTAATATAAGCAGGAAAGATTTTAGAATTCCAAACAATTTTCCCTTCCTCTTCAGGCTATGAAAATTCACATGGTGTTCTTTATCAAAGAGATTAAGGCTATAAAGAGGCATTTCTACCCACAATTCATGACCTAATAGTTTAAGAAAAATAAGCCTTATTCCTGTCAGAAAGGTGATCTGTTTTTGTCACATCACATTGCAGAATTAGCTGTCACAGGATTAGAGTACACCCATCTGAGGATAAAAGTCTAAGCCAAAAAAAACAAAAACAAAAAAAACACCTTACAATACTGGGATTTGATAAAGACTCCTCCAGAATATGGCATTTAGCTGTTTCAATGGCACCTTTCATCTAAGGATCTCAAAACGAATGTTATTTATGTTGCTGAGAATCAAATTAGTGGTACCTTGGCCAAATAAAGAAATGTATCAATGGTTTAAAGGAATTCAATACTAATGTTCTGAAACCCTAAAAATAAGACATAAATAAACAAGACATACATACACACTAGTTATGTAACACTAGTGTGGCATAAGGAATACATACATTTAAAAGCCCCTGGCATGTCCTTGGTGACAGAACCATCTTCTATCACTCCTCACAAGCCCCCTCAACCACACCTGAGAGTATGCCAATGAGGTGGCACCTGGAACCCCAGAGAGCTATAGGATGGGCCTGGAGGCCAGGCCTAGCCCCATGCACACAGAGCTGTCCCCAGAACTGAGGCATGAAGGGGTTGAACCAAAGCTTCTGCGGGGAGGATGGTGAGGAAACGCTGCACCCACCCTGGGGCCTGGCCCCTCATCACTCTTCCACTGGGCGTTCCTGATCTGTAGCCTCTGTAATAAACCCATAAGCAATAAGGTGTTTTCCAGAGCTCTGCATGCTCCTCCAGCCAACTAACAACCTGAGAGGCTCATGGGGATCTGAGTCGCAGCCACACAGGCTAGCAGTGCAGGTAGCCAGGGACCTGGACTACATCAAAGGAGGGCCACCTTGCAGGACCAAGACCAACTAGAGAGGACAGCATCAAACTGGACAGAATCAGTGCACACTCAGTGTCGGATAACTGGAGAATGTCACAATGTGGAAAAACTCAGCAGTAGTTCTTAGTTCACGCTGATAAAACTTGAAGACACAAAGGGATTTGTTGATACAATCTCCTAGCTTACCTTGCTGCACATATAAAAATGAAAACCCAATAATGTAAGCAATGCTATTGGAATACTTGCTACTGAAGAGAACTGGCATTAATGTCATGCCACATATGTGCCAGGCATTAAGCTTAGCATATATTATGTATAGTGTACAAGACAGTGGTAGACAACAGAAAATTAAATTCATATTTCCTACTACACACAGCAAATAGCAGAGTTAGAAACTGAACCTAGTTTTATTACAAAAACCCTGTCATCTTACACATTATAGCAACCTCTACTTTTTATTATGTAAAAATAACAATAAAATTATACTCAAGAAATTACTGAATATATGTCCCAGAGTATGTCTCTGAAAGACTAGTCTTGAAAAACTGTCAAAAAATTATATAAATAAAATGAAATTGCATGTATAGACCTAGTATTCTAGTTTTATACTTTTTTAAAATTTATTTTTTAATTATGTTTAACTGGTACATAAAGTTGTACATATTAATGGTATGTTTTTTTTTTTTTTTTGTGGGTACCGGGGGTCGACCTCAGGACCTCGCGCGCCAGCAGGCGCCCGTGCCGCTGAGCGATATCACCGGCTCTTTTTTCGTATGTGGGCTCTGGGAGTCGAACTCGGGCCCTTGTGCTTGCCAAGCAGGCGCTTATGCCGCTGAGCTATCTCGCCAGCCCTGATATGTGATTTTAATATATCTTATTACTGCCTATTAATTTTACAATACTGGGTTTTAATGTGATATTTTCATGTATGTATAACATATTTTGATCATGTCCACGTTCCCATTACCCTCTCTTATACGCCCCTCTCCCTCCCTTTCCTCTTGTTTAATAAGAGGTAGCACATGCCTGTAATCCCAGCACTCTGGAAGGCTGAAGCAGACAGATCATAAGTTTGAACCCAGCCTGGGCAACTCAGTGAGACCCTAACTCAAAACTAAAACAAAAGGCTGGGGATGTAGCTCAGCATGAAACCCCTGGGTCTAATTCCCAGTACTGAAAAAATTAGTCTCCCTTCTACTTTCATGACTTTTTTTAGATTCACATATTAAGGACAACATGTGATACTTGTCTGAGTCTGGCTAATTTCATTTAACATGGTGATCCCCAATTCCATCCATCTTCCTGCAAAGGACATAATTTCATCTTCTTTACAGCTGAATAATAATCCACTGTGGCCAGGCGTGATGCCGCAGGCCTTTAATCCCAGCACTCAGGCAGCTGAGGAAAGAGGATCACTGCAAGTTCAAGACCAGCATGGGCTACAAAGTGAGTTCAAGGCCAGCCTGGACTACAAACCTAGAATCCTGCCTCAAAAAAACAAAGCAAAACAAAAAAACCTGCAATGTGTATACGTACCAGATTTTCTTTACCCATCCATCTGTTGATGGGCATCTATGCTGATTCCACTTCCTGGCTCTTGTGAATTGTGCCACAGTTAACAAAAGTATGCAGGTGTCATTATAGGATGCTGACTTTTAATTCCTTTGGTCATATACCAGTGGTACAGTTGGTTCAAATGGAACTCTATTTTTAGTTTTTTGGGGAATCTCCATACCATGGTGGCTGCACTAATTTACATTCCCACCAGCAGGGTAGGTGGTTTCCTTTTTCTCCACATACTTGCTGGCATTTAATATTTTTTGTATTCTTGATGACAGCATTCTGACTGGGGTGAGATGGAATCTCAATGTGGTTTGATTTGCATTTCCTTACTTTATAGATTTTTTTAAGAACTACCTTTTTAGCGCTGTACACTCTTGCTGGTTGGCAAACATTTCATTTCCTACCTTCCCTAGTCATGAGGGAACTAAAGTCAACAAGATTTCCATTATTTTCTCATCATTATCAATATCAGCACAGGAAGAGAGGTCACTAGACATCAGAAACCCTTAAAAGCTGGCAGAGATTTAAGAGGGATCACGTAGACCAAACTCTTGCAGGAACACCATTCATACCATTGTCAGAAGACATCCAGCCTATAGTTGAATATTTCTGAAGGTAAAGCCCCCCTCACAGGTTAGAATTTACAATCCTGGATAATCCCAACAACACTTCATGCTGTTAGGCAGATCTCAGTCCAAGAAAGGGCTTCTTCCCACGTTGGGACAACACCCACCTGTGGAGCAGCACAGACAGGGCCACTCCTTACTCAAGACAACTCTTCAAGTATTTGCAGATGGTTAAGTTCCCAAGGCTTATCTTCTGTTTTTCCTCACAAGGTGCCTACAGCTCTCATATCCTTATCTGGGTCTCATTCATCTGGACAATTCAGATGATCACTGTCCAATAAAAGTGTAAGATGTATAAATGCACATAATACTCCAGATAATACCTGAGCTACAAGAACACAGGACTAACACACTGTGCATCTGTAAATGTTCATCAAGACGAGCTCCTCTCACAGCCGCACCATACAAGTCACCTTAGACTATGGTAGCTTTCAAATGGAAAACATATAACTCTGTGTTATGGCTGGTGTCTAGATGTCCCTCCAAAGCCTCATGCGGTCATAGGTGGGACTTTTTCAGAGGTGGCTGGATCTAGAGTGTGTGATGCTGGAACTGATTCATGGTGCCATGCAAGGGCACTAGGATTAAAGGTGTGAGTGCCACCCGCCCTTAGGGTAAGGGGATAAAATATAAGGGATAGAAAGAGCTGTGGTATCCCTTGTTGCTTTGCTACCTTCTGCCCACCATGAACTCTGCCATGCCACCCTACCTTAGAGCCAGCCGATTATGGACTGAAACCTCTACAAACTGTGAGCTAAATAAACCTTTCCCCCTTTAACTCTGTGTGTCGAATATTTTGTCTCAGTAACAAGAAAAGTAACTATGACACTCCGGGGCTGGGGTGTGGCTCAGGGGTAGAATACCTGCCTACCACAGCCAAGACCCTGGGACCCACCCCCAGCAACACAAAAGAGCAGTACCCTTCCATTTCTATTATACCTGTTGTGACACTTTTATACTTCACACCTCCTTAAAGCCACCTGATTGTCTTTGATGCTACATATTAAAGAAGCATTCTAGTTTTAGTATTATTTCTAAATTTTGGTAAGCCTCTTATTCTACCATTATTCAAGACCCATACAGCTTGACAACAGTAGAATTTATAATCTTGTATAATTACAACTAAAACATGCCAACACAAATAAGCACACTATGTCAAATGATTAACTAGAAAAGGATATTGCAATGCACATAGCAATAGGCTAATTCCTACAAATTCATTAAAAAAGTCAATTGATTCATCAATGAAAAAAGAAACAGTCTAACAACCAGTTATCAGAAAAAGGAAGAGATACTGAACTTTTTTTTTTTCCTAAGTACTGGGACCTGAACCCAAGGCTTCACACATGCTAGGTAAGTGCTTTACCACTGAACTACATGACACCTTCAGCCCTTTTCCTTTTTCTTTTCTGGTTTTGTTTGTTTATTTTTGAGACAGGGTCTCAGTTAAATTGCTGAGTCTGGCCTTGTATTTGTAATCCTCCTGCCACAGCCTTCCAAGCAGCTGGGATTAAAAACATATAATAGACCTGACTTGACAAATGATTTTTACATAGATAAAAAAATTTTAACCTTATTTATAAGATTAGAGCAAATTAAATCTACAATGTGATACCATCTTTTACCTGTCAGGATGACAAAGATCAAAATGTTTGGTACCATACCTAATTTGTAAGGTATAATGGGGAAATAAGCACTCTCTGAGATTGTTGGTTGTAAAATGATTCTATTTCTTTAGAGAACAATTTGAAAATATCTATAAAAATATAATTACAATGACTTTTTCTTTGGAGCTCAGCTGTTCACTGAAGCATTTCTAGTAGCAGAAGTGCTAGAGATATTTCAGAATCAATGGGAATAGTTCACACAAATTTGGTTCAACAAGTTCCACAGGTGATATTTATACACAATTCACACAGCGCTGTTTAGGAGACTCCTGGGAACTCTTCCCATTTAAAACGGCAAAGCTTCCTAGTAAAAACTATCCTGCCCTCCATTTCCTGTCTCTGAATGCAACCAGCTGTGCTAACTACAGTGCAGCAACCATTCTGCTTCCAAGAGGTGACATGGGAGACTGAAAGGCCAACACACCAAGGCAAGCAGGAGTAAGGGGGTGAGCAATCTGCACACTGAATATTGCTGAGCTGGTGAACTAGCTCTGAGTGGCCCATCTGTTTGCTTCTGTTTATAGGAAACAATTGAGTCTGTCTGGTTTTAGTCCCATTAGAGCTGTTACTACTGTGATTTACAAGTGAAAGTACCCTAAGTGGTAGCTTTTCTGTTGATGGAACTAAGGCAACCTAGAGTCCTAGCAGAATCTTGTGGCAGACTGGCTGTCTGGAGACTAGCACTGACTATAGATGCAATATGGGCATCATGTAAATAGGGACTGAAACACTATGCAGGCCATGAAAATGGCAAGTTTATAACTAGTAATATATGTTATGAGGAAGAAACAAGGTGCAGAACTGTTTGTACAGTGAGCCTCTACTTGAGTTTTTTAAAGGTGGGAAATAAATATATATGTATATGTTTTTACATATCTATATATAAAATATCTGGAAGACACAAAAAGTGGTAAAAACAGCTGTTTCTAAGGAAGAGGCTGGAAAACGAGAGATTAAAGGAAGATTTTTTTCACAGCTCAATCAGTATTTGGGTATTCCTACTCAAAATAAAGTTTGAAATAAAAATTTTTACTAACCACTTCTCGTACCTTATGAGGTATGATAAAAACATACAATGAATACATTTTAAAAATTTTATTACAGTAAAAGACACTGCCATGAATTCCCCTCCAAATACTCACCCTCACTTCCAACACACTTATCCCATCGTTCGTGCCATTGTCTGACATAATTCTAGGAGCCCTCTTTTGTGAGTGTCTTTAGCTGTGTTGTCAGGCTACCTCACTGTCCAGAACTGACTTAAAAGTTTACCTTTTATGGTCATTTTCACTTTGGTGAAGAGCCAGATGTTACATGGTGCCAGATCCAGTGAATAAGGTGGATGAGGACACACTAATTTTATTTGACAGAAATTGCTGTTTGATCAATGAGAGGTGCTTAACAAATACAGTGAATATTTAAATTTAAAAATTTATTACAGTGGAAGACACACTGCCCTTACTCCCCTCAAAATACTTCCCCTCACTTTGAACATATTATCCCTTCATTCTTGGCAATGTGTCTTCTACTGTAATACTTTTTAATCTAAATATTTACTGTATTTTTCTATCACTCCTTTTATGTGTAAGAAAAACTTTAGAGTGGGTCAAAGCTGACAGTTATGCAAAGTTCCTTGATATTATCATTTGAATACTAGCATCTGACATAACACTTTGCCACTAGAAGATTCTTAAATGTCTGCTGACTTGAATTGCTGTGGGATCATCCCACAAACCACCATTTATGACAAGAGTCTAAAAAGCAGAAAATTAACTCTCCACAATCAGTCTATCACATAATTGCTTTTTTCTATATTCTCCACAATGTCTTAGTACTGTCCTGTCAGCAAGGAAAAGCAAGCACACACCATTCTATATGCCCACACTGCGCTGAGATAATCAGTACCAGTCTGGACCACTAACAAATCCTAGCCTCAACCTGCTACTTCACTTCCACTAGAACATAAACTTAATTAGGACAGATATTTATCCTCTTGTATTTGCAACACCTACAACAGAGCCAACACATATTTAAGTACTCAATAAATATCTTTTAAATAAATAACTGAAAAAAAGGTCTTACATAAAGTCCTAGACAAAGCTACATCTAACCATAACTTGTCTACCTTTATGTAAGTTTATCCGGCTGAGGATGCTAAACAGACTACATATTTTTAGTCAAAAATCACAGGAGACTGAGGAGGTTCTCACAAGCCCCTTTGATAGCCCCTTTAAAGTGTCTCTCAGCCCTATAACATTGGAAGGAAAAGTAGCTCATAGCCAACTGGCCCCTAGACAGTCCTCATTTTTCGTCTTTTTCATAATAATTGCTAAGTCAATTTAAGAACCCTGAAAGCATGAAACAAAAACTTAGGAACTAACAATCAGTGGTTGAGAACACCCTAAATATCTCCTCAAAGTAATTTCCCAATAATACTTTAAATGAACAATTAAGCCATGCGCTAGTAATATTACTCAAACATTCTAAATTTCTCCTATCAAGAGCATTTATCTAGAGTTACAGATTTTTATCTAAGTGCCCAATCTTACCAGGGTTTAGAAAACACTTTGCTTTTGGAACTAGACTTTTATCTCCAACCAGACTTTTATCTCCACAGCCTCACTAATGTTACTCTTATCAAGGTTACCATATTGCTAATCAGATTGGTTAACCCTCAGTGCACCTGACACCACTGGCAACTCCCTACTCAACTGGCTTCATCTGGTTTTCAGCTACCAAGTGTCCTCAATGTCCCTCCTCACCTCCCTAACCGCCAAGATCAGAGGTAACTAAGTTCCGCAACCACTTCTTCCTTCCATCTCCACTCCCTACTGTCAGTAGCACTCAGGGGTCTCTCTCCAGCAGATCCTTCCCTCCTCAATTCCAGGCTCATAAAACCAAGTGCCAGCCCAACAGCTTCTTCCAATAGATATCTAATTCAATTCCAAAACTGAGCTCCCCCCTCCCCGCAACTTGTTTCTTTCAGTCTTTCTCATCACAATAAATGGCAACTACATCCTTCCAAGAAGTCAGTGCAAAATCCTGGGAGTTGACTTTAAACTCTTTGCTTTGTATCATAGAACATACCCACCTACCAAAACTTGACTCTACTGGACAAATATATCCAGAATCAGACTATATGTCACCACTGTCCCTGCTATCCTCTAGTGCACACTCTCGTCTTATCTCACTTTCAATCACAGTGACGCCTCAGGTGTGATCCACCTGCTTTGCCCTGCCCTAACAACCACCACTCTATGAAGGAGATCACATCACCTACTGTCCAAACCTCTGAGACTTCCTCTTTCCCTCAGTGTCAGACTGAAGGTCCTAGGAAGAGCAGGCAGCCTGAGCACCACCAGGGAGCTTCTGGGAAATGGGCCCCCCTTCAGGCCTGCAAATCAGAATCTCTAAGGCAGCCCATGTGAAAAGGCCCAGAAGGTGCCATAGGAAAAGCGCCTACCCCTGTCACCCTCAGGGATACCTCTGTGGTAGGCCTTGGCATGTGCCAGGAGTGCTCCTCACCGCACTCAAGCCTTTACTCAAGTGACACCCTCTTTGTGAGGTCATCTGTGACTACTCAATCCCCTCAATTTAAACTACTACTTCTCTCCTGTTTTCACATTACTCATTAGAATTGTCATCTGAGGCTGAAACCCCAGTGAGCATGTGCCTGTAACCCAGCTATCAGAGAGGCTGAGGCAGGAGAAGCACAAGTTCAAGGGCAGTCCGGGCAACTCAGTAAGACAGCAGCTAAAAAAAAAAAAAAAAGTTAAAGACTGAATTTTTGGGGTTTTTTCTTTTTTGTTTTTTGAAGAGCCAGGGATATAGTTCTGTGGCACAGCACCTGCCTGGCAAGCACGAGGTTGTGAGTTCAATACCTGGCTGCGATAGATAAATAAATAAATAAATAAATAAATAAATAAATAAACAAACTGTTTTTGTTTTTTGGAAAGAGGGTCTCGCTACGTAGCACAGGCTGACTTTAAACTCACTATGTAGCCCAGGCTGGCCTCAAACTCACAGCGATCCTCCTGCCTCAGCCTCCTGAGTGCTGGGATTACAGGTGTGCACCAACATGCCTTCCAAAGACTGCATTTTTATATTTATTGTTTATCATTTCATATAATACATAAGCACTATGAGGGCAGAGATTTTTGTCAGTTTTTTTCCCCTCACCATACCCAGAACACAGTAACCACTTAATATTTTCAAATGTATCAAACAATAAACAAAATGAGTTTTTCTCTTCAATATAACAGCCACTAAACTTTTTAAAATGGTTCCTTACTACAGAAGCTGACTTTTTCCCAGCATCACATACAACAAATCTGTGTTTTAAAATACAATACACTGAGCAAGCACTGTGTAAACTACTGTGCATCCCTGATGAAGAATGTAGAGTCACACCGGGTGTGTGGCACACACCTGTAATCCCAGCACCTGGGGGGCTGGGATTACAGGAAGATCACTGAGAGTTCAAGGCCTGCCTGGGCTGCATAGTGAGTTCAAGGCCAGCCTGAACTACATAGCAAGACCCTGTCTAAACCCCCCTCCAAAAAAAAAGTAATGGAGAGTTATAAATCTGATTAATGGTCATGGCAGGCCTATGCCATCAAAAGGTCACAGAAAGAAAAACTGAGACTTTGAGAGAAAAGAACAGGCATGCCTCAAACCTACGATGCAGTAATAACCCTTTATATTGATCTTGCATACACATTTTCTCACTTAATTCTCAACAATGCCTTAAGATATGAAAAGCAAATAACAATTCACCCATTTTGGAAGTGAGAAAACAAACATGCACTGTAATTCTGAAAGTATGGCAATAATGTCAAAACTGAGACTGAAGTCTCTCGATTTTTAGTTCAAAATCTGTATTATCATACCTCCTCTTGCAAATGATACTATACCATGCTGTAAAACTGTGTAAACATATATTATGTGGCAGATACTAACTTTCCCCAAACCATCTAGGCTTACACAAAACGGGAACAAAATTCACTGAAGTCACATTCAACTTGAAGAATAAAAACTCAAACTGCCTCCTGTTACTTGTTAAGTCTAACGCCAGTGGTGGTGAACCTATAGCCCCCAGAGTGCAGTGGGCTGTCTGTTTCACTGAAAGTTCCAAAAGATTCACCATCACTGGTCCAACCCAATGCCCAATAACATTCAGGAAGAATGTTAAGAAATGGCCTGTTATATACAACAAGAAGTTCTTGTTTAGCCACTATAACAGCTAGAAGAGAAATTGGGAGAAATGAAAATGGAACAAATCAATGAAAGAGAACTGAGTTCTAGACAGAAAAGTGTCATGGTTGTATCATTATTTCGTACTGCTGAGTGCCTAAGTGATATGATTTTGCAAAAGAAAAAAGACTTACCTCCTTAAAATCCCAGAAACAGCCTTCCTTTCTTTGCATAGATGAGAATGAACAGTTGTAATCCGAAATGTTTCCCATAAAGTTCTTTTTAAAAAAACATAGAAATAGAAGATCCTTATGAAAAGAGATCCAATCTGGGAGGATGGACACTGTGTCTTCCAAATCCTGTGACCAGATGTTCACCAAGCATCAGCATCTGCAGGAAGGGCTGACTTCTCCAGAGGGTAACACCAGCTGGAATAGAGGAACAAGAGATGGAGAAAGAAATGCTACTGAGTGTTGAATACAAATAACTCGGCTGATAGACATTACCAGTTCTCAGGCTCCAAACTTTTTCAATTAACATTAGTGCACATCAAAATATCACACCGAGGTAATGTGTGTGGCCAACCCCAGTTGGCACTGGGATTTTAAATGAGAGCAACAACCAAAGGTACACTTCAGCGGGAAATCCAGCCTGATTACTAGTAGATAAGCCAAATAGTAATGATGCAGAAAAATGTACGTCAAGTTTTTTTACAGCAAGATAATAATCATATCGCACACACAAACACAGATTAATTAATATAGTCTGTATCAGTGGTGGCAAACCTATGGTACGTGAGCCACAGCAGGCATGCAGAGCCTTCTCTGTCAGCACATGAGCCAAGTTCCCCCAGCAGCCTAGCATCAGATAACAGTTGTTTTTTCTAAACTGGTCTATATAAGTCTAAACAGACCAAGCATTCTGGCATCTCATAAAACAAGAACTATATAACTACTAATGCAAACTGTGACAGCAGAAAACGTAGAATAATCATGCAAAACTGCGTATGTAGGTCTAGCAGAGAAACTAAAAGTTAATGTGGAAACTGTGGGACATCCAAGTTAATTTGACATAGGGTAGTTTTGTGTACCCTTGTTAGCAAGTTACAAAACTGGAAACCTGTTATATTTCAGCAATAAATGCAGATAGTACTTGAACCTGCCGTATCATGCATATCTATCAAACTACAAATTACAGAATACGTGACACACTGGAAAAAAACATTGTATGGGATTAACAGCAGAAGAAAAGATTAGTAAATGTAAAGACAGAGCAATAGAGACTAGCCAAAAAATAGCCAGGCACAGTGGCACACATCTATTATTCCAGCACTCTGGGAGGCAGGGGCAGGAAGATGGAAAGTTAGCAAGACCCTGTCTCAAATTAAAAATAGCTCAGTGTGAAGGCCTTGGGTTCAATCTCCAGTATAGAAAGGAAGGTGGGGGGCAGAGTCAGGTAGACTGACTCAGCATAGAGTAAGACTGAAAAAAAAGAGCAGAGCAGTCAGCTGAGCTATGAGACAATCTCAAGGAGCCTAATACCATATATGTAACTGGAATGAGAAATAATAACCAAAAATTTTCCAAATTTGATGAAAAATATAAGTTCACAGCTTCAAAAACCTCAACAAATACCACAGGCAAAGAAAAAAACAAACAAACAAACAAACAAACATGAAAAAAGCCAAGGCACATCAAAATCAAATTACTTAAAACCACAAATAAGGAGAAAGCGCTGGAGAAAATAGAAAATACAGTGGTACCTTGGTTCATGGACTTCATCTGTTCCACGATTCTGGATAAGATGGCCGCAGTTGTGTTTGTCACCTGATACAGAGTTTGCAAACAAACACAAAATTTTGCCAATTTTGCTTCTGTCTGCAAACCAAATTGTTCACAAAGCATTCGTGAACCAAGGTACCACTGTATTTTAAAATCACATATTTGGTTTTGAATATCATGTGTCTGATTTTATAATACCCAGAGAACTCTTAAAACTCCACAATAACAAACATAACAAACAAAGCAAAATAACAAACAAGCAACTGGATTCAAAAGTCAACAAAGGACCTAAACAGATGTGTCTACACAGAAGTGGCCAGGAAGCCCAGGAGAAGATGCTCAGAATCACTGCCACTTGGAAATGCAGATCACAAGTACAGGGCAGATCAAAACTGACTCCCACCAATTAGGACGGATACTATAGGGAAAAAAAAAAAGGAAAAGGAGTCTTGGTGAGGGTGGGGAGAAAGTGGAACCCTTGTCAGCATTATTCACACGATCTAAAGCAACTCAAATGTCCATCAACAGATGAATGGATGTACTGCTCAGCTTTCTTGTTGCTGGGACAAAACACCAGACAACTGCAACTTGAGGTGGAGAGGTTTATTTGGTTCACAGTTTCAGAATTTTCAGTTCATGGTCAGTGGGCTCCAAGGCAGAAACATCACGGTGGAAGGGCAGGGCAAAGGAAAGCTGCTCAACTAATGGAATCCAGGAAGGCATGAGCAGGGGAAAGCCCAGATAGAGTCCCTACGGCCACACCCCCATGACCCACTGAGATGCTCACAGAAACGTGCTTTTCTCATCTCTTAGGAAACTCCGAAGCTAATCCAGTTGATAATAAAGATAGCATCTAGCATCACAGTGGATAAGCAAAACATGGTATGGACAAATGGGGGAATATTATTCAGTCTTAAAGGAAAAAGGTCCCCCATATGCCACAACATGGATGAACCCAAGGACACTGTGCTAAGCACAAGAACAAAAGTCACAAGAAGACAAATCTGTAATTCCACTTATATGAGGTAGCCAGAGTGATCAAATTCATAGAAAGTAGAATGGCCAAGTGCCAGGAGTTGTGGGAGGAGAACTGAAGTTAGATTTTAAGGGGTACCAAGCTTCAGTTTTGCCAGGAGTTCTGAAGGTGAGTGGTAATGATGGTTACACATTTTAAACGTACTTAATGCCACTAAACTATACACTTAAAATGGTTAAGGTGGTATATTTTACATTATATGTATTTTACCACAATAAAATAAAAAATTTTGAGAGCAAGGCACAATGGCACATGCCTATAATCTCAGCTAGTTGGAGGCTGAGGTGGGAAGATTGTGAGTTGAGGCCAACCTGGGCAAATTACCAAGATCCTGCCTCAAAAGAGAAAAGAATCACCATTATGCACTGAGGAATAAGGGTAAATCCAACAACAGCAGACTTCTCAGAAGCAGTGAAAGTTAGGAGACAGTGAAGCAACACCTTTAAAGTACTAAAAGAATAAAACTGTCAGTCTAGAATTCTATACCCAGTAAAAATAACTTCTACAAATGAAGGCAAATTAAAGACTTCTTCAGAAATACAAGAGCTAAAAAGAGTTCATCACCAATAAACCTTTATTACAAGATAAATGATTAAACCTTTATTACAAGGAAAATGATACCACATAGAAACTTGCAGCTACACAAAAGAACAGAATCCTGGAAATGTAACTACACAGGTAAATAAAATACACATGCATGACAGAGACTTTAATTAGAGAAAGTATATTCATTTACAGTATTAAAGAAAATCCCAAATACCATGTTCAAACACTCCTGTCTCCCAACATGCCAGTCTTCAAAAAATTCAAAGTACCTTGACTAACAGAATCATCATGCTTTCCTGTACACCAGAATCTTACTCCTTTTGTTATTATTTTTGTAAAAAGAAATCCTAAGGTAAAAACTATTTGAAACACAGTGTGTCTTTCCCAGTCATAGAATTTAACATCTTCCTGATTCTAGCCTGTGTTCTATTACACAGACAGTGGTTTCCAAACCCTTTTGGAGGAGTTGTCTACAGAGGAAGTCCTTGAAATAAAAGTATGACGGTGGTCAATTTATATAATTTATCTGCTTTTCAATGTCTCCAGGGAACCCTGAAGTCATTTAGAAATAATCTACAAAGACAGCAAAAAATGTTCCCCTCTTTTAAGAAATCTGAAAAACAACCTAAGGTTTCAATGAATTGCTGAGCGTGTCCCAAACTGGCAAAAGAAAACTTTTGCCTAGTCTCTGTAGGGAAAATTAATGTCAAGCAAAGATGTCAAAGCAATGGCTGCAAAACAAAGCTTCAGAATTAGATGTTGAAACAGAAAATGGAAAGCAGTATCCAACACTCCTCTATTATAGTTCAAGCCCCACACGGAATGTGATTAATAAGAATAAAACCTCCATAATATAGTATCACTGATAGCAGAGGGATCACAGAATGGGAACCCTGCCGACTGTCCCTCCAAAGACACTATGTTAAATGCAATCCACACATTTAGGTTCTCTGACATCACAGCAGAACTTACAAGTCAACTGCACATGAGAGACCTGCCACTCTGAGACCAACAATCATTCATAACATAACTCCTCCAGCACAACTCCAGAGAAAGGCTACCGATTATTGGAGCCTAAAGTCTTTACTCTGTAAAACGGAGTCAAGACAACAGGAAAATTACATGATTTAGTATTCACTAATGAAAACCATGGCAGGAAAAAGCACTCTTTCAGCACTTTACTCCAGGTGAAACCACTAGGTAACTTTCCATTTGATGACAATAAATTTATCCCCATAAATACACTAGTTATATGCCCAAGTAATGGAAAGCATATGTTCAAAAGAACTTATACGAATGTTCAAAGCAACTTTTTTTTTTTTTTTTTTCTTGAGAGGGAGTCTAAGTTGCCCAGGCTAGCCTCAAACTCCTGGGCTTAAATGCTCCTTCTGCCTCAACCTCCCAAGTAGCTGAGATTACAAGTACATGCCAACCTGACAAAGCAGCATTATTCTTAACAGACAAAAAGTGGAAACAAGCCAAAGTCTATCAAGTGATGAATGGAGAAACAAAATATGCTATGTCTATACAATGAAATATCATTCAGCCCTAAAAAAGAGATGAAACACCGAAACACGCTAGAATACGGATGGTTGATGACATTCAGTGGATGAAGGCAGGAACAAAGGCTATTATATGATTCCATCTAAGCAGACAGACCCATAGGGACAAAAATCAGATTGGTAGTCGCCAGGGGATGGAGGAAGGGACTGTTTAATGGGTATGAGACTTGCTTAGAGGGTGACAAAGTGTTGTGGAGCTCAACAGTGGTACTGACTGTGCAGCACTGTAAATGTCAGCCAGGAGAGGTGGCGCACGCCTGTAATCACAGCACTCTGGGAAGCTGAGGCCAGAGGATCACAAGTTCAAGCCTGAGTAACTTAGTGTCTCAAAATAAACACTAAAATATTTTTTAAAATTTTTAAAAGAGCTAGGGGCCGGTGAGATGGCTCAGCGGCGTAAGCGCCTGCCTGGCAAGCGCGAGGGCCCGAGTTCGACTCCAGGATCCCACATACGAAAAAAGGGGCCGGTGATATCACTTAGTGGCACGGGCGCCTGCTGGTGCATGAGGTCCTGAGGTCGACCCCCCGGTACCCACACAAAAAAAAAAAAAAAAAAAAGAGCTAGAAATGTAGTTCGGTGTAAAGGCCCTGGGTCCAATCCCAGTACCACCAAAAAAAGAAGAAAAAAAAAAAAAAACTTGTGAATGTACTAAAAGCTACTGAATGGTATATTTTAAAGTTAACTATACACCAGATAAATTTTCTGTTATATGAATTTTAGCTCATAAAAATGTATTTCCAAATACTAGTTATCTAGTAACTGTATCTCCCACTACTTCAAAAAAAATGCTTTGCTCATAAAAAAATCATTTAAACCATTAAAATGGAATATATGAGATTCTAGACAAGATGAAACTACAGAGACATTAAACAGTGATCCCAATGGCTAGTGTGGGGAAGTAAACAGATGAGGCTTTTTTTTTTGGCAGAACAAGGGATTAAACCCAGGCCTTTATACAAGCTACATCCCCAGCCCCCTGCTTTTTCTTTTTTTTTTAATTTTGAGACAGGGTCTTGCTAAGTTGCCCAATCTGGGCTCAAACTTGCTATCTTCCTGCCTCAGCCTCCCAGAGTGCTGGGATTATAGGAGTGTGCCACCATGCACAGCAGAGACACAAATTTTAAGAGCTGAGAAAATATTCAGGAAGATACTGTAATGAAGATATTAAAAGTCTACCAAAACTACAGAAAACACAACGAAAAAAGTAAAAAATAAGTAAACAAAGCACAAAGAATAAACCTAAATGCAAACTCTTACACAATCAGAAGTACAGCAAGCTCAGCACAGAATGCAGAATGTAACAAAAGCACCTAAATCTTCACAACTACATGGAACTACTTGAGGGGTCAAGAAGGGGGTGGGAATAAGCACTGACCTAAGAAATGCTGGAAAGGAGCAGAAGCTGTAAGACTCTCATGGGTGCTGAAAGCACCCACACGTTTGTTCTCTAGTTGAAGTACCCCCAAGGGCACAGATGACAACGCCACAGAAGCCACTACCATAAACTCTGGAACTGAAGAATGAGGTAAATGAGTGGTGGTTGGTGGGAGGCAGGTTTCTCACTGTAAAGTGGAAGTTACAAATAGCAAAATGGGAGTCAGAACGATCTGTGTGTAACAGAGCTGAAGATGTAATGAACTCAGGCCCAGCCTCACAAAGGCACACATACACATACAAGTACTTATGGGTATGTGGAGGTGTGTGGGTTGACATTCACACATGTACACTCTTGCTCTGTGATCTGAGAGCCTAGAAGCAACAACACTTCAGTGCCAACAAACACACCCAACTCCCAAATCTTGGCTTTGCATACCATTCTCTAGCAGAAGGAACTAGGTCTCCCTGGAGAATGAGTAATCACAGGACCAGAGCAGAATACACATAAAATGAGCCTTGAAGCATCTTAGACTGCCAGGAAGTAAGAAAGTAATCAAAAATATAAACCAATGACAGAGTACAAGGGCTGATCAAAAAATATGGTGTGTGTTTAAAGTTTTTTAAATGTATTACAGTAAAAGACATTTTGCATTACGGGCAGCTTAATCCCCCTCAAAATCCTCCCCCTAGCTTCAAATACACTCAGCCATTATTTTTGCCACTTTCTGCAGCAGTTGTGAAAGCCCTCTTTTGTGTTTTTACGAGGTGTGATCGAAATGACAGAGTACTGCTGCAGAGTGCCATCCAACAGAAAGGCAAGTTTGTAAACACATGACTGTGTGCCCTCATCCACCTTATTCACCTAATCAGGCACCTTATGACTTCTGGCTCTTCCCCAAAGTCAGAATCTCCAAGAAAAGGAAACATTTTGAATTGATTCAGGACATCAGGTAGGTCCAACGACACAACTAGAGACACTCAGGAAAGAGGGCTTCCAGAGCTGCTTCAGAAAGTGGGAAGAGGGCCAGTGAGATAGCTCAGCGGCATAAGCGCCTGCCCAGCAAGCACGAGGTCCTGAGGTTGACTCCCAGTACCCACATAAAGGAAAAAAAGGGCCGGTGATATCGCTCAGTGGTATAAGTGCTTGCTGGCAAATGCGAGGTCCTGAGGTCAACTCCCAGTACCCAAATTAAAAAAAAAAAAAAAGAAAGAAAGAAAGTGGGAAGAGTGACAGAATTAAGTGTGTGAAGCAAGTGGGAATATTTTGAGAGAGGAATATTTTGTAATATTTATGATGGACTACATGCTTGCGCCTTTTTTTTTTTTTTTTTTTTTTAAACTGCTAGGTCTGAAGGCCAGGCATACTGGCACACACCTGTAATCCCAGCACTCAGGAGGCTGAGGCAGGAGGATTACTTCGAGTTTGAGGCCAGCCTGGGCTACAAAGTGAGTTCAAGGCCAGCCTGAACTGCATAGCAAAACCTTGTCTCAAAAAGACAAAAAATAAAAATAAAACAAAGTGCTCGGTCTCAAACCCAGGGATTGGTGCATATTAGGCAAGCACTGTACCACTGAGCTACATCCCCAGCCCTTGCAACTTTATTTAATGCAACTAGAGTACAAAAAAATGCCTAAAATATTCTGGGCACCGTAGCACACACCTGTAATCATAGCACACTGGCAGACTGAGGCAGGAGGATTGCAAGTTCAAGCTCAGCCTGAGCAACTTAACAAGACCTTATCTTAAAATGTAAATAAATAAATAAGTGCTAGTGATGTAGCTCAGTGCAAAGACCCTAGGTTCAACCCCCAACCCCCACTTCAGCAAAAAAAAAAAACCAAAAACAAGATATCTAAAATATGATCTTTGTCCTTAAGAAACTTGTTGGCTCACTGTGAAGTATACAAATGCTCATTAAACAAGTGTAAAATACAAAAATAAGAAAACAAATAAATATTAATGAAAGTATACTAGAAACATGGAGGTTTAGAATTGTGAGGGAAGCCTTCAGGAAGAAGATAAAATTTGCATTTGTACCTTAAAATGTACTTCAGTGGCACCAAAGTAAAAACAAGAAGCAAGATAAACAGGCACACTTAGAAGAACAACCAGAATAACGAATAAAAAAAGCTAAAAGAAATTTAAAATTTTAGCCCTGAAAAGTGAAAACTGAAATGGAAGTCACAGTAGCAATGCTCAAATACTTTTAACAGTCATGTGACAGAAATAATAGTTACATCATATACCCATTTAACTTACAAGCTGACCTCTGGTAAAATGTGACCAATGCTGAAGGACAAAGAAAGTGACAGCTGCTAAGTAGAGCCACAACAGGAAATGCCAATATGGAAAGACAGGAAGCAGGTGGCCAAGTTCTTCCCCATAACTTTCCAAAGACAAGTGTGTTTGTGAGCTCAGTGAAGCAAAAATCTATATTCAAATCCTACAAACATTTACTGACTACCTTCTGTGCCACATCCTTTCCTCTGTATTATCTTGTTTAATATTCACAACTCATCTACACACCTTTATTAACGTAACAGAGGCTTAATGTGAAAATAGAATTCAATAAACTGCACAGAAGCAGAAACATGTCAGAATTCCCCACCATCCCCAACTCTTAATAGGGATCAGGTAACTTTTAAAAAGCAAAATAACTTGAAACCTTAGACAGCTACATAATAATTTATTCCCTGGGTTCCTTCCTTTAGTAAAGTTCATGGTCTCTCAGCCTTTCATGTGCATAAAGACTGTATGATTATATACATAAAAACATCCACACTATACTTTTTGAGCAACTTAGGGGATTTCCAAAAACAGTTTCCCTCCTCTGTGATTTCTGCCTGATGCACAAGTTTGAGGACCTAACTCTGGGATGAGGCTCACTCTGGGGTCGAAAGGCCAAATCCTATATGGAAAACACTGCCACAATTAGATCTGAAGTTGCACAGGATCCCTTGAGGTAAGGAACTTTCCTTACCTCACTTTAGGTCACTAAAGTTGTTCATACAGAGGGTGAAAAGCACTGAGAACACTTTAGAAAAGAACAACTGGGTGAGGAGCTCCCTCAACTCAGAGTCCACAGTGGGGAGACTTTTAAAACCTGACAGAGGAAGGCAACTAGTTGAAAGCAACATGAAAAAGGAACACAGGATACTGTAATCACTAGCTCTGTGAGAAGTGCCCTGCCTGGGACACGGGATCAGCTTATTTACACCTCAGACCTTGCGCTAGTTACTGTGTCTGCCAGGGAAGCTCTTCCGTCCCTCAGGCCAGGGCTCAAACTGCTTCTCTCAAGTGAGGCCTCCTCACTAACCCTCCACTAACCCTCCACCTATCCCTAGTCACTCACTTGTCACATCAGCTTGTTTTACTTTCTTCACAGTTCATATTAGGGGTCATAAACCACTTCTACAAAAGGCCAGACTACCAGGCATGGTGACACACACGTGTGTTATCTCAGCACTGAGGAGGCTGCGGCAGGAGGACTGCTGCCGAGTTCGAGGCTAGCCTGGGCTATAGTGAATTCAAGGCCAGCCTAGGCTACAGAGTGAGACCCTGTCTCTAAAAAAAGAAAAAAGGTCAGATTATTGCATACAAGCCAAATCCAGCCTGCTCCATGTTTTTGAGTAGCCTCCGAGCTAAGAATGGCTGTACATATTTAAATGGTTAGGGAAATATTTTAAATGAATATTTCATGACATGAAAATTAAATAAAATTCATTTCACTGCCGAAGTTTATTTGGAAAATAGATGTGCTAGTTTATGAAACTAGCCCTGAAAGGATCTTGTCTATCCACCGGTTTGTTGTGCCTCCCTCCTTCCTATAAAGCTTAGAGAGGGCAGAGATCGTCTGTTTCATTCCCAACTATAGCCCAGTACTTAAAAGTTCTAGAACAAAGTGAGGGCTCAATAAATATTTAATGATTAAATTAATAAGTGGCCCATAAATGTTACTCTGAGGAGTTTAAACTTAAGCCTTCAGCCATTATAGGTTTTATGATATGCATAAAAACCTTGCAGAAAACGGCAAAATATTCTAGTAGTGAGGACCACACAGTTTAACGTAACAATGGTCACCAACTGCCCAGGACACTGGGATTCTATATCAAACTGTAGACTAAGGTTTTGTGGTCATAAAAGATTCTCTCAACCATGCAAGGTGTCACAGCAGGATCAGCTGATGGTGTTCCCGATTACTTTAAGATGCAAACACAGTACTGAAAAATCTCATTTCCTATTCCTAGTACACAGCACCAACCTCATGCTAAATATTAATAAATGCTCATAATTACAACACATCTAGATCATATGCTAATGAATTTTCAACATGTAAATTTTTCCCATGCTGCTGATCAACAATCTATTCTGTAAACAGCTGAAAATTTTTTAGAAATTAAAAGGTTACCGCCCACAGATGAAAAGCAGCTTTTTAATCTTTCTATACGAGCCAGAGGGTGGGTGTATGATTTCAAAAAAAATACAAGCCAACTCTGTTGGTGGAGGACAAGGTATCGTTGAGTTAAAATCCCACCTATAAGCATCGTTTGTTACGTGACACTAGTAAAACTACCACCTACTCGCAATTTGAGTCTCAATCTTTCTAATCTACAGAGAAAAAAAATGTACCCTCCTCCGGGAGGAATTTTATGACACTAACATTTCCATAGGGTTAATGTCTGCAACGACTTCTACACACAGGTACGTCAAAAAGACAAGGGTTAGGTTTTTTTTTTTTGTGTGTGTGGGTACCGGGGGGTCCTCAGGACCTCGCGCACCAGGAGGTGCCCGTGCCGCTGAGCGATATCACCGGCCCCTTTTTCGTATGTGGGTTCCGGGAGTCGAACTCGGGCCCTCGCACTTGCCGGGCAGGCGCTTAAGCCGCTGAGCCATCTCACCGGCCCAAGGGCTAGGTTTAACCAACTGCTTCCCTAAAATCTAAGATACTGGACAGAGAGCATATACAAATCAAGGTTTCGTTTACCTTAAAGATGTACCTGTTTTTTCTGCCTTATGTGGTCAACAATGAACTAATTTAGGAATTCGGACCTCACGGAGATGCTTACAGCACAGGTACCTCTGACAAACGTCAGACTCTCAGCAACCATTTTGGATGGGGGGGGGGTCACCTTTCTATTCTCAATGGCAGCCTGCGAACAATGGCGAGGGTCTTCTGAGACGAGTGTGTAATGTGTCACCAAAGCCTGGCCATCAGCTCCAGCGGGCTCCCATCGTTTCACCTGAAAGGCCTTAGGGTCAGTGTTGTTGAGGACCGGATCACACCAACCCAAGGGGCCAACGCTGCACACACCTTTGCTAGCGGATCCCGGCTTTTCCGGGAGGCCAGCTCGCGCGCCTTCCCCTTTCCAGACGAGTGATACGGCCTCGTCCTGGTCCTCGCAGGGCAGCGCCCCCCACACCACGCCAAGTTCAGAAACAAAACAAGAGATGCAGAACTGGTTTCGGGTGGCGATGGCCCAGCCCTGGCGGCCAACTTCTAGAGGCACAAGGCAGGAGAGGACTTCCAGAACTTCGGACCCCACAGGCAGCAGAACCCGAACAGCCCCGGGGCTTAGGCCCCGCTCCTCCGCCAAGCCCCTCCTCTTCACCTCGGCCCAAACCCGGTGCGGGGGACGGGGGTGCAGGGAAATAGGGTGTGAAGAAACAGGGTGTAGGGAGGAAAAAGGGGTGCGGAGGAACGGGTGCGGGAGAGAAAGGGGGTATTGGAGGGAAACGGGGTGCGGAGAGAGAAAAGGGGTTCGGGAGAATGGGGGCGCAGGGGAAAAGAAAGGGGAAGGGGGTGCGGGGAAAGGGAGTGCGAGGAGAGAAAGGGGTGCGAGAAGGGAAAGGGGGTGCTGGAGAAAAGAAAGGATGCAGGGGAAAAGGGTGCGGAAAGAGAAAAGGGGTGCAGGTGCGGGTACGGAGAGAGGAAAGGGTTCAGAGAACGAAAGGGTGGGGGGTTTGGGGAGGGGACGCCGCGGTTGCAGTGACAGCGATGGAGTCGCGGGCGGCCGAGGCCGGGGACGCAGGTCGGGCCCAGCCGGGCAGTTAGCTGAGGCCGGGCGGCGGCCTCGCCCCCACAAGCCCACCCCCCAGCCGACCCCTCTAGCCGCCTTCCAGGACCGGGGGCGGGGACGCGCACTCACCGGCAGGCAGCGGAGGACAGCCGGCGTCCCGCGGCGCCTTCGCGCGAGTTCTGGCCTCCGCTCCTGCCGTGGCCGCCGCGCCGGGTCCATCCCCCTCGCCCTCCCGGCCCTGCCCCCGCCGCCTGAGCCTCCACCGCCTCGGCCCGGCGCGAGGAGCGGGAGCGAGAGCGCGCACGCCCCCGCCGCCCACAGCCTCCACCCCCGCCGACGGCGCATGCGCGAGGCGGTGCGTCGGGGCGTGCGCACGACGCCGGGGGCGGGGATAGGACTCGGCCGCGTGGTCCCGCCCACTCGCGCAAGCGCTGAGCCGCAGTCAGGAGGACCGGGAGAGCTGCGCCGGTAGCCGGAGTGTTGACACCTGCAGCAGTGCGCTGGAGGGGAGCGCGGCCGAGGCTGTTCTTGCGCGCCGGTCATGGGTGAGGAGATGCCAGGCCGTGAAACCCTTATCCCAATTCCCGAGTCCGTGTCTTCGCTCTTGGGGGCACCGGGTGGCAGCCGAGCCCTCGGCCTCCTGAGGTTTTGAGAGGTGGGGAAGAAGGGAGCCGTCCACACGGAATGAGACCGAATTAAATTTGTAATTTAACTACTCCCGAGGGGCTTATGGTGCCGGGCGAGCTTTGTGGGGAAATTAGTGGAAAATGGAGGGGCTGCTATTCCAGAGGCTGAGTCAGGAGGAGCTCCCTAAGGCAAGAGTGAGGTCGCGGGCGCGGGAAACCCGGAGCAGGTGAAGTAAGAGTTTCCCGAAGCTTCAGAGGGTCTTCGGCGAGGTTACAGGAGATTACTCAGCAGTGTGAAGAGGGACAGGGTCTCACAGTTGGGGCAGGTCCTGGCTGGATGACTAAGCCGAGGCAGGAGGGTGGAGGTGGAGGATGAACGGCCAGGGCTTGGTGGGTGGGTGGGTCTGGAGAAGGAGCGGGTGGAAAGGCTGGCTCAGGTGGGAGGTGGTGGGAGGTGCATTTATAGATCCAGGAGCATCGGAGGCCCCAGAGGAAAGGGGCTCACGGTGGATGATAAACCTAAATGTAAAAGATAAAACAGTAACACCTTTAGAATAGAAAGCCTTTGTGATCTTGGAATAGGCAAAGATCTCTCAGGACACAACGAGCATGAACCATAAATGAAATTATTCGTAAACTGAACTTTATCACAATTAAAAACTGCTATTCTTTGAAAGACACCATGAAGGAGAAGGAAATTCCAGATGGCAAGAAGAGTTTGCCATAGAAAATAGTTGACAAAAGTCTATCTAGAAGTCGGGTATGGTGGTACACGCCTGTCAACCCAGTACATCGAAGCAGTAGGATAGCCATGAGTTGGAGGCCAGGCTGGGCTACATAATAGTGAGTTCAAGGCCAGCCTGGACTACATAGCAAGACCCTTTCTAAAAAAAAAAGTTTGTGTACAATAAAGAACTTGGGGTGGGGGGTGTGCTGGGAATCAAACCCAAGGCCTCACACATGCAAAGGTGCCAGCTCTGCCATGGAGCTTCACTCCCAGCCCTTTAAGAATGCATAACTGAATAAGACCATTCAATAAAACAATAGGCCAAGGGTTTTGGTAAATGCTTCATAAAATGTAAAAATGGCCAATAAGCGACAAAAAGATGCTCAGCCCATTTAGTCCTTAACCACAGTGACACACCACTGGGTTTACCAATAGCTAAGGACTGATAACCCACCATCAAACTCTTGTCTCCTTAACCATACTGAACCTCCCAGTGAAGACAGTAACAAAGTACATACTTGTGCTTAACACAATCTAGCTTTCCTGCACACAACCAAGTACAGCAGTGCTTTCCTGAAAGAGGACAACTGATTCTTTCCACTATGTGACAGCAGATGAGTTTCGTCTTGGGAATCAGGATTGGTCTCCCCAGCCCCTGACTCTCTTTGCCTATGGATTCAGGACCGGGTCACCCAGAGTGTCCAGGCATCTTGCTGAGGTGCTGCTACATTCCAGCTAGGAACCTTAGACCAGACAGCCTCTAACCCTTTCTCCTTTCAGGCATAATTAACAACCCAAATGCACTGCATGCAGTCCTACCCACTCCCTGCTGGCTTTCTTTCAACGTTACCCTTCAGGGATACCCAGAAAGGGGCCGTCATGTGGTGACTGACTGGCTTCACCAAGTGCCTGAACATTGGGCAGAACCATTGGAAATCAGGCTGTAAAGCAGGCATGAGTTTTATCTTCCTTGGTTGGCTGCACACGGGTCACGTCCTGTGAGACTTCTTATGCCTTCAGGGCTCCTTGGAGCTGCCCAGGGTCACCCACCCCACTTCAGCTTGGTAGTAGTGTGATATGCATGTGTGCAGTTTGCAGCCCATGGGTCAGGTGAGTTCCGTCTGTGATGAGAGGCTTGAGTCATGCAGTGGCTTTTGGCCCGTGGCCAAGTGTTCAGGGTCTGTCAAGGCCCAGCACACCCAAAACTCCCAAGAGGAGAAAATCTATCCACGGAGGAAGGCAGAGCTTTGCTCCACAATCCTAAGGGTGTGCACTGTGACCTGCTGTGGCGGCAGCCAAGGCTCCAGGCAGCATCTGTCAGCCAGGCTCACAGCGAAATTGCTTTTTTTTTTTTTTTTTTTTTTTTTTTTTTTTTTTGTGGGTACCGGGGGTCGACCTCAGGACCTCGCGCGCCAGCAGGCGCCCGTGCCGCTGAGCGATATCACCCGCCCTTTTTTCTTATGTGGGTTCCGGGAGTCGAACTCGGGTCCTTGCGCTTGCCAGGCAGGCGCTTAGGCCGCTGAGCCATCTCACCGGCCCCGAAATTGCTTTTCAGAGCTTTGGCCCCAAGGGTTTCTCTCTGGACAGGTAAGGAGATTGCAGATGCTTATCATCTGTGTGAGGCTGAGCCTGTGATGGGAAGTCCCGGTGTGCTTCAGTGTGGCTAGGGGCACCCAACTGATTCCTTTACAGTTTGGCTAAAATATTCCAAGGTAGCTTGCTCCTCCTCAGTCTTCCTCTCCTTGTCCAATGCCACCACACACTTGGCCAAACAAAGGGATTCCATTGGCAGCTAGCTTTGCATTGCACTCTTCCTGCTGTGTTTTCTGGTGCTGGAGCTGGGGCATACACCACATCCTGGAGGAGGCATAGCAGCGCTTTGAGCCAGTCTGGGGCCTGTGTGGCATGGAGCAGAAGGTGCAGTCGCTGCAAGCCATGTTTAGGACTTTAGAATCCATCCTGAGGCGCTCCCAGCACAAACAGGACCTCACAGAGAAAGCAGGGAAGTGAAAGGACAGCAAAGTCAGCTGCATCGCCGAGGTGCTGCAGAAGGAGATCAAGGGCCTCTCAGACTTGATCCACATGGTGAAGGACACTAGTGAGGGCAATGTCACATCCCTGGAGCACTTGGCTGGAGGAATCTGGGGGAGACAGGCAGGACCTAAAGGCCATGGTGCAGGAGATGCAGAGCTCAGCCAAGTCACAGAGTGAGGACCTAGTGGTCCTGCAAAGCTCCCTGCAGGCTGTGGCCACCAAGGTCTGCAGCAAGGTGTGGGAGCTGGTGAGGCTGAAGCGGGAGTAGCGGACCTTCAAGAATGCAGCAAGGGTGAGTGCCTCACCCTGCAGGCCCTCACTGAGAAGCTGCAGTGCTCACAAGAGGTCGCCTTGCACCTCCTGGATGAGGTCAGGAGGCTGCAGGAGGAGCTGCGCCAGCTCAGGGCCAAGGCCCAGGCTGGAGGGGGACAGAGTTCCCAGACTTATAGACATTCTGGACACGCTGCTGCGGAAGGACCAGGCCCTGCACTCCAGGCTGCAGGGCATGGAGTCAGGTGTCCGCTCCCTGCAGGAGGCCTCCGCACACCTGGCTGAGAGCCTGTTGTCACTGGTGTCCAGGTGCACAAGAAGCGCCTGGTCATGCTGCAGGGCCAGGGCCCCAAGGTGCACGGGGACACCCTGGCCAGCACAGTGCAGAGCCCAAGAGAGGCACAGCTGGCACTGTACAGCAATGTAGAAGACCTGAAGAACAAACGCAAGCAGGTGCACATGCCACTCAGGGAGGACCCAGCCGCCCGCTGCCTCCAACCTGCTGGACAGGCTGTCCTCAACTTTGAGGCCTTGGGAAGCCAGGTGGAGTCAGACTTGAAGATGCTCAGGGCTGCCATGGAAAGTTTGTTCGAGCACTTGGTCAAAATTGAAAGAAATGAGCACAGCCTGGACTCTGCCAAGGGTTTGCTAGATGACCTGAAGAGGGACCCGGACAGGTTGTTTCTGAAAGTTGAAAAAATTTATGAAAAGATCTAAGTGAATTGTGTGCACAGGGAGCGGATTTGCAGTCTGCTTTCTCATGACCAAGAAGTGTTTCCTCCCACGTGCGAGCCCCCAGCTTGTCCCTCTGAAGAGCAGCAGTTGCCAGGCTGTGCGGTTCTGTGCCTGGTTAATTTATTCACAGTGATTGCCACACGCTGAGTTTGGCGTCCTGAGGACCAGCAGAGGCTCTTGAACGGCACAAGTGTCTGGTGTCAGGAAAATGGCAGTGGCTGCAACAGAAGATGAACAGAAGCAGGTTAACCCTAACCTCAGAAAACCTGTCTGGCTGACAGATTTAAGGTAAAAAAATTAAAAAGTGGGGGACTTTTTTTCTAATTGTCTTTTTTGGCAGGAGGTTAAGACAGGGTCTCACTGTGTAGGTCAGGCTGGCCTTGAACTCATGATCCTCTTGCTGCAGCCTCCTGAGTGCTAGGATCACAGGCGTGCAGCACCACACCTGGCCTTTTCTCATTGTCTTTAAGGAAAATTAATTTCACATTTTTTCATACTTCTGGCCAATGTTTTTGTGACATCTCTCTTGCTCCTTGTCTTCCTCTCCTCTCCATTTTCAGCAGGAAAATGCTGCTTGAGGTCACCTGCTTAAGGGTCACCTGCTTGAGGCTACCTGTGGCCTGGGTGTGTTTCCCATTCCCGAATCCTCTGGTGACATCAAAAGTAGCTATGCAAAGAACCCGGAATGTGGCAGTGCAATGCCCAGAGTCCCTGGTACCCTTCTGTCCCTGGTGGCTGACCTTGGGGGTCCACCAAATCCTGCGTAGGTGTAGAATCCCAGAAAGGAGAATGGGTTCTGCCAGAAATGATTATGAGTGCTATCCATAGAGTGATGGTGTTTTCCCAGGCAACAGAAGCCAGCGGTATCTGCGAAGAGGTCTGTGGCCAGTGCACACCCTGCATT
This sequence comes from Erethizon dorsatum, assembly GCA_028451465.1. NCBI lineage: Eukaryota > Metazoa > Chordata > Mammalia > Rodentia > Erethizontidae > Erethizon > Erethizon dorsatum. Next base: position 38,233,097 of record CM051831.1, read on the forward strand.
TCTTTACCTGTTTCCTTTGGCCCTCTTATTATAAAATTATGCCTCTATATCCCTGGAAATACTTTGTCTTGAAGTCTACTTTTTCTGATTTTAATATGTACATACCTACTTTCTTGTATTTCCTGTTTTCATACATGTTTTTCTACTTTGCAACTGTCTTGTGTGTATTTCAGGTGCCTCTTTTGTAATCAAAGACATAGTGAAATCTGTTTTATTTTCCATTATGATAAGGTATGCACATATATTATATACATATAATCTGTATAATGTACATATATGCTGTTTTATATTTACCAAGATATACGTCATTTCTGCTACTCTTCATTTCCAAATACAAGCACCTGTCTCTTATAATTTCCCTTCAACCTAAAGAATTTCCTTTAGCATTTCTTATAGGATAGCTCTGCTGCTTACATATTCTCTCAGTTTTCATTTATATGAAAATACCTTTATCTCACCCAGGTATGTAAAAGGCAACCTTACTAAATATTGAATTGGGGCTTGGCACTTCCTTTCTTTTTCCCCCTCCACCAACATTTGAAAAATGTTCCACTGTCTTCTGGTTTTCACAGTTTAACAAAATAAGTTAGCAATCATGAAACATTATTCTCTATGTGTAAAGTATCTTTTATTCTCTAGTTGCTTTTAAGATTTTCACATTGTCTGCAGTTTTTAGCAGTTTGGCTATGGTGTGACTGTGTTTTTCTTTGAATTTATTTTACTTATGGTTTGCTGAGCTTCCTGAATCTATGTATTCATTTTTCACTAAACCTGGGGAAAATGGGGCTACTGGTTCTTCAAATAGTTTTTCTGCCACATTCTCTATTCTCTTTTTCTGGAATTCAAATTATGCATCCGTTATATGACTTGATTTTATTACACAGGGGGCTGGGGATGGGCTCTTATTTTTCCGTCTTTTTTTCTTTGATCTTTGTATGTGAAAATGTCATTCACTCTGTATCACACTCACTCTTCAGCAACACTAATACACAGTTACAGAAAGAAACTCACTTCTATAGAAAGAGACTCATTTATAGATAAGGGTACACAATAGATATGAGATCTGTACAAGGCTAAAGCCCATGCAAATTCCAATTCTCAATAGGTTTATGCATATTTTAGAAAGCCCTCCGCCTAATGAGCAGGAAAATTCAAAGGTCATTTTAGGGTCCCAAAGCCAATGTTTCTGTGCCTTTGACTGCTCATACCTGTTAGGTGACATCACTTCAAACACCACAAAAGTCACTGTCTTCCTAATTGTAGAGATTTCTTCAGCAAAACCCCTTTGCCATTCTCCATAATGTACACCTGTTTCAGGGCAACATAAATGCTTTTTCTGTGTGCTAGGAGGAGGACAGTTTGGCTTCTGCTGACAATTCTTTTAAGTCACTGCAGTACACTATACACCCTTGTACATGAAGCCTTCAGTAATGGAATAAAGAGATGAAATATATACCTGGGCCCATACAAGATGTCAAACTGTTTTTTTAAGAGGGTGGTGCTTGTGTTAAAAACAAAATCCAGTAACAATAGCAACAGCAACAAAATTTTAGGCCAGTTAATTTTAACAAAGTTTACTTGAGGAAAAAACAGGAAGTTTCTAGAACCCAGCAACACTCAAGACCAGACTGCCTCACCTTACCTCTTCTGTGTGTTCTATTTATAGCCCAAGAAAGAGAAGTGATATATAAAACCACCTGATTGGCTGCAGTCCTATTTGTCTGATGTCCTGTTTCCCCAGATTTCCACACCCAAATAGCTGGGACTCAGTTGCTTGCCTACAAGAGTATATGCTTAGAATAGTTTATTTGGAAATCTAGCTAGGCTACCATTCACTATGTACAGAGGCCTCTTCGGGCCAAACCTTATCATCTACATAAGTGGACAAACTTATGCCAAATTTAATTCAGTTGAACACTGAACACCTGCAGCAGGATAGAAAAAAACACTTCATGACACACTGCCCAGCCCTGGTGTATTCTTCCATAAGAGAAGTCACTCAAGAGGATTTCTTTTTATTTCACTGACAGCTAATGAAGCTAAAACTTGCCCTGTTTTCATTTACCTGTTTTGCAACCAAATAATTGATCTCTGCCTGTCGTGGTCTGTGCATCCCATTCTGTCCAGCAGTCCAGGTCAGCCTTCGGAGCACACCAACCTCACTCAGCTGGGAGACTCCGACACTAAGATCTTTCTGTGCCCCACTAAAACACCAGCTTCCCCAGGGGGTGGGGTGTTGCTCTCCAGCAGGTCTGCAGGGCCTACATGGTGCAGAGCAGAGTCTGTGCTCAGCGTCGAGCCAACCTGTCTTCACGCCCAGGGCATCTGATGAGACTGGCTGAGCTGCTATTTGCATCTTGGTGTCTTGACCTCTGGGCTCTGCTTCTACAACTGTGGCTGCAACTAGCTACAGAAGTCACCCCAACCCTCTTCCATGTGCTAGTCTGTCTTTCTAGGCCTCAGAGATTTCCAATCTCTTCTCTAGGGCCTCACAGCATGTCACTGCCCAGAGCTAATCCACTCAGGGAGCCTGTCTGCTGGAGCAGCACTCAGTGAAGAGGGTCACATTTATCAGTGAGTTAAAGGCTTTATTTAGCCCTGGCCCTGAAGCCTGCACAGGGAGATGTTCTCTTGGGCAAACTGAATTATTGCATTAGAAGTAAAAAGATGTTCTTATGTTAGCCTTAGGGAGGGTGCAAGCATCGGCAAGGCTTCCTGTAATTTTCATAACCAATAATGACATTTTCCACAATCGTGAAATCATCGGGTTATTTTAATTCTTTTTACGTTCCTTGTCTAAATGGCAAAGAAATCTGTCAAGGGAAGTTTCAGTAACATTTTTAGAAAATCAAGGAGTTGCAGGGTATTTTGAAAGTTTACCTAATCCATGCCTTGATCCTCAGACAGCCAAACTAGAGGTAAAAACTCTTGACTGCTCCAGACTTCACAAATCGGTCAAGATTTCCAAAGCAATGACTTCCCAGTCTCCCTACAACAAGCTGTTTTATTAGGCACCTCCAGCCAGGTCTGATAATAGCCCTTTGTGAATAGCATCTTTACCACAAGGCTGCTTTTGTCTCTGCCACAGATTTTCCAATCAGGGCTGCAGGCAGAAATCACCCAGGAAATCCAAAGATCCTGAAGTCAAACACAAAACAATTAAATCTGTCTCTTTCAATGCCCCCACCCAAGGGGATGCTGATGTCTAGCCAGAGTTGAGGTCCAAAGTTCTTTTTCTGCTGATTCAAGTATGTCACCTGGAAGGGATGTGAAGGGCCACCTGGTTCCTGATGCCTATGCTGCCTGAACATTACAATCACCTGGAAAGAGCAGACACCCCATAGCTCCCATTAAACTCCAGTGGGGGGCCTGGCTGCTTTTAGAGAGTTCCCTAGGGCTCTGCCTGGGGCTGAGGGTCCCCTGGGTCAGCTGAACATTTACAAGCTTTCTGTAGCCCAGCCTTTCCTGCACTGGCTGCCTCTCCAATGGGCTACTCAGAAAGATGCTTCTCTTTGCAGCCATGGTAGCTTGAGAAAGTTCTCATCCCTGAAACCCTGAATGGTAATTTCAATGCAAAAACAAAGTCTTTCCAGATGTAAGTAGTTTAAGGATTTTGAGGTGGAGGATTATTCTGGATGATCCAGGTGGGCCCTCAATACTGTCAGTGTCTTTATAAGAGAGGCTGAAAGACTTACAATACACAGAAGTGAAGGGATTGTAAAGGCAGAGATGGGAGGGAAGGACCACAAACCAAGGACTGTGAGCAGCCACCAGAAGCTGAGAGAGGCAAAGGACAGATCCTCCCCTCAAGCCACAGGCAGGAGCACAGCCCAGCTCGCAGTTTGACTTTGGATTTCTGAACTGGAGAAGTCAGCCAGGATCAACGTCTCTTATGTTGAGCCGGATCTGCAATGACTTGCTGAGCCAGAGATAGGAAACTAAAATGCTGCAGTCTCCAAATTTTGGGCTCATGGATTGACTTTGGAAGCCCGGTCTATGCGACATCACTAATGACCCTAACCACGTGGCTCCCCTTAGTGATGGATGGAGGGGGCTGTGTCTCTTCCATCCTGCTCCCTCCCCCAGCTGCCACCACTCCCACCTTGGGACAGTTGACATTGAGGCTCTCTCGAATGATCCTCAAACCCTTTTTCCTCCAATCCTTCCAGCAGGCCACCTTCTCCACCCTCTCTCCATCCACCTTGGGGCCTCCTGATCCCTGTGCTGGAGACTGCAGTCCTGATGGCAGGCAGGAGGCTGGACCCCAGCATGTTGGAGACAGGTGGCCAGGGTTACATGAAAGCAAGGAAGACTATGAATTTTTTTCCTTCTTTTCTGAATCATTAGCTATAGAATGATTATATGATCCAATGCTTATAGGTTTCTTGGAAAGAGGCAATTATTGTCCTCAAAGATCCAGTTAATCATACGAATGTAACCTGAGACCTCATTCAGGGCAACTGCCATCAGCCTGAAGGTGAATTTTTTATCTCTGTCTCCCTCTCTCTTTCCCTCCCTCTCATCTGGAGCAATAGACACTGATGTCCCCAGGGCCATGTATGGAAGTGCACATGCCCCAGTACATGGCCTGACCAATGATGCTTAAGCACTTGAGTTACCTTATCTTCTTTTGTACAGCAGAGCCCTGACCGGGCCTGGCTAACAGCAGAAAGAGTCTCATGAGACCCCTTTGCCCCTCCGGCCCCTCTCACTGCCTCAAGCTCCTGGGTCCCTGTCACTGACTGCACTCATGTGCTAGGTCCTCCACTAAAAGTGATCAGAATGTCATCCTTCAGAGTTCAACTCAGACTCCCTTTTCTCCCAAACTCTCCCTGGAGACCTCCCAGATTTAGTCCTGGGCTGGGCAGGGCCCTAGTGGGAACTGGATAGGATCCTGAAATTAGGTGACTTGATGGGAAGTGCTGTAGTTTGGATGTTGAGGGTCCCCAAAGGCCTGTTCTCTAGGATGGCACCACTGGGAGGTGATAGGACTTTCAGGAAGTGAGCCCTAATGGGAGGTCGTGTGTCCTTCAAGGGACTGTGGGGCCCTGGCCTGGACTCACTGTCTCTGCTGCCTCCTGCCATGATGTGCTGTTTTCCCTAAGGACCACTCACTCGTGGATTGGAACCTGCAGAACCATGAACCAAAATAAACCTTCTACCTTTACAAGTTAATTGCCACAGGTATTTTGAAATAGCAACAGGAACCTGACTAATACAAGGTCAATGAAACATGGCTGGTAGGGGAAGCCTAGAGAGGTGGGTGGTCCCCCGGGATAATGGGGCTAAATTATGGTGGGAACTCTACATTCCATGGCCCCAGAGGTGGGCAAGGCATGGTTCTCAGACCTTGATGTGACCCAGAGTCCCAGGTGGCCACTCCCGTGAAAGTGGGCCATGTCACTAATTTCCATGCTTTTACAATGTGGTGGAAGCAACATTCTAGGACTCCAAGCGTTTGCTGAAGAAACCCCGTAGCTTCTACCTGACTCACTTGGACAATTTGCCCTTGGGAAGCTGTCTGGGAACCCTGTGTCCACACTGTGGGAACCCCAAGCTGCGCAGAAGGCCAAGGATGGCTGACGACATTCCCAGCTGAGTGCCCAGCCAAAGACCAGCAGCGAAAGTCAGCCAGGTCCTGCCCAGCAGCATCCTCCCACCCTCTGGCCCAGTCTCTGATGGCAGACACCTGAGAGCCCAGAGCTGGAACCGCCCAGCACCACCCACTACCCTGAGCCCAATCGGGAGAAGCCAACAAGAATTAAGGATCAGAGTTTGCAGTGCAACACTGAACAATCCTTGTAGACTGGGTGTCTGGCCCCGCTGCTCCTGCCTCAGATTGCACCCTGGGAAGCTTTACCTTTTTCTTGGTGTCACATCCTCTCACTCTGTCCTTTTGGGGGCCCCTCCCCTGTCTCTCCCCACAAACAAGCTCAGAGTCATTCTCAACATACAGCTCCTCCTGCAGGTCCCATGAAGGGACAAAGCGCAGAGAGCACAGTGACAAGCAGGTGACATCCTGTACACACCATTCTCAGCCTGAGCAGCTGCTGAGAGAGCAAGCCAACCCCCAGCTCCTCCTGAGCTCCACCCCAAAGCCCTGCCCCAGAGGCATCTTGATCAGTGCAGGTGGGATCCCCACACATGCTCTGTGGAGAGGTCTGGCTCATCCTGGCCCTCTGTGTCCCCCTTTCAGGCAGAGCTCAGTAAAATCATTACTGCTGCAGCCTTCCTAGCTCCAACTCTCACTGTCCTGTCAGTGGGGAATGGCATTCAGAGAGAGCAGTGCTGCCCACTGGGCTGTTTGGCTCCACATCTGCAAAGAAACCCAGATCTGAGGGCTGATTAGCCACATTCAGTGGCCCTGGCTGTCAAACATCCCTGGCCAGCCCAGGCAGCCTGGCATGAAAGGTGAGCTGTGCATCTAGGCAGGTGGGTGGTCTCTAGCAGGACTTCCAGATTAACCTCAGCCCTTGCTCACTTTGCAAACACACAGGGGAAACATGGGTGCTGGCTAAGTGCAAGCTGCATGAGGCCCTTTGATTCCAGACCCTCCAGGACCGGGAGGAGGGATGAGAAAGAAGGCCAGAATTCTTTCTTACTCTGGCCAGAGACCAGAGGGGCAAAAAAGACCCCTGGAGCCTCTTCCAAACATTTCTAGGGAGAAAGTTCTTGAAGCCCTTGCCTTGCTCAGCAATCACACTGGCTCTGGAGTCTCCCACTTTCAGGGTAGAGGAAAGGTTTGGCCCTAATTCCCAGGATTGCAGCCTGGTTTCCTTGAATCCCCTCAAGCTCTCCCCTCCTGCCCCCAGCTTCTGCACATGGTCCCCCCATGCATCTCCCAGGACAAGTCACAAAGGTCTGAGGTAAAGCCTTGCTGGAAGTCTCAGACAGGTACAAAACCTTCAGTGAGGGAGTGTAGGGACTCAAGATAAAACACTTGGCTTAGGCATACAATGTGAAGCGGAAGAAGGAGCATCCCTGAAGGAGATCAAGATGTCGCCTCTCCTCCAGGCAAGGCTGACTGGAGAATGTGGCCATAGATGCACAGCCCCATGGACCTGCCATGTAGATGTGTCTTCTCCTCTTGTCCCGCACAGTCAAGAGCTCTCTGCAGAGCAGGTGGATCCTGACATCGGAGGGGAACCTGCTGGCTCTGCGTGTCATGGGGAGCCTGAGGTCCCCTCTCCAGAGACGGAGGCCCAGAGGAGAGGAGGCTCTGCCCATCAGGACCACACAGAAGCAACCTGAAGAGAACCAGGAGGTTTGACAAACGGACTCGGCTTGGTCAGTTCACGATGTCTTCCCATGCTCTCAGGAGTGACAGGGTGCAGGAATGGGGACCCCAGATGGGGCAAATGGCCCTCTGTGGCCCCAGGTTTTGCTCTGGAATGAACAGTGATAGCTCCCACATCACAGAAATGCTGTGGGAGCTGTAGAAGCTGGTGGCCAACTGTCCTGGTGTCCTGAGTGTCCCTCTGTCCTGATCACATTGGGACTGTTGGTCACTGTGTGGAAGCATCAGCTGCACAGTCAGTGCTTGGGAACTGTTCCCTTCCTCCTTCCTCTTCTCTGAGAGTGAAAGTTAGAGAATTCTTCAAGCAAGGAACCCAGGCAGCTTCACCCCTCCCTTGGCAGCAGGGGGCACCCTGGAACTCCTGGAGTAGAGGGACATTCCTGTGCCATTGTCCTCCAGCAAACAGCCACGTGCATGTTGCCGAGGAAACATCTGGGCTCCTGCCAGAGATGCCATTGTGCAGCAAGGGAGCAGGTGGGCTGGGTCATGATGAACCACATCACTGCTCCAACCACAGCCTCACGTGCCCCAAAGCCCACCTCTCCATTTCTATGAAATGCGATGTCAGAGGTCCCTCCCACCCTCTGTGGACATAGCCATGGGTGCCTATGAATGTCCCTGGAAAATGGGAGCCTTTGGGACACGCATGGTCCTCCTGTAGAAGTAGCTTTGAAGGATGTCTTCCCACTAAATGAATTTCCTGCGTGGTCAGCCTTCTGTCACTGTAACAAAATACCTGAGATAATCAACTTACAAAGAGGAAAGCTTTGTTTTGGCTGGGTTTGCAACGATGAAGCTCCACCCACCTGGAGATCTCAGCTTCCATGGAGCAAGCACCCTGTGGGTAGCTTTGGGAACTGTTTGCAGTTGGAAAGTTCTAGAAGCTATGTGATGCCACCCAGGAACGGCATTGCCCAGCACTCCACCATGGAAATCCTGGGGTTCCCTGGGGAACCGCGACCCACCAGGCCTCTTTATGCCCACAACAATGATGAGACTCTCTTGCTGCCAGGGGCTCAGAGTGACATTCAAAGAGCAACTGTAGTCCACGCTGGTCTCTGCGGTGGATGTACATGTGTTGTGGGCCTGATCATGCTTCTGTCATTCTATGTATTCTTCCTACACCTGGTCTGTTAGTTCTGTGGCATCATAATATCATGGTATGGATCCCTGGTAGGAGATGGGGTGGAGGTGAGGGTGCTCCCTCTTCATCTTCCTGGGATGCTCACAATGGCTGGGTGTGGACTGTGCCTGAGCCAGCTCCAGACTTGAGCTGGAGAAACCCAATCCCCAACCCCCACCCCCCAGAATCTGGAGCATCCAGCTCAGTCACAACCCCTGGAGATAATACAAAAGGCAGCAAATATCGGTCCAGACTTCAGGGCTAAATACCTCAGCATTTGAAGCCTAGCACTGTGATTAACAGTGAGATGTTGAGCAAATCACATCTATTGTCTTCTCAGTATAGCTTTCCTCATCTGAGAAATGAGTGCAACATCACCTTACCCAACACTCAAGAGCAGAGATGAACCAGGCACAGTGCCTGACATGGCACCCACTGTTAATCTGTGGTTTCCCACAACCAAGTGTGCAGGGCTCAGCAGCTCACTAAAGAGCTCATCTCCACCATGCACATGACACACACACAGTCCTGGTGGCAGAAGTTCTCCCACAAGCAGTTGGGGACACTGGGTTTCAGAGGCTATTGTCAGCCTAGCTGGGATGTCAGAGATGAATTTAAATTAGGGACTTGTCTCACTCCAAAGGCCAAGGTGTGATTAAAAAATATGTGCTTAATTGCTGAGCTGTTCTTTCATTGTAACTGGGCCACACCCACTGTCCCTGCTCATGGGGGTCTGCAGGTGAAGACAGCCTTGGTCTCCTGGCTCTACAGCCAGGCCTTCCTCCCCAGGTCACACAGCCTAGGTGGGCAAGACTCTGGGCCTCTGTTGGCCCACGGCCTCCAGGGACTGGACTGTACCATCTTATACAGAGAGTCATGGACCTTGTCACTCGTAACAGAGCAGTGACCAGGTGCCCTCTTCCAAAACAGCTCCCCTTTTCACTGGATGCCCCAGGAGCCTCCTGGCCTCCATCCACCCAGCCCTGGTACTCCAGGCCAGTTCACTCGGCCACGCAGGAGGCTCCCCTATGTGGGGCTGTCCCCAGGTGAGGCCAGTTTTTCCAGCACCATTTATTAAAGAGGCTATCTTTCTTCCACTGAATGTGTTTGGCACCTTTGTCAAAGATAAGGTAGCTTAGTATGTCTGGGGTTGTTTCAGCATCTTCTAATCTGTTCCATTGATCTTCAGGTCTGTTTTCTTGCCAGTACCACACTGTTTTTATCACAGTAGCTTTATAGTATAATTTCAAGTCGGGGATTGTGATGCCCCCTGCCTTGCCTTTGTTGCCCAGAATTGCCTTTGCTATTCTAGGTCTCTTCTGATTCCAAATGAATTTTAGGATTGTTTTCTCTAATTCTGTGAGATATGCTGTTGGAATTTTGATTGGAATTGCATTAAATCTGTATAACAATTTTGGAAGTATGGCCATTTTCACTATATTGGTTCTTCCTATCCAGGAGCAAGGGATATCTTTCCATTTTCTGATATCCTCTTCAATCTCCTTTTTCAGAGTACTGTAGTTTTCAGTGTAGAGGTCTTTTACATCCTTTGTGAGGTTGATTCCTAGGTATTTCATTTTTTTGGATGTTATTGTGAAAGGTATTGTTTCCCTAATTTCTCTTTCAGTAAGTTTGTTATTTGTGTACAGGAAGGCTATTGACTTTTGAGTATTGACTTTGTATCCAGCTACACTACTGAATTTGCTTATTAAATCTAGCAGTTTTTTAGTGGAGTTTTTGGGGTCTTCTGTGTAGGGTATCATGTCATCTGCAAATAATGATAATTTAACTTCTTCCTTCCCAATCATTATTCCCTTTATTTCTTTCTCTTGTCTAATTGCTCTGGCTAAAGTTTCCAGAACTATGTTGAATAAGAGTGGGGACAGTGGACATCCTTGTCTTGTTCCTGATTTTAGAGGGAACATGTTGCCAGTGTTTTAAATTACAGTGTACTCAGTACATAGGAGGTGTACTGTGTTTTTCATTTTCCTCTGTATTTATGACCAACCACTTGAGAGTTCTGCCTTGAGAACAATTATTAAAGGTCACTGAAAAATTCCAATTTGTCCCATGGACTAAACTGCTTTCCCAGACGTGGCTTGCAGTGATGCTGACAGTCTCCACGCCACTGCATGAGCAGGACTTGGGCACCATCCCTTTCGCTGAGGACTGGAGGGACGTGACTTTCACAGCCTTTGTGGATCATCATAGTCTTACTCTGGTCTCCAGGTCCACTGATGTGAGGGTCAAGTGGCCCTTGCTTTCCAGCAGCGTCCCGAAGCTGTCCTTCCATCTCCTCCTGGCATCCGGTGCCATAGATGTGAAGTCTGTTGTCACTCTGTCATCCCTTTGCAGGTAACTTTTCCTTTGTTGTTTTTATTTCATTTATTTTACTTAGTTATTATTTATTTCCTTTGTTTCAGTACTGTGTGTTGAACCCAAGACCTTTACACTGAGTTACATCCCCAGTCCTTTTTCATTTTTTTAGTTTGAAACAGGACCTCTCTGCTATTTTACAGTCCTCCTGCCTCAGCCTCACAGAGTGCTAAAATTACAGGCATGTAACACCACACCAGTTATATTTCCCTTTTTATTTTTTATTTTATTCATTCATTTATTTTTTTTTGTGGGTACCGGGGGTCAGCCTCAGGACCTTGCGTGCCAGCTGAGCGATATCACCGGCCCTTTTTCTCCTTTATGTGGGTTCTGGGAGTCGAACTCGGGCCCTCACGCTGCCAGGCAGGTGCTTGTGCCACTGAGCCATCTCACCGGCCCCCTTTTTATTTTTTAAATAGCCACAGATTCAAAACATTTTCAAATAGGACCAATGGTAGTATCTCACTATATAACTACAGTTCAGTATGAAACCCAGGAATCTGACATTGACACAAGGGGTGTGTGTGTGTGTGTGTGTGTGTTTCTATTCCATTGTATCACTTGTGTAGATTTGTGTAGCCACTAATTTGTCCTCCATTGCTGTAATGTCATCATTTAGGGAAAGTTGTATAAACAAAAATCACGCAGTGACCTTTGGAAGCTGACTTCTCACTCACGCAATGCCCTTCCAGCCCACCCAAGCTGTGTCACACATCAGCAGTGCACCCCTTTGTGTTTACTGGATGACACCTTGGTCTGGACACACCACATGCACACCACTCTCTTAGTCGTTTCCAGTTTTGGACATCAGAGATGAAGCTGCTATGAACAATTTGGTGTGTGTGTACGGACAGGAATTTTCATTTTCTTGGGAGAAATGTCTTGCTGGTCGTAGGGCAAGAGCATGATTAGTTTTATAAGAATGAAAACTCTTTTCCAGAGTGACTGAACATTTTCAATTTGTACCAGCAAAGTACGAGAGATCCAGTCTCTCCATCCTTGCTAGCAGTAGTATTGTCACAATTTTTAATGTTAGCTGGCCTGATGGAGTGTGGGATATATCGCATTACAGTTTTCATTTGCAACTCTCAAATGCATAAGGAACTTGAATATCTTTCCAGTGTTCATTTGCCATCAATATATCTTCTTCAGTGAAATGTCTCTTCATGGTTTTTTGCTCACTTTCTAGCCAGTTCATTTTGGCAGTGGATTTTGGACGTTTTTATATACTCTACGTTTGAGGCCTTGGTCATATGCATGCCTTACAGATTTTTAATTTCCCCTTCAGTTTTGAAGAGTATTTTCACAGGATCTAAGATTCTAAGTTGACAATTCTTTTTTTCAATATGTAAAGTGCATTGTTAGAATTTCTTCTGGCCTCTAGACTTTCAGGCAAGAAATCTGCTGCTGTTCTGTTTTTCCTGTGTAAGCAGTATGTCATTTCCTTCTCAGTCTGCTTTTGAAATTTTTTTTCTTTGCCTTTAAGTTTCAGATATTTGACTACTCTGTGTCATCCTGTGGATTTCTTTGGGTTTTTCCTATTTGGAACTTGTGTGAGTTTTGAATCTGTGTATTTGTCTTTTTCTGTATTTGAGAAATTCCCAGCCATTAGTTCTTGGTATAGTTCCTCACCCCTGCCCTCTTTCTCCTCAGTTCTGGAACTCTGATGACATGCATGTCACATCTCTCTGTAATCCTTTCCTCCCATGTCCTGAGGCTCTTTTCTCTTTTTTCACAGTCTACTTCCTACTCCTAACATTCAGTTCCTGGTCTTCATCTTCCTCCTCTTCCCAGAGGGATCTGGCCCTGTTGTTCTCTCCCTTCTTCCTGGGCCACATCCCTCCGACTTCTCCTCCCCTGGTTTTCATGCTGCACTGTGGGCAGTTTTGCTCATTTGCTGGAGCTTTCTCCTCTTTACAGCCATTACAAATTCTTGTTTTTAACTTTTCTTTCTCCTAGGTACACTGTCCCAGGTAAGGTAATTGTTTCTGGTTCTCCTTGTGGTGGGGATTGGACCCAGGACATTTGCACTGAGATACATACACAGCTCTGTATTTTTATTATTCTATTTTGTTTTGTTTTGTTTTATTTTATTTTATTTGAGGCAAGTCTCACTAAGTCACTCCGTTGCCTGGCCCAGGCTTAAACTCACAATGCCCCTGTCTCTGCCTCCCACAGTGGTGAGATTTAGGCCCAGGTAATTTTCTTTAGTCCCAAGGCTTTTGCTCTCTCCTCGATGTCAGTAACACAGAAGTTTCTATGTCTAGCTTTGAACTCTCCCCAAGCTCCAGATTCATAACCGGCCTCCCAGTGTCACTGGGATGGCAGCTGTGGTGTCACCCAGCAACTTTATCCTGCCACCTTCTGTCTTAACATCACAGCCCCACAGTCTCATTCTGCTTCCCATCCCCACTCGCTCTGTCACTCCGGTCACTCTGGATGACTTCAGTATCCACCCTGCTCTCTCAGCACCTTCTCCTGTCATGTCAGACTGACATCCTCAAATCGCGCCACCCTGCACTCCACTGTCTCCACAGAGCCCGTTACTCCGTTAATAACGGGCCTCCTGCTCACACTTACCTGACCCCATCACACATGGCCCACGACTGGACTGCACACTTGGACCATGGGGAAAGAAGACAGTTTTCCTCCCATTTTGAGACCCCTCCTTTGACTTACCCCCAGCATATTCCTGTGCCTATTCCTCCATGGATGGCTCCATGAAGACAGGACATCAACCTCGGAGCTGGCCAGGTTCCAGAACTCTGCCTCCCCGGCCCTCTGGTGACCGCTCTCCCACCGCTTCCAGCCACACACGGTCACATGCTCCCTTTGAACCTGCATCCCTCCAGGCCCTCAGACTTTGCCCCTGGTTGACAAAGGCTGCCCTCCCTTTCTCCTCTGCCCAGGCTGTGCCCTCCTGCTTTTCGTCCCTATTTCTTCATCTCACAGGTCCCTCCTGAAACCATTTTCAACTGTCCTCAGGCACAGCCCATGTCCCTGCCCCTGCTGCCCTATCTCCACACCACCTTATCAGGCAGTAACCTGTTTAAGCCACACCTGCCTCCTCTCCCTGTGGCCTGTGCTGCTGTGTGACCTCGTGCCTTGGCTCCATGACAAGCCCGTCCTTACCAACCCGTGCCAGACACCATCCACTGGTGGCTTTCCACAGCTGTTCCCAATCTCCCTCCTCTCCCCAAATCCACAGTCCACCCCCACCTCCTGCACTCCTGGCAGACGAATGCACTTGGTAATTTATTGAGGACTTCATCCAATAATGACGCTTTCACCTTTCCTCCCATCTCCTCAGAACGTCTCTATTTCCCCCCAGCGTATCTTTATCTGAGAAATATCCTTCCTCTTCTGAAGATAAACCTTTCCCTCTGGACTCTGGATCCCTTGCCTTCCTGCTTCCTTCTTGACCTCCTTCCATGTGTGTGCCTCATAGCTTCTTTTTACTTTTTTTTTTTTTTTTTTTTTTTGTGGGTACCGGGGGGTCGACCTCAGAAACTCGCGCGCCAGCAGGCGCCCGTGCCGCTGAGCGATATCACCGGCCCCTTTTTTGTATGTGGGTTCCGGGAGTCGAACTCGGGCCCTCGCGCTTGCCAGGCAGGCGCTTAAGCCGCTGAGCCATCTCACCGGCCCCGTTTTTACTTTTTTTTAAGCTTTATTGCAGTATACTCGATATACAAAAACGATGCACACGTCAAATGTTTACATCTCAAGTTTGGATATAGACATGCACCTGTGATGCCATCACCCCAGCCAAGGCGCTAAGCACATCCATCACCTTAAAAATGTCCTTGTGTTCCTGTAGTTCCTATTTTCTGTGAAAGCAGAGCATGAGATTGGTCCATTGAAAATATTTTAGAATGCACAGCACTATCATTGGCTACAGGTGCCATGTTGTAAGCCAATCTCCAGAACTTAACTTAACTTGCATAACAGAAGCTTTATACCCATGGAAACACAATTCCCCGTGTGGCCCTGCCCCTCGCCTGTGACACTCTCCACTCAACCTCCATTCTCTCCTTCCATGAGGTTGATGATTGCAGATACTTACATATGTGGAATCATGCAGTACTTGTCCTCTTGCTCCTGGCTTATTTCACTTACTGTAATGATCTCCAGGTTCATCTATATTGTTGCAAATGGCAGGATTTCCTTCTTTATGAAGGCTGAATAATATTCCATCGTACTCATCCACAACATTTCTGTACCCATCCATCTGTCGTTGGATGATAAGTGGTTTCTGCATCCTGGCTACTACAAACAAGGCTGCAATGAACACGGGGTGCAGATTTTTCTTCAAGGTGCCGATTTCAATTATTTGGGATGTGTACTCAAAAGTGGGATCACTGTGTCATATGGTGATCCCATTTTTCCTTATTTAGTAACCTCCATATTATTTTCCATAGTGGCTGCAACACTCCCTATTCTGGATTTGGTTACCTGTGCTTTTGATGTCAAATCCAAAAAGTCATTGCCAAAGCCAGTGTAATGAAGCTCTCCCCTTCTATTTTATAGTCTTGGGTCTTATGCGTAAGTCTTTAATCCATTTTGTGTTGACACAGAAAAGCACACGGTGGGAGGGAAGGGTCCCCTTTCATTCTTCTCCACGTGGATGTACAGTGTTCTCAAGCCCATGTGTTGAAGAGATTCTCCTTTCCTTATCATGTGTTCCACCATAACTTTTATCTTCTGTATGACTGTATCTAGATGTTTCCCCAAAGCCTCGTGCTCTCATAGGTGGGGCTTTTCGGAGCTGGCTGGATCATGGGTGTGTGATACTGGGATTAAGGGTGTGGATAATGGAAAGGCCCATGCTGGGTGTGGGTGGCACGACCCAAAAGGCTTGTAGCCTGGATGGGATATAAAGGGAGAGTGGGAAGGCAGGCCTGCGGCTGCTGCTGTTTGCTACTTGCTGCCTTCTGCCTGTCATGCCGTGCTTGACCTTCTGCCATGCCTCCCTGCTTTGGAGCCAGCTGACTGTGGACTAAAACCTCTACAAACTGTGAGTTGAAATAAACCTTTCCTCCTTTAACTTTGGGTGCCCAGTATTTTGTCCCAACAATGAGAAAGTAACTAAGACAGCTTCTTCCACAAAACTCATGAAAACTTACTTTATGTACTCATGACATTTCCTCATCCCTGTTACCTTTCAGGTTCTTGTCCCATCCCCCTTTCCTGCAGGATCCAGAGCAGAAGAGTGAACCCTGCTTCCTACCTTGCCCTCCATCTGCCCTTGGCCCACAGCCCTCACGGCCCAGCCCTCGCACCTACTGAGACCATGTGTAAGAGTTCTTTGCTTCCTCCACAGTGCATTACTCCTGTGACCTCCCAAGTGTCAGTTCCCCAGATGGGAACTTGCCATCTCACCTCAATTCTTGGCATCCTTCCTAGAAATCCCTGGATTCTGCTCTTGACCTTTTCTCCTGCTATATTTACCTGTGATGTCCAATAGAGACGTTCAATGGCCCTTTATACCTTATCATCCAAACTAGGATGCTAGAGGAGCTGTCATTAATACCTGGGTAGACCTGATGGAGTCCCACCTACCCACTTCCTTCTTCATCTGGAGCACCTTCCTGTCCTGGTCCTCTACCCATAGGGTTCCTGGGGTTTGTTTTAATCAGGGATTGCGAGACACACAGGCACACAAGTAACTGTTGTGAGGAAAACTTGTTATACTCATAGACCCCTAGAGCAAGAGGCAGGCCAGGGCACAGGGTGCCCAGGAGGCAGAGGATGGGGAAGGGCAGGCAATGCAGGCTTTGTTGTGGTTTTCCCAGGAAGAAATGGGCATGGAATTTGCTGGTGGGAATAGTTCCAGTGGGCTCTGGGTCATGCGCCTGCCGCAGGTGCTTGGTACCCTGTAGTGCGGTGATTGGGCAGGTGGATAATGGTCTAAAGTGCAAGAGCTCAGCAGAGGAGGGGCAGGCTCTAGATTGGTTGGTCTGCATTTGAAAAGCATGTAGACTCTAGGCTGGTTATTTACTACCTCTAGTAATTGGCTAGCCCTGGGCGGGGTCACCAGGGCCCCAGATTTCAAAGGCTTTTCCAAGCAGCACAGCCTCTACTCCCACTCATTACCTCCCTTGGGTGAGAACAAGGCAGAGCTACTGAGGCAGAGCTACTGATGTGCACGTGCATAGATTCCATGCATGTTAGAAAAGGGGAGACTGAGAACCCTTGCTTTGGAAGCTGGGGGATGTGCAGCTCAGTAGTGAGTGCTTGCCTAGCACAGGCAAGGCCCTGGGTTCAGTCCCCAGCCTTGCGACATAAATGAATAGTACCCCTGTACCCCTAGGCTACTGCTTCTGCAGAATATTGAATCCACATCTAACATTTCAAGTCCAAGTCTGCATCCTCAACCTCAGTCTCCCAGGACTGCTGGACTGGAGTCCCACTCTCCCATGTGTCACAGCACGGACTCCCATTTCCTCCTTCACCTGAAGCACCCCGTCCCCCACTTCCACCCATCACAGACCTGGCTTGGATGCTGTTTCCTGGAAACCTGCCCAGCAGTGTACACCCACACCCTGCCACACAGCCCCCAGCTGCCTTCAGCCACATCCTCCTCTCCTGTGGGGAGTGAGCTTCCTGACCAAGGGACAGCAGCACGGTGTTGCCTGCCTGCAGAACCATGTTTGTGTCAGAGTGCACCACATTTCAGTGGGAACAGAAGCCTTTCAAGTGAGATGTCTTGGCCTGGGGTTGCAGGGAATGCACCCTTCCTGGGGTGGTGATGAGCATCTTGTGGAATGAGCAATTTTGACTGTGGGTTAGGTGAAGTTACAGGTTTGCTGCACTGCAGAATTTCTCCTAGCCCTACATACCATGGAGCCTGCAGCGAAGCAGTCATCCCTGGGGAAAGAAAGGGAGTCCGAAGTGCTTTATGTTTTTTGTAACTTCCTTGGACTTTTTTTCTCAGACTCCTGGGACTGGTGGTTGTGAAAACCACAAGAGCGGAAGGGACGTTTCCAGGCAGCTATGGTTCCTCCCACATCCTACGGGACCATTACCTACTTCACTGGTACGCAGTGACCCCAAATGTCCAATTAAAGTGATCTTTGCTCTCAAGGCTAATATGTCCCAGCTGCTCCTTCTCGTTGGTCACCCCAGGCACACAGCTGAGCCAGCCCTTCTCCTCTCCCTGGTTCCAGCTGAGCCAATTAGGTCGTGGTTCCCAAATGCACCATGCTGCTTCTCACTTCTGTGCCTCTCACACACCTGGCTTCCTGCTCTCAAAATCATCTAACACCCATTATATTACATGTAAAACTGATCAGATTGCCCCCAACCCTTGGAAAGCACTTGGTGATATTCACTGGATGGAGAAAGAAAGGAAAAGATGGGCAAGGGGACACATGAATGGATGGATGGGTGGATGGATGGGTAGGTGGATGGGTGGTTGAATGGATGGATGGATGGAGAGATGGATGAGTGGATGGATGAGTGGGTGGGTGGATGGATGGATAAATAGGTGGATAGATGAATGAGTGGGTAGATGGATATAGTACTTATAATACTCATTTTGAAGAACCTTGATCTTATAAGAAGGTGCGGCTTGACAAGGACTTCTTCCTTGACCAAACTTTGAGTCCTTTTTTTGACAGGCCTTGACCATGGCCTGCTGAGCCCAACTGTGGATACTTCCCATACCTAACATGTAATCCAGCTCCTCTGAGTAATTTCCCACCCTTTCTCCTCCCTCCGCCCTTTGGCTGTAACTCCTGTCATCTTTGCTCTGTGCACAGTCAAGCCCTGTTCCACACTAAAGTCTCTCTCTCCTACTACAGGAGCTTCAGCAAAACCTGTCTTGCCACTTTTAACAAATGCCCAGTGAAGTTTCTCCCTGAAAAGCTTTGAATGCACCCAAGATCCCTTCTGGGTTTCACTTGGGCAAGAGTTAATTGCTGTGGGTCTTTCCTTCTCTTTCCACCTGTGAAGGGATGTGCTGCTCACTCAGCGCTCTGAGAAGGGCTTCTGTAGTGGGTCAGAAGGGGCTCTCCCAATGTGATGTGTGCCCTACAAGGCATCTAGATTGGAAGTGGGATGTTGACACTTTTGTCTGAATACTGCCTTCTCCTTTTCCTGCTGGAAAGAGAGGTCACACAGCATGCATTGGCAGGATGCTATTGACCCAAGTTTGCCCTCTTGGTGCCAAGGCTGCCAGAATAAAAGATGGCTTCTGTAGAACCAGATGGCCAAGGGAGCTGGAGGGCTGGAAGAAAGTGAAGGCAAGTTTGTGCCTGGCTCTCTGCTAAGCCCTCTGTCCCTCTGAGCTTACCCAGTCCTGACCAGCTCCTTGGTTCATAGCTGGAGCTCATCTGAGGGCTTTCTCTCTTCATGTGCCTTCTCAGCATGAATTAGTCCAGTCCAAGCTGCTTTCTAGTATGGCAGTGGCTTCCCAGAGAAGCAGAAGCTGCCAGTCTTCTGAAGGGACAGACCTGGTATTGCCTTGGAATCATACTTTACCCATTGTCAGTTGATCTGGGCACACACAGGAGCTGGCCCATCTGCTGCCCACCTGAAGGCCACAGCTTGGGATATGGGGTCGTGCTGGTGTTCTGCCTGCTGGGGCCAGGAAGCAGGTATGGGACACCTGTATGCATTACACATACCTGGTCCAGTCGTAGGTGCCGACAGCAAGGGACAAAAGGATTCAGTGCTGGATTCCAGGACAAACTTACACTTGCTTCCAGTAAGCCAAATGTCATAAATCCAAGGTGGCCCTGGAGGAGCAGCCATGGCCTTTTCCTGCCCTAGGTCTTGGACAGCATTGGCGACAGCAGACAGCCAGCTAGTCCAGGAGGAGCCTGGGGACATGTGGCAATGCCATGCCTGGTGCTTGCTGATGAGGTTGGCTGGGGCACGGAGCTACGGCAGGGTCCAACCTCACCTTCCAGGCTTGCCCAGAGTTTCACAGGTGAAAACACCTCTTCGTTGTCTCGCTCCCCCAACCACTATGTTTTATGAAGTACTTCTTCTAAGTTTGGGGGAAAAAGAAAATCCCTCCAGCGGTGGACTTCTCCCAGCTGCAGGCTCTCCAAGTTGGTGATTTATGATCTGCTGAGTGCCAGAGCATGCTAGGCCCCAGACGGGCCAGGGAGAGGGGTCACAGGGCAGGCCCTGGGCTGAGGGGCTCCTCTGTGGGCTCCTGGCTCCCAGCCACACCCTTTGACTGGGTGGCCTGCTGTGTCCATCACTGTGAGAGAAGTCAGCAGTCCACTGGGTGGTCTCAGAGAAAGGCCTGGCTTCCAGGAAATCCCTAGGGCTGGCCAGCGACCTTGCAAATGGGAGGACCCCTGCCCAGCCCTGCTTTAGTGCCAGGGCCTGTCAGTCTTGGAGGCCAACCAGTGACCTCCAGCAAGCCTGTGTGTGCTTGTTGCTGGTCCTCAGACTTGAGGGTGCTCCTATGGCTCCCTTCTGTAGAAGCAGAGGCCGCGCTGGTAAAGAAGGATTTGCAGTGGCCCAACCTGGCTACGTGACAACTCCAGGGTCTGTGGCAGGCACCAGGCATGCTGCTGAGCAGAGTCACCTCCTCCAGGTGTGCTTCAGAGATAGCTCCCAGGAAGGCCTGTGCAACATCCGCTGTGTAAGGATGCACATGTGCTCTGCGGTGGGACTGGTGATGTCGCTTTGGGCTGCAACTCCAGGCGGAACATGACTTCATACATACCGCACACCCACAGCCCTGCCCCTCACTCACCCCTTCTAGGGTCTCTGAGGACCAGGTTCAGAAACAGAGACGGCCGCTGCTTCCCCAGGCAGCCCATCATCCTTGCTGAAGAACAGTGGTGTCGTATGAGCAGAAGGGGCTGCCATCGCTCTGTTCACTCGGGCTGTGTCTAACACTCACAGAGGACCCTGGATATGGGCGTGTGTGCTAGGTAACTGTGCCTCTGCAGAATGCAGCGTGGGAGCCTTCACAGAAGTCATGGGACAGTCATGAATAGCTATGTAGCGTTAATTTGGCTGGAGTGGCTGTACAAACAAGTCACTGTGTGACTCTGGGGGAAGTGACCACGGGAGTGATGCTCCACAGAAAGGCTCACATTTCCTGACTGCTCGTGGCTGAGACACGGCCATGCGACAGCCTCCTCCCCAGAAGTCAGCACATCCTACGGCCAACAGCCAGTGCCTGGAGCACCCACTGCATGGACGCTTTGTGCACGGGTGTGGGTAGCATGAGCACACTAAGTGACAGGGAAAACACCAGAAGTGCCGTTCTGTGACCTTCTGGGACCAGAAGTCACAGCACAGCCGCTCCTCTGTGCACACAGGGTTCCATCCTGCTAAACCCATGGTCAGGCAGCTAGCTCAGTGGCTCAGCACATGAGAGTGGACGCATCCTTTGTGATCACTGCTACTGCCCCCATCACAAGTCCCAGAGATTCACTCACACACTCAGCATAGCTCCTGCTGAATGTGCATTGCTTTTGCACCACTGTAAAGTCAGAAACTCCCAAGTTGCACCATCATAAACTGGAGTCCATCTGAGCAGCCACAAGAGAGCACAGCCAGCCTGCTGGCCCTGAGGTGCTTCCCCGAGGGCTTACCATGGCCTCCCCAGCCTGGCCTCCCTGTATCCTTTGAAGCTCCCCCTGCTTTTCCAAGGCACCTCTCACTCTGGGTCCTCACAGGGCACCCGCTGGCCACAGGACAGCTCCTGTCCCAGCTTCTGGGCAACAAGCATCTGTGTACTTGCTGCACAGTGATGAGTTGTGGCCACCTCTGTGTCATTATGGCACGGAGAACCCCAGCAATCAGGGATCCTGGGTACTTACTCTTGCACTTGTCTTATTATTGCCTTGCTTTTACACCTTTGCTACCCTCCCACAACCCAACTCAACCCACTTTCCCTGAAGGTCCAGATTTGGAGAGAATCCCCAAAACCCCACCCGACCTGGGCCTGTCTTACAAACCCCTTACTCAGCAGAGGTCTTGGAGGTCTCTTTACCTCCTGGACAGGTCTCCCTCACAGAACTTGACCTGACACTAAGGGTAGCAGTTGTGGTCAGATATCACGGCAAAAGGGGATGCTACTTAGCTCTGAAGGCCAGGTGGCAGTCAGTGTCAGGGGGCAGGCACAGTCTTCCCCAAGAGGTCACTAGAAGTCTCATACGAACAGCTTCTTCCACAACTGTATCCACCCAGACAGCTTGGGCAGGCCCCAACATGCCCCCTGCTCAGTGGCAGTCAGCTGGGGCAGTCACTAAGGGACCCCCACATCATGGTGGTTTGTAAGTCAGTGACGCTCTGACTCACGGAATGCCAAGCCTCCTTGGTCTGGTCCTTTGGTGCCAGGTGCTTTCATGTTTTGCTCCATTATCTGCTTCCAGCAGGCAGAACGCCAGGTAAATAAGCACTTGAACTCCAGGAAGTGTGTGTGCTTGCTCCGCTGGAGATGAGTCATCTTGGAGCATGAAGTGCTGCCAACATAGGCTTCTGTGTTGGCCTCTGCAGTAACATTTTTAATAGAGTTGCTCTGCTAGTCTAGAGGCTCCTTTTGCTAACATCTCCTGTGTGGTCCTGAGCAGAAAGCTCCTGAAGTTAAAGGTATTCTGTGGGATGGCATTCACCAAATCTACTCCTTTCATACCTGCAAAGAAATCCAGAGTCGTCACCAGTGGGGAAGATGTGTGATTTGGTGTACAGGGACACTTAGTCCTTTGCTTGGGGTTGTCATCTGCAAACCTGGCCGGGTGAGGACTAAGTTCCAGTCCCATCCATCTTCAGAAGACAAAGGGAAGATGGTGTTTCCTTGGCCGAAAGGAGCAGTGTTTGCCTAGAAGCTGAAGGCCTGCTGAGTGTGCTGAACAGAGCCTCCAACAGGTTAAGGCATTCCCTTCGAAACTTAGATTGCTAAGGCTTGTTTTTTTTTTTTTTCCTTTATGGGGGTATCGGGAGTCAAACTCAGGACCTTGCGCTTGCCAGGCAGGCGCTTATGCCGCTGAGCTGTATCACTGGCCCTAAGGCTTGTTTTTTAAAATCAAGACTTAGTATCTCATTGGATTAGAGATATTTTTCTTCATCTATTGAGAGGTCTAGAGGAAGTGCTCTTGGGAATAGTGTTCTCAGAGCTCTTTAATTGGTACCCTTTGTACATCAGTTAGTAATCTAATTTTTCCCTATTTTTTGAATAGGTGCCTAAAATAATTTTTTTAGTTCAAATTTCAGTAACTTTAGTAGGAAGTTCCTTGGTGTTGGTCATAGACATTTGATTGTATTAGGAAATACTATATTTCAGTATGTAATCTTACATCTTTTTCTTTCAGGAATATTCTTTGCATTGTTATTCAAAATTGCTCTTGAATTACCATTTGTTCCAAATCCTTGCTCTGCTTTCCTTCTTTAAAACTTCTATTATCATCTATCTGTGGTGTGATCAAAACTATAGTGAACGCTGCTGCCTAGGGCCACCCAGTGGAAGGGCAGGAACCCTTGATGTAAGAAGTGGCACACTGAGCTTTGGTAGCAGTGTGTGCCAACTTTTAGGTCATTCAGTGTAGTCAGCTGGCTGTGAGCACGGCTGAAAGTGTGCTTTAAAGTGTGCCGTAATTCATACACAGATCACAGACAACGCCTTTCACTGGAGTTGTGCAATTGTGCTGCTTCAGGTTCCAGCTTTTTAAAAGATGTCATCACAGGAGATGAAATGTGTGTCTATGGTTATAATCCTTTATCTTTTCCTTTTTGAAAATATCTTGTTATGCCTTTACTGTTCATCTAGAATGTGAGCATCAGTTGGTCAATTCTTAATCTTATTGTACAGAACATTTTTGTTTTATATTTCATATATCCCTGTTTCTCAGTTTTTCTATTGAACATACAGAACAGGGCTGGAAAACTGTCCGATGGGCCAGGTGGTAAATATTTAAGGCTTTATGAGCCATATGATCTCAGATGACACAGCTGCCTCAGCCACTGTAGCATGATAGCAGCCATAGACAATATGTAAGCAAACGGGCATAAAACTTTACACAAAAGGCAACAGTACATATCTGGCCTGTGGGCCACGATATGCTGACTACACATAAAGAGAAAACAATAGATGCAGGGAAAGATTAATTTTTATAGTAGCTATCTTGTATTCTGAGTTCAAAATGAATTTTCTAATATTATATTTAAGTAGTAAATAAATAAGCAAAAGATCATTTTCTAACTTTCTAATATTTATAGCAATTATTCCTCTTTGTAGCCTTATTGCACTGGCCAGATAACTCTGGAGCAATCCTCAGTGATAATGCTGACAGAGGTTTTGGTATTTTGTTAATAGGAAGTCTGTCTTTCTACCCTCAAATCTGATGTTGCTATTGGTTTCTAAAAAATGTTCTTTATCATGTTCAAGCCTCAGCTATTTTGGTTGTATTAGATATCTTTTAAGATCTCTTCTAATTGTTTCCTGATGAGGTCATTACTACTTTTGTATTATAGCAGTAGACCAATGAAGTGCTCCATGAATAATCCATAATGCCCATTGAATTCCACTGACCTGTTCGACAGACACTTTCCCAATCTTCTGGTTCAATCACTCAAACCTCAAGACAACTGTTGTAGTCAGGGTTTGCAAGGGAAACAACATAGGACACATAACTTATACAATTATTTTATAGTAGTCACCCAAAGAGTCAAATACAAAAAGAGTGCAGGAAATCTGTCCACACACTAAAGACCTAAAGAGTCCAGCTGAGGGCCTGGATCCCACAGCAGTGTCCTGCAGGAGTCCAGCTGAAGACCTAGAGCCCATGGCAATGCCCTCCAAGAGTACAGCTGGAGGCCCAGAGCCCACAACGTCTCATGCGTCTATTTCACGGATCTGCGCTGGGAAGGCCCAAAGGTCAGCGGTGGAAGCTAGAAAGTCTGCGCCAGTGGGATGAAGGATCTGAGGGATCCTTCCAGCTGAGGGATCTGCACCGGAGCCAGGAAGCAATGCTCAGAGTAAGGACCAGAGCTCCCCTGAAAGGTACCACAGCCATCCTCAGTGACAACGAGGTCCCGAGCTCCTCCGACGATGAGAACAGCCAAGTTCCTATCAGGAAAGCCAGCATGACAAGCTCCTGAAGGAGAACCCACAGCACCACCTCTTCCTCTCCAGTTCTCCTTTTTATGTTGTTGGCAACAGTCCTCAGGTGGGCGCTCCACACCCAGCAAGCACCACGCTGATTCAGTTCAGCTGGGGGTTACAAGTTGACCACCAGTTGTCAATCTACCACAACCTACAAGAAAATTAATTCTTTCCAGGGAATAGAAAAAACTAGGTAGGAAATGAAACATTTTTTGTAGAGTTTTTCAAGGTGTTTTTCTTTGAGAATTTTTAATAAAAAATAAATCATTAAAATGCCTTTTGAGTAGCAAATGTAAACTTCAATGAAAAATTCTATAATATTCTAGGGAGATTAGGGTTAAAAGGTCTAAAGAAAAATAAATTACTAAAACTAACATGAGAATAAAACCTATAATTTTTATTTCTAAAACATTTTGGTCTAAAACCTAAGCATCATTAAAAATATGTATCTTACCCATTTTTAATACCCTGTAGGTAGTCCTGGGTGTGAATGAACTAAAATTCTGGGTGTCTGTTTGGTTTCACCCTTCTACTCTGAACAGTGGAGCGGCGATGGAAAAGGCCTCGGGACTGTGCATCCCCTGTGTGTTGCCCTTTGTCTCTATTCTTCTTTGGCAAGTTCAAAGGATGTAAATATACATATGTGGTTATATTTATATATTTGAAATAACTTTAAATTAGCTTTTATATACTCACAAAGCTATGAGTTTTATGTTCATATCCTAGGTAGTAAATGATTTAATATTGGTACAAAATTTAGTATTTCAATCAGAAGTTTTCAATTTGAAATTCACCTTTGAAGAATGAAATGAAAACAAACACAATCGAAGTAAAAAAAATGGTGGAGTGCTGTTAGCTATGCAGCTTCTCCAGAACAAAGTGCTGAAAGACTGGAAACGACAGCCTGGAGAGAAATCAAAGACATTCTAAACCACACGAGATCCACAGGGGAACTGACGGAGGAGAAGAAGAAAATAGGATTCACTGCTACAGGAGAAATAGCTCACTGCCGCAGACCAGAGACCTCGCAGTGTGGCTGGAGCAGCGGTGGGCAGGGAGTTAGCAAAAGTAACTTTGCTTCTCACTGGGAGACTGACACCTGACCTGGCCTGGGAGAGTCTTGTGCAGTTGGAGGCAGCAGTGACAACACGAGACACTTTCCTGAGCAGTCCACCCCACAGTCACCAGTGGGTGATGAGCGGCAGTGACCCACACCCAGTCTCATGCAGTAGCAGCTGGAGGGCAGGACCATTATTTTATCTCAAAGTGCTCTGGGGCTCGAATTACAGCAGACATTTCCTAGAGAAGATGTGATACCAGTGATAAAGCTAACTAATATAAGAAAAATACAAACAACAACACAGAAAACAAATTAGAATTTAAAAAATAGAAAATGACAAGATGCAGAAGCAAAATGCAATCCCAGACTTAAAGCCCACCAAGGACAACTCCACGGGACAACAAGATAGCAGAAATAAGAAGCCATCCACCTGAATTTACTGGAATGACAACAGAAGAAATAAAAAAAAAAAAATATATATATATATATATATATATATATATATATACACATGAGGATATAAAAACAGAAATAATCTCACAGGTGAAAAAAAAAGAGATGATGACCATAATGAAAGACTTGCTTAGCAAATCTAGAGTAGACATAGATAAACAAAAAATAGATTAGCATAGAAAAATAGTGGGAACCATGAATGCCCAAAATAGGAAAGAAATGGAATCCACAAAAGATTCAAATAGATACCCAGCAAATTAAAAATTCCATTGAAAGTTTGCAAGAAAGTATGAAATAAAGTGAGGATAGAATATCAGACCTAGAAGATAGGATTGTGGTTAGTGATCACAAAAAGAAAGATCTCTTAAAAATATCAAGGGACCATAAAAAAACAATCCAAAACTGCAAGCTGATGCAAAGGAGAACAATGTAAGACTGACTGAAGTCAATGAAAATGCAGGAGTCAGCACAAATAACATAAAAAACGGGTTCAGAGAAGTAATAGCAGAAAACTTCCTGTCTCGGTTACTTTTCTCTCATTGCTGGGACAAAATACCCGACACCCAAAATTAAGGAAGGAAAGGTTTATTTGGCTCACAGTTTGCGGAGGTTTCGATCATAATCAGCTAGCTCCAAGGCAGAGTGGCACATGGCAGAGGGCAACAGTTCATGGCGGCGGAAGGCAGCAAAAACAGCAAGAGCAAAAGGGAGGAGCGTGCGCAAGAGAGAGCAAGCCTCTTTCCCTCCCTTATATTACATGCAGGCTACCCGCCCCAGGATGGGTGTAGCACTCACGCCCATAATCCCAGCATTAGACCATGAATCAGTCATAAGCTCTAGAATCCTGCCTGCATGACTGCAAGAGGCTTTGGGGGGACATCTAGACACAAACCATAACACTTCCCAAACATGGAAAAGGAATTTGACATACAGATAAGTGAGGCATACAGAACTGCAATTAATCATGACCAAAATAAATCTACAACAAGGCATATAATAATCAAGATTCCAGAAATTCAGCACAAGAACAGAATATTAAAACCGGTAGAGAAAAAAAAATCATCTACAAAGGAAAGCCCATCAGAATCACAGCAGACTTCTCAACACAAACCCTTAAGTCAAGGAGAGCTTAGAGCAAAGTATTTCAAGCCCTAAAAGAAAACAGCTTCCAAACCAGATTGATGTATCCTGCAAAATTATCTTTCAGAACTAAGGGAGAAAAATACTTCATGACAAAGAACAACTGAAGAAATTCATGACAACCAAATCAGCTCTACAAAGAGTTTCAAAAGATATTTTAGAATAGAAAACAAAGCCCACAATTCCAAGAGTACCAATAGAAAGAAGCTGCCAGGCAGGAGAAGCAATTAAACAGAGGGCAAAGACAGGGCACTATCAACAGGAAAACTGTATGCCAAAAACAAGCCAATACATATCAGTTACAAGCATCAATGTAAATGGTCTCAATTCACCAATCAAAAGAAATATACTGGCAGAATGGATCAAGAAACAAGATCCAACAATATGCTGCATTTAAGAAACACATTTAACTCAAAAAGAAATTCACAGACTGAAAGTCAAAGGATGGAAAACAATACTCCATGAGACAGGAACCCAGAAAAAAAGCAGGGGTAGCTATTCTATTCACAGACAATGTGAACTTCAAGCCAAGACTAATCAAAGAGATAAAGAAGGATACTACATACTTGTTAAGGGAAAACTACAAGAGATAACAATCATAAATATATATGCACCAAATACAGGGGCACTCACCTATATAAAACAAGTATTAACGGGCATGAAAAATCAAATAAACACTAACACAATTGTAGTGGGGGACCTTAATACCTCATTGTCACAAATAAACAGATTGATCAACTAGACAAAAAAACAACAAAAACAATCAGAACTGAAACAAACCTGTGAACAAATGGACCTAGTAGATGTCTACAGAGTGTTCCACCCCAAAATATCAGAATATGCATTCTTCTCAGCAGCACATGGGATGTTCTCCAAAATAGACTACATACTAGCCTGCAGAACATGCTTAAGTAAATGCAAAAGAACTGAAATTATCCCATTCATATTATCAGACCTTAGGGCAATGAAACTGGAAATCAATGGCAAAAGAAACCAGAAAAACTCCATAAACACATGGAAATTAAATAACACCCTCCTGAGCAACCAATGGGTCACAGATTAAAGAAGAAATTAAACAGTATCTGCAATTAAATGATAATGCTGATACAATATACTGGAACTTATGGGATGCAATGAAAGCAGTCATAAGAGGAAAATTAAAAGTAGTGAACTCTCACATCAGGAAAA
Organism: Erethizon dorsatum; assembly: GCA_028451465.1. Taxonomy (NCBI): domain Eukaryota; kingdom Metazoa; phylum Chordata; class Mammalia; order Rodentia; family Erethizontidae; genus Erethizon; species Erethizon dorsatum. The sequence goes on from CM051831.1 coordinate 38,261,808, forward strand.
CAGAATGAGCTCAAATAAACAACCTAATATTGAATCTCAAACACCTAGAAAAAGAAGAACAAATCAAGCCCAAAGCTTGTCAAGGGAGGAAATTATAAAGATCAGAACAGAAATTAATGCAATTGAGACTAAGAAAACAATACAAAAAAAATGAATTGAAGAATTGATTCTTTGAAGATTAAATAAAATTGACAAACCCTTAGCCAACCTTATCAAAAAAAGGAAAGAAAATACTCAAATTCATGCAATTAGGAATGAAAAGGATGAAATCACAATGGATGCTGTGGAAATCCAGAAGATCAGCAATATCTATTTTGAGAACCTTTACTCTAACAGGATAGAAAACACAGAAGAAATGGACAGATTCCTAGATACATATGAATTACCAAAGTGGAATCAAGAAGATATATAAATTCTAAATAACACAATAGAAGTCAATGAAATTGAAATGTAATTAAAAACTTACAACAAAGAAAATCCCAGGACCTGATGGTTTCACTGCTGAATTCTATAAGAAACTTAGATTAGATCTAATGTCATTATGTGTCAAACTCTTTAATGAAATTGAAAGGGAAAAAATACTCCCAAAGTCATTCCTGGAAGCAAATATTACCCTTACCCTGATACCAGAACCAGAGAAGCACCCAACCAAAAAAAGAGAACTACATGCCTATCTCCCTAATGAAACGAGATGCAAAAATCCTCAACAAGATACTGGTAAACAAAATGCAGCAAATCATCAAGATTATACACCATGACCAAGTGGGATTCATCCCAGGGATGCAGGGATGGTTCAGCATGTGCAAATCAATAAATATAATACACCATATTAACAGAACCAGGACAAAAACCATATGATCATCTCAATAGATGCAGAAAATCATTTGAAAGTCCAATATCCATTCATGACAAAAACCCTACAGAAAATTGGAATAGATGGTCTTTATCTCAATCTAATAAAAGCCATCTATGACAAAACAGCCGCCAACATCATACTAAATGGTCAAACACTGAAAACTTTCCCTCTAAAATCAAGAACAAAACAAGGATGTCACTATTACCACTCCTATTCAATATAGTTCTGGAAACATTAGCTAGAGCAATTAGACAAGATAAAGAAGTAAAAGGAATAAGGATAGGAAAGGAAGAAGTTAAATTATCAGTATTCACAGATGACATGATACTCTACATAGAAGACCTCCAAAACTCCACCAAAAGACTTCCTGATCTAATAACCAGATTCAGTCACATAGTTGGAAACAAAGTCAACACTCAAAAATCAAGAGCATTCCTGTATGCAAATAACAAATTCACTGAGAGAAATTAGGGAAACCACACTTTTCACAATAGCATCATACAAATGAAGTACTTAGGAATCAATCTAACAAAAGAAGTAAAAGATCTCTACATTGAAAACTACAGTACTCTGAAAAAGGAGACCAAAGAGGGTATCAGAAAATGCAAAGATACCCCTTGCTCATGGGTAGGAAGAACCAACACAGTAAAAATGGCCATCCTCCCAAAATTGTTATACAGATTTAATGCCATCTCAATCAAAATACTATTAGCATACCTCCCAGAACTAGAAAAAACATTCCTAAAATTCTTTTGGAACCAGAAGAGACCTAGAATAGCAAAAACAATTCTGGGCAACAAAGGCAAAGCAGGGGGCATCACAATCCCTGACTTGAAATTATACCACAGAGCTACTGTGATAAAAAAAAAAAAAAAGCATGGTACTGGCAAAAAAACAAAAACCCCAAAACAAAACAAAAACCAGACCTGAGGATCAATGGAACAGATTAGAAGAGGCAGAAACAACTTCGAACACACTCAGCCATCTTGTCTTTGACAAAGGGGCCAAACACGTTTACTGGAAGAAAGCCTCATTAACAAATGGTGCTGGAAAACATTGGCTTTCCACATGTCCAAAATTAAAACTAGACCCATGTATATCACCATGCACTAAACTAAAATCAAAATGGATCACAGGTCTAAATATTAAAACAGAAACACTAAATCTGCTGGAAGAGAGAATAGGTAGAACTCTTGAAGCAACAGATGTAGGCAAAGACTTCATAAACAAAACCCTGACTGCACAGGAGAACTACAAAGAATCAACAAATGGGATCTCATCTTATTACAAAGCTTTTGTACAGCAAAAGAAATCACCGACGGAGTGAAAAGACAACCCACCGAATAGGAAAATGTCTTAGCCAGCTGTTCTTCGGACAAGGGATTAATATCTAGAACATACAAAGAACTGAAAAAAAAATCAGACCCTCCAAATTTAAAGACCCAATCCAAAAATGGGCACCTGAAATGAAGACACTTCTCAGAAGAAATACAAACAGCAAATAAATACAAGAAAAACTGTTCAACATCACTGATTATTTGAGAGATGCAAATTAAAACAATGCTGAGATTCCATCTCCCCCCAGAAAGAATGGCTATTATCAACAAATCAACCAATAACAAATGCTGGCGGAGCTGTGGGGAAAAAGGAAAACCTCTCCACTGTTGGTGGGAGTGTAGACTGGTGCTACCACTGTGGAAATCAGTGTGGAGATTCCTCAAAAAACTAGGACTAAAGGTTCCATTTGACCCAGCTATTTCTTTTCTTGGTATTTTCCCAAAAGAATTAAAAGCGGGCCGGTGAGATAGCTCAGCAGCATAAGCACCTGCCTGGCAAGCGCAAGGTCCTGAGTCCGACTCCCGGTACCCGCATAAAAAGGAAAAAAGGGCCGGCGATATCGCTCAGTGGCACAAGCGCCTGCTGGCAAGCACGAGGTCCTGAGTTCGACTCCCGGTACCCACATAAAAAAAAAAAAGAATTAAAAGCACCATACCACAGCGATATATGTGCACCCATGTTTACAGCAGCACGGTTTGTAATAACTAAATTTTGGAAACAACCCAAATGCCCATCAACCAATGAATGAATAATAAATATTTTTTTTATACAAAGGAGTACTAAGCCACAAAGAAGGTAAACTTGGGACATTTATAGCTAAATGGATGGACCTTGAGACCATAATTAAGTGAAATAAATTGGACAAATATGTGTAAATATCTCATTGTCTCTTTGGTATGAGAAACTGTAGTGTAAGAACCAAAATGTATAATAGATATTGTGAAATAAGAAGTAATTGTTCAAAGGGAAAGGGGAACTGGGGAGTAGTGGAAGGGGAAAAATGAGAAAAAAAAGGGTAAAATGGAAACAAAGCTTTGTAAATAAGGAGGGGAAGAGGGGATGAAGAGAGGGGAGGTGAATGGGAAGAAAAAGAGGAACTAAGATGTATCATGTACAGGTCCAAATTCCCTATGAAGCATGTGATCATTATGCATATCTAAATTGTACCAATAAACTTAATTAAAAAAAAAGAAAACAAACATAATCAGAATTTCCATATTTATTTAATTTCACTGGAAAATTAAAAATTGTTGAGCTATTAAAATATAAGGCGTACAATAAATAAAGGACATGTTTAACATCAAGACCTGAAGAATTTTTCTTTACAACATTCCACTGGCCAGATAAATAAAAATAATTCAGACAATACATAGTAAATAGTTTCATTTAAATAACAGCATAAATCTTTTTCAGGATAATTATTATACACTGTACTACTCTTTTATTTATTTTTTTTTATTTTTATTTTTGTGGGCACCGGGGGGTCGACCTCAGGACCTCGCGCACCAACAGGCACCCATGCCGCTGAGCGATATCACCGGCCCCTTTTTCGTATGTGGGTTCCAGGAGTCGAACTCGGGCCCTCGCGCTTGCCAGGCAGGTGCTTACACCACTGAGCCATCTCACCGGCCCTGTACTACTCTTTTAAAAACAGAAGAAAACTTAAATTATAGATACAAATATTAAAGGCCAATGACCAAAATCAAATTAATATTTAACAGATTATTATTTATATAAAGTTTTTGTTTGTTTGGTTTTCTTTGAGACAGGTCTCAGGGTAGCCCAGATTGATCTCGAACTTGCAGTCCTCCTGCCTCATCCTCTCAAGTGCTGGCATTACAGACTACTGCCACCATCCCCAGCTATACACAGTGTAAATAGCTAGAATCATCAATTTTATTTAATATCAAACATGTTTCTGGTATACAATTACTTTTAAAATGAGAATTATCAATTTTAATTCAACCAATTCAAGTATTCATTTAGTCAAATAAAATAAGTCTCTTTAAAAATTTAGATAGATTACTATTAGTAATTTTCTCAATACATAAAATATTCTGATTCCTACTGAATCATACTGTACAAGACACGTATGAATGGCTTTGTAGCTTATAATTAGATGTGACTGGGCACAAAACTTATTGACCAAAATATCACTATAATTCTATGAAGCCAGTCCTTTAATAAGATGAATATAATAAGGACCAGAATCTTTTATCTTTTCACAACTAGAGTATGGAAATTTTCATTACAAAACTATGAACTTGGTTTTCTAAAATCTAGGTTCCAGCTCCAACATTCAAATGTTTTCAGCAGAGGTGGAGCAGCAATGGAAAGAAATGATTTAACGGAACTTGGGGAAGGGAAGAACTATAGATCTTAGCTGAAAAACACACCTGGTGTTAAGAGATACCACGAATGACTCAGAATTATATACCAATGCTTCTATCAAAGTTTACTGGTTAGCTGAAAAGGAAGAGGCAAATAAAATCTAATACCTGCTTTTAACAAAGTAGACTGAGTAATATGTTAAGTGTTAGGGCGGGGTAGGAAAGAAGTCAGCCAGCCAAACATTTCCTCTTGGACCTTCTCCATAACCATCCATTTTAGTTCTGGGCTGTTCACCAGGGTGCCCTTGTGATGGAGAGAGGGGACTCTGCCCACCCATGTGCTGTTCCCCAGAGCCCTGGGGCCTTGTCTGGCTGCTCTAGAAAGGCAGATACTCCTTGGAAATTCCTGAGGTCCCATGGGAACATAGCGAATGGAAACCAATTTATGTCACAAGTTAATCCATCCTAATTGGACTCCTTTTAGATTGAGTTATTTAAATACCAGCTGGGCAAACAACTGTAGCTAAAGAACATGGATAAAGATCTGTCTTGAAAATGCCTGTGAGGTGGCCAAAATATGAAGCTGCCATTTATTGGGCCAATGTTCTCTCAGAATAAGGGCTTATAGAGGCCTGGAAATCCTCAGCTTCCTTTGGCCACCTTCCCAAATAAAACCTTAACAGGCATAGTTTAAGTCTTTTACTGGGCTCTGTAATCCCTTCAACCAAACAGCCAAGCTGCGGAGTTGTGGAAAACACGGGAGGGTATTATGCTATTGTCCAGAAAGATCAAGAGTCACCACTGTTCACCCCACACTGAATGATGCTGCCTTTGGGGAGATTTTAGAAAAAAAATTAATTGATGCATCAAGAAAGCACACTGTGGGCCGGTGAGATGGCTCAGCGGCATAAGCGCCTGCCTTGCAAGCGCGAGGGCCCGAGTTCGACTCCCGGATCCCACATACGAAAAAGGGGCCGGTGATATCGCTCAGCGGCACAGGCGCCTGCTGATGCGCGAGGTCCTGAGGTCGACCCCCGGTACCCACAAAAAAAAAAAAAAAAAAAAAAAAAAAGAAAGCACACTGTATGCAGACCCAAGTCCCTCGGTGCTTCTCAAACTCCAAGCCACTTGGTAATTACAATGGGAGATAATAGAAGTCTTTTCTATTCCAAAGCCAGAAGTTTCCTAAGGACTTTGAGGACAATTTCATAGGTAAAGTAATACTGTTCCTGTAAGCATACACATGAAAAACAACACAATGATAAGTAATTGAAAAACAATATCCGCTTTCAGAGAACACATACGTAATCTTTCAGCCACATAGGAAAGTTTCCAAAACAGAACAAATATTTGACCACAAACATTTAAGAACTGCTTTATATATTTTTAAAATTTGAGAGGGATAAATGATCACAGTAGAGTTAACTGAAGGCTTAACTAAACCGAGACGCACCTGTCAATCTCAATTTCCTTACATCCTAGCTGGATAATCTAATAAAAATCCTTTCCATAAATCTTAACATTTCATATATATATATATATATATATATATATATATGTATATGTGTGTGTGTGTGCGAATTGCATATATATGTGTTTACGTATGTACATGGATATATGTATACATATGTGTATATATGTTTAGTGGCTATTTATTATAGTCTCTTGATCACCTTTCCCAGTGATTAATAATCTATAACATAAGCAGTATCTTCTTATAACATGCCAATAAACTCGATTTTAGTGGCAACTGTGTATCACAAGCTGCTATCCAGAAATTTATTTTAGAAATTTTCATTATGTTACTTTGATGCAGTGCTGCCCCCTGCCCCTGCCCCCGCCCCGATCTGAGTGATCCGAAGAAGCTGACTTCATTGCTCTGAACCGGAAGGATGCATGGAAAAATAACACCAGAGCAAAACCACCTCCACTGATGTTACCTCAAAACAGTAAGCCTTCAGCGAGACCACTTAAGTAACAGAGCTTTTAAAGTATACAGTGTACACAGTGCTAGTCTATATCCAGTCTCATTAGAATTCAGGTGGGGAAAGCTTACCTCTGTCTGAACCATGCCGTGACATTGCTCTCTCATTTGTGTCACTATATTCATGATGTCAAACTGTAACAAGATGACAATAATTTTGTATTATCCATGTATGGGAAAGACATAAACCATTGGGTTGCTAAAATATTCCATATCTCTATCCAGTAACACAGATGTCAAGATGTGATCAGAAAGATCTCACCACTAGTCACAAGAAAATGTGCTTTTTAAAAACCTAGTCAAATGGGTAAGTAAGGTTTGTTTTAAAAAGTTTTCAGGAGAATACAAGAATCAATCATTTACAATAAGAAAGGCTGTCTGATAAAAAACAAAAACTCTCTCCAAAAGAAGTAACAACAAATGTGCCCTTGTGTGTGCCTTTCTTTGTGTTATCCAGAAGGATAACTGAAAGCAGCTGTGCAACTCTGGAAAAGCACAGACCTTCTCTGGCTGCAAGAGTAGCAGAGCTGCTTTTCATATACACAGCCTGTCAACTTGAGTGGGGATGGAGCCACAGTCGGCTGGAAGCAGATTCCACACCTTTGGGTGGAGAGCAGTCCACAGCGAGATGAGGGCAGGGACTGGCAGTACTGAGAAACCCGCAGGCCAGTCTGACACTGCAGGCCCCGAGGAGTGCGATTACCTGCGTGGGACGTGGGCCTTCTCCGGCACTGTAAAACCCTGTGGATATCATGTAGTATCCTGTCAACTGTTACCCAAAAGTATCCAGAATTTTTAAAAGGTAGGCATCCCTTTATTTTTATAATAATTTAAAATTATATTTAAGGCCTTTAAAAACTTTATTTTGTAATAAACAGAAGGTCCTAAGTTTCCTTTACCCTACTCCCCCCACTGAAACCAGCCTGCATAATTATGGTATAATATAAAAACCAGGAAACTTCCCTGGGACGATGCAGAGAACTTGTTCAGATACTGCCGGCTTTCCAGGCTGTCAAGCGCGTGCATGAGGCTCTGTGCCCCGGAACACCCGTGAAGACTCATGCAGCCACAGCCGCAGCAAGAGGAAGAGCTATTCTGCCACAAGAGTTCCCCATGCTCTCCCTTGAGATACACACCTACACACCCCAATTCCTAGCCCCTGACAGTCAGCAAGTGAGCTGCTCTGTCTCTACAGTTCTCTTATTTCAGAAAGTTTTATGAGTAGAATCATTCAACCCCTACCCTTTTGATGTGGAACTTTTTTCACTCAGCACGATTGCCATGACATCCATCAAACTGTTCCATATATCCATGATCCACTTCTTTTATTGCTAAATAGTACTCCATAGTAATGATGTGGGTCAGTTTGTGTAGCAACTGGCTTGTTAAAGAACATCTGGGTTGTTTCTCATTTTTATCTATTATGATACATAATCTGCTAGGAACATCTGTATACAGGGTTTTGTTTTTTTTGTGTGTGTGGGTACCGGGGTTCGACCTCAGGACCTCGCAATCCAGCAGGCACCTGTGCCGCTGAGTGATATCACCTGCCCTTTTTTCGTATGTGGGTTCTGGAAGTCAAACTCAGGACCTCGCGCTTGCCAGGCAGGCGCTTATGCCGCTGAGCCATCTCACCAGACCTGTATACAGGTTTTTGTATAAAAATAAATTTTCATTTCTGAGATAAATGCCTAAGGGTTCCATTGCAGGGTTATATTTAACTTCAGTTTTTGTTTCTTTAAAAACAACTGATACATAATGTTCCAGAGCAGCTGTGCATTCCTAATGCGTGAGTATAGGTAATGTATGAGTAATCTAGTTCTCTAAATCTTCACCAGCATTTGGTGGTGTCACCATTTTTACACTGGCCTTTCTGACAGGTGTGTATAACAGCTTATCATGGCTTTAATCTGCATTTCCCCAGAGGGGTCTCTTCACGTGCTGGTCATCTATATACTCAGTTTGGTGAAAAGTCTGCTCATGAGTCTTTTGCCTATTTCTAACTGGTTTGTTTCTTTGTTACTAACGATTTTTAACCGTTCTTTATATATTCTAGATTCATGACTCTTCTTGGATATGTGGCTTGCAAATAGCTTCTCTGAGTCTGTAGCTTATATTTTCATTTTCTTTATAGAGGGTGATTCACAGAACAAATTAGTCCAGAAAAATAAATGGAAGACATACTGTATGGAAAAGAAGAAAGACATCTATTTATAGATCATCTATGTGTCAAATCCCAAGGAATCCAAAAGAAGAAAAATAAAAATAAAAATAAAACCTCTCAGACCTAATAGGTAAGTTCAGTAAGTTCAGAGAATACAAGATAAATACACAAAAATCAGCTAATTCATTGTAAAGAACATGTGGAAATTAAATAAAAACACAATGCTATTTATAAATGCTCCAAAGAAAATGAAATAGGATAAATCGAACAAATTACATACAAGATCTATATGCTGAAAGTTACAAAACATTAAAGAAAGAATACAAAGAAGACCTAAACAGAGAGACATATCAAGTGTTACAGTTTAGATCTAAAATGCCCCCCTAGGGGGCTGGTGAGATGGCTCAGCGGCTTAAGCGCCTGCCCGGCAAGCGCGAGGGCCCGAGTTCGACTCCTGGAACCCACATACGAAAAAGGGGCCGGTGATATCGCTCAGTGGCACGGGCGCCTGCTGGCGCTCGAGGTCCTGAGGTCGACCCCCCGATACCCACAAAAAATAAAAAATTAAAATAAAAAAATAAAATACCCCCCTAAACCCTTATGAGTTTGGAAGGTAAATGGATCATGGGGGCACTATGCTCACCAGTGGATTCATCCATTGATAAGTTCAGAGTTGAATGTGCTGTTAAGAGGAAGGTCACTGAGGACATGACCTTGGAGGGTGTCAATCCCTCCCTGGCTCCTCCCTTCTCTCTCTGTCTCATGGCTGCCATAGGATAACCATCTGTCCTCTGCCCAGGACCTTCCACCTTGTCCTATCTTCCTTGGAGCCAACCAACTATGGACTGAATCCTCTATAAAAACCATGAGCCAAATTAAACTTCTCCTCCTTTAAATGGTAGGTGTTGGAAATTTCTTCCCAGCAATGAGAAAGTTGCTAAGACACCAAGTTCTTGGATTGGATGTAAAGACATCAGGTTTTCCAAACTGATCTAGAGTTAAAGCAATTTCTACCAAAATCCCAGCAAGTTTTTTTGTGTGTAGATATAGCCAAGCTAATTCTAAATTTTATATGGGAAGACACAGGTCCTAGAATGGCTAAAACAATTTTGAAAAAGAAGAAAAAAGTAGAAGAAATCACTCTATCTGATGTTTAAGATTACTATGTAACTACAGTAAACCAAAGAGTGGTATGGCAGGATACATAGGTTAATAGAACAGAATATGAAACCAGAAATAGGCTTATACAAAAATATGTCCAATGATTTTGGACAAAGGTGTAACAGCAATTCAATGGAGGAAGACTATAGCCTTTTTAAGAAGTAGTACTAAGAGAGATGGATAATTTATAGGTCAGAAAACAAAGTGAAACTTGACCTAAACCTCACATTTTATACAAAAACTAATTTAAAATGCACCATAAACTTAAATCTAAAATATGAAACTACAGAATTTTTGGAAAACAATGACAAGAATTTTAAGAAAAATTCTTCAGGATCTAGGCTAAGTGATGAATTCTTAGACTTGACAGCAAGGATACGTCAAGAAAAATTGATAAATGAATCTCATCAAAATTAAAAACTTGTGCTTTTTTAGAAGCTTTAAAAATCAGAACTGAATATTAGGTAAATTATGGAAATCTGTATTATTAGTCTTTAAAATTAATTTACTGATGATAAAACAAGTTACACTGGAATACTTGCTTAAGAAAAGACAGCTTTCTGAACATGGCTGGCTGCTGAAACACTAATTTGACTGGAAATTATGATTCCTCAGAGACCAAGTTTTATAGTCATTAGTGATTGTGAAGTGCTAAAACCACGTTTGCGTTATTTGCCAGAATGTAGTAGCTAATAAAGCAAAGGATCCATTAATTTACGTGTGATTCATAATTTTAAAGGAATCCAAAGACCAAAGAATTATCGTATAGAATATTAAAGTAAAAGCCAAAAGAAGCTGATGTTCGAGATTTCACACATAACATTAATGCACTACGGACTTCTTGGGAAATAGTGCTTTGAACTGCTAAGACTAAAAAGCCATGCAAATTGTCAAGACGATGGTGAAAATGGTTCCCACAATGTTTTCCTGGAAATTTTGGCTAATAGATAGCAAAAAATAGTTATTTTCTAGTGACAACACAGCTTGATAAATTTTGGGTCTGGCTAATGATAGATTGGTACCAACTTATAAAACAAATAAAAGTAGTAAAGTATCACTGCAATTAAATGAATTTACAGATACTACTAACAGCAATTCTTTCAGTATATGAGTGAGAGGAAAATGGTGTGATAAGAAGGAAGAATTCTTCCTTTTCTTCGGCTTGATTACCAACAAATACAACTAGTTCTCAACTGCATACAAACACAAAGCACTATATTGTCAACAGATACAACTTGAAGTTTAAGTTTCGTGTATGATAAAAATTTAAATTTTGTGAATGATATGATATTCTGGTAGTAAATCTGCAATGACCAAAAAGAGAATATAAAGTAGTTACACAGACTAAGGAATGCCAGAAGATAAATCAACACACTGCCTCATCTCTAGTCTTGCTAGTGGTAGGTGTTTGGGTCATGGAGATGAAGCCCTCAGGAAGGGATAATGCTGAGATCTTGCCCTTGTGGGGCTGCATTAGTCACTACTGGGCTGTGACTAACACCACTGCTGTTCGACAGCAGTCTGACCCTTGTGTTCTCTCTCCTGCCTGCACTTGCCTCCCTTCCTCTTTCCACCGTGTGCTGAAACAGCATTAGGCCCTCACCAGATGTGCTGCCTGATCTTGGACTTCCCAGCCTCCAGAACTGTGAGACACAATGAACCTTTATGTCATAAACCTTTCCTTTATATAAAAAAAATTCTGCTACCCTAACAGAAAATGGACTAAAATAAAGCCCCACCCACTGATCACCCTCTGGATGTCAGAGAAAAATCCTGAATGGCTTTGTAAGTTTCTAAATGCTTACTCTCGAATACTCTACAGTTAACTTGCTGCAGATAAGCAGACATGTTCTGGTTAGTAAAGTTTCTGAGGACAGTGGAGAAGGGCATCAGGAAGAACATGTAAGATAGAGACCATCAGGGGAATGCTGGGAGGGTTTGACCTAAGCTTCAGGAAAGTCAGACTGTTTCTCAACTCCCTACTTGATGTCACCTCAGGATGAGTGCTGGGGTCACAGCATCCTTTCTTCTGTGAGGGCAGACGTTTGACACTTGTTCTGACAACAGCATTACCCTGCAGAATGCACTGCCAGAGCAAATGTCTCAAATATGCCCTTGCTGCTGAGGATGGATCCCCACAATTCAGTTCAGTAAGTCCATCTTTTGGGCCACAGACTGAAAGTCGCATTCCCACTTTAGTCCATAGTAAAGAAAACACTATAATCACCACCTATGTCCACCTCTTGGCAAATTTAGGAGGAGAGTGAAGAAGTGTTAAGGCTTGACACACCCATTTTTATTTTATATACAAGGAAACTGGGTTTGATGCAGGATGAGCAATTTACACAGTCACTCAAATGCAAAGCATGTGATAAAACTGGGTCAGACCCAGGGACATCTCATTACTGCTAAAGTCTCCCAGTTTTTTCATTGGGCTCACATGCTTGTTATTTCTGTTCATTAAAACCAGGGCTGCGTCACTGACATTCTCCAGTGAGACACTAGTAACCATGTGTGGGGATGGAGGAAAGAAAAATGAAAAGGAACTCACATCTCCTGCATATCTGCTGTATTCCAGACACTAGTCTAAGCCACTTACTTCCATCCCACTCTAATCCTCACAACCACCCCAGCAAACTGCAGTAAGCCAAGTAAGAACCAGGTTTCCCAAATGCCCTGCTTTCCATTCACTTAGCAGTCTGCTGAAAGTAGCATATTTACAAAGAGCACCGGAGACCCTGTTTGATCGCACACTTACTAAACAGTTCTTTTCGATGGCACAGAACGTGACATCCATACATATGAACACTCCAGTCCGGCCCACACCAGCGCTGCAGTGCACAACCATGGGCCCTGTGAGGTGGCTCTTCCTCGCATACCGGACGTACTTTATGAAGGAGTCTGTTGAGGCAGGAGTCCCATGGTCTGCCCAGTTAGTGAACTGCAAGTGTTTCACAGTGTGACTAGCTCCTGTCTGTTGGAGAGAGACAGAGTTACTGATTTCTTAGATTAGCTCGTTTCAATTTCTAATATACCAGTAATAATAAAAGTAGCTATATACTAACACTACACTGGTATTAGGTAGAGCTTTCAGAGAGTACTTAAACCTAATTTTGATGTTTATAAGAATTCTGGAAATTGCCAGGTTTAGAGAATTTTTCTATTTTACGAAGATGAACACAATAATACTGGAAGAAAGAATGCCAACAGGTGACACAAATGGAGTACCTACCATGAGCTAGGTACTGTGCTGGGGTCTCACATGAATTACCTCATCAGATCCCACGTTAGCCCTGTGAGGTTGCACTATTTTATGCTCATCTGACAGATTAGAACTGGGGTCTGGGAGATGTATGCCAGGTCAGCAGGCTCACTGGTTTAGAGCTGAAGGCCTCCTGAATCCTCATCTACCATCTTTAATCTGCACCATGGGTCTGCAAGATTTCAAAATAGTTAAGAGGAAAAGGCAGGTTGACACATTAGGAATAAGACCTAAACCCAGCAATCACTCTTAGCTTGTATATTATAAACCAAGTTTAATGAGAACAGGCAGGAGCCTGACCAGGGAGGCCCTCAGCTTTTCTAGTGAAATGGACAGGAAAGCTAAGAACCAGAGTGTGCTGTGCCCCATTCTTGAAGTGGAGTCATGAAAAACTCCTCAGGATGGATAGGCAAAGCACTTGGACTTTCCTCATATCCTATCCCCCAAGCAGGTAGTTTTCTGGATTCAAATTGTACTCTCTTGGGGTCTCAGCCCATGGCACCCTGCCCTGCTGCTCTCCACGCTCACAGGAGCCAGCTCCTTACCCTTCATCCGCCCTTCCTCCTTGCCTCCCTCCCTGCCTCCCTCCCTGCCTCTCTCTATGAACATGTACACATGCTGCTGGTTGCGTTTCTCTGCATAACCCTAACTAATACAGAATCCTCCATTAATTTATTTAATATAGTTTTCTACCTGAAGTCATAAAGCTAGAAAACCCTCAAGTCACTTCACCTACTGATATTTCCCATATGACATGGCATTTGACAATGGCAAAAATGACCCAAGATCTGTAAATAGCAATGGGGAGGAGGAGGCATAGTAAAAACATCTTTTAATACCAAGTAGAAAACTCAAATTTGAATCACTGGTACATGAAGTGGAATGATAGACACAATGCTTAAAAATTTTGTGGAGGAGCGCTGCTGTCACCGTATCACATACATCCGCAGTTAAACGTATCCTACCACCATTGACCTCCCTGGACCTCACTGACTTCCCGATCCAGTGCCATGAAGACAGAGCCCTTGGTGCAGACTTGCTGACTGTGAACCCCTCGTGGGCCTCAGCCCAGAGACCACCAACCCAGACGCCTTCGCCAAGGCTACATAGGTTGACTTCAGACTTTGAATCCTCGCATATGGATCCTTCCTCTGTGCCTCCCACCTGCCCTATGCTCCTTCCTTCCATACTGGACTGTAAGTGCTCCAAGAGTAATGACCGTGCCCATCGTCTCTGCCCAGGGAAGTGGGAGAAACGTTCAAGACACTCTTTGCTGCCCACCTCTTTTGCGGTTCATTACTGCCTCCTTATATAAAAAGCAAGACTGGAGAGGAGGACCTCAAGATGGCGGATGAGTAAGAAGCAGGCAGCGAAACTCTCTCTAAAAGTTACCATTGGAACGCGGGAATATAGCGACCCGGAAAGCGCAGGAGGGGGGGAGATGCCTCCCCGAAACCCAGAGAAGTTCTGAAGCGCAATCTGGGACCCCCGGCACCAGTGACGGGTGACTTCCAACAAAGAAGAAGGAAAGAAGGAGCAGACCGTGTGCGCACACCTTCTACTATCCCGGGAGTTGCAGCGCCGCGGAGGCTCAATTCTACAGACACACGGTGGCAGCTGGTGCCCAGGGAGCCCCCACGGAGGATCCTGAGACAGCGGCAGGGCAGGGGAGCGGCAGAGAGCGGCGCTGACCGGCGGTGAGTGTCTCTCAGCCACAGCTGCCCCATGCCAGAGAGCGACCGGCTGGGCGCCATTGTGGGGGGTGTGGCGAAACTCAGAGCGGCTCGAAAACTGCTCTGGGAACTTGTGCTCCGGACAGGGCAGCACGGGGCCTCTCAGGCCCACGAAAGTGTGCTGAGGTCAGCAGGAGAACGAGACTGGACTCTCAGCCACACCTGTCCCGCGCCAGAGAGCGACTGGCCCGGCGCCATTGTGGGGGGCGTGGCGAAAAACCAGAGCGGCGGGAACCAGTGCAGGGAACCCGCGCTCCGGACAGCACGCTGAGCCTCTCAGGCCCAGGGATCGTGAAAGGGCGCCGAGAGCGGAGGCGAGCTAGACTGGTCTCTGCCTGAAAGTACGCGCCTCTGCTCACCGCCCGCCAGAGGGCGCTCCTGGCTTACTGGGACGGACCTGCACAGAACAGGACTCTGTCACCACAGGGTACCTGCCTACAGCAGAGTCAACACCTGGAACTGATTCTTTTTATTTTTTTATTTTTATTTTTATTTTTATTTTTTATTTTTTTTTCTCACTGATTTGTTTTTTGTTCTGGCAAAGGGTTTTTTTGTTTTTGTTTTGTTTTGTTTTGTTTTTTGGTGGGGTTTTATTTTTGATCTGTCTGTTTTATTGTTTTTATCTTCGTTTTTGTTTCTGTATGTGTATTTGCTCTTTCCTTCATTATTCTCTCTGGTTTTTTATATGAGTGTAAACAGCGCCTCTAACTTCTTTGTGATTGTGGTTGTGATCTGTTCTTCCTTTTATCCCTTCCTTCTCTTTCTACCACCTGTCCTCTGCACTAGTGTCCCAATTTTAGTGGGATTCCTCTTGGTCCTCTAACCTTACATCTAATTTCTTCCTCTTCTCCCAATACTCTATTTCCTCCTTAACTCATTTTAAATTTAAACTCCTCAGGGAAAAATTGACATACACAGGACTTGTATACTGCATATAATTTTTCTGGTGTGTTTTAGATTTTGTTATATAACCGCAACTCTATACAGCTAAAAGTGGTAAATAACTGGTTAGCTCAGTCTGTCATTTTCTAGGTTGTGTTTGATGCTTTAGTTAACATTATAGCCAAATGTGAAATAATTGTTCTAAACATCTTTCCTTCCTGATATTTCATGATTGAGATTGACTAAGGGACACAGAAAATTCAGTGGCACAGTACCAAAGAATCAAGGACTGGGCCAAACAGGTAGCAACTTCGCATACCCAATGAATTGAAGAGGTAGGATCTGGCAGAAAGCTCAAAACCTAAAAGCAAGCTCCACTTGGAAGATACTGCAGAGAAGTAGTCATCTTCTAAAGATCTTAAACACTAGCAATAAAGTAACCTACTATAGGTAATTTGCAAACATCACCCCAGGAATTAAAGAAAGAAAAAATGAGACGACACTTAAACAAGATGCAACCCCACACATCCAATTCACCAAAGGCAAACCTAGGGAGCAACGAGGTTGGACAATCCGAAAGCCACCCACCTGGCCTATCTGAAGTGGTAACAACAAAGCAACTGAATGAGGTTCTGGAAAAAATTAAAACAGAAATAATCTCACAGATAACGGCAGAGATAATGTCTACAATGAAGACCATGCTTAAGGACACTATAGCTGATACAGACAAAAAAATAGATGAACTTAAGAAAACTATAGAAACCATGAATGCTCAGCATAGGAAAGAAATGGAATCCATAAGGCAGATTCAAGCAGATATCCAAGAGATAAAAAATTCCATTGAAAGTAATTGTAGCAGAATAAGCCAATGCGAGGACAGGATCTCAGATATAGAAGACAGGCTTGCAATTAGTGATCATGAAATGGAAAAATTCTTAAAAATAGCAAGGGACCATGAAAAATCAATTCAGCAGCTGCTAGATGACTCAAAGATAAACAACTTAAGAATAATTGGAATAAATGAAAAAGCAGTAGATAGCATCAACGACATTAAAACCTTGTTCAAAGACATAATCAGGGAGAACTTTCCTGGAAGAGAAAAGGAATTTGACACCCCTATAAGTGAAGCTTTTAGAACACCAACTAGACATGATCAAAAAAAACTTCAGCCAGACATATTATAGTCAAGATCCCAGAAATTCAACAGAAGGGCAGAATCTTAAAAGCTGTTAGGGAGAAGAGACAAATCACCTATGAAGGAAAACCCATCAGAATCACAGCTGACTTTTCAGCACAAACCCTCAATTCAAGAAGAGCTTGGAATGATGTATTGCAAGCTCTAAAGGAAAATAATTTTCAGCCCAGATTGATGTACCCTGCAAAACTATCTTTCTTTTTTTTTTTTTTTTTTTTTTTTTTTTTTGTGGGTACCGGGGGGACGACCTCAGGACCTCGCGCGCCAGCAGGCACCCGTGCCGCTGAGCGATATCACCGGCCCCTTTTTCGTATGTGGGTTCCGGGAGTCGAACTCGGGCCCTTACGCTTGCCGGGCAGGCGCTTAAGCCGCTGAGCCGTCTCACCGGCCAAAACTATCTTTCAAAATTGATGGAGAAATAAAATACTTTCATGACAAAGAACATCTGAGAAAATTTATGACCACCAAACCAGCACTCCAAAACGTTCTGAAGGACATTCTAGAAAGAGATAGGAACCCCAACAGAAGGAATCCACCAGGCAGGGCAAATAATTAAATAGCCGGAAAGCAGAAAAACAAAGAGTGGGAACCAACAACAGGAAAATATCATGACAAGTCAATACATATCAGTTTTAACCATCAATGTTAACGGTCTCAATTCACCAATCAAAAGGCACAGACTGGCGAAATGGATCAAGAAGCAAGATCCAACAATATGCTGTATACAAGAAACACATTTAATTCAGAAAGAAATTCATAGACTGAAAGTCAAAGGATGGAAAACAATACTCCATGCCACAGGAACCCAGAAAAAAAAAGCAGGGGTAGCTATTCTTTTTTGCAGACAAAGTGAACTTCAAGCCAAGAAGGATTCAGAGAGATAAAGAAGGTCATTACATCCTTGTAAAGGGAACAATCCAAGAGGAAGAGATAACGATCATAAATATATATGCGTCAAATACCAATGCACCCAGCTATATAAAACAAGTACTAAAGGACATGAAAAATCAAATAAGCACTAATACAATTTTTTTTTTTTTTTTTGTGGGTACCGGGGGGTCGACCTCAGGACCTCGCGCGCCAGCAGGCGCCCGTGCCGCTGAGCGATATCACCAGCCCCTTTTTTGTATGTGGGTTCCGGGAGTCGAACTCGGGCCCTCGCGCTTGCAAGGCAGGCGCTTAAACCGCTGAGCCATCTCACCGGCCCAGCACTAATACAATTATATTGGGAGATCTCAATACTCCACTGTCACAAAAAGATAGATCAACTGGACAGAAAATCAATAATGAAATAGTAGAACTGAACCAAACTTTTGAACAAATGGACTTAGTAGAGGTCTACAGAGTGTTCCATCCCACAACATCAGAATACACATTTTTCTCAGCTGCACAAGGGACGTTCTCCAAAATAGACCACATACTAGCTCATAAAACCTGCTTAAGTAAATGCAAAGGAATTGAAATTATCCCATGCATATTATCAGACCATAGTGCAATGAAATTGGAAATCAATGGCAAAAGATCCCACAAAAACTCCCTAACCACATGGAAATTAAACAGCATCCTCCTGAACAACCAATGGGTCACAGATGAAATTAAAGAAGAAATTAGTCACTTTCTACAACTGAATGATAATGACAGTACAACATACCGGAACTTATGGGATACAATGAAAGCAGTCCTAAAAGGGAAATTTATAGCATTAAATACTTATATCAGGAAAATAGAGCAAGCGCAAATAAACAACTTAAGGGTGAACCTCGAGCTTCTAGAAAAAGAAGAGCAGGTTAAGCCAAAAGCCCGTACAAGGGAGGAAATTATAAAGATCAGAGCAGAAATTAACGTATTGGAGAATAAAAAAACAATACAAAGAATCAATGAAGCAAAAAGTTGGTTCTTTGAAAGAATAAATAAGATTGACAAACCCTTATCCAACATTATTAAAAAAAGAAAAGAAAAGACTCAAATCCATGCAATTGAAAATGAAAAGGGTGATATCACGACGGACCCTGCAGAAATCCAGAAGATCATCTATACCTATTTTGAAAATTTATATTCTACTAAGATGGAAAATGCAGAAGAAATGGACAGATTCCTAGATTCGTATGAATTACCAAAGCTAAATCAAGAAGATTTAAAAATCCTAAATAAACCAATATCAACCAATGAAATTGAAGATGTAATTAAAAACCTCCCAACAAAGAAAAGTCCAGGCCCTGATGGATTCACTGCCGAATTCTACAAGAAATTTAGAGAAGACCTAACGCCCCTACTTCTCAAACTTTTCAATGAAATTGAAAGGGAAGCAATACCCCCAAATTCATTCCTGGAAGCAAGCATTACCCTGATACCAAAACCAGAGAAGGACCCAACTAAGAAAGAGAACTACAGGCCAATCTCCCTAATGAACATAGATGCAAAAATCCTCAATAAGATACTGGCAAACAGAATCCAACAAATCATCAAGAAGATTATACACCATGACCAAGTTGGATTCATCCCAGGGATGCAGGGATGGTTCAACATACGTAAATCAATAAATGTAATACAGCATATTAACAGAACCAAAGACAAAAATCACATGATCATCTCAATAGATGCAGAAAAAGCTTTTGACAAAGTCCAGCACCTTTTCATGATAAAAACCCTACAGAAAATTGGAATAGAGGGTCTTTATCTCAATCTGGTAAAAGCTATCTATGACAAACCAACAGCCAATATTATACTAAATGGACAAAAACTGAAAGCCTTCCCTCTAAAATCAGGAACAAGACAAGGATGTCCACTGTCCCCACTCTTATTCAACATAGTTCTGGAAACTTTAGCCAGAGCGATTAGACAAGAGAAAGAAATAAAAGGAATAATGATTGGAAAGGAAGAAGTTAAATTATCATTATTTGCAGATGACATGATACTCTACACAGAAGATCCCAAAAACTCCACTAAAAAACTGCTAGATTTAATAAGCAAATTCAGTAGTGTAGCTGGATACAAAGTCAATACTCAAAAGTCAATAGCCTTCCTGTACACAAATAACAAACTTACTGAAAGAGAAATTAGGGAAACAATACCTTTCACAATAACATCCAAAAAAATGAAATACCTAGGAATCAACCTCATGAAGGATATAAAAGACCTCTATACTGAAAACTACAGTACTCTGAAAAAGGAGATTGAAGAGGATATCAGAAAATGGAAAGATATCCCTTGCTCCTGGATAGGAAGAACCAATATAGTGAAAATGGCCATACTTCCAAAATTGTTATACAGATTTAATGCAATTCCAATCAAAATTCCAACAGCATATCTCACAGAATTAGAGAAAACAATCCTAAAATTCATTTGGAATCAGAAGAGACCTAGAATAGCAAAGGCAATTCTGGGCAACAAAGGCAAGGCAGGGGGCATCACAATCCCCGACTTGAAATTATACTATAAAGCTACTGTGATAAAAACAGTGTGGTACTGGCAAAAAAACAGACCTGAAGATCAATGGAACAGATTAGAAGATGCTGAAACAACCCCAGACATACTAAGCCACCTTATCTTTGACAAAGGTGCCAAACACATTCAGTGGAAGAAAGATAGCCTCTTTAATAAATGGTGCTGGAGAAACTGGCTCTACACATGCCGAAGATTAAAACTAGATCCATATCTTTCACCATGCACTAAACTAAATTCAAAATGGATCAGAGATCTAAATATTAAAACAGAAACATTAAATCTGCTGGAAGGTAGGATAGGTAAAACCCTTGGAGACATTGGTGTAGGCAAAGACTTTATGAATAAAAACTCAACCGCATGGGAACTATCCCAAAGAATCAACAACTGGGATCTCATCTTATTAAAAAGCTTTTGCACAGCAAGAGAAACCACCAACAGAGTGAAGAGACAACCCACAATGTGGGAAAAAATGTTTGCCAGCTGTTCCTCAGACAAAGGATTACTATCGAGAACATATAAAGAACTCAAAAAAATCAGACCTCCCAAATTTAAAGACCCACTCCAAAAATGGGCATCTGAGATGAATACACATTTCTCAGATGAAGAAATACTAATGGCAAACAAATATACAAAAAAATGTGCAACATCACTAGTCATTCGAGAGATGCAAATTAAAACAACACTGAGATACCATCTCACCCCAGAAAGAATGGCTACTATTAAGAAATCAACTAATAACAAATGCTGGAGGGGCTGTGGGGAAAAAGGAACCCTTCTTCACTGTTGGTGGGAGTGTCGACTGGTACAGCCACTGTGGAAGTCAGTGTGGAGATTCCTCAGAAAACTAGGGTTGGAGGTCCCATTTGACCCAGCTATTCCCCTTCTGGGCATCTTCCCAGAAGAATTAAAAACATCGTACCACAGCGATATATGTGCACCCATGTTTACAGCAGCACAATTTGTAATAGCCAGATCTTGGAAACAGCCCAAATGCCCATCAACTGAGGAATGGATAAGAAAGATGTGGTATTTTTATACAATGGAATACTATTCAGCCATAAAGAAGGATAAACTGGAGACTTTTATAGGTAAATGGATGCAACTCAAGAAAATACTCATAAGTGAAATAAACCAGAAGCACATGTGTAAGCATCGTATTATCTCTCTAGTATGAGAAACTGAAAGAGTAAATAAGATCCAAAATGTACAATAGATATGGTGAATCAAAAAGAAACTGGTCAAAAGGAAAGAGAGACTGGAATAGGGAAAAGAAAGAAGGGAAAGGGAAAAAAAAATTGTATATATATATATAAGATGGTTAAGATAGATACACTACCATTTTTACTTAGTTCATTGAAGAGTAAGGTTTGTGCCAATAATGTTTGGACAATTGAATGCTAATGTCTGGTGTCCTGAATAACTAACTTAAAGATAATAATACGTAATGCATTAACCATTGTTACCCTCATATTATGTTGTTTTGAAAATTTGTTCTTCTTTTGATTTGTTTTGTTTTGTTCTTCTCTTTAAAATAAAATAAAAAAAAACAATACAAGAAAAAGAAATGCAGAATAAATAGAAAGTACAAAATAAAAAAAATAAATAAATAAATAAATAAATAAATAAAAGCAAGACTCTTCATATCCCTTGGCTTCCGCTTCTCATTGCGGTCATGCTATAGCCAATTGTCCACATTCACCGGGGGTTCCACCCGTATCCCCTCAACAAATTCTGACATCTTTAGAGCAAATTCATGTCTCAGGGGCCGGTGAGATGGCTCAGCGGCGTAAGCGCCTGCCTTGCAAGCGCAAAAGCCCGAGTTCGACTCCCGGATCCCACATACGAAAAAGGGGCCGGTGATATCGCTCAGCGGCACGGGTGCCTGTTGGCGCGCGAGGTCCTGAGGTCGTCCCCCCGGTACCCACAAAAAAAAAAAAAAAAAAAAAAAAAAAAAAATTCATGTCTCAGCAGCCCCAAAGACACTGTGACCTCACGATATTTTTATTTCTTTTGCAGGGAGACCACTCCTTTCTCCCAGGCCCCAAAATGATGACTACTCTTGGATTTACATTATCTGTAATGTCTATTGTCAAAAATTTTCCATTTCTCAACCTCCAACATCAATTTATAACTAGAAGCTCCTATGCTACCACCTCACTGTGCTTCATTTCAAGCCAACAACAACATGACTAAGAGCAGTCCCTTGTATCCTCTATTTATTCCTCATCGATTGGTCTTCTCATCCTCATCACATCTCTAAGCAACTAGACTTCATGGCTGATGACCTGAGTCATTCTCTCACCAAACGGTTGACTCCTTTGATCTTTTGAACTTTGCCACATGTGTCAGATAGCATCCCACCTCAGTCCTGTAAGTGTACTCAGGAATCCCATAGTTATGCCACTAAGAAGAAAATAATCACATAGTTGCATATCTTGTGGCTGTTGCAAATTTATGGGTTCAACCTTAGCATTGCTTAGCAACTCTTTTCTTGGGCACTGTCTGTTCCAATCAACCTCTTTGGTGATGACTCCAAACCTCAATGGCTTCCTTCAAGCTTCCTGTTCAACTCCTACCCCTTTTTGCTCCTGTTGAACACATCTATTACCAAGCTGCTAATCCAATCCACTGAAGCAATGCAACTCATTACCTCCTCAATACTACTCAATAATACCACCTCATTACTACTTTCCAAATCTATTAAAGCAAGGAATCCATGAAGTATTCTAAACCACTGCTTCCCAGTAGAATATTCTACAGTAATGTAAATGTCCTATAGCTGCACTGTCCCATATGGCAGTCACTAGTAGCATATGATTAACAAGCACTGGAAATGTGGTTAATGCATGTGAGAAACTGAATTTGTCATTTAATGTAAGTTAAATAACTTACGTGTAAACTTAGTCACATGTAGTACCATACTGAACAGCATAATTTTCAGGCCCTCCTTAAATCACTGTCTTAAGTAACATCTAAGTCTACTGATTTTATCTGCAAAGCACCTATGGTTCTGTGCTGTCCATCCCAATGCCAGCCACCCTGGTTGATCATGCCTTTCATTCACTAAAATTCTTCTATGACTCCAAACATTTTTATTATAAAGTTCATACTTCTTTGCTGCAGTAAAACATTTCATATTCTCACTGGTTCCTGCCAAACTTCTACAGCCTCATTTTATCTCTTATTATTCCCTGACATGTAAATTTTACATTTTTGAAATACTTAAATTCATAGAGATATCCTATGCAATTTTACACTGGATCATCTATTTCCCTTTTCTATCTTCCTCGTTTGGGTAATTCTCAATTCAGATATCACCTCTTCCAGTGTACATTCTCCCAAACCCCATGTATTCCATATAGATCTCAATATTAGCACTGAACACAGTAATTCAAATATCAAGTGAGGGAGTGTACCAATTCCTCACTATTCAGTATCAATAGTGCCCACAGCAGTGATTAGCACACTTTAAGGACTCAATACATATCTTCCACACTTGGCAGAAACTAGCAAAGTACATCACAGGATGAGACAATTTCTAATATTCTCTCTCTTCAACCTGCCTCTCCTTTTGAATTGAGAATCAGTTTTGTGGATGTTTTATACTCTTAGTAACTACTTTGAAGATGACACACAGTGTATTAACTATGGTTATTTTCTTATTGTTTTATTGTGAAATTTTGTGTCATAAAAAAATTTGATTAAGCAGACATAGAGGTGATGGTATCTTAGTTCTGCTACCAGGGAAAGGAAAGAAGTTACTTTAAAAAGCATCTTGTTAGTCTATGCTCCCTCCTACTCTTAACTTCTAGTCCTAACATATCTGCTTAGGCAATAAAACACGTATCTAATATCAGTTTTTAAACACTTACAGATTTCTTCACAACTTGAAACATTCGGATGATGAAATACGCAAGTATCTGGTAGTTCTCCAGACAGATACGGAACTGTCTCAATTCCAAAGGCTCCTTCAGAGAAATGGGCCAGTAATTGTGGCATTTGATAATTCCATCTTCTATATCTCTGGTTACTATGGCAATAACATTAGAATTATTTTCAAAAACCATTTGCCAAAAGTCATCTGTGGTGTCTGGCAGTGGTCCTTGGGTAGCGATATAAAAATACTCTTCTCCATGATTGACTATTCTAATATAATTGGCATTAATGTAGTCCTGGCTTTTTCCAAGAGGAACACGTGTTGAGTTATCTATTACAGAAACAGAAACATCTGTTAAAGGAAAAGTGGGAGATGCAATACACCTAGACCTCACATAGATAAATATGTGTATCTCTTTAACCAATACAGAAGATGGCATACAAAATTCTTTTCAAAAGGGTTGAGTCCATGAGTTTTAATCCTTCCCTCCACAAAGCCTGTTGGTATGACTTAGGAGATATACAATTAAGGAAGAATGCCTTCAGCATCCAGGCACTTTGAGAGTTTCCTGTTAGATATGGTATAGGAGGAGCTACACCAAGGAAGATATGTACTTGGAAGGTATATACTAGTTTGCAAAACAAAGGAGCAAAGGAGGAAACTCTGAGGCAGTAAGTGAGTGCCACTTTCCTACAAATCTGGGAAGCCTGCAGATATACAGCAGCAGGGCCCAGGGACTTTGACCACTGCTTCAGACAGAACCTAGAGTCAGTGGAATTTCCACCAGTCCCTCTACACAAGGCAGCTCCCACCTGGTGAAAAGGCACGTTAATCAAAGCAAACATATGGTGGCAAAAGGAGGCTCCCAAGGGCATTTGCTTCATGTCCCACAGAATTTGTCTAACATGGATATTACAGCAAATATGAGAGGGACAACCTGGCTGCTTGGCCTGCTAATAAACTTCGCTGCCCCAGGAGCTCTTTATTCACTTGACATAACCATCTGGAGCTCTAGTGCCAGCACTGATCTCATGTAGACAGAAGTGACCAGCCACATAATGCCCTCACCAACCACCTCTCCTAATGCTCAGGACCACATGGCCACATCATATACCAAATATGCTGTGTAGCAATATCTGAACAGGATAACAGGATTTTTGACAGAACCCTTCTCAAATTCCAACATAGCATACAGAATCCTTCTCTTGTAAATATGAAGGAATAGGAAAAACAACTGCTAGACATATAAGGATATCCAACATTACAAAAAAGGAGATCATTCTGAAAAATCACAACAAATGACTTACTGTCTATAAAAGGAGAGAATGCCTTAAAAACTCCTACTTATATTTTAAATGAAATACAAGAGAGCATTATTTATTATGTAAAATTATAATATGTATCTACATTTATTGATGTATGTTATATTATTAAATTATAAAGGAGGTGACAATAGAATTATGAGATCTCTTAGTGCGTATGTGTGCACAAGCACGCAGGTATGTGTAGGAGGTATCATCTACTAATAAGCCTGACGAGTAAACAGAAAAATATCAGCAGAAGTTATTTTATTATCTAAATAGTGAGTATGAATTACTTTATAGTAGAAAAGCATTTTTTAATTTTGAAAAGGAAGACTGTGTGAAAATTAAACAATCCAAATTAACAAAAGCTTGCTTTCAGATACAAAACACAATTACCATATTCAAATTCCTAAAGTAGGAAATGAACATAAAAACAAAATAGAGATTTTTAAAACTGGCTTAAAGTTTTTTCTTAGAACTCAGAAAAAAATGACAAAAATGACAATAATGATTAAAATGCTAAAGGACATACAACCTATAGGGGCAATATGGAAAATGAATTTCATAAGCAAACTGTAGACGACACAATGCAAAATAACTCAAATAATCACAGAAAAGCCTCTTAAGTAGCAGAGAGAGTGACTGAATGCAGTGTAGATATGTACACCAGGCCCAAGTAGTAAGGTGCTCTGTATGTACCTCCTCATAAATGGCAATCCTTTGGGAGGAGCTTTCAGATAAAGAACCTGCTAGGGTCTGGATCTGGAATGTCTCTCAAAACCTCATGCATTAAGGGCTTCATTTCCAATACTGCAATGTTCACAGAGGCACTTTGGGAAAGCTCTAATCTCATCAGTGGATTAATACACTGATGGAATAATAATCCGATACCATTAGTGAAGGGAGATGGAGACTTAAGAGTTGAAAGGACAAAGACATGGAGGCGTTGCCTTGGGCACTACAACTGGTCATCTTCAGCCCCTTCCCCTCTCTCTCTTCCTCCCTCCCCCTTCCTGGTTGCCATGAGGTGAGCAACTTTCCTCCTCTAAACCCTTCTGCCATGATGTTCTGCTCATCATCGGCTCAGAATCAACAGGGTAAAATAATCATGAACTGAAACCTCTGCAACTGTGAGCTAAATAAATCCTTACTTCTTTAAATTGACCTAATTTGGCATTTTATCACAGCAACAAAAGCTGACTACCACAGAACCTGTTCTGAATTATTTGCTCCACATTATGTAGGAATTCTAGACTTCACCGTCCCAGAAGAATCTCATATTTGCTAACTCTAAAGGACAATTTCAACTTGAAGAAAGAAAAGACTCACCAAGTGTCAAGCAACAGTCACCAAGACAGACAGGGCGGTGTATATTCACAGGGACAGAAAGCAAAACTTGTGCTAATGGGTCATTAGGGAGTAATGGTGAATGGTATTGCTCCTGCACCACCCTTTGATTTCTGAATCCTGGCTATGGCAGGAAAAGCATCATCTATTGGGTGCTGATTTGGGGCATCTACAACCCCCCTGGAGAACACTGTCCCAGCACAGCAAAATACTGCTGCCTAGCTGGCACTGTAATTGAGTCTTCAAAAGGCCATGCATCCCATCTGTCAAGATAACTGCTTCAGGATGGTGGGGAATATGATGAGGCCAATATATTTCATGAGCATGTGTCCACTGCTGTGAACAATGTGCCACAAAGCAATGTGGTATAGAATATTAGAATGGTGGATAAGGCATTCTGTAGGTTCACAAACGGCAAGTTTGGTAGAAATATTGTGCGCAGAGTATGCAAATCAATACTTAAAATAACTTAAGAAGAAACAAAACCCTGTTCCTTCCAAGATAGAAGCAGCCCAAAGTAATCACCCTACCACTAGGAAATCAGCTGATCACCCTGGGGAATGGTGCCACACTGGGGACTCAGTGTTGGTCTCTGCACCCAATAGAATGGGAACTTAGCTATGCTGTAGCTACACTGGCCTTGGTGAGTAAAAGCCAACATTACTGAGTCCATACTTAACCTTCATCGCTGCCAACAAGGCTGCTTCGTTCACAAGCCCCTGGGGTGACAACAGGGTGGTCAAGGAAACAGCCTGACTGATATCTATAGAGTAAGTCATCCTATCCACTTCATTATTAATTAAAGTTCTCATCTGCTGAGGTCACAGTTTGGTTAGCATTTGCACGAGACAAAATACCTTTATTTTTTGCTGATTCAGAGAGATCCATCCATAATATCTTCTCCCTTGATTTTTTTATCACCACTATTCCAATCATGATCATCCATCTGAGGCACTGGCCACACCATATTAATATGTACAGACTTGTACTTCTGGCCATTTCTCCAAACAAGATAAATAACCATGTACATTGCTCAAAGTTCTGCCACTGAGAGTATTTCCCTTTGCTGCTGTTCTTCAGAGATGTCTCACAAAAGTAGCTGGTGTGCTGCAGCTGTCTACTACTGGGTGGTGTGTGAATGTAACACATAACCACTTGAAAACCAGGCCCAAGTCTGCTCTTTCTCATCGAATGATCACAGGGAACTCCCCATGCAGCTGTAGCTGCAGGCTGGAAGAGACAGGGCAGTGTAGCTGGGGTGGGATCGTAGGCATTTCAGCAGCTTCTTCATGTAACTTACTTCTGCCTTCAGGGGCTACTCAAACCAAGTCTCACATCTGCCATTTCAATTTGATGTTGAGGTGCTGTTGTGTATACCCAACTTAAGAGTCCATGGCTCATGGGTTAGCAATCTACTTAGTTTTCTGCTAAATGGTCCTTATTAATTCCCAGCAGGAGGTCAAAGGTGTTTCTCAAAATCAGAGTAGTTACCCACAGAGGATGGCAAGGCTCTGCTTCAAAATCACAGGGGTGGGCTGGGGATATAGCTCACCTGCCTGGCAAGTACAAGGTCCTGAGTTCGATTCCCGGTACAAAAAAAAAAATCACAAGGGTCTGTGCTGCAACTCACCTATAAGAGTCTGACAAAGGCTCTAAACAGCCTCTCTACCTGCCATTCCCACTCCCAGCACTACTGGATCTGCTGGGTCACATGGCCCAAGAGGTAGAGCACTTGCACCACAGTTTAGACGTGTTGTCGAACCTTCTCGTTTTGGGCCCCAAACCTAGTAGTTTTTGAGTCACTTGGTAAATGGGCCAGAAAAACATATCAATATGAGGAATATGTTGCTACCACTAGCCAAAGAGCCTACTTGGCTTTGTGCCTCTTTCCTGGTTATAGAAGCCAGATAAAACAATTTATTCTTCATCTTAGATGCAATTATCTCAACATGTCCTGTACACATGAACTCCTAAAAATTTGATGGAGGTAGGAAGTCCTTGAAATTTAGCTGGATTTATTTCCCACCCAGACATCCAAATGTGTTATGAGTAAGTCTAGAGTATTTGCCATGCCTTGCTTGGCATAATGTCAGCAATGTAATAGACCAACGTGGTATCTGTGGAAGGAAAATGTGTTTGAGTCCTCGTGATCTAAATCATGACATAGTTCTGGATAGTTGACATAGCCCTGATGTAGGAGAGCAAAAGTGAGTTGCTGGCTTTCCCAACTGAAAGAAAACTGCTTCTAGTGGTCTTTACTAGTAGGTATAGGGGAAAAGGCACTTCCTAGACTATCAACCACAACCCGGGTAAGAGAGGATGTGTTAATTTTCTAAAGCAATGAGACCACATCTGGTACAGCAGCTGCAATCAGAGTCACCATCTGAGTAAGTTTACCATAACCCAGTCACTCTCTGCGATCCATCGTTTTTCTGTCTGGGCCATAGGTAAGCTGATTTGGGATGCGCAGGAATCATCACCACTTCTTCCTTCGAGTCCTTGGTGGTGGCGCTAATATCTGCAACCTCTGCAGGAATGTGATATTCCTTTATTTCCTATTTTTCTAGGCAGAAGTAGTTCTAGTGGCTTCCACTTGGCCTTTCCCACCATAATATCCTCACTCCACAGGTTAGGGGCTCAGTATCAGGATTCCAGTTGCTGAGTGTGTATATCCCAGTTACACATTCCAGGACTGGGGGAACAATCAGAAGACAGTTTCAGTGACCTATTGGATCCACTGGGAGATGAACTGAAACTCAACTGAACATCCAACCTCCATAAGACCATACTTTGACTGAGGGACTACACTGACATTTTGGGTCTCCTGGATTACTGTCAATTCAGTGGTCTCTAAAAGAACAGACTATTTCCTTTATTCCAATGCACGGTCACTCTGGTAAAACGCTGTAGGTCCCTTTGGGGAAGGCGGAGAGAAAGAACAGCAGCATAAAGTTTTGGCAGTGCATTGCCATCCTTCCTCACAGGCCTGACCTCTCATTCACTGAAGGAGTACTAGGTCTGTAAATTGGCTCAAATCTGGGAAATAACTGAGGGTCCATGATTCTGTTTTTAAAGGACAGACTTTTGTTCACTAGACCTAGAATTTTTCTGCTTATACAGAGCAAATAAGAATTTAGTAGACGTCTCACCTAGTGCACTTCTAGGAACACCATGACCAACCAGCTAACACCACAGGTCTCCATAGTTCAGATTAAATCCACAATCTTTTCTTAGTGGGCCTAGATCAATAAATTTAGCCTGACCCAACATTATGTTCCTTTCACTACTATCTCATACCCTTAACATTCCATTCCCACAAATGTCCCCTACATCCTTGGCTGTATAAATTGGAATATGCATGTAGTTCCTTTGAAATGTGGCATGCCTCCTCATGAGTTACACTTTGTACCTTAACTTTCAGGGCCCAAAGGAATTTGGATCTAATTATAGGTTTATAAACAATGGGGGAAGAGATGGTGGTGGTGAGTTCTAAGGAGAATCAGCATTGTCCTGCAAGGCAACAATTCCAGGGAAGCTGTTGTAGTCAGGTTTTGCAAGGAAACAGATTTAATACAGGACACATAATTTATAGGATTATATTATAATATTCACCCAAAAAGTCAAATGCAGAAGAGTACAGGAGCTCTGTCCACTCACTAGAGACACAAAGAATCCAGCTGAGGGCCAGAATCCCATGGCAATGTCCTGCATGAGTCTAGCTGAAGACCTAGAGCCCATGACAATGTCTCATGCAAGTCTGTACCAAGGATTTGCACTGGGAAGGCCCACAGGTCAGTAGTGGAAGCTAGAAAGTCTGTGCCAGCGGCGTGAAGGATCTGTGCCAGCAGGCTGAGGGATCTGTACTGGAGCCAGGAAGTGACACTCAAGGTAAGGACCAGAGCTGCCCCAAAGAGAACTGCAGCCATCCTCAGAGACAGAGAGGACCTGAGCTCCTCTAATAATGAGAACAGCTGAGTTCACATCAGGAAAGCCAGTGTGACAAGCTTCTCCAGGAGAATCAACAGCACACCCTCTTCCCCTCTAGTTCTGCCTTTATGTTGTTGGCAACAATCCTCAGGTGGTCCTTCCACACCCAGAACCACACAGATTCACTTAAGTTGGGTGTTACAAGTTGACCATTAGTTAATCCATCACAGAAGCCAACAAAAGTTTCCTCAGGAAAAGCAGGGTTAATCTGCTAGAGGTGGAGTGGTTGCTTCTACTGGTAAAGTAGACTCATCAGAGTCAAAGGGTTCCCACTTCACCAGGCTCTTCTCAGATCTCTGCTCCAGCTTTTAGGATCCCATTCCTTCCCCATCAATGCCTTCATTTTAACAGCAGACACCCTGCAAGGTTGGAACACTTATCTGTTTGCAATTCAGACATTTTCAAGGTAAGACTAGGGTTTGTTTTTCAGCAGGCTCAGCTTTGTGGTTATAGGCCATAAAGGTTTCTCTCACGGAAGAAAGAAACTTTCAGGTAATTTATGTAGTGCTTGAGCTGGAAATAAAATCCTTGACATTATCCTTTCCCTAATTTGCCCAGCACAGTGAGGATGACTAGCCAATTTCATTGTGTTCATTAGTTTGCCCCCCCGTCATGTTCTAAGGGAACTAACACTGTCACCCAGAACCTGACCATATTTTACATTATCTCTATTTCCATGTTGTATTAACTGGAAAGTTAATACATACCTTCAAATCTTATCAGAGAACCAATTTATTAAACTGATTATGTTCTTCTAGAGCCATTCTCAGTACCAAAATCTGTATTATAAATGGTTATCCAGAGAAATTGAATCCATAGGCTAAGTCTGTATACCATGAAGGATTTATTTTAAGGAATTTGATCATGTGATTGAGGGTGGGGGTGAGTCTGAAATCTGCAGTGCAGGCCAGGCTCACCTGCACCCTCAGTCACACCATCCAGTTCCTTAAAATAAATCCCTCATGGTATATAGCCATGATATTTCTGCTTTGGAGCCAGCCTACCATGGACTAACCCCTCTGAAACTGTGAGCCAACTACACCTCTCCTTATTTAACTTGTGGGAGCCAGGTATTTTTGTCCAGAAATGAGAAAGTACACCAATATAATACCTGTCTTCTGTACCCTAAAATGAGCTTCTTATAATCCTGAAAGGATCATTTAAAAGGCCCTACTTTCAGTCTCCTTGAAGGCTAATTGCACTTGTACAGATAGAAATTATGTAAGACCTTTGATCTCTTACTACATATTAAAATGTCCCATAGTGGTTTATTACCCTGATTTCAAACATCAATGCACTTCTCCACACTCTGCCACAGAAATTAGCACAATAAATTATTTTAACCATGCTCGGAATGGTACTCATTGCTTTGATAATCATAATGTTATTTCAATCTGAATAAACCAACTGAACATGGAGATATTAATCCAATGATGGCAGTCACTGTCCCAGGGGGAGAAACAACAAAGAAAGTAATTGAAATATAGTTTGTTCAGTTGCAGAGGGTGGTCCCAAGATGCTGGGAGACTACTGGAGAAATACCAAATCTAGGTTTCAGGAAAATTAAAAAGGCCAAGCTGAGCTACCAATGAAAGACAGCAAGAATTACCACAGCAAAGAAGGAGGTATGGATAGTTCTTGCACAAACAACAGGTTCAGAGGCATGGAGGCAAGAAAAAAGGGTGATGAACTCCAAAAACCAAAAGAATTAGTGGGCAAGATTTAAGGTTAGAGCAGTAACAGAGAGCCGGGGAAGAGATTTACAAGGAGAACAGAGGGCTCAGATTTGCCTTTTTGGAAAATCATTTCAGTAGCTGCTGTGAATGGATAGGTAAGGAAGATAGTGAAGAAGGCAGAAATCAGGCAAGACATGCAATGGGCTGGGCCTAGGTTGGCAGCAATGAGAATAGAGAGATGAAGTAGGATTCCAGAGGTAGTAAAGAGATAGAACTGAAGGGATTTGCAAACACTTTTTTGGATATTTCAAATGACTCAAAGTTTTCTGGCTTGAGCAAGTAGATGCTTAAATAAAGTATAGAATATACTGGGGTAAGATCAAGTTAAATGAAGAAAAATAATAAACTTAGTTTGGAAAAATTTTTACTTTGGAAGCAATGTGAATCATGGAATGAAATTTCCTGCCTAAGATTAAAATTCCATTTTTGTTTTTGCTCTTTAGATGGCGGAGATGG
Organism: Erethizon dorsatum; assembly: GCA_028451465.1. NCBI lineage: Eukaryota > Metazoa > Chordata > Mammalia > Rodentia > Erethizontidae > Erethizon > Erethizon dorsatum. The sequence goes on from CM051831.1 coordinate 38,294,864, forward strand.
ATGCGTATTTCCTGTGGGGAATAGGGTAGGCTGGGGTGCATAGGGCATGTCAATACCCTCCACCCAACACAGGAAGCAATAGTAGGGCCCTTTGAAGACAATCAAAAGGCAGGCTCTTATTTGGGGGCAGACAGATAGCTTTCCTGTGCAGGACAAAGAATATAAATAGCACCATTGCATTTGTGTGACTAAACAAAACAGCTAGGAAAGGTAATCAAGAGAAGGACACCAAATGTGGCAGATACTCAGACTACTGAACTCTGTTTTGAATGGTTCGTGGTCTGAAGAGGAGCAATGCATAAGAGCAAGGTTGAAGTACTGCTGTAAATAACTTTGTGACAGTGGCAGGGTAAAGTACCAGGACTAGAGGACTGGACCCTTACCATATTCTACATCTACCCTACAAGGCCTAGGTCACCCACTGTGAGCCACTAGTGCCATGGTCACAGGTCAGAAAGCCATGCAATTCCCTTTTTTACCTTTTCCCAAATATAAATAGGAAACTAATGAAAAACATTTTTAGCTTACATGGAATGATATTTCGGTATCTGTTTTTTGGTCTGTTCCACGGTTCATTTCCAGACTTGCACTCACCAGACTGACACTTCTCATGCTGTAAATCCTTTAAAAGGTAAAAAATATATAGGTCATGTAGTTACTATAACCAAAAGAAAAAAAGACTTGACTTTACTTAGTGCTGTTATCCTTAAGCCCTATATGACATTTAATGTTATATAATAAACAGAGAAGTTAAAACCTCATTTTAAAAGCTCTATATAAAATTGGAGATGTCCATCAGTGAGATACTTGATAAGAAAATGGCAAACTTTCTGAAGATAATTTCCCCCTAAATTTCATTATTGTTTTTCACAGAATAAGGAAATACAGAATATTCATTTCTTTTTTTTTTTTTTTTTTGTGGGTACCGGGGGACGACCTCAGGACCTCGCGCACCAACAGGCACCCGTGCCGCTGAGCGATATCACCGGCCCCTTTTTCGTATGTGGGATCCGGGAGTCGAACTCGGGCCTTCGCGCTTGCAAGGCAGGCGCTTAAGCCGCTGAGCCGTCTCACCGGCCCCAGAATATTCATTTCTTAGGATCTAGCTATAACTCTAACATTTCATAAACAAAAATAATAAAGTAACTGTTACAAAAGTATATAGACAAAAAAATTATAAAGTCTTACAATTTACTCCTTGAAGAAACTATAGCTAGAATACCAATTAAAGAATTTTCTCTTTCAAAAGATTTCTTCACCAAGTATGAATTCAACAGACATTTATTGAGCATTTAGTCTACCTGGCTCTGGTCTACGAACTGGAATATAAAGATGAACCAGAAAATGGCCTCATCCTTAAGCAGTGAGTAGTTACAGGGTAGTATATGATTAGGCACCATATGACCAACAGACTGCCCTTGTATTAATGACAGCACCAGCCTGTGCCTGAAGGTAAGTGCAGAAAAGCTCCTAAAAGCAAGTAGCACTTGAACTGGGCCTTAGTGAGTCACTGGACGTTAGCCATGTGGGAAAGAAGTGTGTGTGTGTGGAAGGAAAGAGGAATGGAGGGTGACGGGTTGTTATTCCAGGTAGGAGCCAAGGAAGCATACATGTCCTTTTGGGGAGGCAGTGGGTACCACGGAAACAAGAGCACAGAGCACAGGGTCCAGTGCAGAGGTAGACTGAAGTAGGAAAGACCTTGTTTCATACATGGTCATGCCTCCATACCCACACGGAATTGGTTCCAGGATTCCTGTGGATACCAAAATTTGTGGCTAGAATTTGCCTATCTCATATACTTTAAGTCATGTCTTGGTTACTTGTAATACCTAACACAATATCAACGATATGTAAATAGTTATTACACTTTATTGTTTGGGGATAATGACAGGAAACACGTTTGTATATGTTTGGTATAGACACAAAGCTTCTAATATTTTTGATCTTCAGACGTTTCAGTCTGTGAGTAAGGAGCCTGCGGACATAGAGGGCCAACGACACAAACGCGAGTGGAAGGACGAAGCCCCGCTCTGCCAGGACACCTGTGGGCAAAGCCCGGGGTCCGGAGGCTGCTAAAGGTCTCTGGTAAACCTTGGGTAGCGAACTCGGCACCACGCGCTTTAGAGAAGCGCTAACAACCACCGCCATGGGGCAGGGGGAGCGCGTGAAGGTTTGAAGCAGTAGGACAATGCCACCGATGTGTAGTGTTTCACTCACTCTAAAAAGCAACTCTAAAATTAACCCATAAAAATCTTTATGAAGAACCAGAAAAATTTTATAAAGGAAGAGTAATGAAGAAGCCTTAATACATGGCAAGAGCTACACTAATTAGAAGGTTAGAACCTATACATAAATCAGAAAATCAACAAAGTCTAAGAATAAATTAAAATACATATGGGGTTTTATTATGTGCTAAAAGTAGCATCATGTTTCACTAAGAGAAGATTCAGGAGTCTTAGGACAACTGGATAGATAAATAATGCTGGTCTCTATCAAACACCTTATCAAGGTAAATTCTAGCTGCATCAAGATGATTAAAAAATAATAAAAGTATTAGGGAAAAAGACCATGAAATAATATGATCCAAAAAAACATGAAAATCCAGAAACCCTATAACTGCCATATTTGATTACTAAAAATTATCTATTTCTTCAGAGTAAATAGGTATATTTATATGTGTGCACATATGTGTATAACACGCTGGAAAAACTTACTATATATTGCACACACAAGGGTAATTTCTTTGTTATAAAGAGTTATTAATTCATACAAAAAAGAATAAACAGAAAGCTGGCAAAACATGGACGCTAGAAGCTCAATGAAAATAAGTATGAAATGCTTAAAAACAAAGATATTCCTTTGTTCTCAAAGACACAACATTTAGATTGCCGGCATGAAATCATTTGTCTTTCAAGAGACGAGAAAAGATCCCAAAACTTGATAGACAAAACACTGGTTGTCTTTTTAGACACTTGTTCTAAAAAAGACAGCCACACACAGGCATATGAAGAGAAACAACTGTTGTCCACAAGAGCAAAGACTAAAGTAATCTAAATGTCCAACATATGGAGCTATTTAAATAAATTAAGATATTTACCTGTATAAGTAACTACTGTGCTGGTAAAATGTTTGGAAATCATTATCATTTTCTTTTGTTTTGTTTTTTTGATACAAGGTCTCACTATGTACTTCAGGCTGCCTTTGAACTCACTATGTAGCCTAAGCTGGCCTTGAACTCATGGCAATCCTCCTACCTCAGCCTCCCAAGTGCTAGGATTACAGGTGTGCACCACTACGCCCAGCTGGAAATTATATCTTATGGAAAAAAGGGTAGAATCCAACAATTTTTCTGGAAGTTTATATTACAAACTTAATAGTGGGCAGGGACTCTAGATAGTAGAGAGACACAGAGAAAGACTTTCTATACACTTTATGCTACCTGAATTTTTTATCATATAAATCTATTACCTTAAAAAACACATAGGGGCCGGTGAGATGGCTCAGTGGCATAAGTGCCTGCCTGGCAAGCGCGAGGTCCTGAGTTCGACTCCCGGTACCCACATACGAAAAAAGGGCCAGTGATATCGCTCAGCGGCATGGGCACCTGCTGGCGCACGAGGTCCTGAGGTCGACCCCCAGTACCCACAAAAACAAAACAAAACAAAACATAGTATTTAGAAATAAAAGCAGTGTGCTTAATCAAACTGAACAAGAACAAAAGCAAAGAAAACCTCAGGTTATGATACAGAAAAATAAATCAGATATAGACTGTTAAGACCAACATATTTACCCCAAACTCCTGGCTGATATCATATGCTCCTTTGTTCTCAAGAATTTTCAAATAATCCTTGAAGGGTGACTGTTTATCAAAATCGAATGTTCGTGATCGAATCTCAGTCAACTGAGCTAGCTCTTCTTCAGAAACAATTGTTTGTGTATCTAAGAAAAAGAAAAATTCACATTTATAAATTCCTTGTATAAATGTGAGGGGAGACTTTATATCTATGGTGGGTTTTTTTCTCATTAAAGCAGTTATTTAGCTACTTAAGGGTCAATGGAAGTTTATCTTTCCAAAGGTAAAAAGTCTGTCACTCTGAAAGAGACCTTTTTTTTCTTTTTTTTAAATTGTACTATGTACCTTAGAATTTTAAAAAATTGATTTTGGTAAAATCGATCCTGTGTAGAAAATATAAGAGATGCAGTTGACTGAGAAGTGTTCTGTTTTGTAATGTGAATTGGGTATAATGACTGACATTTATGCTATGGCAAGAAAGCACAAGATTTTGGATTAGGAAAAAGAGAACATTTTGCCCTCCCTGGGGCCAAGTGTTTGAAAGCTCCTGGAGTCTAAGATGAGAGGATGCAGAGTCCAACATGAGTCTTACTCCACTAAAACATATTACATACACAGCCTCAAGGGTAGAGAGGATCTATGTGATGCAGTTAACAGCAATGAATAATAGACATGTATGACAACCAACTATAAAAGACAGAGAACACATTCTATTAAATCAGCACATGGAAGTTTTCTTTTTATGATGATTTTTTTTGGAGTGACAGGAGGACTTTTTTTTTCTTTTACTTAAAACCACTGTCCATTGGTCAATCACAAAGGCACACATTAGCACAGTTAAAAAAAAAAAACCTATAAAACGATAAAAAGGAAATCCCAGAAAGCAAACAATTCCATACGAGAAAAGCCATAACTGAACGTCTTAAGGGAAATCAACTCTGGTTGCAAATAAGCTATTCTCTGGTAGCAAATAAATACTGCATCTGCTCTCAATCTATTCTTTTTTAAATTTTATTTTAAATTAAGTTTATTGGTACAATTTAAATATACATAAAGATCATATTCATCATAGGGAATTTGTACCTCTATATATTTTGATTCATTTTTTCCCAATCCCTTCTCTTCAACCCCTCTTCACCTATTTACAAAACTTTGTTTCCATTTTATCCTTTTTTTATCATTTTTATACAATAGAGTGCTACTCAGCCACAAAGATGGATAAACTTGAGACATTTCTAGGTAAATAGATGTACCTTAACATCATACTGTTAAGTGAAATAAATCAGACACAACATATGTAACCATCACATTGTCTCCCTGGTGTGAGAAACTGAGTGAACGAGGACCACAATGTACAATAGATATTGTCAAATGGGAAGAAATTGTTCAAAAGGAAAGAGGAACTAGGGAGGGAAAAGGAAGGAAGGGGAAAAGGAAAAAAAGGAAAAGAAGAATAATATGATGATTTTTAAAATCATTTTGATGTTTAAGTTCCAAATATCTGAAAGCTTACATGTCATATTCACTGGCTCAAATGCAGTAAATCTGGAGGCCAACAGTAAAAGAACGTTTTTAAACATTTTCAGAGTTTTGAGGTAAAATGATCAAGTGGAACCAGTTCTCAAAATCTCTTTCCAAAGCAAAATAATAAAGTTTGAACCAACAAAAAAAATATGCAAAAAGAAATTAAAAGGAACAGATAGCAGTTTCTCAGAATCTGCACCGCCCTGAGCAGCTCACCTTGTCTCAGAGCCTCACTATATTCGAAGCCCTTTATCAGGGTGAGAGTGAGGGGCTGCTGGCTGCACAGTCAGTCACTGAAATCCTGAAGTTCCTCACGAGTAACTGTAACCCAGTGATGGCAAAACCTTTAGGTTCGCCACCACTGTTCTAACCTTGGTATGAGAGGAAGTCTAAACAGACTCGAAGGGGAGATGAAATTCCCACAAGACTAGAAGCTATTTTGGTCATCTCTAAGCCCCAACCCCAAAGAAAACTAAATAAAAGAAGACAACCTTTAGAGCTTTCCTCTGTGTTCCAGCTTTGTTTGAAAATGAAAACTGGGGAAAATGCACACAGGAAGGGAGGGAAAAGGCAGGATGACTGTAGTACATATTGCTGTAGACTCCCAACACTCATTCTACTGGGATGATTAGTTAATGCCACTTGTGATTATTCCACAAGAATATGTTTGCCAGGAAAAAATCAGAAATAGGACACATAGTAATTTCATCAAAGGAAAGCAAGGAGATTACTCAGGGCCTATGAGAGAAAGAAGTGAGTCTCTCTCCCACCCCATCCCTCTGTCCAAACGGAAGAGGCACAAGGCCCTGATAATCATAGGTAGCCCTCTTAATACCATAAAAGAAAATAGTTGAGTCTAAAATATATGAAAAGCATAAAGTACCTATGTTCTTGATGACATCACTGGGTAGCTGATCATATTGAACACAGAGCTTCCAAACTCTAGATTTGCATTATGGGGGAAATATACTTCATTATCATTAACATCATTTTTAACTGAGTTTTTTTGCATGCAGCCTGGTCGAAGAATTCCAATCAAAGTATACAGGTCAGGCTTTGGCTGCCAATGATGGCAATCATCCGAGCCAGTTTGCAGGAAGGGATCTGACCTTACTATTTGGTGCTGGCATCACTGCTGAACAACAGGTGCTTTTCCCCATATGCTTCAAGAACAACACGCTTTCCCAAGAAAAGTGCTACCTTGCCACAATAAACCTGAGGAAGATGGAGACAATCACTTTAACCACTGGCTCCTGGATGACATCACCTTACCAATTTGAAGGTTACCACCACTACTGCTGGTTTAGTAATAATATATAACCTTAGGTATAATGAAGACCAAGAAAGCCATGCCAGGGTACTTCTTTACACATCTGTGCCTTGGTCAAGTGAATATGATTAGCCAAGCCTACTCCAGCTACCAGCAAGTTGTGGAAATGTCATTTTTAGCTTCCTGTCTGGGCCCTTCAGGAAGGTACTCTGGGAGGATGCGGTCAGTGTTGAGGAACAGCATCTGTAATATCAGCCAAAAGCATTTCATCCAGTCTTTGGGATTTCTGCTCATTCCTCCTACTCCACCAGCACATGCGTAACTGTCCTCAAGAAAAATGCAGCCTTAAAATAAATGCTAGTTTATAATGGAAGATAATGAGATTCAAATAAAATAGAGTGAGAATCAGGAAAACTTCATTCGTGCTCAATCAACAAAACCAAAGAGACAAACAGAACTATATATTTTCATAAACAAGACAGAAAACAAGATGCAGAAAATAATTAAGCAATAAAATATAGCATGTAAAAACATTTAAAGCCTGCTCTCAAATGGAAGATAACTTAAGTAAACATACTGCACTTCTACCAGGGGAAACGGCTCCACTGATCTGGAAGTTGAGAATGCCCACCAGGCCACTCTGGGCTCCTCACATCCTGTGACAGGCAAACGAGGATCATCTACTGTCTGCTGTGCTGGGTTCTGATTACCGAGGGGGAAGCGGGCTGCCACTATACAATGGGGAAGGAGTATGTCTGCCATGCAGCGACACTCTGTGGTCCTATCAGATGACTAAAGTTAACAGAAAACCATAACCACCCAACTGAGGCAGAACCACTCAATGGCTCAACATTAAAGAATGAATGTTGGGCCGGTGAGATGGCTCAGCGGCTTAAGCGCCTGCCCGGCAAGCGTGAGGGCCCCAGTTCGACTCCCGGAACCCACATACGAAAAAGGGGCCGGTGATATCGCTCAGTGGCACGGGCGCCTGCTGGCGTGCGAGGTCCTGAGGTCGACCCCCCGGTACCCACAAAAAAAATAAATAAATAAAAAAATAAGAATGAATGTTGAAATCATCCTACCAGACAAGGTACCACAATCAAATGAGGGGCTTACTAAGGAGAGAGATAAAGACTGGAATAAACAGAAGGTAGTTATAGATAATAAACACAACCAGGGTCCACCCCGTGACCCTGGACCCCTTTTTCCATGAAGAAGCCAAGGTCGGGCTGGGGCTGGGGCGTGGTTTTACTCCAAGTCTGTTGCCCAGCCCAGTGCCCTTCCCCACCAAGACCAGGTCGCAGGGGCCGAGGACGGGCGCTGGGGCAGGTGCAGGGCTGGAGAAGCTACTCACTGCCTTAGTGCGAGGAGCCTCCGCATGCTGTCACTGGGCAGCGCCCTGGGATCTGCAGCCACCTGGCCGCAGGAGGACCCCGAGCACGACGGAGCGCCTCTAAAGTGCCACCCGGCCCCTCTGCGCGTGGGCCCCGCACAGCTGCGGTGGCCTCTTGGTGGCCCTTGCGCTGCCGCACTCTCGGCAGAGGCTTCTTCCCTACCTCCCGCCGCCTGGGGCCGGGGGTGTCTGGCCCTGCCCGCCCCGCTCTCCCCACTTCCTAGCCCGGGGCCCGGCCGCCGCGCGCCGCGGCTCGGCCTCTTCCGAGAGTCCCCCCGCGTGGTCCCCGCAGCGCTCGGGCTCGGGTTGGTGCCTTCGCCCTCCGCCCGCCTCCCGCCCGGCAGCGCTCAGCTCGTCCGAGAGCCACCGCGCCTGGGGACCTGGCGGGCACGGGGCGCCGGTGACCCGAGCCCCACAGGTCAGAGCCACAGGGACACAAAAATTAAAGCCAGGTGACACGGGCCCGACGAGGGTCGGATCAGCAAGGCGCGGGCAGCGCGGCCGGGCACCGGGGCGGAGGAAGCGACTCTTGGGCCCGGGCCGAAAAACGACCCGGGTGTCGCACAGCGCGGGCGGCGGTGGCCGGGCCGGGAGAGCAAGGTCGCTCCCGAGACCCCGGGGAGGGCCGCGGTGGCTCCTGGCGGCCTGGAGCGGGGCGGCGCCCTCGTCACCCACGACTGCGCAGCGACTCTTCCCGAGAAGACCGAGGTGAGTGGGGGGGCGGGAGCGGCCCTTAGGGGCTTGGGCCCGAGCCCCGGCCCCGCCCATCTGGTCCCGCCCCCGGTGAACCACCCCGCCCCCTCGTCTCCATGGAGACTGCAGGCTTCTCGCCCAGTGGCGGCCTGAGTGTACTTTCTTTTTTTTTTTTTTTTAGATTCTTTGTATGTTTTATTTATAATTGGGGTAGGTGCCCTTTTCTGGTTTTGTTTTGTTTTGTTTTGCTTTGTTTTTTTTTTATTTTAAAGAGAAGAAAAAACAAAACAAAACAAATCAAAAAAGAACAAATTTTCAAAACACCATAATAGGAGGGTAACAATGGTTAATGCATTACCTATTGTTATCTTTAAGTTAGTTATTCAGGATACCAGCTATTAGCATTCAATTGTCCAAACATTATTGGCACAAACCTTACTCTTCAATGAACTAAGTAAAATTAGTAGTGTATCTTAACCATCTTATATATATATATATATATACAATTTTTTTTCCTTTCCCTTCTTTCTTTTCCCTATTCCCCCATCCCAGTCTCTCTTTCCTTTTGACCAGTTTCTTTTTGATTCACCATGTCTATTATATATTTTGGATCTTATTTACTCTTTCAGTTTCTCATACTAGAGAAACAATACGATGCTTACATGTGCGTCCGGTTTATTTCACTTATGAGTATTTTCTCGAGTTACATCCATTTACCTATAAAAGTCTCCAGTTTATCCTTCTTTATGGCTGAATAGTGCTCTATTGTATAAAAATACCACATCTTTCTTATCCATTCCTCAGTTGATGGGCATTTGGGCTGTTTCCAAGATCTGGCTATTACAAATTGTGCTGCTATAAACATGGGTGCACATATATCGCCGTGGTACGATGTTTTTAACTCTTCTGGGAAGATACCCAGAAGGGGAATAGCTGGGTCAAATGGGACCTCCAACCCTAGTTTTTTGAGGAATCTCCACACTGATTTCCACAGTGGCTGTACCAGTCGACTCTCCCACCAATAGTGTAGAAGGGTTCCTTTTTCCCCACAGCCCCTGAGTGTACTTTCTGCCCACCCAGGCTTGCGAGAAGCCCTGCCTGGGGTTTTGAATGTCCAGTGTCCCCAGGCTAGATGTAAAGCGTTACTTAAAAAAAAAAAAAAAAAAAAAAAAAAGAAAGGAAAAAATTCTGCCTGGTGTGGTGGGGCACGGCTATAGTCCCAACAGTGGGAGGCTGGGGAAGGAGGATCATCATGAGTTCAGGGCCATCCTAGGCTACATAGCAAGACCCTATCTCAAACCACACCCTCACCCCCAAAATCCCAGCACTCTGGGAGACTGAAGCCAGACTGCAAGTTTGAGCCCAACCTGGGCAAATGATGGAGACCCTGTCTCAAGAAAAAGGGCTGGGATATAACCACGCTGCAAGCCCCAGGGCCCATCCTGCCTATGCATTCATGCCTCTTGGATGTGTTCTCTTTTCTTTCTTTCTTTTTTTATTATTTCTTTCTTTTTTTTTTTTTTTATCAGGGTCTCTCTATGTAGTTCACGCTGGCCTTGAATGAACTATGTAGCCCAGGCTGGGCTCAAGCTTGCAATCCTGCCTCAGCCTCCCAAGTAACCGAGATTACAGGTGTGTGGCACTGTGCCTGGTGACTGAATTAAATGTGTTTCTAGTATGTAGCGTATTGTTGGACATTGCTTCTTCATCCATTCTGCCAGTCTCGTTTGATTGGTGAATTGAGACCATAAACATTGATGGTTATAACTGACATGTATTGACTTAACCTTGTCATGTTATTTTCCTGTTGTTGGTTCCCTTTTTTCCCCCTCTGTTTATTTATTTATTTATTTTTGAATTGTAGTTCTTGTTATCTCTTTCTAGAGTGTCCTTCAGAACATTTTGGAGTGCTGGTTTGGTGGTCATGAATTTCCTTGGGTATTCTTTGTCATGGAACTATCTTATTTCTCCATCACTTTTGAAAGATAGTTTTTCAGGGTACATCAATCTGGACTGGAGGTTGTTTTCATTTAGGGGTTGAAATACTTCACTCCAGGCGCTCCTTGACTGCGGGTTTGTGTTAAGAAGTGTGCTATGATTCTGATGGGCTTTCCTTTATAGGTGATTTGTTTCTTTTCTCTAACAGCTTTTAACATTCTGTACTTGTGCTGAATTTCTGGAATCTTGACTACTATATGCCTTGGTGTAGATTTTATTTGGTCATGGCTAATTAGAGTTCTATATGTCTCACTTATGTGTATGTCAAATTCTTTTTCCCTGCTTGGGAAGTTCTCTGCCATTACTTCTGCAAACAGGTTTTTTTATGTCATTTGCACTCCTGCTTTTTCATTGACTCTGATAAATCCTGTATTATTCTTCTTTGCATCATCTATCAGCTGGTGGATTGGTTTTTCACGGTCCCTTGCTATTTTAAAGAAATCTTTCTTTTCATGCTCGCTAACCGCAATCCTGTCTTCTATATCTGATATTCTGTCCTCACATTGGCTCATTCTGCTGCATACAGTTTCAGTGGAATTTTTAATCTCCTGGATATCTGTTTGAATCTGTTTCATGGATTCCATTTCTTTCCTACATTGGGCATTCATGGTTTCCATTTATTTCTCTGAGCTCCTCTGTATTTTTATCTGTATCTGCTCTACAGCCACTAACCATGTCTATCACCATGGTCACCATCTCTGTAGTTATCCTAGAAATTGTTTCTGATTTGATTTTTTCTAGAGTTTCTTTCATCTGCTTCGTTACTTCTGCTGTTAACACTTCAGACAGTCCAGGCGGCAGCTTTCAAATTGTTCCACCTCATTGCCCCCTGGATTTGCCTTTGTTGAGCTGGGAGTCTGGGGTTGCATCTTCCTTAAGTGTCTTCTCATTTTCTGTTCTTTTAAGTTTAATTCTTGGGTTGCTGCTTCTAAACTGCTTATGGAAAGTAGCTTTATTGCTAGTGTTTAGAACCCTTAGGAAATGACTACTCAGAGATGTCTTCCAGGTGTAGCAGGCTTTTGGGTTTTGAGTCTGTTGCAAGATCCTACCTCTTCAATTTATTGGGGATGAGAAGTTGCTGCCTATTTGGCCTTGCCCCTGGTTCTTTGGCACTGGCCTGTACTATTGTTTATGACCCTCGGGCAAGCCTTGGCATACCAGGAAGAACAACTGATTAGAACAATTATGTCACCTTGGCTAAAGTAGTACAATCAGCAATAACAATAGCATCAAACACAGCCTAGAAAATGACAAACTGTGGTAACTATTAATTTGCCACTTTTAATCATATGAACTAGATTTGTGTAGATATAACAAAATCTAAAATGAACCAGAAAATTGCATACAGCAAATATGACCTCAGTATGGCGATTTTACCCTCTTGGGAGAAAATTTAAAAGGTGTCAAGGGGAAAAATAGAGAAATAGAAGAAGAGGAAGAGATTAGACGCAAGGCTGGAGGGCAAAGGAAGATTATGCAAACTTTGGGAAACTGGTGAAGACAGGAGGGAAAGAGAGAAGGCAGAAATAAAAACAGGACAGAAAAACAAAACACTAGAAACAATGTTCACACTCATATAAAAATAAGAACAAACAATCAAGAAAAAAAGAAAAGAAAACAAAAACAAGAAAAGAGAAAAAAATGAAGAAGAAAGAGTTGTCCACTGCAGGTCATGTCCCTGCTGTCACTGGTAGACAACATGGGTGGATAGAGTCCAGATCTGGTGACAAATCCCAGCGAGCCAGCTGCAGCTTTACCGCAGGGTAGTGGATAATCCTGGCAATCTGCACCTTCACTTCCACTGAAATTCACGCTGGCTTCTGGCTGTGAGGCTGGAACCCATTTTGTTCAGCCTGCAACACTCCATGTATGTCCTGCCGGTTTGAACTCAGCTCCCTGACCGCCTGATGGCTTGAACTCAGTTCCACCTCACCCTGACACCTTGGAGTCGCTAGGTGGATTCAGCCCACTGCTGCTCTGAGTTCTGAGCTCAGTTGGCCCCTCTCCAAGATGGCTACCGGCAAACTGCCCTCTCCTGGGGTAGGTCTGAACTGAACGACTCACCACCCACTTCAGTCTGCTGCATCCACTGCTCCAAACCACTGGTGCATCTCTCCATGGAGGACTCTGATGTCACAGTAGTCACCGTGCATCTGCAGGTTTGAGCCGCTCCTCCCATGCAGCTCAGGGAGAAAGTGCCACCTGCCACCTCCTCCTCCTGCACTGAGGTCCCTCTCTTTACTCTCCCTGTGGGCTTCAATTCTCACTTCAGATCCTTGCGGGATCCCGGGAACCCACTTCCCTCATCTTCCTCACATTGCTATGTTCCAGCATCTGGACACCGAATCTCACGAGGCGCGGTTTCTCTGGTGTTCGCCACTTTGCCATCTTCCCAGAAATCTTATGTCTCTTTGTTCCTCCGCAAGCTTTCTTTTCGCACCCAAATGTACGAGTTGACAATCCACCATTCGTTCCCCACTTGAGATTTATGATTCTGGCCCTAAAGAGGTGGCACTAGGTTTAGGATTCCAAGGAAAAGACGCTGGGCTCCACGTGTCATGTAGGCACTCACCCAGGGCTGAGCGTCCACGCGCAGTGAATGAAGGGTTTCTAAAATTCAATTTTAAAAAGGCTGGGCCAGCATGCTGTGCACACCTGTAATCCCAGCACTCGAGAGGCTAAATCTGGAGGATCGCTGTGAGTTCAAGGCCAGCCTGCACTATACAGCAAGACCTTATCTCTAAAAAAACAGAAAAAAGTAAGTAAATAAAATGGCTGAGAAGGAGTTGGGCATGGTAGCACATGTCTGTGACCCCAGCATTCTGGAAGCCTGAGGCAGGAGTTTGCAAGTTTGAGTTCAGCCTAGGGATTTTAGTGAGATGCTGTCTAAAAAGAAAAAATTTAAAAGGCAAGAATGTAGTTCAGTGCAAGGGCCCTGGGTTCCATCCCCAATGCCACAAAAGAAAAAAAATTGCCCCTTTTTCCAACTCTCTGGACGCCCCACCTCCATATGTGGCTGAGCCCCCTGTCCCCAGGGCTGTGTGGCACAGCTCTGTGCACTCCTGGGGGCTGGTCCTGCCTTCCTCCGAGGTCTTCCCGCGGAGTGGAGAACTTGCTGCTGGCTGAGGAGCTCCAGCTGCCACTCCAGCCCTGACACCTGGCTCTAGGTCATTCCCTGGTCCTCTCCCCACTCTGTGCCGTCTCCACCGCCGATGGCCAGCAGGGTGCGCTCTGGCTCCCTGGAACTTCCCGCCCCGGGCCTGGAGCTCTGCCTAGCGCCACTGAGGAGAACAGCAAGGCTGCGGGCAGAGGCCAGGTCACTGCCACAGGCCTGGCAGAGGCCCAGATCCCTACGGGCCCGGACAGCTGCAGGGACATCGGGGGGGGGGCCTCAGTCTTTGGCCAGTTTATGCCATCACTGGTGCTCAACTCAGGGACCCCACTGTTCCATAGGCCTTTGCCTCCTGCAGGCCCAGGAAGGGCTTCTCAAAAGGACAGGTGAGCCACGGCTTCCTCTGGTGACTACATTCACAGACACCAAGGAGGGGCCAGCCCGAAGAACCCTTCCAGGAGCTGCAGGCCTTAAGACAGAAGGGATACAGTTGCTTTTCAATACACATTAAAAAGAAAAAAGACAGATGGGAGCTGGGTGAGGTGGTACAACCTGGAATGCTTGGGAGACAGAGGCAGGAGGATCCCCGGTTCAAGGCCAGCCTGGGCTGAACAGACCCTGTTTTAAACGTCCAAACTTTATTTTTAAAGTGAAAAAAACTGAAAAATGGCTGGGTATGTAGCTCAGTGGCAGAGCATCTCCCTAGCATGTGGGAGGCCCTGGGTTTGATTCCCCAGCACTGAAAAACAAATCAAGGCAGCATCTCCTCCCAGACCAGCCCCCGAGGAAGCTCTAAAAGTGGCACCAGCGCAGGGGAGTTTCCTGAGCTCAGGCTCTCGGGTGCTGTGGTCCAAACACCAGGTGTCCCCGAGACTCATGCACTCAGGGCACGGTGTCCACTGCGGCGGTGCTGGGAGGTGATCAGATTGCGGGAACACCAGCCTCACCCATGACGACCGGCGGTGAGCACACAGCCGAGGGGGCGTGGGCCCCACATTGGGCCCCTGGCCCCTTCCTCTGGGCTGATGGCCCTGAAGTGAGCAGTGTTCCTCCACCCTGATGTCCCCACCTCAGGGCCAGCTCACTGGCACTGGCTCTGGCTGTGTCACCGGGCAGGTGACAGAGGCTGGGACCTTCCTTCCCTGGGCCTGTCCCACAGGGGACAGCAGGTGGCATTCCCATCACCCCTTCAGGAAGCAGAAGCTGCCAGGAGATGCAGGCAGGCGTTCTCCAAGTACTGTGGCCAAAGAAATCCCTGTCCCGTCTCATGTCCCCCACCCCCTACTCTCCCGTCACACTCTGCAGTGGACAGCATTGGCTGGAGCGCGGAGCCCCGGACCCCAGTGCAGACCTGACCTGGGTTCAAACCCAAGGGTGCTTGCACTGCAGGGGGAGGGCAGCTGGGGAGAGGGGACAGTGGTGAGGCACAGAGGAGGGAGAAGGCAGAAGCCACCCACAGCAGGGCACAGAGCTGAGCCCTGGGCAGCAGAGAGGCATCTGGGGGTCTGGTGAGGGTAAACCTAACCTTCGGGTTCTTGTCACCTTTGACCTTAGTAGAACTGAGGATTGACACCCCCCCAGGGTGGTCTGCCACTGAGCTACATCTCAGCTCTTTAGTCTTTTTTTTTTGTGGGTACCAGGGGTCGACCTCAGGACCTCGCACGCCAGCAGGCGCCCGTGCCGCTGAGCGATATCACCGGCCCCTTTTTCGTATGTGGGATCTGGGAGTCGAACTCGGGCCCTCGCGCTTGCAAGGCAGGCGCTTACGCCACTGAGCCATCTCACCGGCTCCCCCAGCTGTTTGTCCTCGCCCACTGTTTTGCCAAGTTGCCCACGATGGCCTTGAGATAGGGATCCTCCTGCTTCGGCCTCCTGAGTGCTGGGATTACAGTATGTGTCACCACAGTTGGCTTTATTCTTTATCATGCTCTTGTAAATGAATTTTTTTGCTCACTCATGGTTAGTGTATAGGAGTGCAACTGACTTTTGTGGGTGGCATCCTTACCTTTTTCCTGATCTTATGGAGGAGAGCTTTCACCGACATTATGATGTTAGCTCTGAAGCCACGCATGGTCTGCCAACCTGTAATCCCAGCACCAGGGAGGCTGAGGCAGGAGGATCACAAGTTGAAGACCAGCCTGGGTTAGGCAGTGAGTTCAAGACCAGCCTGGAATACAGTGAGACCTCGTCTTAAAAAAAAAAAAGGCTAGCTTTGAAGATTTCATGTATCATTTACTTACTTATTCATTTAATCTTTTTGAGACAGGATCTCACTATGCAGTTCAGGCAGGCCTCGAACTCTCAGCAATGCTCCTGCCTCAGCCTCCTGAGTGCTGAGATTGTGGGTGTGCTCCACAACACCAAGCTCATATATCTTTTATTATGTCAAGGTCATTTCCTTTGATCGAAAAAGGCTTTTGGATTTTGTCAAATGGCTTTCCTGCATCAAGTGAGTATGTTTTTCTTCCTCTGTGAATGCGATGGGTCTCGGTGTGTGGAGCCGCCTGGCTTCTCAGGAATGAACGCCCTTGGCCCTGCTGTAAGACGCTGCAGCAGCTCCCTTTGAGCTTGGAGACCCAGTGACCTAACAGGGTTTGGTGCTCTCCGAAGTAACTTCAGTCCCTGCCAGAGGCCTGGAGAGGCTGTGCCCTTCGCTGGGGCTCCAGGCAAGCTGAGCATCCCCAGGGCACTCAGTGATGGGGGCCCTGAACTCCTCAGCATAGGCACCACATGGCACCCCAGAAGCCTGGTGCCAGGGCCCCTCTGAGTGCCGGTGAGCCGAGGGTCTGCAGGAAGGAAGAACGACAGGGCAGGGGCTGCTTCCTTTGTTCTTGTTACATTTTATTGGCATCGCGTTCATCTCTTTACAGGAGAACTCAGCCTACACCTAGCACGGAGACCTCTGGTGAGGCGCGCTCCGGTCAGGACTCCAGGGGGGCCCAGGGCGGGGGCAGAGAGGGATGGGATGAGGCCTGCAGGGAGCGCCTTCTAGGATGGAGGGAGGACACCAGGACAGATGGCAGGGCCTCGCCTGGTCCTTGCCTCAGACAGGGAAGGCTGATCTAACAGTTCTGGCGTGAAGCGGGATAAAGAAAGAAACGAAAAGGGAGTGAGCTTCGATTTCAGAAATAACAGCCAGGGATCCATTGCACACACCGCTGAATTATGCAAATCAACCTTGGGGAAAATCGAGAGCCGAGGGAGCCAGGCAGCTCCCCTGGAGGTGCAAGCTTTCCGGCTCGAGTCTCTGAGAAGAGGCGCGTGTTGCTCGGGTCTGCTGTACACAATACTGCCAATAGCTGGATGTCGCATCTGGGTCGCCAACCCTGCCATCCAGATGGGGTCCAAGCCTCCGCCTTCCACGCCTGCGTCACAGGACGTCATCCAAGGGTTTCTTACACTAATTTATACATTTTAATTGGTTGCATATATTAACATGTACTATAAGATTCTTTTCTAAGAAGCATTACATAATAAATGGATACTGTAAAAAGATCTGATTAGTTAAAAGTAACAAGCATTAACAGATACATACAAAACTCAGCCTGATCGACTGGGGTTCGGGCGGGGACGAGCAGGGGCACCAGCCTACCCAAGGGGCCTTCTGGGATGGGGACGGGGACGGGATGGGTAAAAAGACCGCAAGACCGTTAAAAAACTCAGGTGACTAATTAGACACAGATTCACTGTAAACAGTTCTCTCTCCAGTGGACAACAAGCCTTCGCTTCCCATGCCGACTGCACGCCAGAACGGTTTCTGCAGGAGCGGGCCCGCCTGCCGCCAGGCTCGGGGTTCATGGAGGGCGGCGAACCCCTGGGGCCATTGCAGCGTGGGCTGCCGTGCGTGGGTGTGCCTGCGTGTGTGTGTGTGTGTGTGTGTGTGGAGGGTGGGGCGGGGTTCCTTTTGGCAGCTGGCTGTGAGAGGTCGATGTCTCTTGTGTCGAGAGGAGGGGGCTGTGTTGAAGGCCTACGTGTTTTCTTGGTTCTGAAGGACTCTGTGCTCGGTGCCCGCCTCCCCTCAGCAGCTGCAGCTCTCGGCCGAGGGCTTGGCCCGGTCGTTCTTGTCCAGTTTGATGGGTTCGGGGAATTCATTGTACAGCTCCACCTCTGTCTCCTGGAGTGGGGGAGGGGGAGGAGAGGGCCGTTATCAGGACCACGGAACATCGCCCTCAGAGGGCAGCAAGAGGCAGCGGACATGGGGGACGCTGCCCCATGTCCCCGGCCGATGGCCACACGTGAGCCGCGCCCGCTGGCACTGCTCCCTGGATGATGCGGGGCTGCCAGGACTTCAGCAGGCTTCACGGTGGTCTCGGCTCCCCTGGCGCCACGGCCGGAGCTGTGCACCAGCTGCCCCGCCCCGGACGCTCCTCCACAGCCCCAGCGCCCACTTGTCTTTCTGGGCCGCTGCTCTATGGCCTGTTTTCTTCTTCTCCCAAAGGCTTAGGAGAGGTCTGCTTCTCAAACGCCGCGGGCTTAGTGTTATGGTTTGTGTCTAGATGGCCCCCCCAAAGCCTTGTGTGGTCACAGGCGGGGCTTTTTCAGAGGAGGCTGGATCTAGAGTGCGAGACGCTGGGATGACTCATGGTGCAATGCTAGGACCAAGGGCACCAGGACTAAGGTGTGAGTGCCACCCGCCCTGAGTAGGCTGGATGAGATATAAGGGGCAGAAAGAGCTGTGGTCGTCCTTTGCTTGCTCTCGCCTGCCTGCTTGCTGTGGAATATTTCTCCTCTGCGATGCCCCTCTGCGATGCCCCTCTGCTATCCACCCTGCCAGGAGCCAGCCAACCAGGAGCTGAAACCTCTAAAAACTGGGAGCCGAAATAAGCCTTTCCTCCTTTAAATTTGGGGGTTGGGTATTTTCTCTCAGCAGTGAGGAAAGTAACTAAGACACTTAGGAACACAGGTGCACGGCACCCAACTTGCCATCCCATGTGCGGGAGACACACTCTGTGCTTGGCTTTGGAGGGAAAGCAGGGCATATCTCTGGTTTAGGGTTTTCTAAGGCTGGGCCCAGGGCAGAGCATTTGCCCAGTGTGCACGGGCCCCTGGGTTCCATCCCCAGCATTGCAACAGAACAATCACCCAGAAAAATTATTTACGTACTTTACCGTACAGCTCGGCGGTTTCATGTACTTACAAACTGGGCAGCCATCACCACCGCTGGCCCAGAACATTCATCACCCAAAAAGCAGCCTCTCCCACCCCAGCCCTGGCTCTGGCAGTCACTCATCCACTTCCCGTCTCACAGGTTTCCTCTTCCGACCTGTTCTGTTTTCCTTCAGTGCCAGGGATGGAGCCCAGGGCCACTGAGCTGCGTCTTAGGCCTAGACGTTTCTTTAAACGGAATCGTACAGTGTGAGGTCCCTGTGGACTGCCCTTTCTGCTTAGCATCCTGTCGCAGCATTTGTCAGCTCTTTCCTTCTTAAGGGTGAACAACATTCTAGTGCATAAATAATCAACCTTTTTGTTTGTTTCTTTCTTTTCTTGGCTTTTGAGACCGGGTCTTGTGACGCAGTCAGGACTGGCCTTAAACTCACTACGTGACCCAGGCTGGCCTTCAACTCTCGGTGATCTTCCTGCCCCAGGCTCCTGAGTGCTAGGATGACAGGCGTGTGCCTCGACGGGTGGCTTAAACCATGTTCATTTACTCGTTAGGTGGTGGACATTCGCTTCTGCTTTCTGGCCGTGACAATAGCAACATTCCACACCCCGGTACCTAGGAGTCTGTGAAACATGAAAGCAGCGCACCTGAAGAAGCATAAAATTCTACTGAAGGGTGTAAGACAGGACCTAAAAGAACAGTTTTGAAGTTCCACGCCAAAGCCTTGCGCCATTGGGCCTGTGTCTGGGCCCCACTGTGGGTCCCTGCTGGGTGCTGTCCCCAGGGCATGACCATTCCTTAGACACATTTAGTCCTGTGTCCCCCCAGCCAGGAGGAACTATCCCCAAGACCTCCGGTCTACACGGTGCCTTGCCCCGCCCTGCTGAGAGCCAGGGCCTCTCAAAAGCCCGAACTCCCAAGAGCATGGGAAGAAACCAGGGCAGCACAGACACACGGGCCGGCCTCGGCCCAGGGCTCTGAGGCCCATGCCTCCTGCATGAGCCGAAGAGGGCGGGCTCCCAGGGACGGGGCATCTTCCCCAAGGACCCACCTGCTTAAGCGCATTCCGGGCAATCGTCTGGAACGCCTGCTCCACGTTGATGGCCTCCTTGGCACTGGTCTCGAAGTAGGGAATGTTGTTTTTGCTGTAGCACCAGGCCTGTGCCCTCTTCGTGGCCACCTGGAGAAGGAAGCGCGGCTCGAGTGCACTGTTAACACAGAGAGCTGCACAGACTCAGAAATAAGTCTGGGCACTGCAGACCCGCCTTGGCCACCTGCAGGCCAGCTCAGACCTGCAGCCACGGCTCCCTTACGGCCACTAGGAAGGGAGTGCATCTCCCCATTACTCCTGTCTCTTCACCTGAGCCACACGCTCTGGTGCCAGCGCTCTGCAGCTCTTGCCCCTCACCCTCCCCCGCCCCAGCCCAGGACTAAATCTTGACAGATGGCTGAAAGGCAAGTGTGCTGTCACCACTGCAAGGACCCATCCTCACAGGGACACGTGCCCAAGGTACAGGGGTGATGCTGCTCACGCCCGAGCCCCCTTGTGCACACCAGAGACCCTGCTGCAGGTGACAAATCAAATCTCCTCCCGCCAAGTGCAGAAAGGGGGTCTGGCTCTGAGAGCAAGACACAGCCCAAAGCCACCAGGGATGGGACCCTTCCAGCAGAGCCCTAGGTCTTTGGCACTTACTTGTCTGTTTTCAAGGTCGATTTTGTTCCCCAACACGACAAAGGGGAAGTTCTCAGGGTCCCTCAGGCTGGCCTGGATGAGGAACTCATCCCTCCAGCTGTCCAGGGTCTTGAATGTGTTGGGGGCCGTCACGTCGAACACCAGCACGCAGCAGTCCGCACCGCGGTAGAAGGCCACGCCGAGGGACTGGAACCTTTCCTGACCGGCCGTGTCCCAGATCTGCGAGAGAAGGACAGTGGCTCCTGGGGACACAGGCAGGGCGCCCCGGGGGTGCACCGGGCTGTGGGGCCACCTACAGACAGGGACTCCAGAGCAGTGTCCAGAGCAGCCCTGCACTCGGCCTGAGTCTGGCAGGCACTCCGTCTCCCGGCTGCTAGAAAAGTTGTCATACTTTTCAGTGTTGACAATGAAAACCACGACAAGGCCTGTACTGGGTGAGTGCGCTACCTCCGAGCTATATCCCCCGGTCTTTTTAAACATTTCCCAGGCTGGCTTTCAACTTGCAGTCTTCCTCCCTCAGCCTCTGAGTAGCTGGGATTGTGGGTGCGGGCCGCGCAGTGCTGTGTGGAGATATTCTCTGGGCTCGGGGACACACGCCCATCGTATCAGCCACTGTGAGGCTAAGGCAGGCGGACTGCAGGTTCTAGACCAGTGCAGCAACTTAGTGGGACCCTCCCTCAAAATTGAAAATCAAAAGGAGTGGGGGCTGCAGCTCATCCCCAGGGTGCTTGTCTAGCATGCGAAGGGCCTGGGTTTGATCTCCAGTACTGCAGAACAAAATGAACTTAAAAATCCAACCAAACGCCCTGACAGGGAAAGACGGAGAGAAAGAACCGCAGCGCACATGGCAAAGATGAACACCAGGCCCCACTGATCCGCTGCAGGCAGTCGTCCCTCGGGGCCACACTAGTTTAAGAGCAAGGCTGGCGCCGAGTGCGGAGACTCACACCTGTAACTCCAGCGCCCTGCGCAGCTGAAGCAGAAGGGTTGTGAGTTCAAGCCCAGCCTGGGCAACTTAGTGTCACTCAGTATGAAGGCCCTGGGTTCAGTCCACAGAATCACCACCACAGAGAAGGGGAGGAAAGAAACACTTTGACTTCAGCAGTAATGCGTGTTGAACCCAGGGCCTGCACGATGAGCGATAAGCCCAGTTCTTTTCTATTTTTTATTTTGAGGCAGGGCCTCACTAAGTCTCTAAGTTGCCCAGGCTGTGCTGGGACTTGCAATCATTGTCCTGCCTCAGCCTCCCAAAAAGCCAGGATTACAGGTGTGTGCCACTACCTGCCTCAAAAACTTTCAAAACGAAACTTCAATCCATAGACAAATTACACACACACACACACACACACACACACACACACACACACTTCATTAGGGAAGTAACAGCATCACGCAAACATCTGGGAACTAAGCAAAAGCCAAAACCAAAGCCGCACAGAACCCTTAGGCCCGGTCATCAGGCCTCACACAGCTCTCAATGTCATGCGGCAGACTTTTGTGCCACCTTTCTGCACGTCCCTCTGTCCTGCGGGACACCACGCCACTCTCCTGAGACAGGTCCCAGCTTCACTGCTGCCCAACAAACTCAGCGAGCTGCTCACTCCCGCCTTTAGAGAACACTGTGGCCCACTGTCCACGCTTGTGAACGGCTCCGCATTACACTCACATGCGGCTCAGCTCTTCTACGAAAATGGCTTTTGCCAGCAGTCCTAGGAACGAGACCTCGGCCCTTTCCACGTCGAGACCGGCCGGTCTTGCACTCTCGACCCCACCTTAGCCTCCCTCATGGCTGGGATTACATGCCTGCGTGTCTCCCCCTGTGGCTTCCTATGGAAAGAACCCCGTGACTGGCGTTCCTGAGGACTCCTGTCCTCCCGGGAGGAACCCGTGGTGATCTGGAATTCAGATACACAGAGAAGGCCACGGAATGGCTAAACATGAAGCTGAAACATGAAGGGCTATTCCTAGCAATTTCCAAAGTTAACTTCAAATTTATCAAAGTCCAACCCTTTGTCTGACTGGTCTTTTACATGCAAAAAATTTCTGTTTTTTTTTTTTTTTGAGACGGGGTCTCACTATGTAGTACAAGGTGGCCTTGAACTCATTTATGTGCCCCAGGCTGGCCTCAAACTCATGGTGACCCTCTGGCCTCAGCCTCCTGAGTGCTGGGGTTACAGGCGTGTGCTACCATGCCTGGCGCATTTTAAATATTTTAGAAATATTTTGAAATATTTCATTTTCTGCATTCAAAATTGTACCATACATTTACCTATCCACTGCTTTGATGCGACAAAAAAAAACTATGTGTGGTAATGGGGCATGGAGCCCCATGTGGGCCTGCCCTAAACACACGCCCTACTGCTGTGATGCGCTCCCCTCCCTGAGGGGTCGAGCTGTGCCGACACCATGGAGATCATCATGTTGTAAAAAGAGAAACAAGGGTTCAGGGTCACCTTTCCTCACGGCATTGTCCCCGCTTGCTCCCCAGAAGTTGGCGGCCCTGGAAGAAGGCTGACACATGGCTCTACCCTGTGCATCTCCTCGCAGTGGCCTCCCACTCTTGCTCACGGTGGGCAGTTACAGGCAGGCAGTGTGCAGCGCCAGCACCCTACTGTGACCTCCCCAGGCCTCAGCGGAGCCCCTCCCCTCACTACCTCAGCTGGCAACCAAGAGCACCCTGTTCCTCTTCCCCTGCCCAAGGGGACTCCTTCAGGCCACTACCAGAACTACGGGACTTGAAACTGCCACTCCACTCCCGGAAGCGCTCTCCTCCCTACGCGCCAGCTTTCCAAGTGGTGGCTCCTTGAGACCCAGCTGCTGGCCACTAGTATGTCCTCACCCACCGCCCCAAAGGCTGCCTGTCATCTAGGTCTGTCTGCATTCCTTGGCAGTCTTGTTTTTCAAATGTGTAATGTTTTCAACCTTTTATGATCTGTGTTTTCTCTCTTCTAAATGCCAAACGTCTGCTGGCCTACCATGGGTGAGGCCCTCACCTTGGTTCAACCTCCAGTGCTCTCCTGCCCCTCCTCAAAAAAATGCCAAAGTTTAAAAACTCTCTAAGGCACAGTGGCACAAGCCTGCTATCCCAGTAATCTGGGAGGCTGAGGCAGGAGGATCACAAATTTGAGTCCGGGTTGTGCAATTTAGCAATACTCTGACTCTAAACACAAAAAGGGCGGACATGTAGCTCAAGTTAAAGGCCCCGGGCTCAACCCTGGTACTAAGAAACAAGGGTCTGGGATTGAACCAACAGCAGATCATGATGTAGTCACACACATACCGTTTCTGCCTTGTCGTTACTCATTACAGGATAGGAACAATGTATGATGACCACTATTTATGTACGGTCAGGTATTAGGAGTCATCTACAGGTGACAGAAGTAGACACACCGGAGGATGGGCCTAAATCATTTCAAGCGACCTGAGGAGCTGTGGGGGAAGGCATGGGGATCACCTGGAACCAACCCCTAGGGACACCAAGGGCCAACGACAGTAGTTTGCAAGTTACACATCTACTTCCCTTCCTTTTGCTTTTGTTTTGCAGTCCCAGGGATTTAACCCAGAGCCTTCACACTGAGTTACATCCTGGCCCTTTTGATTTTTGAGTCAGGATCTGGGGTTGCAGACATGCACCAGTGCACCCAGCTTTTTGCTTTTGCTTTTTTTTTTTTTTTTTTTTTGCAATACCTAGGGCCTCACACATGCTAGGCAAGTGCTCTGCCAGTGAGACACACCTGAGCTCAGCAAAGTATACTTGTGTTTGTTTCTTGAGACAGGGCCCTGAACTCACTACATAGCCCAGGATGGTCTCAACCCCAGCATCCTCCTGCCTCAGCATCCCAAGTGTAGAGATTACAGGCTGCATGTGCATCCTGCCCTTGGCTGCAAACCATTACATATGAACACAGCAAGAACGAAAGGCACCATGCTGTATAGCGCTCCAGTGTCCTGGGTGACAGAAACTGGATCTCGGTTATTTCTTTAAATGAAAACCACTCTGAATAACCAGGGAGGATCCGCTGGTCTTCCTCACAGAACCTATTTTCTTTCTTTGATTTTCTTTTTACTGTTAAAAGCCCTTAAAAAGCAAGGGGGGATCCCTTGAATTTAGTATGATATAGTATGATAGCTGGGCACAGGCACGGGCATGGGCTGGGGAGGATCACGAATTCAAGGCCAACCTGGGCAACGCCAGTGAGATTTTGTTTCAAGAAAAAAAAAAAAGAGGCTGGGCATGGTGCTGCACACCTGTGATCCCAGCACTTGGGAGGATGAGGCAGGACAATCACTGTGAGTTTGAGGTCAGCCGGAACTATATAGCAAGACTCTGTCTCAAAAAAAAAAAAAAAAAAAAACCTAGGGTACAGTCCTGCCTAGAGATGATGGCTTTGATTAGCTTCTGGCTTCCAGTCTGAATTTGGCTTCTGTCTCTTCAAGGCCATTGCTCCTCAGCATGGGCTCGCTGGAGCAGCCAGGCAGTGCAGGGCAGGTAGCCCCACAGAGCATCCAACTCTGCAGGGCCATGATATACAGGAACATACTCCCAAGCTCTGCTATTGGGGACAGAGGGCACCCTGCCCCCTCTGTGGCCTAACTGCTGCCCTAGATCCACCCGACCTTTCCTTCTCTAGCAGCTCTTAGGGATTTTGCCTTTGGTCTTCCACGAACCTAAGTTTTCTCCTAGGAAATTTGCTCACCTCTAAGACTTTACTGTTTTCTTCGGCTGTGTGTAATGTAGAGGTTATCTGTTGATTTAGTTCATTTCAGTAATTGTTTTTCTTTTTTGTTTGTTTGTTTTTTTGAGACAGGATCTTGCTGTATAGTTCAGGCTGACCTTAAGTTCACTATATAGCCCAGGCAGGCCTTGAACTCACAGTGATCCTCCTGCCTCAGCCTCCCAAGAGCTGAGATTATAGGCATGAATCACCACGCCTGGCATTTCTCACTTCTTGAAGATCTGTGTTTTCCACATCCTCATTTCGTAGTGTCTTTTCCCGCTGTGGATTCTATTCCCCGAGAAGTCTGGGTCCTTGTGAACATTTCTCCTGGCACATATTTCCTCATGTGGCTGTGTACACATCTTCCCCGGTTTCGAGTGTACCCTACAGAGTTGTCCTTGCTATCTTGAACTCTTCAGACAGACTTCTGTTCCCGGCAGAGTATGGACTGTGGACAGTGGGACCATGAATCCTTCCATGATGGAGCAAAGGCGCAAACCTGCGGGACCATAAGCCTTGCCACTTCTTTGGCCACAGACGCCCAGCTCTGCCTTCTGAGCCTCGTGAGGACTGGGTGGGTGGGCAACTTAGCAGTGCAGCAAGGCCCTGGCTCTAATGCCCAGTGCCACAGAGAAGGGACAAAAAGTTAAGACATTTTAGAACACAGGCAGGGACCTGTAAGATGCCAGATTTAGCAAAACCTAAAACCACCACAAGCCCAGCACAAACAACAAAAAAAACAAGGGGCCCAATTACATTTGAATTTCACGAAAAGCATCACACAATTTTAGTGTCTTATCATGAATATGAAGTTCCAGTTTAGGGCTACGGTGTGGCTCCGTGGTATAGGTCCTTTTTCTGTAATGGTGCTGGGGATGGAGCCCAGAACCTCAAACACACCAGAAACGTGCGCTCCCACCAAGCTGCGTCACAGTTCTAACTGCGTGCGGGAGCCTGCGGCTCCGTCCTTCGCGCCACAA
This sequence comes from Erethizon dorsatum, assembly GCA_028451465.1. Taxonomy (NCBI): domain Eukaryota; kingdom Metazoa; phylum Chordata; class Mammalia; order Rodentia; family Erethizontidae; genus Erethizon; species Erethizon dorsatum. The sequence continues at coordinate 38,321,139 of CM051831.1, forward strand.
AAAGAGGGGGGATACATTTCACCCAGGTGTCTGGTACGGGTTTGACAGGCCCGTAGCCAGCCACCCACGAACACAACAGTGACGTCTGAAGGCAGCGGAGGGAAACACCGAGGTAGTGAGCGAGGTGAGCCGGCGAGCGGCAGGCCTACCTGCATGGTGACTAGTCTGTCGTCCACCATCACCTCCTTGGTCAGGAAGTCTGCCCCTATTGTGGCTTTGTACTGGTTACTGAATTTCTTGTTCACGTACTGGTTCATGAGTGATGTCTTTCCGACCCTGAAAGTGGAGAAAAACCACAAGTCTAAGTCAAACAGGAAGGGACTGAAACCGACCCTGACAAGCGCTACTTTACAAGGAACCTGCTGGCCTGGAGGAGGAGGAGCCCTCAGCAGCTGGGCAGTGCCAGCAAATGCCAGCGGCACCCCCGGTGCTCTGTCCTCTCCAGGGTGAGAACACAGTGCGTGGTGGAGCTCAGCGGGGAGCCCGGGCTTAGCGTGGCCAGCCGCCGCGTGGTGGGGCCCAGCCCTGGGGGGGAAAGGAAACCACATAGCAAATAGAGTCCTGATGTGTGCCAGATGTTGAGAAGTTCTGGTACAGGCTGTTCAGTGGTAGAACCTAGTATCATTCTTTTCCCTTCCAGAAGGATGTCAGCAAATCACTCCTTCTAAAAGAAGCTACAGAAATATGATCGCTCCACTATTCCAAAAATATCCTGCACTCTGGGGTGTTTCTCCCCTTGGTGGCCATTATACAGCTGGACACACCGAGGCCAGGAGGAGCATGCTGCCCTGGAGCAAGCACGCACATCGCCAAGGAGAGTCTACTGCAAGGCACACGCTCTGAAGCGCTTTCCCTGCACCACGCTCACCAGGAGTAGGCGTGCGGCCTTCTCTGGGGTGAGGCGAGGGTGGCCTAAAGACTACGCCTCCACTACGCAAGATCCCGGGCCAACAGCATCACCTGCATCCCCCAGAGGAGCAGGTCATTTTCCTTCATTTGCGGGGTGTCTAGATGGACAGCGCCCACAGAGCAGCCCCCACCCAGACCACTGGAGCCAGAACTGCCAGGGGAGGAGGAGGGCTGCTGCTACAAAAGCTGTAATGGGACGGGCCTGCTAATTCTTTTCAGGCCCATCTGCCAATGCAGGCCTAAAGTATCTGCCACTCCTGACACTGCAGGGGGACGGGACACTTAAACCCCACCCCACCGATCTGGGGCTGGGCAAACACTGGCTAATTAAAGGGTCCTCAAGCAGTTCATGTAAGCCAGCCAAGAAAGAAAAATCACTAACTTTCTAAAGGAAAGGGCGGGAATTTTGGGACACAAGGGCACACTTGTCTCTATTTTTTATTATTCTGAAGATAGGGTTTTGCTATGCTTTCCAGGCTGGTCTGGAATTCCTGGGTTCAAGTAAGTGACTGTCCTGCCTCAGCCTCCTGAGAAGCTGGGACTATAGGTGTGTACACCATATCCAGCTTATTACTGTTATTTTTAAAAATATGTAAGCCTCCACTGAGGTGATGCCATCCTGAGCCATGTCAGACACCAAGTCTGCAAAGCCAACCAGGGACCCTTAAGAGCCGCTCAGGAGTTAGTGGCAGATCTAGAAGCGAAAGCCAGTCCTCCGGTGCCCCGTCCTCCTCTGCAGGCCCGAACCAGGCACAGGAGGCAATGCACAGCGCATGCTGAACCCGCACCTGGCGGCAAGCCGGAGGCAACTCCTCCACGGCAGTGGCACTGCTTCGGCATGAGCAGGCCTCCCGGGGCTGGCCGACTCGGAGGAAAGGGGGTCACGAAATGCCTGCATCAGCCGAGCTCAATCAGCCACCCTCCCACTACCGATCATGCTATAAAGCCAGGAAGGCTAAGAAGGCTGCAGAGTACGAGGCCATTCTCATTTCTCTGCTGCACCCTAACAGCAGGAGAGGATGAGCCCAGAGCAGGACACGGTGATGTCCGCCAGCCCAGGGGTGGAGGGAGAAGGATACCCGGAGGCGGAGGCTCAGCTCCCAGCTAATGTCATGGCTCAAATACAGGGGATACTTACCCCGAATCGCCCAGGATGATGACCTTCAGCAACACTTTCTTCCTTGAGGTCATCCTTCACGCTGCTGAGGAAGGAGAGAGCACAGTGAGCCCAAGACGACCATGAGGAGGACACGCGCCTTGGCACAGCCCCATCCCCACGGGACCCCTCTGATAAAGGGTCCATTACCAGAACCTGGGACCCCAGAGCTTGGCAAAACAGCACGCAGAGGACAAGAAGGACGAGGAAGGGGAGGGGGCAGGGAAGGAGGAGGAGGGGGAGGAAGGCTGTGTTCTCCCACTCCATCACTTGGTAGGCTCAGCAGTTAGCATAAAATCTCCAAGCTGCCCTGGCAGCTCAGCTGCTGCTTCACTGAGACCCTGTGCAGCACCGTGTGGCAGAGAGGTGACCGCTCTATCTGAAGCCTGGCCTCTCCCTGTCCCTCATCCTGCTAGGCCACATCACTTCCCAGCATGCTCAGCACATGTGCCATCCTCACACTGCACCTGTCTTGACATCTGGAGGACAGAGCCACTCCCCATGGCACACTTGTCGCCAAGAAACAACCCTTCAGTGCAGGGTCTGTGGATGAACAATGCTCGAAGCTGCAGCTAGACGGACCCCTCTCTGTAGAAACTGGCAGCCTTCCCTGCCGACCGCGGTGCCGCACTTTTCCGGCACGGGCCATGCCAGTCTAGGGACTCATCAGGAAAGTGGCCTCGCACTAACCGTGTCTCCGTCACCAGAGCCCGCCTCCGTGACTTTCAGAAAAACTACACGTTAGCGGACTAGCATCTGGTGAGCAGTTGGTAAGAATTGGCTGCTAGCATTTTAAAATGTGCCTAAAGCAGAGATGAATAAAAACGGAACCGAGCCCAGCAGGTAAGGAGAGAGAAGCAGAGATCACAGTGTCAAGAATTGGGCCTCACCCCCTTTCCAGACACCTGGCGTTGCCCTGAAGACCACAGACTGACAGGACATGTTAGACCCCACTGTTGTCCCACAGGGCAGGGTCAGGTAAGGGCCCTGTTCCTGAAGTGACCTCCATGGCTTTCGAATCCATCTCTGGCTACAGGGACAGTGTGGGAAAGGGAGCCAGGCCTCATGAGCTACCCTGAAGGTGATGCTGTCTCAATGCCCAAGGCTGGGTGCCCATGGCTGGCCTAGCAAGACGGCGCATCTCAGCTGCCTGCCTTTCTCCAGACAGCTCCTAGCGGTTAGGGCAGCAGCAGATGCCTGGAATTTCCAAAGCCTGTTTCCTCAGTCAGCTTGGGTCCTGACTGGGGTCTCTTTAATCAGCAGTAAGGCAGAGCCCATTCCCCAAGCCCTCCATTACATGCGGAGCCTCGCCGGCCCCTCCATGTCCGAGTCCAGTGTCACCCTGGGTTTTGTCACACATTGCAAGCTGGTGGCCACCATGGCACCAAGGCGAGGTCCAGAGCCAAAGATGGGCACACTGCAGAGATGAGCAGCTCTACAAACTGCACTGGAGAATACACATGAGCTCGCTGCCCTGTGTGTGGGGGGGGGCATCACATCGCCTGTCACCAATGTCACCAAGACGCTGATGCTGCTTGCTAAGGCTCCAGAGGAGGAGGACTGCGCCTCCACCTCCAAACTCCTGCAGGACCCATCCGAGCTTGTTTCCTTCCTGTGTCCCATGTGGCACCAAACGGGGCTGACCCTCCTGCATGCCCCAGCCACAGTGATCCTGAACCTGTCTGAGCACATGCCCACGTGCTGCCTCCGTTATCAGAGATGAGGGAAAGGGCGCGCTGTGAAGGACACTCCCACCTGTGTCTGTGACGCCCGGCACCTGCGTGGGGGTGGGGGACCACAGGAAGCACCTGGCAGCGAATGGCCCAGGCCTGCAGAGAACAGCAGTTCTGACACCTGACCTGGATGCCTCCTAAGGGAGGAAATCCTCCACAGGGCTCTGTGGACTCCTGTGAGGAATGCGGCCAGCACAGCAGGCACCGCACCCTATGAAGCCCTCGCAGCCCACTGCGTACCACCAGCCTCTCAATGGCCAGCACTGATGTGCCAACCAGAGGACATGGACTGTCAGCACCAGGGGTGACGGTGTCTCCCTGGTCCCAAGGTAAGCAGCTAGAAAGAGAGCCAAAGGCCATATTCTCTGGCCGGCAAAGGGTTTCATCCGCACAACCCACAGATACGGGGTCACTGAGTCAAACTTCAACATCTTCCTGACTTCTGCTCACTCACTTCCTGAGGAACTTTCCCAGCTTCTACTGCAGTCACTACTGTAGTGGTTCACAGGGATTAAATGACGGAAATGATCATTTGACTACGGGTGCAGCCCCCCAAGGGCATGGGGGCTCCCAGGATCGTCCCCACTGCAGGCTAAGACAGTGCCTGCCCTGACACCCCTCCCACAGGTCCGATTGTGTGCCCCATGTAAACGCTGGGGCCACAGTCACTGATTATGACCTAGCGGTGAACATAAGTGAGCGCCGAGGACTGCTGAGAACCCATGAGATGGTTACCAGGCTGCTGGACTTCGGGGATGAGCCGCAGACTAAACAGCAAATACTTTCTTACTCCAAAACAGACCACCTTAATTCTCTCTAAGCTGATAAATACAACATTCTGTTTTGTGGCTTTGCAAATATTAAAGTGGAAACCTCTAAAGGCCGATTTAGTGGCTACTTCACAACTCTGGAGAGGACCAAGGGACCTATGTTAATCCTAGGAATTTACAAGCACAGGCTAATTGTGGAAAAGAACCAAAGCACTTTAAACTCAACCATAAGGGATCCTCAGCAGTCAGGTGATCTCAGCTCTTCGCTGGCCCAGACACTTGGTCCACTGTGGAGAGCAGCTGAAGCTGGAAATTGATCACAAGTGGGCTCCTGTTTCACCTACCCAGCCAGACCTGAAGGGCCAGTCAGAACAAAGAGCAACACAGAAGCAAGAAAGAGCCACTGGGAGGTGGGCTATGTAAACAAGATGTTCCAGCCCAGAGAACATTTAGTCCCAAGGCAATCCAAGCAATGGGTTGCTAGGAAAAGTGGTGTGACCTGACACCAATTTGCTAAATGTATAAATAAACGTACTGCCTTGGTTGAGCAGTTCCTTTCCTCCCATCAGGAGAGAGGGCACCACCTGACCTCAGCTTTTTGTCTCTTTTCTTTATTTCTCCATCCTCTCGCCGTCCTTCCCCCCGGGAACTTTGAGAGCTGCACGGGACGTGGCAGTCCACAGCACTGACACAGGGCCCTGTTTCTGCCTCTGCGTCCCCAGTGACGATGTGGAGCTGCCCAGCTCCTGCGGGGTGCTCGTTCCTAGACAATTCCCGCTGCAAAGTGACTGAGTGAACGGCAACCCTCTCTGACTCTTCTAGATGCCTTCCTCATCCGTGAGGCCACCTGTGACCAGCCTCAGCCCCTCCCACGTGACACCCTCTGGAAACGCCTGGGCTAGTGGTAGCGAACCTGTGGCATGTGAGCCAGAGCGGCACACAGGGCCTTCTCTGTCCCGAGGTGAGCCAAGTCCCCCCAGCAACCGAGCTTTGGATAACACTTGTTCTTTTCTAACCTAAAACCACAGTATTCAGGTTTAATTGCAGCGTTGGCACTTTGTGATAATTAACTGGGCTTTGGGTTGCAGTTTGGGCGCTCAGTCTGGAAAACGTTCGCCATCACTGGCCTAGTCTCTCTGCTACCCAAACTAACATCCGGGTCCTGAAGCCTTTACCACAAAACACGGCTTCTGGATCCCTAACTTCCTGGCTGCCTGCCTCTGGCTGGGCCAGACTGAGCATCTCTTTAAAAGCTTGTATCTCTTCACCACTACCACTGAGTACACCACAGGCTGACACACTAAGACTGCCACCTATGGGAAAAAGCGTGCCTGACAGTCCTGTTTAAGCTTCAATATGATGCCAACCCTTGATTAGTCCAATGAACCATGCATTCCCCAAAGGGGCAATATTAACAATTATTTGTGGCCCTAGATCTAACAGCCACTGTGTGTATGTGTTGTGTGTGTGTAGCACACTGTGTTATTAAAAATTTCCCTGGGGTCTGGGTGTGGTGTACATACCTGTAATCCGAGCACTCGGGAGGCTGAGGCAATTGGATCACTTTGAATTCAAGGCCAGCCTGAGCTACACAGCAAGACCCTGTCCAAAAAACCAAACATGAGGGCCGGTGATATATCTCAGCGGCATAACCGCCTGCACGGCAAGCGCGAGGTCCTGAGTTCGACTCCTGATACCCACATATTAAAAAAAAAAAAAGTAAAAATTTCCCTGGGGGCGAGGAATGCAGTTCAGTGCTAAAAGCACTTGCCTAGCATGCATAAGACCTTGAGTTTGAGCTCCAACACTGAAGAAGAAAAAAAAATAATTGGGGTAGGGGAGACATTAGAAAAAGGTGTCTTCAAAAAACTTACAGGGTAGGAGGGAGCCACGACAGTCAAACAAGGACGGGGAACACTGGCTGGCCTAGAGGTAACCTGTCCTATCCAGTGGTACCGGCCCCAGGCAGCGTAGTCTATTTAAAGAGGTTACTGCAGCCCCTCAGCCAGGCTAGCACATGCAGGCGGCTGGTGGCTACTGCAATGAACAGTGTAGAAACAGGACATTTCCACCACTGCAGGAAAAATTCAATGATTTGAGGCATTTTACTAGGATCATTACAGAGTCTTCAGCCATCTCTATCTCAATTCATGACCAGTGTTTGCTTTCTCACTTGCTATCCAGTCCACCTCCTTTCACTCCTGAAAACACACATACAAACACTGGCCCCTTTACTATGCATTATTTCCCACCTGAGTTCTCCCTTCAAATGCTACTCTGTGAACCGCAGGATGAGGATTACATCACGAGCACTTCAAAATATATACAGCCATTGTCCTGGCAGACCGAGGTGCCTGGACACTGCTGAGAGCCGCTGTCCTGGCTGAGGCTGAGCTTGTTACTGCTTCTGGCCATGGCACAGGGGCACCCTCGGCCAAGGCAGCAGCCAGCGGACAGCACAAGGCGGTGAGACCAGGGCTGATCCACTGTCCACTGCAGCGGCCTTCACAGAGCCCTTGCCGGGCTGGGGGAATAGGAAGGCTTTGCTGCAGTCTCCAGCCCTGTGCAGCACCGAGTCTTCTCGGGGAGGTGTCCGGCTGGCTAGCGGCAGATTAGTCCCACCAGCTCCATGGTCTCCAGGAACTCCATGCGGTTCTGTAATGCTCGTGTGTGACATGTATTGTGTTCTCTAGTACTCATTCCATGACACGAAGCATCACCAGAGTGGAGAGGCAGAGCCCGTGGAGTGTAACAACCACCTGACAAGAGGTCAATGCTCAAAATGTACAGAGCACAAACAAACAAGCCAATTCAAATTAGGCAAGTGACTTTTCTCAAAAGATACCCAAGAGCACACCAAAAAAGAGAGCCGCATGCCAATATTTATCATAGCACTATTCATACAACCTATAACACAAAGTCCATATAGGACCCCTGGACAAATGAATGGACAGGGTAAGCGTGGCACCCACGCACAATGGAGTACAATTCCACCACACAGACACATGCACCTTGGCATTGAGGCAAAGTGGATGGAAGGCCATCACATCACACGAGATCAGCTAGACACAGAAGTGACCTGTCCCGCACGCACTCTCCTACATGGGAGTGCAAAGTGCTGACCTGGAAGCACAAGTGACCACTGGAGACTGGGAAGAGGGGAGAGAAGGGAATGGGTCAGGGCCAGGTGAGGACGGGTTTGATCAGTACACACTATGTGCACGTACAGAACCTGCTAATATGCACAATTAATGTCTCCCAGACATTCTGAAAGGTACACGAAGCCTGGTGTGGTGGCGCATACCTATAATCCCAGCATTCCGGAGGCTCAGGTAGGAGAACGCCGTGAGTTCAAGGCCAGCCTGGACTACACAGTTAAGTTCGAGGCCAGCCTAAACTACATAGCGAGACCCCAATGCAAAAAACCAAAAACAAAAAACACCATGATAAAAGATAAAGAGGGACCGGTGAGATAGCTCAGTGGCATAAGCACCTGCCTGGCAAGCGCGAGGGCCCGAGTTCGACTCCCGGAACCCACATACGAAAAAAGGGCCGGTGATATCACTCAGCGGCACGGGCGCCTACTGGCACGCGAGGTCCTGAGGTCGACCCCCGGTACCCACGGAAAAAAAAAAAAAGATAAAGAAAGATACATAAATGGCTAAGAGATAATGGATACTGAAAAAAAAAGATCACTAATAATCAGGGAACTGCAAACTAAAACCACGATGAGGTATCACTTCACACATGTTATAACAGCTATTATCAAACTCACAAGAGAGAGCTGGACGTGGTGCAATACATCTGTAATCTCAGTACTGAGGAGGCTGAGGCAGGGGGACTTCAAATTTAAAGCCATGCTAAACTACACAGTGAGACCCTGTCTCAAAAACAAAAACAAGAAATGAATAAAAAATTAAAAGCTGAAGTCATGTAAGATGCAGCAGTCGCATTACAGGCCGATGCCTAGGGTATGAAATGAGGAAGCAGCTCTTTACTCATTGCCCCATTATTCATAATACCTAAGACGGGAAACCCATCCAAGTGTGCTGCAAAGGATGGGGCGATAAAGACAGCACGGGACACATTCACCATGAACAGTTCTCAGCCTTCGAAAAGACCGACTTGGAGAGCACTGTGCTGATCGAGACAAACCAGGTATGGATGACAAGTGCAGCAGGGCCTCCCTCCCATGGACCCACAGGAGTGGATGTCAGACGTGGTTACCAGGAGCTGAGATGTTGGTCAAAGACAATAAAACATCTCAGTTAAACAAAAGGAGTAAGTTCAAGAAACTGGCTGTACATCATAGTATCTAGAGTTAGTTACAAGACAGATATATATATATATATACATCCCTCAATTTACAGAGTTCCGTTCCAGGGGAATGTTCACAAATCAGATTCACCTGTTGAGTCTGACAAAGTAAGTCTTATACTATATTTTCACTTTCATTTCCATGGTTACTGCTTTGCGCTTCCGAGCAGTCCCCTGCACATCACCACTTTTCCTGTCTTCCCGACATCCCCTGGGCTCCGATGCAGTGCTGTGCTACAGCGCACTATGGCACTGTGCAGTGAGCACACAGCAGCACAACTGTGACAGTGTCCGCCAGACACGTGAGCCACTCCCGTGATCTGTTCCCATCTACACGTGTTCGAGGTCCATTTGGATCTGTGAAAGTCCGCAACTCGAACGTTGTTAAGTTGGGGACTTGTCACAACCAGCGACCATGGAGGTGGAAAGGACAAATACTTAGAGACTTAGCTCAAGCACTGGGAGGGGCCGAGGGGCTACTCAACCAAGAACACCCAGTGTAGGGAGACTCCCAGGGTAGCACCAAAGCCGGGAACTCTCAGGCTTTTATTTAAAGTATCAGTGTAAGAGTAAAAAGCAGAAGGAAAGCAGCTTGGGCAAGGAGCTATCTCGAGGCTGGGCAGTGTTTTGGGGAAAGAGGAAGAACAATGGCCAGACACGACATGCCTTAGTACTCTGAACTGCTTGTGTTTCACCATTCACTCCTCACACAGCCCTGCAGTTTAACCATTCGCTCCCTGACCACCAAGTCCCCCACACCTCCCCCTTTTTGGTTTTACAGGATCAGGGGTGGGAGGAAGAGAGAAATATAGTGTAGATGGGTACTGAGGAAGGTCGTCATGGGGAACTACATACATGTAAAATATATGCACATATGTATATACACACTGTGGACTTTGAAACTGAAAACCGCCAAGAATAGATTTTAAGTGTTCTCACAACCAAAAAAGGTAAGTAAGCCGGGTCTGGTGGCACATCCCTGTAATCCCAGCACTTGGCAGGCTGAAGCAGGAGATCACCACAAGTTTGAGGCCAGCCTGGGCTACCCAGTGCACTCCAGGGCAGCCTGAACTACACAGTGAGACCGTAAGAAAAAAAAAAAAAAAAACAGGTAAGCATGCTAACTAGTTTGAGATAGTCATTCCACAAGGTACTCAGAGCAATATCATGTTGTACACCACAAGCAGACTTCATTTTCACGATTTTTGGTTTTGTTTGTTCGTTTGCCGTCCTTAGGATTGAATCGAGGGCTACTCTATCACTGAGTTATATTCCTAGCTCTTGTTTGATTAACTTGATTGACTGATTTTTGTGGAAAGGATTAAATCCAGGCGATGTACATGCTAGGCAAGCACTTTACCACTAAGCTGCATTTCCAGACCTTTAATTTGGTTTAATTTTATTTTGTGATAGGGAAAAAGGGTCTTGCTAAATTGCCCAGGCTCAACTCAAACTTGCAATCCTACTGCATCAGCCTCCCAAAGCTAGAATTACACCCATGCACCAGTGTGCTGAGCTAGGACAATGTATCTTAAGTTTGGTAAACAGGATTCATAGTAATACCAACAAAGTTATTGTGAGTATTGTAGCCCATGGGACCGATCTCAAGTAAGTGGAAACAGACACACTCCCGAAACACTTCTTCCTGGGGACTAATAACTTAGCTTTTTTTTTTTTTTTGTGACACAAGGTGTCACACTCAACATGTAGCCCAGCCTGGCTTCCAACTCATGATCCTCCTGTCTGAACTCTCGGATCACAGGCATGCACAACCGCACCCTGCCATTCTCTTGCTCAGCATTCTGAGGGCTGGGATTACAGGGGTGTGCCACTGATATGGGGAAAATGCAACTCCCAACCTGCTGGATGTCAGATCCACCTGAGTTCATGTTCCCCAAAATCAAAGAATTTTGAAATTTATTGGGGAATAGGAATGGAGAATAGGAATGGGGAATAGGAATAGCTCCTGAGAGACAGGAGGGGTACTGAGTGGGCTGCCTTTTTTGAAATCTTGAGACAGGATCTCACTCACTAAATTGCCCACGCCAGCCTTGAACTTACCATCTTCCTGCCTCAGTAATTTGAGGAGCCAGAATTACAGGCATGTGCCACAGTGCTCAGTTTTACTTGTTATTTTTAAAAAGTGGTAGGTGTGGCAGTGCACACCTGTAGTCACAGAATTTTGGGAGGCTGAGGCAGGAGGATCCCCAACTCAAGCCCAGCCTGATATTCAAAAGCATTTACTTCAGACTGTTTTGCTTCTTCAGAAAGGAAGACTCGGACACTTAGATGTCTTCCAGGAAGAGAAAGATGGGATTTGTCCCCACCTCCTTTCATAATAACAGGGATTGAACCCAGAGGCTTGTGCAGGAGCAACACATCCAGCCCAACATTTGCCTTCTTAAACATGTTTTTCATAAATTGTGAACACTGGCTCTTTATCTATATCCATTCACCTGATTTTTTTTTTTTTTTTTTGAGATGGTCTTGTGAGGTAGCCCCAGCTGGCCTTGAACTCAGACTCTGTCTCAGCCCTGTGCCCCCACTCCCGATCGACGCATTCACTCGAGAGCACACAGAACTAAGCCATAAGCTGTGGAGACCGAGGCGGGGAGACGAAGACCCCGCATCAGAGAGCCGGCTGACAGGTCACGCTGCACACGAGTGACTTTGATTTCATTGCTGTAGAGAGCCATGAAGGACCCAACTTCTGAGCATGCGCTACCCCTGCCCGCGCCAATCCAGCGCCAGTTAGCTGTCCCTCCCACTTCCCCCCAAAGATATATAAGCCATGGCACTTCCTCAATAAACTCTCTCTCTTGCTCTCGCCTTCAAGCTGTGTGTGTGTCTTTCATCATCCCCATACTGTCTCTCGGGTTACGCATTCCTGCCCCTGGGAGCTCTGCTGGTCAGAGCCTCTGCGGGTCACGACATTTTGGCGCCCAACGTGGGGCCCGAGAACGACAGGTTCTATGAGGGATCACCCTACAAAGGTTTAAAAGAGTGCCCGGCCGGCCTTTGACCTAGATGAAATTTTTCCAGAGGACTTTCCCTCAGTGATCCACATGAAGACTTCTCTCTCGTCTCTCGTCTGAATCACGGTAAGCATACTCATATTGTAGGGTGTAACATGGGACAAAACCTCAGTGAACATGAGCTCTTTGTCTCAGGGCTCTCCAAATCTCTTAAAGCCCGGGGAGTCAAAATTAAAAAGACTGACTTAACCGGTTACTTTAGCTTTATAAATAAAGTCTGCCCTTGGTTTCCGCTGGAGGGCATGATCAATGTTAAGGTTTGGAGCCGTGTGAGTGACGCGCTCCAAGACTACTACCGGGTCTTTGGACCTGAAAAGGTTCCTATAACTGCCTTTGCTTATTGGACTTTAATCTCAGAATTATTACAACAACACCCTTCTGATCCCCACATAGCACAGACTATAGCTCATGCAGAAGCTTCCATGCGCTCCAACACCCCCGACAACAGTCCCCCAGCCTCTGTGGTTCTTGACATGCCTGAAGACAAACATGGCTGCCCTTCTCCCCCTCCATCCTTGTCTGCTTCCACCTCCCCACATGATGACGGACCTCCATCTTGTGGGCACTCGCTCAATGAGCCGCCATCTTGTGCTAAGCCACCATTTTGTTCTGAACCCACACCTGCCCCCCCTCGCTTTATCCTACTCCCCCACCACCGCCATCTTCCTCATTGCCTTCCGCTCCTCCGCCCCATTTTACAGCACCAGCATTTCAAGTTCAGTTCCCCCCCCTTATCCCCCATTGCCCGCCACTCCTGCCTATGACTCTTTCTTGAGGAGTCTTCTATCTCGCATTGCTGCACTTGAACAAGAGGTCCACCACAAACACCTATCCTTCAAACTTCAACAATCACACCCACCTGATCCCCCTCCCAACAAGCCCCGGCTTGCCTTCCCCATCACGGAAGTCCAACAGGCCCCCACTGTTGAGGGACAACTGGCCCCTCCCCCCAACGAGCTAGAGTTCCCTTCCCCTTAAACTCTCTCAAAGAGCTCAAAATGGCGATCACTCAATACGGCCCCACTGCTACCTTCACCCTTGCAGTACATGATAGCCTCTCCCAAGGATGGGTTACTCCAAATGAACATAAAGAATTAGCAAGAGCTGCCCTTTCTGGAGGCGATTTTTTGCTCTGGAAATCTAACTTTTTGGATCAATGCAAAACAATTGCCAAACAAAATCAGGAAAGACAACCCCCCAACCCGGTTACGTTCCCCATGTTGTCTGGAACGGGTGACTTTTGTACCGATGAACAACAAATTGGTCTTAACCCTCAAGTGTTTGCTCAAATCTCCCTGGCAGCAAGCTGAGCCTGGCGTAAACTCCCATCTAAGGGAGAGGGCCCCACCTCTCTAACCAAAATCTGACAGGGCCCAGACGAATCCTTTTCTGACTTCATTGGCAGACTCACCGAAGCAGCAGACAGAATTTTTGGGGAACATGAAAATAATAATACCCTCATATGACAACTTGCTTTTGAGAATGCTAACTCTGCATGCCAAGACATTATTAGGCCCCACAGACACACAGGTTCCATTGAACAACTTATCCGCCTATGCGCAGCTTTTGGCCCCACCTATAATCAGGGCGTCATGCTTGCCTCAGCACTAGAAGACACTCTCAAAAAGGTTCTAGATCACAATAAGGACCCCAAACCAACTTACAAACATCCACTCTCATCACTTCATTGTTTTAAATGTCATCAGGCGGGACACTTTTCTAAGAATTGCCCCACCAACACCTCATCCACACATACACAGCCCCAAATCCACCACCCCCCACCCAAAACCGTCTGTCCCAAATGCAGGAAGGAATTTCATTGGGCCAATGAATGTAAGTCTCGCTACACTCTTGAAGGTTCCCCCATTCAAAAAACTTCCTGCGGGGCCCTCCCCTGGCCCCACTTTCAGGCCTACAACTGACTCAGGGGACAATGGAGTCAAATACCCCAACACAGCCCAATCTCAATCTGTCTCAGACCTCTTCAAGGCGCCCCCCACTAGCCCAGGATTGGACCTCTGTGCCTCCTCCCCAACAGTATTAGACTATACCCTTCCAGTACATGTGATCCCAACCAACGTCCGAGGACCACTACCCCCCGGATGTTGGGGCCTCGTGTTGGGCCGTGCACCCTCCACTATTCGGGGTATCCATGTTCACCCAGGAGTCATAGATCCCACTTTCCAAGGCCACATCCACCTCCTCATCTCCGCTCCTGACGGCCCCACCCTAATACCCACGTCACCCCCCATAGCCCAACTCCTACTTATTCCTCAGGTCCCAACACCCAATAACCCCTCCCTTTCCTCCCATCATCACCCCTTGCCCCCCCGGTGTTTCCCAATCATACTGGTCACAGACCATCTCTGCTCAAAAACCTATGCTCGACCTTTTCATCAATAACAAGCCCTTTCAAGGCCTTATTGATACGGGGGCCGATGTTTCCATCATCTCCTCCCAACATTGGCCTAAACAATGGCCCCTACGTCCCTCAGCCACCCACCTCCAGGGCTTAGGATACCTCCAACAACCTTACCAGAGCACCACCCCCCTCAACGTGGCATGATTCTGAAAACAATTTGGGCACTTTCCAACCCTTTGTCGTTCAAGGTCTTCCTCTTAATCTATGGGGCAGAGATCTTCTCTCACAGATGCAACTCATCATGCATAGCCCTAACACCATGGTCACAAAACAGATGCTCAAACAAGGCTATCTCCCCAAACAGGGCCTTGGAAAACATTCCTCGGGCATTACCTCCCCCATTCACCCCCAGCCTCTTGTTCCCTGCCAAGGCCTTGGTTATACCGACAATCCTCCCCTCACATCACCCCCCGATCCTCAAAATTTTTAATAGGGACCACTGGTCCTCCTGTAACCCATGCACAAAAAATCACCTGGCTTTCGGATGATCCTGTCTGGGTTGATCAGTGGCCCATCATAGGCCCCAAATACTCCGCCCTTTTGCAGTTGGTACAGGAACAACTTACAGAGGGACATATTACCCCCAGCTCTTCCCCATGGAACACTCCTGTTTTTGTTATTCCAAAAAAGGACAATAAAGGTTACAGGCTGCTACAAGACCTCAGGGCTATCAACAAAACTATGGTCATTATGGGCCCCTTACAATCAGGTACGCCAACGCCAAGTGCTGTCCCTTTAAACACTCATAAAATCATCATTGATCTCAAGGATTGTTTTTTCTCCATTCCTCTACATCCTCAAGACCAACAGAGGTTCGCCTTCACTGTCCCTATGCCCCGTCATTCTGGACCTGCCTCCCGTTATCAATGGACTGTCCTCCCTCAGGGTATGGCCAATTCACCCACCCTATGTCAACAGTTTGTGGCCCAAGCGATACAACCTTTCAGACAACAATGGCCTGATGTTCACATGTTCCTTTATATGGATGATATTCTTCTAGCACACCCTGATAAATGTACACTTCTTCAAAGTTATGCTCATTTACAAAGCCTTCTAAAAACTTGCGGCCTATGTATCGCCTCCAACAAAATTCAACTTACCGACCCTTATGTTTACTTAGGATTTCAGATGACACACACCCATATTCGAGCACCTAGACCTCAACTTAGACTTGACACTCTTCATTCCCTTCATGATTTCCAAAAACTCCTCGGTGATATCAATTGGCTCCTCCCTTATATAGGAATCCCAAAGTCTACACTTAAACCCTTATATGACATCCTTCGTGGTGATCCAGACCCCTCTTCACCTCAACACTTCACTCCTTTGGCCCATAAAGCTCTCCAATGTGTTCAAACTGCCATCAACAACCACACGCTTACCTTCATAGACTATACACAACCCCTCCTCTACATTGTCCTCCCTTCCCCAATACAACCTACCACCCTCTTCTGGCAAGGTGCCCCTCTCCTATGGGTCCACCTATCTATCTCCCCAAAAAGGGTCCTAAACCCTTATTATGACCTTGTGGCTCAATTAATCTTGCTGGGACGCAGACAAGCCAAAAGTTACTATCATAAAGAACCTGACACCAAAATATTGCCATACTCTGATGAACAGATTACATGGCTTTTACAAACCTCAGATTTATGGTCCCTTGCACTTGCTGCCTTTCCTGGTCGATTGCTTCACCAATACCCTCACAACAAGCTTCTAACCTTCTTTTCTCATCACCCCCATATCTTCCCAAAAATTACCTCCCTTGTTCCCATTGCCCATGCAACAACAGTGTTCACAGATGGCTCCTCATCAGGTAATGCTGTCTATGTCTGCCAGGGTCATGATCTGGTTGTTGTCCCTACCCCCGGACTTTCAGCTCAACACGCTGAGCTTCAGGCTATTGTCCAGGTCTTCCAAGATTTTCCCGAGGCCCCTCTCAACATATATACCGATAGTCGTTATCTAGCCACATCTGTCCCGCTTCTAGAAACTCTTTCCTGCTTTCACCACCAATCAACAACCATTCCCTTATTTACTCGCCTTCAAACACTCATTCATGCTCATACTCATCAGTTTTTTATTGGCCATATTCGTGCCCATTCGGGTCTTCCTGGACCCTTAGCTTCAGGCAACACACTTGCGGACCAACTATCCTGTTCGGTCTCTGTTCATGCCACATTTTCCCCTCCCCTCACTTCCCCTTCCTCCAATATTCACTGAGCACAGTCCGCACATGACCTACATCACCTTAATGCCCATACCTTGCGCCTCCTTTTTCAATTAACTAGAGAGCAAGCCAGAGCTATTGTCAAACAATGTCCAGCCTGTGTGATCCACCTTCCCACTCCTAATCTTGGCGTTAACCCTAAGGGTCTCGTTCCCAATGCCCTCTGGCAAATGGATATCACCCACATACATTCATTTGGTAAGCTCAAATTTGTTCACGTCTCCATAGATACATATAGTGGATATATCTTTGCCTCTCTTCAATCGGGGGAGGCCACTAAACATGTCATTGCTCATATGCTTACTGCCATCGCCCACCTGGGTTGCCCCACAAAACTTAAAACTGATAATGGCCCCGGCTATTCGAGCAAAGCCTTTAAACAGTTTTGTCACTGTCTCAACATTTGTCATGTTACTGGGATCCCTTATAATCCATAAGGCCAAGGCATCATTGAAAGAGCTAACCACACTCTTAAGCTAACCATCTCTAAGCTCTCAGAAATGTCTTGGTACCCCACCGTGGGGTCCCCCTGCAACACTCTCAATCATGCCCTTTTTATCCTTAACTTTCTCTCCTTGGATCAAAATGAACGATCTGCTGCCGACCGTTTTTGGCACCCCTCTACAGCCACCTCATTCGCCACAGCACTTTGGAGGGACCCCCTTACCAACCGCTGGAATGGTCCTGACCCCGTTCTCATATGGGGAAGAGGTTCAGTCTGCATCTACTCCCAGGCTGACCATAATGCACGCTGGCTGCCTGAGCACCTTGTAAAACAATTTAACAAACCTACCCAGGGAGGCACCCCTGAGGATTAATGTTTTTTCTTCACAGATGCATTCAACAATCATCTTGTATATTCTCATGATACTCCCATTGATCGGCGCCAATCATCGCCATGATGTATTCACATGGACAATCAGTCATTGGGGAGACCATCAAAAATTAAGCCAGTGGACGGGCCTTGGACAACCCACCTTATCCTGTAAGCTAAAGTCATACCGTCACCAGACAGGCCTATTCCCCCAAGACCATCTTGAATTTTGGCACCCTGTATATACATGCCCCCTTGGTACCCGAGGCCACGCCTGGTGTGCTGACCCCTCTCATGCCTATTGCCCAAAATGGGGATGTGAATCAAACATTGAAGAAAATTGGTGGAAAGTTCCTTCTCCAGACCCAGATATCAAAATTATCCCTAGAAGTTGCACATGATGTCTCCAAGGAGAACAAAAGGCCAAAGCTAAATGCCCAGGGTGCAATAAGTACAAGTGCACCCCAGACCCCTGCGATAATTTCACTGTTACCATTACCAACCCTGATGACCCTACATGGTTTCAGGGGAAAACATGGGGACTACGTTTGTATTCCCCAGGGATTGATCCCATGACCTTCTTCCACATAATAAAGACAGCCCCTAGCAAGACTTATGCCTCTAAGGCCCCATCCAAACCCCATACTCCCCCACCCAATATCACCTTATCCCCTCATACTCGTCCTATAACCACTATCACCCTTCCACCACCCTCCCTTCCTTGCTTCACCCCTTCCTCCAGCGACCTCATTAAAATGGTCCAATCTATGGCTCTTTGGCTTAACGCCTCCCAGCCTAATCTCACTGCCCCATCCTGCTGGCTTTGCCTTCAGCCTTCTCCTCCGTTCTATGATCCCTATGCCATCTCCAACGTCTCTATTATCTCATCTACACAACCCACCACAGGACATTCCCAATCCAATCTCTCCCTTTTTGTACCCTTCTCTTCTGTCCAGGGTAAAGGTATCTGTGTAAATGGTTCATCAACAAATCAAAAAAAATGGACCCTGTCACACTTTCTATCCAATCAATACATCCAACATCTACCTATACACAGAGAGCTATCATTGGCTATGCCGTCACGCAGGACTAACCCGCATCCTCTCTACTAAAGTCCTCAGAGAACAACAGGACCTCTGTGTGCTCGTTGCGGTCCTCCCTCGTGTCTCCTATCACCCTTCCACATACCCCTTTACGCTTGACCCTGACCCTAGGGATCCACCTCTAAGCCCGACTTTACTTCGCTTCAAATGTGAACTCACCACCACTGTGTCTCTTCTCGTCCTCGGTACCGCCTCAGGAATTGCCCTTGGCTCCACGGCCTTGGCCCTCGGACAAACCCAATATAACACCATACTCTCTGCTGTTGACCAGGACCTTAAAAATGTTGAAACCTCTATTCACGCCCTGCAAACATCACTAACCTCCCTCTCTGAAGTTGTTCTCCAAAACAGGCGCGGCTTAGATCTTCTTTTCCTCAAGGAAGGTGGCCTTTGTGCAGCCCTCAAAGAAGAATGTTGTTTCTATACCGACTCCTCTGGCGTGGTCTTACACGCTATGGATAAATTAAAAGATGCCATAAAAAAGAGAGAGATAGCCAGAACACAGGCCTTATTCCCCAACACTTGGTTCTCAACTATTCTCCCCTACCTTGCCCCCTTCTTGGGCCCCCTTATAATCTTGGTCCTCGCTTTGGCTCTTGGTCCTCTCCTATTTAGGAGACTTATCGTCTCCGTCAAAACGGCCCTTGCTCCTGTGTGGGAAAGAGCTCTCCAAGTTCATTATCAGCGTCTAGCCATGGCAGACGCTGATGAATACAAACAAGCCAAACCCTATGATGATATCGAGGCCCCAGCATATAGAATGATGGCCAAGGACGGGTAAGATGGAGTCACAAGTCACTAGCACTCTCAGGACCACCTAAGACAGAGCCCCACTCTTCGCCGGGATGCTGGCGATGCTAGTGGTCAGCTCGATGACAGGTAAGGCCCGAAAAATCAAATGCATAAAAACTAAAAAAGACTTGCAGTAACCTCCACAACCTAAGACAGGCCACATTCAGGGTCATACAAGCACTCATGGTCAGCAGTATTTTCTTTTGGAGAAAAAGGAGCATATGTAGAGAGCCATGAAGGACCCAGCTTCTGAGCATGCGCTACCCCTGCCCGCGCCAATCCCGTGCCAGTAAGTGGTCCCTCCCACTTCCCCCCAAAGATATATAAGCCATGGCACTTCCTCAATAAACTCTCTCTCACTCTCGCCTTCAAGCTGCGTGTGTGTCTTTCATCATCCCCATACTGTCTCTCGGGTTACACGTTCCTGCCCCTGGGAGCTCTGCTGGTCGGAGCCTCCATGGGTCACGACACTCTGTGGTTCAGATGCCACCTTTCCTGACCACCCACATGGCATGCTGCCATTTTACCCTGCATCACATGCCGTGTCGCTGTCCCCCAAAGTACACCTTACATAGTTACATGCTGTCTGTCCAGTAGAAAGTAGATAATAACCGGTTCACTTGCAGTTTCTGCTTGGTTTGTGACAAAGCTGACAAGCAGACAGCGATGGTGGCAGGACTATTCCTAAAGCCAGGAACTGTGTGCTTAAGGCCCTGGACTCCATCCCCCACAGCACTGAAAAGAAAAAGCATAAAATATCCCCACACCACAAAATAGAAAACAAGGGATAGGGCCGGTGAGATGGCTCAGCGGCGTAAGCGCTTGCTTGGCAAGCGCGAGGGCCCGAGTTCGACTCCCGGAACCCACATACAAAAAAAGGGCCGGTGATATCGCTCAGCGGCACAGGTGCCTGCTGGCGCGCGAGGTCCTGAGGTCGACCCCCAGTACCCACAAAAAAAAAAAAAGAAAGAAAGAAAAGAAAATGAGGGATAAAATGGCAAATTTAGTGCAACTTTAGAAACTGAAAAATTTGCCAGTACATATTTTTTATTTTGTTATTACTATCATCAACAGATATTAATATTAACCAATATTAATTAAGGAGAAAAAGAACCACAGGCCAAATCTGAACTCACCATTACCACGCTGTTCTCCTTATTTCACTAGTGCAGCTTGTGTTAGGTTTTAAAATCGGGAAGTGTGACAGCTCTACACCTTGGGCTTGAGCTTTCAAGATTGTATTTCGGTTACTTAGGACCCCACACTGGGTTTTCTAGTTGTGCAACCACCACCACCGGCTTTCCATAAGGACTGCACTCTTACTTGGGACAGCGCTGTGATCCTCTACAACAGTGAATCCTCTCATTGGTGACATGGGCTGTCCTTCCATTTGTTAGGTCTTCTTCAGTTTCTTCCAGGAAGATTCTGACCCCAGAGGCCCAGACTAGAGCACATCATGGTGACCCAGGGATCAACATGGGCCAGGAGGACCTCAGGCTGCAGACTGGCCTCACGCCAACCCCAGGAACCCCAAGCCCAGGAGCTCACACTCTGGACAGGAAAAGGCAAAGAACAGATCCAAGAATCTATGCTAGGGGGCCAGTGAGATAGCTCAGAGGCATAAGCACCTGCCTGGCAAGTGTGAGGTCCTGAGTTCAACTCCAGGTACCCACATACAAAAAAAAAGGGCTGGTGATACCGCTCAGTGGCATGTGTGGCCATGAGGTCCTGAGTTTGACCCCCAGTACCCACAAAAAAAAAAAAAAAAAAGAATCTATGCTAGGCCAGGAATGCAATGAAGCCAGGGCCACGTACTGGATACTGAGCTACAGGAAGCTCAAGGAGGAGCCCTCCACCATGATGACGAAAGTTCCTGCTTGGAGCAGGTTGTGCCAACCTCAGTCCTTCTCCATCCCCCCACATTTTCACCGTCCACCTCCCACCACCCAAAGAGGAATGAGCAGCTGCCCTTACACCACCAGTGTCACCTTCTTGCCTTAGGACGAGATGCAAGTGCAGCGGGCAGCAGAAAAGCCATCGTGCTTGTCAGTCCCCCAAGCAGTGCGCACACAAGACCCCTACTCCCAGCACAGCCCCAGGCCCATGGCGAGACCCAGAGGACAGCACCAGAAGGAAACTCTGTGGTGTGCCCTCTCTGAGGCAGGAGCCGACGCAGAGAGGGTGGCTGGGCAGCTTGTCGCCAGCATTCTAAGCACGTGCTGCTTTCTGCGGCCAGGAAGACTTCCCGGACCCCAGTGACGCAGTGGAGAGCTGAGGCAGACACGTAAACCAAGCAGACAGGGTGGGTGGTCAAATCATCCTGTCTGCATTGTGTTTTATTTTTAAATTTTTTATTAATACTTTTAACTGACAAATTATCATTCTATACATGTAGGGATTATAATGAAAAGTTGAGATATATGTACACAGTGCAGAATGAGTGAATCAGCTAACTAACATACATAACCTTAGAAAAGTAAATACTACATGATCTCGCTTCTAGGTGGAATCTAAGTAGAAAAGACATGGATACTGGGGGAAGGGGATGCTGTTGGCCAAAGGGCACAAAGTTTCTGATGGATGAAGGAGGATGGAAGTTTTCAGGTCTTCTGCACTACAAGGTAACCACAGTCAAAATGCCTCAGAGAACCAATTTCAGTTTGAAGGGAAAGAACACCTGGACTCCATGAATCTTGACATCATGGGTGGGAAAACAGCCAGATGCAGACTCAAGCAACTGCAGCAGACCGGCAGGCAGTGAGTACAGGCTGTTTGCTGTGCATCTCTGCCAGGGCAGAGGGAGGCAGGTGAACGTGGCACAGGGCCCAGTTCAGGGTGGCCTGCAGCACGTCCTATGGGAGCCCATGGGCGGCCTGGAGTGCCTGCGGAGGGGCTCCAGCACCTGCGTGGGGCATCCCAGACTGCACCGTTTCCCCTGGACACCACCCCCAGGGCTGCTCCTCCTTGTTTTTTCATCCCTGCTCCTGGGGGAGAGGGGAGGTCCTTAGTCAATGAGTTTTTTCCAAATCTTATTTAAAACTGATGCTCCAGAAAAATGGATGCAAGTATTTTACTGTTTACCATCCTCCATGGACAGGCTTCAGTTTGAGCACTGTGTAGTATAATCTGAAAAGTTAAGCCAGAAAGAACTCTTTTCCAGCATATCCCCCAGCACAGACCACCAGCCCATTAGCCACTCGGGGTCACCAGGGATCAAACCATTCCAGCATCATTAGTGCTTGTGCTAAAGTGACCCTTGCTGCATTTGGCAGTGGCCCCAAGGATCACACATTGGTGCTGGCAATTCAGCTAGCCAAGAGAAGCACAGTACTCCCTTCTAGTGGAAAGGTCAAAGCTCTCAACTTAGTAAGGAAAAGGAGATGGTCACAGGCTGAGGATGGTAAGATACACGGCCAGAGTGAATCTTCTATCCGTGAAACTGTGCAGGAGGAAAAAGAAATAGGTGATGTTTGGGTTTTTGTTTGTTTTGTTTTTTTTCTGGTGGTGCTGGAGATTCAACCCCAGACACTTGTGCATGCTAGGCACATGCTCTACCACTGAGCTCTATCACTGAGCTACTCAGTTCAAGCTCATGCTATTTCCTGTTGCACCCTGCACTTTCCTGTTGCTGAGATGCACTCCCCAACACTCACAACTCACAGGAGGAGAGGTTTATTTTGGCTCATGGTTACAATCCTTGGTCAGCGTGCTCTAAAGAAGAAACAGCATGGCAGAGGGGCACAGCGGACAATGCAAAGCCAAGAGCCAGGGAGGGAGGTGAACCTCCAAGCCTCACCCTCAGCTACCTGCCTCTTCCCACCATGCCCCACCTTCCTGCAGCAAGTCAGCTAGACCACCCCATAGTCCAATCACCTTTCAAAACCCCTGGCTATGAGCTCATGGGGCTTCGAGGGGGGCATCTAGACAGAAACCATAACACACCTCCAACGGCAAAAGTTGTATCCCAAGTACATGATAAATGCTCAGTTAACTAAGGTGGGAAAGACAGTCAACTTTAGCCATGAATGGTTGCGTGTGCCTGTAACCCAACGCTCTGGAAGGCTGAGGCAGAAGAATCACAAGTTTGAGTCCAGTCTGGGCAACTTTGTGAGACCTTGATTTAAAAAAATACATACATCCCAACACTCAGGAGGCTAAGGCAGGAGGACTGCAGTGAGTCTGAGGGCAGCCTGGGCTACATAGTGAGTTCAAGGCCAGCCTGAACTACACAGTGAGACCTTGTCTCCAAAAGAAAACAAAACACAACAAAACTACATATAAAAAGGGTTAGTGATGGAGCTCGGTGTGAAGTTCCTGGGTTCAATTCTAGTAGTGCCAAAAAAGACAATTTGTAAGTGGAAGACATGAACAGAAAATGTGCTCCAATTGACAGCAACATGTTATACCAGAAAGCACTGTAGCGCATGCCTGTAATCCCAGCACTTGGGAGGCTGAGGCAGGAGGATCACCACAAGTTTGAGGCTAACCTGGCCTACAAAGTGAATTCAAGGCCAGCCTGAATTTTAAATTCACAATTACAGTTTGATATCATTGTGTAAATGTGACATGATTGCTGTGTATGTATGTATGTATTTATTTTTTTTGTGTGTGTGTGGTGCTGGGGATTGAACCCAGGGCTTTGTGCATACAAGGCAAGAGCTCTACCACTGAGCCACATCCCGAGCTATGTATTTATTTAGAAACAAATATGCAGTAACAATTTCAATTTTTTTAGACAGGTTTTGCTATGTAGTTCAGACTGGCTTTGAACTTACTATGTAGCCCAGGCTGACCTTGAAATCATGGTGATCCTCCTGCCTCAGCCTCCCAAGTGCTCAGCTTCACTATTGTTTTAAATCATGATATTTTCTGTCCCTAATATAAGTGTGCCAAGATGTGTTAGCTGAGCAAATGGTTAAGGACAGTCCATACTCAAAGAGAATAATTGCCACATCAAAGTCAAGGCTATGAGAAAATGTATAAAAATGTGAGCTGTGCAAATATTATTATTACAATAAATTTTGTTCAACATATGGTGTATTTTTCCTTGTATGATTAAGCTTTGCCAGTTGATAAAAGGCAACAAAATGTATAGAACAAAATGGTGGATTAGGGAAGACTGTGGAATTTAATTTTTAAGTAGTTGAGATGTTCTGGATTTCTTTCCTTGTTTTTAAATTTAATTCCATTTTGGTCAGAGAACACACACTAAGATTTCAAAATTGAGACTTGTTTTATCACTCAGTATGTATTCTAAATGACTATTTCACAGATGATTTATAAATATTAAGTTCAAGACAGTGTCATTCATCTGTGTATACTTACAGATTATTTTGTCTAGTGTTTTCATTAATTACTTCTTTCTATTTTATAATTTCTATACCATGAAAGATTTATGATGTGGAAATACCCTTTTAGTGATGTTTGTTTTATGTGATAATGAGATATACTACTGACCAATACAGTGGGTATATGGAGTTGTGGATGGAAGGATATTTTCATGTAAGATTTTAATGATATTGCTCCACATTTTGGAGTGGGAAGTCAGTCATATATGATTGTTTCTCAGTGTCCTGTGTATGTTTCAATTCTGCTGCTGTCAATGTGTTCTCTTTATCTTTGGATTTCATTGAATATGATATCTCTTTGTATTTTTCCTTGAATTAATCCTGATTAGAGGTTATCAAGCCTCTTGAATCTGCAAATGGATGCATTTCATAAATTTGGGAATGTTGCACCAGATGTGGTGGTACACGCCTGTAAATCCCAGCAACCAGGAGGCTGAGGCAAGAGGATCACTGTGAGTTCAGTGCTAGCCTGGGCTACATAGTGAGTTCAAGCACAGCCTGGACTTCATGTAAGACCTAGTCTTTTTTGAGACTAGATAGTTCCTAAGTTGGGCTGCAAACCAGAATATCATCTACACACTGTAGGATGGTTCTTTGTTTTAGTTTTAGGTTCCTCAAGTCTTTTTCTAGTGCCTCAGTAAAAAAGTAAGGACTCAACCCCGAGTGTTGCAGCACCTGTGGCTCTGGGGTACACATTCCCCTACTCGTCTTCCTGAGCTGCTCTCCAAACACACGTAGACCACAATCCTGAGCATAATGGCAGGACAGGGTACAACCCACTGAAGGTCACTGACTTGGTGAGGCACAAGAAATTTAACCACCAGATGGTGACCTTCCTGCTGCTATAGGGCCAGGCACGCCGGTGGCTTAGCCACAGATTCTAAGCGAAGCCTCTGTATCTGGCTGAGGATATGGATGCGGAGGAAGTGCCACCATCCTCCACAGAACCTGCCCCCCCATCTCTTCTCCCAAGTAGAAGGGCATCCGAGCCTGCACCTTGCACTGGCCCCTTCCTCCCTGGGGTGAAGCCCTCAGGGCATCATGGTGGCAGAGGCTCCCTACTGCCCATTCCGATCTGTAGCATGTCCTTCCAGCCCAGCCCTGCTATCCCTGGCATCTCCTGCCAACCCAGCCCTGGGACTCCCAGGACAACCTGCCAGCTTAGTCCTGGGGCCTCCCACTCTAGCTCCTGCACCACCCCAGCCCCTGCCAGCAGTGGGAGGCAGGACTGGAAGGCTGTGAAGAGGAGGATCATGGGCTGCCTGCTGCAGGCCCTGTGCTGCTGCCACCTGCCACCCTGGGGGCGCTGCCGACACAAGGTGGCCCCAGTGTAAGTACTGGACAGCAGAGACCCAGACAACACTCAAGGAGGCCAATCGGTCCAGGAGTTTCCTGTGAGTGGGCTGTGTCTTGATGGTGGCATTTTCAGTTGTGAAGGTGGAACTGCAGGGAGGAGAGGAGGAAAGAGAAGGGGAGGTGTGGGCAGGGAAGAGTCTCAGATGGACAGGAGGAGTTGCTGCGGGGTCTACTGCAGAGGAGGGTGGCGTGACCACAGCCAACAATATATCTGCTGTTTCCAAGTGAGCATCCATTTCACACATCTCCTTGCATTTTTAGTGCAGATCCACAATCCCTCCTGTGGACGTGGACGTCCTGCCAATAAGATCAGCCATGCAGGAGGAAGCCGCAGTGAGTCACCTTGCACCCTTTGCTGGTTGTTGCTGAGGAGCAAAGTGGATAGAGCTCCCATCTTTCAAACCTCGCCAGAAGCCTCCTGAAAGTTTCCAAGCATCCCTGGTGGAAATGGCCTGGGCCCCCAGGGCAGATACCTCCTCTCTACGGGTCCCTCGTGGGGCCTGGTTGTGGGAGCCACAGCCCCAGAACTTTTTAAAGTGGACTGCACTATTTCTGTGAAACATATAACTTTTAAAACATGGCCTTAAAAGAAATAAAAGCTCGACCTCATGCCCAAAAGGTTGGCTACATCAAAACCTAGAATCAAACATGGTTGAGGGTAGATGTGGGGATACTGGAACCCAGGGTCCTATGGGTGGAAGCTGCTATAGAAGATGGAGTGGAGGTTCCTTCAAAACCTCAACACAGATTACCCTGCAACTGGCAATTTGCCTCAGAACTGAAAGTAGTAAGTCAGAGTCACCTGAACACCCATACCCAAGCACCATCACAAGAGCAAAGAGATGGATGTGACCTGAATGTCCACGGGCAGGTGAATGGGCAGGTGAAACGGTGTGTGTCCACACAATGGGGTATCATTCAGGCTTAAAAAGGGAAGGAGATTCTATTCCTGGCGACTCCTAGTTGGGCCTCTGAGGATGTCACGCTAAGTGAAATAAGCCAGGCACAAAAAATGACAAATACTTTTAGCATTCTACTTCTGTGAGGTATCTGGAGTTCCCAAAACCACAGAAAGTGGGATGATGATTATCAGAGGCTAAAAGAGGAGATGATGAAGAGTTGTTTCATGGGTCCAGAGCTTCATTATTTTCTTTTTTTCTTTTGTGGGTACCGGGGGGTCGACCTCAGGACCTCGCGCGCCAGCAGGCGCCCGTGCCGCTGAGCGATATCACCGGCCCCTTTTTCGTATGTGGGTTCCGGGAGTCGAACTCGGGCCCTCGCACTTGCCGGGCAGGCGCTTAAGCTGCTAAGCCATCTCACTGGCCCTTCATTATTTTCTTGAAAAAGTTTAATTTCACTTTTACTTGGACATAAAAGACAAACATAAGTTCAAGATGAAACTATTCATTTCATCCGGTCCTCTCCTGTATGTGACGTTTTTGTTGAGATGCTGCGTTAAATCGGCCAGTCAGCAAGGGTGCGACACGTCAAACCTGCCTGCGATGAGGTGGTCGATAGAAGAAGTCTGGGCCATGGGCACGCTACAGGGCTTTCCATCACAGACCGCATCGCCATATCGACTCTTGCCACTTTCCTTTACCAGTCAGAAAAATACTCTTTCGGGAAGCATGGCCCACTCAATGCAGGGCTCAGGGGCTGGCAGGGAGCAGACACTTAGCTTGATGACATTCTTCTTCTCTGAAGTCCTTAACATAATGATCACATCTTCCTGGTCTTCATCAGTTTCCTAACTTTCTTCAAATGCTTCCACGGGCTTGTTGATAAACTTGCTGATGTGTTCAAAGTGCTTTGTCATATCTGAGGCTAGGACCATGTCAGTAGTACTCTGGCTCAGTATCCAACAGTCATTCCTTTCGTGTTTTTGAAGATAGTGCATCTGTCACCTCCAGTGGCCAGCTGGAAGGCCAAGACCACATGGTGATCTCCAGCCCAGCAAGGTCACTGTGCAAGAGGCCAGTGCACTGCCGAGTTGTTCAGAAAGGGGCTGGCTTTCTGGGGTGGTCCACATCATGCAGAGTGGCTGGATTAGGGCAATTACCCCAATGAGGTCACTGACATGACAGTCATTATCTTTAGCACCAGACTGTCCCGAGCACCACTGAATCTCAGAGCTTGTAACACAGGGGCCAAAGCCTCTGTCTGGGGCCCAGCACAGGACCACTGTCCTGGGCAGTGTTGATGATGCTGGTCACCTTGGTGATGGGTGTCCTCATCGTCCTGGAGTGTACCAGCCACAGAGGAGTGTATCCTGGCCAGAAACTTCCTTTGCTCGAGAGGACACAGATCTGACACCTAGTGAGCCCTAGCTCCTCTCCTTATGTTTGGCTGACTACCTGTATGGTACCTGTCAGGTATTTTTTCAACCTTATTGTTAGTTTCTAACTTTTCTGCCCTGTCCAAAGACAGGCATTATGTTCACATTTTGTTGTCTCTTACCTCCATTTTTCTTACCATGGTGAATTCCTCGCCACTCCTTGCCTATCCTGACACGTGAATTTATAGCACCTTCATACCACCTTTTTCACTTGGAGTCTTCTCTGCTGATCCCTTCCCTGCTCACACTCCCGCCCAGCAGCCAGTGTGGTTTCCAGTGCAGGTTTTGCATTCTGAGCAATTCGGTCTTCATGTGTAGTTTCAGTGACTTCTGGCTTTTCTATAATGCAGTGAGTCTCAGCTGGGATTGCACTGTCCCTCGCTCCAGCCAGCACTGCTGGTTGATCCTAACTGGCCACAATGCTCGACCCCTGATCCTCAATCCTTCCTCAGAAAGACAGCCACAAGGGAGGCATTGTAGACTGCTCTTCCCTGTCAGTACCTGTGCTACCCGGGAGTCCTGAGGCTCTGACAGCCCAGCGTGGTGCCCCTGCTTCCTCTGCTCTCCCTTTTTGTGGTCTAGCAAATGGGCAAAGAAAGACTGCGCCTGCCTCCCAGGTGACATAAACCCTGCTTTTTCACATGCCCTGCAGAACTCAGGGTTCTCTCTTTTGGCAAACCCTGAAAATGCCTGAAGTTGGTCTTGATGAAATTTCATGGGGCCAAATGGCACATTGGCTACCTCCATGGGCAAGCAGCATGTGCTCAGAAGGTGACAATTTTTCAACTCGAGGTGGCCTCTAGAACCCAAGCTTTGCCCAACGTGCCCTATCGATGCCTGCCCAGAGGCCTCTTTTCTCAGACCCGGCATGGCTGCACTTCAAAACCCACATTGTCCAATGTGGTTGTCCAGCACCTTTCGCTGATGTCCCAGAGCCTCCAAACAGTCCCCCAGCCTCTGGGCTCCTGCTGCCCACCGAGGTGCACCTGTGGCCAGGGCCTGCTGCTCACTTCTCTTTGCCCGAGTCCTGGCTGCAAAAGGGAGCCTGACCCAGCGCTGTAGGAGGCCCCTTTCCCAGAAATAGGCCTGGGTCTCCTGTGAGCAGCGTGCTTGGCGGTGAGCACAAAGCCTCCTGAGTCTCAGAAGGTCCAACCTAGTCCTGGAGGGGCAAAGGACTGAGAAAGATTTCTAGTGTAGACAGCACAGTGGGGGCTCTATTCACCGGAACCTGGGCAACACCCCAGGGCCAACCCTCCCTCTATTGTCCTGAGAGGCAAAAATAAAAATAACAAGTTGCTGTTTATCCCTAAGGAGGCTTGCAGGCCTGGCTGCCGCTTCACCTTGAGGCCTGGCCCTCTTCAGATTTACCCCCGGCCACCATGCTGATGCTCTTCTCCTGACTCTCCACGGCCCAAGCCCTCCCTGCCTCCTGATAATTTCCATCTAGCTTAGCTGACTATAATACCCTTAATCACTCCAGTGGAGCTGGATATTACGGGAGGTTTGGGAGGAAAGTCAGAGCCACACAGCCACATCCTGGGCTGGCTGTTGTAAGCACCTAACAGCACAGTAAGGGACGCAAGCAGATCATGCAACAGACCAATATTGTCTCTCGAGTGCACAGTTTATTCACACATCAAATCTTTTCTATATAAGGCACATAAATGGGTATAAGGCCCGATCCTGGTCACTCATACAAATATGAGACCAAATCGAGTCCAAGTGACTCACTGAGCAGAGTCCACTCAAGGTCCCAGTCGAGGCCAGCTGGGAGAGCACGCTGTTCCCACCGAGGTGCTGCAGAGTCTGTGTCCCTCCCACCAGGCGAATGTGATAACCACTACACTATAAAGCCAGCCGTGGTGGTCAGACCATCTGTTCTGGGGCTGTGGCAGTCAGGCCTTGGGTGTAACCAATCAGCTTCTTGTTACTCTCAGAATTCCTAGAATTCCTCCCGTGGCTGCCAGCACCTCTCATGTCACTGTGTAGTTGGCAGGAGCACCACCAGGTCCCGCACACTTCCCTAGGGGTCTAAGGAAGGCTGGGCCCTGGCACCCCCTGGCCACACCACAGGCAGGTGAGTGTTTCCTGTTCAGTTTGCAAGATTTGGTTAAAATCAAAGGACTACAGAAGATGGGCCTCTGCTCTAGTAACCAGGACTAAATACCTGCAGGAAGATTTGGCATGGGGCTTCACTCTGAAACAAGCAACATTTTGGAGAGCAGTCTGGCCACACCTCGGAAAGTGGGTGGAGAAAAGAGATAGCAGGGAAAGAGGGAGGGGAATGCAAACTCAAGAGTCCAAGCAGGTTTATTGCTAAACCTCAGAGGGACCTCTCTGCGGGTACAGAACAGAGGTGTCTCTTACAGGCTAAGAGGCTTTTTCTTTCTTTTTTTTTTTTGTGGGTACCAGGGGTCGACCTCAGGACCTCGTGCGCCAGCAGGCGCCCGTGCCGCTGAGCGATATCACCGGCCCTTTTTTCGTATGTGGGTTCCGGGAGTCGAACTCGGGCCCTCGTGCTTGCCAGGCAGGCGCTTATGCCGCTGAGCCATCTCACCGGCCCTAAGAGGCTTTTTCTATAGCATCCTTTGGCGGGCTTTTGAGGGGTGGGTCAGAGAAATGGCAGGCTGATGTGTCCTCTGTGACCTAAGTAAAATGAGACCTACATTTCTCTGAGATGGCGGTGGGCTCATTCGAGCTGTTGGATCCCTGTCCCAGCTCTGTCAAATAGAGGCAGATTAGGAGAGACACCTGAGCAAGCTGGGACAAGCCTTGCTGGAGCACAAAGGGCAGAGGCCTAGTGAAGTCTGCTGCCCTGACATCGGAAGCCTCTCAACAGTGGCAACTGCACAGTTTTCACTCACCCCCAAGTCTGAAAACGGCACCCAGCGGCATCCAGCAAAAACAAACTGGCTGGTTTTGCACACCTGCCAGAAGCCAGAATCGCCGGGCAAAGGCTGAATCCAAGGCTCTAGGTTTAGCTGCCTCTAGATGCCACCCCTCCATCCTTCCTTGGACCCTCTCTCGGCTAGCAAGAGCTTTTCTTTGTTCTTTATGGCCCGTGGGGCATCATGCAATTTTGTCATAAAGGCACATTATTGGGGATATATAATTCCCACGTTTATTTTTTAGGATATTTCTACTGATGAATTCTTAATTTTAATTTTATGGGGTTTATTATGCTAAATGATGAGTTCTTAACAGGAAAAATTACTAAAAAACAAAGTATTGAATTTTTAATATCTATTAAGTGTTTATAAAACAGCATCACAATTTTCAACATCAACTGTTTTGGGTTTTTATGTTTTTGTTTTTGTTTTTTGAGACAGGGTCTCACTATGTAGTTCAGACTGTACTTGAACACACTGTGTGGCCCAGGCTGGTCTCAAACTTGCAGTGATCCTCTGACCTCAGCCTCCCGAGTGCTGGGATTATAGGCATGCGCCACCACACCCGGCCATCAACTGTGTTTTGGTATACAAAGTCTACAAAGTAACAACAGAAATAAATTCCTGTATGAACCACAATGAAAATACCAATAGAAATCTACAACAAAAATAATCTTTACCTCAATTATCACACCCAAGGCAGTCTTCAGACCTGACAACAGCAAATTCCATACACACACATGGCTTATACTGACAGCACATATGTTTTGCTTTCCTGGCTTTTTTGTAGTACATACTTGACATCTTGCTGGTCTTGGTATTTTGTCAGGAGGTTCTTATTATATTGTACAATCTGTAGTTAATAGGAACATCAAGTATCAAAGTATGACATTCCTAGTATGTATTGCACGTTTAGAATAAATACCAACATTTTCACATCAAGCTGTGTACTTGCTTACAAAACTTAAAAGATAACGTCAGAAATAAATTCCTATATGAACTACAATGCAAATAGAACTCTAGAACAAAAATAATCTTTGCTTCAATTGTCACACCCAAGGCAGTCTTCACATATGAGAACTGCATACTCCATTCACACTGACAGCACATGTGCTTAGCTTTCCTTTCCTATATGGCAGCCTGTTCTTTTTTTTTTTTTTTTTCTTTCCTCTCTCTTTTTGAGACAGGATTTCACTGTGTAGTTCAGGATGAACTTAAACTCACTTTGTAGCCCGGGCTGTCCTTGAACTAGCAGCAATTCTCTGGCCTCAGCCTCCCAAGTGCTGGGATTATAAGCATGTGCTACCACGCCTGCCTAGCAGGCCAATTTTGTCACCTCTCCTGTCTTCTTGTTCTGTCAGGAGCTGCCTACTATATTGTATAGTGTGCACTTAGCAGGAAAATATGATATCAATAAAATAAAATATCAAATATGTAATGAGTGCTTAGAATAGACACCAACATTTTCACATCAGCTGTCTACTTGCTTACAAAACCTAAAAGATAACATCAGAAATAAAAAGCTTCATGAACTACAATGTAAATACAAACAAAAGTCTACAACAGCAATAATCTTTGCTTCAACTGTCACACCTAAGGCAGTCTTCACACATGACCGATGCGTGTTCCATACACAAGTTATCACTTACATTGATAGTCTATGTATTTTGTTTTCCTGTCCTTTTCTGTAGGTCACAGTTGTCATCTTTTTGGTTTTCCTGTAGCAGGTCTTTGTGATGCTGTGCCTGCCTATTCACCTGTCAGCTCACCAGTGTGCTCCACAATTTTTTGTGTAATTCCCTGAGCAGAAACATTTTGTTTTTCCTCTACTATAAATCTTCTCTTACGAGTTCCAGTCCCAGTCTTCTAAGAAATTTCTCCATGATATTTTGCACTTGTTATTTTCTTCATAAACTACCAAACTATTTATGACATGCATGTTTAGGATCTGTTTTCCTGATATGGATATTTACTGCTATAAATTTCCCTCTTAAGACTGCTTTCATTGTGTTCCATATGTTCCAATATGTTGTACTGTCATTATCATTCAATTGTAGAAACAGTCTAATTTCTTCTTTAACTTCTTCTGGTTGTTCAGGAGGGTGCTATTTAATTTCCATGTATTTAGGAAGTTCTCATGGTTTCTTTTGCTATTGATTTCCAATTTCATTGCACTATGGTCTGATAACATGCAAGGGATAATTTCAGTTCCTTTGCATTTACTTAAGCAGTTTCCATGAGCTAGTATGTGGTCTATTTTGGAGAACATCCCGTGTGCAGCTGAGAAGAATGTACATTCTGATGTTGTGGGTTGGAACACTCTGTAGACATCTACTAAGTCCATTTGTCCAAAAGTTTGGTTCAGTTCTAATATTTCTTTGTTGATTTTTTTTTTTGGTGGGTACTGGGAGTTGAACTCAGGACCTTGCACGCCAGTAGGCGCCTGTGCTGCTGAGCGATATCACCGGCCCTTTTTTCATATGTGGGTACAGGGAGTCGAACTCAGGACCTCGTGATTGTCAGGCAGGCACTTATGCCACTGAGCTATCTCACTGGCCCCTCTTTGTTGATTTTTTGTCTAGTTGATCTGTCTTTTTGTGACAGTGGGGTATTGAGATCCTCCAGTACAATTGTATTAGTGTTTATTTGATTTTTCATGCCCATTAATATTTGTTTTATATAGTTGGGTGCACTGGTATTTGTTGCATATATATTTATGATTGTTATCTCTTCCTCTTGGATTGTTCCCTTTACAAGGATGTAGTGACCTTCTTTATCTCTCTTAATCAGTCTTGGCTTGAAATTCACTTTGTCTGGGGTCAGTGAGATGGCTCAGCGGTGTAAGCGCCTGCCTAGCAAGCGCGAGGGCCCGAGTTCGACTCCCGGAACCCATGTATGAAAAAAGGGCCGGTGATATCGCTCAGCGGCACGGGCGCCTGCTGGCGCGCGAGGTCCTGAGGTTGACCCCCGGTACCCACAAAAAAAAAAAAAAAAAGAAGAAGAAGAAATTCACTTTGTCTGAAAAAAGAATAGCTACCCCTGCTTTTGCCTGGGTTCCTATCACATGGAGTATTGTTTTCCATCCTTTGACTTTCAGTCTATGAATTTCTTTTTGAATTAAATGTGTTTCTTGTATGCAGTATAATGTTGGATCTTGATTCTTGATCCATTCTGCCAGTCTGTGTCTTTTGATTGGGGAATTGAGACCATTAACATTGATGGTTAAAACTGATATGTATTGACTTATTCTTGTCATGTTATTTTCCTGTTGTTGGCTCCCCCTTTTTTAATCCCTTGCTCTGTTTAATTGTTTGCCTTGCCTGGTGGATTCCTTCTACTGAGGTTCATGGAGTTTTAGTCCTTGTTATCTCTTTCTAGAATGTCCTTCAAAACATTTTGGAGTGCTGGTTTGGTGGTCATAAATTTCCTCAGATGTTCTTTGTCATGGAAGTATTTTATTTCTCCATCAGTCTTGAAAGACAGTTTTGTGGGGTACCTCAATCTGGGTTGAAGGTTATTTTCCTTTAGAACTTGAAATACTTCACTCCAAGTTCTTCTTGACTTGAGGGTTTGTGTTGAGAAGTCAGCTGCAACTCTGATGGGCTTTCCTTTATAGGTGAATTTTTTTTTTCTGTAACAGCTTTTAAAATTCTGTTCTTGTGTTGAATTTCTGGAATCTTGACTATGATATGCCTGGCTGAAGATTTTCTTTGATCATGTCTAATTGGAGTTCAATACGCCTCACTTATCTGTATGTCAAATTCTTTTTCTCTACCAGGAAAGTTTCCCACCATGTCTGTGAACAGTTTTTAATAACATCTATGCTATCTCCTGCTTTTTCATTGACTCCAATCAATCTTAAGTTATTCTTCTTTGCCTCATCTAGAAGCTGCTGGATTGATTTCTCATGTTCCCTTGCTTTTTTTTTATTTTAAAGAGAAAAAAATAGAACAAAATTTAAAAACAATATAATAGGAGGGTAACAATGGTTAATACATTGTGTATTGTTATCTTTAAATTAGTTACTCAGAGTACAAGATATCAGCATTCAATTGTCCAAACAATATTAGCACAAATCTTTTGTCTCAATGAACTAAGAGAAATCAGTAGTGTATCTATCTTAACTATCTTTTATATACATATACATATATATATTTTTTTTTGCTTTTCCCCTCCTTTTTTTCTCCATTCCCCCATCCCAGTTTCTCTTTCCTTTTGAACAGTTTCTTCCCATTTTACAACATCTATTGTACATTTTAGATCTTATTTACTCTTTCAGCTTCTCGCACTAGGGAGATATGATATTTACGCATGTGTGTCTGGTTTATTTTACTTATGAGTACGGTTTCGAGTTGCATCTATTTAGCTATAAAAGTCCCCAGTTTATCCTTCTTTATGACTGAGTATCACCCCATTGTATAAAAATATCATGTCTTTTTTATCCATTCCTTTGTTGATGGACATTTGGGTTGTTTCCAAGATCTAGTTATTACAAATTGTGCTGCTATAAACATGGGTGCACATATATCACTGTGGTACGATGTTTTTAATTCTTCTGGGAAGATACACAGAAGGGGAATAGCTGGGTCAAATGGCACCTCCAATCCTAATTTTTTGAGAAATCTCCACGCTGCTTTCCACAGTGGTTGCACCAGTCTACACTCCCACCAACAGTGAAGAAGGGTTCCTTTTACCCCACAGCACCTCCAGCATTTGTTATTGGTTGATTTCTTGATAATAGCCATTCTTTCTGGGGTGAGATGGAATCTCAGTGTTGTTTTAATTTGCATCTCTCGAATGACCTGTGATGTTGAACATTTTTTCATATATTTATTTTCTATTTGTATTTCTTCATCTGAGAAATGTGTATTCATCTCAGATGCCCATTTTTGGATTGGGTCTGTAAATATGATTTTTTTTTTTTTGTGGGTACCAGGGGTCGACCTCAGGACCTTGTGCGCCAGCAGGCACACCAGCCCCTTCTTTGTATGTGTGTTCTGAGAGTCAAACTCAGGACCTCACGCTTGCCAGGCAGGCACTTACGCTTCTGAGCCATCTCACCAGCCCTGGGTCTGTAAATTTGGGAGATCTGAGTTTTTGAGTTCTTTGTATGTTCTTTTTTTTTTTTTTTTTTTTTTTTTGGTGGGTACCGGGGGGTCAACCTCAGGACCTCGCGCGCCAACAGGCACCCGTGCCGCTGAGCGATATCACCGGCCCCTTTTTTGTATGTGGGATCCGGGAGTCGAACTCGGGCCCTCGCGCTTGCAAGGCAGGCGCTTACGCCGCTGAGCCATCTCACCGGCCCTCTTTGTATGTTCTTTTTTTTTTTTTTTTTTTTTTTTTTTGTGGGTACCGGGGGGTCGACCTCAGGACCTCGGGTGCCTGCGCGCCCGTGCCGCTGAGCGATATCACCGGCCCCTTTTTTGTATGTGGGTTCCGGGAGTCGAACTCGGGCCCTCGCGCTTGCCGCGCAGG
This sequence comes from Erethizon dorsatum, assembly GCA_028451465.1. Taxonomy (NCBI): domain Eukaryota; kingdom Metazoa; phylum Chordata; class Mammalia; order Rodentia; family Erethizontidae; genus Erethizon; species Erethizon dorsatum. The sequence continues at coordinate 38,357,819 of CM051831.1, forward strand.
CGCTTAAGCCGCTGAGTCATCTCACCGGCCCCTCTTTGTATGTTCTTGATAGTAATTCTTTGTCTGAGGAACAGCTGGCAAACATTTTTTCCCACACTGTGGGTGTCTCTTCACTCTGTTGGTGGTTTCTCTTGCTGTGCAAAAGCTTTTTAATAAGATAAGATCCCAGGTGTTGGTTCTTTGTGATAGTTCCTGTGTGATAGAGATTTTATTCATAAAGTCTTTGCCTACACCAATGTCTTCAAGAATTTTACTTATACTATCTTCCAGCAGATTTAATGTTTCTGTTTTAATATTTAGATCTTTGATCCTTGTCAAATTTAGTTCAGTGCATGGTGAAAGAAATGGGTCTAATTTTAATCTTTGGCATGTGCAGAGCCAGTTTTTCCAGCACCATATATTAAAGAGGCTATCTTTCTTCCAGTGAATGTGTTTGGCACCTTTGTCAAAGATAAGGTGGCTGTGTATGTCTGGAGTTGTTTCTGCATCTTCTAATCTGTTTCATTGATCTTTGGGTCTGTTTTTTTTTTTTTTTTTGCCAGTACCATGCTGTTTTTATCACAGTAGCTTTATAGTATAATTTCAAGTCAGGGATCGTGATGCCCCCTGCCTTGCCTTTGTTGCCCAGAATTGCTTTTGCTATTCTAGGTCTCTTCTGGTTCTAAATGAATTTTAGGATTGTTTTCTCTAATTCTCTGAGATATGCTATTGGAATTTTGATTGGAATTGCATTAAATCTGTATAACAATTTTGGAAGTATGGCCATTTTCACTATATTGGTTCTTCTGACCCAAGAGCAAGGGATATCTTTCCATTTTCTGATATCCTCTTCAATCTCCTTTTTCAGAGTACTGTAGTTTTCAAAGTAGAGGTCTTTTACATCCTTTGTTAGACTGATTACTAGGTATTTCATTTTTTTGGAAGCTATTGTGAAAGATGTTGTTACCCTAATTTCTCTCTCAGTGAGTTTGTTATTCGTGTACAGGAAGGCTATTGATTTTTGAAATTTGACTTTGTATCCAACTGTGCTACTGAATTTGGTTATTAAATCCAGCAGTTTTTTAGTGGAGTTTTTGGGGTCGTCTATGTAGAGTATCATGTCATCTGCAAATAATGATAATATAACTTCGTCCTTTCCTATTATTATTCTTTTTATTTCTTTCTCTTGTCTAATTTCTCTGGTTAAAATTTCCAGGACTAGGGCTGGTGAGATGGCTCAGTGGCATAAGCACCTGTCCGGCAAGTGCGAGGTCCTGAGTTCAACTCCTGGAACACACATAAAGGAAAAAAGGGCCATGATATCACTCAGTGGCACAAGTGCTTGTTGGCAAGCACGAGGTCCTGAGGTCGACTCCAGCTACCCACATAAAAAAAAAAAGAAAAAAATTCCAGGACTATGTTGAACAAGAGTGGAGACAGTGGACATCCTTGTCTGTAGGGTTTTTATCATGAATGGGTCCTGGACTTAGTCAAAAGCTTTTTCTGCATCTATTGAGATGATATAATTTTTGTCCTTGGCTCTCTTAATATGGTGCATTACATTTACTGATTTACATATGTTGAACCATCCCTGCATCCCTGGGATGAATCCAACTTGGTCATGGTGTATAATCTTGATGATTTGCTGCATTCTGTTTGCTAGTATCTTATTGAGGATTTTTGCATATATGTTCATTAGGGGGATTGGCCCATAGTTCTCTTTCTTAGTTGGGTCCTTCTCTGGTTTTGGTATCAGGGTAATGCTTGCTTCCAGGAATGAATTTGGGAGTATTGCTTCTCTTTCAATTCATTAAAAAGTTTGAGCCATAGTGGTGTTAGGTCTTCTCTAAGTTTCTTGTAGATGGGGCCGGTGAGATGGCTCAGCAGCATAAGCACCTGCCTGACAAGTGTGAGGGGCCGAGTTCAACTCCCAGAACCCACATACAAAAAAAGGGCCAGTGATATCGCTCAGTGGCACGGGTGCCTGCTGGTGCACGAGGTCCTGAGGTCGACCCCCTGTACCCACACACAAAAAAGTAAAAAATAAATAAATAAGTAAATTTCTTATAGAATTCAGCAGTGAATCTGTCAGGGCCTGGGCTTTTCTTTGTTGGTAGGTTTTTAATTACATCTTCAATTTCATTGATTGACATTGGTTTATTTAGGATATTTATATCATCTTGATTCAGCTTTGGCAATTCATATGTATCTAGGAATCTGTCCATTTCTTCTGCATTTTCCATCTTATTAGAATACAAATTTTCAAAGTAGGTGTAGATGATCTTCTGGATTTCTGCAGGGTCCGTTGTGATTTCACCCTTTTAATTCCTATTGCATGGGTTTGAGTCTTTTATTTCCTTTTTATAATAAGGTTGGCTAAGGGCTTGTCAATTTTATTTAATCTTTCAAAGAACCGACTCTTTGATTTATTGATTCTTTGTATTGTTTTTTAGTCTCCAATGTATTCATTTCTGTTCTGATCTTTATAATTTCCTCCTTTGTATGAGCTTTTGGCTTAGCCTGCTCTTCTTTTTCTAGAAGTTTGAGGTTCACCATTAAGTTGTTTATTTGTGCTTGCTCTGTTTTCCTGATATGGATATTTACTACTATAAATGGAGGTCCCCAGGGTCCCCCAGGGCCACCAGCAGTCACTGTGTGTCCACAGGTTTGAACCGCTTCTCTTGCACAGTGAGTCCCAACTCAGGGAGAAGGCACCAGTTGCTATCTCCTTCTCTGTTGAAATTTCTCTCTTCACTCTCTCTGTGGGCTTCAAATTGTGCTTCAGATCCTTCCTGGGTCCAGGGGACCCACTTCCTTCCTTCTTGTCTTCCTTGAGTTGCTATATTCCAGCCTCTGCATGGCAACTCTCTGAGAGGCTCTTTCTCTGCTGCTTACCACTCCATCATCTTGGAATTCCTCCCTTAACTGTCCATGTTTAGGATCAAATAAAACAAAACCATTGGCAAACACTTTGTGTTTTGAGTGACATCATAGTTGCAGCATAACTCATCAATAACATCTACTCCACCTTTGGTTTTGTTGTAGAAATTTTTCATCTCAGTCTTCTGTTTTGTCGAGGTTTCCCTATCAATATTTCCATCATAGGGCAATGCTGACATTAGCAGTACCAGTTTATTTTTCTTTGCCATATTTGAGGCCAGTGTTATATCTTTCTGAAATCCAAAGATTGTAGTATACAGTTCTGTTTTGAAATTGCAACATTTCATTTGGAATTTTGGCTTTGTTCCTGCATACAATTCCTAGCTGGTCAACTTGTGCTGTTACCAAATGTAACATCAATTAGAAACCAGTAAACTGGCAGATGGGAGTGACAAGTCTGTTCACAGCATCATTTGGTTTATTACTACATGAATAAAGACCTCGTGGCTGAATTCCAGGAAAAATTTCTAATTTGAAAGCATAATAAGTCTTTGCATCTACAAGGGCATAATTTTTTTTTTTGGCCCCAGGAATTGAACTCAGGACTTCATGCTTGCCAGGCAGGTGCTGTGCTGCTGAGCTATATCCCTGGTCCAAGGGTATAAATTTTTATGCCATATTTTAAATATGTTGGGGGAATATACTGGCTGAAGCTACAGCAACCATGAAATCCTGCAAGATGCTCACCAATAGTCATGTATTTATGTTACAGAAATCTGATATCAAACCAAATGGAAGACTCTTCGCATCTGAGGAGTTGGAAGGCAACTTTTATTTTAACGCTAGTGGGCTGATGGGAACCAGGTCTCAAATCATCAGCCTGTCTTGGGGTTGGGTAGTTTCTTATATAGGTTTTCAGAAGGAAGCACAAAAGGCAGATAACATGATATTTTACAGTTGGTTACATGTCTTGTCATACATGGCTAGGCAGCTTTGGTACAGGCAGGTTAATTGGGGGCTTTCTGTCCTATAACAGGGAGGTCAAGGCTAGGGTGAGCAGGAGGAATCAATCACTGTCTTAGACTGAGTCAAGTTGTCCTTGAAATGATAAGTCTCTGGAACTTGAAAGAAAGCAAAATATGACTGTCTGGCTGAGTTACACTTATCTTGCAGCTCGCACCTGGAATGTTAAGACACTTTAAGTTTTGTACCTTTCTAATTATGGGAAAAGGCTGTTTCTCAGTCTTATCTTTGAGTAGTGTTAGAAATATACTAGTATTAGAAATATAAATTTTTAAAATTTCCTTTATAATTAAAATAGCCTCTACATTTAGATGGTGTGTAAATTGATGATTACACACAAATTTCTCAAACCATAAGCAGATAGCCAGCTTATCAGTTCTTTTTCTTTCTTGGTGGATGGTTTTGTCATCAAACCTCAGGTAATTTTGAAGGAAATCAAATGTCCTCATGTCATCATTATTCTATAAACCTCAGCCCCACACCCATCATTTTTCCATTAGTCTTTTACATTCCTGCAATGATCATGAGAAATCCCTGCTAAGTACAGCAGACCTATGAATGCTTTCAGTTCAGCCAGTGAGGTGTCATAATAAATACATTTTTTAGTATGGCTACTGGTGCATACAGAACATTTTACTTGTATTTCAGCATTCGTGTACTTCACAGCATCTTGTAGCATTTTGTCTGTTACAAACAATTTCCAACATTGAATGGCAGTGCTGGCATTTCCATCCAATAGGTTTCAACCCTACCAACATCCTCACCATATTTGTTGTTGTTGTTGATGTTTTGTGTTGAGACAGGGTCTCACCATGTATTTCAGATCAGCCTTGAACTAACTACGTAGCCAAGGCTGGCCTCAAACTCAGGGTGACCCTCCTGCTTCACCCTCCAAAAGTGCTGGGATTATAGGCATATGCCACCATGCCTGGCCCTCACTATATTTTCAGACCTAGTTCTAACACTGGATTATTCCATTTGGTTGTGTGACCATTTTTTATCATTTCTACTAGTCCAATATGTACTCATATTGCTGTTTTCTTCACAATCTGAATCAAGGAGGTCTGCATTCCCCGTGTCTGTATCGATAAATTCTTGCTCCATTTCACTGTCATGGGAACTTTGGCTCACACGGCCAGCATCAAAGTCATTATCATCTTGTTCATCCATGCATGAATGATCTGATGATTCACTTTCGACCTCCTCCAAAACTTGCAAATCTGGTTTTTCATGTGCCACCATACTAAATTGGGTTACTTCTACCAGAAAAATCAAAATAAACCCACATTCCATTATGATAAAGTACACATTTACATAGCAGAAGAATGGTGGGTGTGTATTTACCCCCCATGATGCTCAGGTAAACATACACAAAACCTGTTAGACGGAGCATAAATGTGGGTAGCAGTCCTGGTTTGACACTTTTGCACACATGTACACACCTTGCCATTTGTCATACCAAGTGGGTAAACAAAGATTGCTTCCTGTATCCCCCTGGTGCAGCTACTGAGATGTACAGCTCACTACTCTTATGCTAAAGTACAAATTTAAAGTAGAAAAGTACAGAATGGGTTTTTTAAAACCAATGTTACGTCTTGTGGGTCTAATAAACTACATTCGGGTCAGGCTGTTCCCCAGCTGTTTGTGGACTTCATTCTTTGTGATTTCAGAACAAGGCGGGGGGGGGGGGCGGTTAATCAGTGATGTGGTGACTCAGAGAAAAAAGCTACAGCAGGAAATACTCAAGATGGTACCATTTATGAAAACCTGAAGTACATGAAGCCTGTCTTCAGATCTAAGAGAGTGCTTTCCTACGAACTATAACAATGAATAAAAAGTTATCCATGCCCTGTTGGGCATATCTCTTCATTTTGCAATGAAAAGGCCCCACCAAACCAGAAGCAACAGAGTGGAGGAAATCAGGGAGAACAAAGGGAATCTCATTTAGTAAACTTGAGGCAAGTAAGAAATGGCATCTGGTGGATATACCAGTAAGTTATCCGAATTTTTTAAAGATTTCTTAGTGAAACAACCAAACTCCACAAAAAACAGCCCCAAAATAAGGCTGGAGTGCCTGAGGAGTCACCACCACTGGCCAAGCCGCCCCACCCCACAATCCAAGGGAAGGAAGCTCAAAACAGAATTTAGAGAAAAGGGGGGCGGCCCCCCACTTGTCCCAGATCTGCCCCCTCAGTCCCATTAGCAGTTACAGGGCTGCTGCATCCTCTGATTGCAGGAAACTTTGATCCCTGATTTGCATAGAGCCCAGGGCCAGTGCAGCACCTGCAACGGCTGGACCCTAACCTGAGCCCCGTGAGGTTTCCTTACATCCCGATGCCCCAAGGAGGAGGGAGAGACAATAAACACACCCCAAACCAGTACCTCATTAATTAGAAAGCAACTGGGGCCAAGCAGAAGCCACAAGGAAGCCTGCAGCGCCAACTGCAGGGCTCTGGCCTGCAGGCTCCCGGACCAGCCCTCAGAGCGCAGCCCCAGCCCATAGGGGCCCTTGGTGCTGCTTCAACCTGAAGGGGACCTGGGCCAGAGCTTTCCTCCCAGGTGCCATTGATACTCTGTGTGGCAAGAACAGGGTCCTTGTTCCCCCCAAGTCTTTCAAGATGATTTCGGTGGCCACTCAGGATGGTTTTAAGCTACGAGATTCAATTTCCAAGGTTTACAGCAAGGAGCAGATGGGCATGGCAGCGCAAGTTGTAAACCACAATTTAGCAAGACCTTGGCTGAAAAAAAAGTGAGGCCTACAAGGAGCCCCCCACCAAGCCTTTTTGCTCAGAAAGCCCCAGTGACCTGACCCATTTGTAACAAAATCATTTTCATAGGATGGCTACCAGAAAAGTCAGAACTCCCCCTAGCACCATTTTCCAAAATGTAGCCAGCTATTCCTGGACCTTGTACAGAGGACTAATATCTAGAATATATAAAGAACTCAAAAAAAATCAGACCCCCCCAATAAAAGACCCAATGAAAAAATGGGCAACAGAAATGAACATACAATTCTCAGAAGAACAAATGGCCAATAAATAGATGAAAAAATCTTCACCACTGCTGGCCATTAGAGAAATGCAAATTAAAACAATCCTGAGAGTTCACCTTCCTCCAGAAAGAATGGCCACCATCAAGAAATCAAATAATAACTCCTGGTGAGGCTAGGGCTGGGGAAGGAACCCTGCTACACTGTTGGTGGGGATGGACAAAGTACAACCACTATGGGAATGAGTGTGGAGATTTCTCAAAAAACTGAAAGTAGAAGTTCCATCTGACACAGCTATTTTTCTAAGAATCTTCCCGAAAGAGTTAAAGACATCATATTACAGGGATACATGCACACCCATGTTTATAGCAGCACAATTCATCTTTTTTTTTTGAGACAGGTTCTTACTATTTAGTTCAAGCTGGTTTTGCACTCACCATGTAGCCCCGGCTGGCCTCGAACTTGCAGCAATCCTCCTGCCTCAACCTCCCGAGTGCTGGGATTACAGGTGTGCACCACTGCTCCTGGCATAGCAGTACAACTCATAATAGCTAAATCTTGGAAGCAGCCTATATGTCCATCAACAGATGCATGAATAAAGCAAGTGTGGTATTTACACACGAGGGAGTACTACTCTGCCATAAGGAAAGAGAAGCTTCAGTCATTTGTAGGAAAATGGATACATCTTGAGACCATAACATTAAGTGATATGAATCAGCTTAAATATCACATGGTATCTCTCACCACCCAGGCCCACCAGCCAAGCCACCTAAAAAGAAAGTGTGGTATTTACACACGAGGGAGTACTACTCTGCCATAAGGAAAGAGAAGCTTCAGTCATTTGTAGGAAAATGGATACATCTTGAGACCATAACATTAAGTGATATGAATCAGCTTAAATATCACATGGCATCTCTCACCGCCCAGGCCCACCAGCCAAGCTACCTACTGTCACCGAGGTGCCCGAGACAGGGTGACACGAGGGAGGCAGGCCAGGCCACCGTCACCACCTCCTGCAGGGCCCCACCCAAGAGTCCAGATCCCCTCATGACAGGAAGTGGAGTGAGGGTAGGGCCCTGGCTTTGCAGCCCCCTACCACAGTGAAGGCAGAGTAAAAGTTCTTGCCACCAAAGTCTTCGGTACTGTCAAATGGTTCAAAGTCAGAAATGGATATGGATTTATAAACTGAAATGACACCAAAGAAGATGTATTGGTACATCCCATCAATACCAAGAAGAATCACCTGCCCAGCTTGGTGGTGCACGCCTGTAACCCCAGCACCCTGGGAGGCTGAGGCAGGAGGAGTGCAAGTTCAAGCCCGCCTGGGCAATTTAGTAGTGAGACCCTGTCTCCAAATAAAAAATAAAAAAGGAGCTAGGAGTATAGTCCCTGAGTTCAATCTCCACTACCAAGGGAAAAAGAAGCACCACCCACAGAAGTGTCCGCACAGTACACAGTGGAGATGGAGGGGCTAGAGTGAAGTGGTGACGCATAAAAGGGTGTCGCAGCAGGCAGCACCTGGGGAGGGAGGCGCCAGTCTCCGGGTGCCACGCTCCGTGGACCTCCTGTGACTCAGGTGAGTGGGGCGAGATGAAGGATGGATCCTGGAGGGGGCACAGCTAGGGGCCGCTCGGCAAAATCCAACTTTGTGTTTGACAAACCGCAGGGAGACCCTCGCCCGCAAGAGATCCGCACATCAGCCAGCGGCCCGGCCCACGCAGCAGCCCGCCCGCCGTGGACACCCAGCGGCGCCCGCTTCCTCCTAACGCTCTCTCCCAGGACCGTAGAGACCGGGCGCTAAGCAGAGCAGTGCTGAGTGACGCCCCCCACCTTGGCCACCAGCAGGGTGACCTAAAGACCCTTCAAAAAGAAAGCAAGTTCCCGCCCCTCTCCGCAGGGGTGGGCGGGGCGGCCGGGGCTGGAGAGTGGGGGCGCTGCCCCTGCGTCGAGGGAGCCCCGGGGACGCTCGGTGACGGCCAGGGTTGCGGCGCGGACGAGAAGCTGGTGCCTTGGGCGAGAAGGTGGGCCCCATGCTAGAGCACGGCGTCCTGATGCGCGACGTGAACTGCGGGGCAGGAAGAAGGAGCTGCGCGAGCTCGGCTGCTTCCTCGACGGCGAGCGGCGGAACAGCGCAAGCTGGCCCGCGAGTGGCGCCAGTGGCCCGCGGGCAGCCGAAGCTGCTTCCAGGAGCGCGAGGAGCGGAAGGAGCTGGTGCTGCTGCTAGAAGAGGAGCGCGGGCGACGGCGGCAGCCGGACCACCACTACCAAGTGCCCCGCGCTGCTGCCCAGGGCGGGAGCACCCGCCGGTCCCGGGACGACCTGCGGCGCCGCCGTGCATCCTCAACGGCCTGCGCGACGCCTCCCCTCGTGCACGGACGCCAGGCAGCTGAGGCCCCAAGCGAAGCCTCTGGAGGGTGACAGGCTTCTTCCACAGCAGGCAGGCTCCGGAAAGGGCTGTGCCCGCTGAGCACTCCAGTCCCTGCCAGGACTCCCTGCAGAGCGCCCGGCCTGCCCCCCCCCTCCCAGCTGCCCTGGCTACCCGCCCACCAGCTGCTGCTCGGCCGGGCAGGAGCCCGAGGCGGTGGGGCGCTCCATGAAGGTCCGGGAGGTGCCAAGAACTTGGACCCGCAGCTCCAGGACAGCTGCGAGGAAGACCTGAGCGAGAGGAGGCCATTGCCAGGAGACATGCAGTGTTCTCCAAACCCAGCATCCGGCAGGCAACACCTGCCTGGGAACCAGCTCCAGGGCCACTGTAGGGCCACCAACGACGACTGGCCCAGCCGGGTCTGTCTGTGGTGAGTTGTACATAGGACCTGGCCGCCCCGGTCCTGCCTCACACACCAGCAGACTGGGAGGACGAAGCCACTGCCCCTTCCTGCAGCCCAGCGGGCCGGACGCCCTCGGGCCCTCTGTACCCTGGCCGTGAGCAAGGCGGATGCCAGGCCAGGTCTGCCCGCGGCGCCTGTCCCTGGTGGAGGGTATCTCGTCACGCCCTCCTCCCCTGGATACCCCCACCACGGACCGCGCCCACCAACACCTGCATCAGACACAGGTCGTTCTGCTTCTGACCCCTTCTGTGGCCATGGACAGGGAGTCACTGTGTCCAGGCTGGCTAGAGGCCGCTCTTCCTCTGACCCTCAGGCCAGGGAGTGCAGGGTCCCCTGCTGTCTGGGGGTCAATGCCAGCTGCTACTTGTCTGTAGTGTTCACCCCGGCATCCCCAACACTCTGCACCGCCCCTCTGCCCCTGGCTGGGGGAGCCCTCTCTTCAGGTCCCTCAGCTTGCCCCGTCTGTGGGTTCTAGGACTGTGGGAAGGTCCGGGAGTTCCTGGCCTGAGCTGCTCATCTTTCTGGTTGGGGAGAGCTGGGCCATGGCAGGGTCTGTGGTCAGCTGTGGCCTCCCCAGGGCTGGCTGCACCCCGGGTCACAGGATAGAGCTGCAAGGGCCCATAGCGAGAGTTTTCTCTGGGGAAGGAAGGAGGCTGAGCTGGTTCTGGCATTAGTTTGCTGTGTGACAAGTGGGTCCCCAAGGTTCCTTTTGGCCCTGCTCATGGTTTGAAGTTACCTAGCTCTAGATGGCCTGTCTTTCCCAGCTTGGGAGCTGTAAACCATCATGTGTAAACCAGAGGGGCTGACAGGAAGACAGGTTCAGAGGAGTAAGTGATGCTGTGTACATTCCTGGGCCTAGGAGAGGGACAGGCCACCTTGCCAACACTGTTCACACTGCAGTAGCAGCCCGAGACCTTCGGTTCAGTCCCCATGCCATGAGTCGCCCCCACTCTCCTAACGTTACTCAGCTTCGTGTAGCAAGCGCTTGAAAGAGCCCAAAGACACAGTCTTCATGTCAGGCCCACGCGAAGGATGGGGACCTCGTGAGGGTGGGTGGCTTCCCTGCTCACCTCCTCAGCCAGGACCCTCGCCCCTGAGTGGTCATGTCGTGCCTGCCATCGTGCCCTTGGGTTGTACACTCTGGGGAAAGGCCCTTGGCCTGTGTGCCCAGGAGCACTACGGGGACTGTCCAGGAGCTGCTGTCAGTCAGGTGTGAGCTCCACCTGCTGCCCATGGTCCTGGGGGTCACCTGCCCAAGTGGGCAGCGGGGCCAGCCATGCCACACAGCCCTCACAGGGCCGTGGGTCTAAGCTGGGTGGGACTCCAGCCCTGGGCGCTCACGGGAGTCAGGTTTGGACCAGGATGGCTTGGCCACCACTGCAATGAGCAGTAAGTCTCCCGGGATGTGCAGGTGGACCTGGAAGACAGCCCAGAGGTGCATGGCTGTCCCTGAGCGGCCAAAGAGCTTTCCTTTGAGACCCCTTCCACCTGCCACAGAGCCAGTACTGCCTTGGGATAACTGTCTAGGACAGGATGTGTCTGTGATGGTCACATCTCAAACACAGTCGCTGGTACAAGCCAGCAGCCACTCTGTGAGCCTGGGTGCACTTGGCAGTTGCCAAGCCACAGCCTGACCAATGGGGCCGTCCAGTGTGGGGATCCCAGGGACCTGCAACTCAGGGTGACACTGGGCGACCCCTCCTTTCTAGGAAAGCCCCCGGGGAAGGCTGGGATGGGAGTGGCTCTTCACAGAGGCCCCTCCATTCCCAGTGCTGACATGCGACCTTGGAACCCAAAGGGATGTTTGCTCAAACTTCAGTTCCTGTTGTGAGGAAGGTCACCCTTCCAGCCCCAGGTTGGTGACCTTGCCTATCCTGGAGTCAGAATCTGCTGAGCACATTTTTTTTGGGTGCACATTTTTATTCACAAGTTACAAGGTACACACCAGTGTTTAAAGAGAAAAAGTGACCTTTATTTCTTTCCCCTTGAAAGTTGACAAGAAAAAAAATAATTACTACTAACTTTTGTTTTTCAAAGAAACTACTGTAAATGCATGGCTGCAGAATGGCAGATGTACATACTTTTCATACTGTGGAGGGAAAGCACAGTATTTGTGCTGCTTTTTGGAAATAGACTGGAACATCTGGTCCATTCTGCACTGGCTGCGACGCTCTTCTCTACACAAGGTGACGGTGCTGAAACCTGCAGCTGCCCCTCCCGCCCGCTCCTGCCTTCTAGCGCACCTCTCTGATTTGTGCAGAGAGAAACAGAGCTTTTTGATAGTGTGGTTAAAAACATTCAACTATTTTAGTAAAAGGAGTAACAAGTAAGATTATGACAGGATACACTTTGTGCTAGATAAACAAGCGCCTCTTTTGAGAGCCTCAAAAAATAACAATAAAATACATCAAAGCACACCCATGGCCTGAGCAATGGCAAAGCGACGCCGGAGCACAAAGAGTGGAGGTGACTACGTGTGGACCTGAGGATGACGTCCGCCATGGGAAAGGGCACCACATGTCCCCAGCAAGTGCCACTGCAGGCGGCACCCTCCCGGGTCTCAGCCACCACCAGTTTATTTTTCGCTGCTTTTTACTGTTTTGGTGATGTGGACAGAAGAAATATTTCTACCACATCAGGGAAACCCCAACCAAACCAATCCAAAATACACAGTAAATATTTGTTGTTGTTCACTTTGGATGTTGATGAAAACTTCCAACTTCCATAATTTAAAGAGCAATTTCATGCCTTCATTTATTTTGAGGACAAGTGGAGGATAACACTTTTCCTTTCTTACATGACTGTCTTGACATTTCTGAAGAATAACATTTTCACTGTTCAAAGGAAACCAAACCAAAGCCAAGCCCACACGTTAAGCTTTGGTTCCTGTCGTTGGGTAGGGAAGAGCCCTATGGGAGCAGCGGGCAGGGCTCCCGCCCCACTGGGCACGGGCAGCAGGCGGCCCCTTTTCCCACTGCCCACAGCTGCCCACCTGCTCAAGGCCAGGGGCCACTTTCCTCATGAGCCCGCAACTGTCATCTAGCCACTGCCGCCTCCTGCCACACACACACACCTGAAGTGTCCTGTGATGGGGACCCCGCCTACTGACTGTGAGGCCGCTTGGCCGCAGGCGCTGCCTCCTCCTGCTTCAGCCATCCCACCAGGAGGCCCGCGCCACCTCTCTTGGTGGGCAGCGGGCTCTTCTGCAGGAACTGGCTGGACCACTGGGGTGTGTCAGACTTGTCCTTTTGGGGTGTCTCTTGGTCTTCCTTTTTGGGTGACTTTGTGGCCAGCCACTGCATCATCTTTTGGCTGCTGCCACTTGCCTTGGGTTCCTAAGAGAGAGAAAAGCTCACAGCACCCCGTTCCAGCTAGAGAACAGAAAGGATACGGAGTGCTGGGGAGTGAGGCTGGAGATGCAGGGATCATACTCGCAGGCCACATCATCTGTGCTCCTCACAGGACCCACAGCCCAGCCCTGAGCAAAAAGGTTCTGAATTAGCACAATATACCCCTACAACATGGCCTCTCAGAGGGAGGACCATGCAGAAATGGGGCAGTGTCTGATGCAAAATGAAGATACGTACATTTTTCATTTTTAGAGGGAAAAAGGTGTCAGGATGGCAGGAGTTTGCAGAGAACTGAGACAAAAGAAAAATGATGGCAATGACTGTGGGTAAGGGGAAAACAACTGTAAGAGAAACAGGACAGGGCGGCTGTCCTTGTGGTCTCCACCCCACCACTGCTCTGAGCATGAGCTCTCCATGTCCCTCCATACAGCCCCTGCACCATCACCCTCAGCATCACTGGGGTCTGCTTTGTTATTTGCTTTATGAGACAGGGTCTCACTGTGTAGTCCATGCTGGCCTTGAACTCGTGGCGGTCCTCCTGCCTCTACCTCCCGAGTGCTGAGATGACAGGTGTGCACCACCACACCCGGCTCGATGGGGCCAAAGTTAATAAACCTCGGGAACTCTCTCCCTACTGTGGCCTCCCACCGGGACACCTTCCTTCCCCACAGCCTGGGTCCTGAGACGGCACAGGTGCTTCTGAGGAGATGGGCGGGCGCCTCTCTGCCTTGTGGCTGAAGCAAGTACAGGAAGAGACATCAGAGGCCAGTGTGCCAGGACTAAGGGAGTCTGTGTCTTCCTCAGTCACCTTCAGGAGAGCTTGATTTATCAGACTCACCAAGGATGCCTCCTGTTTCCTTTCTCCTTTTTTCATTTTTTTGGCTGGGAATTGAACTCAGCCCCTTTTTAAATTTTGAGATAGGACTCTTAAGTCATTAAATTGCCCAGGCAGGGCTTGAACTTGTGATCCTCCTGCCTCAGCCTCTTAGGCAGCTGTGATGACAGGTGTGCACCCCTGCACCCAGTTCCAAAGCAACTTCTTTTTGTGTGTGTGGGGGGGGACTTTCTAAGGCAGGGCCTTGCTATGTAGTCCAGGCTAGGGTCAAACTGGCAGTGATCCTCCTGCCTTGGCCTCCAGAGTGTGGGGATTACAGGAGGGTGAGCTCTTCTAAAGATGCCCAGGGAGAGAGAACGCTTCCAGGGGTTAAAGCTGCGACTAGGAAAGGCCATAGGCTGGGAGACAAGGCCACACAACAGGCCCCTACCTTTTTGACCACCAAGTGGACAGGAGTCAGACACTCAGGGGTGTTGTTCCTCGAGTTGTTGACGACAGGGGAGACAGGGTGGAAGGTGATGTTCTCTGTGGGGCGGATCAGTTTCAGGGCCTCCTGAGTGGGGACTTCCCCAAAATCCAGCCACCTGGACACAGCCTCCTCCCCATCCAGGATGGCAGGCATCCTGCGAGTCGGGGTGTTGGGGCAGAGACAGTGAGGGGAGGGACAGACACAGAGACTTGAGTCAGCGGACAGCAGATGCCGCAAGGGCCACGCCTGCACTCTGTATCTCCTCTGTGCTACACAGAGAGGATGAGCAGGGTTACTCCTGGCTCTGGTGTGCCAGTGCCCACACTAACAGACTGGTGGGCTTTCTATGGTCCCTGGCCTAGAATGAAAGGACAACATATCCCTGAAAACTACCAACGACTGCCTCTGGCCTCACCATCTGTGAAAGCCTACAGTAAGAAAGGGCTAGCTGGACATAGCGGCACATGCTTATAGTCCCAGCTACTTGGAGGCTGAGGCAGGAGGACTGCCTGAGCTTAGGAGTTCAACTTGCCCTGGACACAGGGCAAGACCCAGGCTCAAAAGAAAAGAAACCTTAAAATCTTTTTAACCTGGGTATATTTTATGATAAATGGCATCTTTGCATTGTATCATGGATTACTTGGCAGTAACTAGCAGTGCTTTTTCTTGAGACAGGGTCTTGCTATGTAGTTCAGGCTGCTAGCCTTGAACTCACTAACCCAGGCTGGCTTCCTGAGTACTGGGATTACAGGTGTGTGCCACCACACCTGGCCAACAGTGCTTTACTTTTCTTTTTTCTTTTGAGACAAGGTCTTGCTATGTAGTCCAGGCTGGCCTCAAATTCACAGCAATCTTCCTGCCTCAGCCTCCCGAGTGCTGGGATTACAGGCATGTGCCACCACACCCAGCCTGCTTTACCTTTCTTAACAACATATGACATGATGCTATAACATTCTACAAGGCTGAGGCAGGAGGATCACAAACTCAAGCCTAGCCTGGAAAACTGAGGCCCTGTCTCAAAATTTGAAAAAAAAAAGGCAGGGGTGGAGATGTAATTCAGTGTGAAGGCCCTTAGCTCAATACCACAACAACTAAAACAACTATATCACACAAAAGTGTATTTTCACAGATATCGCTCAGAACGAGGCTAGGCAGGTAATCCTAGTAGCTGCAGTGTTAACATGCTTTGCGGCAGAACAGCATAACCGCACGTAGGTGTGTGCTCGGATCTGGCAGCGACTGTGAAGCTCTTGCACAAGTACAGTCTGTTCTGCCAGTGCTTGTTTGTAAACTGCAAATCTGTTCTGGTGTGACTGATGTGTCAGGGAGCAAGTGGAGCCAAATGCAAATTTCCCGTGTGCAAACCGAGCTGAGCACAGGAAACTACCCCAGCTGAGAGCCTGGGAGGGGTGCACAAGATGCACACACCCTTGGGTGCTGGGCTACCTGGCTGCGCTCTACCCCTAAGTGCCTGGAAACTTTCCTGCGTGTACATTCCAAGCACCCATTTCCCATCTCCAAAGCGGCTCAGCTTCCTGGCTCAGAACATGCCGGGCAGTGCATGGAAAGCAAATGGAAACATTTGAAACACTGAGAAGCTTGAAATAATAAAGCATCTTGAAAGAAAAAGCAAGAATATGTGATTATCTCCCAAGTAAAGGATATAAAGGAATCCACAGCAGCCACAACACTGCAAAAATAAAAGAAATATCCATGGCTGGAGCGGCTTCAAGAAGTGCTGTGAAGAGCTGAGGAAGCCTGAAGAAGCAGAAGCTATGGAAAGATTCTTTATAAAAAACAGCTGAGGGCCAGTGAAATGGCTCAGCAGCATAAGCGCCTGCCTGGCAAGCACGAGGTCCTGAGGTCAACTCCCGGTACCCACATAAAAAAAAAAAAAAACAGCCGAAAGTTTTTTCTTACAATGAGAAAGCACTACTTATATATAAAGACCTCAAACTCTCCAAATCGGCTTCTTGTACTGCAAGTAGTTGTGGCTTGGTGCTTTCTGCTGCCAGGGAAGCTGCTGCACAGATGGAAAGGACCCTTAGGAATTTCTAGGGTTGGGGCTGGGATGCATCACTGTGGGAAAGCCCCTGCCTAGCACATGCCAGGCCCTGGGGCCAGACCTCGGTACCTCAGAGAAATAGGAAAAAAAGCACACAAGTGGTTCAATCCCAGCACCACACAAAAAAAAATGAAAACATTTCTGGTCATGATGCAGAAATTAGATGGAGGAGGATATTCACTGGATCAAATGCTCAGTTCTTTTTTTGTTTTGTTTTTTTTGAGACAGGGTCTCACTGCATAGCCCAGGCTGGCCCTGAACTCACAGCAATCCTCCTGCCTCAACCTCCCAAGTGTTGGGGTGACAGGCATGTGCCACCATGCCTGGCTATATATATGTATTTTTTTAACTCAGGGCCTCATGAATACTAAACACATGCCCTACGAGTGAGTTACAACTCCAGGGCCTAAAACTGGTTTAAAATCTCTGAAATCCAGATGGATTTCATGTGATTTTTACTCCACAATTTTGCAGTGTGGTGATTTTCAAGACTGCATGTCATGTTATAGCCAAACTGAATATAACTATTTTGTACAACAGCTTAGTTTCTTTTTTTTTTTTTCTTTCTTTTTTTCTTTGAGATAGGGTCTCACTCTGCAGCTCAGACTGGACTTGAATTCACTATGTAGCCCAGGCTGGCCTTGAACTTGCAATGGTCCTCCTGCCTCAGCCTCCTGAGTGCTGGGATTACAGGCATGCATCACCACCCCAGGATGGTTCTTTAAAACTAACTATCCAAAAGCGCAAAGACAGACTCTCATCTGGATCCTTTTGGATCCAGGGACAGTAAGCATGGTGATGCACACCTATAATGCAAGCCACCTGGGAGGCTGAGGCAGGAGGACCATGAATTCGAAGCCAGCCTGGGCCACTTAGCGAGAACTTGTCTCAAAATAAGATGAGGAAACACTGGCTGGGGTTGTGACTCAGTACTTCCAGAGTTTGACCCCCAGTACTAGACACAGAAAAGCTTGCCTGTGGTGGATGTCGTGCAAGCTTTTGCAGGAATCCACGGTGATGATGGTGTAGGAATACAGCAGGTCTCCTCCCTTGGGGGGCTCCCAGCAGTCAAAGATTCCCGCCATTGTCAGCGGCCTCCAGTGGTCCCAGACTCTCTCCCAGTCCTCAGCATTGTCTGCAGCCCCGCTGCTGCCTGGCTGCAAGCAAAATGGGCAGGTGAGCTCAATGCGCAAGCTGGGCACTGCTACACACTTGACAGCATGGTGACTGTCTCAGAGGCAACTCCACTATCACCATCAATCCCCAACCCACTGCCAGCAAGGGAAGGAGGCTTGGTAGCATAAAACTCCCTTTTCGGCATGCAGGCCGCTGCAGCTGCCACACACACTGTTTGGTTGGGTGTTTGTCCCTCTGCAGTGCGTGCACACCAGGCGAGCGTGTGCCACTGAGCCCCACACTGTTCATCTGCGCCCAGCCAGCTGTCATAACCCAAGTACCTACAACCTGGTGCCCTGCTTGCTGGGGCAACCTCCTCTTCCCCCATGTCCCTCCTGCCCTTCCCTCTCATCACGCTGCTCCTACTTAGCATGCAGGATTCTGTTTAAGACCTGCAATACAGAAAGCTGCAAAAAGCACCCCTCTCACCTTAGCAGTAAGGAAGAAAGCTACAGAATTTACACACCCATGGTTTCTCTCAATCTTGTCAGAGAGCTGAGGTTGCTGGGCACCCAGGGAGCGTAAAATGTAAGGAAAGACGGGGAGCTGGAGGGGAGCGGGAACACAGACACTAGCTGATGGTGGCGAAACGGGGAAGACAGTGCCTTCGCACAGCAGCAAAGATTCAGATGTCATTACAACCACACGTAAGAGTAGAGCGGGGCACTCGTGAGCCACTCCCACGGGCTCCCCCATGCCCCCAAGGAAGGTTGGGGAAGCAGGAGGTGTGGGATGCCCATGGGGGTGCTCCTCTGAACCCCAGGAACATGCTGCAGGGCACAGTGGTGATCCTGGGGCCCTGGGAGCAGGGAGGACCCGTGAGGTGACAAGGGACTGCTTCCCAATCTCAGGAAAAGGGGCAAGGGGACCGAGAAAGCCAGAGACTGACGACCTGCGACTCAGGTCTGCCTAGGAATGAACCATGACAAAGAACCACTGTCATCCCTGCAGCTCAGTGAGCACAAGTGACACACGGGCAGAGTGAGAGCTGCAACCTCTCCAAGGCCCAGGCTCCAAGGGTGTCCGCAGCCACGGTAGGGCCACGGCGACAGCCTTCTGCAGTCACCCTTGCCAAAGCACTACGGCCAGAGACACTGGAAGCCTGGTGACAAGGGAAGCGTGATTCCAGCCACAGCCCAGAACAGTCCCAGCCAGCGCGGATTTGCGTGGTGAAGGCCTCATAGCAGAAGTCCCAGAAGCGAGTACCACTTATCTCAGTTTCTGTCTTACATGTTATGCTTAACAACAACCAACAACTATCAAGGCTGGGTGTAGTGGCAGCGCATACCTGTAATCCCAGCACTCTGGGAGGCTGAGGCAGAAGAATTGAAAGTTTGAGTCCACTCTGGGCAAATTAGTAACTTAGTAAGAGCCTGTCTCAAATAATAAGAGGGGATGTAGCTCATTGCGAAGGTCCTAGATTCAATCCCTACTACTGAAAAAGAACAAAAAAAAAAAAAAACAAAGCAAAAAACACTGGACACAGGTCAATGAGAATTACCCAAAGTGAACCACAGGAAAAAAATAAAGAGAACATCTAAGAACTATGGGACAATACCAAACCACTTAACACTTGTATAATTAGAATCCCAGGGATGCGGGTATAGCTCAGTGGTGTACCAAGTGCCAGGCCATGAGTTTCGCCCTCAGCTTTTATGAAAACAAAACAAAACAAAACAAAACCATAATCAAAACAACTGGGTGTGCTGGCACATGCCTGTTATCCCAGCACTCTGGGAGGCTGAGGCAGAAAGATCAAGTTTGAGTCCAGCTTGGGCAACTTAGCAAGAGCCTATCTCCAAAAAAAAATGGGCAGGGATGTTAAATGTGCAAAGGCCCTGAGAATTCAATTTCCAGCACAGGAAGAAGAAAGAAAGAAAGACAGAAAGAAAGACAGAAAGAAAGACAGAAAGACAGAAAGACAGAAAGAAAGAAAGACAGAAAGAAAGAAAGAAAGAAAGAAAGAAAGAAAGAAAGAAAGAAAGAAAGAAAGAAAGAAAGAAAGAAAAGAAAGACAGAAAGACAGACAGAAAGAAAGAAAGAAAGAAAGAAAGAAAGAAAGAAAGACAGAAAGAAAGAAAGAAAGAAAGAAAGAAAGAAAGAAACAAACAAAGACAGAAAGACAGAAAGAAAGAAAGAGAAAGAAAGAAAGAAAGAAAGAAAGAAAGAAAGAAAGAAAGAAAGAAAGAAAGAAAGAAAGAAAAAGAAAGAGAAAGAAAGAGAAAGAAAGAGAGAAAGGGAGAGACTGACAGAGGGAGGGAGGAAGGGAAAGAAAGAAATTGATTTCAAGTGTTAGCTGGGTGTAGTGGCACACGCCTGTAATACCACACCTGGGGAGGCTGAGGCAGGAAAATCACAAGTTTGAGGCTATCGTGAGCTACGTAGTAAGTTCAAGGTTAGCTTTTGTTTGTTTGTTTGTTTTTATTTTTTTGAGACAGGGTCTCGCTATGTAGCCCAGGGTGGCTTTGAACTCACTACATAGCCCAGACTGGCCTTGAACTTGCGGCAATCCTCCTATCTCTGCCTCCCAAGTGCTGAGATTACAGGTGAGTGCCACCATGCCCGGCCAAGGTCAGCTTTTGGCATGATCAAAAATACAGTGAATGCTGCTGCCAAGTGCCATCCAATGAAAAGGCATATTTGTAAAAACAGGACAGTGTGTCCTCTACCTTATTCACTGGATCTGGCACCATGACATTTCTGGCTCTTCCCCACAGTCAAAATGACCATGGTAAATGGTTTAAATCGATTCAGGTCATCAAGGCACCCACGACAATGTGACTAAAGACACTCACGAAAGAGGACTTTGAAAACTGCTTCAGAAAGTGTTGGAAGCAAGGGGATGTGTTTTGAGGTGGGTTCACGGCAATGTGTCTTTTACTGTAATAAATGGTTTAAACTCATTTAAACAACACATCCTATTTTTCACAGCTCAATAAAGCTGTTGCTTAAAAAAAAACCTCTATGAGGGAAGAAAAAAATGTCCTCCTTTGGATCACTGTCAAGCGTCACCACTGGACCCTTCTGGGAAACACATCCTAGGTGATTTCAGCGTAGCGTGAGCACCACAGAGTGTAGACAGCAGAGCCTGCTACACACCAGGCTACGTGGCACAGCACTGTTGCACACGCGGCCCATCACCGAAGGAAACATCATCACACGGTGCATGGCCCTGTTTTATCCCCTTGTCCTTCCCACCCATATACTGTGCACAGCTGCAGATACCTGCTTTGTCTCGGTCTGAGGGAAATAGATGAAGTAAGGCTGCCTCTGGCTTGTTCCATGACATCGCTGCCACTCATAGAATCCATCTGCTAAGACAACACAGCGTCTCCCCTTTCCTAGAGGCACCTGAGAGAAAAGTGAGCAAGACACATGCTTAGTGACACAGTCGTGTTTCAGGGACAGCACTGACTTAAAATCTCAGTCACAGTATGAACCAAGAAAACTTATTTACAGAGTACTCTGTATCTTGCTTTTTTATTTTCTTTGCAATCGTGAGGATGGAGCCCAGGCCTCACACATGCTAGGCAGGCACTCTACCGCAGAGTCTTGCAAAGTCGCCCAGGCGGGGCTCAGACCTGGTAATCCTCTTGCCTTAGCCTCCCAAGCAGCTGGTATTGTTAGGTCTAAGCCACTGAGCCTGACTTACTTAAGTATGAAGTCACCATTCAATTACACAGAGGTTGAAAAGATATAAAGTACATAAAAGCAAGCAGCTCTTTTCTAATAAGCAGGTACACATGGTAGCTGGTCTCTAACATTGGCCCCAGTCAACCACGCACGCTTCCCGGTACCCACAGCCCATGGAGTCCCCTGGCACACTACACTGGGAGGGCTCACAGCATCCATCCTGCTTTCTTGGGTCATGAACTCTGTGCTCAGTGAGCTGCGGTATCAGAGCCTGACCACCCCACACCCTCGAGCTAGGCAAAGGAAAGGCTTTCAGGTGTTCTAGCCCTAACCCTCTGTTATGGCGTGTGTCAAGATGTCCCCCCCCAAAGCCTCATGGGGTCATAGGTGGGGCTTCTTCAGAGGTGGCTGGATCCAGAGTGTGTGACACTGGGATTGATTTATGGTGCAAAGCTCAAGGGCACTAGGATTAAGGGTGTGAGTACTACCCTACCCAAGTAGGCTGGATGAGATAAAAGGGGAAGAAAGACACTGTTAAGGCTCCTTGCTTGTTTTGCCCGCCACGAACCGTTTCTCCTCTGCGATGTCCCTCTGCCAAGCCAGCCTATCTTAGATCCAGCCGACTATGGACTGAAACCTCTACAAACTCTGACCTAAATAAACCTCTCCCCTTTTCACTTTGGGTGTTGGGTATTTTGTCTCAGCAACAAGAAAAGTAACTAAGACACCCTCCCAGCTGCGACATCAGATGGACATCCATCCCCAGCTACCACCAGATTCCAAGTATGTCTACATAACATGAGAGAACCATTTTGTGTTAAATCACTATATTAGCACTGGTGGTGGTGCATGCCGTAATCCCTGTTACTCTGGTACTCTGGGTGGGTGAGGCAGAAAGATTACAAGTTTCAGCCCAGCCTGGGCAACTTACCAAGGCCCTATCTCAAACTAAAAAATATAAAAGGGATGGGGATGCAGCTCAGTGAAGGCCTTGGGTTCAATCCCCAGTACTGCAAAAAAACCAAAACAAGATTAAACAAAAAACCCAAAACAAGATGAAACAAAAAACCCACTATGTTTTGGCATGTCTGTCACACAGTAAACAGATCAGCACTCAACTTTAACAATTTTGTTTTTGTTTTCTTTTTGGAGACAGGGTCTTGCTATGTAGCCCAGGCTGGCATCGAAATCATGGCAATCCTCCTGCCTCAGCCTGCCAAGTGCTGGGATTACAGGCATACGCCACCACGCTCGAGCAACATTAACAATTTGGAGTACTCTCTGGAACCTTATTTTACTTCTCAGGTATACAAGGCAATAAACAGCTGTTAGAAAACAGAGCATGTGCCTTTTCCCTAGACCAGTGACCTACCCTGAATGACCGTTTCTCCAGGATGGTATCGCTACGACAGTTGGTGGTGTTGAACTGCAGCTTGGAAGGGTCACCTTCTTTGAACCAAGAAGGGACCAAGCCCCATCGCATAGGAGCAATGATCCGCTCTGATGAGTCTGCATCCTGCCACAGAAAAAGGTTAAGATCAGTGAGATACAATGAAGTCTGAAAAACCAAACAGGCATAAGGGTTACATTACTATTGGTATGAAAAGACAAACAGCACACAATTTTGCAAAAGTCAACTTAAAAACATTGTAATGGTTCACGTGATATGGATGACTTGAATTCTTTAGCAATCCTGTGTCCTGGGATGTTAGGACATTCTCTTGGTTAGGGAGGGGACACAAAGAGATGAAGTTCCTGTACACTTTTAATCTGTGCCTCTGGGACAGATGGACTTCACGTGGCCTCAGCTTTCAACACGCATGTAGGTGATACAGGCCTGTAATCCTGGGAGGCTGAGGTAAGAAGACAGCAAGTTTGAGGCCATCATGGGCAACTTAGCGAGACCGACTCA
Source organism: Erethizon dorsatum (assembly GCA_028451465.1). NCBI lineage: Eukaryota > Metazoa > Chordata > Mammalia > Rodentia > Erethizontidae > Erethizon > Erethizon dorsatum. The sequence continues at coordinate 38,380,958 of CM051831.1, forward strand.
AAATTTTAAAAAAGGGGATGTAGGGATGTAGCTCAGTGGCAGAGCACTTACCTGGATGTGCAGAGCCCTGGGTTCCATCCCCAGCACTGAAAAAAGAAAGCACTGAGAAGTAGTTTTATGCAGAAGAGCTAACACAGCAGGCCAGAGGATGCTATTTTTAGGAGGGTCTACTTACGAGCTGACATTCAGTAGCATTTTGGAACTATTTTGAGAAGGTTCACATCTTTCTCTATTGGACAAGGTGGTTTACTCTGCCTAGTTTGTCTGAATGAAGAGATCAGCAGGGATGGCAGTGCACACTGGTAATCAGAATCAGGAGGCTGAGGGAAAAGGTTGCTAAATTCCAGGCCAGCCTGGAAGAGGCCTTGTCGCAAAAAAAACCAAAAAACCAATACCAAAAAAAAAAAAAAAAAAAAAAACCCAAACCAACATTAAAGTTAATGCTAAAAGTTGGTCCTTCTGCTTATTTATTCATTCATTTATTTTGAGACAGGATCTTATTATGTACACCAGGCTGGCCTTGAGCTCAAAGTAATCCTTCTGCCTCAGCCTCCCGAGTGCTGGGGTTACAGGCATGTGGCACACCTGGCTCTCCACAGTCTTGCATATATCAGTTAATTCCCTTTACACACACACACACACACACACACACACACACACACACACACACACGGAGTTGATTCTCAGTATTTACAGTAGTTCCTGTAAAGTGGCATTTAGTAGCAAGTGCTGCTGTTTTTTAGTGTTTTTTTTCTTTTCCAATCAGATTTCATTGGTACATTTTAGATGTACATAATGATCACATTCATCAGAGAACTCTGTTGAGTTTGTTAATACATGAGAATGTTTACTTGTCTTTAAAAAAAAATTTAAAAAAAAAGAGAACTCTGCTGCTGCTCTTAGAGAGATACGAGACTAAGTTTCTGAGAGACAAAATATCATTAACTGGTCAATATATAACTTGTTTTTTTCTGTGCTTGGCTGAAAGACACCTTATTTGATCTGCATCATTGATTCATTTACGTTACCGTACCTCAGGCCTGAATGAGGCTCACCTAGCACACATTCTCCCTCTCAAGGCATGCCCCAGGTCTCTCAAGGTTAGGAACACTAGCCAGCACTTTAGCCCTGTGCCTCGGGGTCCCCTGTTCCCTCTGGTACTGAGGATTTCACACAGGGCCTCTGCACTGAATTACATGGCCAGTCCATTTTTATATTTTATTTTGAGACAGAGTCTTGCTAAGTTGCTAAATTTCCCAGGCTGGGCTAAAGTTGTGATTCCGGTGCCTCAGCCTCCCAGAGTACTGGGATTAACAGGCAGGCACCACTATGCTGGCTTGGGGATCTTTTCAAACACTGAAATTGTAATGGCAAACTTATAGAAATTTCATAGCAGAAATCAGAAATCAATTAGTAGCCTCTGCCTAAGCTCATGCTGCCTGTCACATAGTTAGACTCAGCCAGCCTTGACTACCACGCCAGCTATACCTCAGAGACAGTTTGACTCAGCCTAATCTGACTGAATCCAGCTACACTATCCGTACTTTCCTGCCTATAAACATATTCTGTTTTGCTTGCCTATTCCAGGAACTTTCCACCTAGGAGAGAATAATCCAGTCAAGGACATGCTTGCCTGATTTCACCCACCCACTCAGACAGCCCCCTCCCTAGCAGAGCCTGCCCATAACAAATCTGCCTGACAACATATGCCTTAGCCTACGTAACCAATCATACAATCACCTGCAATCAGCTTTGTATTTCTGGCTTGCAAAAATGTATTTAAGCTGCACTCTAAGCTGACTCTGGGCTGATGATTTCAGACCTGGTTCCCATTAGCCTGCTAGCATTAAAATAAAAGTTGCCTTCCAACTCCTCAGGTGCAAAGAGTCTTCCATTCAGTTTGATACCAAATTTCAGTAACAAAATCACCAACAAAAAGCACAGAAATCCAATAAAAATGGCACTAGATTGACCACAAAAAGGACACCGCTTGTCTACAGTGTTAAGAGTAGAAACAGAACCGGGGATATAGCTCAGCAGCATAAGCGTTTGCCTGGCAAACACAAGATCCTGAGTTCGATTCCCGGTACCCCCCCCCAAAAAAAAGAAACAGAGCTGGCTATATTCGGCTAGAAATGTGAATATAATCAGGCTACTCAAATTTCTCCTTGCTTTGTGTCCACCCATGACTGTGAAAGCATCGTTAGTATAGCTCTGGGGCTACAAATACGATTTAGAGTAGGTAAATGTGCAAATATGGAACTGAAGAACTATGAACATCACCTGTGTATTTGAGAAAGAATGGCTGAAAACACAGATTTACTAATTCCTCTCCCTTTCAAAGTCAAATATGCCTGCCAACCAGAAGAGCCCCTGCCCATGCATAAAAGAAAATAAGAGAGAAAATTACGTAAGGGATTGAGCCGGGTACATTGGCCAATACCTGTGATCCCTGCACCAGATGAGGCTGACGCAGGAGGACTGCCATGAGCTCAAGGCCAGCCTGGGATACACAGTGAGGTCCAGACCAGCCTGGACTACATAGTGGGACCCTGTCTCAAAAAACAACGAAAACAAAACCCTAAGAACTTACTCAGTGGGGCAAGTTGAGGTCTCTGTCTCCATTCTGGGGGGCCCTCTTGCGACCCCATCCAGTGACAGGACAACTCCGACCCACCCCTCCCACCACCCAGAGACTTCAGGCAATGTGAAGGGACATTTTTGGTGATGACTTGGGGGTGCTACTAGTAGCCAGGGGGTAGAGGTCAGGGGTGCTGCTAAATATTCTACAAGGTACAGCAAAGCTCCCCACATCAAAGAATTATCCTGCCCCCAAATGTCAACAGTGCCTATGTAGGCTGAGAAACCTGGTCCTCACAAATTCTGCTGTCACCTCTGACTTGTGTGTGCTCACTGAGCAATTGCAAACCAAACCCAATCGTGAGGGCAATGAATACAGTTTGTGAGAAGCCAAAATACTGAAAATACTTCTTGATATCAGTCATCTTGCCTCCCCTTTTTGGACTGGGAGGGAAACAGCTGGGAGCACTGGGGTAGATCAGCGATTTGAGGAAGTCATCTGCAAATCAGTGGTTTCAAATGCAAATGCTGCAACCCATACACAAATGCTGGCCGTTAAGAATTTGGATGAGGTGCTAAAATGCTTCTAATTTTGTCTTGAAATGTACACGTTTGACAAAAATGAAATATCAAATATTTATCAAACTAAGAAACAACAGCAGCCTTTAAAAAGTTTTTTAAAACCTAATTTATTTTTGCAGTACTGGGGATTAAACCCAGGGGATTTCACACCGAGCTACATCCTAAGCCCTTTTTATTTTTTGGGACTAGGTCTTACCAACCGGCCAAGCTGGCCCTTGGGAGTCCTCCTGCCTCAGCCTTCCCAGTAGCAGAGATTCCAGGTGTGCACTACCATGCCCACCCCAATCATGACTTTTTAAGATGTTATCAAAAGCATTTAAAATATTTAAGATGTAGAGAAACTTTTGCTTTCTGGAGAAAAGAAAAAGGACTTAAACTTTATTATAAATTAATCTACACTCCAACACTATAAACACAATAAATACAATTAAATTTCAGATAACCAAGCCAGGTCTAGTGGTGCATACCTATAGTACCCACATTCTGGGATGCTGTGGCAGGACTGTTTGCTTGAGCCCAGTCTAGCCAACTTAGCAATTTAGAAAGTGCTTGTCTCAAAGGGCTGAGGATGTACCTCAGTGTGAAGGCCCTGGGGTTATGCCCAGTATCTAAGGAGAAAAAAATTTTCAAGTGACCAAACCAAATACCTGTGTTTCTAACTTTAACAAAAAACAAAATAAAAAGACTGAAAACACAAGCAAAAAGAACAGAAAATTTTCAGTGCTTCAGAAATACCAGAAGTGTTTTAAATTAGCTGGTCTTTCTTTTTTTCCCCCGTTTTGGTTTTCTGAAGCAGTGTCTTCGTCTTGCCATGTAGTCCAAGCTAGCCTCAAATTCAAACTAATGCAGTCCGGGCTGGCATGGAACCAGTGATCCTCCTGCCTGGGTCTCCTGAGTAGCTGGAATGACAGGTGTGTGCCTCCACTCCAGCTAAATTAGTTGGTTGTAAGCCTGCCCTGGGGGCGATTCAGCTGGCCTGGTTAAAGGGGTACAGAAAAAAATTTTTTTTTGAGAAAGGGTCTTGCTACCTAGCCCAGGGTGGCCTCGAACTCAGGGTGATCCTCCCGGCTCAGCCTCCCGACTGCTGGGATGACAGGTGTGCGCCCCCATGGCTGGGGGAAATTTTTTTTAAGACACTCAAATGATCCTGATGATAAGTGAGGTCTGAAAGCTGTTGCCTTAAAATAGTTCAAATTCAAGGCTCATAAACTGGGCACGAATTAAGGCTGGTACAGCAACTACACTTAAAACGGCTGAAAAACACGGAGTCATCTCGACTTAGAAAACAAGGATAAAACTTCTTTCCGCGGGGCTCAGGGAGGCTCTCAAGTGGGGCCCGGGCACGCATCACCCCGAGGCTGGGCACGCCCCGACCCACAGGCTCAGCAGGCCGCAGGGAGCGTTACCTTCTCCAGGTGCAGGCGCGACAGCAGCACCGGGCTGCAGCTCTGCGGGCTCTGGTTGTAGGAGGGGCAGTACTTCTCGGGCTGCCTCCACTCGGGGAGCTGCCGCCGGCCCCCGCGGTCGCGGTAGGCGCAGGCCCTGGCCAGCGCGTCCCTGGACAGGTGGCAGGCCGTCCGTCCGCACATCGTCGCCGCGCTCGCCCTGCAATCAGCAAGCACGAGGAAGGGAGCGCTCGCGGGCCTCCGACGCTAGGGCTTTTTCTTGTGCATTTCTGCGCTATGCACTCAGGTCGCTATGCGATCCTCCCGCCTCAACCGCCCGTGCTGTTAGCTAGATACTATAGTTCCCCTGAAGGTTTTATTTGTTTGTTGTTTGTTTGTTTGAAACAGGGTTTCACTATGCAGTTCAGGCTGGCCTTGAACTCACTTTGTAGCCCAGGCTAGCCTCGAACACCCAGCGATCCTCCTGGCTCAACCTCCCAAGTGCTGGGATTACAGGAATGCGCCACCACACCTAGCAGCCGCTCATGCTAGGATCCGATTCGCAGCTCCGCCGCGGTTCTCTGGAAATTTCCCGGAGCTCCCGCCAGGCAGGGTTTACACTTGTCGTTCCCCGCCTCGGCCCCGGTCTGGCGGCGCGCAGGGCGTGGAAGTGGAAAGAAAACAGGGTCCCCGGGCCGACTCCCGGTTCGGACCCTGTGGTACCGGAGCCCGCGCCCCGTCCCGGGGGCTCTGTGGCCCCATTTCCGGCCCCGCTCGGTTTGCGGAGTCGAAGGCGTCCCGACAGACTCCTGAGCGCACCGACAGCCCCAAGACCTACGCCCCAGGACCCTTTCCCGCCGCCTCGCGGAACCCGGCCTCAGACTCGGCGCCCCGCGTCACCTCACCTTCACTCAGCCTAGCCGCCGGGCAGCAGTCGCCTCCTTCGCAATCGCCTCCTTCACAGTCGCCGCGCACGCTCAGCCCCGCCCACCGCGCTCCGCCCCCAGGCCCCGCCCCCAGGCGGTGGCCCTTGGTCCCGAAGCGCCTTCCGGAAAGACCCGAGACAACGCCTGCGGGGACTGGTGGTCTAGAGCTTCTCCGGCCGGCAGGGTTAACCCTCGACTTCCCGACCCACCCCCTCGCGCTGGCTCACGGGCGCCCCACTGTCTCGATTCCAGTCCAGGTGGCTGCTCAGGGTGGGCCAACTAGAGAAACAGGGAAACTGCTGGGCCACACAAGTCGCCTGAACCACTAGAAAGAACCATCGGGCACCAGAGCGAGACCTGCGGCTTTCCCACCCCGGCGCACAATCCCGATATCCCAGGGCGATCCCTGCCCACGGTTTTTTTTTTTAATTTTTATTTTGAGCCAGGGTCCCACCAGACTGCCCAGGCAGCTTGAACTTGGGGTCCTCTTGCCCGCGGAGACTACTTTAAAAGCAGGCACTTCCGGTGTATTTGGGCCACACTTATTGAGAGCCTGGCTGGCTACTCACTGGACCTGACTAACGATGTAGAAAGCTGGGCAGACCACTCCGACCTTTGGGGCCCCCATTTACCATTTACGGAGGAGTACTGTGGAGGCACCCGAGCGGCTACGCCCTGGGCTTGGGGCTTGGGCCCTGGGTAGCGCTGGTGGGACAGGGCAGGGGAGGTGGAGCCCCAAGGATGAGCCTGCAGAAGCGGTCAGTCCATAAATACATGCTTGTTTATTATATAGAGAGGGGATACATTTCTTTGGGGATAAATTCAAGAATGGGTCCGAACTTTATTCATTTGTGATGTCCCTTCCCTCGCAGGCAAGCAGCATAATCTAGGAAAACCTAAAATAATCCTGTTTAAAATAAAGTTTACCTTCCAGCAGTTCTTCATAAGGGGAACAGAATTTCAAAACAAAACAAAAGCCACAATGATACATTTGTTTCTGAATACAGAAGCTGGGGAAGGGGTTTCCACCAGACTCCTTCAAAAGAAAGGCAAGACTTCTGCACAGGGTTGGGGAGGCCTCTTAGCCCACAGATGCCAAGATGATGTCAACTGGCAGCTCCTCTGAACTTCGGGCTGTCACCTGCATTGTCACTGTGTCCAAAAGCAGCAGCCGAGAGCGCACGAGGATCTCATGACCACCGCGGAACACGCCTGGTAGGGAGGAGAGAGGTAAGGATGTGTGAGGCAGAAGGGCTGCAGGCCAGGCTGAGGCTGCGGTTTGCAGCAGCTGATCAAGGCAGCCCTGGAGAACAGCAGGGTGAGATCCTCGAGTGGGGCCTGCACAAGTCACTTGGACTCGCCAAACCCCAGAACCTGCAACCACAGAGCAGAGGGAATAAGGGTCCTAACCATCAGTTAGCTCCTGCCCAGCTCAAATGAATTCATGGAATATATGGCTGGTACCTGATGTCACAGAGGCACTCACACAAGGACAGTCCCACCAAGAGCAAACCACAGAGCAGGTGGCTGCAAGGCCCAGGGGACCAAGCTGGTTCAATGTGGCCAGAAAGGATGGGGGTGGGGGCTGTCAACTGTGAACCAGTGTCCACCCACTCTGTTTATAAACACTCAGCCAAAGTTTAAAAAAATGTCATTTCCTTCTGCTAAGTGTTTTAGGTATAACTGTATTGCACATAGCATCTTTACCTCAGAGAGAAGTGCAGACACAGAAATATTCACATATAAAATACTGAGGGGGTGAGTGCAGGTGCTGCCAGTGTGGAGGCTGGGAGATGAGTACTGGGGTTCATTACACTCTTCCATCTTTGTGTATGTCTGAAAATCTCTAAGTGGAAATGCTTAAATACCTATTTGGCAGTGCTGGGGATCTAATTCAGGGCCTCCCACATGCCATGCAGCTGCTGTTCCACTGAGCTCAATCCCTGGCCCCAAATGCCTATTCTTATTAGTAAAGAGCGACCAGCCAGGTGTGGTGGCACGGGCCTATGATCCCAGCACTTGGGAGGTTGAGGCAGGAGGACTGCTGAGTTTTTTGTCAGGCATGGAGGCAGGAGGATTGCTGTGTGTTCCAGGCCAGCCTAGACTACATAGTGAGTTCAAGGCCAGTCTGGACTACATAGTGAGACCCTGTCTCAAAAAAACCAAAAAGAAAAAAGAAAAGAACAATCAGAGAGGAGTCTGGTGGTGAATGCCTGTAATCTCAGCACTTGGGAGGCTGAAGCAGGAGGACTGACACAACTTTAAGGCCAGCCTGGGCTACACAGCGAGATCCTGTCTCAAAAAAAACAAAACAACAACAAAAAGAGCAACTATGCCAGTAGACACTTAGACAAAGGAAAGTAGACATGCCACTGAACAGGAAGAATAAATGGCAGATGGTTAACTTCATTCTAAACAAAAGAAATGGACATGAAGATGTCCATTGGACATCTTGTCCAATGGACAAGAAACTACATGAAGATAACATTTTTCACCCAGACTGGCCGAAGTCATGAAGTTTGATGATATCATCTGTTGTCCACAGTGTGGAACGAACACAATTCTTTTTTTTTTTTTTTAATTTTTTGAGGCAGAGGTCTTGCTATATAGTTCAGGCTGGCCTTGAACTCACTATGTAGCCTGGGGGCCGGCCTCAAACTCTTGATCCTCCTGCCTCAACCTCCGAAGTACTAGGATTACAGGCGTGCACCACCATGCCCGGCTAGGTATACAGTTCTTAAGGACAACTGGGAATTATTTATCAAAATGACACACTTGCAAATTTATCAAAATGTACACATGCAAAATAAAGTGTGTGTGTGACTAGTTATCATAGCATTATTTGTGATAACAAACAATTGGAAACAACTAAATGTCCATCAGTAGGGACCAAGTCCATAACATATGGCGCATCTATACAGTGAGCTACTAGGCAGCTGTAAAAGGATTAGGAACTCATGCAGCTGGGGACAATGAAAAAGTTCTGGAGATGGATGCTGGTGATGGTAATGCAACAGTGTGAATGTCCCTAATGCACTGAACTGTACACTTAAAAATAGTGAATTTGAGCCAGATGTGGTGGCACACACCTGTAATCCCAGCACTCTGGGAGGCTGAGGCAGGTAGATTACAAGTTTAAGTCCAGCCTGGAAACCTTAGCAATTTAGTGAGACCCTGTCTTAAAATATATATAAAGGGCTAGGGGATGGAGCCCAGGGTTCTGGGCTATATATATCTAAATATAATTAAAGTTTTAAAAATATATATGTATATATATCATTATATATAAATGAATACATAAATAAATATAAATAAATATAAATAAATATATATTTAAAATAAAATAATAAAATAAAATAAAATGGCTGGGATGCATGTTAGCGCAAAGGCCCTAGGTTCAATCCCCAGTAACACCCCCTCCAAAAAATTTACGTTTTTTCTTTTTCCCTTTATGTGGTACTGAGAATTGAACCCAGGGCCTTTGCACTGAGCTGCATCCCCAGCCCTTTATATATTTTTTAAAATTTTGAGACAGTCTCGTTAACTTCCTAAGTTGCCCAGGCTGGACTCGAAGGTATGATCCTCCTGCCTCAGCCTCCCGGAATGATGGGATCACAAATATGCGCCACCACACCTAGCTTGTTATATACATTTTACCATAATTAAAAGATAAAAAAATAAGAAAGCTCTACATATTGACAAGGACTGTCCCCAGGCACACTGTAAAGTGAAAAAGCCAAGTGCAGAACAATGTGTGTACTATTTACACATAAATGTCTGAGTTTAAAAATAGAAAGATATTCCTAGTACCTTGTTTTTGCAGTCATGGAGATGAAATCCAGACCTCACATATGTGAGGCAGTCGCTTTACCACTGAGCTAACCCACAGCCCTTTGAGTCTGGGACGTGGTCTCACTAAGTTGCCCAGGCTGGGCTGACACTTCAGTCCTCCTGCCTCAGCCTCCCAAGTAGCTGAGGTTATAGCTTCCTGTGTTTTTATAGCCACAAAATGACTGGATGATAACACAGGCATTGTTTACAACAGAAACAGTGGTAACCTGCTGGAGAGGCAGGTGGATGGGTGGCAACAAAGGTAGGGAAGGGGGACATCTCATCATGGGTCTTTTTATACTTTGTGAATTTTTTTTTCCTTTTTTGTGGTACTGGAGATTGAACCTAGGGCTTCTGCACTGAGCCACATCCCCAACCCTTCTTATTTCAAGACAATCTCACTAAGTTGCCAAGCTGAGATTTGAACTTGTGGGGGCCTGGAAAAAGATGGCGGATCTGTAAGAAGCAGGCAGTGAACCTCTCCAAAAGTCACCATCCGGACACTGAAATATAGTGACTGGAGGAGGACAAGAAAGAGGGAAGTGGCTCCCAAGGACCCAGGAAAGATCTGAAGCGCAGTTTGGGGCCCACGGAGAAAGTGAAGAGAGAAACTCCAACAAAGAAGAAGGAGGTGGCCTCCGGCGCCATTTCCCTGTGTCGGGAATCCTGACGTGACTGAAGCGGTTCAAATCTGCGGACACGCGGTGACTGCCGGTGCCCCCAGGGGCCTCCACGGAGGAGCGAGAAGCGGCGGTGCAGAGAAGCTGCAGCAGTGAAGGACACACTGACTGGCGGTGAGTGCTGACACCCAGCCGTCCCGTGCGAGAGAGCGACTAGCCGGGCGCCATTGTGGGGGGGGGGCGGCAGCTGAACTTGAAACTCAGGGCGGCCGCCACTCCATCCACGGCTCCAGCGGGGACCTCTGCGGAGGAACGTGAGACGCCGCAGTACAGAGAAGCAGCGGCTGTGAAGGACACACTGACTGGCGGTGAGTGCTGACATCTAGCCGTGAGGCGTGCGAGAGCGACTAGCCGGGCGCCATTGTGGGGGGAGCAGCAGCTGAGCTCAGAACTCAGGGCGACCGCCACTCCATCCACAGCTCCAGTGGGAACCTCCGCGGAGTAACGCAAGACGCCGTGGTACAGAGAAGCACCAACCCAGAAGGACACACTGACTGGCGCTTTTCTTCCTGGTATTCCAAGAATCTCCTAAGAGTTTGAAATACTAGCAATAAAGCAACCTACCATAGGCAATTTACAAACAGCAACCCAGGAATTAAACTAAAGAAAGAAAAGAAAATGAGACAACACTTAAACAAGATGCAACCCCACACATCCAGTTCACCAAAGGCAAACCCAGGGGGCAGTGAGGTGGGACAAACCGAAAGCCACCCACCTGACATCTCTGAAGTGGTAACAACAAAGCAGTTGAATGAGGCTCTGGAAAAATTTAAATCAGAAATAATTTCTCAGATAACTGCAGAGATAATGTCCACAATGAAGACCATGCTTAAGGACGCTAGAGCAGACACAGACAAAAAAATAGACGAGCTTAAGAAAATGATGGAAGCCATGAATGCTCAGCATAGGAAAGAAATGGACTCCATAAAGCAGATTCAAGCAGATATCCAGGAGAACAAAAATTCCATAGAAAGTATTTGTAGCAGATTAAGCCAATGTGAGGACAGGATCTCAGATATAGAAGACAGGCTTGCAATTAGTGATCATGAAAAGAAAGAATTCTTAAAAATAGCAAGGGACAATGAAAAATCAATCCAGCAGCTGCTAGATGATGCAAAGAAGAATAACTTAAGATTGATTGGAGTCAATGAAAAAGCAGGAGATAGCATAAATGACATAAGAACACTGTTCACAGACATTATCACAGAAAATTTCCCTGGTAGAGAAAAAGAATTTGACGTTCAGATAAGTGAGGCTTATAGAACTCCAATTAGCCACGATCAAAAAAAATCTTCAGCCAGGCATATCACAGTCAAGATTCCAGAAATTCAACATAAGAGTAGAATCTTAAAAGCTGTTAGAGAAAAGAAACAAATCACATATAAAGGAAAGCCCATCAGAATCACAGCGGACTTTTCAGCACAAACCCTCAAGTCAAGAAGAGCTTGGAATGATGTATTTCAAGTTCTAAAGGAAAATAATCTTCAACCTAGATTGATGTACCCCGCAAAACTATCTTTCAAAACTGATGGAGAAGTAAAATACTTCCATGACAAAGAGCATCTGAGAAAATTTATAACCACCAAACCAGCACTCCAAAATGTTTTGAAGGACATTCTAGAAAGGGATAACAAGGACCACAACTCCAGAAACCCCAACAGAAGGAATCCACCAGGCAGAGCAAATGATTAAAGAGAGGGAGGGAAAACAAAAATTAAAAGAGGGGGAGCCAACAACAAGAAAATAACATGACAAGGATAAGTCAATACATATCAGTTTTAACCATTAATGTTAATGGTCTCAATTCACCAATCAAAAGGCACAAACTGGCGAATTGGATCAAGAAACAAGATCCAACAATATGCTGTATACAAGAAACACACTTAATTCAAAAAGAAATTCACAGACTGAAAGTCAAAGGATGGAAAACAATACTCCATGCGACAGGAACCCAGAAAAAAGCAGGGGTAGCTATTCTTTTCACAGACAAAGTGAACTTCAAACCAAGAATGATTCAGAGAGATAAAGAAGGTCACTACATCCTTGTAAAGGAAACAATCCAAGAGGAAGAGATAACAATCATAAATATATATGCAACAAATACCAGTGCACCCAACTATATAAAACAAATATTAATGGACATGAAAAATCAAATAACCACTAATACAACTGTATTGGGGGATCTCAATACTCCACTGTCACAAAAAGACAGATCAACTAGACAAAAAATCAACAATGAAATATTAAAACTGAACCAAACTTTGGAACAAATGGACTTAGTAGATGTCTACAGAGTGTTCCACCCCACAACATCAGAATACACATACTTCTCAGCTGCACATGGGACATTCTCCAAAATAGACCACATACTAGCTCATAAAACCTGCTTAAGTAAATGCAAAGGAACTGAAATTATCCCATGTATATTATCAGACCACAGTGCAATTAAATTGGAAATCAATGGCAAAAGAAACCACAAGAATTTGCTAAACACATGGAAATTAAATAGCACCCTACTGAACAACCAATGGGTCACAGATGAAATTAAAGAAGAAATTAGACAGTTTCTGCAACTGAATGATAATGACAGTACAACATACCGGAACTTATGGGATACAATGAAAGCTGTCCTAAGAGGGAAATTTATAGCATTAAATTCCTATATCAGGAAAACAGAGCAAGCACAAATAAACAACCTAATGGTGAACCTCAAACTTCTAGAAAAAGAAGAGCAGGCTAAGCCAAAAGCTCATACAAGGGAGGAAATTATAAAGATCAGAGCAGAAATTAACGTATTGGAGACTAAAACAACAATACAAAGAATCAACGAATCAAAGAGTTGGTTCTTTGAAAGATTAAATAAAATCGACAAACCCTTATCCAACCTTATTAAAAAAAGGAAAGAAAGTATTCAAATCCACTCAATTAAGAATGAAAAGGGAGGGGGCCGGTGAGATGGCTCAGCGGCTTAAGTGCCTGCCCGGCAAGCGCAAGGGCCCGAGTTCGACTCCCGGAACCCACATACAAAAAAGGGGCCGGTGATATCGCTCAGCGGCACGGGCGCCTGCTGGCGCGTGAGGTCCTGAGGTCGACCCCCCGGTATCCACAAAAAAAAAAAAAAAAAAAAAGAATGAAAAGGGTGATATCACAACGGACCCTGCAGAAATCCAGAAGATCATCTATACCTACTTTGAAAACTTGTATTCTAATAAGACGGAAAATGCAGAAGAAATGGACAGATTCCTAGATACATATGAATTACCAAAGCTCAACCAAGAAGATATAAAAATCCTAAATAAACCAATAACAATCAATGAAATCGAAGATGTAATTAAAAACTTCCCAACAAAGAAAAGCCCAGGCCCTGATGGATTCACTGCTGAATTCTACAAGAAATTTAGAGAAGACCTAACACCACTACTTCTCAAACTTTTTAATGAAATTGACAGGGAAGCAATACTCCCAAATTCATTCCTGGAAGCCAGCATTACACTGATACCAAAACCAGAGAAGAATCCAACTAAGAAAGAGAACTACAGACCAATCTCCCTAATGAACATAGATGCAAAAATCCTCAATAAGATACTGGCAAACAGAATGCAGCAAATCATCAAGAAGATTATACACCATGACCAAGTTGGGTTCATCCCAGGGATGCAGGGATGGTTCAACATACATAAATCAATAAATGTAATACACCATATTAACAGAACCAAGGACAAAAATCACATGATCATCTCAATAGATGCAGAAAAAGCTTTTGACAAAGTCCAGCACCCATTCATGATAAAAACCCTACAGAAAATTGGAATAGATGGTCTTTATCTCAATCTGATAAAAGCTATCTATGACAAACCAACAGCCAATATCATACTAAATGGACAAAAACTGAAAGCCTTCTCTCTAAAATCAGGAACAAGACAAGGATGTCCACTGTCCCCACTCTTATTCAACATAGTCCTGGAAACTTTAGCCAGAGCAATTAGACAAGAGAAAGAAATAAAAGGAATTATGATTGGAAAGGAAGAAGTTAAATTATCATTATTTGCAGATGACATGATACTCTACGTAGAAGACCCCAAAAACTCCACTAAAAAACTGCTAGATTTATTAAGCAAATTCAGTAGTGTAGCTGGATACAAAGTCAACACTCAAAAATCAATAGCCTTCCTGTACACCAATAACAAACTCACTGAGAGAGAAATTAGGGAAACAACACCTTTCACAATCACATCTAAAAATATGAAATACCTAGGAATCAATCTCACAAAGGAAGTAAAAGACCTCTACACTGAAAACTACAGTACTCTGAAAAAGGAGATTGAAGAGGATATCAGAAAATGGAAAGATATCCCTTGCTCTTGGGTCGGAAGAACCAATATAGTGAAAATGGCCATACTTCCAAAACTGTTATACAGATTTAATGCAATTCCGATCAAAATTCCAACAACATATCTCAGAGAATTAGAGAAAACAATCCTAAAATTCATCTGGAACCAGAAGAGACCTAGAATAGCAAAGGCAATTCTGGGCAACAAAAGCAAGGCAGGGGGCATCACAATCCCTGATTTGAAAGTATACTATAAAGCTACTGTGATAAAAACAGCATGGTATTGGCAAAAAAACAGACCTGAAGATCAATGGAATAGAATAGAAGATGCAGAAACAACTCCAGACATACTAAGCCACCTTATCTTTGACAAAGGTGCCAAATACATTCACTGGAAGATAGCCTCTTTAATAAATGGTGCTGGAAAAATTGGCTCTACACATGCCGAAGATTAAAATTAGACCCATATCTTTCACCGTGCACTAAACTAAATTCAAAATGGATCAAAGAACTAAATATTAAAACAGAAACATTAAATCTCCTGGAAAATAGAATAGGTAAAACTCTTGAAGACATTGGAGTAGGCAAAGACTTTATGAATAAAACCCCCATCGCACAGGAAGTAGCACAAAGAATCAACAACTGGGATCTCATGTTATTAAAAAGCTTTTGCACAGCAAGAGAAACCACCAACAGAGTGAAGAGACAACCCACAACGTGGGAAAAAATGTTTGCCAGCTGTTCCTCAGACAAAGGATTACTATCGAGAACATACAAAGAACTCAAAAAAATCAGACCTCCCAAATTTAAAGACCCAATCCAAAAATGAGCATCTGAGATGAACAAACACTTCTCAGATGAAGAAATACAAATGGCAAATAAACATATGAAAAAATGTTCAACATCACTAGTCATTCGAGAGATGCAAATTAAAACAACACTGAGATTCCATCTCACCCCAGAAAGAATGGCTATTATCAAGAAGTCAACTAATAACAAATGCTGGAGGGGCTGTGGGGAAAAAGGAACCCTTCTCCACTGTTGGTGGGAGTGTTGACTGGTACAGCCACTATGGAAATCAGTGTGGAGATTCCTCAAAAACTAGGGTTGGAGGTCCCATTTGACCCAGCTATTCCCCTTCTGGGTATCTTCCCAGAAGAATTAAAAACATCATACCACAGCGATATATGTGCCCCCATGTTTATAGCAACACAATTTGTAATAGCTAGATCGTGGAAACAACCCAAATGCCCATTAACCGAGGAATGGATAAAAAAGATGTGGTATTTCTATACAATGGAGTACTACTCAGCCATAAAGAAAGATAAACTGGAAACTTTTGTAGGTAAATGGATGCAACTCGAGAAAATACTCACAAGCGAAATAAACCGGATGCACATTTGTAAACATCATATTGTCTCCCTAGTATGAAAATGTAATTTCACTGTGACTATTTCATTCCTTAGTCTTCTATTTTTACCTAGCTTTTACATGGCTTAATCTTATACTGAGTAATATTTTTCTCCAAAAGGTATTTGTACATTCTCTAATGCTTGAGTTTGTTAATACATAATGTTTACTTGTTGTCTTTAAAAAAATAAATAAATACAAAATAAAAAAAAATAAAAAAAAATAAAAAAAAAAAAGAGATTTGAACTTGTGATCCTCCTGCCTTGCCCTCCGAGTGCTGGAATTACAAGTGTGTGAGTTTTAGAAGCAGAGGACTCCGACTCCTTGCGTCCCAGAGGGTTCTCCAGCCCTCCCACCGGAAGTGCTGCTCACCTGCCAGGAGCAGCGTGTGCATGTTCTTGTTGTCCGGCACTTTGTCTGACCTCTCACATGCGTGCATTCCCAAGAACTTCACGATGTTGCCCACGGCCTCTGTCGGACAAAACAGCAGAGTTCAGCCATGCAGCTTATTTTTGTGGCACTGGGGACCAAACCCAGAGTCTGTGCAGGCTAGGTACAGGCTTTACCCAAGCTCCGTCCCCATCTCCAAGCCCTATATCCTGTCCCCAGGTGCTGAGGGCTCAGGGAAGTGGCCCTGCTCAGGCAGGAAGGAGAGGAGCACAACCCGAGGGTCTGGAAGGCAGGTGGTGAGCAGGGCTGGGCCCCTACCTTCCAGTGTCTTGATGGTGGATAGCGTGAATGTCTCCTCCTTCTCGAACTCATCCCCCACCTCATCCCAGGCAGCTTCGAAGTTCACTTTCATGACCTTCTGGATGTGATCTGCCACACTGACCTCCAGGTCCTCCAGCTGGAGAAGGGGTGGAGTCAGACACCATTTCCAGGGGATGGAGCCCTCTATGTGCATCTCACACCCTTGAGGGCTGCCCTCACCTCTCCACCTGTCCCCAGGTGTGCATGCCTGGCACTGAGCCATGGCAGCTCCAGTGACACAGCAATATGCCAGGGCAGCCGCCCTTGCCATACCTGGAGCCAAGCAGTGCCCCTGCAACACGAAACTCCCTGACCCCTAGTGTCAGTCTACTAGGGTCCTGTTCATCCTAGTTTCTGACAGTGGGACATGCCCTTCCTGAGCCACCAAGAGGCTGGACCTTGAGGATCCGGGGTCTAGGGTTACACAGGCTGCTCAAGTCTGCCTCCTGTGCCTGTTACTCTGAGGGGGCCACGTACGACTCCAGAGCAGCAGCCTTTTCTTTTTGTTGTTGTTTTTGGTTTTTTGAGCCAGGGTCTCATTATGTAATCCAGACTGGCACTGAACTCACTACGTAGCCCAGGCTGGCCTCGAACTCACAGCAATTCTCCTGCCTCAGCTTCTCCAGTGCTGGGATGACAGGCATGCACCACCACGTCCCGCAATGGCCATTTCTGTTTCAGCAGATCCTGCCCTCTCAGCTGTGATCTTTGGGCCTGACACACTGGCACCCTAACTCCATCTCTGCTGGGAACCTGACACTGGCCACCCCGCCCCCTGCTGTGGACTGACTGCAGCTACTGAAGGTCCTGTCAGATAGGCCCTCAGGGAGCCATGAAGGTGGATTTTGGGGCAGACATAAGCAAGACCCAGCTCCTGTAGCAGAAGGAAGCTGGGTACAGCTCTCAACAAGCAGGGTCTGAGGGCCACCTGGGCTCAGGGGTAGCCCCCTCAACTACGACCCCAGGGTGACACAGAGTGAAAGTCGGCTGTGCTGAGGGACAGTTGCTGTCCCTCAGCTGAGGAGGAGCCCTGGTGGTCCCTGTTCCTGAACATCATGATCTGCACTGGGATGGCATTGCACCAGGCCTGCATTCACACCCCAGAGGGCTCTACCCTAGAGGGACCCTGCACAGTGGCCCTCCGAGCTCGGAGAACAGGCATGGGAAGGGCTCATTCAGGGCATGCGATGACTGCCCAGCAAACAGGTGGGTCTGATTTACGTAGAAAGCAGGACTTCAGGAATTGAAGTCTAGAAATCATGCTCACCCTCTGACTCAACAGGAATCTATCCTAAAGAAATAATCTAATGGGAGGGTGAGGCAGGAGGATCGACAAGTTCAAGTCCAGCCTGGACTACCTAGTGAGTTTGATGGCAGCCTGAACTACATAGTGAGACCTTGTCTCAAAAAAAAAAAAAAAAGGAAAGAAATAATCTGAAATGCGTGATGAAATGAAAATGTGTAACCTACATGTTTAATGCAGCTTTGTAAAAGGCAGTGAAGATTTAGAAGCTTAAATGTCCAATGTTAAGGAATGAAAGTTCAAGCAAGTTATGATCTATGCATACCATGGGGTGTTTTAGTCATTAAAATTCAAGGGCTGGGGGTGTGGCTTGGTAAAGCGTGTGCTTAGCCTGGGTTCTACCACCAGTGCTAAATAAACAGACAAATAAATCAAGTGTTTCTGAGGTATCTATAATGTTAGGAAAATATACCAGTTTCAAGTGAAAACTGTAGGACCTATGAAGTATAGAATCACCTCAATTATGGAACTTCTGCTGGGCGTGGTGGCATATGCCTGTAATCCTAGCACTCCAGAGGCTGAGGCAGGAGGATCACTGCAAATTCTAGGCCAGCCTAGGCTACAAAGTGAGTTCAAGGCCAGCTTCAACTGCATAGTGAAACCCTGTCTCAGACAAAAAAAAAAAAAAAAAAAAATCATGGAACTTCTGCTTACAAAAGAATGCCTTAAAAAAAAAGGATGCCGGGGCCGGTGAGATGGCTCAGCGGCGTAAGCGCCTGCCTTGCAAGCGCGAGGGCCCGAGTTCGACTCCCGGAACCCACATACGAAAAAGGGGCCGGTGATATCGCTCAGTGGCACGGGTGCCTGTTGGCGCGCGAGGTCCTGAGGTCGTCCCCCTGGTACCCACAAAAAAAAAAAAATAAAAAAAAAAAAAAAAAAGGATGCCTAAGGACTATGGGCAATGTTTACCTGTTTCTTTATGCTTTGCTTTTCATTTGCCAAGTTTTTTTTTTTTTTTTCTTTTTTTACAGATGAATATGTACTTTTACAAGTTTAAAAAACAAAACTTTTCATTTCTTTTTCCTTCAAAATTAGGCATTGACCTCAGAGCATTCCCACTGAGCTACATTACTGGCCCTTTCTGTTTATTTTGAGACAGGGTTTTGCTAAGTTGCTAAATTTCCCAGGCTGGGACTGAACTTGAAATCTTTCAGCTTCAGCCTCCCAGTATGGGGATTACGGGCATGTGCCACCACGCCTGGCTAACTAGAGTTGTAAAGCCAAAACCAGCAAGAAGAGAACTCGGTCTGGCCAGCAGCTGCTGGAGGGAAAGCTGCTCTGTGGCCCTTGACACCACTTCTTACCACATACTCGTCCTCATAGCCTTCTTCATCCATCTCCCCAGTGGTGGGGTCACAGTCCTTGACAGTGAACTTCATCATGCAGCTGAATGTGCAGGCCACTGTGGGAAGAGAGGCCGAGTGGTCAGGGTGTCCCTGGCCCACCCTCCGGGCCTCTGCTGGGTGGGCAGTAGCTGCAACATGACCCCAGTAGGCTGGCCAGAGGCCACCACTTGCAGGGCAAGGAAGAAAGAGAGAAGACAGAGATGATGCCAAATAGGGACAGCTATGTCACAGCCAGGGCCACCAGGCAAGAAGCCAGCGGTCTCACCGGGGCACATGGAATAGGACTGAGTGTGTGCTATGCCCATCTCCAAGACTGCATGGTACAATGAGAGCGCGCCGCTTTCAGACTGGGCAGGCCTGGTTCTGAACTTAGGCCAGACATTTAGCAGGCACCTCAGCTTCCTCCCTAGGAACAGGGATGGCAGAATTTGCTCTGAGGACAGAGTGAGGCCACCCAGGACACAAGTGCTCAGTCCTAACCTCTTCCCATGGCTCCCAGGAGGCCGGGTGGCATCTGAGGGGCTCACCAGCTGTGGGGTCTTCCTTGGGCAGTGCCACCAGTGTGTAGCAGGTGCCAGGCTGGTTGTAGGGCAGGCTTCGGGCAGGCACGTAGCAGAGCACCTCATAGGCCTCGGTGGGCTCCAGGTACACAGTGACATTCTCCAGCGTCCGGTCATTGAGGGTGTTTGTGCAGTCAAACTGAATGGGGGATGGGAGCTGAGACCCTGCTTCCTACCCAGAGGCCCCACCTCTCCCCATCCAGGTGCTGCCCCCAGTTCCCTGTGTACCGAGAGGTCCCGTATCAGGAGGTCTAGGGGAAGTTCCTGCTGGTGACAAACTGCTGCCAACTCTGTGCAGGAGTGCCAGGACCCTGCGGGACCCAGACCTGGGACCCCAGCGGCTGTCCCGCCCACTCACCTGGAACACCATGTGCTCAGTGAAGATGTGTTTGGTGCAGTGGACAACGTACTCCGTCTCTGACTCGGTGAGGGCCACGGGCTCAGGCGAGGACTTGAAGAGGGGCCCCAGCCCTTGGAAGTCTGGCACTGCTGCCAACTGCTCTGAAACCCACAGACCACATGTGCTTAGCTTCTCCACTGCCAGGCCAATTTAAAAATGCTTGCTTTTTTTGTTTTTCCCCTGCAGTGCCAGGATTGAACCTAGAACCTTTGCACTGAGCTACATTCCCAGCCCTTTTTGTTGTTGTTTTTGTCTGTTTTTTTGAGACAGGGTCTCACTGTGTAGTTCAGGCTGGCCTTGAGTTCACTATGTAGCCCAGGCTGGCCTTGAACCTGAAGTGATCCTCTGCCTCAGCCTCCCAAATGCTGGGACTACAGGCGTGCACCCCCATGCCGAGCTGTCCCATCCCTTTATAACAGCATCTCACTAGTTGCCCACGCTGGTCTTGAACTCACAATCCTCCTGTCTTGGCCTCCCAGAGTGCTGGGATTCCAGGTGTACACCACCACATCTAGGTATGATGGTTTCTATGCAAGTCCCACAGCCAGTTTTCAAGGTCTCCTGCCTACCTGAGACATGTGCAGTATACACACCATTGGCTACTCGCTCTTTCCTGAACACGTCTGCATCTCGCTCACATGCTCAAATTGTACCCCCCAGGGACCCTCTCCTTCCCTCTGTCCTTGGAAGACATCAGAAGCAAAACCAGCAGGGAGACTCCACTGTCCCGGGCATAACCCCAGCTAGAGCCTCCTTCACCTTTGGAGACATAGCAAGGATTCTTGAAAAGAAGGTGGGAACTAAGAAAAGACTAGAAAGATGAGGTGCACACTGCTGTAGCTACACCATCAGCAAAGAACAAGTTGGCTCTTTACACTGGCCAGTAAAGACAAACAGCTACCAGGCATGGTCATGCATGCTTGTAATCCCAGCACTCAGGAGGCTGAGACAGGAGCATCACTGTCAGTTCAAGGTCAGCCTGGACTACATATCGAGACCTTAGCTCAAAACACACAAAGAACGAACAAAAGAACAAAAGAAAGAAAGAAAGAAAGAAAGAAGGAGCAAGCTGATGAAGTGTGACTTCAAAATGAGCATGTTGGAATGGGCTATGGTGTTGGGTGAGGCTGATCCTGGCACACCATGGCTGAGTGCTAGCTGGGTGCGAGACCTGGGGCCTTGGGTCCCACCACAGTCCTGGCCCTCCCTGCAGGCTGTCACAGCCTCTGCCTACAATGCCGTCAACTGTGCTCGCCCCTGCTCTATGGCCACGAGCCACCTGTGTTAAGCCTTGAGGTTTGTGGCACTGTGTTGGAGCAGCAGCTGGACACAGAGCACCCAGTCATCTCAGGCTGCTGTCTGGGTATGGAAGGTAACGTGTTAATGGGAGACACCGGGTGGAGAAACAGGGGTTCATGGATGACTGGTGGCACCAAGAGGAAGGCAGGCACTGAGCCACCTCTGTGGCAGACACGCAACACAGCCAGATGGCAGGGAGAGCTGTTCAGCCCACAGAGGATCAGAGCAGGTGGAAGTAAGGCACTTGGGAGAGCAGCAAGGACTTCTGGAAGGAGGCTCAGGTGAGCCCTGGATGGAGGAATAAGGTGCAGCAACAGCCTGGCACCTTAACACAGCCTCTCCTTTGCAAGATGGGAATTTTGGTGGGAGCTAGGGCTCAGTGGTAGGGTACTTACCCCACACACGTAAGCCTCAGAAGGGTGGAGGGATGTGTGGCCTGAACACAGGGACTCTAAAATATGCCAGTGTCTCTGAGGCCCAGCGGGGCTCAGCCAGACATCCTGACTGGGCTGGGCTCCTAGAAGCAGCACTGAGCCACTTCCACCGGGACCTTAATCCTAGCCTGTTCCATTTTCTACCTGTGTAAACCACCTTCTCTGCCAGAGCTTCCAACTCCTTAAACACCAGCCGGACCTAACAACCTCCCTGTGGGCCAAAAGTGCTGACAAACTGGAGAGACCCCACCCAGTTCTTACTCTCGTTCTGGTCTCTACAGTTCTTTTTTTTTTTAAAATAGCGTCTTACTATATAGCTCAAAGCTCACAAAAAAGAACCCCCCCAAAATAAAGCTCAGGCTGGCCTCAACCTCATGGCAATCCTCCTGCCTCAGCCTCCTGAGTTCTGGGACACAGGTATCTGCCACCATGGCTAACTTAAAGTGCTCACTGATACTCCCGACCCCACCCGGCCCATGCAATGAGTAGGTTAAGCCTTGGAGGGCAGGTGACCCCATACTGACCCCACTGGGTGGTTCGGGGCACTCTTACTCACCCTGGAAGATCTCCTGCCGGGTGGCTGCCACTTTTTCAGGCTGTTTGGCGGCTGTGATGGGGGTGCTTTCTGCAGGAGCAGACATACACGGTGACCAACAGCACCAGGCATAGGTAGCAGGGGTGCTGGCCCAGTGCTGTTACCCACATATTATAAATTCCAACTACCCAGAGTGATGACTCTGCCCACCCTGGTGAAGTTCCAGGCGTGGCAGCCAATGCCACAATTCAGGGAGCCCTGTTCAGCCTCACCTGGTCTCTGCTCGGCCATGGGTGTGGTGGCCAGGGGCACAGACTTGAGGTCAAAGGGCTTCTCTGATGGCTCAAGAGTGTACTGCTGCAGAGCCCTCTCCAGCCCGGGGATGGACACGGTCAGACCTAGATGCCAGCGGAGAAGGGTTGCCATGGGACAGTACGACAGAAAGCACAAACACAAGAGAAGCCTTTGTGGGAGGGGAGTGGTCTGACTGGGAGCGAATCGATTAACCTTCTTAGCCTCTGCTTGGTGAATAAACACAGATACAAAGTGACTTATCAAAGGTAAACTGGTGTGAGACACAAGTTTTTATGAATGACAAGTGTCCCCACTTACTGGGCTGTTTCCACTTTCATGACCCTGTGTCCCCCAAGGTCACGGCAAAGCCATGAGGTTGCCAGGCAAATTTAGCTGTGAGTGTTTCTGTCTCAGACTCCTCTGCCCACAGAGCCGAAGACACGGGTCACAGATTCCACCAGGCTCACCGTTTAGGATATAGCCGGCATTGAGTGCCTTCTGCTTCTGCTCCAGGACATTCAGGTAGAAGGTGGCTCGGTCCCTTACTTCATTGTCATCGTCCATCACACACCTGCAGTCAGGATACAAGGTGCTCCTGACAGGGCCTGGCAGGGACAGCAGGAAGAATCCTGCAGGGCGTCACCTGGGGTGGCGGGGGGACAGGAACAGGTCTCCCCAAACTGAGCTCAGTCCCCAGAAGTGAGGGACCCAGTAACTCTTGAACCCAGGCATCAAAATACAAAGGAGCCAGGGGTGTGGCTCAGTGGACACACAAGGCCCTGGGTTCCATCCCTAGTGAGGGCGGCACCTCTGTCCAACAGCCTATGTCAGGAAGCACTTCCCCAAGAGAAAGGAAAACCTATTTTCAATGCGAAAACTTGACATGAACACTCACAGCAGCATTGCTGATCACAGCCCAGAATAGAAATAACCCAAATGTGATCTCTCCATAAAATGAAAGATTTGGTAACAGAAAGGAATAGCTGGCCAAGGTGTCATGTGCCTCCAGTTCCAGCTACTTTGGAGGCTGAGACAGGAGGATTATCTGAGGCCAGCCTGGGCAACACATTGCAAAACCCTCTTAAACGAACAAAAAAAGCCAGATGTGGTGGTGCACATCTATAATCCCAGCTACTCAGAAGGCTGAGGCAGGAGGATTGTAAATTTGAGGCCAGCCTGGGCAACATAGCAAGACCTTGTCTCAAAATAAGAAATAAAAAGGGCTGGGAGGTAGCTTAGTGGTAGAGCACTTGCCTAGTATATGCAAGACCCTGGTTCAACCCTCAGTACCACAGGGAAGAAAGAAAGGGACGGAAAGGAAAAAAGGACTAAAGTACTGGTACATGCTACAGTAGAAATGAATACACTTTAAAAATATGGATAAGCTAGGCGTGGTGCCACATGCCTGTAACCCCAGCACTCAGAAGGCTGAGGCAGGAGGATCGCTTGGGCTACATAATGAACTCAAGGCCAGCCTGAAGTACACAGCGAGACCCTCTTTCAAGAAAAAAAAAAAAAATTAAAAAATAAAAATAAGGATAAAAGGCAGACTCCTTGTATAGGTCAGGAAGATTGGAGGGGGAGGAGTGGCTATAAAATGGACAGTTTCTTTTTGAAGTGAAGGAAATGTTTTAAATTTATTGTTCAACATCACTAGTCATCCAAGAGACGCAAATGAAAACAACACTGAGATTCCATCTCACCCCAGAAAGAATGGCTGTTATCAAGAAGTCAACTAATAACAAATGCTGGAGGGGTTGTGGGGAAAAAGGAACCCTTCTCCACTGTAGGTGGGAGTGTCGACTGGTGCAACCACTGTGGAAATCCGTGTGGAGACTCCTCGAAAAACTGGGATTGGAGGTCCCATTTGACCCAGCTATTCCCCTTCTGGGTATCTTCCCAGAAGAATTAAAAACATCGTACCACAGCGATATATGTGCACCCATGTTTATAGCAACATAATTTGTAATAGCTAGATCATGGAAACAACCCAAATGCCCATTAACCGAGGAATGGATAAAAAAGATGTGGTCTTTTTATACAATGGATTACTACTCAGCCATAAAGAAAGATAAACTGGAAACTTTTATAGGTAAATGGATGCAACTCGAGAAAATACTCACAAGCGAAATAAACCGGATGCACATTTGTAAACATCATATTGTCTCCCTAGTATGAAAATGCAATTTCACTGTGACTATTCCATTCCTTAGTCTTCCATTTTTACCTAGCTTTTACATGGCTTAATCTTATACTGAGTAATATTTTTCTCCAAAAGGTATTTGTATATTCTCTAATGCTTGAGTTTGTTAATACGTGAGAATGTTTACTTGTTGTCTTTAAAAAAAAAGTTTGAAAAAAAAATAAATTTATTTGATTTTTTTTTTTTTTTTTTTTTGGACAGGGTCTTGCTATGTAGCCCAGGCTGGCCTTGAACTCATGGTGATCCTCTTGCCTCAGCCTCTGGAGTGCTGGGATTACAGGCATGCACCACCATACCTAGCTGATAAAACTATTTTTAAAAATGGAACACTACAGTTACAAATAGTCACTTGTGGGTGATGGGATTTGCTCATTGTTTTTCATGCTTTTCTATTTAATTTTATTTTTTTCATATAATCAACAGCCATGTACATTTTCTCCCCTCTTGATTAAAAGACAAAGGAGGGCGGGTGAGATGGCTCAGTGGCATAAGCGCCTGCCTGGCAAGCACGACGTCCTGAGTTCAACTCCTGGTACCCACATAAAAAGGAAAAAAGGGCTGGTGATATCGCTCAGCGGCACAAGCGCCTGCTCGCAAGCGCAAGGTCCTGAGTTCGATCCCCAGTACCCACATAAAAAAAGAAAAAAAAAGACAAAGGAAAGGTGCCTGCCCGAGGGAACGCTGTCCCCCAGGCCAGGCCCAGACTCACCTCTTCAACAGCACCAGGATGCTGGGCAGCATCTCTTCATTTTGGGCCCCGAACTTGGCCAGAGCACTCACAGCACCTGCGAGGAAAGCAAAGGTGGTTCAGCAGCGCCCAGGGCCCCACACCAGGCAGGTCTCAGAGCCACCTGGTGCCAGCGCCCCATCTACTTCACAGGGCAGGAGCCAGTGCTGCCAGTGGCTCCCAAGCTTGGGCCCCAGGAGCTGATCCACACAGCTGTGACAGGGCCAAGGAACTGCCTACAATGTCAGGTTCCTCTGCTTCCATTCACAACCAAGCCTTAGGATCATACAAATCAGGAAACAACCACTGCTTAATGAGTATCAGCTGCTGAAAGGAAAAATTCTCAATGGGGTGGCATAAAAGGAAAAGAAATTATAAACAAAATTAAGGTAAGAATAGGATTGTTGCAAACAGTGTGGCAGTGCACGTCTGTATTCCCAGCACTCAGGAGGCTGAGGCAGAAGGATCACTGTGAGTTCAGGGCCAGCCTGAACTACATAGTGAGACCCTATCTCAAAAACAAACAAACAAAAGCAAAAAAAGTCAAGCAGGGCATGACAGTGCACTTGGGAGGCTGAGGCAGGCGATCCCAAGTTTGAGCCCAGCCTGGGCTACATAGCAAGATCTTACCTCAGAGAATGAAATGAATAAAATGAATAAAATGATACTTCAAAAAAAAAAGAGTCAACAATTTACAGAGTTTACATCCCTACCATTTAACTAGATGACATCTAAAGTCCTTTCCACAATGATATAAAATCAGCTTGTAAGGGGAGGACACACAGCATGCAGGTCCCTCTGCTGGGCCACTCCCTTGAGAACGAGGAGGAGCTGAGAGCCCGGTCTGCCCGGCTGTGACGCACCTGCCCGGACCTCCTCGTGCTCCAGCACCACTCGGTTGTAGATGAAGCGAATGTACTTGGAGGGGTTGTTGGTCTTGGGCCCCTCCTGGCCCAGCAGATGCAGGATGCGCGTGGCCAGCACTGTGAACTCACAGTCTTCAATGAACTCGCACAGGTGCGACAGCCCCGTCTCCTTGCTCTCCGAGTTCTCCTCGATGATGCTGATAATGCAGTCTACGATGGCGCGCTTGTACTCAAAGCCACCCTGTGGGGAGGATGGAGCTGAGCCAGGAGCCAGAGCCTGGCCAGGCCTGGGACTGGGGACTCCAGGCCACACTGCAGCCTCGAGGTCCCAGCTCGCTGGGTTTCAGCCTCTGGCCTGCATGCGCACGGGGCTCTTCTGCTGCCAACAGGAAGAGTTTAATGAGAATGTTTCAGAGCCTGTTTTTCTTCCTGACTGAGGTGAGACGCAGGCAGAATGGGCTGCGTCAAAGGATCAGACACAGAATCATCACTGACCCAGCAATCCCACTTCCACTGTGCACCCTGCCCAGCTGAGAGCAGAGCGGAACAGGTGTCCATCTAACAGGTGTCAATCGTAAAAACTCAAATGTGAAAGCGACCTAACTGTGGTCTCCACTCACCAGGCCTTAAGAAGAAAGGGCATTCCGACACAGGCTGTAACCTGGAGAAACCTCGAGGACGTAATGTGACATGAAATAAAACAGGCAGGAAAAGACCAGTCCTGTCCAATGCCACTTGCAGGGGGCACCAGGATCCGTTGTTCAGAGACAGAAAATGGAATGGGAGGAGGGAGACTGTTATGGTTGATACACTGTGTCAACTTGAGAAGTCTAGAAGCTTAACTAAGTACCTCAGCAGTTCTACATCCTGAGGTGTGGAGGACATGCCCTTACTGCTCTAGGATGTTGTTCACTGTGTCAACTTGAAAGTTTACAAAATTAACTAAGTGACTCAGCAGGGGGTCAGGGTCCTCACTTTGTAAACATCCTGAGCCTGTGCAAGAGGAGGGCACTGAGATGGTGAGTGCTATATCCACCAGAGGGCGGGTAGCCCATATACAATATAAGGGAGGAAAAGAGGCTTGCTCCCCCCGACTTTGCTCTTGCTGTCTTCTGCCCCTTGAACTGTTGCCCCTCTGCGATGACACCCTGCCTTGGAGCGAGCTGATTACAGACTGAAATCTCCACAAACCGTTAGCTAAATAAACCTTTCCTTCCTTAATTTTGGGCATCAGGTATTTTGTCTCAGCAATGAGAGAAAAGTAACCAAGACGGGGATGTACAGCTAGTGTTTACCAGGGATGGAGCTTCTGCTGAAAATGTCAAAGTCACGAGATGGATGGTGGTGAGGGCTGTGCACTGCAGACTTTAATGAGAGGAGGCAAGCCAGAGGCACTAGGCATGTAACCTAGCAACAGGAAGCGCTCTGTGTGGCAGTCCTGGGTTAACAGATAGTGCCATCCTGTCTAAGAGGAAGTCCCTCCTGAATCTGATGTCACCAGACTGTTACCAAGGAAAAGTCTAAATAAATCCCTTAGTTTGGTTTTATGTTTTTAATTTTTTTTTCTTTTGAGACAGGATCTCGCTCTGTAGTTCAGGCTGGCCTTAAACTCACTATGTAGCCCAGCCTGGCCTCAAACTTGCAGTGATCCTCCTGCCTCAGCCTCCCGAGTGCTGGGATTGTAGGCGTGCAGCACCATGCCTGGCTCACTTGGTCTTAACTGACTTTAGAAAGTAACGAATTTTGGAAGTCTCCCAGCTAGGTGGTATGTCATTGGTCTCCAATAGCTTTGTTGTAGAAGACACCTGTGCTAAAGCCATCTAATGTGTGCATTTATTTTCTCTTTTTTTGTTTTTTGAGACAGCGTCTCACTATGCAGTTCAGGCTGGCCTGGAACTCACTATGTAGTCCAGGCTGGCCTCGAACTCATGGTGATCCTCCTGCCTCAGCTTCCCCAGTGCTGGGACATCCAATGTGTTCAGAACTGAGCAATACTGCCTGCCTCACAGAGTGTACGGTTTTAAACATTTTGAATTAGTAGCCAGTATTTAAAACTCAGGAACACATAAGGTTGGGAGGGTCACAGGACTGCGCACACTGCATACCGTCTCTGAAGAGCCAGGCCCAGGAGCTGAGGGCTCACAAAGCATCAGTGCCCCCCTTCTCCTGGTGTCCCTGGACACCCAGACACCCAGGGCAATGGCTCCTCTAGTGCTGGATCCTTGACCCCTCTGGGGCAGGGTAGAGGGGACCACTTATCTGGGGACCAAATCTACTCTCTGAAAATTTGCTTCCATTCCTGGGAAATGAACGGGTCTTGCTGAGACACTAACAAGCGCTATCACTAATCCACGTGAGGAACAAACAGCACCAATGTCACATTAATGCCAGTTTCAAAAGAAAACACCCTGGGAGCTCCTGGAATAGCCCAGATATTTCTATGCTTGACTCCACCAGCAGAGAACATGTGTTTACTCATCTTGGGACTGGCATCACCTCACGCCAGTGAGTCACGGTGTCATTACTGTGATTACACTTACATCATCCACACACGGATTTTTAAAGGGCCACGGGCACCAGGAAAACAGCTGGTTAATGGGGTGAGCCGGGCACACCCAAAAGAGAAGCTCTTGCCCCACAAGGAGCCTGTGGCCAGCAGCCAGGCCACCCCCACCCCCGCCCCCACCCCTTTAGGACACCTGGCAGGTCCCCGCTAGCCCATTTTACCTCCTCCCGCAGCATAGTGAACAGGAAGTTCATGAGGACAGCGTGTTTTCGAGGGTACTTCTGACACAGGGCGCTGATGGCCTGGACAACCACCACCTGGGTCAGACACAGGGGCGTGAGAGGTGGCCCCAGAATTCATTTCCTGAGTGCCAAAGAAGTGTCCCCCACCCCATCGGCAGGGCCCAGTTCTGGGCATGACACCAGGGCAGGGAGATGGGACTGCACAGGCATGCTGGGGACCCTGAGATTCCCCAGCCACCAGGCAGGTGGCTCACATGGGGGCTCCCCAGCCCTGCCGTCAACAGCAACCTCGGCTGTGTCTCTAGGTTCTCTCTGAGGCATCACCCATGCCTGAAATCATCTGGCTCACCTGTTTTGTTTTGTTTTGTTTTGTTCATTTTTTGAGACATGGTCTCACTGTGTAGTCCAGATTGGCCTTGAACTATGTAGCCCAAGCTAGTCTCGAAATTTGTGGCGATCCTCCTGCCTCAGTCTCCTGAGTGCTAGGATTACAGACATGTTCCACCAGGCCCAGCTTGAGCTCACTCATTTGTTCACTTGATGTCTTATCCACTGTACAGAAAAGCTGTTTTCAATGGGTGGGTGGGGACAGTCTTGCTATGTTGTTCAGGCTGGCCTCCAACTCACTACATAGCCCAGGCTGACCTCGTACTCGGGGATTCTCCTGCCTCAGCCTCCTTGGTGCTGGGATTACATGCCCAGAAAAAGAAAGCTCTATGAGAACAGGTTCCTGTCTTGTTCACTGCTATGTTCCCTTCTTCTAAAACTCTATACAATGGACAGCAAGTTGTTAATAAATACTTAAAAGTGGAGGAGGGCAGGAGGCAGGGTTGTGCTTGTCCCCAGGGCTGAGATCTACAGGGCGACACCCCTGCCCCAGATCCCCCCAGCAGCACGAGGTGCACAGCCCTCCCGGTCCTCCCAGTACCTTGAACTCATCAGAGATCTCTGACATGAAGGACGAGATCTGCTTCATGAGGCGATCGATGCTGCTCTCGCTGCCTGTCTTGAGCAATGTGGTGATGGCCAACGTGGCAATGCTGCGGTTCGAGTCCGTGACCAGGTTCTCCAGGTCCAGATTGCAGGCAGTCACGGCAGACGGGTGCTTCATGGCCACCTGGTTGGGGGAGGACAGGGACAAAGAGAGCAGGACCCACCTGTCACTCCCCGTGCAGGGCTTGGTCTGGTCTCAGTGTCCCAAGGCTCAGGGGCACCATGTCTGCCCGAGCCCACACTCCTACCTTATTGAGAGTGCGGACGGCAGCGTAGCGGAGCGCGGCCTTGGGGGAGCTGCAGAAGAGCTGGAGCACTGTGGGGACACAGGAGACAGATGTTAGGGGCTGCACGGCAGAGTGAAGGGGCTTCACACCCTCTGTGGGCCACAGCCAACCTCGGCTCAGCTCCCCTTCTCCACCCAGTGCTCCCCTCACCCACCAGCCCGAGCTGCCAGCACAGCCCAGGGGTCCCAGGCATGGGCACCAGCTGTGCCTGAGCCCCATGCCAGGCACCAGGGGCAGTGGCTGCCAGCCCTGTGTCACTGGTTCCTCACACCAGAGGGGACAACAGCAACTACTACCCTCCCTTCCAGAGAAAGAGGCTGAAGCAGGAGGGGTAAAGCAGCTGAAGTGCCCTGAAGTTGGCAGCCAGCTGGTGGCAGTGTGGGATTAGACTGGCCACGTCTGCAGCCTGGGAGCCTGGCCACTGGAAAATGAAACTCCACTCCTCTCCCACAGTATCCACAGGAAGCAGCATGGCTTCCCCATGGCGCTGGGGACAGAAGAACAAAGTCCTCTCTTAAGCCACCAGTTTAGCTGGGCATGGTGGCATTCACCTGTAATCCTAGCTACCTGGGAGGCTGAGGCAGGAGGATTGCAAGTTTGAACCTAGACTTGGACCACTTAGGAAAAACCTGTCTCAAAATTAAAAACATTAATAAAAAAGACTAGAGATGTAACTCGTGATAGAGCACCTCTCTGTTAGATTCCCAGCACTGCAAAATAAATAAATAAAGCTGGTTGTGGTAGCTCATGCCTGTAACCTCAGCTCCAGAAAGCTGAGGCAGGAGTATCACAAGTTCCAGCCCAGCCTGGGTCACTTAGCAAGATCTTGTATCAAACAAAAAAGGCTGGTGGCTCAATGCAGAGGCCCCGAGTTCAACATCCAGTACAGCTAAATAAATACACAAAGGACCAGTTTATTTTCCATCTCTGAGAGAGCTACATCAGGGAGCAAATCCTTCCCTGCCCTGCTCCCAGGAAGCTCACAGCCAAATCTTGCACTCAACCACTGTGGTGATCCAAACTACTGTTTCCTGGAATACCCACATTCCTTTATTCATCACTGGGCTTTCATCCTCTAGTATTCTTTTAATTTGTCTTTTTTACTTAAAATAGGACCACCCTTATTTTGAAAGCTCTACTTTATGGTTTCCATTACCCTGGAAATAGGCGGGACACATTAAGAATGGATGACCACACGTATCAGTGAATGAACTTGTCTGTTCCTTCTGTTTGTTCACAAGCGGGCAGGGAGACTTCTCCCTCCAAATGTAAATGCCACGTCTCTTCATGACCAGGTTTACACCACTACTATGGGGATTATTAGAAAAATGTGGGGGTCCAGCTGAGTGTGGTGGCACATGCCTGTAATCCCAGCACTGGAAAGGCTGAGGCAGGAGGATCACCTTGAGTTCAAAGCCAGCTGGAGCTACAGTGAGGCCCTGTCTCAAAACACCAAAAAAACAAAAAACAAGGAGGGGGAGGTGTCCAATCATTCTTTTTTTTCTTTTTTTTTTTTTGTTTTTGAGACAGGATCTCACTGCGTATCCAGGCTGATCTTGAACTCACTATGGAGTCCAGGCTGGCCTTAAACTCATGGCAATCCTCCTGCCTCAGCCTCCCGAGTGCTGGGATTACAGGTGTGCGCCACCATGCGCAGCTGCTTTAATGAGACAGTCTCACTATATAGCCCAGGCTGGCCTCAAACTCATGAAGATCCTTCTGCCTCAGCCTCTAGAGTGTGGGGATGAGAGATGCGCTCCACCACACTTGGCTCCAATTAGCCCCAAGACCTGCAAATCTAAAAACCAGCCAAGGCATCTCTGCTCTCCCTGGCGGGTCCTGGCCCAAGCTGCCTCCCCTCTCCTGCCCTCAGAATCCAAGCCCAGACCCCAAAAGGCCTCTCCTTCTCCACCGTCTCTGCAAACCCAGCATTCACACCAGCCAGAGCCCTTTGAGCGCATTTCCCACGCTTATCCCTCTCCTAACGCAGGGGCCTATGGTCAGACTCGCCTCGCCCACGGGGGCCAGCACAGTGAGCAGCCACAAACACTCAACTCTGCCATGTCTGCCACAGAGCCAGGCACCGTGCTACACCATCTGTGCAGACTTCGACGACCCTCTGCAACAGGCTTGACAGTCACACACGCCGCAGAGGGAGATGAGGCCTGGAGACTGCCCACCTGAAGGGCAGAGCCAGGAGTTGAACACAGATGTCTGGCTCCAGGGTCAGTTCAGAACCACTCCTGCCCTGCCGCCCCATTCACCTGGGACAGCTCGGTCCTGGCCCTCCACGAGCCCTCTTCCCTTGAAATACTGGGGACTGATCCCAGAGCCTTGACATTGATCTATATCCCCAGCCCCTTTCATTTTTTTATTTTGAGACAGGTCTTGCAGATTTGCTAAATTACTCAAGCTGCGATCTAACTTGTAATCCTGCCTCAGCCTCCCACGGCACTTCAATTACAGGTATGTGCCACCACGCTTGGCTCACTTTGGCTCTTTGGTATAAGATAAACCTGAAAATAGGCCACCCCCAAAAGTAACACCTGGGATAAATCCCCATACAGCACCTGGCCAAGAGCAGGTGCTGAACAGGTTCTGGCTCCCTAACATCCCATGGACAGTGGCCTACTGAAGGCATTTCCTTTCTCCCCCATCTCTGGCCCTGGGCCACTCGCAAAGTGATGGATGGAGCGCTCGCAGACCTGACACGGCTGGGGCCAGCTCTTTGGCACTGCAGCCCGGCAGGTTGACGATGGCCGAGGCAGCTTCGTACACCACCATCTCATGCTTGTTCCGCAGGCAGCTCTCAATGAAGTCGAACAGTGGGCTGTCACGGCTGTAAGAGACCCAGGGGGTAGCAAGAAGCTGGAGACAGCTCAGCACGACAGGAGGACCGAAGTGAGCTCCAGCGGGAGGAGGCAGAGTGCTCACCTGCCGTCCTCCTCTTCCAGCTGCTTGCTGGCCACCCGGATCATCATGCAGTAGGCGAAAGGCGACTTCAGGCCATGCCGGGTGAACTTGCTGATCATCTTGTTGACGGCCAGGCGGTCGTTCTTCCGCACATGGTACAGGAGCCCCAGTGCGTGGTACTGTAAGACAGCAACAGCAGTATGTCTGTGAGGGCTTCAGCCTTCTGAGATGGGGTTTTCACTATGTAATTCAGGCTGGCCTCAAACTCGCAGGGATCCTCCTGCCTCAGCTTCCCAAGTGCTGGGATTATACCCATATACCACCATACCACACCTGGCTCCTTTTTTTTGGTGATACAGAGGACTGAACCCAGGGTCTTTCCACTGAGCTACATCCACACCCACTTTTTAACCGTTCTTCTTTTAAATAGGGTCTCGCTAACTCACTAAGTATCACAGCCTCGGCTGGAACTTGGGTTCCTCCTGCCTCATCCTCCTAGAGTGCTGTTATTATGGGTGTGTGCCACCATCCCGGCTCCGCCTGAGTATTTTCAGTATGGTCTCCCCTTCTACCTTACCTGGACCATGATGTTATCGCTGGATGCTGCCTCCTGGGCCTCATTCACCCAGCGCTTGACCATGTCAAAGCTGCACTTCAGCAGGTGCTGCGGGCACAGGGCAGGTGAGGGGCAGCCAGGACGGCCACCTGCTGCCCACCCTGGGCGGGGCTCCTGGGCTTCTCACAGGGAAGGCCCACAGCCTTCCCAGTATCCTGGTCCCAAGGAGGGACTCAGTTCCCACCTTTTGCCAGATCCCAACTCCAATACCCTGTCACCCCATGGGTGGGTCAAGGACACGCGCTAGGGCCCTGCTGAACAACCCAGGCTCTCTTCACCAAGGAGATGGGTAGGACACTCAGACATGGGGTACAGAACCACCCCCCAACACACACTGGAAAGGGACTGATATATTCTCCCATTTTCCTCCCATCCCGCAGGGCCCAGCTGCAGGTACCCACCAGGGAAGACACCAGGGCGGAGCTAGAGACGCTAGGCACCTTGTCCACAATGGCCTGCTTCATGTAGCGCTCGATGGCCTGCAGCATGGTGCTCTGTGGGGACAGGAGTGGGGAGGTGGGGACCCTCAGGAGCACAGCTATGGGGTGCAGAGGAGGAGTACGAGGAGGAAGACAGTGACTGTTTGGGGGCACTCTTGCACACCCCAGCCCAAGGAGCAGGGGACAGCTGGAAGCATGCGCAGGATGACAGGAGGGCACGGACTCACATCAGTGATCTGGCACAGGGCACGCACGGCTGGGCCCCGGTAGTTATCCTCTTTCCCAGTCATGTCTTTTGTCAGGCTGTGGGGGACAGGGAACACTGCTGACATTCAGGGTGCTGGGACCAGTCCAGTCCTCTCCAGCTCCCCTGCTGCCAGGCCTGCCTGGGTTGCTGCCCAAGTCCCCTAGCTTGTGCTGGCCCTCTGTTCCTCCCACCAAGCCAAAAGGCAGCCGAGCATGGTGGCACATGCCTATAATCCGGCACTTGGGAGGCTGAGGCAGGAGGACTGCCGTGAGTTTGAGGCCAGCCTGGGCTACATAAGCAAGTTCAAGGCCAGCTTGCATTACATAGCAAGACCCTGTCTCAAAACAAAAACAAAAGCAAACAAACAACAACAACAAAAAAAAGGGTAGCTAGAAGGGTTTTTGTAACTCAGAACCAACCAGATTGCTGCCCTGCTTTCACTAAGACATTTCCTTGGCTTCTCAGGCACAGAACAGACAAGCACCCGACAAGCCCCCAGGAGCCTGGCCAATTCCGTTATTTGGGGGCTGCGGAGGCCACAGCTGTCTTGTTTGTTACTGTATCCCCAAAGCTCCACACGGACTGCTGCATACTCGGTAAATATCTTCTAAATGAATCTACCAGTGAAATGTGTGGGCCCCTTCCTTACACACGCACCTGTGGCAACAAAAAATTAGAATGGAGCCCCAGCTCAAAAAGGCAGGGATTATACATTAGGGACATCTGTATCCTGAATTGCTCAGCCTAACGTAGAAAGCAGTACCTGGGCAGCAGGCCTGTTCGTATACCTCTTGCGCCCTCTACGTCTGTTTTTATTGTACTGTCCTATAGTACTCACTGAAGTCTTTGTCAAAGTTCCAGGCTGCTGCAATCCCAGCCCTTGGAAGGCTGAGGCAGGTGGATCACTGTGAGGTTGAGGCCAGCCTGGGCTACACAGTGAGTTCAAGGTCGGCCTGAACTACATGGCGAGACGCTGTCTCAAAAAAACAAAACAAAAAAGTTCCGGGCTGGCTCAGGTGACTAAGAACCACAAGAAAGAAAAGTTTGTTCCCAAGTCAAGGCCAGGGAAGTCAAAGGGAAATGGCCCACTCTGGAGGCTGCTGTGGGTGCCTTCAGTAACTGCAGCATGAGGGACAGTGGAGGAAAGGACACCTGGCCTTATGCCAACCCAAAGCCTCTTCATCTGTACACGTCACCAATAGGGTCTATCAACAGGCTCCATGGAGGAGCCTTCCACGGCCCCAAGAGTCACCTGCTGGTAACAATGATGACGTCCTCTGCGATGCAAGACATCTCCTTAATGGTCAAGTAGCACATCCGCCGCAGTGTGGGCTGAGAGAGATGGGAAAAGCCCTATCAGCCTGCTCACTGAGGTCACCAGAGTTGGGAGAAGAAACCGCCAGTCTAGGCGAAGGCAGCTCACATCTCTCTGGGAAGGCTGGGGTTGGGACACTTACGTCATTGGACTGAAAAAGCTTGGTCATGGCAAAGAAGGCCTCTGTTGCTTCAGTGGTCCCCAGGTGCTCCCCCTGTGGTGATCAAAAAGGAAACCCAGCCTGGGACACAGGGACCAGGCAATTCTTCCTGTGGGATCAGCTCAGGCCCGACCCTCAGACCCTGCAGGGCTCCATCAAAGGCAGTAAGTCAGAGCAGGATGCATGAGAGAGCCAGAGCTACAACCTTAGAGAAGCTGTCAAACAGCCCAATGGTGCACCCTTCCTGACACCCCGCCAGCACCACCTTCCCCTGCCCCAAGCCTCACCCACTTACCTGGTTTATGAGATAAAGAATCTTGGTGAGGATGTGGGCACATTTCCGAGGGTTGATGGGAGTTTCATTAAAGACACGGGCCTAAGAAGAAGCCACCGAAGGTATTAACTCAGAGCCCAGTTCATTTCCCTTCCACTGACTCCCCTCAGGTACTTTAAGATCTGAGAAGTCACATAGGAAATATGTGCACTTGCCTACACGAGATCATCTCACAGGCAAAGAATTTGTTTTTAACTGATCTATTAATAATTCCTAAAAATTTTTCCTAACTTTTAGAAATGTGCTCACCTAGTAACTAGCAAATGCTTAGCAAACGTTTTTAAGTGGAAAGAGAAACAATGAACACGAACAGAAATCAACGCTTCACAAACTCTCTGCAGGAACTAAGTTTTCCTGTGTTTCTGGGCATAGGCTTTTTCCCCAGTTGCTCTAGAAACCAGCACTCTGAAGGTGTCAGTATTCTGGCTGTACTGTTGGTGAACATTCACGACAGGGACAGAGGTGAAAATGACACTGACCTCCTGGAGTACTGCACTTTTCTCCAGGTGCTGGAATGGGTTGGAGCCTCCACCTGTAGTCAAGGAGAACAAAAGAGACAGATTTCAGGTAGTGACCCAGAATTTCCAAACTCCCAGACATAGAGAAGAAAAAGCTGTCCCCTTTTTCTACCCAGGAAAGTTCAAACTCCTCCGGAATGGCACTCAAGGCTCTACAGTCTGACTACCGGTCCTACCAAGCTCTTGCCAGGGGGCTCTACTCTGCCCCACCCACTCACACCCCCCCAGAAGCCCTGGCACAGTCTTCTGTGCCTCTAAAGTGCCACATCCTGCAGTCATTCATGTAACCTGTACTTAACTGAGTCCCTAGGTGCCAACCAACTACCTGTGACCAAATTTCCCTCACTACAGACGCCCATTTGTAACCAATTACATGTGCGACTACCTACTTGATGTCTGTCTCCTGCACTTCGTGACCATTCTAACACTATGCCTCTCTTGTTCTACTGCAAGATCAGGACACCTACAGAGCCTGGCATTCAGCAGGCGCTCAATCTGTTTTCTGATCGAATGAATGAAGAGCCCACGCTTGTCTCCCACAGCACAGATTACGTCCCAGTGTGGCCAGCACCAACTCAGGCCCGTCAGATACCAAAAGGCTGGACGGAAAAGGTACAAGCTGCATCCAGCCCGGCCCCCTCCTCTGAAGGGAAAACTGAGGCCCACACAGGACCATGACCCGCACAAGGTCACGCAGCAAATCCCGGTTGAAGCTCACGAGTGGGAGGCGGCGGAGCTCTCCGGGGCTCCCCGAGGCCTGCCAGGCCGGTTGCGACCCGAGCCTCTGTCCGTCAGTGGGCCTCAGAGCCCGCGTCGGGACAAAGGCCGCGAAAAAGGGCTCCTGGGGAAGGCTGGAGAACTGCGCCACGGGCCAGCCTCCCGGACCCCTCACCCGACTCCTCGTCTTTCTTGTCGAATTTCTTCAACATCCTGATGCTGGTGGGGGCGCAAGCAGCTGTGCAAGGACGTAGCGTCGCAGTGGGCAGCAGCTCCCTTTCCCGAGTCGCACCCGGGCCACTTCCGGGCACCGGCGGCCACGTCGCCCAGCGCTCTGCGTCTGCGCCTGCGCACTCCACGCCCCGCGCCTGCGCACACCTGGCCGCCGCTGCCGCGCCTCCATTAACCCAGTCGGCGCCGGGAGGGGTGGGGGTTGGGGACCCACGGACCGGAGGGTGGAAGCCTTAGACACCACAGTGACCCGAAGCCCATCTCCACTCCTCACGCAGACCTCATTTAAGGGCTCTCTGATGTGAGGGACACAGCGCTCTGACCCACAGTGGACACCCAGCTAATGTCACCTGTCACTTATCCCAGAGGCCTTCTTGGCAGCGCCTCACTTTCACAGTCCCTTTCCTCGGCTTGATTTTGTCACCAGCGACATCCGACACCCTACGTTTTTACTTTCTTGCTTCTGTCTTTCGTTCTCTGCGACAGATAATGTTGGCGGTAATAGTTGCTCCGTGGGTTCGTGAGTGAATGAATGCAGGGACATTGCTGAACTAATTCGTTTCTGCCCAGCCCCTGTCACACCTGCTCCTGGCCTGCACTGCTTCGTACTTGTTAACGTCCAAGGAGCTTCCTGAAGGAAAGGCGCAGCCTGGGGCTTCCGCGTCGCCTGGCGCTGGGGGCGAGCGGGCCCCCACGGGAGAATGACGCGTCGCCCCCGCTTGTCAGCCCAGGAACCCACGCGGGACCGCGGAGGCTGAGGTGAGCACGGCGCAGGCCCGCGCGCGGACTACACGGGCGACGCGGCCAGGCCGCCTGGAGATGGCCGGGCGCTGCGACGCGCGACGCTAGGTAGCCTGGGGAGGGGACAACTCCCAAACCTGGTGAGCTGGGTGTGGAAAGGCGGGGCTGAATGGGGGATTGCAGGTGACAGCCCAGCCCGAGGAGGGTGATGGAGGAGCGGCAGCCTTTAGGGTCCGTCTTAGCAGAGCCTCAAGCCGGGGGCGAGTGGATCGCGCCCCAGCGGGAACTTGTCAGAGCCAAAAATGATGAAAACCAATAACCCATAACCCCACACCTCAGTAGAAAGAAATTATCCCCCCCCCAAAAAAAAAAAAGAAAAAGAAAAAAAAGAAAAGAAAAAAGAAACGGCTGCCGCGATTGGCAGCAAGATGGTTGGAAAAATCCCAAATGTCCATCTAAAGGGGATAAATAAGAAAATGATGGTATAGACATCGGACGAAATACTCTGCACCCTTTAAAAGGGATGTTAGGTCGGGCCTCGTGGCGAACACCTGTAATCCCAGCACTCAGGAGGCTGAAGCAAGAGGCTTGCATGAGTTCGAGGCCAACCTGGGCTACATAGTGAGTTCAAGGGCAGCCTGAACTACATAGTGAGATCTTGTTTCAAAACACGAAAGGGGGGGGGCAGAAAAGAACAGTGAATATTTGAATTGTGTTAAGATGATTGGGTTAAAATATCCTTTCATAGCAGTCTATTAATTCTGTAGACTACCGAGAACAATTTTTACTATACACTTATGACCATGAGAATTGTGGGCTGTGACTCCAGCTCTGAATATGGCCATACCTATAATTATAAGGATTTTATTATTTTTAAATATAATAAGCATTCTTCATTATAATTCTGTGTCCTTCATAGAAACACAGGTTACAGAAAAGGCAAGAAAAAGCTGGGTGTGGTAGCACATGACTGTGACCCCAGCACTCTGGGAAGCTGAGGCAGGAGGATTGCAAGTTTGAGCCCAGGCAGGCAACTTAGCAACTATCTCTACATAAAAAAATGAAAGGAAAAGGGTTGGAGGTATAGCTCAGTGCAAAGGCCCTGGGTTGAGTCTCCAGTACTGGGG
This sequence comes from Erethizon dorsatum, assembly GCA_028451465.1. NCBI lineage: Eukaryota > Metazoa > Chordata > Mammalia > Rodentia > Erethizontidae > Erethizon > Erethizon dorsatum. The sequence goes on from CM051831.1 coordinate 38,420,786, forward strand.
AAAAAAAGATCCATCTAATGCTATAGTGTGGATCTATATTTTGTTCTTATGACTGAATGATATTCCACTTTATGGCTATATCATATTTTGTTTATATGTTGATGGACATTGGGTTGTTTCCATGTTGGGGCTCTTGTGAATAATCCTGCTGTCAGTGTTAATATACAAGTTGTTTGTTTTGGTTTGGATTTGGGTTTTTTGAGATAGTGTCTCATTATGTAGTCTAGCCCAGCTTTGAACTTGTGATTGGAGTCCAGGCTGGCCTGGGATTGTGATTCTGTCTCAGCCTCCTGAGTAGCTAGGATTACCGGCATATGCCTCCATGCCCAGTATGCATGTGTGTGTGTGTGTGTGTGTGTGTGTTTGTGTGTGTGCGTGCACACACATGCTTCATTTTCTGGATAGTGTCCTCAGAACTACAAATGCTTTTAATTTTGATGAAATTCCATTTATCTGTTTTGTCTTTCGTTGCTTGGGCTTTTGGTGTCATACCTAAGAAATCACTGCTTTAGCCAAGGTCATTAAGCTTTACCTTATGTTGTCTTCTGAGAGTTTTATGCTTTTACCCCTTATTTTGCTTTGGGGTTTTTACATGGTGTGAGGTAAGGGTCCAACTTCAGCTGCCCTGGCACCATTGGTTGAAAAGATTATCCCTTTCTTCATTGAACTGTGTGTCATTTTTGTTGAAATCAGTTTTCCAGCAATGCCTGGGTTATTTCTGAACTTATTATTCTATTGCCGTGATCTATGTACTCTAGTTTTGAAAGATGTTATTACCATCGGAGGAAACTGGGCAAAGAGTCCCAAGATCTCTATTATTTCTTATAACTGCATATAGATCGTGAGTATCTCTATAAAAATGTAGTTTAAAAAGTAGTATAGATTATTTTTGGCCATCTCCCATTCCCAAGGGAAAAAAAATTTAGGTGTATTCTGAGAATTTCCCGTCCTCCTCTAAGATGCACTCTTATGCCCGCTAGAGGGCACCAACTCTCTTTTTACTTCTAGTTTTGCAGCTGCCAGAGCATAAAGAGGCCCAAAACCCCTTTGTCAGGCTGTCCCTGAGTGATCCAGGGCCTAACCTAGGTGCCCTGGATGTAACAGGGAGACTCAGGGCCACTCTTGTTTTAGGCACAGTTTCCAGTCTCATAAAATGAGATTTCAGACTCATATCCACTTTAGAAGCCCCTCACCTGATTGAGCACCCACTGTTATATAACACTTGGAAACTACAGTCCACACAGTGTAAGCTATGATGAATAAAAATTAGGACTGGGGTATGGCTCAGTAGTAGAGCACTTGTCTAGCATGTGAGAGGTCCTGGGTTCCATCTCGAGCAATAAAAATCAGTTTCTTTTAGGATAAAATAATGAATACAGGTTGGGTGTGGTGGTGCATGCCTGCAATCCCAGCATTCAGGAGGCTGAGGCAGGAGACTCGCCATGAGTTCAAGGCCAGCCTGGGCTACATAGTGAGTTCAAGACCTCTTTACACAAATAGTAAGGCAACCTTGTCTCAAAAAAGAAACAGGTAATGAATGTAACCCCACCTTGTAATAGGTGTGACCATTTGGAGCAAGGAGGTCACGCTGCAAGTGCTGGCATTTCTCAAGGACTCACCAGGGGACAGGACTCTGCATGTAGCTTATCCCTACCCCACCCAAAGAAAATGCTAGAGAAACATCTTGGTGCTTTTTACTGTCACAAAAACTGACCCTCTGGAAGGCTATGCCCACTGCTAAAGGACACACAGCTGTGGAGGGACAGACTGTCTTCACACCTTGCTTTCTGGGTTTTTAAAAAGGGGAAAAAATGAGAAAAGAAGGATTAAAATGGAAACAAAGCTTTGTAAATAAGGAGGGGACGAGGGGTTGAAGGGAGGGGAGGGAATGGGGAACAAAAGAGGAATCAAGATATACCATGTACAGGAACAAAAGGAACAAATTCCCTATGATGAATGTGATCATTACGTATGTCTAAACTATACCGATAAACTTACAAAAAAAAAAAAAAAAGAAAGAAAGAAAGAAAGAAAAGAAAAGGATAGGGCAATCCCTCTTTAGAGAGGGTCTTACACCCTATCTGGAGCCTTCTTCCCACTGAGGCCACTTGGTGACATTGGCTACCAGAACTTGCAAAAAAAAAAAAACACATTTTTTTTTTTTTTGAGACAGGGTCTCACTATGCAGTTCAGGCCGACCTAGAACTCACCATGTAGCCCAGGCTGGCCTCCAAGTCACAGCAATCCTCCTGCCTCGGCTTTCCAGGTGCTGGGATTCCAGGTGTGCATCAGCACACCTGGCTACTGGGGTGACTTCCATTTCTTGTTCAGAAGCATCACTAGTGGGCTGGGGACATAGCTCAAAGGTAGAGCATTTGCCTAGCATACACACAACTTGGGCCAATCCCTAGCATTGCAAAGAAAACAAAACAGAATCATTAGGCACCTACTATATGTGCCACTTGGCTTGGAAAAGAACTAAACCAGAGTTGCTGGTGGCTTGGTGTGGTGACACATACCCATAGTCCCAGCTGCTCAGAAGGCTGAGGCATGAAAATTGCTTCAGCCCAAGAGTTTGAGGCCAGCCTGGACCACAGAGCAAGACCCCATCTCTTTTTCTGTGTTTGTTTGTTTGGTTTTGGTTTTGGTTTTGTGAGACAGGATCTCACCATGTAGTTCAGGCTAGCCTTGAACTCACTATGTAGCCCAGATTGGTCTTAAACTCATGGTTATCCTCCTGCCTCACCCTCCTGAATGCTGGGATTACAGGCATGTTCCACTACACCTGGCCTGTTTGTTTTGAGACAGAGTCTTGCTCTGTGGTACAGACTGGCCTTAAACTTGCTATGTAGCCCAGCCTGGAATTTACCATCCTCCTGCCTCAGCCTCCCTAAGGCTGGGATTGTAGACATGTACCACCACACTGGGCTGAGATACCATCTTTCATTTTTGTTGTTGTCGTTGTTTTTAATGTTTATTGAAAAGCAACTATACTTCCACTTCATGGTAACAAATGAAAACAAAACACATCAGTTTACAAGAGTATTAAAATATAAAATAGTGATAAATCTCACCACAGAATTTAAAGACCTATAAACAGAAAACTATAAAACATTACAGAGAAATTAAAAATTTCAAGAAACATTTTAAGGTGAAACACTTGAAGATAACAATTTTCTATGAAAACCCAAAAGACTTGAAATCATTAAAACCATTTTGAAAAGGAAGAAAAAACTTTGGAAGGCTAACATGACATAATTTCCAGAATTAATATACACTTATAATATCTTATTTACTCTTTCAGCTTTCACACTAGGGAGACAATACGATGCTTGCACATAGGGATCTGATTTATTTCACTTATGAGTATGGACTCGAGTTGCATCCATTTACCTACGAAAGTCTCCAGTTTATCTTTTTTATGGCTGAATAATACTCCATTGTATTAAAAAAAATCTTTTTTATCCATTTCTTGGTTGATGGGCATTTAGTTTGTTTCCAAGATCTGGCTATTACAGATTGTGCTGCTATAAACATGGGTGTACATATATCACTGTGGTATGATGTTTTTAATTCTTCTGGGAAGATACCCAGAAGGGGAATAGCCAGCTTGAATGGGACCTCCAATCCTAGGTGTTTGAGGAATCTCCACACTGATTTCCACAGTGGTTGTACCAGTCTACACTCCCACCAACAATGGAGAAGGGTTCCTTTTTCCCCACAGCCCCTCCAGCATTTGTTATTGGTTGATTTCTTGATGATAGCCATTCTTTTCAGGGTGAGATGGAATCTCAGTGTTGTTTTAATTTGCATCTCTCAAATGGCCAGTGATATTGAACATTTCTTCATGTATTTGTTTGCTGTTTGTATTTCTTCATCTGAGAAGTGTGTATTCATCTCAGATGCTCATTTTTGGATTGGATCTCTAAATTTGGGAGGTCTGATTTTTTTGAGTTCTTTATATATTCTCAGTAGTAATCCTTTGTCTGAGGAACAGCTGGCAAACATTTTTTTCCCATGTTGTGGGTTGTCTCTTGACTCTGTTGATGGTTTCTCTTGCTATGCAAAAGCTTTTTAGTAAGATGAAATCCCAGTTGTTGATTCTTTGTAATAGTTCCTGGGCAATCAGAGTTTTATTCATAGAATCTTTGCCTACACCAGTATCTTCAAGAGTTTTACCTATTCTATCTTCCAGCAGATTTAATGTTTCTATTTTAATATTTACATCTTTAATCCATTTCAGATTTAGTTTAGTGCATGGTGAAAGATACAGGTCCGATTTTAATCTTCTGCATGTGGAAAGCCAGTTTTTCCAGCACCATTTATGAAAGAGGCTATCTTACTTCCAGTGAATGTGTTTGGCACCTTTGTCGAAGGTGGCTGTGTATGTCTGGAGTTGTTTCTGCATCTTCTTATCTGTTCCACTGATCCTCAAGTTTTTTTTTTTTTTTTTTTTTTTATCACAGTAGCTTTATAGTAGTTGTTGTGAGACAGGATCTCACTATGTAAGTCTAGAGTGGCCTTCAACTCACCATGTAGCCTAGGCTAGCCACTAATTGCCAGTGATCTTCCTGCCTCAGCTTCCTGAATGCTGGGATTACAGGCATGTGCCACCACCCCTACAGTGAGACCTCATCTTTTTGGTTGAGTGGTTGGTTGATTTTTTTTTTTGTGGGTACCAGGGGGGTCGACCTCAGGACCTTGCGCGCCAGTAGGCGCCCATGCCGCTGAGCGATATCACCGGCCCCTTTTTCGTATGTGGGTTCCGGGAGTCGAACTTGGGTCTTTGCGCTTGCCGGGCAGGCGCTTAAGCTGCTGAGCCATCTCACTGGCCCGGTTGGTTGATTTTTTGAGACAGGGTCTCACTATGTAGTTCAGGCTGACCTTGAACTCACTATGTAGCCAAGGCTGGCCTTGAATTCCTGGCCATCCTCCTGCCTCAGTCTCCTGAGTACTGGGATTACAGGCATGCACCACCACACCCGCCTTTGTTTTGTTTTGTTTGAGATAGGGTCTTGCTGTGTAGCTCAGGCTGGCCTTGAACTCAGTAGGTACCCTAAGTCGGCCTCCAACTCAAAGAGATCCTCCTGCCTCAGGCTCCCAAGTGCTGTGATTACAGGTCTGTGCCACTATACCCAGCTGAGACCGCATCTTTTAAGAAACAAAACTCAGCTATCACAAGTGGCATCCCATCACCTGTATCATATTCTACGAGGGGAACAAAGACCCCAAGTCCAGCTCCTAGTCACAGCTTCAAAGGGAAGGGTTGACCCAGGAGCACAAGCGGATGTTAGGAGGTAGGGTCACTGGAGGTCTCACCACCCTCCCTGCCCTGCCTCATCAGTGAAACAGGAAATGGGCCCCTGGCTTCCACCTGACTTTCAGCCTCTAGGACTGTGAGAAATATATTGTTGTTTATATGCTTTGACAAGAGAAAGAGAATTGTCAGCCAGGCATGGTGGTGCAGCCTGAAATCCCAGCCCTCGAGAAGCTGAGGCAGGAGGATCACCATGAGTTGGAGGCCAGCCTGGGATAAATCGTGAGACCTTGTATTAAGAAGGAAGGGGGGGGCCGGTGAGACGGCTCAGCGGCTTAAGCGCCTGCCTTGCAAGCGCGAAGGCCCGAGTTCGACTCCCGGAACCCACATACGAAAAAGGGGCCGGTGATATCGCTCAGCGACACGGGTGCCTGTTGGCACGTGAGGTCCTGAGGTCGTCCCCCCGGTACCCACAAAAAAAAAAAAAAAAAAAAAAAAGAAGGAAGGGGGGCCGGTGAGATGGCTCAGTGGCATAAGCGCCTGCCTGGCAAGCGCGAGGGCCCGAGTTCGACTCCTGGAACCCACATACGAAAAAAGGGCCGGTGATATCGCTCAGCGGCACGGGCGCCTGCTGGCGCACAAGGTCCTGAGGTCAACCCCCGGTACCCACAAAAAAAAAAGAAGAAGAAGGAAGGGCCGGTGAGATAGCTCAGCAGCATAAGCGCCTGCCTGGCAAGCGTGAGGTCCTGAGTTCGACTCCTGGTACCCACATAAAGAAAAAAAAAAGGGCCGGTGATATCACTCAGCGGCACAAGCGCTTGCTGGTAAGCACGAGGTCCTGTGGTCGACTCCCGGTACCCACATTAAAAAAAAAAAAAAAAGGGCTGGTGAGATGGCTCAGCAGCATAAGCGCCTGCCTGGCAAGCGCAAGGTCCTGAGTTCGAGTTCTGGTACCCACATACAAAAAGAGAGCCGGTGATATCGCTCAGTGGCATGGGCGCCTGCTGGCGCTCAAGGTCCTGAGTTCGACCCCCAGTACCCACAAAAAAAAAGAAAAAAAAAAAAAAGAAGGAAAAGGAGGAGGAGGATGGGGGTCAGCATGTCGCAGCCCAGTCATGCCTGCAGACACCACACCACACTCCCTGCCCTGTTTCCCCAGCTCCGGGGAGTCACCTGCCCTCATTCCCCATTGAGTTTCCTGGGCGGCTGCTTCGCACTGTTTCTCTGGCTTCGGTCTCTAGTCCCAGGCTTTGTGTAGGCTGCTGCAGCTTTGCCCCAGGCCTCCTCACTCAGCAGACCTGCTGGGCAGTCACAGTGACTCTGACTGCATTCACCACTCACATGCTGACATTGCCCAAACCCAGATCTTTCACAAAACCTGCACTGCAGATGGGGTGCGACAGAGTAAGTGACTCACTCGCTTCGCTCCTTTTATGGCTGTGCCACCTAGCTGCTGCTTAAGACAGAGACCCAGAGACATGGTTGATGTCTTCTCCCTCATCCTCCACATGATCTGTGTTGTAGTCAGGGTTTGCAAGGGAAACAATACAGGACACATAATTTATAGGATTATTTTATAGTAGTCAACCGAGGAGTCAAATACAAAAAGAGTGCAGGAAATCTGTCCACACACTAAAGACCCAAAGAATCTGGCTGAGGGCCTGGATTCCACAGCAGTGTCCTGCATTAGTCCAGCTGAAGACCTAGAGCCCATGGCAGTGCCCCCACAAGTCCAACTGGAGGCCCAGAGCCCACAACAATGCCTCACGCAAGTCTGTTTCATGGATCTGTGCTGGGAAGCTCCAAAGGTCAGTGATGGAAGCTAGAAAGTCTGTGCTGGTGGGATGAAAGATCTGTGCCAGCAGCTGACGGATCTGCACCGGAGCCAGGAAGTGACACTCAGAGTAAGGACCAGAGCTCCCCCAAAAGGTACCACAGCCATCCTCAGCGACAACGGGGTCCCGAGCTCCTCTGATGATCAGAACAGCCAAGTTCCTATCAGGAAAGCCAGCACAACAAGCTCCTGAAGGAGAACTGACAGCACCACCTCTTCCTCTCCAGTTCTCCTTTTTATGTTGTTGGCAACAGTCCTCAGGTGGGCGCTCTACACCAGGCACCACGCTGATTCAGTTCAGCTGGGTGTTGCAAGTTGACCACCTGTTGTCAATCCACCACAATCTGTCTATATTCTTTTTTGTCTCCTCAACAAATAGACATAGCCAGGCGAGGTGACACTCGCCTGTGATCTCAGTACTTAGGAGGCTGAGGCAGGAGGATCACTGTGAGTCTGAGGCCAGCCTTGGCTATGTAATGAGCTCAAGAGCAGCCTGAACTACATAGGTATTGAGACCCTGTCTCAAAAAAACAAACCAAAAAAAAACAAATAGACATAGAATTTCACCCATGGACCAATCCATGTGCTGCCTTCTGGGATCAACAAACTCAGTGCTCACAGTCTAGTGGAGGCGATCATTTAAAACCAGTTTCCTTAGCTACACGGTTCAGAGCTGGGTTCAAGAGGATTGAATGTGTTAATAGTATGTAGCACCTGAGGCAGGTAGAAGAAGATGGACCTGTGGTCCTTCTGCAGCCCTTAAGAATAAAGGCTTAGTGGGCCGGTGAGATAGCTCAGCAGCATAAGCACCTACCCAGCAAGCGCGAGGTCCTGAGGTCAACTCCCGGTACCCACATAAAAAAAAGAATAAAGGATCAAAGTTTTCCGTGGGAGAGGAGGATGAGGTAGGATAAAAGAAATAAAGATACGTAGAAAGGAAACAGGGAAACTCATAATTTAAAAATTGTTTTTTTTTTTTCTGAAACAGGGTCTCATTATGCATTCCAGCCATGCTGGCCTTGAACTATGTAGCCCAGGCTGACCTCAAACTTGCAGTGATCCTTCTGCCTCAGTTTCCAGAATGCTGGGATTACAGCCATATGCCACTATGCCCAGCTAAAAATATTGTACTTTTTTGTTTGTTTTTTGAGACAGGGTCTCACTATGTAGTTCAGGCTGGCCTCGAACTCACTATGTAGCCCAGGGTGGCTTGCAGCATTCTCCTGCCTCCATGCCTGACAACAACTACTTTTTTTTTTTTATGTAGGTACTGGGAGTCGACCACAGGACCTCGTGCTTGCCAGCAAGCACTTGTGCTGCTGAGCGATATCACCGGCCCTTTTTTTCCTTTATGTGGGCACCAGGAGTCAAACTCAGGACCTCGTGCTTGCCAGACAGGTGCTTATGCCACTGAGCTATCTCACCGGCCCACAACTACTTTTAAGAAGGCTGTTGGGCATGGTAGCGCACGCCTGTAGTCCCAGCACTCGGGAGGCTGAGGCAGGAGGATCACCTCGATTTCGAGGCCAGCTGGGACTACATAGCAAGACTCTGTCTCAAAAAAAAAAAATAGACTGCTGCAACTCCAGGATACTGTGGAAGTTCCCCAAGGTTATCCATATCATTCCCTAGGTCTCTTTATGCTTCTTTCCTTCTAGGCCCATTACACCCAAAATCCCTTAAAAATGCTTTAAATGCATAAATTAGCTTAGTTGATAAAGTAAAGAGCAGAAACCTGATTTTAAGATAAAGGAAGAGATTGACAGAATTCAAAGAATGTTTTTAGGCAGGCATGGTGGTGCACACCTGTAATCTCAGCACTCAGGAGGCAGAGGCAGGAGGATTGAAAGTTCAAACCCAGCCTGGGAAATTTTAGCTAGATTTTTTTTTTAAAAAGGGCTGGAGGTGTAGCTCAGTGTGAGGGCCCTGGGTTCAATCCCTGATACTGCAAAATAAATTTAAAAATTTAAAAAACACAGTATATGTGAATGAGGTTCATGAGGCTGCTGTGGACATGATGTGGCATACTTTATTGTTTTTGTTTTTGAGACAGGGTCTCATTAGATAGCTCGAGCTGGCCTCAGACTCACTATGTAGGACAGGCTGGCCTCGAACTCTCAGTCCTGCCTCAGCCTCCTAAGGGCTGGGATTACAGGCATGTACCACCATGCTTTTACTCATACTATTTTTTTTTTTTTGTGGGTACTGGGGATCGACCTCAGGACCTCATGCGCCAGCAGGCGCCCGTGCCGCTGAGTGATATCACTGGCCCTTTTTTCGTATGTGGGTTCAAGGAGTCGAACTCGGGCCCTCGCGATTGCCGGGCAGGCGCTTACGCCACTGAGCCATCTCACCGGCCCACTCATACTATTTTATAGTAAAGTTGTTTTTCTTTCCAGTACTAGAAGTTGAGCTCAAATCCTTTGCACTGAGCTATATCCCCAGCCATTTAGTTAGTTAGTTAGTTAGTTTTCTTTTCTTTTCTTTCTTTTTTTTTTTTTTTTGGTGTTTTTTGAGACAAGGTCTCACTACTTAGCCCAGGCTGGCCATGAACTATCAAGCTTCCTGCCTCAGCCTCTCAAGGGCTAGGATTACAGGCATGTACTGCCACTCAGCTCAGACTATTTTATAGTTTCCAATACTGGAGATTGAATCCAGGACCTTTTTTTTTCCAGGACCTTTTTATTTGACCTTGTACACTGAGCTATATCCTCAGGCCTTTTTACTTATTTTTTACTTTTAAGACAAGGTCTCACTGTGTCACTTGCCCAGGTTGGCCTCGGATTCCTGGGCTTGAGTGACCCTCCTGCCTCAGCTTCCAGAGCAATGGAGCTATAGATATGCATTACCTGCTGTCTAGTGTTTAAGACCAGTCTGAACTACATAGTGAGACCCTGTCTCAAAAAACCAACCACCCTAGAAAAGCTCCCGCTTCACTGGTGTGTTGTGGGACCCAGGACCACTCACAGGTTCAGGGGGTTGCTAATACTATAGACAGCTAAATTAGGCAGAGATATCATAGGCAGCCTAATAGGGCTAGGTCCTCGGGGGAGTCAGTGCAGAGGATGAGAATACAGCACAACTGTGGCTGGAGGCGCATCTAAAGATTAAAGTCACAGTGGCCAGATTTATATATTTCCCTAAGGGATAAATGGGAGTTTGAGATTATTGTTACCACCCTTCTGAGATTTCCTGTATAAATAAACCATTATCTCCTTAGAGATGGGCCATCCTCCCCCACCCACTAAGACTAAGACCAAGTCTCCTAAGACTAGGACTAAGACTAAAAACAAGGTTATAGATTACATAGATTATCAACCAAGGTTAATGATATCATCTATATGCCCTTGCTACTGTTGGATCAATATTAGCCGAGCAGCTATACTTGTAAACTTTCTTTTTTTTTTTTTTTTTTTGTGGGTACTGGGGGTTGACCTCAGGACCTTGTGTGCCAGCAGGCACCCGTGCCGCTGAGTGATATCACCAGCCCTTTTTTCGTATGTGGGTACCAGGAGTCGAACTCAGGACCTCACGCTTGCCAGGCAGGCGCTTATGCCACTGAGCTATCTCACTGGCCCTAAACTTTCTTTCTTTTTTTAATACTTGTAATCTTATTGGTTGGTTATAGCTTTTGGGGGGGAGGTTTGTTTTGTTTTGTTTTTTGAGACAAGGTCTCGCTACGTAGTTCAGGCTAGCTTTGATCTCACTGTGTAGCCAAGGCTGGGTTCTATCTGGTTGATTATAGTTTTGACCCATGTGGTACCCACCTCATGATTTTGCTCTATAAAACTTTCCCAGAGACATGGGCTTGTTGACAACCCATTTCAGGACTCCTCCTGTCTCTCAGGAGCTATTCCTATTCCCCAGTAAATTTTCCTACTCTTTTTTTTTTTTTTTTTTTTTTGTGGGTACCGGGGGGTCGACCTCAGGACCTCGCACGCCAGCAGGCGCCCGTGTCGCTGAGCGATATCACCGGCCCCTTTTTTGTATGTGGGTTCCGGGAGTCGAACTCGGGCCCTCGCGCTTGCAAGGCAGGCGCTTAAACCGCTGAGCCATCTCACCGGCCCCAAATTTTCCTACTCTTAACCTCCGTTGTTCCTTAGAATTATTCTTCCATTTCGGGGAACGTGAACTCAGCAGATCTGACATGTAGCAGGCTGGGAGGTACATTCACCCACTATATCTCGAGGACTCACAGGTCCAGGGAAGCTGCCTTGTGTGTGGCTAGTTTATTGCAACAAAAGGACTCAGGAGAAAATCAAGAGGAAGGGCCGGGGATATAGCTCAGCAGCACTGGCAAGCACGAGGTCCTCAGTTCGATTCCCAGTACAAAAAAATAAAGTGAAGTGAAGTGTAAAGTAAAATAAAATAAAATAGAATAAAATCAAGGGGAAAAGCGCATAGTGCAGCTCCCAGGAGCAGGCGGGTGTGAAGCTCCAGCTCCTCCCCATCAGCGTGGTAGACAGTGCCCCAGCCATCTTGGGCAGGATGCAACTGGAGCCACTGAGGCTAGGAATTTTTTTGTTTTGTTTGGTTTGGTACTGGGGACTGAACCCAGGGCCTTTGCACTAAGCTACATTCCCAGCCTCTTTCTCAAAATTTTTATTTTTATTAGTACATGTTCGAAGTATACAATGATTACATTCATCATGGGGAATTGGTATACATACATAACACATCTTAATCACAGCCCTTTTTAAAAAAAATTTTTTTTTGTTTGGTTTTTTGAGGCAGGGTCTCTGTATGTCACCTAGGCTTACCAACCAGCAGTGATCCTCCTGCCTCAGCCTCCCAAACACCAGCACTGGGATTACAGGTGTGCACCACTGTGCGCCCTTTCTAAAAAACTGTTTTTAAATTTTCAGACAGGACCTTGCTATCAGGCTGGGCTCCCACTTGCAATCTTCCTGCTTCAGACTCCCAGAGGTCTAGGATTACAGGTGTGCACCACCACACCGGGCTAAAATCTGAAACTTTTGGGGGGTGAGGGGGGTACTGGGGGTGGAGCTGAGGGCCTCTTGCATGCTAGGCAAGCCCTCTACCACTGAGCTGCACCACCAGCCCCCAGGATTTCACATGTTTTTGCACACACACACACACACACACACACACACACACACACACACACAGGTCCAGCACCAGGCGGCCCGGACTGAGCACTACTCCGCAAACAGACATCCATCTCCACGTAATGGGTAAGGAAACAGGACTCACATCAAGAAGAGCGAGTGTTGGGGCTGGAGACTGCAGGGATGCTGACAGGAAAGGGGCATGCCCATCACCGCAGGGCGGGGAGGTTCTGCAGGTCTGTGGGCCAGGCGGCCACAGAGGGGAGCCGGGCAGCGAGGCAGCGCTCACTACCTGCAAAGTCACAGCACAGACTCCTCCCGCTGCCCCCTTCCCTTCCTCTGCCCCTCCCCGGAGGATCCGGACTCCTCAGCACAGTTGGGTCGCGCGGACCCCTCCTGCCTCTCTTGGCCTCCCCTCGCACTTACCAGGGTAGCAGGCCTGCAGTTTGCATCCCTCCGAGACCTGCTCTTTCCGTGCTGTCCCTGTCCTTCGTTCGCACGTTGCTGTTGGAGGGTCTCTTCCCAGCTGCCTGCCGCACAGGCACGGCCTTGCACGCCGAGGCCTTCCCATAGATGGCTGTGAACAACCTTCCCGCTGCCAGCCTTGAGTGGCTGTCCCAGCTTCCAGAGCTCTCAGCCCTTTCGCTCCCACCCCCTACGTTTGGCCCAGCACCCTGATGGACCTACCTGCCTTCCTAGGAAAGAAATGGAGACAAGGGTGTATCTCCTTCCCCCAAGCCCTGTGTCCAAGGCTGGGAGGCTGTGGCAGGAGGATCGCCACAAGTTCAAGGCCAGCCTGGACAGCATAGAGACCCTGTCTCAGGAAAAAAAAAAAAAAAGTTTGAATATAGTTATTTTTCTTAGGTGTGACTGCGCTATGGTATTCATGAATAATTGAAATTACTGTGTGCAAAAAAAAAAAAAAAAAAAAAAAACCAAAAAACTGAAATTTCTAAGCACAAGGCCCTGAGTTTGATTCTTGGTACCAAAAAAGACACACAAAAAACTGAAATTACTTCTGGTAACACACTGGAATGTAAAGCCAATATGGCATTTGATTAATGATACAGTAGGTAAATGAAGCCAGACATGGTGGTGCACGCCTGTAATCCCAGCACTCAGGAGGCTGAGACAGAAGGATTGCTGCAAGTTTGAGGCCAGCCTGGGCTACATAACAAGACCCTGTCTCTTGGGCCGGTGATATAGCTCAGCGGCATAAGCACCTGCCTGGCAAGCACGAGGTCCTGCGTTCGACTCCTGGTACCTGCATTAAAAAAAAAAAAAAAAAAAAAAAAAGACCATCTCAAAAAGAATGAAAGAAACATTGGCACCTTTCAGAACTACCTTCCCTTCTAGGTATCCCAGCCACCCATCCCCACCTATATTGTCTCGACTTGGGTTCAGGACCCTGTCACCCATTTCTAATTATAACCTACATTTGTCTTCACAAACATCATCCAACATAACCCTTACACCCAGCCAGAGGGATGCTGTCCAAACAACTAAGCCTCTGGCAACCTCCATGTGAGCCCAAGCTAAGGGCCTCCATTACCCCTTTAATATTCCCTGCAACCCTGTGAAAAAGGTTTTACTGCTATCTGCATCTTGCAGCAGAAGATACAGGCTCAGGGTCAAGACAAGAAACAGCAGAGCTGCAATTCCAACCTGAGAGCTTTAACTCTGAGTCACATGCCCCTCCTCAGTCTGCAGCTCTGCTTTTATACAGTAGCACCTGCCATGGGCGGGTGTCCAGGGTGCGCATTCTCCAAGAGCGTGCTCTCCATACTAGGGTGTGCAAGAGCCAGAGGCGCCCTGGCCAGATTAAAAGAAGGTGCTTAGAACATTACCTTGGATCTGTCTTCCTTTCAACAACCAGACTTGGGGCCGGTGAGATGGCTCAGCGGCGTAAGCGCCTGCCCTGCAAGCGTGAGGTCCTGAGTTCGACTCCCAGTACCCGCATACGAAAAAAGGGCCGGTGATATCGCTCAGCGGCATGGGCGCCTGCTGGCGCACAAAGTCCTGAGGTCAACCCCCGGTACCCACCAAAAAAAAAAAAAAAAGACTGTCTGGAAGACACCAGTATAATAGAATATATAAAAATGTCCCTGTGTATGGACTACAGCTTTCCTCTTTTTGAGACAGGCTGTCACCATGTAGTCCAGGCTGGCCTTGAACCCACAGTGATCCTCCTGCCTCATGACTATAGCGTTTCAGTTGAACTTAGCTCCCTTGCTTTAAATTTAGGGGGGCTTTAACTAAAAAGGTGGCTAGACTTTAAAGAAAAAATATTAGGGCTGAGGCGGTGGACCTAGTGCTTAGCGTGCAAAAGGCCTTAGGTTTAATCCCCAACGCCAAAAAAAAAAACAAAAACAAAAAACTGGCTGGGTGTGGTGGTACATGTATGTAATCCCAGCACTCAGGAGGCTGAGGCAGGAGGATCGCCACAAGTTTGAGGCCAACCTGGGCTACATGGTAAATTTAAGGCCAGCCTGAACTACATAGTGAGACCCTGTCTCAAACAAAACAAAACAAAATTAAAGAAAACAATTCTGGCCACATGTCTACTCCTGAGCAGCCCTGTACCCACTACCCTGAACCATAGAAAGTGTAGTGCTGCCTTTGCTGTTTAGCACTGTGGGGAGATACCTGATCAGGTATAGTCCAGGTTTGGACAGGGCCAAAGTTGCCCATGTGGACAGGTGTGTGGCTGGCATGGTGCAGCCGGCTGGGAGGTCCTGTGGCCTTCTCCTGTGTCTTAGCCTGGTGCAGGTCATCCCCTGTGTGTCTGGAACATGTGAGGTCGGCATGTCCCAGTGACCCGCTGGCTGTAACTGAGAGAAAGGCCGAGCCTTAAATAACTCTCACGGTGGCCAAGGC
This sequence comes from Erethizon dorsatum, assembly GCA_028451465.1. NCBI lineage: Eukaryota > Metazoa > Chordata > Mammalia > Rodentia > Erethizontidae > Erethizon > Erethizon dorsatum. The sequence goes on from CM051831.1 coordinate 38,435,823, forward strand.
CAATTACAGTTCTTTCTCAATATAGTCTGTGATTTGCTTTGCAAAGGTCGCCCGCTTGTGTTAATGTGTGTTGGGGACAACCTGATCAGCTTATATTTAAAAGAGGGAAGCCAGGAGCCGTGACGCACACCTGTGATCCAGCTACTCAGGAGGTTGAGGCAGGAGGATGGCAAGTTTGAGGCCAACTTGGACTAGTTAGCAAGGTCCTATCTCAAAATTTTAAAAGGACTGAGATGCAGCTCGGTGGTAGAGGGTCTGTAAGTTCAATCTTCTATGCTGGAAAAAGAAAAAAATAAGAAAAAAAAAAAGGAAGATTAAAAAAAGAGAAGGGAGCAGGTATGGTGGCACACACCTGTAATCCCCCAGCACTCAAGAGGCTGAGGCAGGAGGATTACCATGAGTGCAAGGCCAGCCTGGGCTACATAGTGAGTTCAAGGCCAGCCTGAACTACATAGCAAAACTGTCTTAAAAAACAAAAAACCAAAAAACAAAAAACAAAAAAAGAGAGAGAAAGGCTGAGAATGTAGCTCAGTGATACAGCACTTGCCTAGCATGTGCTAACTAAGGCCCTGGGTTTGATCCCCAGTACTGCAACAATAAGTAAATAAAAATAAGTTGAATAAAAAAGTGATTTTTGTAATTTGTGCAAGAAGATAGATTCCAGAAATTGAAAAGTCTTCCTCTCCATTCTTTTTTCTCCAAGTACTTACAGATTTTAATGAGCCAATAAAAATACAAGAAGTGTATCATCATTCCTGCATTCACAGTCAGAAAGCTTGATTGCCTACCGGCAGCCTACAGCCCTCAAACTCCCAGGTCCCCAAGGCAGGTGGGGGCTGGGGTCAAGGAGGGCTTGTTCCCTGAGGTCCACCACCCCTCATGGATGAGCTCTGATGAGCAATGCAGTGGAATCCAATTCTGGTTTAAAACTAAACATAAAAAGCTTGGTATAGGCTGGGTGTGGTGGCACACGGCCTGTAATCCCAGCACTTGGGAGGTTGAGGCAGGAGGATCAATGCCAGTTCAAGGTCAGCCTGGGCTACATGGCAAGACCCTGCCTCAAACCACCCCCCAAATAAATAAATAAATAAATAAATAAATAAATAAATAAATAAATAAAGATGGAAAAAAGAGTGCAGTAGGGTGCGGTGTTGTGCCCTTTCTGGTGTGTCTAAGAATTGACCGGCCTTCATTCTGTTTCACAAAATCAATATTATCAGCCAAGCATGATGGTGCAGGCCTCTGTTCCCAGCATTCTGGGAGGCTCTTGCAGGAGGATCCCAAATTGGAGCCCACCGTGGACAATTTAATGACTTAGCAAGACCCTGTCTCAAAATAAACAAACAGCAAATGAACATTATCAGGACCGCATAAGGCTTTGCCTGTTAATGCTTCTAGCTTCTCTAGTCCAATGGCCAGGGGGCTTCTGCCCTGTTCCTGAGTCAGCTAAATCAGACGCCCTCCAGGACTGTCGCAGCCAAGACAGGGAATCCTGCTCTTCACTCTGGGCCCTTTCTGACAGGATCAGCCCCCTTTGCTCTGTTCTCCCCATGGATTGCTTCACTTCCTAGCAGGAAACAGGCCACAGCAATCCCAAAGTTCCAATTCCCAAAAGTAAGCCCTAGTGTAAGGCTATCCTCTAATGAGCTTCCAGAAATAGAAGTCCGAGGTCACAAGGATTGCCTTTCACAGATGCCCATAGCCGCCAATTTATTCCAGCCAGTAAAGACATTCCATAGCGAAAGAAAACACTGTGACAAAAAAGTAAATAAAGTCAGACATTTTGGTGCACACCTATAACACCAGCACTCTGGGAGGCTGAGGCAGGAGCATTACAATTCCCAGTCCAGCCTGGGCAATTTAGCATCTTAGGGAGACCCTGTCTCAAAATAAGAAATAAAAAAGGGCTGGGATGTAGCCCAGTGTGCTACAGTAAGTTCAGGAGGCTGGAAGTCAGAGATGGGGTGTCAGTATGGTGGGGTTCCTGGGGAGGACCCTTCCTGAACTGCAGGCAGCAGTTTTCTTGCTATAGTCTCCTGTGGTGGGGAAAGAGTCCTCGTTGTCCTTGATTTGTATTTTTTGCAAATCATCAATAAATCAAACACTCAACAATCTCAGCACACCCCCCTCTAAGTGCTACGGCAACAGAAACACCAAAAAGACACCCAAGATTTGGAGGCAGATTCATTTAACATTGGACAGGCACTGACAGGGAATCAATTGTCCCTCAAAATGTCAGGCCCTGAAGGCTCAGGGAGGGAGGTTTTTTTTTTTTTTTTTTTTTTTTAATGTGGGTACCAGGAGTCGACCTCAGGACCTCGCGCTTGCCAGCAAGCGCTTGTGCTGCTGAGCGATATCATCGGCCCTTTTTTTCCTTTATGTGGGTTCCGGGAGTCAAACTCAGGACCTCGCACTTGCTGGGCAGGCACTTATGCCACTGAGCCATCTTACCGGCCCGCTTTTTTTATTTTAAAGAGAAAAAAAATAGAACAAAATTTCAAAACAACGTAATAGGAGGGTAACAATGGTTCATACATTATGTATTGTTATCTTTAAATTAGTTACTCAGGGGCCGGTGAGACGGCTCAGTGGCTTAAGCGCCTGCCTTGCAAGCGCGAAGGCCCGAGTTCGACTCCCGGAACCCACATACGAAAAAGGGGCCGGTGATATCGCTCAGCGGCACGGGTGCCTGTTGGTGCGCGAGGTCCTGAGGTCGTCCCCCCGGTACCCACAAAAAAAAAAAAAAAAAAAAAAAAAAAAAATTAGTTACTCAGGGTACAAGATATCAGCATTCAATTGTCCAAACAATATTAGCACAAACCTTTCTTTTCAATGAACTAAGCAAAATTAGTAGTGTATCTATCTTAACTATTATATATATATATATATATATATATATATATATATATATATATATAATTTTTTTCTTTTCCCTTCTTTCTTTTCCCCTTTCCCCCATCCCAGTTTCTCTTTCCTTTTGACTAGTTTCTTCCTGTTTTACCATATCTATTGCACATTTTGGATCTTATTTACTGTTTCAGTTTCTCACACTAGGGAGACAATACAATGTTTACACATGAGAGGGAGGTTTTTATGGGTCTGTAAAGGCAGGGAGGTGCAGAGGTAGAGTACTTGGCTGTCTTTCATTGGTTCTTACAATATGCATCATAGTGACCAGCTAGGCATCACAGTGACCAGCTGTTTCTAAGAAATAGAAATAACAGGAACTGCTACCTGGCAACTAACTGCAGTATACTGGCTGGGTGCGGGGCATTTTCTGCTACACTAGCACACTCCCTTATCCACGTAGTGGTCTATTTTGACAAAGCTGTTAATTGCAGCAGGGTACGAGGTTGTGTTGTCTTGTCTCCTAATGTCATAAATTCCCGAAGGGGGTAGGGTAGCTTTATTTATTTACTTATTTGTTTTTTGCTTTTTTGAGACAGAGTCTCACTATGTAGTTCACGATGGCCTTGAGTTCACTAGAGAGCCCGGGCTGTTCTTGAACTTGTAGTGATCCTCCTGCCTCAGCCTCCTGAGTGCTGAGAGCACCACTGTCTGCCACCATGCCCAGCTAAATTTAGTTTTTTAGGAGTAAGGACTTTTTATTCTCAAGATAGTGTAATATTACATAGTTTGAGAAAAATTTTAAAAACTCACTCATAAGCATGTCATCCTTACTAAACAAACTTCCTCTTCTTCCCCTCCTCTTATTCTTTGGTGGTAGTGGGAACTAAACCCCAGGCCTCATGCATGCCAGGAAAGTTCTGTACCACTCAGCTGTGTCCTGACTCCAAGAAACAACTTCTAGTCTTTACCTTTTCTATTATACTTTGCCTACTCTACCTCTATTCTGAATTTTCACACAATAGAACTGTTATGGTTATTGCCTACAAACATTTACAAGTATACAAGCATATTTTACTTATTTTTTATTTTTTGAGGTACTGGGGATGGAACCTAGGCCCTTGACGTGCTAGGCAAGTGCTCTGCCACTGAGCTGCATCCCCAGCCCTTTTTATTTTATTTGAGAACAGATTAACTAAATTGCTCAGGCTGGCCTTTAACTCACAACCCTCCTGCCACAGCCTACGGAGCAGCTGGGATCTTAGGTATGTGACCACACCCAGTTTGCACAGATCCTATCATGGTGCTTTTACTCTATAAGCTGAAATCTCCAAAATAGGGTTTATTATATATCAATAAACATATTATTTGTAATTTTGATAGTCCCAAATTACTTCCAAAAATCTTACAGCAGTGCTCGCTTCTGCAGCACATATACCAAAAAAGGTTACAGCAGGTCACATTCTCACCAACAAACAGTAATTTTTTCCTGAATCTACTGAAGTTGTGTTTCTTGAATTTCCTCCTTTGTAAATTACCTATAGGTATCATTTACCCGTTGTTATTAATTTATAGAAACTCTTTGTATGCTAAGGATATTAACTTTGTCATAGGTGTTATAACTTGTTTCCTGCTCTATACTTTGCCCTTTGATTTAACTCTTTTGAGGCAGGTGTGGTGGCTCACCCCTATAATCTCACCACTCAAAAGGATGAGGCAGGAGGATTGCCAAGAGTTGGAGACCAGTCTCAACTACATAGAAAGACCCTGTCTCAAAGTCTCAAGACAGTCAAATAAAACAAGACAAATATAAATATCTTTGCTTTTATAGCACCTGGATTCCCCAATAAGATATATAATTATTTCCTACTTGTTATAGTCCTCAAAATTAGAGTCGTTAGTGGCCACATAATATCCCACCCAGTGGAAGGCGCATATTTAATTAAAAGTATTCTCTTGGATATTTAGGTGGCTCTAATTCTTCATTTTTAATTGAAACATTTTTGTGCACTGGCTTTTGTACTTATCTAATTAATTACTTTCAGTGATTCCCAGGAGGAAAGCCCCAGGTTTTGAATATGTCCTGTCATTTAAAAATTATGCTGCCAGGGCCAGTGAGATGGCTCAGCAGCGTAAGCGCCTTCCTGGCAAGCACAAGGTCCTGAGTTCAACTCCTGGTACCCACATAAAGGAAAAAAAGGGCTGGTGATATCGCTCAGCGGCAGGGGTGCCTGCTGGCGTGCGAGGTCCTGAGTTCGACCCCTGGTACCCACCAAAAAAAAAAAAAAAAAATTATGATGCCAGGCTGGGGATATAGCTCAGTGGCACAGTGTCTACCTGGCAAGTGCAAGGTCCTGAGTTTGATTCCCAGTACCAAAAAAATTAAAAAATTAAAAATTAAAAAAATTAAAAAATAAAAATTATGCTGCCTTGAGGAGGGCATGGTGGAGCACACCTGTAATTGCAGCACTCAGGAGGCTGAGGCTGGAGGATCACTGTGAGATTGAGGCCAGCCTGGGCTACATAACTGAGTTCAAGGCCAGCCTGAACTGCATAGCGAGACCCTGTCTCAAAAAACAAACAAACAAACAAAAAATCATGCCGCTGAGCTGGGCATGGTGGCACACACCTGTAAAATCCCAGCACTCAGGAGACTGAGGCAGGAGGATCACTGCAAGTTCAAGGCCAGCCTGGGCAACATAGTGAGTTCAAAGCCAGCCTGAACTACATAGCGAGACCCTGTCTCAAAAAAACAAAAACAAAAGCAAACAAATAAAAACAAAAATTGAGCCAAACCAGCGTTGGTAGTGTACTCCTGTAATCCCTGCAGTCAGAGGCTGAGGCAGGAGGATAGCAATGAGTTCAATGCCAACCTGGGCTACATAGTGAGTTCAGCCTGAGCCAGGTGTGGTGGTGCACATCTATAGTCCCAGCACTCAACAGGCTGAGGCAGGAGGATTGCTGCAAGTTCGAGGCCAGCCTGAACTACATAGCAAGACCCTGTCTCAAAAACAAAAAACAGAAAAATAGAGGTTCCATAGAAAAAAGCTATCACATAAGAAACTAAAGAAACAAAACTTACAGAATGGGAATAAATTCAGCATAAAATAAATGCAAATAAGATGTTAAAAAAATACCACTCTTCCTATAAAACTTTTACCCTTTCATTAGAGGAACTTTAGAAAGTAGGCACTGTGCTTGGGGTGCAGCTCAGGGGTAGAGCCCTTGTCTAACATGTGCAAGGCCCTGGCTTCCAACCCCAGCGCTGCAACAAAAAAGGGAAAGAAAATGGTTCCACTCACTCCCCTGGCTCTGATAATGATGGCAGTGTTTTCAAATCACTCATCCTTATTACCAAATTCTTCAGGGTAACAGAAGAATGCCTAGCATCAAAGTGTCTGGGAATGAGCAAAGCAGTGACAAATCCCAACACACAGGGCCCTGCGGGGGGCCTCTGGGGTGGAACAAAGCAGGGATCTGGACTCCAAGGAATTGTGACCTGACTATGCCCCTGCCCAAACCTAAGTTCTTGTGTTAGAAACTTGATCTCAATGCAGAGTGCTGGGATGTGGGCCCTAATAAGAGGTGATTAAGTCAGAGGGCTCTGTGTTGGGGAACGGGTGGTGTCTTAGTCACTTTCCCCATGGCTGGGGCACAATACCCAACACCCACAACCCAAAGGAAGAGAAGCTTATTTTGGCTCACGATTTCAGTGCATGGTTGGCCGGCCCTGAGCAGAGACAGGATGGCACAGGGGCCTGGCCTAGGAAAGCTGCTCAGCCCATGGGAGTCAGGAAGCAGAGAGAAAAGGGCAGAGCTGGGGACAGCCTTCCAGGTCACAGCCCCAGTGACCCACCTCCTCACAGCACATTCACAACTAAACTTATCAAAGGATGAAACCACCCACACATAAAGCCCCACCGTGACTCAGTCGCTTTCAAACCCATGAGACTTTTGGGAAATGTTTTAGGTCTAAATCATAACATTCTACCCCTGGCCACCCAAAGGCTCATGTCCATCTCATTCTGCAAAATACATTTAGTCCATCTCTAAGAGTTGCCAAAGTCCTACAGTTCCAGTGTTGCTGAAAAGCCCAAGTCCAACTATCCTCTGAGACCACAGCCAACTCTTACCTGCAAGCCCCTATGAAAATCAAAAAGAAAGCTAAACATGTGCAATATACAGTGACATGGGGTAAATGTTCCAATTCTAAAGGGGAGAAATAACAATAGAGAAAGGAATGGGACCAAAGCAAGACTGCAACCCAGTAGGGCAAACATTAAATCCTGTAGCTCCATGTCCAGCACCTGGGGCAAGTTATGGTGACATGTGAGATCCAAAGGGCTTTGGCAACTTCACCCCCATGGCATTGCCCTCTGCAGCCTTCATGGCCTCTCTTAGAGTGGCTCTGCTCACTGCCTTAGCAGATGTTCCACATTCCTGGCATTTCCAAATTCCTGGGGTCTCCACTACACTTTTGCCTTCACTCTCAGTTTCATGCACAGCCCTCTCAGGGGCTCACTGTCTGGCCTCCCAGACCTTCATCCAAACTCTGGATGGGAAGCACCATGACCCCGTAGTCTTGCATTCTATATGCCTGTGAAACCAGCACTATGTGGATGATGCCAAGGTCTGCTGCTGGGTGGATCAGTAGCCAGGCCCCCTGGGGTCATGGCTGCAGGGGCCTCTGTGCGCTTGGATGGCTGAGTTCTATGAAACAGATTCCAGGAAACCAATTCCCTAGGTGGCCCTCTGGAGCATGGGACTTCAGGGCTCTCTTCTCAAATAATAGGATTATAGTTTTGCACAGTTGAGCTTGTGAAGGATGAGGTCTTGCTCATTTCTGGGATGCCTTCAAGCCATCTTTCCTATTATCATTATGTAAAGTACTTGGCTTCTTTTTAATGCTAATCCTTTCCATAACCATGTTCTCCCTAGCCCCAACTTTGCAGGTAGTTCCTTTCTGATGAAACCACAGGGTTTTCACATCTGCTTTTTGCTCCTTATTTTTACTGTAAATCTAACTAAAAGCAACCGGTTTTACCCATGCCACAGCCTGAACATTAAGCTGCTTTGAAATTTCCTCTGCAGAGTAATTAGTCCTCTGCCCTTAATCTTAACCTCTTGAAAATCTCAGGACATGGACAAAATGAAGACAAATTTTCTAAGACAGCATAGTACATGGCCTCTACTCGAACTGCCAATGGATTCTTCCCAACTGAAACATCCTGAGCCTGGCATTTACCATCTGCATTCCTGTCTGCACCTGGCCTTCTGAATTCTTTTTTTTTTTTTTTAATGTGGGTACCGGGAGTCGAACTCAGGACCTCATGCTTGCCAGCAGGGGCTCGTGCCACTGAGCAATATCACCAGCCCCTTTTTTTAACTTTATGTGGGTTCCGGGAGTTGAACTCAGGACCTCGCGCTTGCCAGGCAGGCGCTTACGCCACTGAGCCATCTCACTGGCCCTGGCCTTCTGAATTCTGACCTGAATCTCCCATTAATCTCTGCTTACTCACAAAATCTGTTTTAGAAACTTTCCTGTCATTGGGACAAAGTACCTGACACCTGACATAAAGTTTCTGTTTCAGTTCGTGGTTGGCTATCTCCAAGACAGATGTGCATGATGGAAGGGCCTGGGACAGGAAAGCAGCTTGCCCCCTGGCAGCCAGGAAGCAGAGAGAAAAAGGGAGGAGCCGGGGAGGAGCACACACCCATCCAGGCCACACCCCCAGTGGCCACCTCCTCACATCACATTCAGCTACTAACTGAGCTCATCAATGGATGATCCACTGATGAGTGTAGCACCCCCTGGTCCAGTCACCTTCCAACACATGAGACTTTTGGGGGTCGTTTTTGATCTAAACCAGAACAGCCAGATTATTGCAGGAGGGGATTCGCTGTTGCAAGGGTGGGTTTGTGATAAGAGTAAATTCAGGACTCTTGCTTGCTCCCACCCTCTGGCCATTCCTCCTTCCCCTGCCGTGATGGAGCAGGTGGGACCTCACCAGAGGGCAGGGTCATGCTCTTGGGCTTCTGCTTCCAGAATCATAAGCCAGATACATTTCTATTCTTTTATAAATTACCTGGCTGTGGTATTCTGTTATGGCAACACAAAATGCACTAAAACACCAATCTCACCAGGTGTGGTGGCACACACTCATAATCCCAGCATTCAGGAGGCTGAAGCATGAGGATTTCTGGGAGTTGGAGGCCAGCCTGGACTATATAGCTAGACTCTGTCTCAAATAAAGGAGATGTGGTTTTTTGATATGATGGAGTACTACTCTGCCATAAAGAAGGATAAGCTTGAGACACTCCTAGGTAAATAGATGCACCTTGAGACTATACTGTTAAGTGAAATAAATCGGACACACATGTAAATGTTTGGTTTCTCTGGTGTGAGAAACCGAAAGTATAAATAAGGAACAAAATATATAATAGGTATTGTGAAATAGGAAGAAAATGTTCAAATGGGGAGGGGAACAAGGGAGGGGGGAGGGAGAAAGGAAAGAAGGGAAAAGTAAAAAAAATGAGAAAAGAAGAAAAACATGGAAACAAAGCTTTTGTAAATGGGGAGGGGAGGAAGGGTTGAAGGGAGGGAAGGGAATGGGAAAAAAATCACGTATCATGTACAGTTACAAATTCTCTATGATGAATGTGATCATTGTGTATATCTAAAATGTACCAGTAAAATCTGATTGAAAAAAAGACTGTCTCAAAAACCAGAAAAAGAAAAAAGAAAAGGTAAAGGTTAGGTAGGAAAGCGGGGACAGCATGCCGTCTCTGCAGTAGTGGACACAAGCGACCTCAGCTTTGTAAACTTTGGGTCTTGTGCTCTGGAGCGGGGTGTGGCTATCTGAGACTGCTGCTGCAGGCTGTTGACTTCCAGAGCCTCTGATGGGCCACCTGCAAATTAGTCACCTCGGCGTGCTGGTCCCAGACAAGACCTGTCACCCCAGTGGATTCTGTGCAGCTCTGCTGAGCCTCACCAGGCCACCTCTGGCAGCGCCCTGCTGTGCGTATGACCAGGCACCTGAGGGAGCTGGGCCTTAGAGCTGTGGCGCAAATACATCCATAAACGAAAAGGAAGGGAAAATAATCTCTCATCAGCTCACTAGCACTAACAATTTGCTGAGGTTCAATGTGTGTTTTGTATGGATGCGTTGTTATGTTTTGTGTGTCTGTGCACACACACGTTAAAGTAAAAATATTTTAACTCCTGTAACCCAGGAGATAATGCGCACACACATTACAGCAACAAGATGACATTTAGATAGTATGAAATACCTTATTTTTCACTTAAGCATACATGAAGGGATCTCTGTCTCTCTCCCTCCTTCCCCCCTCTCTTTTTCTTTCTTTCTTTCTTTCTTTCTTTCTTTCTTTCTTTCTTTCTTTCTTTCTTTCTTTCTTTCTTTCTTTCTTTCTTTCTTTCCTTTCTTTCTTTCTTTCTCTTTCTTTCTTTCTTTCTTTCTTTCTTTCTTTCTTTCTTTCTTCCTTCCTTCCTTCCTTCCTTCCTTCCTTCCTTCCTTCCTTCCTTCCTTTCCTTCCTTCACTCACTTTTTTGAGACAGGGTCTCACTATGTAGTTCAGGTTGGCCTTGAACTCACTATGTAGCCTAGGCTGGCCTTGAACTCTCAGGGATCCTCCTGTCTCAGCCTCCCTAGTGCTGGGATCACAAGCGTGCATCACCACACCTAGCTTCCTCCCAAATGTTAGAATCACAAACGTGCACCACCATGCCTGGCTAAGGGACATATTAGCTAAGAAATGATTAACAGTGTGGTCCTGAGCAGGCTACTTAAACTCATTCTGTCCATTTTCTCATCTGTGAAAATAAAAATATGAGTAGTCACAGGAGTGACTGGGTTACAGGAGATAAAACTTATGGAGTACTTAATCAGGTTCAGTAACTACTAGTTACTGTTATTAAGCAACTAAATATTTTTCTCTAAAATTTTATTGGGCCAGTGATATAGCTCAGCGGCATAAGCACCTGCCTGGCAAGCGTGAGGTCCTGAGTTCGACTCCCAGTACCTGCATATAAAAAATAAATAAAATTTTGTTATTTATTTGGTGCTGAAGGTCAAACCCAGGGCCTTGCATGTGCAAGCCAAGAGCTGCACCAGAGAGCCACATCCATCACTGGGGTCTATCTAGCTTTTCTTTCTTTTTCTTTGTTTTTTCTTTTTCTTTTTTCTCTATCAGTATTGGAGCTCAATCCCAGTGTCACTCTGCCACTGAGCTACTTCCTCACTCCCTTTTCAATTTTTTTTTTTTTTAGAAAGAGTCTTGCTGAATTGCCCAGCCAGTCCTCAAACTTTCAATCCTCCTGTCTCAGTCTCTTGAGTACTGGGCCTTTCTAACATTTAAAAAAGCTGTGTAACATTGCATTGTATTGAAATGCTTGCATATGTATAAATAAACTTGTATTTATATAATATAAATATACTCAGATATTAGGACCTGCTGACGGATGAATGAGATTGGAGAGAGAGGTGTGTGTGCATGTGTGCTTGTGTGTGGGATGAAGAGACTTTACTACTGACCCTTGTAACTGTGAAGATTTATAGACAGGCATGGTAGTGTGTGCCTATAATCCCAGTAGTCTAGAAGGCTGAGGCAGGAAGATTGCAAATTTAAACCAAGACTGGGCAATTTAGCAATACCCTGTCTTAAAATTTAAACAATTTTAAACCAGGCATGCTGGCACACGCCTGTAATCCTAACATGTAGGAGGCTGAGGCAGGAGAATTGCTGAGAGTTCAAGGCCAGCCTGGGTTACATAATAAGTGTAACACCAGCCTGAACTATATAGTGAGACCCTGTCTCAAAATATGAAAACAAATAAAAATTTCTATAAGGGGAGGGAGGTTGGGGGTGCAGCTCAGTGCAAAGGCACACTACAGCAACAAAACAAAACAAATAAATAGGGCCAGGGATATAGCTCAGTGGCAAAGCGTCTGCCTGGCTAGTGCAAGGTCCTGAGTTTGATTCCTAGTACCAAAAAAAAAAAAAAAAAAACCCCAGCAAACAAAAAACAAATAAATAAACCCTTCCACCCCTGAACCCCATGAAAGTTTATAGTTTCTATGGCAACCCCTGGAATTGGCCGAACACGGTCAGTCATGGAAGTATGGAACTCTTGGAGATGAATCAGCACCTTTCTGGAGAAATCCTGAACATTCCACCCATGCATCCACCCCACCTGCAGTTCTACATCATTTTACTCTGGTTGCTTGCTGCAGGTGACCTTGGTACAAGCTTTGAGAGCAGAGACATCTCACTACCTGAGTGTCCTCTGGTGTCATTATGGGCTCTGCTGGGGGTGGGGGGGAGAACTGAGTTTTGGGAGAAATTATTAGCAATACTTCTAATTTACCTACCTGTTATATACAGATTCTACCTATGTCTTAGACTTGACATTGGTAAACAAAAACTAGCAAGAATAACTTATCATTTCCTTTGGATAATTTCTTTTGTGAAAATCCTAATACCAAACTGGGCATAGTTGTGCATGCTTTTAATTCCAACACTCAGGAGGCTGAGGCAGGAGGATTACCCTGAGTTCGAGGCCAGCCTGAACTACATAGTGAGATCCTGTGTAGAAAGAAAGAAAGGAATGAATGAAGAAAGAAAGGAAGAAAGGGATCTTTAGAGATCTTTACACGATTATAATCTTTTTCTCAGTACTGAGGGCCAAACGCAGGACCTTCATGTGGAGCTACATTCCTGCCCTTTCTATTTTTTAGTTTGGGGCGGGGTCTCGCTAAGTTCCTGAACAGGAAACACCCTTTGATGGCTGGGCAGTGAGTGTCCCTGATCACTCTGCTGGAGGTGGCAGTGCCATCCTGCAGCCGTCTGCTGATGGCTCTCATTTCCCAGCCAGCCCCCTTTGCTGGCTGCCAGCAGTCTGGCCAGGCCCAGGCAACTCAGAACTGCAAGCTGGACAGGGAGGGCTGTCAGGGAGTGAAACTGGGCCAGGGGCCAGGGGCCCTTGAGCTCAGACCAGGGGCAGCCCAGAAGCCGTGATGAAGGATCTGAGCAGGAGGCTCCCAAGGAGAGGTCTAGAAGGGTCGGCCAGGGCTGGCATGGGCAGGGAATTCAGTTCTGCAGAACTATAGTGGAGCCACTGAAGGATTGCTTTGTTTTCTTTTTTCATCTTGGTCAAATTCCCTGACACAAAATTTGGCATTTTACCTGGGCCTGGTGGCATATACCTGTAATCCTAGCACTCAGGAGGCTGAGGCAGGAAGATCACTGTGAGTTTGAGGCCAGTCTGGGATACATAGTGAGGCCCTGTCTCAAAACAGCAGTATATGGCCATACCACGCTGAATGTGCCTGATCTCACCAAAACAACAATAAAATTAGCATTTTAACCATTTTTAAGTGTGCAATTCAGTGGCATTAATTACATTAAGTACAAAGTTGTACAACTATCACCACTATTTCTAAAAAAATTCCAACACCCCAAACAGAACCTTTACACTTTTTTGTTTGTTTGTTTTATTTTGAGACAGCATCTCACTATATAGTTCAGGCTGACCTCGAACTCACAGTGATCCTCCTGCCTCAGCCTCCCAAGTGCTGGTATTACAGGCATGCACCACCATGCCTGGCACGTGTTTGTTTGTTTTATGGTGATGAAGTAGGCATACTCTAGAATTTATCACTTTCAACACTTTTAAGTCTGCAATTCCCTAACACTAAGTCACTCTCACTGCTGACAGCTGGCAGTGTCCAGAACTTTTTATTTTCTCAAAGTGAAACTTTGTACCCATGAAACAGGATTTCCAGGTTGGGGTGTAACTGAGTGGTAGGGCATGTATTCAGCATGCTCGAGGCCCTGGGTTCAATCATTACCACGCACACACTAAAATCATAGTACTAATTTTGCTAGGTGTGGTGGTGCATGCGTATAATCCCAGCTCTCAGGAGGCCAAGGCAGTAGGATCACTCTGAAATCAGGACCAGCCTGGACTACGTAGCAAGACCCTGTCTCAGAAGACTAAAATAATAATAAAATATTAATTTAAACACTATCCCCCAATTTCTTCTTCTCCCAGCCCCTGGAAATCACAACTTTTTATCCTTAGGACTTTGACTGTTCTAGACCCCTCATATAAATACAAGCACACAATACTTGTGCCTGTGCATCTATCTTATTTGGCATAATATTGTGAACTTCCCCCAAACATAGCATGTGTGAGAATTTTCTTTCCTTTATCAAGGCTGAATAATACTCCATTATGTGAGCAAAAATAGTGTATTCCATTCCATCTTTTATTTATCTGTCCATCTACTGATAGACACTTGGGCTGTTTTACCTTTTGGTTGCTGTGAATCATGCTTCAATGGACATTGGCGTTTGACTCCCTGTTTTCAATTTTTTTGGTTATCTCTAGGAGTGTTGGTGGTGGATCATATGGCAATTATTTTTTATTGTTGTCTTAGTATGTAGCCCAGGCTGGCCTTGAACTTGTGGCAATCCTCCTACCTCAGCCTCTCAGTGCTGGGATCACAGGGGCGCGCCACCACGCTCTGCTCTGGTAATTCTATTAACTTTGGAAGAATGGCCAAGCCATTTCCCACAGGGGCTGCACTGCTTTACATTTCCACCTGCACTGCATGAGGGCCATTAGAAGGGCCAGGGCAGAGCTGAGATCAGCTCGTCCTCTCATCCTGGCCTGGGGCAGGGCTCCTTGGGGCGGAAGAAACCACTTCTCCTGTGTCAGCCACCTGCTTCTGGGTGGGGCAGCCGCTCCTTCAGGCTTTTCCTTCTGGTGTCAGCATTTAAATCTGTGGTGATGACTTCTGACCTTCATTCTGATTCATCCCACTGTTACAAAAATTCTGAGCAAGCTGGGCATAGTGTTGCACGCCTCTAATCCCAGCACCAGGGAGGCTGAGGCAGGAGGATTTCCTCAAGTTCGAGGCCAGCCTGGACTACATAGTAAGACCCTGCTTCAAAAAAAAAAAAAAAAAAAAAAAAGAGCAAGATGATTAGACCGCCCTTAACAGCAAAATTTCTGCCCTTCTTTGTTTTTGGAGACAGGGTCTTGATATGTAGTCCAGGCTGGTTTTATTATGTACCCCAGGGTAGCCTAGAATTTGCAGTGATCCTGCCCTAGGTTCCTGAGAGCTGGGATTACAGGCATGCACCACCATGCCCAGCTTCTGTTCAGTTGTATGGTTTCTCTTTTCCTTGAAGCTCTTATGAGAGCCTACCCCTGGGCTTGAGTCCTGGCTTTGTGACTATCAGCAAATCGCTCGACTTCTCTGGCTTGCTGTGTTGTGGAGGACATTGGGAGATGTGATGTCATAGTTATTTTTTTTACAAGACTGTTTTGCTACTTGGAAAAAGAACCCAGTTATATAGTCTACCTTTAAAGCACTTCTATAAAGCCAACCTTGATGCTGAGGTTTCAAAATAGAGTGCTTTTTTTCCCCTTGATGCCGAGGAGGATCGAACCCAGGGCCTTCGTACTGAGCTACATCCCTATCCCTTTTTTATTTCTTTTTATTTTCTCTCTTTTTTTTTTGAGACAGGGTCTCACTATATAGTTCAGGTTGGCCTTGAACTCACTATGTAGCCCAGGCTGGCTTCAAACTCACAGTGATCCTCCTGCCTCAGCCTCCCGAGTGCTGGGATTACAGGCATGCCCCACCATGCCTGGCTCTTTAGTTCTTATTTTGATGCAGCGTCTCACTGAGTCACTAAATTGCCCAGGCTGAGCTCAGACTTGCATTGGGCTCAAACTTGCAACCCTCCTGTTACAGTAGAGTGGGCCAAAAATAGTCCAGGTCCTTGTGTACGGACAAGGACTGAACTGCTGAGCACACACCCGGTAGTTTGTCACAAGGAGCTACGGGTGTTGCAGACCATGGGATGGCAGCTGGAAGAGGGCGAAGGGAAGGCGGGTGAAGGAAAGAGGGCTCAAGTGTGAAAGGGAAAAAAGGGCCCAAGACTCTGCCTTCTGGTATTCATAGGGTCAGACACCACTGCTCCAAGTTGCCTCTCACTGTCTCTCTCTGATGTCAGCAGTCTATGCGACCTTCTAAATTTAATCCCCAATAATCATTAGAGTGGTGTGGCATTTACAGTTGAAAAAAGGGAAATGAGTGACTCAGCTCCTTTGTTTCTAACTGTACTACTGCTGCCTCAGCCCCCCAGAGTGCTGGAATGACAGGCATACATGCACCACCACACCTGGCTTGTTTTATTTTCTAGAGGCCCCAGCAGTTATCACTTTGACATCAGTTTGATTAATTTACACTAGGAAAAGATGATAAAAATTACTGTATTTAGAAAATATATTGAAGAGTTAGAATATTAAAATAAAAGATCACTGGGGGGTGACCCATGCCTGTAATCCCAGCACTTGGGAGGCTGAGGCAGGAGGGTCACTGTGAGTTTGAGGCCAGCCTGCACTATGTAGCAAGACCCTGTCTCAAAAAACCAAAATAAATAAATAAAATAAAAGACCAAAAAAATAAAATTTAATTAATTAATTAAATAAAAGAGCAGCTGGGAGTAGTGGGTGCATACCTGTAATCCCAGCACTCTGGGAGGCTGAAGCAGGAGGATTGTTGTATAGTGAGACTCTATCTTAAAAAAAACAAAATTAAAAGAAAAAAAAAGAACTAAAAAGACAAAAGGAATGCATAAGATATTTTATATATTACCATCTTCATAGAGACTGCATGTTTCTTGGCACCAATTAATGCATACATTTTATAAAGATTTATATACTGCAATAAAATCTATGATTGCTATTGAACTGATTTGTCCTAGACCGAGAGGCCTGGATGTCTTGCATGTGGACTTTGCCGACTCATTTGTATTTGCTTCTCAGCAACACAGCGAAAGTAGCCCAGACAAAGCGAATATCTAAAAGTGAATGCTGCTTGCGGTGCCCCTGACTCAGCACAGCCTCGGTTCTCTCCTGGCAAAGGAAACCAAGGACTCCTTGACTTCTCCACCATGCTCAATAGAGCTTTGGGCCAATGTCCTCGCGGTGTCTCATGAAGCAGCGTCTAGGTACAGGGGACAGGGCCAGTGTACGCAGGCTGTGCTCAGCTCCCTTGGGGCTGCCCTGTGCCTCTGGGGCGCCACGTACATTCATTCGCAAAATGGGGAATGACTTGTGTTGTTTTTCTTTTCTTTCTTTTTTTTTTTTTTTTTTTATAGTTGGGGGTGGTTTGAGATAGGGTCTTGCTATGTAGCCCAGGTTGGCCTCCAACTCAAGGTGATCCTTTTGCCTCAGCCTCTCCTGAGTGTTGGGATGACAGACGTGCACCACCACGCCCGGCTCAGAATTGATGAACCTTGAGGACACCAAGTGCTAAGTGAAATAAGTGACAGTCACAGAAGGACAAAGACTGCAGGATTCCCACTTATCTGAGGTCTGAGAGCAGTCAGAGGCAGAGTCCGACAATGAGCTAGTGGGGGTGAGGAGATGAGGTGGGGGCCGGAGGAGGAGGTGCCCCTGGCACAGAGAAAAAGCACTCAATGCCTGGCAGCTGATCAGGGCAAGGGCGCTTTCCGGGCTGGGGTGCAGCCAGGGAGGGTGCCTGCCTAGTGCCCCCCACCTTGTATGTTCCATGTGTCTTCCCAAAGTAAGACACTAGGGTAACAGGGCCACCCCAGAGATGCAGGGCTTCTTACACTGGGCCCTGCTTTGTAAGATGGAAATCTGCTCAGTTTTTTCTCTTTTTTGCAGTAATTGGAATCGGACCCATGGCCTTGCGCCTGCTAGGCAAGTGCCCTAGAATGAACTACAACCTCAGCCTTTCTTTGTTATTTTCTATTTTAAAATTAAATTATCACTATCGCTATTATTATTAGTGGTATTGAGGATGGAACCTAGGGCCTTCACGGTGAGCTGCATCCCCAGACCTTTTTACACAGCATCTCCCCACAGGACTAATTTCCCCAGACTGGACTCGAACTTGGGATCCTCTTTGGTGTCACCACACCTAGCTTTCTTTCTTTCTTTTTTTTTTTTTTGAGACAGGTTCTTAGGATCTTGCGAAATTTCCCAGGTTAATCTTGAATTTATGACTAACCTGCCTCAGCCTCCCAAATAGCTGGGATCACAGATGTGTACCATCATGCCTGGCTTAGTTTTCTTTTATTGAATGCTGACCCTGTTTAAAAAATATCAGTTTAAGGCTGGGCATGGTGGCACATGCCGGGAATCCCAGCACTCGGGAGGCTGAGGCAGGAATATTGCTGTGAGTTCAGGCCAGCCTGAACTACACACTGAGACCCTGGACTTGAAATTTTAACCCTTCCAGAGTAAAGCTTGACACTTAACTCAGATACAATGGTCAGGGCCATGTCCTGTCAGGTGTCACCATGTAGCAAGGTCACTACGGTCCCAGCCTGCCTTGTGCACCTGTCCCTTTCTTCCTCCTCTCTTTCCCTCTGTGGTGCTGAGGATCGCACCCAGGCCTCAAGTATGCTAGACAAGGCCTCTATCCCTGAGTGACATTCCCAGCCCCACTCTGACCCAGCAGAGCCTGACCCTAGGGCAGCACTGGGAAGGTGGAAGTATTTGTGACCTGACTGTCACTAAAGAGGCCTGCCAAGCAGTCTGCAGAGAGGAACTTTAGACCCAAGGGTGAGTGCTTTGTGGGGGTCAGAGATAAGGGCAAGTGGGAAGGTCTTCAGGCAAACACTGTGCACTGGGTGTGGCCGTGCAAGCTCGTAATCCAAGCACTCTAGGAGGCTGAGGCAGAAGGATCATGTTTGAGCCCAGCCTGGGCAATTTAGTGACTTAGTAAGACCCTGTCTCAAATAGAAAAGAAAACGGGCTGGGGATATAACTCAGAGGGAAGGGCCTGAATTCAATCCCCAGTATGGCAAAAAATAAAAAATACAAAATGAAGGCCAGAGCACAGGAAGCCAGAGCCCTCTGCACAGCCCGGAGCGGAGGCCGAGCTGGAGGCCCAGGCAGCCGGACCACTGCAGGCCAGACCGACCTCAGTGCCACTCCTGACTCAATGTCCTCTGCCTGAACAGTAGGTCCTTATCATGTCTGGCTTTGCAGTAGTGGCTTGTCCTGTTCTCTGGTGACCCCAAAGGCCTGTGACATGGTCACTTTGTCATTCAGCTGAGGCCCACGCTGGGGGGCGGGGAGAAGCTTTGGTTTTCGTGGCTCTCTTCTCTATGTGTATTTTAGCTTTCACCAAAGCTAACACCATGAGAGTGAGGACATCCATCCTGCCTTGCTGTTCCCAGTTCCTGGACCATGGCTGGGACACAGCAGGTGCTCAGTAAACATTTGCTGAACCAACCAGCAAGTCACTCACAAACCTGGTGTGACAAAGGCTGATGCAAGACGGAGGGCTCAGGTGTGATGTCGGCCACTAATAAGCATTCATTCAGTGCTCTGCTCCGGTGGCCTCCTCCATACCAAGGCTGTGAAAATCAGCGAGGTCCAGCCTGCCCATGACCTTGCAGGGCCTGCGATACAGAATAGATTCCTTTCCAGGCTTCTGGATTTTAATTTTCAGACACTTTTTTTCCTTGCTGTAGATCTTAAACTATAGTTTCATCTTTCATGGCCCTACATAATAATCCAAAATATTTTTTTGTTTTCTTTTTTTTTTTTGAGACAGGGGCTTTCTTTTTTTTTTTTTTTTTTTTTTTTTTTTTTTTTGTGGGTACCGGGGAGTCGACCTCAGGACCTCGCGCGCCAGCAGGCGCCCGTGCCGCTGAGCGATATCACCGGCCCCTTTTTCGTATGTGGGTTCCGGGAGTCGAACTCGGACCCTCGCGTTTGCCGGGCAGGCGCTTAAGCCGCTGAGCCATCTCACCGGCCCGAGACAGGGTCTTTCTATGTAGTCCAGGCTGGCCTCGAACTTGAGGTGATCCTCCTGGCTCAGCCTCCTGAGTGCTGGGATTACAGATGTATGGCACCACACCCGGCTCTGTCATGGTTTGTTTTTATTTATTTATTTTTATTTTTGGAGACAGGGTCTTACAATTTTGCCCAGGCTGGCTTTGAACGCCCACCCTCAGGCAATTCTCCTACTTCAGCTTTGTCTGTAGCTGAGACTATAAGTTGTGTGCCATTGTGCCCAGGTTTTCCTGATTATTTTTCTTATTTTTTTCTGATTATTTTTATTTTTAATTTTTTCCCGAATATTTTTATTTATTGTTAATTTTAATTTTATTTTTTTATGTGGGTATTGGGAGTCGACCTCAGGACCTCGCGCTTGCCAGCAAGCACTAGTGCCACTGAACGATATCACAGGCCCTTTTTTTTCCTTTATGTGGGTTTCAGGAGTCGAACTCAGGACCTCGCACTTGCTGGGCAGGTGCTTGTGCTGCTGAGCCATCTCACTGGCCCCTCGATTATTTTTAAACCAATCCACATTTTTTTTTTTTTTTTTGGGTACCAGGGGTTGAACTCAGGACCTCGCGTGCCAGCAGGCACCCCCTGCCACTGAGTGATATCACCGGCCCTTTTTGTGTGTGTGGGTACTAGGAGTTGAACTCAGGACCTCGCGCTTGCCAGGCAGGCGCTTATGCCGCTGAGCTATCTCACCGGCCCCACATTTTATTCTTTAGACTTTTTTTTTTTTTTTTTGAAACTGGGTCTTAGCTTGTAGTTCAGACCAGCCTTGAATGCACTATGTAGCCCAGGCTGGCCTTGCACTTGCAGTGATCCTCCTGCCTCAGCCTTCCAAGTGCGGGCATTACAGATGTGCACCACCATTCCTGGCTTTAGTCTTATTTTCAGAGGAAATTTTAATTACTACACAAATGAAAACCAGGATAACCTCTATATTACATTATTGTAATAGCATGATTATTTTTTAGATGTGTATCACCACACCCGGCTATGTCACAGTTTGTGATGTTTTCAGATTAGAATGGCTGAGTACAGTTTTATGGAGGACTTGAACTGGCAGCTACCAAACCATGCCTTTATTTATTTATTTATTTATTGGTTTGTGGAGGCAGGGTCTCACTTTGTAGTTCAGGCTGGCCCTGAATTTCCTAGGTAGTCCTGGCTGGTCATGAACTCGAGGTGCTCCTTCTGTCTCAGCCTCCCAAGTGCTGGGATGACAGGTATGCACCACCATGCCCTGCCAGTGAATGTTTACAAGGTAATTTGTTGAAATGAGAGTGACAGTTTGGGGACCATCTCAATGTCAGCCCTGTACCACATCTGGCTCTGCTCAGTGCAGACCATGATGAGTCACTGGGCTCCGGGGACAGCACACCTGTGCCAGCTTGTATGATCCATGCTTCACTCCCATCAGGGGAGAAGGGAAGGAAGACCGTGTCACCTGAAGTCACCCTGGCTTTCCCTCAGGCAAATGATGTTTCCCTTTTAAAGTCTCTCTGTGAGCAAGCACTGCCCATGAGAACAATCCACTTTCTCCAGGGCTAGCAAAAGTCAGGGCTCTGAATTCCTTGTGGCTGCAGGCCAGAGGGTGGTCCAACACCAGGGAAACAGGGCCTGAAGGTGCAGCAGTTTCCCAGGGCTGTGACAATGCTGGGACTCAGGCTGGCTTGGCTGTGCAATCAATGCACTGAATCACCTCAACGAACCAGGAGCAGAAATTTGCTAGGAGCAAATCTGCAGGTCCTGGCCACTGCCCTCAGTAGGTGGAAGCTCCGCTTGGCTCTACACCACCCAGGACCAAGCAACAGAGATGCCACAAGGGGTGGGGAACAGAGGGGCCGCAGACAAGCAATGGGCAGTGCTGAGTGAGACCCTTGCTGACCGCATCAGCGACCCAAACCCAAGGCTCAGAAGTCCTGACCAACCCCTGAACTTCACAAGCACTTTGAAAAACAGTGATCACTAAATGTCCACACATGCTGGGCATGGTGGCGCATGCCTGTGATCCCAGCACCCTGGAGGCTGAGGCAGGAGGATCACCATGAGTTATAGCCAGCCTGAACTACAAAGTGAGACCCTGTCTATAAAAACCCAGCAGACAGGAAGCTGGGCATGGCAGGACACGCCTGTACTCTGAGAGGCTGAAGCAGGAGAATCGTAAGTTTGAGCCCAGCCTGGGCAATTCAGCAATTTAGGGAGACTCTCCTGCAAAAGGGCTTGGGATGTATTTGGCTCAGGGCAAAAGCCAGTACAGGGCAGGGTGAGAGGCGAGATGGAAACAATTTCAGTTTATTCTGCTCAACCTTAGCTGCCCACTTTCTAAGTAGTCATAGAGTGATAGTTCACGAATGTGGGGTGCAGGCACCATAGGATATTCCTATTGTTTCCCTGGCCAGAGAAACCAGACAGGAAAGGCTTATCTATGCGCCTGCTGGCGCGCGAGGTCCTGAGGTCGACTCCCCGGTACCCACAAAAAAAAAAAAAAAAAAAAGTATGGCCTCAAGGTTCATTCATTTAGTTAGAAATGTCTCAAGCTTATTCCAGGGCCAGTTCTCAACTATTATTAATATTTTCTGAGACAGGATCTTTCTATGTAGCTCGGGCTGGCCTCGAACTCGTGGCAAGCCTCCTGCCTCAGCCTCCCCAGTGCTGGGATTACAGGGGTGCACTACATCGCCCGGGAAGAACTATTTTTTTTATACGGCAGTACTGGCGATTGTTCCCAGGGCCTTTGCACTGATCTACATCCTCAGCCCATTTTTGAAATTTTTGATACAAGGTCTTGTTAAGTCACTAAATGGTTTAAACTGGGCTTCAACATGAGATCTTCCTGACTCAGCATCCCAGGGGGCTGGGATTACAGGGGTGAGGCACCACGCGCGGAGTGAACAACTTAAATTAGCTGATGAAAGCCTCTTGGTTTCGTCTGAGGCAAGAGCTATCTATGATTCTGTATAATTTCTTCTGGAGCTAATGCCAAACCCAAACTGAAGGCCATTTCTGAATGTGATAGCACCGGTCAAATAGCTCTCCTGGCTCGCTCTCTTTCCCCTAAATCCTAGGTGACGTCACGCCTACTGTGCTAAGTGGGTCACAAAGCGGGTTATGACACAATCTCATCACTGACTCTCCCCCAGTATTGGATACAGAACCCAGGGCTTTCACCTTGAGCTACATCTCCACCCTTTTCCACCTTATTTTGGACGCAGAGTCTCACTGTGTAGCCGCCTGGCACTTGAGATCTTCCTGCCTCAGCATCCCCCGAGCGCTGGGATTACATGCGAGGGCTATCACACCCAGCTCACCTGGAGATTTTATTTAGCCCTGGTGGTGAAAGCAAGGAGGTCTTTCAAGCTCTGCTCAGGCTCACTCCAAACCAAACCAAATCTTTACTTGATCTTAAAGTAAACGTGTTTACCAGGAAATAGGGCCGGGTTCTGAAACCAAGTGCCCCGGTGACCCAGAGAAAGGGACGGAATCTTCCTTGGCTCCATGCAAATCGAAGCCAGGCTGTCTGGCCGTGGCCTGGCCTCCCTGGCTGCAGCTGCCGGGAAAGAGCACCCGACTCCAACGTCCCTGCTCAGCAAGACTGTTGGGGAGCCGTGGCAAAGCAAGGGTTCGCGGAGACCCGGGCGGGGCTGCAAGCGGGAAAGGCCGCGGCGCGCGGAGCCAAACGCCCGCACCGCCCTACGTCGCGCTCGTGCCGGACGGACGTCCCGGCGGGCGGATCTGATTGGACGGCTGAGGCTCTGCACGCTGATTGGCCGCGTGGGCGAGGCGGAGAGGAGCCGTGCGCAGCGACGTGTGTGGGGCCGTGTGCAGACCCGCGTGTGGCGCAGGCAAGGACCCTGAAAATAAACAGCCGCTGCCTCGCGAGCTTCCTTCTCTGGGCCTGCGTCCGAGTCTCCGCCGCTGCGGGTCCGCTCAGACGCCGAAGGTGAGGGAGAACATGTGGGCCGGAGGTGGGGAAGCCACGGTGCGAGCTCCGAGGAGAAGCGGACGGAAGGGGCCGGGAGCGGGGCGATGGCGGCCGCACTTTGGCCTGCGCTGCTGCTGCTGCGTCAGGAGGACAGCTCGGCCTCCGCCTCGGGCCCGGCTTCCGGCCCACCGCCGACCACGACCCCGGTGCCCTTCCTCGGTCCGGGAGTGTAGTGCTGCGCTTCAGCCTTCCCCCCCCCAGGCCGCACCTCGGACCGCGAGCTCGGCGGAAGAGGCTGGGCCGGGCACTGCCAGGCCGAGGCCTGCGCTCGTGTCGCGGGTGCGGAGCTGGGGCCGCTTGGCGGGAACCGACGGGAAGGCGGTGGGGGATGGGTGGACCATGTGCCCGGTGGGCCGGTGGACCCTGGACCCTCGCAACAAGGCCTGGGCACTGGGGCATGTGTTCTCCGTGCTGGGAGCGTCCCAGTCCTTCAACTTTTTTCACGTAGGTTGAAGCTACTTGTCTTACACTGTCATTTAGAAGGGGCTGATAGGAATTCCGTTCGCTGAATCAACAAGATTTACGTTCCAGAGGCCTTGTTTAAAAAAAGAAAAGAAAAGGAAACTCTTCCCAGAAAAAAGACAAATTTGTCAGGGCGCCAAGACCATAGTTTCAGTAGTAGTCTTTGCTGTCATTTCTTGGGTTAAACTGGTGTAAATTACAATTGATACTAGAAGTTTCCATTTAGATTGTCCATAACGTGAAAACCTATTTTAGGAAGGCATGGTCGCCCACATTTGGGTTTGGATGTTGATTTTGTTATGGACTAGGCTTGTGCCTTGTTGCCGCATGTTAAGCACATGGCCTCAGCCAGAGGGCATTTTGAAAGGAAGTGACCGCATCTGGACTCGTGGATCTTAGAAAAATTGCTCGGTAACTGTCTGTGACTTCGGTGTAGTGTGCGTCATTCAGAAGGGCCCACAGAGGTAAGGTAAACCAAGACTTGAGGTTTCTTGTTTTTTTAAAAATAAAAAGTGATTGATTTTATTTTTATCTTGTTCTCAAATTTTAAACAGTTTTCCCCCTTTCCTGTTGTGTGACTTCATTTTGGAGAGAAACAACCAGTTAATATTTGCATCGAGTCAAATCTTTGAGGGTTTTAAAAGATTTATGAGATATAAACCTTATTTCCTAAACTGTGTAGGAAACGCGTAAAGAATTACCCCGATGAAGGCTATCAGACAAAGTGCCACAGTCCTAGGTACATGTTTTTAGCTGACTTGTCTTCAAAGACTTCTTTTGTGTACTAGAATATAAAAGGAATAATTAGATTCCCGAGGGATGAATAAAGGGCTTAAAATTTTTCCCAAATTGCAACTCCTGGGTACTGTTTTTTAAACAGGAGCTAAAAGCATTTCAGTGTAGTTATGTACATCACATTAGAAACCATTCTTGGGACTCAAAGGTCCATATTCCTTTTCATATTGGTAAGAGAGGTGATTGCTTTCAGACAAATCCACAGTCTCTAAAGTACTATGAGCCTGGTGGTGCAGGCCTGTAATCCTAGCACTTGGGAGGCTGAGGCAGGGGCATCGCAGCGAGTTGGAGGCCAGCCTGGGCTACATATTGAGTTCAAGGTCAGTCTGAACTACCTAGCGAGACCCTGTCTCCCAAAAAAATTAAAAAAGATTTTGGGTCAGATCAGTGGCAGCCAAAGGGGCATTTCTTACACTGGCAGTTGAGCCCCTGAAACGAAGTGATTTTTAAATTATTATGAGTTAATTTTTTAATATGATTTATGGTTGGATTCTTTTTACCTTTCTTTTACATTTTCGTACAAATATATCAAGTATATGAGAAGATAATAGATTAGTGCTTACAAGCAGTGGAACCACTTACTGGGCTAATTGGAATGTCTGCCTTATATAGGCTGAACACCGAGCCTGAGAAATTTTGCTCTGTTTCTTTAGTCATAGGAGTGAATGCTTCAAAAATAAAACAGAAACTCTAGTTGGCTTCTTTCCTCTTCCTAGCCTTCTGACTGACAGTAGGTGGAGAGCCAGAAGACTGATGCCAAGGCACCCTGGCCTGCTCTGGGGAACTGCTTTCCTTGTTCTCACTTAATGGAGCTCCACCTCTGCAGTGTCAGAGGCTGGTGCAGTACGGGAGTGCCACCGAGAGGGTCTGGTGAGCTGCGCAGCATTGTCATGGGATAATAAAATGAAAGTTGTGGCAACTAGAATTCAGTAAGTAGGGTTTTGTTAATTAGGAAGATGCAGTGATTGGCTGGAGTGGCTCCATAATTACAAATGAGGGGATTAACTAGTAAAATTCAGTTGCCAGTGTTTGTTGTGTGATGGTACTCCTAAATTCTGCCTCAGGCAACAATTTAGGAAAGCTGTGTGAAGGTATACTGTGAATGAATGCCAAGTGTGAAATACGACAGGATTTTTTTTTTTAAAGTTTTACTTTGGTTGTAGGAACATTGCTTGTGCAGTATTTTTAAAGTAGGGAGTGAATTGGTGTATTCCTCTAAGAGTTTTTTTTTTTTTTGTGTCCTCTATCATGTAATCTTTTTTTTTTTTTTCTTTGTGGGCACCGGGGGGTCGACCTCAGGACCTCGTGCGCCAGCAGGCGCCTGTGCCACTGAGCGATATCACCGGCCCCTTTTTCGTATGTGGGTTCGGGGAGTCGAACTCGGGACCTCGCGCTTGCTGGGCAGGCGCTTAAGCCGCTGAGCCATCTCACCGGCCCTCTATCATGTAATCTTAACAAAACCTCTGCAGAGACTTTAGAGCTAGATTGGAAATCCTGATTCTAGTATTCTAGTAAGTTGTATGATTTTGAGTAAGTCATTTAATATCAGATCTCATTTCCCTATAAAAATGAATCAAGAATACGTAACTTGCAGGTTTGTAAGATTATGGATAAAACATTCATTAGTGCCTGATTCATTAAAGATATTCAGCTATTAAAACCTTTCAGGTAATCAAGTCAGGGAGTAAGTGCCGGAAGAAGGGTAAGAACAGAATTGCTCCAAGTTATGTACTGTGTTCTTCATTTTTCTGGCCAAAATGCAAGCAGTGCAGAATGCATCCTGCCTTCTATTATATCTGTAATTCGTAAGAAAGTGAAGTTTTCCATGCCATGTTGAGACATCAGACTGACTAAATTGGAGCATAACAGTACATTCAGAGGGCAAAAGTTCCATTATGGTTTGAAAGCATTTGGGCTAACAGTACTGATGAGACAGCAGTGGCTCTGAGCTTGGGGAAAAGAACTTAGGGACATACAACATACAAATGGGGATGTGTACAGCTGTGTTAGGAAAACTGTGTGAACAAAGTTAAGCCAGAAACTCATACTCCAGTAGTGTCATTTTAATCCTCAGTGTTCCTGTTGTTAACATAATTTAAGTATATTTACTAGGGTGGAATCAGGATTACTTTGTTTATTGCAACTCATTAGTTTTTTTTTTATGTTAGTTTTGATTACATACTGTTAAGTAGTTTGCTGAGTTTGTTATTAGTATCAGATGGTAGTTACTGATGTTAATGAAGACAAATTAGTAGAGCCGTTTGTGCTTTTAGATTCCTGGATTTAATCCTAAAAGCCTAGATAAGTGCAAAATTTATTTGTAAAAATAGTTAAATTTAGCCGGGTGTGGTGGCACATGCCTGTAATCCCAACACTTAGGAGGCTGAGGCAGGACAATCGCCAGGAGTTCGAGGCTGGCATGGGCTGTACAGTGAACAGAAGGCTAGTCTGAACTACATAGTGAGACCGACTCCAAAAAAAGGTCAAATTTAGCAAACATGGCCTCTCAGTCTCTTTTCTTTTCTTTTCTTTTCTTTTCGAGACAGGGTTTCATGATGCATTTCAGGCTGGCCTTGAACTCACTTTGTAGCCCAGGTTGCCCTCAAACTTGCAGCAATCCTCCTGCCTCAGCCTCCCGAGTGCTGGGATTACAGGCGTGCGCCACCATGCTTGGCTAGTCTTCTTTGTTTGTCTTGACTGTTGATTGTATTCCTCCGGCTGCCTGGTGTGTCTTGTGCTCCTGCCACCATTTTTTTTTTTTTTTTTTTTTTGAGACAGAATTTCATTTTGTAGTTCAAGGAATGCCTTGAACTTGGTGTTCCTCTTGTCTCAGCTTCCTTTGTGCTGGGATTACAGATGTGTGCCGGCACACCTGGCTTTCTTGCCACCTCTTTAAGTGTGGTTTTGATACACAAAATTTGAGACTTAGATACTTGATTCCTGGTAGTTTGAAATCACCAGTTTTTGTCTTAGCCTTCTTCATTCCATTCAGGAAATAGACTTTGAGATGGCAAAAGTGAGTGGGCTGAGTTAGCTGTGTGCTAAACCTTGCTGTGAAGGCACTGGACTGAGTTCTTACGCATCTGTAGCTAGTCTGATATTATTTGAAAAAGAGTGGAAAGAATAATTATGTATGCAGAGAACATAAAGGTCCACAGTGCTTTTTTTGTTTGTTTTTGGTTTTTTAATGTGGATACCGGGAATCGAACTCAGGACCTCGCGCTTGCCAGGCAGGTGCTTGTGCCACTGAGCTATATCAACGGCTCTGTTTTTGTTTTTTTGAGACATGGTTTTGCTGTGCCGTTTGGGCTGGCCTTGAACTCACTTTGTAGCCTAGGCTGGGCTGGAACTGACGGGCATCCAAGTGCTGGGATTACAGGCGTGCGCCACCACACCTGCCTTTAATTTTGTTTTGCAGCACCAGGGATAGTGCTAGCCAGGCAAGCTCTGTACCTCTGAGCTACACCCCCAAATCCCCACAGGTTTTTAAATTGAACATTTCTGAAGCACATACTTTGTATGGTTCTCACCGCATATCAGTTTTATCATCATCTTTTACGAATAGTCGGAGAGCAGCCATATATTTTTGAGGTAACAGACCAGGTGGTTCAGTTGATTTAAATGGTTAACCCAAGCTCACCTGTGACACTTACCAGTCATTGTCTGTGTCAGGCTACATTGATGAAGCATAGATGTCCATGGTTTTTAGCAAAAGAGTGTGCTGATGCTGCCTGACAACAGTGAAGAGGCAGCTGTTTTTGCTGTTTTTTTGTTTATTCCTGATACTGTAGAATGAATTGGGAACTTAGCACTGAGCTATATCCCCATCCCTTTTTATGTTTTGAGACTCAGTCTGACTAAATTCTTCCTGCTGGGCTTGTTTCTCAGCCTACTGTCTCAGCTTCCCAGGGTGCTGGATTACAATAATAATCAGGTTTTTATCTTGTGTCAATACAAGTGTTTTGTGGCATCCCATATAATATAGTACAGAGGCCTAGTTGATTGTAAATTCTTGGAGTAATTTGAGGAGTCTGTGACAAGTGAGGGGTCCTGGGCCAATTGCTGGCTTTTTTTATTGACCCCTAGTGGAAGTTTCTCAGGATTGTGTTCATCTGAAATAAATACTTTTCATTGGTTCTATCATTCAGAAGTTTTTTGTTTTGCTGTCTTGTCACAGGATTCTTATGGAGTATCCAAACAACATTAAAAGTGGAAGTTGCAGATTTTTTAAAATTAGGAACTCTTGGGGCCGGTGAGATAGCTCAGCGGCATAAGCGTCTGCCTGGCAAGCGCGAGGTCCTGAGTTCAGCTCCCAGTACCCACGTACGAAGAAAGGGCCGGTGATATCACTCAGCGGCACAGGCGTCTGCTGGCACGCAAGGTCCTGAGTTTGACCCCCGGTAGCCACAAAAAAATAAAAACAAAATAAGGAACTCTTTAGAGTGTCAGATCTTGTTTTTGTTTTTTGCTTCTCTTGTTCTTTTGTTTTGTTTTTTTTTTTTTTCTTTTGTGGGTACCGGGGGGTCGACCTCAGGACCTCGCGTGCCAGTAGGCGCCCGTGCCACTGAGCGATATCACCGGCCCCTTTTTCGTATGTGGGATCCGGGAGTCGAACTCGGGCCCTCGCGCTTGCCGGGCAGGCGCTTAAGCCGCTGAGCCATCTCACCGGCCCTTGTTTTGGTTTTGTGAGACAGGGTCTTGAACTCATTTTATGGGCCAGGCTGGCCTCAGGCTCGTGGTGATCTTCCTGCCTCAGCCTTCCAAGTGGTAGGATTACAGGGGTGTGCCACCATGACCGGCTAGAGTGTTGGATCTTAATCTCTGTCTGAAGCTGAAAGCTGTGAGCTGAATGTGGTGGCATGTGCCAGTAATCCCACTGCTTGAGAGGCTGAGTCAGGAGGATCACAAATTCAAGGCCAGCCAGGGCTATACAGTGAGACTTGAAAATCACAACAAAACCTGAAAACAGTGGGTACTAAAAATCTATTTGTGCAGAATCTTAACTATGATTTCAGAAAGCCGGGTCACTGCAGTCAGTGGTTTTGGTACTGGGGATTGAACCCAGGGCCTTTCTACTGAGCTACATCTCCAGCCCTTTATTATTATTTTTTTTTTTTTTTTTTTTTTTGTGGGTACCAGGGGGACGACCTCAGGACCTCGCGCGCCAGCAGGCGCCCGTGCCGCTGAGCGATATCACCGGCCCCTTTTTCGTATGTGGGTTCCGGGAGTCGAACTCGGGCCCTCGCGCTTGCAAGGCAGGCGCTTAAGCCGCTGAGCCATCTCACCGGCCCCCCTTTATTATTTTTTGAGCCAGGGATTCACTAAATTGCTCAGGGTGGGCTTGGATTTAAGAGCCTCCTGCTTTATTTCCCAGAATGCTGGGATTCCAGGTGTGCAACACTGTGCCCACTCTGGGTTGTTGATTCTTAATGAGTATATAATTGAACATGCAATGCTACTTTAAATTAGTGATGTAATAACTGTTGTGGTTGATAGCAAGAATTTAGGTGCTTTATTGTTAGCATTTGATTGGATTGGGTCTGTACAAAGCACAATTAGTTTCAGCAAATGACTAAGACCTCCCCACCCCTAAAACAATTAAAATACTGCGTTATGTAACTGCTACTGAAAGGGTAAGTACATGGAGTGTTGTCATGATTCAAAGGTAAATTACTTGGTCTCTGAGCTCCAGGGATATGATGATATGATGGTGTTATCAGACAGATACTAACCAAGTATGCTAGACCTTAATAGGAAAGAGAGTTCCAAGTGGGAAGACAGATTCAGATTCTTTATTATAGAGTTGCCCCTTAAGGTTTGGAAAGGCTGTGACAGGTGGAGAAGGCAGTGCAGGGGGGAGAAAAAAAAAAAAACCAGCCAGGAGCAGTTATCAGGCAGTGAGAATCATGGAGCTATAATTCTCAGCTGTCTCATCTTGGTTTTCCCAAGGAACTGAGTTTGAATTTCTCCTAAGACCTTTTAACTAAGTACATTTATACTTGAGTATTAGGATGGGGACCTACCTCAAGGATAAGCAGGACACCTCTATAATGTGGGGCGTGAGTTGAAACAAATCTCTCCTTTAAAAAAAGCATAGTGGGAATTGTTGGCTGGCTTGTGCTAGTAGAGACAAGTCTATCACAAGAGGCCAGTTATTTAGTGAAAATGTAGACCAGCTGATTCACTGTGATTGGCTTGGTCACAGGGAGAAGGCCAATTTTAGACACATTACTGTATTTAACTCCACTGAAGAGAACTTAAAAAAAAAGCACGTGTCAAAACAAGGCTGGATCTTTGGGGTATTAATGAAGTTAGTCTTTTTATTCCCTTTAAAAGTTATAATGGGCAGCCAGGCATGGTGGCACACACCTGTAATCTCAGCACTCAGGAAGCTGAAGCAGGAGGATCGCCATGAGTTTGAGGCCAGCCTGAGCTACGTAGTGAGACCCTGTCATTAAAAAAAAAAACCTAAGAATTATAATGGGGCTTTTTTATTCTTTCATTAACCTTAATTTACTCTAGTAAAGCGGATTATATGAGAAACTTTGTTAACTACAAAACAAACATACGAAACTTCTATTACAGTTTGTGAAGTTCTAGCTTTGCTGCTAAGAGGTAGAGTACATACTTGCTTTGCGGAATAGTTTAATTGTAGTCTTTTTTCTCTCCCTAATTGTAGTCGTCGTCTTTTTTTTTTTTTTTTTTTTTTTTTTTGAGACAGGGTCTTGCTGTGTAGTTCAGGCTGGCCTGGACTCACTATGTAGCCCAGGCTGGCCTTGAACTCATGGTGATCCTCCTGCCTCAGCCACCCGAGTGCTGGGATTACAGGCGTGTGCCACCCTAATTGTAGTCTTATAAAACACAGTTAGCAGGCAAATTTGTTTTAATTAAATTGAGAAATACTGCTTTCCCTAAATATAATTTGTAGTTTGTACTGAAATAACATTTTAGCCAACCTTAGTTAGGAATTGGGGTAGGACAAAGTAGAGCTTAATATTAAAATGTAATTTTAATTGTTTCCATTCCAGAAATACTTCTTTTTGAAAACCTTTTTTTTTCTCTTTCTATAAACTTGGATGTGGTCCCCTGAGAAGAGGGAAAACAAGATTACATGGACTAAGAAACAGTTTAGGAAAATTCCTACATTGGTTAATGAGTTATTGAATAGCTAAATTTTTTAAATTAGTATTTATACTGAAAGTAAACCTAAAGTTTTAATTGCTAACATTATTTCACTAATAAGTATTTGACGATTCATTATATTTATCTTTGTATGTTCTAATTATGAAATTAACACCTTTTAACATTATTTTGAAGGGGAGATGGTCAGGAACTGTCATTTATTACATCTTTAGAAATATATTGAATATTGGATAATTCACTTTTTGATCTTTTTTTTCTCTTATTTATTTTATTTTTAAAGACAACAAGTAAACATTCTCACGTATTAACAAACTCAAGCATTAGAGAATGTACAAATACCTTATGGAGAAAAATATTACTCAGTATAAGATTAAGCCATGTAAAAACTAGGTAAAAATAGAAGAGTAAGGAATGGAATAGTCACAATGAAATTGCATTTTCATACTAGGGAAGACAATACAATGTTTACAAATGTGCATCCGGTTTATTTCGCTTGTGAGTATTTTCTCGAGTTGCATCCATTTACCTATAAAAGTTTCCAGTTTATCTTTCTTTATGGCTGAGGATCTTTTCTGAAAGATAAGTATCTTGTTTTTAAAAAATTACCAGCTATTCAGGACGGATCAAGTTGCCTGGATTACACTGAATGAAAGTCAATGATTTGGGGCCGGTGAGGTGGCTCAGCGGCATACGCGCCTGCCTGGCAAGCGCAAGGGCCCGAGTTTGACTCCCGGAACCCACATACGAAAAAAGGTCCGGTGATATCGCTCAGCAGCACAGGCACCTGCTGGTGTGCGAGGTCCTGAGGTCGAACCCCGCTACCCACAAAAAAAAAAAAAAAAAAAAAAGTCAGTGATTTAAGTCCAAAAAACTCATTGACAGCAGTAGTTGACCTCACTGAACTAGAGAAGATGCAGAATGGAGTAAATGAGATGGGGGGAGGAGGAAGAGGCACAGCAGCATTTTTCCTTGACTCCTTTATGCGTGTTTTTTTTTTCCTTGACTCCTTTATGTGTGCTGGTCTTTTTTTTCCTATTATTTTCTATTATATTATCTATTATTATATATATATATTTTGTGTGTGTGTGTTTTTTTGTTTTGTTTTGTTTTTGTTTGTTTGTTTGTTTTTTAAGATAGGGTCTGGCCATGTGGTTCAGGTTGTCTTTGAAATCACTGTGCAGCCCAGGCTGGCCTTGGACTCACAGTGGTCCTCCTGCCTCAGCCTCAAAGCTGGGATTACAAACGTGCAGTATGTTACCATACCTTGCTCTAGTTTAGATTTCTGACAGTTGAAATTAAAATTTCAACTTTCAAATCCAGTCGTAGCTGGACTGAAACAGTATTTTGTTTCTAGATGATGGTGCCTTTGTGTAGCTTTGAGAAGGTATTTTTAAAAACTGCCATTACTTGACACTGGTATTAAGGGTAAAATTATTTAGATATGGAAGCATGGAAATGCGTACATGATTAAACTGTTTTCATTCTGTTCTTTTTTGTTACTGTTTTTAAGATGGTCTCACTACGTAGCTCAGGCTGGCCTTGAACTCTGTGATCGTCCTGCCTCACCCTCCTGAGTGCTGGAATTACAGGCATGTGCCACCATGCCTGGCTTCATTCCATTCTATTTTGTTACATTTCATTCTATTCTAGGAATAGCCTTTGATTATTTTTAGTTTTTATATAAGAAGTGTAAAATCCATTTACTTTAGTGGGAAATTTTTTTTTTAATGATAGCAAATAAGAGAGTCTAGTGTGGATTCCAATTAGCCTTGCTTTTTTTATTTTTTTGGTACTGGGAATTGAACTCAGGACCTTGCGCTTGCCAGGCAGGTGCTGTGCCACTGAGCTATATCCCTGGCCCTTTAGCCTTGCTTTAAATGTAAAATTATATATGGAAACATTGGTAGAAGGAAGAAGAAAAAAACTACTATTTCCACTTTGGTGAACCTTCTTATTGTTTTCCTGATTTTCTTTCCTTTTTTTTTTTTTTTGTATTTTGATTATTGTTCTAACATAATCGCTTTAAACACTATTTCAACCATTAGGCAAGTGCAGCAGTGTAATTAGGCAATGTTTTAGGTGCTCAAATTAGAGTGAAATTTTTCTTCACTCTATATATTGTAGGAATGTAGTGACAAAGTGTAGATGTTTATTTCTAACCAATATACTTTTAAGTGGCTTACTGTGATTTTTAATATTTCTAAGATCTAACTGCAGCCATGAGCAGCAATGAGTGCTTCAAGTGTGGACGATCTGGCCACTGGGCCCGGGAATGCCCTACTGGTGGAGGCCGTGGTCGTGGAATGAGAAGCCGTGGCAGAGGTGGTTTTACCTCGGATAGAGGTATTTTTGTCGAATAAAAAATTTTGAAGTGCTTGAGTATTCACTAGTAGCGAGACTAATCTAATTAGCCAACTTCTTTGTTTCTGCTCAAAATAGGTTTCCAGTTTGTTTCCTCATCTCTTCCAGACATCTGTTACCGCTGTGGTGAGTCTGGTCATCTTGCCAAGGATTGTGATCTTCAGGAAGATGGTAAGTATTTAACTCTTTTCCTGTTCCTCTAGACATAGAGAGGTCATCGAGTACCACTGCAGGTAGCACTGGGGAACATTTCAGCCATAAGGTTTTGAGTTGTGTGGGTTGGAATATAACTACACTTTGAACAGGTTTTATAGTCTGGGTTTCCTTCTTTTCCTTATTGTTGAAGCCTGCTATAACTGCGGTAGAGGTGGCCACATTGCCAAGGACTGCAAGGAGCCGAAGAGAGAGCGGGAGCAGTGCTGCTACAACTGTGGCAAACCAGGTCATCTGGCTCGTGATTGTGACCATGCGGATGAGCAGAAGTGCTATTCTTGTGGAGAGTTTGGACACATTCAGAAAGACTGCACCAAAGTGAAGTGCTATAGGTGAGTTGGTACACTGCTAGCACTCTGCAGTCTGTTGGAGACGGTTTGGCTGAAAGGAAGTTCGTCTGGGGCAGTGCTTTCAGTGGGAATTGGCGAGGACCAGATGAGACTGTTTTCAGTGGCTTAATTGTACAGCATCAGCCTGTATTCTGCCATGGCGAAGTATGTAGGAGTATAGTTTTTTTTTCCCTCCTAGATAGGGCTTCACTGTCTAGGCCAGGCTGGCCTTGACTACATACCCTCCTGCCTTGGCCTTTTGAGTGCTGGCATTAAGATGTATGCCACAACAGCTGCTCTGCTTTTTTGGTGTTTTTGAGACAGTTTGGCTGTGTAGCCCAGGCTGGCCTTGCACCCATAGGGATCCTCCTGCTTTGGCCTTCTGAGAGCTGGGATTACAGGCATGTACCACCATTCCCAGCCTGTACATACTAAACTATAGTTTGTGCTTGCTGTTGCTCAGGCTGGGTTGTTGTTTGTTTGTTTGTTTGTTTGTTTTGTTTCTTTTAGGCTGGGTTTGAACTTGCAGTCTTCCTGCCTCAGCCTCCCAGAGTGCTACAATTACAGACATGTGCTACCACATCCAGCTGTTTGGGTTTATTTGATGTCAGTTGATCTCTTAAGGCAAAAAAGTTTTTTTTTTTTTTTTTTTGAAGCAGTCTCACTATGTAGTTCAAGCTGGTCTTGAACTTATGGTGTACCCTAGTCTGGCTTGGAACTCATGGTGATCCTCCTGCCTCAGCCTCCTGAGTGTTGAGCTTACTTGTGTGCATCAGCATGCTCAAACAGGGCAAATATTTGAGTGACTATTACCTACTTCTTCTTGCCCTTAGTTTAAAAATATGAACTAGTATTATTCAAGACAAATGTATATCTTTGGGTTTTTATTCAGCAGTGACTATTGCTTTGGTAAACAGTTTTACTTGTTCCAAACATCATTGTGAAATTTTCAATTTCTTTTTCAGGTGTGGTGAGACTGGTCATGTAGCCATTAATTGCAGCAAGACGAGTGAAGTCAACTGTTACCGCTGTGGCGAATCAGGGCATCTTGCACGGGAATGCACGATTGAGGCCACAGCCTAATTATTTTCCTTTGTCGCCCCTCCTTTTTCTGATTGATGGTTGTATTATTTTCTCTGAATCCTCTTCACTGGCCAAAGGTTGGCAGATAGAGGCTACTCCCAGGCCAGTGAGCTTTACTTGCCGTGTAAAAGGAGGAAAGGGGTGGAAAAAAACCGATTTTCTGCATTTAACTACAAAAAAAGTTTATGTTTAGTTTGGTAGAGGTGTTATGTATAATGCTTTGTTAAAGAACCCCCTTTCCGCGCCACTGGTGAATAGGGATTGACGAATGGGAAGAGTTGTCAGACCAGTAAGCCCATCCTGGGCTTCTTGAATATGTTCCCATGTAGGAGGTAAAACCAGTTCTGGAAGTATCTTTGAACTTCCTTAAATAACTTTTAATTTTAGCGTAATGATGGCCTTGGATTGTCTGACCTCAGTAGCTGTTAAGTAACATCAAGTAACATCTGTATCAGGCCCTCATAGAACACACAGTTGAGTGGGAGTAAACAGAAAGAAAATTTGTGCACTAATGGCTGTGCGAGAGAACTCGAGATAGACACCTAGACAGGAACCCTTCATCACAGCGTTGGTGGTGGACATACAGATGAGGATGGCAAAGGTTTAGAACACAGTTTTTCAAAGACTAAATCTAAAACCCAGAGTAAACATTGATGCTCAGAGTTAGCATAATTCGGAGCTATTCAGGAATTGCAGAGAAATGCATTTTCACAGAAATCAAGATGTTATTTTTGTATACTATATCACTTAGACAACTGTTTCATTTGCTGTAATCAGTTTTTAAAAGTCAGATGGAAAAAGCAACTGAAGTCGTAGAAAATAGAAAATGTAATTTTAAACTATTCCAATAAAGCTGGAGGAGGAAGGGGAGTTTGACTACAGTTCTTTTTGTTTCAAATTTTCATTAATGTATTTGGTGCAAAATGCTGTATTAAAGAGGGGAAAATAGAGGATTGAAAGCTTGAAGTTTGAACCTTTTTTCTTTAACTTGGTCATCTTTAGCAAAGGTAAAGTGCTGTTATAAGGACACAGGTTTGGATACTTAGTTGTTTTGCAAAACTGTAGAAAATTTTATTCTCATTATAATCCATTTTAATGATGCCCATTAGTACTGTGGTCATCCTGAACAGTTTTTGTTTTGTTTTGTTTTTTGGTACTGGGAATCGGACTCACAACTTCACACTTGCCAGGCAGGTGCTGTGTCGCTGAGCTATATTCCCGGCCCATCCTGAACAGTTTTAACACCACTGCTGTGTTTGAGCATTTCACATTTTTCCTCGGCTAGGATCTGGAATGTTACATTCCTTGTTTTTTTCTGTGGTCCCATTTAGAATTGACATGGGCATTAGAAAATAACCTAGTTTAGGGCTGGTGAGATAGCCCAGCGGCATAAATGCCTGCCTGGTAAGTGCAAGGTCCTGAGTTTGACTCCCGGAACCCACATATGAAAAAGGGCTGGTGATATCACTCAGCGGCACGGGCGCCTGCTGGCGCACAAAGTTCTGAGTTTGACCCCCGGTACCCACCAAAAAAAAAAAAAACCTAGTTTAATAACCTCACTTAATAAATGAATAAGAGTTTAGATTGCTCAAAAGATAAAACAGTTGAGCCTGGAAATCTGAGCATCCTTCCCACTAAATTAAATTTAGCCGAAGATGCATACTTTCCCCATTGAGGTCACATTCCCCTTCGTGACTCTGACCATCGGTGTGTTGTGTATCTGGTCAGTTTTTTAGGTGTCTCATGCTATTGTTAGGATGCTGCTCTCTAGGCTGTGCTGTGTGCCTTTGGCAACCATGTCAGATCAACAACCAGAGCAGTCAGGAAAGAGGTTACACTAGCACAGATTCATTTCCTAACGAGTGCAATCTTAGTGTCTTTCTGTTGTCTTGATAGTTCTACTGAACAAATGGTCTGTCTCAACTTTTAACTAAGTACATGTATCTTGATAATTCATTTTTGGCCACAAATAGCAAACAGTACAGGGAATGACCAGCTTCAAAGGGATCACTGTTAAATGCAGTTCAGTGTGAGGTTTGGGGGCTGGTGCACATGCGGCCATTTCCTCCCAAGGTTTTTGCTCTCATGTAGGAAACCTAAAACAACAGAAAGAGGGATGCTGGGCTCTTTTAAGTCACCCCAGTTCTGATTATTAGTAGCATTCTTTTGTCTTCTGTCTTAACAGCTTTATATATTGGGAGGTTAAATGGTCTGTTAAACTTTAGAGCTGCTTTGCTTCACATGGTCATTCTGCATTCGTGGTCCCTGATCTGTCCTTGTTTTGAGACCATTTAATATACATAGGGCCCCATTCACAGCAAACCACAAAGGGCTCCTTCATGATGAGTTTGCCTTGACCTTGATGACTGGAGGAGTGCAACATGAACATGTGTCTTTAGGGGAATCAAGCCAATTCATAGGAGCCAACGTGCTGCAGTTCTTGGAGGAATGAAGGCTTTGTTTTGAGACTTGGATTTAAGGTGCTTAAGACCCAAATGGCCAGGCATGGTGCTGCATTCTTGTGAGACCCTGTCTTAAAAAACAAACAGGATACTCTGACTGATACAAACCCACTTACAGGGATTAGGATTTTGTGGAAAGGAAGGAAGGGAAAAGGGAGAATTTTTCTAATTTGGAAAATGTGCAAGTGATGTCTAATGAGGTGACACTCACCTCCCAGCTGTTACCGTATGCTCATCCACTATTATTTTAGTTGATACGTAGTGAACCTGAACAGAAAATGGCAGAGCTCAGAGATTGCATTCACAGACCGTTTTTTTTTTTTTAGGTACCAGGACTCAAACTCAGGACCTTGCACTTGCCAGGCAGGTGCTTGTATTGCTGAGCTATATTCCTGGCCCTAGAGACCCATTTTTAGGAGAGCACAAACACTGAGGAAGATTTTGGTTCAGTTTTTGTTTTTATGTTCAAACAGTGCACTTGAGAGTGGAAGTAGGGCTTATTTGTAGTTGACTTTTTTTTAAATCAAAAATTGGGGTAAATGAGCATTTGGATTGTGCGTGTATTCCTGCTAATCCTGCACCACACTGAAAGAGGGGAGCACCTTATTGGCTGGTCCCATAGCCATCCATGGTGGATCCACTAAGGCTGTGTCCCAGCCACTGCACTCAGAAAAAATGAACAACAGCTTCCAAACGGCTGGACTTCTGGATTTACAGAAAGATTAAACAATTTTTAAAACCTTGCAAATTAGTAACGTGCTTGCTATAGAAATTTAAGCACTGGAGGAAAAGTTTCTCAAATTCCTTTTCCTCCCGGGCTTGCTTGTTTTTTGTTTGAGACAGGGTCTCAGTGTGTAGTTTGGCCTGGCCGCCTACTCAGTGTAGCCCAGGGTGGCCTTGAACTCCATGTGATCCTCCTGCTTCTGCCTCCCAACTCCTGGGGTCACAGGCATGCAGCAACACAGCCGGGCTTTCTTGAAAATAGCTGTAGCTGGGCAGGCACATGTCATTCTTCAGGCAATGCTGTGCACCAAACTGTAGGGGCTAGGAGGGCAGGGATGAGCTCTGCAATATCTGCTCTCCTGTCCCTGGTGAGCACCCAGTGGATACTTGTTAACAATGATTAAAGGAATAGTGCCACATTTGGGAGGAGGATGCTTTTTGCACCTGGAAACCCATAGCGGACATCCTTTGTGGATTGTGCTGTTCTTGTGGAGTTGACTTTCACATACTTGCTAGAGAGTTCAATGCCTAGTGCGTATGCCAATTCTGAGATTTGGATAGGTGATTCTAGCTGCCGAGTCTACTGATCCTGCATCAAATTGTTTCCTTAATGAGTTTTTTAAATCGGGGGATAGATCATCAAAAAGAAAAAGCCTTGAAATTGGAATATTTATAGAATGGTAAGAGGTAATGTAGAAATAGATTTTGTTTTATTTCATTTTTTTCTTGAAACTTCCCTGCCGAGGGTTCAGCATGTGCTTAGTAGTTAGGTGTACAATTGCTAGGTTTTATTCCTGGCTTTTTTGAGTCCATCACTAAATTGCCCAAGCTGGCCTCTGACTTGATCCTGCCTCACCTCCCAAGTAGCTGGGATTACTGATGTACATGACTATGCCTGGCTAAAAAAAAAAAATTTGTTTATTAAATAGACTTTTTTTTTTTTTTTTGGTACTGGGAATCGAACTCAGGACCTTACACTTGCCAGGCAGGCACTTGTGCAGCTGAGCTGTATCCCCGGCCCTAAATAGACGATTTTTAAAAATTCTATTTGTAGCATTGGCCCAGGAAAACACAATGAATATCCTTTAATGGGGGTTTGGCTCAGCTAGTGGGAGGACAAATGAATAGGTCCCCTGATTCTGTGAAGCCAGGCTTGACGCTAGCTTGGATGAATGACAGGAAGCAGAGCAACCATGACTTAAGTCAGTACAGGGAATAATAGCACAGTGATTGTCCTGTCAGCCAACTTCAGCTACCATCAAATTTATGCCAGCTTTACTCTAAAGCAAATCCCAGCCGTCATTCAGTTTTGCTTGTATGTGTTTTGCAGAGAGCAGAACTTTATTTTTGGCAGTTCTGAGGACTGAGGCCCAGAGCCTTTGCACTGAACTGCATCCCTAGCCTTTTTTTTTTTTTTAAGGCGGGCTTGCTAAATTACTTGGATGACTCCAACATACCAGTTGGCCTCACCCTCCCAGAGTGCTGGGATTACAGCCCAGCCAGCACATTTGTTTTAGTTTTTAATAATTTCGTTGAGGTGTAATTTACAAATAATAATACCCATTTTAACAGCTTGGTGTGTTCTGATACATATATCCTCACTTAACCACCCCCTCAAGATAGAGGACACTTCCATCACTACAAGAAGTTTTCCTTTTGACCTTTTATAGTCAACTCCCCCTATTCCATCCCAGGAAACTAGAGACTTTAAAGAAAATCTGTTGAATTAAAAAAAAAAAAAAAATGGGTGTCTGAGTGAGTGATTAAAATCACTCCCTTAATAATTATGTGGATCAATGAGTGATTAAAATCCATTCCATAATACTTTCAGTTGTGATAGAGGGAGCAGTGTGAAACCCCTATGTGCATGAAAGGATGAAGAGCGCACACTGGAGGGAAGGGTATAAAGACAAAGGCAGTGAGTCCAGGCCACTTTAAAACCCTTAGATCTGAGAGCAGAATACCTTACTGCTCATTTTTTTTTTTTTTTTGTGGGTACCGGGGGTCGACCTCAGGACCTCGCGTGCCAGTAGGCGCCCGTGCCGCTGAGCGATACCACCGGCCCCTTTTTCATATGTGGGTTCTGGGAGTCGAACTCGGGCCCTCACGCTTGCCAGGCAGGCGCTTATGCCGCTGAGCCATCTCACCGGCCCTTACTGCTCATTCTTGGCTTTTTTTTTTTTGCTTTCCCTCAGGAGACCAGGAAATGGGACTATTGGGACAAAAACTACAAGGCTGCAGTAGTAATAGTCTGTGGTAACAAAAAGGTATTTATTGGTCTCTCAAAGTCCTGCAAGTTAGTTTTTAGAGGCATAGAATAAGAAAAGATTTTAATCAGAGTTTCACCCCTCATTTTATAGATGAGACCTACGGAAAGGTTGAAGAGCAGGGCTAAAGCCATGGACTAGTTAGGGTCGATCAGTTGTAGTCCAGATGAGTCCATAAATCTGTGCTTCCACAACTTGGGAGAATTACTGTAGGAGATCGAGAGCAAGGTGTGGTGGTACATGCCTGTAACCCCAGCTATGTGGGGGGCTGAGGAAGGAAGATCCCAAGTTTGAACCCAGCCTGGGCAAGTTAGTGAGACTCTGTCTCAAAATAAAAAGGGCTGTAGTTGTAGCTCGGTCGTAGAGCACTTCCCTAGCACACACAAGGTCCTGGGTTCGATCCACAGCACCAAAGGAAAAAAAAGATTCAGGACCTTGGGCTCTGTTTCCTCAACATGTATTGATATACATAGCACTGGTCCCAAAATTGGAACATCCAATATCCTATTTAACATTCATGTAGTTACTAAAACCATTATTATATGTTCCATACAATGATTTTTCTTTATCTTGCCAAGTTTGTAAAATGGAATGCTATAGCAAAATTTTAAATGTTCAAATTTTCCCACAAACACTATATTTAACCCATGAGTAATTTTACACAATTTTCACTAGAAAATACGTACACATTTGTAGTCCTTTCTTTTGTAATTTTCCCATGTATTACTAAATATTTTCTATATATATTACTCCCATTGGAAGAAATCTGTGTTACTAAACAGCATTTACAATTGTTTTGACTATTTGATCAGGCACTGAGATTTCTTTTTTTTTTTTGTGGGTACCGGGGGTCGACCTGAGCACCTCACGTGCCAGCAGGCGACCGAGCCGCTGAGCGATATCACCGGCCCTTTTTTCGTATGTGGGTTCCGGGAGTCGAACTCAGGACCTTGTGCTTGCCAGGCAGGCGCATACGCCGCTGAGCCATCTCACCGGCCCAGGCACTGAGATTTCTTAACTTTACAAATGAAAATGAAAGCACATTTCTTAACTTTTAAATCCATATCAGTTCCTCTCTTTATTGAGAAAAAGCAAGGTTGATTTTTTACAATTCCTACAGCATTTATTTGGCTGTTACTCTGAGATACTGTTCCACATGCTATTTCCATAGTTTCTGTAAAGTTGTAGATCTAGAAGACTGAATATAGGTGGGCAGTGGACTTCCTGTCAGCTATTAGGAGGTGCAGAATGTCAAGTTTTCACTTTTGGTGTTTTGTTTTGTTTTGTTTTTGTACGAACTCAGGACCTTGCACTTGCCAGGCAGTTGCTGTGCCCTTGAGCTATATCCCTGGCCATTTTTGGTGATTCTAAGGATGATCAGTAGGTTAAGATAATTTCATTGTTTTCTGTGTCTTATAAAGTTCCCCTAAGTCTTTCATCAAATGGTTTTTATGTTTTAGTAGTGAAGGATGGTACATGTTCCTAGATCACTTCAGTTATGACAAGCAGTAAAGGAGTCTAAATTCTTAAGGAGAAGGAAACCCAGTGTCGAAGACCACCAGGACAGCTGGGCATGGTGGCACATGCCTGTCACAGCAGCACTTGGGAGGCTGAGGCAGGAGAATCACTGTGAGTTCTAGGCCAGCCTGGGCTACATAGTGATTTCAAAGGTCAGCCTGAACTACATAGCGAGACCCTGTCTTTTTTTGTGTGTGTGTGTGGGTTTCAGGAGTCGAACTCAGGACCTTGCACTTGCCAGGCAGGCACTTATACCGCTGAGCCATCTCACCGGCCTGAGACCCTGTCTTACAAAAACCAAAAAAAAGAAAGAAAGAAAGAAAGAAAAAGACCACCAGGATTTAGCGTGGATAATCTGGAAAACCTGGCCAAGTCATCTTGCACTTTCTTGGCCAAGCTCTGCTGTACGTGGGACCCAAACTCCTTCTGGTCTTAGCAGAGCAGCTGTGCTCATTTTTGAGACTGTAACATCACACAAACATGGGGTGCTTGGTGAGACCTCATTGAACTCAACTTCACCACATCAGTTACTGGTTTAGGTTTGAAACTGATCAAGTACTGCCAAAGCTCCAGTGTCTCATCTGTAACGTGAAAATCACTTCTGTGTTGTTGTCATTGGGAAGGGTTACTCGAGCTCTTGGTAAAGGGCCTAGCACTTAGAATAATAAATGGTACCTCTATGCTTTTAATTCAAACTCTTCCTAGAGTGCCAACAGATTGTTCCCAGGGCACCTGAGATGAGTAGTTCTCAGCATATTTGGCAAGTTAGAAATAGGCTGGTTGAAGCAGTTCACAGTTACC
The DNA here is from genome assembly GCA_028451465.1 of Erethizon dorsatum. NCBI lineage: Eukaryota > Metazoa > Chordata > Mammalia > Rodentia > Erethizontidae > Erethizon > Erethizon dorsatum. The sequence continues at coordinate 38,479,676 of CM051831.1, forward strand.
TTTAAACTTGTGGCCACTAGCTCAGGCCTTTGAAAACACGCAGACTGGAGAAATGAGTGAAGTTAATCAGCTGGGAACTGAAGGGGGTTGTGCTGTAGGGAGTTGGGATAGAGAACACGAGTCCCTAATGGGGTGGGGTGGGAATATCTACAATACTTGGCAGTAATGTTTATTAGTGCTTTTCTTTTTGGTCTTTTTCAGACAGGCTTTCACTGCAGTTCAGGCTGGCCTTGAACTCACTTTGTAGCCCAGTCTGGCCTTGAACTCACAGCAATCCTGAGTGCTGGGATTACAGATGCGCGTCACCACACCCAGCCTGTTAGTTGGTTCTTATGTCCCATAAGGCTTTGGTGCATTCAGGGAGTTGTCTGCTGCTTGAACTTTGCATAATGCATATTCTTTTTTCTTTTTCCTTCTAATTTTCTTTTGAGACAGGGTCTCACTATGCAGTTTATGCTGGCCTTCAACTCACTTTATAGCCCAGGCTGGCCTCGAACTCACAGTGTTCCTCCTGCCTCAGCCTCCCGAGTGCTAGGATGACAGGCTTACGCCATCATGCCCAGCTTGAATGTATAATTTTAAGCCTGAACAATTTTATTATTTTTTTTGAGATGGGCTCACTGTGTAGTTCTGGCTAGGCTTGAACTTGCTGTGTAACCCAGGCTGGCCTTGAACTCATGGCAATCCTCCTGCCTCAGCCTCCTGAGCACTGGCATTACAGGTGTGTGCAACCATGGCTGGGTTTTTTGTTTTTTGTTTTTCTTTTTGAGCCTGAGCAAAATTTTGAAAATTTTTAGGATTTTTTTTTTTTTTTTTTTTTTTGAGACAGGGTCTTGCTGTGTAGTGCAGGCTGGCCTTGAACTTGCTTCTGTAGCCCAGGCTGGCCTCGAAGTCACAGTGATCCTCCTGCCTCAGCCTCCTGAGTGCTGTGATTACAGTCATGCACCAGCACACCTGGTTTAGGATTTGGGTCTTGATTCTAAATTTGTTCACAATTTAAACTGATTAGAAATTTTACTTGGTTTTGAAAACTTGAAACAGAAAATCCTACAAATATAGTGGTTTTACATCTTATAACTTTAATAATTTTTTTCTTAATGCTTTTTTATTTATTTATTTATTTATTTATTTATTTATTTATAAAGACAACAAGTAAACATTCTCCTGTATTAACAAACTCAAGCATTAGAGAATGTACAAATACCTTTTGGAGAAAAACGTTACTCAGTATAAGATTAAGCCATGTAAAAGCTAGGTAAAAATAGAAGACTAAGGAATGGAATAGTCACAGTGAAATTGCATTTTCATACTAGGGAGACAATACGATGTTTACAAATGTGCATCCGGTTTATTTCGCTTGTGAGTATTTTCTCGAGTTGCATCCATTTACCTATAAAAGTTTCCAATTTATGTTTCTTTATGGCTGAGTAGTACTCCATTGTATAAAAAGACATCTTTTTTATCCATTCCTCGGTTAATGGGCATTTGGGTTGTTTCCACAATCTAGCTAGTACAAATTATGTTGCTATAAAGATGGGTGCACATATATCGCTGTGGTACGATGTTTTTAATTCTTCTGGGAAGATACCCAGAAGGGGAATAGCTGGGTCAAGTGGGACCTCCAATCCCAGTTTTTTGAGGAATCTCCACACTGATTTCCACAGTGGCTGCACCAGTCGACACTCCCACCAACAGTGGAGAAGGGTTCCTTTTTCCCCACAGCCCCTCCAGCATTTGTTATTAGTGGGTTGTCTCTTCACTCTGTTGGTGGTTTCTCTTGCTGTGCAAAAGCTTTTTAACAAGATGAGATCCCAGTTGTTGATTCTTTGTGATAGTTCCTGTGCCATTGGGATTTTATTCATAAAGTCTTTTTTTTTTTTTTTTTTTTTCTTTTGTGGGTACCAGGGTTCAACCTCAGGACCTCGCACGCCAGCAGGTGCCCGTGCCGCTGAGCAATATCACCGGCCCTTTTTTCATATGTAGGTTCTGGGAGTCAAACTCGGGCCCTTGCGCTTACCAGGCAGGCGCTTACGCCACTGAGCCATCTCACTGGCCCCTTCATAAAGTCTTTGCCTACACCAATGTCAAGAGTTTTACCTATTCTATTTTCCAGGAGATTTAATGTTTCTGTTTTAATATTTAGTTCTTTGATCCATTTTGAATTTAGTTTAGTGCACGGTGAAAGATATGGGTCTAATTTTAATCTTTGGCATGTGTAGAGCCAGTTTTTCCAGCACCATTTATTAAAGAGGCTATCTTTCTTCCAGTGAATGTGTTTGGCACCTTTGTCAAAAATAAGGTGGCTTAGTATGTCTGGAGTTGTTTCTGCATCTTCTAATCTGTTCCATTGATCTTCGGGTCTTTTTTTTTGCCAATACCACGCTGTTTTTATCACAGTGGCTTTATAGTATACTTTCAAATCAGGGATTGTGATGCCCCCTGCCTTGCTTTTGTTGCCCAGAATTGCCTTTGCTATTCTGGGTCTCTTCTGGTTCCAGATGAATTTTAGGATTGTTTTCTCTAATTCTCTGAGATATGTTGTTGGAATTTTGATCGGAATTGCATTAAATCTGTATAACAATTTTGGAAGTATGGCCATTTTCACTATTATCTTATGGATTACTGATTGGATCTAATAATAGATCACAGGCATATATTGATTAGGTGTATAAAAGTTTATAGATCAAGCTGGCGATGGCAAGGCACACCTGTAATCCCAGCTACTCGGGAGGATGACACAGGAGGATTCCAAGTTCAAGGCCAGCCTGAGCAATTTAGCAAGACCTTGTCTCAAAAAACAAGTAGCACCAGGCATGGTGGTGCACGTTGGTAATCCCAGCACTAGGGAGGCTGAGGCAGGAGTATCGCCCTGAGTTTGAGGCCAGCCTCGGCTACATAGTGAGTGCAAGGTCATTCTGAACTACAGTGAGACCCTGTCCCCAAAAATAATAAAACAACATAAAAACACAAGTAGCTCAGTGACTGAGTGCTCCTAGGTTCAATTCCCAGTACTGGAAACAAATGAAAATACAGTACATATACAAGCATCTTGATACTGAATACTACAAAAGTCCTGCTCATTCTTATAGGGTGACTAGGAAACAAATGTAAATTGGGGCTATTAGCACAGAAAGCAAGCAGAGCAGTGCCTCTGTTTCTGCTGCTTTATTATTTCAGCCATCAAATCTGTTTTTTGAGACAGGGTTTTGCTATGTAGTCCCAGCCAGCCTGGAACTCCAGTTGATCTTTCTGCCTCAGCCTACTCTGGAATCACAGGCGTGCGCCACCATGCACAGCTACTCAGCCATCAAATCTTACATGCCAGACCTCTGCCAGTGGTGAAGTGAATGTAGAGATTTAAAAAAATTAAAAAATTAGACTCAAACAGGGAGAAGCTGTAGATCTTGTCTGGTAACTGAAAGGCCAGTAGAGCTTTGATAAAAGTCCTGCAAAGCCCTGAGCCCAAACCAACTACCTTTACATATGGGTTAGATAAGGCCTAATAAGTCTGATTGTAGAGCATGGAGATTTTTGTTTTTGAAATCACTATTGAGAACTTGACATAGATCTGATCATTTTTTATGCAGTGTCTCCTTTAAAACAACAGTGCTATAAGGGAAATATTCCAATTCCATGGAAAAGGAAAAAATGAGAACTGAAAAAAGGTAAATACTATTCTATCAACCCATAACAGGAAAAATTACAGAGAGGATATCTAAACCCACAGAGCTAATAAGTGGTTGAACCAAGTTAGGAATTCAAGCTAGATAACCTTTCAAATAGGTAGGCATCACCTGGGTAGGTCGGTGACTTGAGCAGGTGGGAGGAAGGGTGCTGTGGGCAAAATTGCTGCAGGCACAGAGGCTCGATCAATGTGAACAGATAAAGGAAGGCCATTTAGCCTACTGCAGCAAGGGGAATGGCATCAGCATGCTCTTTCAAGCACCAGTAGACCTGGCTCACTGGTTTTAGCACTAAACGCAATTTATTGGTTCATCTAACTGAAGACTTGAGTAGTGAGCTAACAGAATCTCACTCATCAACCTATAAAGATGTAACCAAATCAGCTCATTAGTTCTGAAAGTGGCTGATGGCAGCTTCTGGTGTGACATCTTCAACATCCAGCAGGGCGAGTTCTGTCGAGCATTGTAGTCCTGAGGTTCCTTTTGACTAGGTCAGCTTGGGTCTTCAGTCACTATACCTACAGAAATAGTGTTATCAGCTCCCCTGTCTTCCTGGTCCTTGTCTAAGCATCTTCTGGTTCCAGCGATGTCCCCATCACACTACTTCTTTCTGAGAAGTGACTCACATCACTAACCACACTCCTTGCCCAAGGAAGTGGGTGCTTCATCTCTGGACTTTAAATCCTTTTATTTATTTGTTATTATTTTTGTGGTACTGGGGATTGAACCCGGTGCCTTCACACTGGCTATACCCCCAACCCTTAAATAATTTTTTTGGAGGCCAGGGATACAGTTCAGCGGCACAAGCACCTGCCTGGCAAGCGCCAGGTCCTGAGTGCGATTCCCTGTAACAAATATAATTTTTTTTTTTTTTTGTGGGTACCGGGGGGTCGACCTCAGGACCTCGCGCGCCAACAGGCACCCGTGCCGCTGAGCGATATCACCGGCCCCTTTTTCGTATGTGGGATCCGGGAGTCGAACTCGCGCCCTCACGCTTGCAAGGCAGGCGCTTACGCCGCTGAGCCATCTCACCGGCCCACAAATATAATTTTTTTAGAAAAGAATTTTAAGACAGGGTCTCATTAGGCTGCCCAAGTGTGGCTGGAATTTGATCCTCCTGTCTCAGCCTCTTACGGTACTGGATTACAAGGGTGCACCATCATGCCGGCATATTAAAATCCTTTAGAGAGGGTGACCTCAAGCACTATCCAGCTCTCCAAGGCCCCGAGGTTCCAGTAGAAGAGGTCAGAAAAAGCACAGGCCCCAAGTAAATGGCAGGGGACAGTGGAGTTGTCGGAGCCCTGCCGGCTCGAGATCCTGGAGACAGACGCGCCCTGATCAGGCCCGCGGGCGCCACAGCGCCCATTATCCGAGCCCAGCTTCACTCTGTAGTTGTCGAGGCCACCATTCCTCGTTTACGCAGGAGGGGAACGATCCGGTTCAGGAGCCCCGGCGGCTGTGAAGACTCAGCTCCTTCAGTAAAATGAGGATGGGTAATTTCCAAAAGAGGACAGCCGCTTCCACAGAAGAGCCCGGAAAGGGTCCGGAGAGATTAGGAGAGAAGCGACCAGAACCCCACAGAGCCTTCACACAATAGAACGCGGAGTTGCACACTTCCACAGTGCCAACGATTAACGTGACCAACTCCAGTCCCCGTAAGCGAGCGTGATTTCCCCAACACTCTCTCACTCCCCTCACTACGCGAGACGACTGGTGGTATGGACGCGCGCAAAAGATGCTCAGGGGAGGACCGCCAATTGCTTCCCCTCCCAGTTCCTCCATTCACTTCCGGTTCTCACTTCCGGTCTTCACGCTCACCATCACTTCCGGTCCTTACCACTTATTCTTCCGACAAAACGTCGGTATCCACGACAATTCGAAACTTCTGTTCCCGCGAGGGTCGGCCTGGTCGGAGGCTGAGAAGCTGCCAGGACTGGGGTCGCGCGGGCGCGGGGCGGCGCCCACACCAGCACCATGGTGAGTGGGTGCTGGATGGTGCTGGGTGCTGGGTGGGTGTAGGAGGGCGGGCTGTGAGCCCCGGGGCTCTCGGGCCGCCGCAGGCTCCAGGCTTCTTCTTGTCACCTGAGGCTCCTCTCCCCGTCGTTGGCTGGCAAAAAGAAAACACGGTCACCGCGGGAGCTGCCTGGCCTCCTCGGACCGCGTTTTCGTTCCTGGAAGCTCTTTAGTTACCCTTAGGGAAACTGAGGCACGGAGTGCGAGGACCCGTTCCCAGTCACATTGCAACACGGTGGCTTGACGTCGGGGGCTGGTCAGAGACAGGATGTGGCCTGAGTGGGTGTGATCTTGGTCTGCGTGGCTTGTTGACCTCTTCATCCGTCCACGATGTGTAAATAGGAGGACGCTATGCAGTCAGCACAGGGAGGCTTGGGTACTGTGCATCTCACCAAGTGAGGGCCCTGTTAAAAGCCCACCAGAGGGCTTAGGACAGGGACCCGGAAGATTTGGAGAGGCCTCTTAAAGTCATCAGTGCTGGCTGAGACCCGCATAGAGTCCTCCACAACAGTAGTCCCTTTTGGTATTCACTTGTATGCATACACGAGCTGTAGTGATGGAATGTACACAGGCATATACATGACCATGTAAGTATGAATAATGTACACACGTGAAATAGCCGGTGCAGTGGTGTATGCTTGTAATGCCAGCTACTCAGGAGGCTGAGATAGAAGGATCACAAGTTTGAGCCTAGGACTCAAAAAAATAAAGGCTGAGGATGTAGCTCAGTAATAGCGCACCCCTGGGTTTGATTCCAAGCACTGAAAAATAAGTTATCCATATGTATATAAAATATACATATTCGCATCCATAGATAGTATACATATTCGCATCCGTACCAAGTAGAAGAAAAGTCATGAGTATACTGGTCTTGTGTACACACAAGGCTACAAACCAGTACATATTTCTTTATTTTTTAGCAAGAAGGCACCATTTATTTTTAAATGTTTGTTTGTTTGTTTATTATTGGTAGTGCTGAGGATTGAACCCAGGGCCTCATGCATGCTAGGCAAACACTACCACTGAGGTACACCTCCAGCCCACCAATACATATTTCTGTTAACATAAAAAGACACAGAAAAAATAAACAATCACATGATTGCATAGTAGGATAAAAGATGTATTGGAAGCATCCTGCTTGTGCCTGTATCCTTAAAACAACTTTTCACTAAACAGTAAATGTAAAAAAATAAAAAGGGTATTTTAAACATGGATATTTTTCTTTCTCTCTCTTCCAGGCCCGAAATGCAGAGAAGGCCATGTAAGTATCATCTCATTTTGGCTGAATGTTTTTTTGTAACTTAATCACCACAGGGGTCCGTGGTGCTTTTGGTACAGGAGCCTCTGGAGCAGCCATTTCTTTCTGTGCTTGTGTAAAATAGCACCCCCATGTCTGTCCATTTCTTTTCCCCTGTTAGGGTTTTTTTTTTTTTTTTTTTTTTTTTTTTTTTTTTTTTTGTGGGTACCGGGGGGACGACCTCAGGACCTCGCGCGCCAACAGGCACCCGTGCCGCTGAGCGATATCACCGGCCCCTTTTTCGTATGTGGGATCCGGGAGTCGAACTCGGGCCTTCGCGCTTGCAAGGCAGGCGCTTAAGCCGCTGAGCCGTCTCACCGGCCCTGTTAGGGTTTTTTGACAGCTTCCAGAGCTCATACTGGATGAACTTTTGTTCACCTGTGAATGGTGTGGGAAGGACAGCTAGGGCATTCCATGAAACTAATCTTTTACCATCTGGATGTGTTACTCATCATAGTGGTCTGATGAACTGAGTTTCCCAAAGTTTACTATGCAATATAGTAAACTAGATCTTGGGTGTTAAGGAACACAAATGGCCAAATGAGGAAGGCTGAGGGAGGAATGAGTTAGTGAGATCCTGTCCCCCTCCACCTCCCACAAGTTAAAATGACACGGGGAGGCAGCTCAGTGTGAAGGGCCTGGGTTCAGTCCCCAGTATCACAAAAGAAGGGGGTGGGGAGGCAAAGGAAGAGAAATTTTGTCAGGGCATGGTAGCGCCTGCCTGTAATTCCAGCTACTCGGGAGGCTGAAGCAGGATGAGGAGTTCAAGGCCAGCCTGGGCAATTTAGACTCCATGTCAAAAAAAAAAGAGCTTGGGAAGTAACTCAGTTATGGAGCACTTGACTAGCTTGCATGAGGCATTGTGTTCAATCCCAGTACCACTCAAACCAGCCAACCAACCCACAAATGGCTTTGTAGGCCCTGCTCCCTGAGACATGGAAACCCTAAGGCACTCTGTGGTTTCAGTTTCTTGATTGATGTTCTTGTGAGTGACATTAAATGTGCTCATGAGCAGCTCTGTCCCTTCCAGGAACTTGGGCAATCATAAGTCTGAGCGGGCTCTAACAGTGTCTTTTGTGTCCCTGGCAGGACAGCGTTGGCGAGGTTTCGCCAAGCTCAGCTGGAAGAGGGAAAAGTGAAGGTGGGTGTACATCTTCCTGATGGGCTGTAGAGTGTCTAGAACAAGTGCAGCAGAACTCCTTCCTGGACAGACTTGGAGCTCCGCAGCTGCCTGTGTGTCTTTGCTCACATCCAAATTGAATTTCCGATGTTCCTCTGGGTAGCTGGGGCAGTGGGCTCACCTGGCTGCTTGATTTTTTTGTTTGTTTGTTTGTTTTTGGTACCCGGAATCAAACTCATGACCTCGCACTTGTCAGGCAGGTGCTTGTGCCGCTGAGCTATAACCCTGACCTGGCTGCTTGTTTTTTCATTTTTTCCCCAAAATGGTGACTGAGTCCCCTTAACATGTCAGCTCTGTTTAATGTGGAATAACAGGAAGTGGTGCGTGGGGGTAGCTGTCCCTTGACGCCAGTGCAGAATCTCAACTCAAGGGGACCCAGCCAGATTAGGGCTATTAGGTACTAGGCTCTGAGTTTGTTTTTTTTTTTTTTTTCATTTTGTACACATGTGTATATACATTTGCGTGTGCGCACACACACACATATACTTACCTATGTATGTTTGGCCTAAATACTGACAGCTGTCCTTTCTCAAGGTAGTATACATAAGCCATGGTCTCTCCATTACTGGGCATTTATGCTATTTCTGGTCTTTCATGGTACTATGTCTGCATTTGTTGGATGTTTTTGTCTGTAGTTGTTTCCTAAGGAGAGACTAGAGTGAGGTTTAAGGGCCAAGGAGGAGAGCCTGTCACTGAAACTTCAGATGCGCTGAGACTGGTAGAGCCGTTGGCCTCAGGCCTGGATGCGCCGTGCGTTTCACGTGAACTGTAGCTAGTCCAGGGGCCACGTGTGCTCTTTTGCTTCCCCTTAGGAAAGAAGACCCTTCTTGGCCTCAGAATGTACCGAGCTGCCCAAAGCCGAGAAGTGGAGACGACAGGTGACTTCTGGGTGAATCTGATCTCCATAGAAGTAACAAGTCTCTGGTTCCTTCTTTTTTTAATCTAAATGATTCTTAAACCACAATTCTAAGTAGTTTTAATGATTAGTCTTGAAGTATAGTTTGCCTGTGCTTTCAGATATTTCAAAAGTCATGAAAATGTACTACCCTTTATTTCACAGATCATTGGAGAGATTTCAAAAAAAGTGGCTCAGATTCAGAATGGTAAGCTGACTGTCATTTTGTTTGATTTGTTTTGTGTTTTTGAGACAGGGTCTCACTCACTGTGTAGCTCAGGTTGAATTCAACTAACTACATAGCCCAGGCTGGCCTCGAACTCGTGGCAGTCCTCCTGCCTCAGCCTCCCGAGTGCAGGGATCACACACATGCACCACCATGCCTTGGTAGCTAATTTTCCTTTTAAAGGACTTGGTTCTCAAATTCACAATTAGACTTGATAACTTGAATCTTCTCTCAGTGACCTATTGATCACTATCTATTGAGCAAATAGGAAATCAGCAAGGACACATTAGACCTGAACAATAGTGCCCCTCATGACCTGGTTGACATTTCTAGAATGCAGTACCTAACAACATTCCACCTAGCAAGAATATTTTTCCTTTTTTTTTTTTTTTGTGGGTACCGGGGGGTCGACCTCAGGACCTCGCGCGCCAACAGGCACCCATGCTGCTGAGTGATATCACCGGCCCCTTTTTCGTATGTGGGATCTGGGAGTCTAACTCGGGCCCTCGCGCTTGCAAGGCAGGCGCTTATGCTGCTGAGCCATCTCACCAGCCCCCTATTTTTCCATTTTTTAAGAGCACATGTAGCTGGGTGTGGGGGTACATCTGGGATCCCAGCTCCTTTGGAGGTAAGGCAGGAGCGTTACAAGTCCAAGGCCAGCCTGGGAAATAGTGAGACCCTGTCACTAATAAAAAGATTTGGAGATGTAGCTCAGCAATAGAGTACCCCTGGGTTCAACCCGTAGCAAACACCCCCCCCAAACAAAATAAAACAAAACACATTGTAACACACACCAAAGTAAAACGTATTCTGGGCTAGAACACCTGTTAGCTTTTTTTTTTTTTTTTTTTGGATATAGAATCTTGCAGTATAGTCCAGGCTGGCCTTGAACTAACTAGCCCAAGCTAGTCTCGAACTCACAGTGATCTTCCTGCCTCAGCCTCCTGAGTGCAAGGATTACAGCTCTGCACCACCATACCTGGCAAGCAAATTTAATTAAGATCATGTTCTCTTTGATTTTAACAATCAGAAAGGTATCTGGAAAATGAGAATTCCAGATGTTGCCAGGTGTAGTGGCTCACCCCTGTAATTCCAGCTCTTGGGAGGCTGAGGCAGGAGGATCACCATGAGTTAGTTCGTCAGCCTGAACTACACAGTAAGAACCTGGCTCAAAAAAAAAAAAAAAAAATTCCAGGTGTTGAGTCTTATGTATATGGTCAGTTGACTTTTGACAAAGGTACAGAAATAATTCAGTGGAGGGCCAGGAATTTAGCTCAGTGGCATAGCGCCTGCCTGGCAAGTGTGAGGTCTTGAGTTCAATTCCTGGTACCAAAAAAAAAAAAAAAAATTCAATGGAGAAAAGGATAGTAATAAACTTTATCTTTTGTTTGTTTGTTTTGAGTCAATTCAGGACATCAAGGCAGGCCAGGACAGGGCCTCACTATATAGCCCAGGCTGACCTTGAGCTCATGGTGATCCTCCTGCCTCAGGCTCCCAAGTGCTGGATTTACAGGTGTGTACCACCACACCTGGCTAGTCATGGACTTTATTTATTTATTTAGGTACTGGGAATCAATTCAGGACCTCATGCTTGCCAGACAGGCACTGTGCCACTGAGCTATATCCCCAGCCCATAGTCATGAACTTTAAAACTCAACAATAAGAAAATTAATTTGCTTTAAAAAAAAAAATGGGTGGCAAAAGAGCCAGGCTTAGTGGCAGATTCCTGTAATCCCAGTACTTAAGGAGGCTGAGGCAGGAAGATTCCAAGTTCAGGCCCAACCTGGGCTTATATTTTTCATAGTTCCATAACCTGTTTCTTAGCAAGATCCTGTCTCACAATAAGAAAAGGCTGGTGATGAGGCTCAGCGTGAAGGCCCTGGGTACAAAGGCCTCAGATTCTTGTTTGCTTCAAGATGAGTGGTGGCTGTAACTGGGAAGCAGGAGGCTCCTAGCCAGGCATGGTGGTGCATGCCTGTAATCCCAGCCCTTGGGAGGCTGAGGCAGGAGGATTGCTATGAGTTCTTAGACCAGCCTGAGCTACAATAGTGAGTTCAAGGCCATCCTAAACTACATAGTAAGACCCTGTTTCAAAAAATACACAAAAAAGGGAGGCTTCAGTGGCTGTCCCTCACTCTTCTCAGTGTCTCCAGAGGGTTTGCGGCCTTGAGTCTCAAAATGAGGTTTAGGCGTAGCACCTTCTCAAAGGTGTAGAACATAGGAGTGGGAGATTGTAAAAGATGTCTTTATTTTTACTTGACTTTTTTGTTTGTTTTTGAGACTGGGTCTTGTTATGTTGCCCAGGCTGGTTTGGAACTCAGAGACTCAAGCAATCCTCCTGCCTCAGCCTCCTGAAGAGCTGGGACTACAGGTACATGACATTGTGCCTGACCGACTTCATTTTGTTTTGTTTTTTTGTTTGAGATGGTCTTGTTATATAGCTTAGGCTGGCCTCTAACTCACTGGAGCCTAGGGTGGCCTTGAACTTGTGATCCTCCTGCCTCAGCCTCCTGAGTGCTGAGGTTACAGGTGTGCGCCACCATACCTAGCTTGCATTTTTCATAATTCCATAAATGGAACTGCAGAATTGTTTCTGTTTCTCTTTCCTCAGTTGCTATGAGGATGATATTTCTTTCTTTTTTTTTTTTTTTTTGTGGGTACCGGGGGGTCGACCTCAGGACCTCGCGCGCCAGCAGGCGCCCGTGCCGCTGAGCGATATCACCGGCCCCTTTTTCTTATATGGGTTCCGGGAGTCGAACTCGGGCCCTTGCGCTTGCCGGGCAGGCGTTTAAGCCGCTGAGCCATCTCACCGGCCCAATATTTCTTTTAAAGGATTTTTTTCTCCTATGCTAGTGGGACCAGTGTTTATAAACCTTGCTTTTTCATTTATTTGGGTATTGGGTGTCTTCATATCAATTTAAATGAGTATTTCATGCAGTATCCCTGAGGAGGGGTGGCCGTTCACGTTGGAGGGATGATCTTTTTTTTTTTTTTTTTTTTTTTTTTGTGGGTACCGGGGGGACGACCTCAGGACCTCACGCGCCAACAGGCACCCGTGCCGCTGAGCGATATCACCGGCCCCTTTTTGGTATGTGGGATCCGGGAGTCGAACTCGGGCCTTCGCGCTTGCAAGGCAGGCGCTTACGCCGCTGAGCCATCTCACCGGCCCTGGAGGGATGATCTTGAATGTAAGTGTTGACATTTATTTTAAGGTGTGCCAGTTTGAAGAAATGCTTCTAACCTCTTGTTTTTCTAGCTGGTTTAGGTGAATTCCGAATTCGGGACCTGAATGATGAGATTAATAAGCTGCTAAGGGAGAAAGGGCACTGGGAAGTCCGGATAAAGGAGCTGGGTGGCCCAGACTATGGGGTAAGTGCGCTGCACCCCTAGGGTGGGGGACTAAGCTGGTGAGTCTCAGCCCAGGGTCTGCCTCGGAAGGGCTCCTGGAAACCAGGGGCCACTGCACAGAAGGAGGCCAGGAAGGGATGAGCTTCTGTCCCCCATGGCTGCGGCCCCCTCTGTGCCCCTTGGGCTGCCACTTACTGGGGTCCTTCCCTGAGGGGTCTCAGCAATGCATCATTCTGTCCCTTTTAGGGGGCTCTTACCAGTCTGGGTATCACCTTTTCACAGTGATAACTTTGATTACGTAAACAGTACATACTTTACTGCCAAAAAGAGAAAAAATATATAAAGAATAGAAAAATAAAATATTTTAAAATATATATATACTATGTGTATATTATATGTATTATAGGTACCACTTAGAAATAATTGCTATCAACATTTTCTAGTTATCTTTCTAAAGTTTTTCCAGGCATTTTCATGTTTAAAGAGATTGGTTCATATTCTAAATACATGCTTTGTTCTTGTAACAGTATACCAGGAACATAGTTTCCTGCTAATAAGTAATAATTTATTCCATTTTAAAAAATGTTTTAAGGGGCCGGTGAGATGGCTCAGCGGCGTAAGCGCCTGCCGGGCAAGCGCGAGGGCCCGAGTTCAACTCCCGGAGCCCACATACGAAAAAAGGGTCCGGTGATATCGCTCAGCGGCATGGGCGCCTGCTGGCGCGCGAGGTCCTGAGGTCGCCCCCCCGGTACCCACCAAAAAAAAAAATGTTTTGAAAGTCGGGCATGGTGGCACACACTTTTAATCCCAGCACTCAGGAGGCTGAGGCAGGAAGATCACTGCAAGTTCGAGGCCAGCCTGGGCTACATAGTGAACTCAAGGCCAGCCTGATCTACATAGCGAGACCCTGTCTCAAAAAAACAAGAACAAAAAATGTTTTGAGTGTGGGGTGTACTCCTGTAATCCCAGCACTCAGGAGGCTGAGGCAGGAGGATTGCAAATTTTTTTTGTCTGTCTGTCTGTTTTTGGTCTTTTTGAGACAGGGTTTTGCTATGCAGTTCATTCAGGCTGGCCTTGAACTCATTTTGTAGCCCAGGCTGGCCTCGAACTCACAGCAATCCTCCTGCCTCAGCCTCCCAAATGCTGGGATTACAGGTAGTAGGTTAATTTTTAAGAGGTAAGAATACATGTTTTTCTTGTGTACATAAATATTTTCCATGTTTAACATTATTAATTTAAAATGTATTTACAGCAGTGGAAATAGTAAGTTTATGTATCAGATTAATTTTGTCTTTTTCCCTCCCAATAAGAAAGTTGGCCCTAAAATGCTGGATCATGAAGGGAAAGAAGTCCCAGGAAACCGAGGTTACAAGTACTTTGGAGCAGCAAAGGATTTGCCTGGTGTTAGGGAGCTCTTTGAGAAAGAACGTAAGTAACTCAGGCTTTTGAAGGTTTTCGCCTCTGAATTGATAATGTTATGGAAAGCAGGATACCAGACTTTTTCAGATGCTGTAGGAACCAACCATGCACTCCCTGAGAGATGGAAAAAGCCTTTATTTGGCTAGCCTGACTCAGAGAAGCTCCTGCTTCCTAACTTCTGAGCCCTGGAGACAGTGTTACAAAAGTTTTTATAGAGTTTGCTGTAGTAAAAAACAAGCTCAAACAAAGACAGTTACTTAAAAACCACAGGTTTATAACTTTGGCCATCTGGTCAGCCTCAGTCAGGTAGGGAGTCTAAGGAGGACCAGGGAGGTGGGGATGGGCACCGCAAATTAGGGAGTGAAGTCCCTTATGGGAGGGTGAAGGAGGAGGAGGAGGAGGGAGGCTCTGGCATCCACAAGTTGGAGAGCTGTGAAACTGCTCTATTATCACATCAAAGTGAAGCCCTGAGGGGAGGAGGGAGCGGGGAGTGTGCTCAGCCAGCTGAGAGGATAGCCCTTTAAAATGGACCATTTTTTTTTCTTCAATAATAGTTATGTGAGTAGAAATACTATATGCTCAGTGCTTTTCTGGTATGGTTCTTTCTTTCTTTTTTTTTTTCGAGACAGGGTCTTACTATATAGTCTAGGCTGGCCTAGAACTTGCGGCGATCCTCCTGCCTCAGGTTCCCGAGTGCTGGGATTACAGTTGTGTCCACCACGCCTGACTTTCTGCAGCAGCTCTGGAGTTCTCTTTCTTTCTTTCTTTCTTTTTTTTTTTTTTTTGTGGGTACCGGGGCTCGACCTTAGGACCTCACGCACCAGCAGGCACCTGTGCCGCTGAGCGATATCACCGGCCCTTTTTTCATACATGGGTACCAGGAGTTGAACTCAGGACCTCGCGCTTGCCAGGCAGGTGCTTATGCCGCTGAGCCACCTCACTGGCCCCCTCGAGTTCTCTTTCCTGGGTGTCTTTAGTTGCACTGTCATGGCTGCCTTGATCTCGTGAATCAATTTAAAATGTTAATGTTTCATGGTCATCTTGACTTTGGGGAAGAGCCAGAAGTCACAGGTGCCAGATTTGGTGAATAAGGTGGATGAGGACACAGCATCATGTTTTTACGAGCTGCCTTTCTGTTGGGTGGTGCTTGGCAGAAGTATTCACCGTAATTTGGATTCCACTTCGTAAAGACACTCAGCAAAGAGGACTCCAGAGCTGCTGCAGAAAGTGACAAGAGCAATGGGATCAGTGTGTTTGAAATGAAGGGGGGGATTTTGTTTTGTTTTATTTTGAGACAGGCTTGATATGTAGTCCAGGCTAGCCTTGAACTCACTATGTAGCCCAGGCTGGCCTGGAACTTAGCAATAGTCTTGCCTCAGTCTCCTGAGTGCTGGGATTACAGGCGTGGATCATCTCACCTGTCGGCAATGTGTATTTTACTGTGATATATTTTTAAAAACTTAAACGCAGACTGCATATTTTGATCACCCTTTTGTGTGCTGTCTGACTGCACAACACTGTGGGGGAAGGCTGGGGCTCAAGTGTCACTGTGACCCAGGAATGAGCTAAATTGCCACTGTTTCCTGTAGCTCTTCCTCCTCCCAGAAAGACTCGTGCTGAGCTCATGAAGGCGATTGACTTCGAGTACTACGGTTACCTAGATGAAGATGATGGTGTCATTGTGCCTTTGGAGCAAGAATATGAGAAGAAACGTAGGTATCTGGGTGTCTTGTGTGGGATGCCCTCTGGTTTCTCGCCTTTGAAACTGTTTCGAGGAATGCGTTTGGCAGAAGGGTGCTTTCCTCCCTGCTAACTCAGGTCCTCAGAGGTCTTGGAACGCTGGGCTGTGACCCACTCCCAAGTGGCAGGTGAGGCAGTCAGTGTGGTGCTGCTCTGGGGAAGCTGTAGGGCTGTGTCTAATCTCTCCCTGTTTTAGGCGCAGCAGAGGGCTTATGGGTGCATAGTGCGGCTCTTCCCTGCCAGAGCCTGTCCGGGCAGTGTGCTTGTGCTAGTCTGCATGGCACTCAGCGAGCTAGGACTTTGGAAGCAAGTCCTGGGGCATGGAGCTCCTTCCCAGCTTGCTATGGCCTCTGTTTTCTTTTCTTTTTTTTTTTTGTGGATACCGGGGGTCGACCTCAGGACCTCGCATGCCAGCAGGCGCCCATGCCACTGAGCAATATCACCGGCCCTTTTTTTCGTATGTGGGCACCGGGAGTCGAACTCAGGACCTCATGCTTGCCAGGCAGGCGCTTATGCCTCTGAGCCATCTCACCGGCCCTTTCTTTTGGGTTTTAAGACAGGGTCTTTCTCTGTAGCCCAGGCGGGCCCTGAACTTGCAGTCCTCTTGCCTCAGCTTCCCAAGTGCTGAGGCATATGAATGTCTATGTCCCTCATTTTCACGTGGGTGTGTCTGAAAGCCACACAGTTTGCTGGCCTTGGGAGGATCATGGGGGACAGTCCCCGAAAAGGCGCTGTGTAGTGACTTAAAGCCAGAGGTGTTAAGAAACCAGACCACCGTCCCAGCCGAGCCCCGGCTCAGGGCAGAGTGAGGGCGGCTCTTTCCAGGGTGCCGTCTTGGCCTTTTCTGCAGAGATGTGATCATAGCTCCTGTCTCCCTGTCTGCAGTCAGAGCTGAGCTGGTGGAAAAATGGAAAGCAGAGAAGGAAGCCCGGCTGGCAAGAGGAGAAAAGGAAGAGGAGGAAGGGGAGGAGGAGGAGGAAATCAACATCTATGCTGTCACTGAGGAGGAGGTACTGGCGTGGGTCCTGGCTCAGTGCCCTCTGCTCCGAGCCACAAGCTGTGAGGCAGAGAGGAAGGGAGCTCAGTGCAGAGACCAGCTCTTGGGTTCAAAGCCCAGTTTCCGCCCTGTAGAACAGCTGTGAAGATCGATATTCAGGGTGAGGGAGGGTCCTGGGATGGAGGGAAGGAATGGCCACCGGAGCCCCTGTCAGCTATGCTTTGCACCAGGGATGGCATCCTTTCTGCCTTGTTTTGTTTTGTTTTGTTCTGTTCTGTTCTGAGACAATGTCCCACTATGTAGTCCAGGCTGCTCTTGAGCTCACTGTGTAGGCCAGGTTGACCTTTAACTCTTAGCAATCCTCCTGCCTCAGTTTCCTGAGTGCTGGAATTACAGACGTTCATCACCCTGCATGACCCTTCCTGCCATCTTAACAATCAGTGAACCAGAGTGGGATTTAGAAAGCCAAATTCCAGGTTCCAGCCTCAACCTTACCCAACTATTCACGTGGCACTGCCAGTGGCTCTTCTGTGCCTGGCACCCCTGTTTCCAGTTAGAGACAGAAGGGACCGCAGAAGCTCACAGCTGGGAGGAGCTGGGCTCCAGGAACATGGAGCCCTGGAGTATGTACAGTGCCAGGCGGGTCTGCTTCACTGTTCTGAGTGGGGAGGGTCACACACACACACACACACACACACGGACGGACGTTGCCTGGGCCGTGTGCGAGGAGAAGCATCACCATCACCTGTGAGGAAGCAGCTGTGAGAGGTGTAGTGGCTCAGTGAAGGTCACACACGACACAGTGGGGGCCAGAGGTTCTAGCTCGGGTCCCATTGACCACAGTGGGGCTCAGGCAAGGCTGTGGAGCAGGATGGTGTGTGGCCTAGGAGGTTTCCCTAGGTGCTCTGCAGCAAGTGTTTGATGAATGACTGTGTGAGCCAGGCTCATGCCAGGTGCATGGGCACAGCCACCATCCAGGCTTAGGTGTGGCCCTCAGTCCTGGGGGATCAGTGCAGCCTGAGATCGGGAACCCAGGGGAGTGAGCAGGCGAGAGAAGTGTGTACCCCATGCTGAGGGACACCAAGAGCAAGGAACGGACGACAGACAGAGGGACAGGACAGACGGATGAGCCCTGGGAAGCATGAGCAGCTGTGCAGGGCCCGGCGCCCTAGGAACAGAGTTGTCATAGAGCGATGGAAAGCATTTCCTTCTTCTTCAGAAACAACTGCAGACATCTAGGTAGTTGCAGAGATAGTTCCCAGAGCTCCCATGGGCCCTTCCCTGTTTCCCCAGCGGTTACACCATATATGACTGCAGTGCAGCAGCAAAACTAGGGTGCTGGCCCTGGCACGATGAGTGAGTCCTGCGTCTTTTATCAGGGATGGGACCATGTCCCCTCTCTGCAGTCGAGACACAGACCTGTTTCCTGAGCACAGAGATTCTCTTGTTTCTTCTTTCCCATCACACTTCCTCACCTTAGCATCTCTGATCCCCCAAAAACCCTATTCTGCTCACCATCTCTGTAATTCTGTCATTTCGGGACAAAACTAAAAGTAAGAGTGGTTGTAGGACCAGAGTGTTTTATAAGTGGAGTCCTCCTGGTGGTCACTTTTGGTGATGGCCACTGCATGTCGCAGGGTGCCCTTGAGACCCATCCGGTTTGTAGAATTCAGATTTCCTCCTCTTTCCCACCGAGTAGTCTGCCATCTGCAGAAAAGCAAGCAGGTCTGGAGTGTGGGGGTCATGTGGGCTAGAATGGAAGTGCAGTCCTGCCTGGGGCTTAATTTCCCGCCCTCTGGTACTGCACCTTCACCTGTTGCTGACCTTTAGAAACCCAGGGAATCATGGGTACTCTTGTGTCTGATGTTCATAGGTTATGTTTAGAATCCAGTTTGGGGCTCTAACAGATAGGGTTGCTGTGAAGTTTCTGTTTGCATGTTTTTGTGGAGTGTCTAGGAGGAGTGGAATTACTAGGTCCTAGGGTGTGGTATGTTTAGCAGTTGAAGATACAATTGTTTTCCCAAACTGCTGAGCCAGTTGTGGTGGTGCATGCTTGTAATCCTGGCACTCAGGAGGCTGAATCAGAAGGATCTCAAGTTAAAGCCCAGCCTGGGGGCCGGTGAGATGGCTCAGCGGCATAAGCGCCTGCCTGGCAAGTGCGAGGTCCTGAGTTCGACTCCTGGAACCCACATATGAGAAAAGGGCTGGTGATATCGCTTAGCGGCATGGGCACCTGCTGGCGCACGAGGTCCTCAGTTCGACCCCCGGTACCCACAAAAAATAAAAATAAAAAAAATAAAGCCCAGCCTGGGCACTTTAGCAAGACCCTGTCTCCAAAAAAAAAAAAAAAAAAAATGCATAAAAAAAAAAACCCAAACCCAAAGTGCTTATACTGATTGCACTCCTACCAGTACCTTAGGAGAGGGTCCCTCTGGCAGCCAGAATAGGGCAGGACCATGCAGGAACCTGGCACAGAGCCCGGCTAGCATCAGACTCCCAGTGTGGCAAGAGTCCTGTCCCTTGTTTCCAAGTCCACGTTATTTCCTTAGTTATTAGTGATAACTGTAGCCTCTGGGTTGATCTTACGTCTTTCTGTGGGACATCTTTCAAATTTAAATTTTAAAAAATACGGGCCGGTGAGATGGCTCAGCGGCATAAGTGCCTGCCTGGCAAGCACGAGGTCCTGAGTTTGACTCCCGGAACCCACATAAAATTTTTTTAAAAATAGGTAATAAAGTCACAAGTTTCCAAAGCAGTGTATAGAGATTCTTTCTTTTCCCTGTTCCCTGTCTTCCCTCTTCTCTGCTGTTAGTTTCTGTTCTTTTCTTGCCTAGACAGGAGGTGGCATAAACACGAGCATTCTGTCACTTTCCCTGTTTAATAATGTGTCTTGGGCATCCCCCATGGAAGTACAGACCTCTCGTTCCCTTGTGTTTTTCTTGACAGCTATAGGGTGGCACCATCTTACAGAGGTGCTATCAGTATGTTGCAGGTGCCCTGCGATGGCCATGTTTTTTCTTTTTGCAGTCCGATGAGGAAGGCAGCCAGGAGAAAGGAGGGGAGGATGGGCAGCAGAAGTTCATCGCTCACGTGCCAGTGCCGTCGCAGCAGGAGGTAGGATAGAGGTTACCAGCTGCCTGGGTACAGGAGCCTGCTCCTCTGGAACAGGCTGTGCTCTTCAAAGGGTGGGACCCCGAAAGGTCAGATGTTCCTGATGGGAGGGAGTTGGGGCTCTTGGAGGCCACCTGGGTATGTGAGTGACACTTCTCAGTGACGCCCAAGGGACTCCCTCATGGAGGGGCTCCAGGCTGAGGATTGAGCCGGGTCCTCTGCTGCCTGCAGATCGAGGAGGCCCTTGTACGAAGGAAGAAAATGGAACTGCTCCAAAAGTATGCGAGTGAAACCCTGCAGGCCCAGAGTGAAGAAGCCAAAAGGCTCTTGGGCTACTAGGGTGAGCCGGCCACTCCTTGAAGTCTGAAGATCCAGGGGGAGCCTGCCATCCCTGAGAGATTCCTGCCCACATGGCCACCCCAGCTGCAGTCAGGCGGCTGGCACCTGGAGGCCCTGCTCCTTTCTCATCCTTCATCCCTCTCACCTTTCCTTGCCTCCAGGGCTGATCTGTGTGGGTAGGGCTCTGTCTTTTGCCTCCCATTAGGCTGTCTTCACCATTTTTACAGATGATTTATGACCAGTGAACCCATTTCTTTTTATTTTGAACTGTGTGAGCTGCCCTATGAGCTCATTTTATTTTGGAGTGTGTGAAAGATTGCTCTCTGGCTGCCTAATAAGTGTTTTGTTCTGCCTTGTACCGATTTTGGAGGGAAAAGAATCAATTAGTGACCAACATTTAAAAACTGAAGCCAGGTATGGTGGCCCACCCCTGTTATCCTAGCACTCGGGAGGCCCTGAGGATTGCTGCAATTTTGAGGCTAGCCTGGGCTAGAGAGTCCAAAGCCAGCCTGCACTACATAGTGAGAGCCTGTCTCAAAAAAACCAAAAGCAAATAAAAAATGTAATTTTTCTAAAAAGACACATCTTTCTCTTTAGAACTGAGATGATGCCCACTCTCCGGGGCTAGTAGCCTGAGTTGCCCCGATGTGCCAGGCACTGCCCTAGTTCTACACCAGCCCCCTCATCCCCTTGGTAGGCTGGAATTTTGACTTTGCAACTTCCATCTTGTAACCTGTTCTGCAGAGAACCACTTTTATTAAAGATTTTTTTGTAAGAAAACGAAACTGCCATGCCTTTTCCTGGGGTGACTACACTGAGGGAGCATGAGGTCACCCACAGGGAGGCTCCCCGAGGCAGGCACAGGACACATCCTGGGCTCCACCAGGGAGTGGAGGTGGGCAGGGAGGCCCCCATGGGCTCCTGTGTTGGCCTTTGTGGTTGCCCATGACGGACATCCAGGTGGTCACTGAGCCAGGTCTTCACTCAAGTGAGGACCTCCTGCAGAGGCTGCAGGCCTCGGTGTCTGGGGCTTGGGCCTCTTGCTCCACAGAGTTGTGGGAGCATCGTGGTGCTGTCAGGGCAGCTGTCCCTTGAGTGTGGGGCTGTGACTTGGGCTGTGGGGAAATGGGAGCTCCTGGCTTGGAGAAACGCATCTTGCGGCAAGAGTGGGCTCCTCTCACCTGCGGGAGCCGCACAGACAGGGACAGAAGAGCTGTGTGTGGATGCAGGTGGCTGTGTCAGGAGAGCTGTCCAGCCAGCAGGTGGTGTTGGCCCCCTCTCTACAGAGCCTGACACTGTGGTAACTATGGAAATGTTCTGAGGGAGGAAAACCTAGCTTTTGGTGACTTGCTCCCGGAAGCTCCCTTCCTGAAGGGCTGCCCACGTCCCAACCCTGAGCTGAGCCTTGGGCAGATGTGCAGAGAAGAGGGAAAAGTCCAGGGTGGAATTCAGTGGCAGGCAGAGACAGGCCAGGCTCTGGGCTGCATCACCCAACCTATGGCTCCCTGGAGCGGTGGGCTCATGAGTGAGCTTTGTGGGGGCTTTGAGCAAGTCCTGGGACCCAGCCTCAGTTTCCCTGTTCTGCAGTTCAGGGCTGGAGTCTGAGCAGTACTGGGCTGTGGGCGGAGGCATTAGAGGGCCTGAGGACACACTGATCTCAGACCCGGCCTCTGTAGGGTGGGGTGTGGGTAGGTCTAAGGCATGGGAGATTTCAGGCCCAGTCATAGGCTTTTCTCCCAAGGGGCACCCACTGGTAGTGATGCTTCCTTACATGTGGAAGAAGGCAGGAAATCCTCACATCACACATTCCTGGTCCCTGGAAGAGGGAATAAACCCAGAGCAAGCCCATCCTGGAGGCTGAGGGCTCTAGGACTCCACTGCCTCCCCCCAAGTCTCATCAGGGCCTCTTGGGTCCCACACTGGGGAAAACAGGCTTGGAGTGGAGCAGCACCTAGCTGGCCATCTTACAGGTCTCCCTGGCAGCCCAGTGGGGCCTGGAACAGAGGGAAGTTCTCAGCTAGCCGCCTGCCAGGCCTGAGGTCAGTGGGAAAGCCGCCAGAGTGTGTGTGACCACGGAAGTGGATGTGGCCGCTTGGGCCCAGCTAACCAGTCTTGGCAGCCTTGGTTTAGTTCACAAAATCCAATGACTTACGTTAGCTTGGGCTCTGCCTACAGTATCAGAAAGGCTATTTTTCCATAGACACATTGTCATTGACTTCCTTCCCCTCACCTCCCCGCCCATCCTCCATCCTCTGGTGAAGTTATAGTGCAGTCTCCCTCCTGTCTCAGCCCATTCTCCTCCCAGTCCTTCCCCTCACCTCTAGTCCCTGTACAACAGGGGGCTGAAACCCATTGCATTTCCACCCAGTGGCTCCCAGGAAGGGACATGCTGGGGCCTGGTCCTCTGCACACTGGCGCACTTCCCCTGCCTCCTTGGTGCTGGAGCAGACAGGTCTCTGGGGAGTCCGGGGGTGGCCCCTGCCCATCTGCCTTGCCGAGGGGTGCAGAGGGCTCTCTCCCAGGGCTGGCCTGGGCCTGCGCTGTGTGCTCCCACTGGGTGCTTCTGGGCTACAGCTCGCTGGGACCTTAAAGCTACTGCAGTCTCCTTGTCAGCAAAGTGAGGGTGGGGCACTGCTCTGGAGTCCCTCTGGCAGGCTGCTCTGGGCAGGGGCTCTGGCCCCAGGGGGAAGGGCTCTGGGCACAGTGAGTGCAGGCTTGGAGGGGACAGTGGGTATTGCATGTGAGCATGCATTCTTTGGGGCTCTCCTTGAAGTGGTCTGGGAAGCAGGACTGTGTTAGGTCACTTCTCCCAGGCAGATTAGGTGGAGTGGGGGCTGTGCCTGGACCAGGGAGGAAGCCAGGGGAACCTTCTGGGACCACCTGGGCTTGGTCTGGAGCTGGCAGAGGGATTCGAGGGCACGGGGCACAGTGGAGTTGGATGACAGGTGCTGAGAGGCAGGTGGCCTGCATATGGTGGGTCAGGGTCTCCATTGTGAGATCACCATTACCAGAGGCTGAGGGAGGGGATTCATCTGTCCCTTTGTCTGTGGCATTTTAGTATCCTGGGAGGGAAGGGAGAGCAGATGCCTGCTGCTGCTTTGTCCACCAGGTGCACTGAGGGCCACTTCCTGCCACACTAGGCGAGCACCAGCCCATAGCACCTAGATCTCCAATACTGCGGCAGAATTCTGGGTGATGTTTGCCTCTTTCAGTTTGCTAACACTTAATAGCAGGCGCTTTTCCATATTCATGACACAGGGTCTCATGGTTGGTGTCTAGTCATCTTTTTGGTGACGTTTTTACCCTACTCTTTTTTTTTTTTTTTTTTTTTTGAGTCCAGGTCTCAGCTATGCAGTTCGGACTGGACTTGAGCTCACTATGTAGCCCAGGCTGGCCTTGAACTCATGATGATCCATCCTCCTGCCTCAGCCTCCTGAGTGCTGGGATTACAGACATATGCCACCATGACCAGCTGTCCAGCTGAGGATTTTTTGTGGTTTTTTTCTTTTTAACCCAGGGCCTTATTTTTAGTTTGAGATATGAGCTTGCTAAGTTACCCAGGCTGGGCTAGAACCTGCCATTCTCCTGTCTGTCCTTTTTTTTTTTTTTTTTTTTTTTTTTTTTTGTGGGTACCGGGGGGGTCGACCTCAGGACCTCGCGCGCCAACAGGCGCCCCTGCCGCTGAGCGATATCACCGGCCCCTTTTCCATATGTGGGATCCGGGAGTCGAACTCGGGCCCTCGCGCTTGCAAGGCAGGCGCTTATGCCACTGAGCCATCTCACCGGCCCTGTCTGTCCATTTTTAACAATTGTGGATATGCATTATTTCAAATCTGGGGCATTAAAGGAGACTTCTTAAATATTTTTGAACTATCCCATTTCAGATGAACATAATTCAACTTCAGATACAATGCCATTGCTCTTCGTGAACTCACCACCTAAAGACAGGAGACACAGATTTTTTTTTTAAACAGTTTTCCTGAGGTATAATTTATATACCATGCTTCATCCCTGTAATACCAGCACTTGAGAGGATGAGGCAGGAGGATTGCCACAGGTTTGAGGTCAGCCTGGGCTATGTAGTGAGTTCAAGGCTAGCCTGAATTTCATAGTGAGACCTTGTCTCAAAAAAACCAACTTTTTTACATACCATAAAATCCAATATGTAAGTGTACATTTCAATGATTTTTAATGTTTCCTGAGTTTGCAAGCCCCACCAGTTGTTTTAGGATGTTTCTAGTACCCCAACAGATGGGGGGGGCTGGGTGACAAAAATCTAGGCCCAATGCCAGGTGTGGTGGTACATGCCTGTAATCCCAGCACTGGGGAGGCTGAGGCAGGAGGATTGATGCATGTTCAAGGCCAGCCTGAACTACACAGCAAGACCCTGTCTCAAAACAAAACAACAAAAATTTATGGAGGGAAGGGGAAAAAAGAACTGAAATGTGTTATGTACAGGTACCAATTCCCTACAGTGAATGTAATCATTACACACTGCAAACAGGTACTAATAAAAGTTAAAAAAAAAAAAAAAAAAAAAAAGGAAATCCAGGCCCAGACCAGGCTTCTCCCCACTTCGCTCTGCATGAAATCCAGGCTGGGTATTGTTGAGGCCAGGTGTCCACCCCTTACTCACAACCCTCCCAGCCCAGGCCCCAGCCTGTCTCTTGGACCCTCATGCCACTGCCCCCATGCCACCATGCACGGTTTAAAAATGGCCACTTGAGCCTGTACCATGCCTGCCTGAAACAGCCATCCCCAGTGTATCCATACCCTCACCCTGCCCTCAGGTCCCCCTCAGTCTGGGAATGGAGGGAGACATTTCTTGCCACCACAGCAGGCAGCAGGTGGCTTTTCAGGGCACCCTGGGGCTTGCTGTGGGAACCTGTGAGTGTTTCCCAGGAGATGGAGTTCGCTGTTAGGGGACAGACAGCTGTCCTGCCCTCATCGAGTGGCCTTGCCTGCTCCTTCCTGGCCTGTGAGGTTGGGTGGGGTCCCACCCCTCGGGAAGGGCCCTTCTCTTCCCCCTGGGGGCGGCTGGGTTTCCGTCTGCTCTGTGCCCTGAGATGCTGCCTGCGGTCCCACAGCAATATCGGGCTAGAGCAGGCACTCATCACACGGTTACAGGAAACACATGCGCCACGTAGGGCTCTCTGACAGGGCAGGGGTTCACACCTGAACCCCGCTCCCTCCCGGCTTTGAGGAACGGGTCCCATTTGATCGAGTTGCAGCTTTCATTGTTTTTGGACAGGGTCTCGCCATGTAGCCCAAGCTGGCCTCGAACTCAGGCGATCTTCCTGCCTCAGCCTCCCGAGGCTACCAGGCCCGGTTCAGTCTCGGCTTCTAACAGATGGCTGGTCTCACTTCTCCGAGGATGCCAGGCTTCCGGGTCAACTCAGGAGCCCCGTCTCCGGCTCCGGGCTCTAAGCTGTGTCGGTCCCCGGCCTGTGCCCACAGCCCTACCCGGGCCAGCCCTTCCCGAGCACCAGGGAGTGCCCCTGCGGGCCGGGCTGAAGAAGGGACTGAGCGGGCAAAGGACAAGGATGAAGGAAAGGACTACTGGGCGCACCGAGAAGCTGGGAGCTGGCTGCGACTGCGGGGGGGAAGGGGAGTTGGTCGGAGGGCTTTGGGGGCGGGCGAGGAGGTGGGCGGGGCTTTCCGTGGGCGGGACTAATCGTGGCTAAAGGGAGGGGCGGGCGGATTTCCTTCCCGGATGCTGTGCGGAGGGCGGGCCCGGTTTGGGGCGTAGTGTGGGTGTCGGGGCGGAGTCGGAGGCGGTGCAGAGGGAATTCTGAGGGACGACTGTGGTGGTGCTGAGGGGAGGATCTGGCGCTGGGGGCGGGGTTAGGGTGCTGAGGGCGGAGCCGAAGGGGATGCCCTGAGGGAAGGCTCGGGGCGGGGCCGAGAGCTGAGCTGAGGAAAAGAACGCGAGCTGGGGGCGGGGTCAGGGCGGTCCTGAGGGAAGGCTCGCGCGCTCGGGGCGGGGCCGGGCGGGCTGAGAGAAACTCGCGGGGCTGAGGTGCCTCCGGGCCGGCCTGACGCGAGCCGAGCGCCGGGCCGCGAGCGGGCGTAGAGGGCCGGGCCAGGTCGAGCCCGGCAAGGCGGGCGGGGCTGAGCCCGCAGGCTCCGGGCGGGCCGGGGCGGGGCGGAGGCGCGGTCGGTGGCGGCACTAGTTCAGGTGTCGCCTCGGCTCCACGTCGCCAGAGGGCCGGTGGGCTGGAGCGTGCGGAGCTATGGCGGGGCCCGGGCCGGGGGACCCGGACGAGCAGTACGACTTCCTGTTCAAGCTGGTGCTGGTGGGCGACGCGAGCGTGGGCAAGACTTGCGTGGTGCAGCGCTTCAAGACGGGCGCCTTCTCGGAACGCCAGGGCAGCACCATCGGCGTGGACTTCACCATGAAGACTCTGGAGATCCAGGGCAAGCGGGTCAAGGTGGGCCGTCCTGGGACGGGGACAGATCCTTCCCGGGGAGCCCCTCGTGGGCCCTGCACCCGGAGAGCGGCACCCGGGGGCGAGCAGGGACCAGGAAGTGGCGGTTTCAGAGGCTTGAAGGGCCGAAAGTTTCTGCCCGAATTTCCGGCCTGGCCACGCCTCCTCCCGCGCCGCTTTATGGCCCAGGTGCAGGTGGCGGAACTTTCCTCGGTCCCCTCCCCCGCCGGCCCGAGGGGTCCCAGAACTCGGCGGATCCGGAAGGGGGGGAGCGGACGGGGCTCGGCCACCGAGCGGGCTGGCAGGATGTGGGTGCCACCGTGTCCCGTGGCGGCTGGATGAGTGACAGACACTTGCGATGAATGAAATCGAGGTGCCAGCCCCAGCGACTGAGCGGCGGGCACTGCCGGTTCCTGCTCGCAGTAACTCCTGAGCCGCACTTTGCAGATGCACCGGTCCAAGTTCACGGGTCACAGTACGACCGTGGAGAGCTCAGGGGAGGGGCTGTCGCTGTCGCTGTGGTTTCCCACAAGTGGGAGTCACTTTGGTGGCTCTGGCTGTCTGGGTGCTGCAGGTCTGCTCGTGGTTGCCTTTGGCTGGGATAGTTAGCTCTTTTTTTCTGTAAAATTGGGAAATTCCAGGGTGTCGCCTCCCTCATGCCCCACCGTGGAGGAAAAGTAAGTCTTCATCCTTTATAGGACCGTGAGGCCTCTAGAGTAGGCGCGACTGGGGAAGCAGGAACTCCTGCCTGCAAGGTTTCGAAGTCCTTTGGGTTGCAGGATATTTGGGTCTGCACAGGGTGAACAAGGGCAGGTTGCAAGCAGACACCTGGAGTAATTTGGGGACCACCCCTTTTGGAGCAGGTGGCGGAGAAGGGCAGCTATAGGTGGAGTGTGCCCACGGTTGAGCCCGTGACGATGGCAGCAGCCACACTGAAAGGGCAGTGTGAAAACAGAGGCGCCCATGAAGAGCAAGAGTCCTTCTGGAAAGTGGCTGGCTGTGCCCACAGTGTTTGTGGTGATCCTGTGCTGGTGGTGGACAGTGAGGGGGCGGGGCTCTTGTTTATCTGTCCAGATAACAAGTGTGGCCCAGCAGAGCCTGGGTGGACAGTGCACCCGGCACACATTATGCAATGCAGGGCCAGCAGTTCATTGTTTCTTTTCCTTCTGTCACCTCCCAATTGTCCATCTTAGGAGATGGCCAGGTGGGGCTGTGTAGGAGCCCAAGCTCCTCTCAGAGATACAGCTTCTACCCTTCAGGAGAGGCTGCTGTGAGCCAGTGATTGTACAGCGTGTTCCACTCACTAGAGGGCATTGTGATTATAATAATAATTTTTTTTTAATACTAGGGATTGAACCTAGGACCTCAAGAATGCTGTGCACGCTGGGCGTGGTGGCGCATGTCTGTAATCCCAGCACTGGGGAGGCTGAGGCAGGAGGATCGCTGAGTGTTTGAGGCCAGCCTGGGTTACATAGTGAGTTAAAGGCCAGCCTGAACTACAGAGTGAGACCCTGCCTCAAAAAACAAAACAAACAAACAAAAAAGAACTCTGTACACAGCACTGCCACTGAGCTACACCCCCAGCCCTAGAGGGAATTATTATTACCCTCGGTTCACTGTGCACAGGCTTGCCTCAGACACAGCGAGGAAGTGACAGGCATGGAAAGGTTCTGAGTTTTTCTGACTCCAGAGCTCTTTCCCCTCCAGCAGACTTCTTGGTAGAAAGGGTTGTTTGTAGGGGAAAGCCTTGGTAATGATTTCCCTCCTCACTTTGCAGTAGGGGAACCCTGAGCCCCAGCCCCAGACAGGCTGGGAATCAACTCAGTAGCAGTGGACTTTGTGGAAACCCTGTCCTTCACGTTGGGAGAGCAGGGTTCTGCTGACTCAGCGGGAGCAGTCATTTTCTTCTGGAATCTGTTTCCTCATCTGTAAAGTATCTTGTAAAGTGTCCTGGAAAGGTCTTTAGCCCTTCATGTGACTGTGATTGTGCGTGTATGTGTATGTGTGGTACTGGGCATCGAAACCAGGGCACTGTACCACTTGGTATGTAGTTCAGCCTGGCCTCAGGGGCTATCCTCCTAAGTGCTGGGATTACAGGCATGTGCCACCACAGCCAGCCTTTGTTTTTTATTGTGAGATAGGGTCTTGATAAGTTGCCCAAGCTAGACTTAAACTTGCTGTCCTCCTGCACTGTCATATTTTTTTTAAAGTCATTTTGTCACGGGCTGGGTCTGAGGATCCTCGGGTTGAAATAAGGAACTCAACTCACACCTTTAAAATCAGTACATGGGGTCGCCGATTCCTGTCACAGAAAAAGAATTTTCAGGACACAGCAGTAGAAGAGGGATGAGAAGAGTTTATTAGAGGGAGATACACATACTCAAGGAAATGAGGCACAATACAGGAACTGGGGATCTTTTTTGTGTTTTGGAATTCAGTGGAATTAGATAATCTCTAGTCTTAGTGGGTGGGAGAGGATGGCCCATCCCTAGTGAGATAATGGTCTGTTCCTAGGGGAAATCCCAAAAGAGTGGTCCCTTCATGGGTGAATGAGGACAATTTGCAAATAAAAGGGAAGGGCCATATTCCAAGGGATTGCCCAGGTTTGCTGTTTTGGGAGAAGGAAAAGTAAATCTAGCTTGTGTTCAGAAGCTGCAGTTTTTCTTTTTCTGGTGCTTTTTGTTTGTTTGTTTTTGAGGCAGGGTCTCACTATGTAGTGCAGGCTGGCCTTGAACTTGCTTATGTAGCCCAGGCTGGCTTCAACTCATGCAATTCTCCTGCCTTAGCCTCCCCAGTGCTGGGATTACAGGCATGCCACACCCAGCTGCAGTTTTTCTTTAAAGTACAGTTTTAAAAATCTGATTTCCTTGTCTCCTTTCTACCTAGCTTTTATTTTTTCTATCCTATCTCAATTTTATTAAGGTTTAATTTATATACAATAGGCTCTGCCCATTTTAAGTGTACAGATCTGTAAATTTGACAAATATATACAGGCATGTAACCTCCACCATGATCAGGAGAGAGGATATTTCCACCAGCCAAGAAAGTTCCTTGTTTTTGTAGCCAGTTCCCTCTTTTCACTGCATCCCCGGCAACCACTTATCTGTTTTCTGTACTTTAGTTTCAGCAATATGATTTTAGCTGGAATCTTTTTGTTTGTTTGTTTGTTTTTTGAGACAGGGTCTCAGTATGTATTCCAGACTGGCCTTGAACTCACTATGTAGCCCAGGCTGGCCTCGAACTTGCAGTGATCCTCCTACCTCAGCCTCCTAAGTGCAGGGATTACAGACATGCACCACCATGCCCAGCTCTTCCCTGTTACTTTATTGTACTCATCTGCTCGTAGCATTTATGAGACTTGAAATTATCTGGTTTGTCTTCTCCTTTAGAAGATTAGCTCCTTTAAGACACAGGAATCCAGCTGGCCAACCACAGACACACAGTGTTCAGTACATCATCAGTTCATATTTTAGAGAGCAAGCTGAAGCCAGGAAAGGTAATATGACTGGCTTACCCAAGGTCTTTAATAAGTCAGTAGCAAAACCAGGATTTGAACCCAGGCTCTGGCTGGCTCCTCAGCACAGTGCTCAGTTTTACAGTTGAACATCTTTTGAATTCCTTTTAAGTTCATAAAAATGGCCCTGCCTGGGGCCCTGAAGGTTAGCGAATCTCGTAAGAATGCATCTGTGCCCGTCAGACTTGCTGAGAAGGCTGTGGACTTGGGCTGAACTCAGGGTGGCAGTGTATTTATTTACCTAGCCGAACATTTCTGTAGCTCCAGACAGCTCAAGGTGTGCTGGCCTACCCAGCAAGTCTTTGCACATGGTCATCATTTCCTGGGTCCACATGGGTTCCTATGACTCTGGCTCCCAGTATCATAGACAGCCAAGTTAGGTAGAAATATCCTAGGCAGTCAGACAGGGCTGGACTCTCGAGGGAGTTAGTGCAGAGGATGAGAAAACAGCACACCTGTGCCTGGAGGTGCATCCGCTAAAGGCCAGGCCACAAGATAAAAACAGAATGACCAGTCCTACATTGCTTCTCCAAGGGTTAAGCAATATATTATAATTGGTATCACCTGGTCAAATGAAGTCTAGCTAGACATCAGTCACCAAGGTGGGTGACCAGGACCACCTGACTCATCTCTTCCAAAAAAGATCCTGGTTCTTTCCATGTATATTTGCTGGGTGACCTGCTTCCCCATTGGATCAACATTACCTAAGCGGCTATAGTTGTCATCTTATTGGTTGATCATAGTTTTATGATCCAAAACGTTGTAGCCACCTCATGATTTTGCACCCACCTTGTGATTTTGCCATGTAAAACTTCCTCTGGAAAGTGGGAGAAGAATTCCACTTGAGTCCCCTCCTGTCTGTCTCAGGAGCTGTGACTCTCGGTAAAATTTCCTACTCTTAGCCTCCATTGTTCCTTAGAATTCATTCTTCGATTTTGGGGAACACAAACTCAGCGGATCTGACATCTAGCAGTTTGGGAGTTATATATTTCCCTTGTATCATTTGGAGGTCCTATATGACCAGGACTTCATATATCTGAGTGCTGCTGGTCTTTCAGACTTGATGTTGCAGAAAAAGAGCACTGAACCAGGAGTCTGAAAGCTGGGGTCTACTTCCCTCTCTGTCACAACCTTGGGCAATTCACATTCCCATTTGGAACCTCAGACTTCTCATTCTTCAAATTGTGCTAATGACCACTCTCTCTTCTCCTGAAGGTTGTTGTAAGAGTATGGATATGCTTAAAAGAGTTTAAAATTTCCTTGATTTAGCTGGGTGTTGCGGCACACTCCATAATCCCACCATGTGGGAGGCTGAGGCAGGAATCTCTGAGTTCAAGGCTAGCCCAGGCTACATAGGGAGACCCTGTCTCAAAACAAAACAATGAAAAATTTTCTTGACTTATTCGTTTGCAGTGCTGGGGATGGAACCCAGGGCCTCACACTTACTAGGCAAGTTCTACAACTGAGTGTATCCCTAGCCCTTTTTACTTACTTTTTTTTTTTTTTTGAGACAGGGTCTGGCTATCCAGTTCAGGCTGGCCTCGAACTCACAGCGATCCTCCTACCTCAGGCTCCCATGTGCTGGAATTACAGGATGTGCCATCATGCCCGGCCTTTTTACTTTCTTTCTTTCTCTTTTTTTGGCGGTGTGGGGAACCGGGAATCGAACTCAGGACCTCACGCTTGCCAGGCAGGTGCTGTACCGCTGAGCTATATCCCTGGCCTTTTTACTTTCTTTCTTTCTTTCTTTTTTTTTTAATGTAGGTACCGGGAGTCGAACTCAGGACCTCACACTTGCCAGGCAGGCACTTATGCTGCTGAGCTATCTCACTTTTTACTTTCTTTACATTTATTTATTCTTTGGTGTTTTTTGAGACAGGGTCTTGCTATATACTTCAGGCTGGCCTTGAACTTGTGGCACCAGGCCCTGCTCTTTATTATTTTTGACATGAGGTCTTACTGAGTTGCCCAACATGACCTTGAACTTAGGATCATCCTGCTGTAGTCTCCTGAGTAGGGTTACAAGTGTGTATCACTATACCCAGTTCTCCTTGTTTTTGAATGGATAATCCATTCACATGGTTCAAACCAAGTCAAATTTCAAAGACTTAAAAGGACATAAAAGGGCTGGGCATGGTGGCACACACCTATAATCCCACAGGAGGTTTGCTGCGAGTTCCCCACATGTGAGGCCAGCCTAGACTACATAGTGAGTTCAAGGCCATCCTGAACTACCTAGCGAGACTCTGTCTCAAAAAACAAAAACAAGGCAGGAGGATCGCTGTGAGTTCGAGGCCAGCTTGGGCTACAAAGTGAGTTCAAGGCCAGCCTGAACTGCATAGTGAAACCCTGTCTCAAAAAGCCAAAAAAAAAAGGACATATAGGAAAGCGTTTCCCTTCCACTTTTGTCTCCCAAGCCACCCAGTGTCCTCTAAGCAGAAGCAATCAGTGTTGCATGTTCCTTATTTATCCTGAAAGTGTAGATAAGAACAAAAATGTATAATATAAACCAATGCAAGGGTTTGTTTCATTATTGCTGTTGTTACCAATTCCTCCTGAGATGACAGGCGTTGTCTGAGTTAGGCCCTCCCCACCACACTGTCCCCAGGAAATCTCAGCTGCTTCTCAATCCCTGAAACACTCTGACTGGCTCTTGTCTTCCCTCTTATCTGGGACAGCACAAAGGCCTGTTATATAAAGTGGGTTTTGCAGCTCACTAGGCACACGGCCTCGAGTGCAGTGCCGAGGTCAGCCTTGTCCGCACTGCACCCCTTTCCTCGGGGTTGCTGCCAGGTCTGTTCTGTAGAGAGGTAGTCTGTGCCCTTGGGTCCAGGCCTCCAGACTGCAGGACCTTTGGCCTTGGTGCTCAGCTGCCCTTGGCCTAGAGTCATCTTTGTTTTTCTAGCTGCTCCTGGTACCTCCCAGAGAAGGGGGCAGGGCAGGGTAAAAGGAACTTTTTTTCTTTTCAGTGTCTGGGTTTGAACCCAGAGCCTTGTGCATGTCAGTCAAGCATTCTGCCACTGAGCTCCACCCCCCAGCCCAGAAATGTTGTTGCTGTTGCTGTTGTTGCTGCTGTTTTAGGTGTGCCTTCTCAGTTCTTCCCATCAAGGGTCTGGTTTTGCTCCTGTACATTCTCTATGTGGATAAAATCAGTTTGACTTTTCGGTCTTGATCAGAAATAGCAAAAGGACTGTTAGATAAGAGAAATTCTGGGTCATGCTGGTTTTCTGAAGAAATCTTTTCTTGATACCAGTGGCAACCACCCTGGTTGCAAAATAAATTTTGCCTCCCGAGGCTTCTTAGCAGCCTGGCAGACAGTGGGAAGAAGACCTGCCTCTCAGCTATAGGCACCAGGTTCAAACCTTGGCTCTGCCACATGTTACCTTGGGCACATCCATTTCCCCTCCAGATCCCTGGTGTGGTGGATCATCAGCACATGGGAAGTGATGCTGGTCTGTAACCAGCCGGGGAGGCGGGAAGCTGGTGTTCTCAGCCTGCCTCCCGGTGACCAGAGCAGTCACTCACTGCTCTGATGCCTGTCAGTGAGGGGGGAGAATCGTGCCAGTGTTACCTGCCCTGAGGAAAAAAGAGAAGAAGGTGGTCCCCAGGAGTTGTGTTAGCACTGGAAGGGACCTGAGCAGGCATTATTTGGCATAGGCACTCAGGGCACCCCCTGTCTCCCATCCTCTGATGGTTTGGGGTTTTCCTTGAGTGCCTTGCGCATACAAATTCTTCCAGCTCCTTGGTAAGAGCAGCCATCTCTCCCAAACAAGTGCATCTTGTCCATTTTCATTACTTTGCTCGTGCATTGTTCCATTTGATCCTTGTGGCCACCCTGTAGGAGATGTCTCCATTGTCCAGAGGAGGGCCTGGACGAAGGCTTGCGTGTGACAGACAGTGAGTGCGGCAGGGCCTTCTTCCTCCTCACTGTGCTGTGCTGTCCACCGTCCCCACAAACACACACAGACCAGCCAACCAAGAGAGGTCAGGCCCAGTTTAAATCTAGGTCATCACGGATCCTTGCATTTTATGTTTTGATTAGTGGTGTGATATCAACGTTGTAACATCAGGTGCTTATTAGACAAATGAACAAATCCTTAGTAATTCAGATTAACTGGGGGAAGTGTTGGAAATGACCAATGTGAGAGAAAAGGCTCATCTCTTAGACTGCCCGATGGAGTGCTGTTTTATTGTTCACATTGCAGCAGAAACCAATCAGATCCTGGTAGACAAGGGACCTTTCTAACTTTTCAGCTCCTGAGAAAGGGCCATTTGTCATTTTTATTTTATTTCATAATTTTATTTTTTGAGACAGGTCCTCACTGGTCTCACTATGCTAACCCAGGCTGGCCTCAAACTTGTGGTAGTCCTCCTGCTTCAGCCTCCTCAGTGGTGGGATGACAGGAGTTCACCACCACCTGGCCTCATTTGTCTTTAAGAGCCCTGCCTAAATACAATTCAGAATGTTCTCTCTTGATTGCACCACTGTGGCTTGCAAACCTCCTGTTCCTGAATGGGGAGGAGGCAAACCTAATTCTGGAGTTGTGTGAGTGGCGCTTCTTAGAGGTTTCTCACAAGCAAGCACAGTGACTGTCCCACACATGGAGTGTTAGGTTCCACTGCTCAGGAGGCTGAGGTGGGAAGATCTTTGGAATCCAATAGTTCCAGGCTAGCCTAGGCAACATAGTGATACCCTGTCTCAAAAATAAAACAGCAAAACGAATACAGGGTGTGGCCAGTTATGTGCCTGGATTTTTAAAATCATCTGTACAGTGGTGGTGATACAGCTGGCTGTTGGTTATCATTGAAAGCTCTAAAAAATTCACCACCACTGACAGAAGTTTAGTGTATGGGTGATTGCTGTTCATTTCAGAGTCGTCTCCCTGAGAACTTGTACTTCTTGGGTGTCACTCTTTATTCAAAATCTATTTTGGAGCCCATTGCTTTTTCTTTTGGCTGGTCCTTCAGAGTTGGATTTGGTGAGAAAAGATTTCCTGGGTTCCATCTCCAGTTTTGCTAAGTAAATAAATGCATACATAATGACCATGGGGCATCTCCTTAGGCTGGGGACTTGCATAGGTCCTGAAGGCAACTCTATATGCGTTGGGTAGTGACAGGCTATGGCAGTAGGGGTGTTGCCTGCTCAGGTGACTGCTTTCTGCAGGAATAAAGTGTGTCTTGACTTGAGAGGCCTATCAGTTCAGCCTTTGACTAACTGTGTGCGTTAGATTTCTGGCACTGTGACAAAATGCCAGAGAAAATCAACTCAGGAGGAAAGGTTTGTCTGGGTTTCAGCCCATGGTCATGTGGCTGTTGGTGGCACAGCACATCATTGGGGTGGGAGCCTGTGGTGGAAGAGGCCTGTTCACCCCATGGTGGGCAGGAAGTAAGAAGAGGGAGGGACTGGGGTTCCAGTTCCCCTTCAGAGGCAAACCCTAGTGAACCAACTTCCTTCTATGAGGCCCTGCCCCACCCGACAGCAGCCTGGGCTGGGCTGGGCTGAGCTGAGACCAGGCCTTTCAAAAAAGAGCCTTGTGGGGGCTTTTTCCTGGCTCCAGAAAGCCCTCATTCTCTGAAAAAATTACGTCATGTCAAGCCAGGTAATCCCCATACCTGACATTTTTTTAATGTGTGAAAATTAGGGGTGTGTGTGTGCTGTGTGTGTGTGATTGAACCTTGTGTATGCTAAGCACACACCAACACTGAGCTACCCCCCAGCCCCCAAATTATTTTTACAACTAGAACTATTCTTTGCACAGTTTCCAATGAAAACCTGACTTCTTTCTCCTTTACTTTAACTGTATGTGGGTATGCCATTAGGGGGTGATTTCATCATCCAAAAAATGGATCACATTTCCAGAATAAGCACCAATTTGTTCGCTATGAATTCTTCTGTCATGTTAATATTATGAAGAAATACACAGAAAAAAGTCAATTTTAGGGAATTGTGAAAAATCTATGAAATACATAGAAAAATCACACAGAAAAAAATAATTTTATTATTAAAATGCTAAGATGCATCCCTCAAACTGAACTCTTACTCTAGTTTTCTTTGGGGTTGTTTTCCCCAGAATGAGCCCTAAACAGTGCTGGCTGTGTGGGGGAGAGTAGCTACTTCTAAGCAGGCAGGGTCCCTGGGTCCCATGCTTTGCCCAAGCAGGGGGTTCCAGAGAGATGCAAGTGGAGCTGGAGCACATCCCGGATTATGATCCAAAGCACAGGGAAGGTGAAATGAGTGTGGGAATGGGACAGGGCGGGTTTCCCCCGCTCTGGGGAAGAGCGGTGATGGCTGGGGGGCCCCTGTGTATCAGTTTTGGGCCAGTTTGCTGTGATTGTGCACACACATGCACATCAACGTATTATTCCTGCCTAAAGTAGCACTCTGTCAACAAGTTTTTTTTCTTTCTTTCTTTTCTTTTTGTAGTACTGGGAATTGAACCCAGGACATTTGCACTGACCTACATCCCCAGCTCTTTTTTTTTTTTTTTCTTTTTTAATTTTGAGACAGGGTCTCGCTAAGTTGCTAGGCTGCTCTTGAACTTGTGATCCTCTGTCTCAGCCTCCCACAGTGCTAGGATCACAGATATGTACCACCACACGTGACTTCTATTTATATATAATTTCTTCTTTTTTTATTTTTTTTGAGACAGGGTCTCACTATATAGTTCATCTAGCTTTGAACTCACTATGTAGCTTAGCCTGGCCTCGAGCTTGCCGCAATCCTCCTGCTTCAGTCTCCTGAGTGCTGGGATTACAGATGTGCCACCATGGCTGGCATGATTACCTCTTTCTTGTCATTCTCTCAGTTCTCTCTTCTGGGAGAGTTATACAAAACAGGACCTGGAACTTAGACACCTAGTCCCTTACCTTTCCCTCTTTTTTTTTTTTTTTTTTCTTCTTATTGGGAATGGAACCCAGGGTCTTACAGTTGCTAACCAAGTAGACTACCACTTATCCACACCCCAGCACCTCAGTTTTGTAAAATTTGAAATTAAGTTGCAGGCATCATACTTGACTCCTAAATACCTCAATGTGAAAGTTTTAAGAATAAGGATTATAATAATAAGTATGGCTGGGCATGGTGGTGCATGCCTGTAATCCCAGTGCTTGGGAGGCTGAGGCAGGAGAATCACTGAGAATTTGAGGCCAGCCTTTGCTGCGTAGTGAATTCAAGGCCAGCCTGAACTGGTGGAGGAGGACGAGGAGGAGGAGGAGGAGCAGAAAAAGTAGTAGTAGTAGCAGTAGTAGTAGTACAAGGGATTTGGCTCAGTGGTAGAGCGCTTGTCTAGCATTGAAGGCCCTGGGTTCCATCCCCAGCACCTCAAAAAGAAAAAAAGAAAAAAAAAATACAACACTATGATTACACCTAACCATATTAGTATTTTTTTCATAGAATCTATTGTCCAGTTCATTTTTAGGTTTTCCCAACAATATTAGTCAGTTTTTCATTGCTGGGACACAATACTCAACACCCACAACTTAAAGAAGGAGAGGTTTATTTTGATGCATGGTTTCAGAGGTTCAGTCCATGACTGACTGGTGCTGAGGCAGAAATGGCATGGCAAAATAATCTGGTAAGAGGAAAGCTGCTCACCTTATAGCAGCCAGGAAGCAGCATAGGGGAGCAGTGCCGTACAGAAGAGGCCAAGGACCAGATATGGTATCCAAGATTACGCTTACTTGACACACCCAGACATACTCTGCTTTACTAACCCCTTAGGTGGTTCTAAAGCCAATCATGTTGAGTCCAGCTAAATTGTCAAATTCCCACCCTTGTCAACTTGACACCCAAACACATGTCCTTAAATCATGCTTAAACTCCGAATGGAGACAATAATAAGGTCATAATTGTGGCTAACATCATGTAGTTATCCTTGCAAATGCAGGGCTGGTGAGATAGCTCAGCAGCATAAGCGCCTGCCTGGCAAGCGCGAGGTCCTGAGTTCGACTCCTGGAACCCACATACGAAAAAAGGGCCAGTGATATTGCTCAGCGGCTCAGGTGCCTGCTGGCACGTGAGGTCCTGAGTTCGACCCCCAGTACTCACCAAAAAAAAAAAAAAAAAGAAAGAAAATGCAATAATGCGCTCCCCAAAGTCTCAACAGTTCCAGTATTGCTTAAAAGTCCCAGTCCAAAGTCTCCTCTGAAACTCAAGGCAAGCTCAGTTTTGAATCCCTATAACAATCAAAAAGCAAGTTCTATAAACCCAACATACAACGGCATAGTATAAACATTTCCATTCCAAAAGGGAGCAATAAGGGGATAGAAAAGGATAGGACCAAAGCATGACTGAAACCTCACAGGGCAAACATTAAGTCCCATAGGTCCATGTCCAGTGTCTAGGACACATGATGGTGAGATGTAAGTTCCAAAGGGCTTGGGTGACCCCATCCCATGGTTGCAGCCCACCCAACTTCTCTTAGGCTGGCTCTGCTTGCTGCAGCTTTCTTCAGCCAATAGACAGTTCACATTCCTGGCATCTCCAACTTCCTGGGGTCTCCACTGCATCTTCAACTTCATGCATCCTTGTCCCAGGAGCACCTTGCCTAGCCTCCAAGGTCTTCCTTTGAAATCTGATGGAAGCCTCCATGACCCTACAACTCTAGCATTCTACATTTCTAAAAAATCAAAATCATATGCATGAAGGCATGGTCTACCATCAGCTCAAGAAGTAGCCAGGCCCCCTTCTACCATGGCTGCAGTGGCCTCTGAAGGCCTAGAGAGCTGAGCACAGTTAAATGAATCTTGCAGAAGCAATTCCCTAGACAACCTTCCTTCAGTGGTGGTCAGGGACTCTTCTCAAGTGAAAAGTCGGCACCTTTGCCCCCTTGAGCCTCTGATGGGTGGGGGTCTTGTTGATGTCTTTTTTTTTTCCCTGTGTTTTTGTTTGTTTTTTTGAGACAAGTTCTCACTACGTATTCTAGGCTGGCCTTGAACTTCTTGCTGTCCTCCTGCCTCAGCTTCCTGAGTGCTAGGATATGCACCACCATGCCCACCCTGGGGTCTTGCTATTTCTGAGATATCCTACATGTATCTTTCTTCTTGTCCCTGTTCAAGTACTTGGTTTCTTTTTAATGGCACTAATCTCTTCAGCAACCACACCTCCTTTGGTCCCAATGTTACACATGGTTCTTTCAGGCCAGAATTTAACTTTTTCTAATCATTCTGCTCTACTGTTTGTGCCCAATTCTTGCTGTAAATCTGACTAAAGGCTGCCAGCAGTATCCATACCACAGTTTGAATGTTAGGTTATCTTCTAATTTCCTTTACCGGAAAGTCCTTCGCCCTTCAGCTCAGCCTCCTGCAAAGTCTTAGGACATGGGCAAAATGTAGACAAATTCTTTGCCAGAATGTAACATGGATGGCCTCTAGTCCAATTCCCGGTGGAGTCTTCATTCCCGTCTAAAACCTCCTAAGCCTGACCTTTACTGTCTGCATTCTTATCTGCATTCTAGTCTTCTGAACTCTGACCGGAACCGCCCATTGGGCTCTGCTTACAGCATTCTGGGGCTTCTCTAGCCCGCATCTCCAAATCTTTCCAAATTCCTCCTGCAAACCAGTTCCAAAGGCTTCTGAACCACATGGTCATATACAGTCACAGCAACAAACCCTGCTTCAGTACCAAAATTTCTGTATGAGTCAGCTTTTCATCACTGGGATGTATTGCCTTATATCACAACTTAAAGGAACAGAGGTTTATTTAGGCTCACAGTTTCAGAGTATTCAGTCCACGTTTGGCTGGCTTTCAGGAAGAAATGGTGTAGTGCAAGGGTTTGGTGGAGGAAAGCTGCTTACCCATGGCAGCCAGGAAGCAGA
Organism: Erethizon dorsatum; assembly: GCA_028451465.1. NCBI lineage: Eukaryota > Metazoa > Chordata > Mammalia > Rodentia > Erethizontidae > Erethizon > Erethizon dorsatum. The sequence continues at coordinate 38,519,682 of CM051831.1, forward strand.
GCTGGGAAACAGTGTCAGAGAGGAAAGAGCCAGAGACCAGATATAGTACCTAAGATCACGCCTCCATGACCCACCCAGACACGCCCCAGATGTGTGCTTTGCTGATCCCCTGTGGGCTGTAATGCCAATCAAGTTGACAATCTAGTTTAACTCTCACACCAACTTTCTATAATTTTTTTGTGTGTATGTGGTGCTGAGGATGGAACCAGGGCCGCCTGCATGCTAAGCATGTGGTCTACCACTGAGCCACACCCTCAGCTCCGCAAATGTCTTTTACAGTGTTTTCCCCCAGCCCAGTCTCCTGTGTCCATACTTTGCATTTGGTTGCTGTACCTCTTTGTCTCCTAGTCCAGACCAAAACCTCACTTTTTAAATTTTCTATTTTTTTTAAGTAATGATATCTTAATGTGTTTCTCAGGCTGTCCTTGCACTCCTACCTCAGCTTCCTGGGTAGCTGGGACTATAGCACATATTGCTGTGCCTGGTCTCACTTTTTTTTTTTTTTAATTTGTTTATTTTATTTATTTATTTATTTGAGTTAGGGTCTCTCTGTAGTTCAGGCTGGCCTTGAACTCACTATGTAGCCCAGGCTGGCCTCGAACTCTCGGCGATCCTCCTGGCTCAGCCTCCTGAGCACTGGGATTATAGATGTGCACCACCATGCCCGGCTCCTTTATTCCTTATATTTCCTATAAGCTGGAAGCTAAGTTTAGTTTAGAGGCTCCATGAGTCTCAGGTTAGGCTGTTCTGGCAAGAATGTGCCACGGGTGATATGTGCTTGGTCCTGCAGCATTCATGTCAGACAGCCTGCCATGTCAGGCACTTACTGGGAGTAAGGCCACATTTGATCACATCATCAGAGTAGTGTCTTCCAGATTTGTCCACTTTTGTTTGTTTAAAGACTCTTCTTTATTGCCATATGCAGTAATGCATACCTGTAATCCCAGCTATTCAGGAGGCTGAGACAAGTTCTCAAGATTGAAGCCAGCTTGGGCAATTTAGTGAGGCCCTGTTTCAAAACAAAAATATAAAAAGGGCTGCGGCTGTAGCTCAGTTGTAGAGCACCCCTGGGTTCAATCTCCAGTACTGGAAAGAAGGAGAAAGAAAGGAAGGAGAAGAAGAAGGAGGAGGGAGGAGGAGGAGGAAGAAAAAGATTCCTCTGTTGCTCTTTCGACCTTGTTTTTTTTTTTTTTTCCCTGGGTACCGGGGGTCGACCTCAGGACCTTGCGCGCCAGCAGGCGCCCATGCCGCTGAGCGATATCACCAGCCCTTTTTTCGTATGTGGGTTCTGGGAGTCTAACTCGGGCCTTCGCGCTTGCCGGGCAGGTGCTTACGCCGCTGAGCCATCTCACCAGCCCTCGACCTTGTTTTTGAAGTGTTCAGAGCCATAGCCTTGGGGCTGGGGATGTAGCTCAGTGGTGGAGCACATAACATGCTCTAGGCCTTGAGTTTGATTCCCCAGCCGCAGAGGAAAAAAAAGAGCCCTGGCCTGGACTTGACCTTTTCTGTCTGGAACAGCAAGCAAGCTGAGATGGGATTAAAAGTGAAGAATTCCTGGAACCTAGAAGTGCTCTGATGGGATTAATTATGGTTGTTGGCTAGAGGTTGCCCAACTGGCACTCTGAGACTTCAGCACCAACTCAGAGATAATTACACTGTGACAGCACGATTGGTTCATCCTGTAAGTTCCTGCCTTCTCCCAGGCACCACTCCAGGCCCAAAGAGAGAAAGATAAATCTAGACAGTCCTTGGGCTTCCGGGTCACCTCTGGTTGGGGAATCATGGAAATGAGTACCAGGCGTGTGATGCTGTTAGTGCTGTCGCTGTGGTGACTGAGATTTCTGAGCCAAGCCTTGGACCATGTGGCCCAACAAGTATGCTTAGGTTTATTGTGGTGACAGCAGCACAGAATGTTGACAGTGAAGACTGTTCCTCCAAAGCAGGGCCCATGGTTGCCATGGCTGTGTACTGCATGCTAGGGAGGCCCCGAGAAGGTGACAGTCTGACCTCCCCAGGGCCATGGAGATGTGGGGGAGGGATGGAAAGGCTTTGGGGACTGGGCCCTGGGAGTGCAGGGCCATCGAGGTTCAGGGAGGTGGGGTGCTGTTTGCCCAGGTTGGGGAGCGAGACTGCGGACAGCTCCCGACCAGGCCAGCCTGCTGCAGGGCTCCTCTGTGCTTTGTCATGAGGGTGGCAGGAAAAGCAGTGGGGTGGGGTGGGGGGCTGCCAGCCAGTGTTTGTTCCTTGGAGTTGATGTGGTGAGTAGCGGAGGGACAATGAGGACAGAGGTGCTCAGGTCTGTTGGAGGCCCCAGTGTGGCCCACACTCCTTTGATTAAAGTATTGGGGAGCAAGAGGTGGGGCTTGAGGGGTGGAGAGCTCAGTTTGGGACTTGGCACCCGAGTCCCCTGCAGGCTGGCTCCTGGCACTGAGGAATTTTGGGAAAAGAAAAGGCTTGGCCTTTAGGGACTTAAGCAGAGGATGCAAGGGCAACTGAAGGCAGAACTTGAGCTGTGACTAAGTGCTTCTGGGTTGCCAGAACCCTTTCTGGATGGGCACAATTGCTGTGAGGAGCTCACAGCCCCCTCTTTATCTCATGCCTGCCTGGTGCAGCAGTGCCTGCCTGCACTGGGCTGGGTTGACTTGGCAGCCTGTGTGGGTGTGGTCGCTTCACGTTTTCCCCTGGTCCTGAGTGGAGCCTGTGCGTGTGATTGGGGCGGTGGCAGGGCAGCATGGGTAGCTGCTGCCTTCCCAGACTGTGGGGAGGAAATTCAGATGGCAGAAGCCAGTGTGACTCTCCTCCCCACACAGCTCGGGAGCCCCAGACCGTGGGCTCCTCTTTCATTCTGCACAGCCACAGTACCAACTGTGGGGAGTTGCACTGTAACAAGGGTCAAAGAAAGTCCTTTCTCATGCTGGGTCCTGAGAGCCCCAGGTAGGGAATGGGAGGGATTTGGGGTGCAGGACACTGTCCCAAGCCCTTGGGTCCCTCTGGCACAGGCTGAGTTCAAGCCCACTTTGCTTGTCCCAGCCTGTGTCGCTGAGCCAGTGTGTTCTTGCCCTACTGTCTACTGCCCACCCTCCTGACCACCCAGGTGTGTGGACCACCCAGGTTGGGGCTGTGTCTGTGGCTTTGTGAAACACACTGCCAGTTGGCAGCTGCTGATTGTTGTCCTGTTGCCTGGCGGGGCTGGCGTGTGGGCTTGAAGCTTCCCTGGAGGACCCAGTGCAGCCAGTGACAGGAGAGGAGACCACAGGAGAGGATAGGCCACAGCTCCACCTCCTGGTTTGACTCATGCATCCCAAGACAGGATAAAAAATAGCTCAGGAATTTGTATTTGGGTTGGTCTGATCACTTCAGCGTCTGTCCCTACAGCTAACTTCGCCAAGGTCTTTTTCTAAGATGGAGGAGCGAGGAACTTTCCGCTACCTGCCTTGTTACTCAGGAAAAAGACACCAAATAAATGCCACTTGTATTCCTAACAGGAGGGACCGAGCTGGCACAGGTGTTGACGCTGAGCTTCCCATGGTGCTTTAACCTCATAAATAGGATGGTTTCCCACCGGGGCACCTGTGAGCTCTTGCAGTGGGACCAGCAGCCAGGAGTCCTGGGAAAGCAGCTTCCAGGACCCGTCTTCCATAGATTCCTGATTTGCTGAGGCCTGTTCCATGCCAGGCACATGTGCTGGTGGCTGGTGGTACAGGGAAGGATAAGGATGCTGTCCCTGCCAGGCATGGTAGTGCACACCTGTAATCCCAGTACTCAGGAGCCTGAGGCTGGAGGATTGCCATGGGGCCAGCCTGAGCTACAGAGTGAGACCGCATTTCAAAAAAAGGGAGGTGGGAGGGGGCTGTACCTCAGTGCTAATTAAGGCCTGGGGTTCAGTTCCCAGTATTGAGGAAAAAAATGCTGATCCCTTACTGATAAGCTGGAGTCACCACTGGCAGCCCCAGGCTGATTCCCACTCAGACCCATTTTGTTTGCCCTGCAGAAGAGTGATTAGTTGTCTTTGTTTTGTTTTTTGCTCCAGGAAGAATGTCCTTTTCTTTCTCTCTTTTCACTTTATAAAGAAAAGAGGTAAATTTTGGCTCTTTTGGTTCTGGAGGTACAGGGTTATGGGCTGTGCCTGGTGATGACCTTCTTGCTGGTGAAGCCCCAAAGGGGTACAGGGCATCATGTGGGAAAACAAGGAGTGTGCATGCGTGCACATGCACATGTGTGTGCCACATCCCTGTATCCCCCAATCCTGCCATCTTGCTGCCTTCTGTGTTCCCTGCCTAGTCCTCAAAGCCATCCTAATGGCACATGTGACAGGACATGGATGTGTGCTGCTGTAGAGGAGGGCTCAGGGACATTGGGCTGAAGCTGTGGGGTCAGGGACAGCTACTGTGGGGTCCCGAGAGACATATAGGATGTGTCCAGAGGTTAAGAATGACCTCCTGTCCTGGGAAAGGTGTGATGACAGGGGTGTGTGTGTGTGTGTGTGTGTGTGTGTGTGCGCGTGTGTGTGTGTGTGGAGACTCAGCAATAGTGTATCCTGGAGCTCTGAAAAGAAATGCCCCATGGAGCTCTGGCAGCACAAAGATCAAAGACTTGATGTCCCTACCCAACCTGTTTAATTACACTCACCTGCTTCAGCCCTGCTGCAGGGAGGGGAGGGAGACTGCCGCCCTTTCCTGAGCATGCTCACTGTGAGAGCCCTAACTGTCCTCACGGTCTGCACAGTGCCCGTCCAGGAGATGCTCCTGGACTGCCTCCAGGTATCAGCAGCTAGAGACTTTCCCTATAGGTCATGCAAGACCAGAAGCCTGGCAGGGAAGCAATGGAGGAACTGGGGTCTGCTCAGGGCACAGTACCAACCCCACCAGCTGTCCAGATTCTGTGGATGGGGTTACCGCCCATGGCCTGAGAGCAGAGAGTGACAGGATCTTCATGGGTTCTGGGAGTTGTGATTTGGCTGCCATGGGAGGAAGCCTCAGTTGTATCGAGGCTGCTGGGAGTGACCTATGGATGCTGGGGTGGTGCGGCTGTGAGAAGGGACTTGGCAGGGACAGATGTAGTGGGGACTTAGTGCTTGGGGTCCCCCTTGAGGCTGGAATCAGGGTTCTGTTGCTTGGATGCCTTGGCCATGCGCCTCCCCCCCTCAGAGCCTGGCCATTTCCTCTGCAGGCTGTGGGGAGGACAGTGACACTGCAGGGACTCCTGCCTGGTCTACAGCTCAGAGCCTCTGAGCACAGGCCTTTCCTCTGCCATTACAGACTTGTGATGCCTCCTGGCTGGAGGCATTTCACCCAACACTTGGCACCTGCCTCCCTTGGGCACTGCCTTGGGGAGCAGGGTCTCTCCTGGCATGGTTTCCCTGTCCTCTTAGAATGCAGCAGGCATTGGGCCTAGTGGTGAGGGTCCTGTGCCTCAGCCTTCTGTGCAGTCCCATGACACCATTCTCCACCCAGTGGCTGGAAAGGTATTTTTAGTGCATCTACATTTTCGGAGCTGGGGATGGAGCCCATGGCCTTGGGCATGTTGAGCATGTGCTCTACCCTTGAGCTTCACCCCAGCCCCAGGAGTATTATCTCTGCCTGGCCTTCCTGATCTGCCTGGACTTAGGTGCAGAGCACCTGCTCTGGGGACACTGGCGGGTGCTGGCCAGGGCTGCATCCTACAGCTGTTTCCTGCTATAAGCAGTGCTTGACCCTGGCTGGACTCTGAGGGTTGGGGGACGTGTCTCACAGTTGTCCCTCTGAGGGGTAAAGAGGAGGCTTTTTGTCCTCAACCCTGTTGGTCACAGGGATCCCAGATGGCTGGCCCTGCCTGTCTGGGTCATGAAGGCGTGAGTGCTGGTGACTTCCAACAGGCCACCCCAGCCAGACTCGGGTGCTCCCAGGCAAAGTGAAGCCTGTGTGGCAGGGGTCACCTGTGTGAAGCTGGGTGCTGCAGCATGGCTAGAGAGCAGGGGCCCTGATAGAGTGGTCTGCTTCGGACTTCTGCAGCTTTTTATTGTCATGACAGTAGAATCCGTGCAAGATCCTATGTGCACTGGCCTCAGCCTACTCCCTGACACATCTCCTTCATGCCCATCCACACACCGCCCTCTCTGTGCCTCACGCATGTTTGGCCTTTTCCTGCCTCTAGACTTTGCACTCTTCCCACTGCCTGGACACTGCCCCTGTGATTGCTTTCTCATCATCTAGGCCTCCATGCATATGTCACCTTCCTGGCCGTCCTGGGCCATGTAGGCAGCCTTTGCTGCCCTTGGAGTGCTGGGCACCATCCATCTGCTCAAAGTGTCTGTGTAGTTGTCCGCCTGCCCCTCTAACAGCAGGTGCTGTTTGTGCTTCATTCCCTGCCACATTCCTGGTTTTTAGAACAGGAGCTGAGATGTGGCAGGAGCTCAGTACAGACTGAATGAAAAACCAAGGAGCCAGGTGTGGTAGTGTACTTTGGAAGGCTGAGGCTGGAGAATCACATCTTCTAGCCCAGCCTGGGTTACTTAGCAACTTAGCAAGACCTTATCTCAAAATAAAAAATAAAAAGGGCTGGGTGGTAGATCATTGCAGAGGCCCCAATACTTACTACCAAAGAAAAAAAGCAACTTGTGGACACAGCCCAATATAGTTTTCTTTTGTTACTTCATATACTCTACTTGGCATATATATATATATATACATATATATATATATATATATATATGTATATATGTATATGTATATATATACTATATATAGAGTATATATACTATACTATATATAGTATAGTATAGAGTATATATACTCTATACTATATATAGAGTATATATATATATACACACACATATATTTATTTATTTATTTATTTTCTTTTTTTGAGACAAGGTCTTACTATGTAGTTCAGGCTGGCATTGAGCTCACTATGTAGCCCAAGCTGGCCTCGAACTCACAGCAATCCTCCTGCCTCAGCCTCCCGAGTGCTGTGATTACAGGCATGCACCACCATGTCCAGCTACTTGGCATATATTAAAAGCACTACTAGCCACAAAATTATAATAGCTCAAGAAATATTGTTCTGTGGTCACATTTATCCATGCCAGCACTGCACATTGGTTTCATCATTTGACCCTGCAGTACCTTTATTGACAGATGAAAACGGAAACAAGTTGTAGTTCAGAGGCACAAAGCAGGTAAGTGACAGAACAGGGTCATCATCTCAGGCCCGCTGGGCCTGGGGGTCCACAATGCCCTTTCCCTGCCCTTTTCCTCTACTTTAGGGGCCGGATGGGAGTGTCACGGGTCAGGTCTCCTTTCCCAAAACACCTCTTCCCCAACGCCCATAGTGCCCCAAGGGCTTGGCCTAGAGTCCTTGGTCTATAGTTATTTTGTTGGTTTTCCATTTTATTGTACTTTATTTCCATTTCATTGTACTTTATTTTTAGTGTTTTTTTATCATATATATTTTTAATTGACACACTGTGGTTGTACATGTTTATGGGTATGGTGTGAATTTCAGTACATGTGTTTAATGTGTAAAGATCAGATTGTGGTGATTATCTGTTGCCTCAGACATTTTCATTTTTTGTGTTTGGAACATTCAAAATACATTCTGGAAGCAATTTGGAACTTCTTTCAATGAGCATGGTTACCCTTCTGTCCTGTAGTACATTATATGCTGTTGCTTCTGTCTGCCTGCACCTGGTAATCATCCTCTCCCCGTCCCTCCCTCCCACACCCTGCCCAGACTCTGATTTCACTATCAATGAATGCCTTTCAGTTCTGTTCATCCATAGTACTGCTTTTTAATATTTTGCTCATTTATTTTTGAGACAGGGTCTCACTGTGTTGCCCAGGCTGGCCTCTAACTCCTGGGCTCAAACAATTCTCCTGCCTCAGCCGTCTGTGTAGCTGGGGCTGTAGGTGTATGCTACTGTGGTCAGTGTGTTGCTTTTATTTGAATCAGACTTAGCCCTGTGTGTGGTTTAAAGAGTCATTTGGTTCTAGAAGGATTATTACAACGTCTGAGGATACCCTTTCCCTACCTCCAGGGTACCACTTCCAGTTCTGTTTGTTGATAGGCTTTTCCACTTCTCTGCTTATATTGATTTTTATTCCTCTCCAGGTGTAGGCATAATCCATGAACTTGCTTTGTAAGATGAAGGGGTGTAAGGAACTCTCCTCAAGGGCGACCCCTTATCCTTGTATTGCATCCTCCCAGTAGAGTGGGTTGGTGATGTGGTTTAAGTCTGTATTCAGTCCCTTTCAGCCTTATTTTCAAACTATCTCCTGACTTTGATCACTTCTCTGTACCTTTACTGCCACCACCCTGGTCTTGCCATTCCCTCAGACCTGGATGCTGGCAACTGGTCTGCTCTTTCTGCCCTTGTTCTTTGTATCTCTTCATCCTCTGTCATCCTCAGTGCAGCCGTCAGAAGCATCCCATTCAAAGAGACCTGAGGGATCCAAGACTCCCCGAACTTCTGCTTCTCCCCCTTCCCTGGTTCTGTCATCTGTGCTCACACCCCTTTCTCCACTGCAAATGCTGTCTTGGTCTTCTTTCTGTACTCTGCTCCCTAGCTGCCTCGGGGCTGGGTGGCCCACTCCCATTCCTGACAGAATCCCTGAGGTGATATGTTATCAGAAAAAGAGACTGTTTCAGCCCGTAGCTTCAGATGTCCATGCAGGACACCAGCATCTGCCCCATCCTTATGCGGGTCCCCTTGGGTCCCTTGGGTACATCATGACCTAGCAAGTGGCATCATGGCTGGAATGCTGGTGAGAGGGACAGAGGGCTCTGGTGACACAGGGCCTGGAGCTGGGGTAGGAGCTGTGCTCTAGTACAGCAAACCATTGTCACAGGAAGCATCTGAGGCCCCTTCCCAGGGCAGCGCCCCCAGTGACCCACTCCCCTCCCCCACAGACCCACCCCTTAAAGGCACCTGCACACCGAGGGCCAGGTTTCTCCCCCATGAGTCCGTGGGACACTCAGGCTGTGCCCACAGTGCACAGGGCCTTGGTACTTGCTATCTCTCCCTGGAGTGTGCTTGCCAGGTCCCTGGGCTTCAGAGCATGCTCTGTGGTCACCACCCTTTTGCTGGGGCCACACTCCCCACACCCTGCAGCTCTGCCCTGCTTGTTTTTATTTATATTAGTGCACATTTGCAGTACATAATGGTCACATTCCTTGTGGGGAGGCGGAGTGTGGACAGGCCACATCTTGTTTTTTTTTTTAGTTCTCATCCACTCACGCCTCCCTCTATCTCTTGGTCCTCTTCCCATTTTTTCTCCTATTTCCTATTATCTGTCTTTTATTTTGCTCTTTATTTATACTTTGAGTTTCTCATATAAAATATGCAATATTTAAGCTTGTGTGCCTGATATATTTCACTTAGCATTATGGTCTCAAGGTGCATCCATTTTCCTACACATGACTCCAGTTTCTCCTTCTTTATGGCAGAGTAGTATCCCATTGTGTAAATAGCACATTCTCTATCCATGCATCTGTTGATGAACATCTAGGCCGCTTCCAAGATTTAACTATTGTGAGTTATGCTGCTCTAAACATGGGTAGGCATGTAATTACTGCAGTATGATGACTTTAATTCTTTCAATCAATTCTGGTGCCCCTGCTTGTTTTTTCCTTTTTACTACTAACTGGTATACTTATTCTTTATATTTATTGTTTAATAATATTTCTGATATATTAAAATTATTAATAGAATATATTATCAAAATATTGAATACATCATATGTTAATATATTTAAAATATTTAAATATAACATGTTAAAGCATTATGAATATAATAAAAGTTAGGTATGGTGGTGCACACCTGTAATTCTTGGGAGGCTGAAGCAGAAGGATCACAAGTTTGAGTCCAGCCTGAGCAACTTAGTGAGACACTGTCTCAAAAAACAATAAAAGGTCCAGTGATATAGCTCAGCGGCATAAGCACCTGCCTGGGCAAGCCCGAGGTCCTGAGTTCGACTCCCAGTACCCGCATATAAAAACAAACAAACAAACAAAAATAAAGGAGTTGGGTGTGGTGGCTCATGCCTGTAATCCCAGCACTCAGGAGGCTGAGGCAGGAGGATTGTTGCAAGTTTGAGACCAGCCTGGGCTACAAAGAGCTCAAGGTCAGCCTGAACTGCATAGCGAGACCCTGTCTCAAAAAGACAAAAAAAAAAAAAAAAAAAAAAAAAAGGGGGCTGGTGATGTTGTTCAGTGCATAGCCCATGGGTTCAATTCCCAGTAAAATAAATAAAGACAAATGCTTATTCTTTTTTGGTTGTTTGTTTTGTTTTTTTTTTTTTTCCTTTTTTTGGGACAGGGTTTTGCTACGTGGTTCAGGCTGTCCTTGAACTCACTATGTAGTCCAGATTGGCCTCAAACTCATAGCTATCTTCCCTCACTGCCTCTGGAGTGCTGGGATTACAGGTGTGTACCACCACACCCAGCTTTTCCTCTACTTTGGAAGGATTTCTTCTACTTTATCTTCCAGTTGTGTTTTATTTTTCATTTATGTTATCGGATTTTTAATTTTCAAGAGTTTTATTTTCTTTTGGAATGCCATCCCCTTTTCTAAAAAGATCTCATTCTGGGGCTGGGGGAGAGTGTAGTGGCAGAGAGCATACCCAGTGTGTGCCAGGTTCAGTCCTCAGCACCATGAAAAAAAAGACAGTACTATATTCTTCATTCCAGTTTTATGGCTTTCTTCCTATTCCTGAAGATACTGATGTTCTGAAGTAGTGGCCTTTGTGGAGTTTGTTCCTCTTGTCAGGTTACACTCTTCCTTTCTCTCCTCAGTGTTCCCCTCTGGATAGAGAAGAGCCTTCATCTCCCCTGCTCCCTGCGTGCGCTGGGGACACCAGGAACTCCAGAACCAGGGCTCCCGGTGGAGTCTCTTACGGCTGAAGTGTCTACAGGAAATCTCTGGAGAGGGATTCCTCAGCCTGTTGTGGCCAGCGCTTTAACCCTCTCCCTGTGCCTAGGGCCTGGGGAAAGGGCAGTTGCCACCACAGGGCCAGGGCCAGGCCCTGCTTTCAGGGACTGCCTAGGGTGTGATGGTGAACATTTTGGAGACTGAATGCCCAAACTGCAACCCCAAACGCACTTATCTATCACAGAGTGCCAACACTGCAACTAAACCTGAATATCCTATACTCGGCTGCTGGGGCGAGTTGGCTCGAGTGCTGACAGAAAGGGATCTGTGTGCCCACTGAGGCAAACGTGCCATAGGTTCATCACCACTGGCCTAGGGCCTCTGGGCTTGTCACCTCCAGATCTGGTGAACTGGATAAAGAGGTGCCAGAGAGCTGGTGGAGCACTTGCCTGGCACATGAGGTGTGGTCCCCAGCATGCTGGCACCAATGGAAGAGGAGGAGGAGGACGGGGAGGAGGGCACCCTGCAGCTCTTTGTGGACCATAGACTGCTACATCTGCAAAGAGCTTGACCTCCTGTCAGGGGTAGTGGCACATGCCTGTCATCCCAGCACTCAGGAGACTGAGGCAGGAGAATTGCCACAAGTTCGAGGCCAGCCTGGACTACATAGTGAGTTCAAGGCTGGTGTGGACTACACAGCAAGACCTTGTCTCAAAAAAATGAAAAATAAAACAAAAAACCCCACCCCAGCCCCCTGCCCAGGTCTGCCCTGCACACAGCTGCTTCAAAGGAAGCTGGGCATCTTCTCCCCACAGCTGTGCCAGCAGGGGCTCCGCAGAGGGCACTAGCAGGCACTGGTTAAGTGAAGTCACCAAGCCCCTTCTTTAGCCAACGTGGGTCACCTGATGGATGGAAGCGGGCTTGTACTTACAGGCTCCCCAGGACTCTGCCATCACCCCAGAAGATGCCTGCTGTCCTAGTGCAGGCTCTGGGCTATCGAGCCATGGGGAATCCCCCATGCTGGAGGGGCCCAGTGCCTTTAAAGGGCAGGGACCTGGATGTTCATGCTCACAGCACCCCTGGAGGCAGCTGTCACTGCAGCTATGTGGGCACACTGGCGATTGGGTCAGGTCACAGTGTGTCCTTTGCTCGTCCCCTTTTCCTGGGGGACCCTGAAGCTCCGAGACAGGGATGCCCACCTTCCCTTCGCTTCCTCCTTCCCACAGGTCCTTGTGTGCCACCTTCTAGGCCAATGGAGCTGGTGCTCTGTGTGGTGGCTCTCTGCTCCCCCGTGCTCAGCACACAACAAGGGTTCAGCGGAGTCCCTGTTTCTTTAGCTGCAGATCTGGGACACAGCTGGCCAGGAGCGGTTCCGCACCATCACCCAGAGCTATTACCGCAGCGCCAATGGAGCCATCCTTGCCTACGACATCACCAAGAGGAGCACCTTCCTGTCGGTGCCCCATTGGATTGAGGACGTAAGAAAGTACGCGGGCTCCAGCATTGTGCAGCTGCTGATTGGTGAGCAGGGGTTGGGCAGGGCTGGGAGGGGCCTTGGGAGACAGTTACTGTCGCCCTGTCTCAGCCTCCCTCTCCTCTTCTTTCCTCTTTTTTCTTTTCTTTCCTTTTTTTTGTTTTTGTTTTTGTTTTTTGTGACAGGGTCTTGCTATGTAGTTTACATTGGTCAGGAGCCCACTGTGTAGCCCAGGCTATTCTTCTGCCTCATTCTCCTGAGGGCTGGTTCTTTCTCTTTTCCAAGTGCAGGGCAAGCCTACAGCAGAGAGGGGTGAGCTTGCCCAGCAGGAACGGAGCAGAGTTTGAATCCTGAGCTTACCCACTCATCCTGCCCGTCACCTACAGTGCTGGAGTCGCAGCAAAGTGTGAGCTAGAGGATGGGAGGAAGGCAGCTGGCGCTCACTCTGTAGCGAGGGTGTGTTCCTCTGTCCCTGTAGCTGGTAACACGATACTATGGGCTGGTAAGATAGGAAGGGAAGAGATTTATTTGGCTCCCAGCTCTTCAGGGCTGAGGCCGAGGGGCTGTGTCTGATGGTGGGCTCCTTGCAGGCAGAGTCCCTGGGTGGCACAAGTTGCACAAGGCAGGAGACAGCATGTGTGCCACTTCTTGTCTCTACCTGTTATAAAGCCACCGGGATCAGCCATGGGGCTCCAACCTTGTCCAGTTCTGATGTCCCCTCAGCACCACAGTTCCGTTAAATTTCCATCTTTCCCTCCTCCCAGTGGAGATCAAGCTCCAGCCCGAGTTTCGGAGGGGACAGACAAGGCCGCCCCATAGCATCAAGTGTCTGTACCATGGCCTCGCTGTGTCTTCACAGTCACAGGGGATTTGCCTCTCCAGCCCCGGCTTCTGTGACAGGAGGGGCTGGATTCAGAAAGTCCGCCAAGCCCATGAGCTCAGACATGGCCACACCACCCTGGCAGGACCCAGCTTGCCTTTCTGGCCCAGCCACCTCCTTTACCCAGGACATTTCTCAAAAGCCTTCTGTTGTAGAGCACCTCATACAGGCACAAAAATATAACCATGTAATAGGCCCAGGTCCCCATCAACCTCCAGCCATTCGCACTTCAGTCCACCTCCTTGTTTCTCTGCCCTTGTCTCTCCTTTTGCTTTGAGACCAAATTCACATGCCAAACCATTCCATCTGTCTGTATGCCAGCATGAGTCTATAAAAGACAGAGACTAGAAATAAATGACAATACTATTTTCACATCTAAAAATATTAACAGTTCTTAGCTAGGTGTAGTGGTATGGACCTATAGTCCCAGCTACTTGGGAGGCTGAGGCAGGAGGATCACTGGAGCCCAGGGGTTTTTGAGGCCAGCCTGAGGCAGTCCTCCTGCCTCAGCCTCCTGAGTAGCCAGGATTGCAGCTGTGTGCCACCATGCCTGACTAAGAATTTTAGGTCATGGGCCGGTGAGATAGCTCAGCGGCATAAGCGCCTGCCTGGCAAGCGCGAGGTCCCGAGTTCGACTCCCGGTACCCACATCCGAGAAAAGGGCCTGTGATATTGTTCAGCGGAACGGGCACCTGCTGGCGCGTGAGGTCCTGAGATCGACCCCTGGTACCCACCAAAAAAAAAAGAATTTTAGGTCTTTACAGATTCTTATCCTTTTTTTGTCTTGCCTATAACCATGTTAAAACAATAACCACTTAGAGAGGAACCTAAATTCTTCTAGAAAGAGATCAGGTATTGGAATATCTTAGAGGAGCCCAGGTTGTTATCCTCAGAAAAGCAAAATCATTCAAAACCACAGTTTACAAAGAATAAAATCATCCCAAAGGACAATAAAAGAGAGTAAATAATAAGGGTAATAACAGTTTTAGCAAAAACAGAAACAAGTTAGCAACTTCAGATTTGTTAAGTAAATGGTAAGTGCATGTTAGGTGCGTCCCCCCCCCCCGGCCCCCCACATTCACTGTATCATTTAATCTCTGCTCTGCTGAAGGTGGCCGGGCAGACAGCAGGGAAACTGAGACCCAAAGATGAGTGCCTGGCCCAGGGTCACCTGCAAGTGTGGGGGGTGGAGCTCCCAGGGCTTTGTCTAGCTGGAGCACCTGTGCATCTCCTAATCCTGCTCCTCATTCTCAGGGAGGCAGCAAGCCAGGGATGGAGCTCAGCTGCACAGTGCTTGGCCGCAGAGGGGCCTTGGTTCCACCCCCAGGAATACAAAGTAAAGCAAAGAGAAGCAATACATATGCCAGGCTCTTCCAAAGCTAAGAAAGAAAAAAAAAAAAAAAATGAGAGACTGAAGAATGGAATAAGCTAGGTGTGGTGGTGCACATCTGTGGTCCCTGCACTCTAGGGCTGAGGCAGGAGTATGCGCACGAGTTCAAGGCCAACCTGGGGTACATTGTGAGACCTTGTTTTATTGATTTATTTGTTTGTTTTTGGTGCCAGGAATCAAACTCAGGGCCTTGAGCTTGCCAGGCAGGCATTTGTACTGCTGAGCTATATCCCCTTCCCTGAGACCTTGTTTTAAAAATAGCAACAACAACAAAAAAGACCTGGGGATGTAGCTCAGTGCAGGTGCCCTGGCTTTAATCCCTAGTACTAGGGAAGAAGAAAATGAGTAAGATAGCTATTTGGGAGACTGAGGCAGGAGGATCACATGTGTGAGGCCAGCCTGTGCAATTTAGTTAAGACCCTATCTCAAAATCAAAAAGGGCTGGGATGTAGCTCACTGGTACAGCCCTTGCCTAGCATGCACGAGGCCCTGGGTTCCATGCCCAGTGCCAGGGGAAAAAGAAAAAGAGCTTCAAACTTAGGAAAGTCTGTTTTGTTTGGGCATTTTTTTATTTTTTATTTTTTATTTTTTTTTGAGACAGGGTCTCACTGTGTAGTTCAGGCTGGCCTTGAGTTCACTATGTAGCCCAGGCTGGCCTTGAACTCACAGTGATCTTCCTGCCTCAGCCTCCCAAGCACTGGGATTACAGGTGTGTGCCAACACATCTGGTTTTTGGTTTGTTTTTGAGACAAGGTCTTGTTTATGTAGTTTAGGTCAACCTTGAACTTAATATGTAGCCTAGGCTGGCCTTGAACTCTCGGCAATCCTCCTGGCTTAGCCTCCTGAGGGCTAGGATTACAGGCGTGCATCACCACACCCAGCTAGGGAAGTCTGTTTTTCGAAAGGCAGTTTACCATGCCCAGATGTGTTTCTCTGTAGCTGGCAGAGGGAGGGCATGGTGTTGGGGCTCTCAGGGTGGCCCTGCCCAGCACAGCTAGGCTTGTCCAGCCCCCATGGGTCTCACCATGCTGCCCCTGGTCTCTCCATGACAGGGAACAAGTCTGACCTGGCTGAGCTTCGGGAGGTCCAGCTGGCTGAGGCACAGAGCCTGGCCAAGCACTACGACATCCTGTGCGCCATTGAGACATCTGCCAAGGACTCAAGCAATGTGGAGGAGGCCTTCGTGCAGGTTGCCACTGAGCTCATCATGCGGCATGGGGGCCCCATGTTCAGCGAGAAAAGCACTGACCTCATCCAGCTGGACAGCAAGGACATTGGGGAGAGCTGGGGCTGCGGGTGCTGACGGCCAGGGCCGGGCTCCCTCCTTCCCTCGGGCTCTGCACCGGAAGGGGATGCTGGGAAGGAGGAGCTGGACTCCCTGCAGTGTCTGGTGGCTGGGGTGGTAGGCTCGGTGTTCTCCAGGACTGCCCTGCGCCCACCAGCTGACACCAGGGTGGGGTGGGTCACCCCATGCCACCTTCTCCGTTGCCCAGTGATTTTGACTTTGCAGCTGGTGCCCAGATTCTGCCAGGCTCTTGGGGCCTCTGTGTGGAGTCTAGCGAGCAGAAGCTAGCTGGACCAGTTTCTGAGTGCAGCCTGGCGCTGATTCCGATGGCCAGAAGTGGCTTCCTCCCTTGTGCCTGCCACAGCCCTGGACACCCCCTGGGCCCAGCTTGCTGCCCTGTCAAGACCTCAGTTTACTGGTTCTCCGTGTGGCTTCTCATTTTCATCAGCACAAGTGTGGGGACATTGGTCCATGGCAGCTGGGTACAGCCACAGCAACTAATCCTTTGGCCTGGAGGGCCAGGACCTGGCAGGAGAGGGACACCAAAGGGAGAAGCAGCAGCCTTGAGGCAGCAGCATGCAGTAAAGCAGTAGAGGGTGTGCTCAATGCCTCAAGGCCGGGCTGCCTGTGTCCATTCCTGAGTCTGAGGTCCCAGGGGACCTGGGTTTATGATCACCCGCTCCCCAGAGGCCCAGTGAGCCCACAGTTTCTCAACAACAAAGGCCTCACCTGGAGCCATGACCAGGTCACCTTCATCCCCCGGGCCTGTAGTGGCCTCAACCTGTGCATAGTGCTGAGGTTGGACAGCAAGTGGGGGCCCCTAAAACACAGCACTATCCTCTGGGCGGGGTGCAAAGGATCCTCCCCCCGACCTCGGCCCTGGCAGGAGTCGCTGTTCTCTGAGGTGTGGGGCGCATTGACACAGTGGTGGCAGCTGTGTCCCACTCAGGTGGCCCTAGCCTCACTCCGAGCACTGTGGGCATGGCAGCCCCTTCTCCGGGGCTGGGGTATGGACCTGCTTACCTGCTGAGACTTGGGCCCGTGGCTGAGCATGACACCCATGGGGGACAGGGTCCAGGTGGGCAAGGAGCTGCATTCCCATGCTGCATTCCCAGCAGCTGCCATGCCTCCGCCCTCTGCGATGCTGGGCCTGGGGTGGGCCCGGATCTCCTGCTAGTTCCGGTTGGTCTATGCTGTTGGCAGGAAGTGACAGTGCCACCCTGGCCCTCCACTGCTGCACCTGGGCCCACGACCTCTGCCAGGGCTGAGGCTTCTGGGGTCACCATCAGGATGGGTAGAGCCGAGTCCCTACCTGGGCACGAAGAGGTCACTTGGAGGGTGACCCTGCAGAGCCCTGCTCTTCTCAGGAGTGATGGAGCACACCTGGGCTTAGGTGTGGTCATCAGGGCCCAGGGGCATGCTGCACTGCTCCCACTGCCACCTCCCAGAGGCCTGGCTCTCCTCTGCCTTGGGGTGGACCCTGCAGCCATCACCTTCACTCTGGGACACCCTGGGCTGCCCGGATCCAGGCCAGCACAGGACAGAGCTCACTTGTCACTTAGGGCTGTGAGCCACCACCCCTACCCACTGCCCACCACAGGCTGCCTAGGGGCAGGGAGAACACAGCCAGCTCCACCAGGACTCTTCCTCCATGGTAGCCCCTTGGCTGGCCCAGCAGCCAGATGCCATGCACTTGTCCCCTTCTACAGTCCATAGTGTGAAGGATGTGGGTGAGGGGAGCACCCCTGCGCTGGACAGGGGTGGCCTTGTGCCAAGTTCAGCCTAGAAATCTGAGATGCCCTGCCTTCTCACACCCAGTGTCCCTGTCCCTCCCCATCCACTCCCCACCCTAGTACCCCCCATTGCTCCCCTTCTCCTGCCCCACCCGACTGCCCTCTGTCCCTCCCTGTCCTCTCCTGCCCCGGTGCCCCCGTCCCTGTCCTCTCACATGAGTGTGAAGGTGCCCTCGGGCTCCAGTTCCACCGCCCAGGCCTGTCCTCAGTGGCAGGTCTGAAAGGTCACATGGTCCAGGGTTCCCAGGGCCCTCGGACAGGGTCCACACTCAGCCTCAGCTTCTCTCCTGTCCCATCCTATGCTGTCCCGGCCAACCTGGTCTCCCTGCCCCGACCCTTCTCCCCCATCTTCCTCCCTCCCTTGCATTCCTGTCACGTAGAATCCCACTGATGACCCAGCAGGGCACAGCTAAATCCCCTGGGAGAACAAGTCCTTCCCTGCCCTGTGGCTGTGAGGTCCCCACAGCCCAGCTGAAGCCATTTCCTAGGGAGCAGCAGCCACCCCTCTAGCCTCAGTGCCTGGGCCTCGGGCCCTGTGTCTGCACCTGCCCTGCAATGTCCCATCAGGCGGGGCTCCCTGCCCCTGGGCTTGGGTAAGGAGACAGGGAAGTGTGTGGGACAGAAAACCAAACTGGCCTGTTTCTCCTGCCCACCTCCCAGCCAGCTCCCAGCAGCCTGGCCTCTAGGGCCAAAGGGGAGCAGTTTCCTCTCCTTTGTAAGTCACCCAGCAGAGGAGCAGCCAGGCAAGTGGTTCCTGTCCTCCCCGGAAGGAGTCAGCCCCAAGGTCACAGCCCCAGGGTCGGGGAGCTGAGGAAGCCCCAGTTCACAATGAATTCAGTTCCTCTCTTCCCTGGGGGATGCCAGCCAGCCATGCCCACTCAGGCCTAAAGGCCTGGACCAGGGGACGGGGTGAGGACCTCAGCCAGCCCAAGGATGCTATTTGCATTGGGATTTTATCACATTACCTATTTATGAATATATACATCTTTATAGCATATCTATTTTTTAAAACATGGGAAAAATGGTCCGGTGAGATGGCTCAGCGGCTTAAGCGCCTGCCGGGCAAGCGTGAGGGCCCGAGTTCGACTCCCGGAACCCACATACGAAAAAGGGGCCGATGATATCACTCAGCGGCACGGGCGCCTGCTGGCGCGCGAGGTCCTGAGGTCGACCCCCCGGTACCCACAAAAAAAAAAAAAAAAAAAAAGGGAAAATTGCCTTTATGGAAACTTTCAGAGCCAGAGTGTAAAAGGCTTCACCCATTAAACAGATTTCTGTCAGGAGCCAACGTGCCCAAGACTGGTTCTGTCACCCGCCAGATGGTCCGCTGTGCTGCCATGGCCAGTCCACCTGGAGCTGTGAGAGACCTTCCCCAGCCCAGACCTGTGGCCCCTTGGGCAAGAATCGCTCAGAGCCTGAGGGGCAGGGGCGCATGTGTAGCCTTGGGCAAGTCACGGCCCCTCTCTGAGGCCCGGCTCCCGTACTTGGCATTGTGCTGGGGAGGGCTTCTTGGTGTGGCCCAGCCCGTGAGAGAGGGGTCACTGCCCCTGCTTTAGGGGAGCAGATGGGCTCAGGCCTCGACTTCCTGGGCCAGAGCTTGACTTTCTGTGCACAGAGGCCCTCATCCTGGAGGAAGCAGAGCTGTCATCCTCAGTGAGGAGCTGAGAGCCCCACGAGGGCCCAGCACAGAGCAGGTCCCGGCGCGCAGCAGGTGCTCAGGATTACCCGAGTGCCTGCATCAGGTGCTGGGACCAGAAGCGCATGAGTCCGCAGCCCTGGGAGGTCGTCTCGGCCTGCTTCCTGGCACTAGAGCAGGTCCTCTGTGGGGAGGCGCTTTGGGCAGCGCAGCGGCTAGCCTGTCCTCAAGAAGGAAGCGGGCAGCAGGGGCCACGCCTGCCCGCCAAGCCCCGCCCAGGGACAGACTGAGCTGACGGGGCCACGCCCGCCCCCATCAAGCCCCATGCCTGCCCTGGGCAGCGTGACCTGGAGCAGTCGTTGCTCCTCTCGGCCCCGGTTTCCTCAAAGGTGGGATCCTAGCTCTGCTCCTGCCCGGGTCCCTGGAAGCCCTGTGGACCCAGGAGGAGAGGCCTTGGTGCACTGGAGGCTTCCAGGATGGGCTCACTCCAGGCACACATGGCCTCTTCCCCGGGAAGAGGAACGTCTGACGCTGGTGTTTTCTGCTGTGCTCTAAACGCAAGGAAGAAGCGCTGCTGCTACTTGTGCCCCTAGGGAGACAAACCCATCACTGTCCCCAAAGGCTGGACATGGGCTGGTCTGTTCCCGGGGCCCTCGGATGCTTCTGCCCACACCATGGGCCCTTAAGGCAAACTTGGAGAACACCAGGCCCAATCTTGGACTTACAAGGGAAACTGAGGCTAGGCCTGGGCCTACCAGCCCTTTCCACAGGGAGGGAAGGGTTTTAGTGGAAATTGAATTATCTCCAGTGAGAAACAGAAGTATTCTGGTTTGGGGTTTTTTGGTTTTTTTTTTTTAATTTTTGTTTTTTGGTTTGTTTGTTTTTTTGAGACAGGGTCTTACTCTGTAATTCAGGCTGGCCTTGAACTCACTATATAGACTAGGTTGGCCTCAAACTCTCGACTATCATCCTGCCTCAGCCTCCAGAGTGCTGGGATTACAGGTGTGTGCCACCACACCCAGCTCAAGAAGCAGAAGTTTAAACACTGCAGTCTAATCACCCTTGGCACAGAGGACCAGTCTCAAGCCCCAAGGGAATAAGAAGGACTTGCCACAGAGCTGGGACTTGAACTGGCCCCAGGGTGGGACACCAGTGCTTTGGTTTGCCCGTGGCAATTCCCAGTGCTGCCCACCAGCTCTTCACCTCAGCACACAGATGTGTACACTTAACCTACTGAGGTCGGGGGTATGGTGCACTTGGCACCACCAAGCACGTGACTAGAGGTGACCTATGGCCCCTGCAAAGGTGACAGAGGAGATTAGGGTGTGGCAAAGCTGGATGAAGAAGTAGACAGGACCTGTTAACTACAAGGTCCCAGGACACTACGCAGAACAGTTCCCAAAGCGCTGCATGTGTGATATAAGAAAAATATTATAACTCCCAACCTGATAAATGTCAGATCCGCTGAGTTTGTGTTCCCCAAAATTGAAGAATGAATTCTAAGGAACAACGGAGGTTAAGAGTAGGAAATTTTATTGGGAGACACAGCTCCTGAGAGAGACAGGAGGGGACCCGAGCAGAATGCTACAGACCCCACTTTCCAGAGGAAGTTTTATAGGGCAAAATCATGAGGTGGGTACAACATGGAACAAAATTATGGTCAATCAATAAGATTACAAGTATAGACACATAGGTAATGTTGAACCAGTGGGGAAGCAGGTAGCAAGTGTACAAGGAAAGAACAAAGACTTTCTTTAGGAAGGGATGGATCAGGAGGTCCTGATCACCCACTGGGGTCACTGATGTCTATCTAGACTTTATTGGATGAGGTGATACCAATTATAGTAGATTGCTTATCCCCCGGGGAGGCAATGTAGGCCTGGTCATTCTGTCTTTATGCAGAGGCCGGGCCTTCAACAGATGCGCCTCCAGCCACAGCATGCTGTGTTCTCATCCTCTGCCCTGACTCCCTCGAGGGTCCAGCCCTGTCTGACTGCCTAGCATATTTCTACCTAATACTATGTCTTCCTCTAATAAATCCTTCTCATGCCTCCTTTACTGACGCATCTTAAAAATTTTCTTCCCATGACAGGAGTCAGCAAACCTGTGTACTTTTTTCTTTTTTTTTTTAGTACCAGGAATCAAGGTCAGGACCTCCCGCTTGCCAGGCAGGCTTTGTGCCACTGAGCTATCTCCCCGGCACCCCCATGTACTTATTTGAAAGGGGCGGGTTGAGTTCCTTGTTTCAGCCTCGGGGACCCTCAGTCCCAGCTCGTGGCAAAACCTCCACGCCCTCTCGGTGAGGCAGCAGTTCTCTCCTGCCACTCCTGGCCAGGGCCAGGCTCTCAGCTTCCGTGAGCTCTGCTTGTGGCTCAGGCCTGCAGGGCCAGAGCTGCCAGTGATGCCCCAGGGAGGCTGTGATGGGGCAACTATGGGGCCACCCAAGAGTCTGCAGAGCCAAGTGTGGCCTGCCCTCCAGGAGTGGGCATATGCCATTTACCCATGTGGGCATAGGCCAGCATTGCGCCACACACACCCCATTCCATTTTTCTTTCTTTCTTTCTTTCTTTTTTTTTTTTTTTTTTTTTTAGCTTTTGAGACAAGGTCTTGCTATGTAGTCCAGCCTGGCTTTCAACTCACTATGTAGCCCAGGCCGGCCTTGAACTCACAGCGTTCCTCCTGCCTCAGCCTCCCAAGTGCTGGGACGACAGGTGTGCGCCACCATGCCCAGCAACAGTGACATTTTATTTTATTTTATTTATTTTTTTGTGTGTGTGGGTACCAGGGGTCAAACTCAGGACCTCACGCACCAGCAGGCGCCTGTGCTGATATCACCAGCCCTTTTTTCATATGTGGGTACTGGGAGTCAAACTCAGGACCTCGCGCTTGCCAGGCAGGCACTTATGCTGCTGAGCTGTCTCACCGGCCCAACAGTGACATTTTAAAAGAAGCCATCCATTGTATTTTTTTGTGAAGGCTCCTGGATCTGAAAGTTGGCCACAAACTTCCCCGCTGTAAGGAGCAAGTGCAGTGAGCTAGGCAGGCCAACCCAGCTGGCCCCGCGACGGGAAGTGGATGGAAAGAATTAGGGCGGCCGGGGCCGGAGTCATGTGGGGACCCCTCCAGAGGTCACTCACTCTCTGGTGACAGGTGTGGCTCCTGGGCCCTGCTCTTGGTAGCCTGGAGAGGGTTTCCCTGGGCCAGAGTTTGTCCCCAGCGGGATAGCCTGAGCCACCCCAAGGCCACACAAGGCCGTTCCTCCTGTCAAGGCTGCCAGTGGCGGTGCCTTGGGCCCCAGTGCAAGGCCAGCGTTCCCAGAAGGGCTCCAGCAGCCCCACATCTGCTCCATGTGCCCCCAGGTGCGAGGCAGAGGGCACAAGGGCAGTGGACACCCCGTGGACAGGACTGACGTGAGCCCCAGGCAGGCTCATACCCCATAATGGAGTCCCAGATGGAGATGAACCCCAAACTCTGACCGGAAGACCTCGTCCTGTCTCAGTGCCCACTGTCCACATGGCCGGGGTGGGAATCAGCTTCCTTCCTTGTGGTCAGTTGCCCTGTAGGTAGCAGTGGGGTGGACTAGAGGTGAGGTGCCTGGAACATGCGAATTCTCAGGGTGTCTCTGGGTTGACCATGGGGTGTGGGGGACTGGGGGATTCCAGTAACCCCCAGACCTGGTTCAACCTCAGCAGCTCCACAGAAGTTTGTTTTACACACTGGCTGGGCTTCTGCAGAAGACTTCAATGGCAAGAAGGGCCCAGTGCTTGGATAAAATTCCTGGGTGGCTATCCCAGGGCTCGCTGAGTCCACAGCTAATTTATACTAGTGTGCGAGGGACTGATGGTAGAGTATAGATACTCCTCTACTTATGATGGAGACACATTCCCAAAAAAACCTTTACATTGAAATATGGTAAATAAAGTATGCTGACTCCACCTCACCTACTGAACGTCATTACTCAGCACATGGCGTCCTAGCTGTGCAGCAGCCCGGGAGCTGAGTTTTCTCACCTCCCCCATGCAGCATCTCCAGAAGTGGAGGGAGGCTGGGCCCTTCTCTTCTGCCAGGTGAGGCAGCAAGAAGCCTTCACCAAATCTGTAAGATTAGTTGTGGTGAGATTCGAGTGAGTTAGGTGCAGGAAGTAGAACATGAGCCTGACCCCTCTAATCCCCCTCTGGGAAATTAGGATTTTTGCCTCCTGTGATTAGAAAGATCCAACACAGTTCCGGCTGGCATGGGGCTCTGGGTTGGTGGCCCTAAACCCCAGCACTGTGACGTGTGTCTCAGCCTTGCTGTGCCGCACATCTGGTTGGGAATGAGCAAGGGGGCTCCTAATCTTGTCTCACTGTGGTGAGGCTACTTGCTTCATGTGGGAGGGGAGAAGGCTTTTCAGTTAAATTAGAACCCGGCCATGGTGGCGCATGCTGGGGAGGCTAAGGCAGGAGGATCGCGGTGAGTTCAACGCCAGCCTGAACTATAGGGAGATCCGGTCTCAAAAACAAAAACAAAAAAGAAAGAAAGACATCTGGTTCTAAGAAAAATATTAAATAGCTAGATCATGGCGCGGTGAGTGAAGGCTCAGCAGACGTCCCATTTGGAAACACCTGAGTTAGCCATGAATTCCCCAACCGGAGCTTGGGCGACTGGAAACCTTCGCCGTCCCTCCCTCCACTCGGCGAGTGCGTTCGCCACCTCGCGGCGATATTTTGGAACTACAGGCTTTTTTTTTTTTTTTTTTTTTTTTGGTGGCCTTGGGAGCAATTTAAGGTCAAGAGAATATTTTTGCCAGAAGGTGAGAGAAGACGTTATTAAGAGTCGGCCAGAAAATATTCTTTTTTTTTTTTCTGTGGGTGCCGGGGGGTCGACCTCAGGACCTCGCGCGCCAGCAGGCGCCCGTGCCGCTGAGCGATATCACCGGCCCCTTTTTTGTATGTGGGTTCCGGGAGTCGAACTCGGGCCCTCGCGCTTGCCGGGCAGGCACTTAAGCCGCTGAGCCATCTCACCGGCCCAGAAAATATTTTTAACGAGTTGCAGACCATTTGGAAATATCCCGTACAATTCCTCCTAGAAAACTGGCAAAAGTAAAAAGAGGAGAGTGTTCACAAAGACTCCATTCTCCTGTTTTTCCTGAAACATTACAGTTTTTTTTTTTTTTTTTTTTTTTTTTTTTTTTTTGGGTACCGGGGGTCGACCTCAGGACCTCGCGCGCCAGCAGGCGCCCGTGCCGCTGAGCGATATCACCGGCCCCTTTTTCGTATGTGGGATCCGGGAGTCGAACTCGGGCCCTCGCGCTTGCCAGGCAGGCGCTTAAGCCGCTGAGCCATCTCACCGGCCCCTGAAACATTATAGTTTATTGTTCCCTCCTTGCCATTCTTCCCCTACCCAGGACAGCTTCACGCGTGTGTGACTCATGTGTCACCCGGAGCCCCACTCACCAGGCCCTTCTGCCGGGGCTGAAGCTCTGGGGCTGCTTCCTAACACTCATGAGGACTTTGTCCTGCGTGTGGGCTTCCTAGGGCACAGGACAAGGACAACGGCAGTGTGGAGTGGGGCTGGCGCCCCAGGCTCTTACCGCCCACACTCTGCTCCTGTGCCCCAGGCCTCCCTGGGCCTTGCATCGGAGGGGGACCCAGGCTGTGGGGCCTGTGCTGGCATTCGCACACCCACCCCCAGGAGCTCTGTGCCCACGAGGGCCCCTTCAGCCAATCCAGGCCTGCGGGGTCCTGCCCTCCTTCCACCCTGCAGTGATTATGTGGGGCCTCGATGGTTATGGTAAACCTAGATGTCCCCCACACGCGCAGCCTCTCATGTTCCGAGGGAGCAGGAGCGCCTGTTAGGAAGTGCATCTGCTGCCGGCCACTGTGTAACGAAGTATTCCCCGTGCCAGCAGTTCAAGCAGGAATAGCGGTTCATCACTCACCTCATGGGGTTTCTGCGGTCAAGACCTTGGGAGCAGACCAGAGGGAGAGCTCTGGACCCCACAGCCAGGGTCTCAGCGGGGCTGGGGCTATCATCACCAGAAGGTGGGGCCTGCGCTGCAAGGGGCACCTTGGAGATGGGAGCCATGGCCCTTGGCAGGGGTCACAGGTCCTGGCTGGGTTCTGACCAGGGACTGTGGTGACACTGGGCTGCCTGAGTGTACAGAGAAAACATTAGAGGGACAGAGCTGTTCCCACTGTGCTTCCAAATGCCAGAGTCCTGGAGCAACTTCAGAAAGCCATGGAACTGGGGCATGGTACACACCTATCATCCCAGCATTCCGGGAGGCTGAGACAGGAGGATAGAAAGTTTGAGCCCAGCCTATAAAATTTAGAGACTTAATGAGATCCTGTCTTAAAATAAAAAATTTTAAAAAGATTGAGGATGCAGTGCAAAAGCCCTGTGTTCAATCCTCAGCACTGAAAGAAAAAAAAGGCAGCAGGACGTGGTGGCACATGCCTGTAAATCCAGCACTGGGGAGGCTGAGGCAGGAGGATCACCATGAGTTCAAGGCCAACCTGGAAAACTGTAAGATTTTCTCTCAAACACCACCACCACCAACAACAACAACCAATAATAATAATAATAATAATAATAATAATAATAATATCCAGGAGCTGCAAAAGACACACTAGAGGATTGGACTGCAGAATCCAGCAGGCAAGAGGAAGAACAAGGGCCCTGAAAACAGGGCCATTGGGATTGTTCTGTCTGAAAAGCAGGAAGGAGAGAAATGGAGCTAAGTGTAAAGTATCCGTGTTCTATGGAAATAAATTTACATTATTCAAACTAGGTCATCATAACTGTAAGATGTTAATTGCGATCCCTGAGATAATCGCTAAGAAAATCAATAAAACACACACAGGAAAGGAAAGAAGGAAAGGAAAGGAAAGGAAAGGAAAGGAAAGGAAAGGAAAGGAAAGGAAAGGAAAGGAAAGGAGATGAGGTGAGATGCACCACACAAAGCCCAGCTGAAGAGACGGAGGGCGCTGAGGAGGAGCTCAGGGCCAGGTGTGCCAGGCCGGGCTCAGACAGCAATGCCCCATGACGAACACAAACCTCAAAACTAAGTCCCTGAAAAGATGCAAGGGAAGAATTGGACAGAAAGCACGTAATCCACACCAAAAACAGCTAAACAGCAGAAGTCAGGCTTCTTTCTTGGCAATTACTGTAACTATAAATGGGCTAAACTCTCCAGATGCACAGGCTAGGTTACAAAAACAGGATCTCTATATGCTGCACTTAAAGACACTCACTTTGAGAACAAAGACACAAAATGATTGGAAAGGTGGAAAAAGATATTCCATGAAAATAGTGTATTTTATGCATGCCTGTAACCCCAGCACTCGGGAGGCTGAGGCAGGAGGATTGCCAAGCATGGGAAACCGGAGGACAGGACAGGACAGGAGAGGACAGGGGAGGAGAGGAGAGGAGAGGAGCCTGTGAAGCTGGGGACACATGACAAGGCTAGGGCGGGTGGTCTCATGGCCAGGAGCCCACTCCTCACCCCATACCAGCCCAAAGAACACAGACACAAGTATTGAAGGCAGGACTGAGCTGTCCCAAAGCCTCCTGCACACTGCACCTCCAGGTTTGTTATTTTAAAAACCAGGTCTCCAGGAGCTGGGAAGCTGCTTCATATCCAGAGCCCCCTGTGATCCCAGCTACTCAAGAGGCTGAGGTAGGAGGACTGTACGTTCAAGGACAGCTGGGCAACTGGGAGAGACCCTGTCTCAAAACAACAACAAAATGTCCTAAAAGGGGCTGGGGATAGAGCTCAGTGATAGCGTGTCCAGAACTACCCTACCCTTCTTCCAGCCCTCTTGCTGATCTTTATTTTGAGATTTATTTTTTTAAGACAGGGTCTTGTTATGTAGTTCGGGATGGCCTTGAACTCATTATCTAGGCCAGGCTGGCCTCATACTCATGGAGTTCCTCCTGCTTCAGCCTCCCAAGTGCTGGGATTACAGGTATGTGCCACAACACCCAGCTTTATTTTGAGATACTTAAGAGCAACATTCCTCTCTTGTGAGTGAGAGGCCCAGGACCCTGGAACCCAGCCCCATGCCGGTGGCCCTGTACACCTGTTAAAGGCCCAGCCCCTCCTCACACCACACTGTGGACCCAGCACAGGGAGCTAGGGGGACAAACCACAAGGAGCCATGTGAATAGCGGTCTTGTCCTGCGCCAGCCGGGATCCTGTCTTCCCTTTGCTTCCTCTATCAATTTGCCTGGGCCACGATGAAAAACACCATGGGCTTCAGCACAACACCATTTCCACAGCCAGGAGGCTGGGCAGCTCAAGAGGAAAGCACCAGTAGCAGGGTGTCACCCTCAGGACGCAGGCGGTGGCACCTCTCTGCCACTCCTAACTGGGCGCTGATCCCGCCGGCCTGGATGCCACCTCAGCCCTCCTGTTACGTCTCCTGAGGGTAGATTTTTATCTAGGGTTCATTAAAAAAAAAACAAAAACTTACATCAGTAAAAGAATTAGAGATATAAGTTCAGAAGGAGAAACAAAATCATTTTATTGGAAAGGGAAGAGAAATGGGGAAGCAAAATCACATTATTGGGAAAAGGAGAGCAAATAAGGAGATAGATAGCTACGTTGTCTGAGTAAGGTAGCTAGTCCAGAGCTGGAACTCGGGGGTCTTTGTTCGCAGCCTCTTTTATTATATGGTGAGAAAGGGACTCTCCCCCTTGAGAGGCATTAGAACTTGATTAACTATTTTGGGCTCTGAGACCCCCTGATTTGGCCACTGCCCCTTCCACCGCCTATGTGTGCATTCTTGGATAAGCACTTCTGTGGTCTCTTCATGCTCTCCAGGTGCCTGGCATGTGAGTTTTTACAGCACAGTGACATTCAAGGCCCAGTTAGTAAAAAGGCTACATGTGCGTTTTAGTGTATTAATATGGTGAGAATAATAAAATAGTCGGGCATGGTGGAGCACGCTTATAATTCCAGCACTAGGGAGGCTGAGGCAGGAGGATTGCCGTGAGTTTGAAGCCAGCCTGGGATACATAGCAAGACCCTGTCTAAAAAACAAACAAACAAACAAAAAAATGGAGAGGGAGAAAGTATATATATGGGCGTGTGAGTGTTTAGATGTTAGTGTATATTTTATATACTGAGTTTTTATAATGTAGTTCCCCACACCTTTGTTTCTTTTGTGCTTAATTGGAGGTGGGGGTAGGAAGGAATTAAGCCAGGTGGCTCATCTGTTCTGTTTTTCTTAGCTACCCTCTCTAGCAGGAATTTAACTCTCTATTTGCCAGAAACCTCACAGAGGTCCTTTAACTTTCCCTGCCTGTCCCCCAACTTTCCCTACCTTCTCTTTTAATCTATTGCCTCCGAGACTATATTAGACCTTTTTTGTTTTTTTACAGCACTGAGGATTAAACCCAGGGCCTTCACAGCAGAGCTACATCCCCAGCCCACCTCCCTTTTTCTTTCTTTATGTTTTGAGACAGGGCTTTGCTGAATTGCTGAGCTGAGCTGAAATTTGCAGTCCTCCTGCCTCAGTCTTCCAGAGTGCTGGGATTACAAGTGTGCATCACCACAGCCAATGTAGAACTCTCTTAGTGCAGTGGCAAACAGCAACACTGAAACGTTGCCCAGGATTTGGAGGCAGATTTATTTAACGTCAACAGGCACTGACCTCAAAAAAAATGCCAGGCCCCAAAAGGCTCAGGGAGGGAGGCTTTTCTGGGGTAGCAAAGCAGAAGTACAGAGGCAGGGTGGCTTGTCATTTGGGGATTGGTTCATACCATGTGCATCATAGTGACCAGCCATGCATCATAGAGACCAGCAGTTTCTGGGAAACAGAAGTAACAGGAACTGTAACAGGAACTAAAGTAAACTGGAGGTTACCTGGGCAACTAACAGAAACAAGTATATTGGCTGGTGGGGGAGCATTTTCTGTTACATTTGTTCTAGGTATAAAGCTCAAGGTGTCCAGGTGGGTACTTTTATGTGTTTATTTAGTTAGTTTCTTTCTCCCATCTGTATTCTTTCTGGAATGAGCCTCTTACATAGATACTGGAACTTAGGAGCCTCTACAATTTGGTTTTAATTTGCACTTCTTGGTCTTTTGGATCAAGTTCTGCTTTATCTTCCAGCTCCCTAATTTGACCTTCATTTTGACCATTATATTAGCAACTTCTATCTTTAAGACGAACATTATTTTTCAGAAATTATCATTTCACGAGTGAAATTAGTTAAAATTTTTAGCAAATATACACTTAAGATCATATGACATGTGCATGTTCTACTCAAGATAATAAAGCTGACGGCATCCTCTACCCTGCTGAAGAAACCAAACAGGACCAACACTATGCATCAGGCTTATGCCCGTTCCCATTCCTACCCAGAACTAACCACTATCCCAACTTTCATATTTGCCTTTCTCTTCCTTTTCCCCAGTTTTATTGCATATGTACATATCCACTAAAATTTTTGTTTAGATTTGCCTATTTTTGAATATTATGGAAATGCAATATAATCCTCCATCCATAGCTTTAATTTCCACTCAGTATTATGGGATTCAGCCTCGGTGCTGTGTAGCTGCAGGACTTCATCACCCTTTACTTACTGGTAGGCACTTGTATTGTTTCAAGTATTTGACTGTAAATATCTACTAACAAGCCTTCTCCTGAGAAAGGTATGGAAGGTTTAAATTTTTGTTCCTCATATTTGTGAGAGAGGAAAGTATTTTTAACTGGTCCACGTTTCATTAACCACTCTCATAAGGCCTCGTGCACAGAATTAGGTGGGTCAGAGCGGACAGGGACACACAGGCTGTAAACAGATTCACAGCAGGGATGAGGCACTGGGGTAGGAGAAAACTGCTAAACAAGTTTTCTTACAGTCCTGGGAAGCCAAAAGGCTAAAGATAAATACACAAAGGAACACAGAGGGTAGACGGGGCAAGAAGGGAAGGTGGGGAGCAGCAGGTGCGGGCCGAGACAGATTGCTCGGGATGGACTGTGAACCACGGACCTCAGACCCTGCAAGTTAGGTATACAAGCACACAGCTGCCCAGCTCTGGGGTGCCTGTCTGTGTACAGTGCCACTCTGGCAAGAGTATGGATTAAAGCCTCCTTTCGCTGCCTCTGGTGTCCAATTTTTTTTGGGGTATTCATTTCCCACAATATTTCAACTCTTAATCCATTTGGAACTTAGTTTTGTTCTGAATTTTCTCCTGTGCCCCCGGGCAGGCAGGGGCCTGCAGTGACAGAACGGCGAGCTCTCCCTGCGGGCTGCTTGGGCTCAGCATTGCTGCAGCCCAGGAACCAGGCTCCCTCCTCTGCCTCCCAGGCCCACTTCCCTGGGGAACAAGTAGGGAGCACAGAAAACCTAGGTGTGCAGGGGAGGCCTGGCCTGGGACAAGGTGTTTGGAACCCAGCCCCGTGAGCGGGGACCTACTGATAGGGCCCATCAGGCTTGCAGTGAAGTCCCTTTCTGGAGGGCTGCCAGGAATGGGGTGGGCCTGGTGGCCCTGTGCCTGCAGCCCCATCCTGCACTGCCCAGGGAGACAAGTTCACTGCACTCTTCAGAATCCCCTCTGCCTCCACTAAGTATGAGCTGACAGAGTGAGAACTCTGGGTTTCACTGAGAGAGGTATTCCCAAAGTCAGTGTTTGTAAACTTTCTCCTTTGTAAGATTAGTTAATGAAACTCCAGCAGAGAGCGGGCTGTGGTGGTACACATCTGTAATCCCAGCACTGGGGAGGCTGAGGCAGGAAGACTGCCACTACCTACCCCAAGATCCTATAGACTCGCTTCCATGTCAAACTTTCTTGATTGTAACCCCATAGGTTGATCTCATCTTGGCTGAGATGCAGCCATTTTTATGTATAAAATCCCTAGACAAACAGTCCCTTTCACAATCCTTTTCAGGTCCCATCCTAGGTTCATTTGCCTGGGAGCATTTTGCTTACACTTTACGATAAATGCTGCTTCATGTTTTCACTCTACAATAAATACTTTTGCTCAGTCCTGTTTTCATTCTCTACCTTGTAATTCTTCCTGGTTTGCGAGAAGAACCCACCAGCCAGACGGTAACAATCTCCAGCCCTTTCTTATTTTGAGATAGGGTTTTGCTAAGTTGCTAAGTTGCTGAGGGTGGGCTTGAGTTTAGCATCCTAAGCGATCCTCCTGCTTCAGCCTCCCAGAATGCTGGGAATCAAAAGTGTGTACCAGCAGGCCAGGCTGCTAAACGCTGGTTCTGAGGACTAATGTGACTAGTGCATCAAGGCTAGAAGAGGAGACAAACAAACTGTGCTGTTTTACTTTTTATATTACTGGTTCCTGACACATGCTGTTAAGTGTGTTTGGGTCCTAGTTTCACAGAGTGACTGGACACAGCTTCCACGTTGTTTCTTATACATGGATCTGGTGGAGATGGCTCCCCACGCCTCAGACGGGGCCCTGCAGCCTCATCCTCAGAGGTGGCAGCCGAGCTCTGTGGCATCTGGCACAGCCACCTGAGGTCAGGTGCCAGCACTTCCGCCCTCGTGGTGTCTGTGAGAAGCCAAGACTGATCGGGCAGCTGCAAGGGAAACCAGGCAGCAGAAAGCCCCCGGGTGCCCACAGGATGACAGTTCACCAGAGGCTGTTGGGGTGAGTTGGTGCCACATGGCCTGGGGCTGGCCCTGCCTCAGGACGTACTGTCTGGGGGTAGGCGCACAGTAGGTCCACTCCTCCGGGATGATCTGGGACACTTTCTTACCCTGCTCATCCAGGTTTCCAGGATCGTATGGGAGAACAAAGAGAGTGGGGCTGTCTGAGGACAGAGTCACCCCCACCACGAGGCTCCCCCAGGCAGGTAACCCCTCCTCCAAGGCCCAGGAGTGACTACACAACCTGGAGTGACAGAGACAGGAAAGGGTTCAAGGCTCGTCCTAAGTAGTGGGGCTCACCCTCCTCTCCTCTAAACCCCTGGTCTCATGGATGGAGCCCAGCTCAGCAAACAGTCCACGGGAGGAGAAGCCATCTGGTTACCCCCACAGCAGGACACAGTCCCATCTGCCCTGCTGGTGCCTGGATGAGCCCTGGGGCCACAGGAATTTCAGGAGAGGCCCATGCTGGCCCTCTGCATTCAGACTGGCAGCAGGGCCAGCCTGGCTGCGGACACTACAGAGCCCGTGGGGATGTCAGTGTCACACAGAGACGCTGAGCCACACATTCATGATGTGGCCGCACAGCTGCAGGGGAGCCTGAGGCTTGAGCAGGTTACTCAGGGTCTCTGAGCCTCAGCTTGCTGGGTGAGGCTGAGTGGCACTCACCTCGTGGTCATGGTCTCAGAGTCCAGTGGGAAAGTTGCGGCTGGCCCGTGATGGCACGGCCACCAAGCCATACAGGGTGATGAGGATACTGGCCTCCCGCTTCATCACCAGAGTCCACCAACATGGCTCACACCGGAGACCAGTGCTTAGTGTGCTCAGTGTCACAAGCTGGCCCCTGGCATCAGGCCCAGGTGGCCAAGGTCCTGCTTGGACTCACGACCCACGTTTAGACTTAAGACACAGGGATATGAGTGGCAGTGTGGCCTGATGGCTTCTTCTACAGTACAACACTGTAATTCTTGCTGATTGTGCTGTACAGTTTCTCCTTAAGACAGATGCAGGCTTGGCAAAGTCACCAGCAGACACCAAAGGTGGGAGGCGCACAGGAACGGGACCTCGGGAGGGAGGCCTGAGCCAGCTGCCTGGCGGCTATGAGTCTCAAAGTCTCCTGCGCAGAGCGGGCTGCGGGGGTTCAGAGGGTGTGGCGAGAGGAAGCCAGGCAATTAGCTTGCGGTGACCAGGGCACGGGAGATGCCTTGGGTCACCTGCCTCCAGGAGCAGGAGCACAGGGGCGTCTCATACCATGCACTCAAGGGGGTCCCTTCTATGGATGGGTTTGTCTCCCTAGGGGCACAAGTAGCAGCAGCGCTTCTTCCTTGCGTTTAGAGCACAGCGGAAAACACCAGCGTCAGACGTTCCTCTTCCCGGGGAAGAGGCCATGTGTGCCTGGAGTGAGCCCATCCTGGAAGCCTCCAGTGCACCAAGGCCTCTCCTCCTGGGTCCACAGGGCTTCCAGGGACCCGGGCAGGAGCAGAGCTAGGATCCCACCTTTGAGGAAACCGGGGCCGAGAGGAGCAACGACTGCTCCAGGTCACGCTGCCCAGGGCAGGCATGGGGCTTGATGGGGGCGGGCGTGGCCCCGTCAGCTCAGTCTGTCCCTGGGCGGGGCTTGGCGGGCAGGCGTGGCCCCTGCTGCCCGCTTCCTTCTTGAGGACAGGCTAGCCGCTGCGCTGCCCAAAGCGCCTCCCCACAGAGGACCTGCTCTAGTGCCAGGAAGCAGGCCGAGACGACCTCCCAGGGCTGCGGACTCATGCGCTTCTGGTCCCAGCACCTGATGCAGGCACTCGGGTAATCCTGAGCACCTGCTGCGCGCCGGGACCTGCTCTGTGCTGGGCCCTCGTGGGGCTCTCAGCTCCTCACTGAGGATGACAGCTCTGCTTCCTCCAGGATGAGGGCCTCTGTGCACAGAAAGTCAAGCTCTGGCCCAGGAAGTCGAGGCCTGAGCCCATCTGCTCCCCTAAAGCAGGGGCAGTGACCCCTCTCTCACGGGCTGGGCCACACCAAGAAGCCCTCCCCAGCACAATGCCAAGTACGGGAGCCGGGCCTCAGAGAGGGGCCGTGACTTGCCCAAGGCTACACATGCGCCCCTGCCCCTCAGGCTCTGAGCGATTCTTGCCCAAGGGGCCACAGGTCTGGGCTGGGGAAGGTCTCTCACAGCTCCAGGTGGACTGGCCATGGCAGCACAGCGGACCATCTGGCGGGTGACAGAACCAGTCTTGGGCACGTTGGCTCCTGACAGAAATCTGTTTAATGGGTGAAGCCTTTTACACTCTGGCTCTGAAAGTTTCCATAAAGGCAATTTTCCCTTTTTTTTTTTTTTTTTTTTTTGTGGGTACCGGGGGGTCGACCTCAGGACCTCGCGCGCCAGCAGGCGCCCGTGCCGCTGAGTGATATCATCGGCCCCTTTTTCGTATGTGGGTTCCGGGAGTCGAACTCGGGCCCTCACGCTTGCCCGGCAGGCGCTTAAGCCGCTGAGCCATCTCACCGGACCATTTTTCCCATGTTTTAAAAAATAGATATGCTATAAAGATGTATATATTCATAAATAGGTAATGTGATAAAATCCCAATGCAAATAGCATCCTTGGGCTGGCTGAGGTCCTCACCCCGTCCCCTGGTCCAGGCCTTTAGGCCTGAGTGGGCATGGCTGGCTGGCATCCCCCAGGGAAGAGAGGAACTGAATTCATTGTGAACTGGGGCTTCCTCAGCTCCCCGACCCTGGGGCTGTGACCTTGGGGCTGACTCCTTCCGGGGAGGACAGGAACCACTTGCCTGGCTGCTCCTCTGCTGGGTGACTTACAAAGGAGAGGAAACTGCTCCCCTTTGGCCCTAGAGGCCAGGCTGCTGGGAGCTGGCTGGGAGGTGGGCAGGAGAAACAGGCCAGTTTGGTTTTCTGTCCCACACACTTCCCTGTCTCCTTACCCAAGCCCAGGGGCAGGGAGCCCCGCCTGATGGGACATTGCAGGGCAGGTGCAGACACAGGGCCCGAGGCCCAGGCACTGAGGCTAGAGGGGTGGCTGCTGCTCCCTAGGAAATGGCTTCAGCTGGGCTGTGGGGACCTCACAGCCACAGGGCAGGGAAGGACTTGTTCTCCCAGGGGATTCAGCTGTGCCCTGCTGGGTCATCAGTGGGATTCTACGTGACAGGAATGCAAGGGAGGGAGGAAGATGGGGGAGAAGGGTCGGGGCAGGGAGACCAGGTTGGCGGGGACAGCACAGGATGGGACAGGAGAGAAGCTGAGGCTGAGTGTGGACCCTGTCTGAGGGCCCTGGGAACCCTGGACCACGTGACCTTTCAGACCTGCCACTGAGCCTGTTATGAATGCTTAGAACTTTAGGCTATCTTTGTTTAAATATTACAATGAATAATAAAATAAAATATAATCTAGCATTTTACATTTTTCTCTAAGGGGAACTTTAGTGTCACATACAAACTAACAAGTACAGTGGTATTATTATAGACAGGTAAGTTAGGTAGAAATAGTCTAGGCAGTCAAACAGGGTAGGACTCTCGAGGGAGTCAAGACAAAAGGTGAAAACCCACTGCAACTGTGGCCGGAAATGCATCAGTTGGAAGCCAGGCCTCAAGATAACTACACAAGGAGCAGACCTACACACTCCCCAAGGGGTAAGTGATAACACCTGGCCTAATAAAAAATTTAGATAGGCATCATTCACCCCAGTGGGCAACTACCGACCCAGATCCATCACCTACCTGAGAAGTTCTTTGTTCTTTCCACGCTGCTTGCGATGTGACTTCTTCCCCACTGGATCAATATTACCTAACGGCTATACTTGTAATCTTATTGGTTGATCATGACTGTAACCCACCTTGTACCCATGTGGGTTTTACTGTATAAAATTTCCCTATACAGTGGGGTCCCTGGGCTACTCATTTGGGACCCTTCCTCTGACAGGAGCTTTCTATCTCTCATTGAATATTTCCTTTTTTTTTTTTTTTGGTGGGTACCAGGGGTCGACCTCAGGACCTCGCGCGCCAGCAGGCGCCCGTGCCGCTGAGCGATATCACCGGCCCTTTTTTCGTATGTGGGTTCCGGGAGTTGAACTCGGGCCCTCGCGCTTGCCAGGCAGGCGCTTACGCCGCTGAGCCATCTCACTGGCCCATATTTCCTACTCTTAACCTCCATTGTTCTAGCATTCATTCTTTGATTTTTAGAGAACACGAACTTGGCATATCAGACATTTAATCGATTGGGAGATATATTTTCATATTTCACCTCCTATATCATATGCTGTAACAATATCTCGGTTCAGGAACACTTTTGTCTGTGACCAATTTGGTTTGCAAACAAAAGTGTTTGGCAAACTACATCAGGTGACAAACCTGACCATGGCCATCTTTCCCACAGAAACACAAACATGGCCATTTTTCCAAAATCATAGAACAAATTAAGTTTGTGAACCGATGTACCACTGTATTTTTTAAATTAAATTTGAGACTTTATAAATGCTTTGTTTTTGTTTTTAATAAATACAAGGGCCAGTGAGATAGCTCAGTGGCACAAGCGCCTGCTGGCAAGTGCAAGGTCCTGAGTTTGACTCCCGGTACCCACATTAAAAAAATAAATAAATAAATAAAAAATATTTAAGGTTATTTATATGATAGATTAAAACAATTTGATAAATCTACGTAGTGTGCAATCAGATAATGGCTATTACCATTTTCATGTCCTAAAGCTTTTATCATTACTATGAAGTAAAGATTGGGAAGTTTGGGGTTACTTTAGTAATTCTGAACACAAATTATTCTTATCTCTCACTACCCTTGTGTGCTATAGAAGACTACAATTAATTCTTCACATCTAACTTTGTTACCCATTCTATAGCCTTTCATTTTTCTATAATCCATGAGATTTTTTTTTTTACTGTTGTAGTATAGTTTAATCTAAGTCCACCAAAAAACTTCAATTTCAACTCCTCTAGATTTTCATACGGGCATGCACATGCCTTTTTCCACTCTTCACATTACATTTGATGCCTAAAATGAAGATTGCATCCTGATGGCCATGTTTTTTTTTTTTTTTTTTTGCACTTTATTTATTTATTTTTTAAAGACAAGTAAACATTCTCCTGTATTAACAAACTCAAGCATTAGAGAATGTTCAAATACCTTTTGGAGAAAAACATTACTCAGTATAAGATAAAGCCATGTAAAAGCTAGGTAAAAATAGAAGACTAAGGAATGGAATAGTCACAGTGAAATTGCATTTTCATACTAGGGAGACAATACGATGTTTACAAATATGCGTCTGGTTTATTTCGCTTGTATTTTTTCGAGTTGCATCCATTTACCTATAAAAGTTTCCAGTTTATCTTTCTTTATAGCTGAGTAGTACTCCATTGTATAAAAATACCACATCTTTTTTATCCATTCCTCAGTTAATGGGCATTTGGGTTGTTTCCATGATCTAGCTATTACAAATTGTGTTGCTATAAATTTACATGGGTGCACATATATCGCTGTGGTACGATGTTTTTAATTCTTCTGGGAAGATACCCAGAAGGGGAATAGCTGGGTCAAATGGGACCTCCAACCCTAGTTTTTTGAGGAATCTCCACACTGATTTCCACAGTGGCTGCACCAGTCGACACTCCCACCAACAGTGGAGAAAGGTTCCTTTTTCCCCACAGCCCCTCCAGCATTTGTTATTAGTTGACTTCTTGATAATAGCCCTGATGGCTATGTTTTGAATTCCTATGTTTTGAATTCCTATGAATACTTCAAATTATGAGGTGGAAGTGATTTTCTAGAATTTGTGGCAAGTTTTCTAGGTACAGTTAAAAGGCATTTTTATGGCAACTTACTTTGGGTTTGAATATACTGTGTTGTTTTTTATTTTACAATGTTAATCATTAAAATATCATGGACCCTGAACTAGCTTAATTCCTAATAATGAGTAATTATTAACACTTAGGAGGCAAGAAAAATTTTCCACATTTCCTTTACTTCAAAAGACTAGTTAGGGGACGGTGAGATAGCTCAGCGGCTTAAGCGCCTGCCCGGCAAGCGCGAGGGCCCGAGTTCGACTCCCGGAACCCACATACGAAAAAGGGGCCGGTGATAACGCTCAGCGGCAGGGGCGCCTGCTGGCGCGCGAGGTCCTGAGGTCGACCCCCCGGTACCCACAAAAAAAAAAAAAAAGACTAGTTAGCTGGGGACATAGCTCAGTGGCATGGCACCTGCCGAGTTCAATTCCTGGTTCCAAAAAAAAAAAAAAAAAAAGACTAGTTAATAGTGCCTCTCATTTGTGTTTCTTATAAAAAGTGCTGCATAACCACTGCTTTCCATGGCATAAAAGCAATGCATGCAGAGGGTTAAACTGGCTGTTGCACAGTGTGATAATTAACTGTGGTGCCAACTTGAATAAGAAATGCCTAGCAGATTAGTATAGCACAGTTCCAAGTGTGTCTGGAAGACTAACTGGGCAGGGAAGACCCAGCCTGGATGTGGGCAGCACCAACCAATAGGCTTAGAGCCTGGATGAAGCAAAAGGGGAA
Organism: Erethizon dorsatum; assembly: GCA_028451465.1. Taxonomy (NCBI): domain Eukaryota; kingdom Metazoa; phylum Chordata; class Mammalia; order Rodentia; family Erethizontidae; genus Erethizon; species Erethizon dorsatum. Next base: position 38,558,108 of record CM051831.1, read on the forward strand.
GAAGGGAGGCTCCCTTTTTGCTTCTTCAGAGGAGCTCCAGTCCTCACCATTGCCTCAGCACATCCATCTCCAGGCTTCTAGAGCAGACCCTCAGCTTTCCAAAAAGGACTCACACCAGACTCTGCAGTGAGCTCCAGACCTTCAACTTTTGACTGGCTCCTCTGGCTCTGCAGCACACAGACCTTTTGCATCCTCCCACCCTTGACTCTGCAGGTGGTCACTGTACCCACTTTGTAATTCCTTTATAATATAAATCTACTTCTCTAGTGAACCCTAGGGATATGGATTTTGATATCAGAGAATTGGGGATAACTGCTCTGACTAGCTGACTACGTGGTACAGAAGCCTTTGGAATAGGTTTGTGGGAGGAGTTTGGAAAAGTTTGGAGATGCTGGCTGGAGAAGCAGATGGGAAAGACCAGGCTCAGAGGTTTCAGTTGGAAACAAGGACTTGACACATCCAGCGCAGCTCTTGAAACTCTGGAGGGAGGACGGTGGAGGATGAAGAAGACAGGAGTCAATATACAAAAGCTGAGGTCAGGTGGAGCCCCTTCTCCTGATGGGAGAAAGGAACTGCCCAGCACCTACAGCATGTTTATTTATACAATCAGCATAAGAATAAGTTCATGGAGAGTTTAAGGGGAGGGTAGGATCTGGGAAGAATATCTAATCTTCAGCAGAACAGCATGCCTTGGTGGTTTCATGAAGAACAAGGGAGGAAGTGTTTATATTATCAGGCAAAGGTCAAGTCACTATGTGCATGAGCTACCTGTGCTCCGCACACTTTTCATGGGGCCCTGCAAACTCATGAGAAGCAGTGGCCTTGTTCTAGATACCCGAGGTACAGACAGTTTTGCCCCCACAAGGACTCTACTGGCAGCTGGACTGTAGCGGATGTGCTGTGCTCTGGTCCTATCCTCAGTCTTTGAAGGGACTGAGATTAAGAGCAGTGGACTAATTATTCTGGCAGAGGAAATTTCAAGGCAGCCAAACATTAGGCAGTGGCTTGGGTGCTGATGGGGATTTTAGTGAGCTCTACCTTGAGAATCAAGAGCAAAGAGCCCAGCTGAATGACTTAAAGTTTTTTTCATTTGGCCAGAAAGGAAAGTCTGTTAAAGTTGAGGCCTGCAAAGACAGAGCAGAGGACAGCTTTGTTGCTAAAAAGATAAGGATTAAAAAGAAGCCCAGTACTTTACAAAAGGATGACAGGAAAGATGGCTAAAAAGCATCACAGGAACCATCAGGACCCCACTCTTCCCAGGCTCAAAATTGAAAAAGTGAAGGCTTTCTTTTGAGAAGAGATCCCCAGGGGACCCTGCTGGAGAAGAGCTGCCCAGGGAATGGATTCCCCAGGATACTGTTTACCATGCTAAATTATATAATTTGTCATCAAATTGAAACTTCTGAGAATGTGCAAAAAACAACTTTGCTACATACAGCTAAGCTCAGCACAAGATACCCACCGTACCATAACCTACAGCAAAAGCTTATCTTGTTTTGTAACTTCTGTTTGCCACCCTATAAAAAGGACAAGACTTTGGAGATTACTCCTCTGGCATCCGCTAGCATCAATAAAGTTTCCTTTCTTCTCCTGAGCTCCTGGCTACTGTTGACTCAATTTTTCCCACAATGCTGTGAGTTGGAAATTCCTGATATTCCTTGTCAAGACTATTCAAAGGCTAAGAGAAATACGCAGGGTGGAGTGCATTTTCCAGGTCAGACTTAATCATCTACATTGGGAAGGCCTAGAGAATTTGGAGGAGTCCAGTGGTCTGGGACACATAGTTATTCCTTCTAAAGTAAGCTTATTATTGCATCTGGCCCCACCTACAACCAAGAAAGAGGTGGAACACTGTGGAGGACTTTCTGGACTCTCCTTGAAAGAAGAGCAATTATCTCCATTTTGGCTGAACTTGGCCCTATTTCCATGTATTGATATGTACAGACTTTTCCTTATCTCTTCAGTTGGCTTTAAGCAATGCAAATCGGTCTAGCCCAGGTCCTGATGTGTAGTCTCTGAAGCAAGGCGACAGGCCTGTTTCCCTTCCCCTTAGCTCCCAATACATGGTTGAGCCTCGAGAAAGAGGCTCTGACTTCCCAGGGCATAGAAGATTACACATCAGAGCTGAAGCACCCACCCCAAAACATTAGATACTATCTTGAATTGTGTTTTGCAGATTATTCCTTCTGCATATCCTTCCCTCTGCATACTGCAAAGATGATTTCAGGCCACCTACCTAGCCCAGCTCATGGTAGTCATGTATTTCCCACCACTCTCACAGTCACTCATCCCTGAGCCACTCCCCTCCTCGAGAATTAATAAAACCCGGGTTTGGCCCTCGGTCGAGGCCTTTGTTTGAGTAACCACCATCTCAGCTGGACTTAGGACCCCCTGGCTCCCCACAACTATAAACATGCCTTAGTGTCTTTATTCTCGCTGTGGGCTGCACTGGTAGTGGTAGATTGGAATTAACGCGCTAGAATTCCACTAACTTTTCCATGGGATTACAAATATAAACTTCCTGGACCACGATGAGGACTGGGAAGGGCTCTCTATAGAACACCTAGTGGGCTTACTTGGATTTTGGGACACTTTCCTCACTTTGGTGTGTAACAGGCTGATCTCCAAATCTGCAAGTTTCAAGTGGTGCTAGGAATGAGGTTGCTGTGCAGGCTGCTTTGCCACTTGGGCCCCATGACCAGCAGATCTATGGTATTTGAAATGTCAGTGGCAGATAGGAAGCTGTTGGGAGCCTCTGGCAGGACACACAGCTGTGTCACAGTGGACCTTTAGGACTTTGGGGCAAGTCTCTAACATCATCTGGAGACAACTACTCTCCCTTGAAGCAATGGCTCCTTGTCTGCTACCTAGTGGAAACTGAATGTTTTTTGTTTTTGTTTTTGCTTTGAGACAGGGTCTTGCTCTGTAGTCCAGGCTGGCCTTGAACTCACTATGTAGCTTATGCTGGCCTCGAACTCATGGCAATCCTTGTGCCTCAGCCTCCCGAGTGCTGGGATTTTAGGAGTGCGTCTTAAATCAGCATCCAGTATATGGCACTGTTTCTTTTATAGCCAGGATTCATGGGTCCAGAAATCAAGGGGTGGGACCCTGGATTTCTCTAGATTTTGTCCAGTGACCTGCTGCAGGTCTTTGAGAATTTTCTAGGAGTCAGTGTAGGAGCTATACATTTACAAAAGAATGAGAATGAAGCCAGTTCTTATAGGGACACAATCCTGTCTTGACACAATATCAAAGGGAAAAAAATCCATGAGCCCTAATGGATCATCAGAACCCACACGTAGCCACTGATGACAACTACACCTGCCCATAAATCATGTCCTGCAGTGATCTTTCATTTACTTTACCCCAGAGTTCACTGGTCAGAGAGAGTAAATATCACAACTGGATGCAGAGGTGGCAGGAAGCAACATATTTCTTCCCAATTCTGACCTCTTAAGGCCAGCCTGAGTTTCTCCTGCCCTTGTCAGCGGCGCCCATGCCACTGAACGATATCACCGCCTTTTTTCATATGCGGGTACTGGGAGTCGAACTCAGGACCTTGTGATTGCCAGGCAGGTGCTTATGCTGCTGAGCCATCTCAGTGGCCTGGTCTTGTGATATTTGAGGATGTCATGTGCAGTCTGTGCCATCCTGGCAGCAGAATATAAGGAAAGAAGTGGAAGCCACCAGAGATTCTTTCTCCCCAGAAGGAATCTTCTTGGTTGTTTTGCATATGGGAGTTCATGCGGTTTCTGGAGATTTCAGTAAGGAATAAAGTGGAGGTTGGCAGACATAAACCGACAGATAAAAAATTGCCTCTTTCCAAGTCTCAAGATAAACAGAGATGAAGAAATCCTGGCCACCATCACCCAGGACATTTTAGTCTAAGGCAAATGGATACATCATTGAATGCAGCAAAATGTGCTCAGGAGGAAGAATGGGAGGCGCGCACGGTGCTTTGGCTGTATTTGGGCTGCTTCCCTTTGGTTAATGTCTTGGGAATTCTGCTATCACTCAGTGAAGAAAGCAGTCAGCAGATTTTGAGGTTATTTTGGTATTATTTACCTTCTTTAGAATATAATATTTAGTTTCTAAAAATATTGTCCCAGGTAGTTATTTAATATTATAGGAGGTAATTTATTTCTTATTTAATATTATTAAATAGATGAGGAAGTGAATTAAATAACTAAGCAAATGCAAAATATTCTTGGGAGGAAAGCACAGGAAAGACAAAACATGACATACTCCAGAGAAATCGAGAACAGCAGTCTAGAGTGCCCTTGGTCCAAGCTGAGGTCTTGTCTACATCTGGCCCACCCTGGAACATTTGCCTATTAAACACAGTAGAGAAAAATAAGACTTTTGGTCAATGCTCTTTCCACCTACGTAGAGCTGGTATGATTTTTCAGAGTCCAACATTAGATAATTGGGAAAATGTAAACATAGGTGCTGGTGCTTTAATTTCTATCCTTTTCATCCAAACCTCTGTTTGTAGAGACATCCCTCCAAGCATACCATTATCTATTTCTCCAGTAGTTTTCCAATTATTTCTTTTTTTTTTTCCTTTATGTGGGTACCGGGAGTTGAACTCAGGACCTCGAGCTTGCCAGGCAGGCGCTTGCGCTGCTGAGCCATCTCACCAGCCCTCCAATAATTTTTTTTTCTTTTTTTTCTTTTAAAGAGAAGAAAAAAACAAAACAAATCAAAAAAAGAACAAATTTTCAAAACAACATAACATGAGGGTAACAATGGTCAATGCATTACGTATTATTATCTTTAAGTTAGTTATTCAGGATACCAGACATTAGCATTCAATTGTCCAAACATTATTGGCTCAAACCTTACTCTTCAATGAACTAAGTAAAATTGGTAGTGTATCTATCTTAACCATCTTATATATATATATATATATATATATATACAATTTTTTTTGCCCTTTCCCTTCTTTCTTTTCCCTATTCCAGTCTCTCTTTCTTATTGACCAGTTTCTTTTTGATTCACCGTGTCTATTGTACATTTTGGATCTTATTTACTCTTTCAGTTTCTCATACTAGAGAGACAATACGATGCTTACACATGTGCGTCTGGTTTATTTCACTTATGAGTATTTTCTCAAGTTGCATCCATTTACCTATAAAAGTCTCCAGTTTATCCTTCTTTATGACTGAATAGTACTCCATTGTATAAAAATACCACATCTTTCTTATCCATTCCTCAGTTGATGGGCATTTGGGTTGTTTCCAAGATCTGGCTATTACAAATTGTGCTGCTATAAACATGGGTGCACATATATCACTGTGGTACGATGTTTTTAATTCTTCTGGGAAGATGCCTAGAAGGGGAATAGCTGGGTCAAATGGGACCTCCAACCCTAGTTTTTTGAGGAATCTCCACACTGACTTCCACAGTGGCTGTACCAGTCGACACTCCCACCAACAGTGAAGAAGGGTTCTTTTTTCCCCACAGCCCCTCCAGCATTTGTTATTAGTTGATTTCTTTATAGTAGCCATTCTTTCTAGGGTGAGATGGTATCTCAGTGTTGTTTTAATTTGCATCTCTCGAATGACTAGTGATGTTGCACATTTTTTTGTATATTTATTTGCTGCCCTCCAATAATTTTTAAAATGCAAATATATTAAAATTCTTCTGAAATATGTATTTCTATAACTTTCCTTTATTTATCCCTGCAATTCATCATAGTTTTCTCTTATTCTATGCAAGTTTTAAAACTCAGTGATTGGAAAAGAACAGGAGAAACAGAAACACAAACATCTGCATAGCCCTGTGAACTCCGGGGTCACGGCTACACAACTCCTAGCCTATAATGCGCATTAACTCACATGAACCACTCAGCACAGTGAAATTTAGCGTACTGAGAGCACAGAATACAGACTCCGGAGTTCAGCAGTGATGTACGTGAGCTAGTTCTCAAATGCAGACTTAGTCCTCCGGCAACTTCAGAGGGCCAGTGAGGTTTCTGTATTGTGATTTACAGTCTTCGCTAGGAGTTGATACCGTATGAGTGGAGATGAGGTGGTTTGGTGTGAGTGAGTCTGCGTTGTGTCCTTTCCTAGCTTATTAATACTCAAAATGGGCGCAGGGTTATCAACTTCTGCAATCACAGAAAACCTGTTAAAAACGCCAATTCGTGAGCACCACTCAAGACCAGAATATTGTAGTTCCTTAGACCAGGGCCTGGAACACAACACAACTGACAAACACACTGAAGCTTGAGAGACTTTTTTTTTAGAGTTTTTTTTTTTTTTTTTTTTTGTGGGTACCGGGGTCAACGAGCTCAGGACCTCGTGCGCCAGCAGGCATCCGTGCCGCTGAGCAACATCACCGGCCCTTTTTTCGTATGTGGGTTCCGGGAATTGAACTCGGGCCCTCGCGCTTGACAGGCAGGCACTTACACCGCTGAGCCATCTCACCGGCCCTAGAGATGGGTTTTAAAGCAATGTGTGCCAGTCACCTTCTCCACTGCTGGGACAAAGCACCTGACACGCACAACTGAAAGCAGGAAGGGTTATTTAGGCTCATTGTTTTGGTGCTTTCAACCCATGCTGAGCTAGCTCCAAGGCAGAAACAGCATTTTGGAAGGGCGTGGCAGAGGACAGTGGCTTACCTCAAAAAGCCAGGAGGCAAAGAGAGACCTGAAAAGCGAGACAGACAGGCAGGGGCCAAGAACAACACACCCTTCCAGGCTGTGCCCAGGACCCAGCTCCTCCAACTGGGCCCCGACCACTACCGGCAGGCTGAGCAATGGTGAGGCCATCCTCCGAGGGCTTCATCACCTTCACACTGTTGGGGCACATGACGTTTTAAAGGGATGTTTTGTGGTATCAGGGATCAAGCGACATAACCAGACTTTAAATCTTCTATTTGGTTTGCTGTGTGCTCAGCCGAGACATCCTGGCTGGCGGCGGCATTTTGCAGAAGGTTCCATCACCCTGCCCAGAGCAAAAACGCGAGTCAGTGTCGGGGCGCGGATCCCCAGCACCAGCCCCTCCGCCAAAGGCTCGGCCGCCGGGTGCAGGAGGTGCGGGAGCCCGGGCCTAGGGGTCCCGGCAGCAGTGCTGCAGGCGCCTCCCCCACCCCGCCGCTCGATTTTCAGGAGTACCCGTACCCCCTGCTGCCACAGTCACCCCTCCACCTCTCGCCTCCAGACAGCTCCCAGCGCTGGGTCCCTGCCACCTTCTTTACGGGCCACTCCAGGGACACAAGGGATAGCGCTGGGAACCTCGCCCACCCTGCTGCTAGGCCAATCACATCTCGCTGCTGTGACCCCACCCCCCAACTCCCAGCAACTCGCCCAAAGCAGCTGCCCAGCCCTTCCCGCCGCCCGAGTCCCGAGTCCTTCACATTGTCAGTGTTTTGCGTATTTTTTTTTCATTGTTTTTCCTTCCTGAGGACTGAACCAAGGCCTTCGCACTGAGCTGGAGCCACAGCACTTTGGTATTTTGTAACTGGGTCTGTGTTGTGCGAGCTGGGCTGGAGCTTACCATCCTCCTCCCCAGCCTACTACACGGTGCTGGATTTTCAGCTGTGTGCCTGATTTTCAGCCACGCCTGCCCGGTGCCTCACTCTGAAAGTGATTCTGTGCTATGGATGCCTACCTACTTCAAAAGAAAAAGAGCTGAACTTTAAAACGGACCATTACACAATGGTGCCTAAACTGAACAGATAGTGTGATTTGGTTAAAGCAGTTTTTTCTTTCATTTGGAATTTTCTACACTCCTTGAGTGAACTGAAGTGTATCATAGCTTTACTTACTTTCAAAACTGTTGCATAGGGCCGGTGAGTTAGCTCAGCGGCATAAGTGCCTGCCTGGCAAGCGCGAGGTCCTGAGTTCGACTCACGGTACCCACATAAAGGAAAAAAAGGGCCGGTGATATCGCTCAGCACACGAGGTCCTGAGGTTGACTCCCCGTACCCACATAAACAAACAAAACTGTTGCGTAACTAATGGTCCTTAGAAACATGGCACCTTGGGCCAGGCACAGTGACACGGGCCTGTCATAGTAGCTACTTAGCAGGAACTTTGCAAGTTCCAGGCCAGCATGGTCAATTTAGCAAGATCCTATCTAAAAAGCAAAGATCACAAAAAGCAAAGGGCTGAGAATGTAGCCCAGAGCTTCCCAGGATAGGAGTAAAAAAGAAGAGTAACTTGTGACTCCTATGGTGAGCAGTGGCCACCACTATGCCCTGCACTGGAGACCGGCCTGTCCTCTGCCTGGGCCACACGCGTTTGCCTGTCTGACAGTATTGAAACACAGCAAGCCCCATACTGAAGCTGTCACCTAGACCTGTTCTCTAACTGTTTTCCTCTTCTTAGCTGATGGCAACGGCATCTTTCCTTGCGTGCAGTCCAAAATCAAGAAGTGTGAGTCGCCAACATTTGTATCTGTGTGTTTCTATTTATTTATTTATTATTCATTCATTTTTTGAGACAAGATCTCACTATGTAATTCAGGCTGGCCTTGAACTCACAGCGATCCTCCTGCCTCAGCCTCCTGAGTGCTGGGATTACAGGTGTGTGCTATCACACTGGCTCTATTTGTTTCTTTCTGGAGGTCCTGGGGATTGACTCAGAAGGGATGTTTTTGGTTTTATTTTTGGAGGCAGGGTCTTGGTAAATTGCCCAGAATGACCTTGAACTTGTGATCTTTCTGCCTTACCCTCCTGAGTAGCTGGGATAACCAGCTGGGATGCCAGGCTTGGCATTCCAGCCACCTTTATTGTCCCAGCTCCCACTCTGAAGTCATACTGGGGTGCTGGTTATATTCTAACAGTTTATACACACAGAATTTGTAGAAATAGCTTTTGTACGTACACTTGGGAATAAAAACGTATTTATCACTTGGACAATTATCTTCGTGTAGCCCTATAAATCGTAGCACCTGGCTGGGGAATCAAGCCTACCTGAGCAGGGCAGTACTGCTCAGAACAGCGTCTTCTGAAGGATGGACGCCAACATATCACACACACGTCCGCTTGCCTGGTATTTCTCCCACTGCAAGGAGAGAAATTTGTGAACTACTTACACCTGAATCTAAAACTATCAAGAAATCACAGATGTTAAAGAGAAACAGACCTGGACAGTGTTGAAGGCAGCAAAGATTGATTTTACTCAGTAGTATTGCCAAAGGGAAAGAGACTTCAGCATGGATCTGAGCCCCGTTATGCATCCAGAAAAGTAAACGTGGAAATTTACATCCAACAAGCAGAAATGAGGGGTCAGTGGCTTGACAACTTCTAAGAGGAGACCTCAAGTTCAAGGTGTTCCACACTAACTATAGGACAGCATCCAACAAAGGCTTTGCCACATTCTGCACATTTGTAGGATTTCTCACCACTATGAAAAGTGGTACTGAAGTCTGGAGCGTCAATCAAAGGCTTTCCCACATTCTTCCCATTTGTAAGGTCTCTCCCCAGTATGAACTCTCTGGTGTTGAGTAAGGCTTGAACTTTGATTAAAGGCTTTCCCACATTCTGCACATTTGTAGGGTTTCTCACCAGTGTGAATTCTCTGGTGTTGAATAAGCCTAGACCTTCGATCAAAGGCTTTGCCACATTCTGCACATTTGTAGGGTTTCTTGTTAGTGTGAACTCTCTGGTGTTGAATAAGGCTTGAGCTTTGGTCGAAGGTTTTGCCGCACTGTACACATTTGTGGGGTTTCTGCCCAGTGTGAACTCTCTGGTGTTGAAGAAGTCTGGAGCTTCGATCAAAGGCTTTGCCACACTCTTCACATCTGTAGGGTTTCTCCCCAGTATGACCTCTTTGGTGTTGAGTAAGGCTTGAGCTTCCAACAAAGGCTTTGCCACACTCCTCACATTTATAGGGTCTCTCGCCAGTATGAACTCGCTGGTGTTGAATAAGCCTAGACCTTCGATCAAAGGCTTTGCCACATTCTGCACACTTGTAGGGTTTCTCGCCTGTGTGAACTCTCTGGTGTTCATTAAGGCTTGAGCTTCCAACAAAGGCTTTGCCACATTCTGCACACTTGTAGGGCTTCTCGCCAGTATGAACTCGCTGGTGTTGAGTAAGTCTGGACCTTTGATCAAAGGCTTTGCCACATTCTTCACATCTGTAGGGCTTCTCACCAGTATGAACTCTCTGGTGTTTAATAAATATGGATCTCCGACCAAAGGCTTTGCCACATTCTGCACATTTATAGGGTTTCTCACCAGTATAAACTCTCTGGTGTTGAATAAGGCTTGAGCTTTCAACAAAGGCTTTGCCACATTCTTTACACTTGTAGGGCTTCTCTCCAGTGTGAATTCTCTGGTGTCGAGTCAGGTGTGAGGACACTCTAAAGGCTTTGCCACACTCTGCACACTTGTATGGTTTCTCTCCTGTGTGTACTCTCTGATGTTCAATAAAGTTTGAGCACAGACGAAAGGCTCTGCCACATTCTTTACAAGTGTAGGGCTTCTCTCCAGTATGAACCCTCTGGTGTTCAGTAAGTCTGGAGTTTCCGACAAAGGCCTTGCCACATTCTTCACATTTGTAGGGCTTCTCGCCAGTATGGAGCCTCTGGTGTTTAGTAAGTCTGCAGCCTCGGTTAAAGGCTTTGCCACACACCTCGCATTTGTAGGGTTTCTCACTGGTGTGCACCATCCTGTGTTTTGTAAGGGATGAGCCTCTACTAAAGGCTTTGCCGCATTCTTTACACTTGCGGGGCGTCTCGACAGTGTCAGTTTTTTGATGCTCAGTGTCGTTTGGATGAGACTTCACAACAGCTGAGACCAAAGGAGAGTGATTATTACACCGAGAAAGTGATGATCACAGTACCCACACAGCCCACGGGCGCACGGAGAGACTCTAAGGCCCGAGACGACACATAGGTAAACCTTCTTAATGGGAAAACCACAAACAAATCTAGAGAAGACACAGAACAAAATAGGTTTGAGAGGCTTCACAAACTGCTAGTCCAGTGTGGATTGCTGTTCAACCCATACAGATTGGGACAGATTACTGCTTAGTATTTTTTAACTTTTATTGTTATTTATTTAAACTGTTATATACTGACAATAAACATCATGACGAAGTACATATTATATATACACATATATATGATAGATGACTAAACCTAGCTAATTAACCCAACTAATAAATACAAGCATTACTTTATATAATTATCATCTTGTACTTGCAACAGCACTAACATTTTGTAGCATTTTTCAAGAACACAATATATTAACTAACCATGCTGCGCAGTGTGTCTCCTGGACTTCTTATGCCAAGTTAACTAAGGTTCTGTTGCTTTCCATCGACACCATCCCAACCCATCACCTAGCCACCACTTTATGTATTTGAGATCAATTTTTGTAGCTCAACATATTAATGAGATGCCACAGTAACTGACTATGTGTGTCTGGCTTGTTTCACTGATTAAAATCACTGCATTGCCCACACTGAATGACACGGCGAGGTTTTCATACCATGTTTTTATACGTTCCAGTATTGATGGGAATTAGACTGAGTCTGCACTGTGAATAATGACACAGCACACGCGACACTGGAAATACTTCTTCAAAATACTCATTTAATTCCCTTTGGCTGCGGATTCCACCATGGAATTCCTGAGTCATGTGGTTGTTCCATTCTTCTTATTTTTTGTGGGGCTGGAGATCAAAGCCAGAGCCTCATGCATGCTAGGTAAGGGCTCTGAAGCTAAACTACATCCCCAGCACTATTGCTAACAGCTTCATACTGTTTTCCATCAAAACTGCACTCATCTACAGCAAGAGGGCTGTAACTGAACAACGGGTAACACACATCAACTAAGGACCACGGAAACACAGCTTGATCAGGGTAACAGAACACGAGATGCTGACTGAGGGAAAGATCTGCACTATCTAAAGAGTTCAAAACAATCGTGGTGAAGATGCCTAATTAGATCAACAAAATGTAGATAACTGAACCAGGAAAATGAGACTATTAGCAAAGAGATAAAAACTAGAAATGCTGTGGCTGAAGAATTCAATGTGAAATAATGCCTGAGAAATCCTCGAATATGAGGGAGGAAAGAGACTGAAATTCAACAAGCTCAATTATCTCTCACCAGGATAAACGAAATGAGATTTAAAGTAAAGTACATTAAAATCAAAGTGTCAAAAGTCACAAAAAACAACCTTGAAGGCAGCAATAGAAAAAATAAGGTGTTACCTACAAAGGCTCTCCTGCATGATTCCCAGTTGATTTCTCAGCAGAAACCTTGAAATCCAGAAAAGATCAGGGAAGTGCTGAACAAATAAAAACTACCAACCCAGAATGCTGCATCCAGCAAACATATTAATGATTTTGTACTAAGAATGAAGGTGCCTGAGACACCTTTAAGTCTGCTATGCGATTTGAAAGGTGAAAGCATAAAAAACCATCACAGATGTCTGCTGGAAGGTGGGGTACAGTGCAAGGATGGCTGTGAAACGAAGCACGTAACACCGAGAGACACGCAGAGAGCGGTGATATGGAAGTGAATTTACCAGTTTAAAATGACCCCTAAATTTAAAGTACCTTCATATAATTCCCATGGTAATGACAGAAGAGAGACCCCTGTAAGATAAAAGGAAATGAGACAGGAGTCAAGATGCATCTCTACAGAAACAAGTGACACAAAATTTAAGCAATAAGAAAAATGAGGAAAAACAATTACAGGAAATACAGAAAACAACAAAAGGGCAATATGAATTTCTTCCTTGTAATTTCTTTAAATACAAGTGGATTCAACTACTAATCAAAACAATAAATTAGCTAATGAGAATGAAGCTAAAAGACCCCAAATATATGTTGTCTGTTGGAGATTCTTCTTACTTCTAAGGACCCAAAAAGAATGGAAGTGAAAGGATGGCTATATTACATGGAAAAGTGACCAAAAGAGAGCAGAGTGCTGTTATAATTCTACAAAAATACATTTTAAAACAAAATTGTCATATGAGATGAAATAAAATTTAAGTAAAAAATTTTCACATCAGATAAAGGATGTTATACAAAGATAAAATTACCACCCAATCATAATATCTAGGATAAAAAACTAAAGACATTACAAATCTGAGGAAACTTTCTCTAAAAAGTGAAAAACAAAATGGGAGAGAGAAAGAGAGAGAGAGAGAGAGACAGAGAGAGAGAGACAGGATGAAATCCTGAGTAAACACTTAGGTACTACTTCTAAAAATCGTTCTTTTCATCTCTAACTACACACACATGAAGAGTGGGTGCTTTGAATACTGACACTCAGTACACACAGGAAAATTTCACACGCGTCCACTGTAATTCCAAAAACACTGGGATGAGACAACTCTAATTATTAAATATGTAAATGGCATTAGAGCAACTTCTTAACGAGGTCATGAGCATATCAGTGGATTAACACCGAAGGCTGGAGAAACACGCATGACCCCGTGCTTTCGCTTACAGAGTGCCTTCCATGGGCAGGTCGGGTAGCTCTCACCAAATCTACCGAGAGGATCCAAACACAAGCTGACCTAGCAGTCTGACATTCTCACAGCTCCCTCAGTCTCCAAGTACCCCCGTGTCCCTTCGTCTTCTCCCACAAATATTCTCTCAAACCTCAACACCAGCCCTTCACTCTATTAACAACAATTCTGACAGAGTCCAGCTATTTCTCGTCTATTGACATTTCTCTTTTACTTACTTACATACTTCCTTTCTCCTTTTCTTTTTTCTTCCCCCTCCATCGACATCCCAGTCTACCTGTTAGTAATAGTACTACAGCCTGTCTGGGGCATTGATAAAAGGTTAAACTTGTTAAAACACCTTCTAACACATGATTATGTAAGACTGGATCCATCTGATATTGACATAACTGGTAGGGATTCTCTCCTTGAAACACAATGATTGGGTCTGATACTATTAAACTGAGTAGGCTTAGAGGTAGATAAATACCAAAATGTAACCAAAGCCAAGATCGCATCACTGGAATTTAGATATCAACTAAACAGATCTCCAAGCCAGCAACAAAGTTGCCTAATTAATCCTGAACCCTCAGCACATAAAAATATGGGGCAACAAGAAAATAAAATGTACCCTCAATTCCCCCAAAGCTGCTCCAAAGAGCATCAATGGGAAATAAATGAAAAACCAATTTGCTGAACTATATGAAGCCATAGAAGAAAAAAATGAAAAACATTAATAAGGTGGTAGGTGAGCTCAAAGGCAGCATAACTAAGCAGATAAACTTAATAAACAAGATGATCAGTGACCTTAAGGATCAGACAAAAAGCTAGCCAAGCTAACCAAAATGATTCAAAACATGAACAGTTTATCAAAGAATTACAGTTCAAAATAAGGTACCAAACAGAAATCTAGAAGATTAAAAAGTCCATTGAAAGTATGGACAGAAGTGACCAATGTGAGGACAGATCTAGAAGACAGGGCTGATGTCTGTGATCATATACTGAGAGATACCTTAAAAATGACAAGAAATCACAGGAAATGGATCCAACAGCTGCTAGATGATGCAAAAAAAGCTAAACTAAGATCAACTGGAATTGAAGAACCAAAAGATGGCACGGATGGCATAAAAAACCTATTTACAGAAATCATAGCAGAAAACTTTCCAAGTATGGGAAAGAATTCAACATATAGTGAAGTGAGACATAGAACCCCAAATACCCATGACCAGAAAATAACTTCTCCATGACACATAATAGTCAAAATCCCCAAAGTCCAACACAAGGACAGAATCTTGAAAGCTCTCGGAGAAAAGCAATGAATCACTGATAAAGGTAAATCCATTAGAATTACAGCATGAACACAAACCTTCAAGGCCAAGAGTGAAATGTTTCAAGCCCTAAAAGAAAACAACTTACAACTCAGACTAATGAATCCTACAAAACTCTTTCAACACTATGGAGAAATAAGGACTTTCCATGACAAAGAGTATCTTAAGAAATTCATGACCACTGAACCAGCACTCCAAAATATTCTCAGGGATGGAAATCATTATGGAGATTCCTCAAAAACTAAAAATAGAAATTCCATGTGACCCAGCTTTCCCCAAGGAGTTAAAGATATCACATTATAGTCATCCATGCTAACCCAAGCTTATAGCAGTGTAATTCATAACAGCTAAATCTTGGAAGTGGCCTATATTCCCATCAACAAATGAACAGACAATGAAAGCATGGTATATATACACAATGGAGTACTACTCTGATATAAAAAAAGATAAATTTGAGTCATTTGTAGGAAAATGGATGCAGCTTGAGGCCATGTTTAATGAAATAAATCAGACACACAAGCTTAAATACTGCATGGTTTCTCTTATATCAGAAACCCAAAGTATAAACAGTTTAAAGAGCAAAATAAAAGACAGATAATAGGAAACAAGGAGATAGATCTTTTACAAATGGGAAGAGGATACAGGGTAGACAGGGGTGGAAAGAAAGGGCAAGGGGAAATAAAAAGTTGTATTATGTCCATGTATCAACTCCCCATGATGAATGTAATTATATACAGCATACATGTACTGAGAAACATTAAAAACGATAAACCCTGGCTACATCCTTAGCCTGTGGATCTCTCACCTGTGTGTGCTGCTTCATCCATTCCTACCTACCTGGAGATGCGGCTGCTCTCTTTTGTGCCTCTACATTCCAGGGATCTCTGCTTTGCTCCAGACAGGTGACCAGGTGGGGCTTGGAGACAGCGAGACCTGTTTAGTACCAAATGGAACATGACACATGCTTGAGATTCTCCAACAACCACTGAAATGTTTTTCCTCCTGGTATATTCAGGAGAAAAGAGAAGACACCGTGGGAGTTCTAGAAAATTATTTCTCCAAATGCTATTTTCTGAAAGAGCTATTAGACTATACAGGAGGCACTTCACTGTGACATCCTGAGCTTGACTTTCAACTACTACTAAATCAAAGCCATGGGGTAGAGAATGGCCTTTAAGATATAGGCAACAATACTTTGTGCTGGTGAGATGGCTCAGCGGCGTAAGCACCTGCCTGGCAAGCGCGAGGTCCTGAGTTCGACTCCCGGTACCCATATAAAAAAATAAAAAAGATATAGGCAACAATGTTTTGTGCCAGTGAACTTGCAAAATGATGCTAATCTAGCATGAAGGGTGCATGACACCTCAAGAAAGGGGGAGGCGACAGACAAAAACGCACAGCGTGGACATCTTGTCTATACCAAGCAACTCCTATTTTCTTTGAGAACTGGAATCTAAAACTCATTCACGAACAGCAGAAGCTCCCAAGAGTTGTTTCCAAAGGGAAGGAAATTAAATGTCAACAACGAATCAGGAACTTGGCCGGGAATCTTCTCACCCAGGGAGAAAATGTTTCTGTAGTTCTCTAACATCACATCCCTATACAGAGTTTGCTGAGCAGGGTCCAGGCATTCCCACTCCTCCAGAGAGAAATCAATGACCACATCTCTGAATGTCAACAGCGCCTGAAAAAAATAAAGAAATAAACAGCACACTGACCATGCAGCCACTGACAGAGTGACACTGGATCCAATATGAAATGAGAGATCGGCTTCTGACATAAGTGAGAGACCCTAATTATTCAATAAATACTTTAAAAATCCAGTCATGTTCTCCAAGATATTATCTAAACCTCAATAAAGAGTATGGTAAAAGATCCGCAATACCAGGGCAGATACAATACTTTTGAGAAAACATAAAGTGTAAAACTAAGGCTCTGATACAGGATAATATACTTTTTAGTGTGGTATTTATGTCAAACAAGATAAGCTATGTCTATTTCTCAGGTGGAAGATGAGTTAGACACGTACTTTCAGATTTTATTGTTACAACCCAGACTTGGAGATATTACTAAATGCAGGTTCTGGTTCGACTGCTCTGGGGTGGGGCCTGAGTTTCTGAATACATAGCAAGCTCAGTAGTGATGCAAGGTCAGTGGTCTGGAAGACACTCTTGAGCAGATAAGAGGGACAGCATCATGTAAGAATTCACAAGTAAGTGTGCCTGAACTTCAAGAAATGTATACAGGGCTGGTGAGATGGCTCAGCGGCGTAAGCGCCTGCCTTGCAAGCGTGAGGGCCCGAGTTCGACTCCGGGATCCCACATACAAAAAAGGGGCCGGTGATATCGCTCAGCGGCACGGGTGCCTGTTGGTGCGCGAGGTCCTGAGGTCGACCCCCGGTACCCACACACACACACACACACAAAAAAAAAAAAAAAGAAATGTATATAATTTAACAACATAACAAGTATAATAATCCTATTTGAAAATAAAGGATGGAATTCTAATTGTTTTTATAACAGTGCAGAGAGACAAGAAAATCTATGAGAACAGTAATATTGTTTTTCCTCTTTGATGACAATGTTTTGTTAAATATCCTGTAATTGGCACAGTCATAGTTATATACACGAATTTATTTTATAAAAGGAACACACAGTCCAAAAGAACATGTCAATAATAAAAGAATTTTCAGAGTTTTCATAACTGAGATGAGAAATGGAAACATATTGGGCCGGTGAGATGGCTCAGCGGCGTAAGCGCCTGCCTTGCAAGCGCGAGGGCCCGAGTTCGACTCCCGGATCCCACATACGAAAAAGGGGCCGGTGATATCGCTCAGTGGCACGGGTGCCTGTTGGCGCGCGAGGTCCTGAGGTCGTCCCCCTGGTACCCACAAAAAAAAAAAAAAAAAAAAAAAAAAAAAAAATGGAAACATATTAAGATGGTGGTGATACAAAATTGATCAAGTATTATTTATGTTTTATGCACAGACATAAACATTAACCATACAATAAAAACAGTACATTTATGTCAATGAAATGAAGAAATATAACTAACTACATAAAACTTGAAAATTTATTTGGGTATGAGGCTTTATTGACACACTATTAAGACACTAAATTCAAGGATAGAAACCAGAATGAAAGCTACATTTTAGCCAGGCATGGCAGTGCACGCCTATAATCCCAGCACTCAGGAGGCAGAGGCAGGAGGATCACCATGAGTTCGAGGCCAGCCTGGGCTACATAGTGAGTTCAAGGCCAGTCTGAACTACATAGTGAGACCTTGTCTCAAAAAAAAAAAAAAAAAAAAAAAAAAAAAGCTACATTTTGAGTCTGATGGTTTACTAAGCCTTTTTCCTTTCATTTATGATTTATGTCTCTGAGTTATAACGTAGAAATTTAAGACTCTGTGAAATATTTTTTTGTTTCCTTTTGCTGAAAATACAAGGAAATAATAAAGAGGTGTGTGTGCCACGGAGGTGGGATAAAATTAAAGCCTAAGGACAAAGTAATGCAGCAGTATCTCCAGGAAACCATACTAAGAGCCTGCATTGTCAAAAGCACACTACAAGAAAACTTTTTTAAAAAAGCTTCCACATTAAAAAAGATGGTTCATGCAGGTTACTCGATAATTTCTGCCAAATAATTACTGATAAAGAGGAAAACAATTAACTTCATACAGTAGAATCTGGCTGACAGCACTTTAACCCAGAGAATGAACTTAAATCAGCCGTAAGAGAACAAATGGGAACCAAGTGTCAATGCACACAGCTGCTGTGACGTTGGTGGCTAAACTCAAACCAAAAGGTGAATCATAGTCTCAATCTACGGGTAAAAGTGTCACATAAAGCTCAAGCTGTGCACGTCTCCCACAGTCTGTGAACTCTTACTTCGGTTTCCTGGAGATACTGCTGCGTTTCTCAGTCTTTAGGCTTTAATTTCATCCCACCTCCATGGCACACACACCTCTTTATTTCCTTGTATTTTCAGCAAAAGGAAACAAGAAAAATATATTTCACAGAGTCTTAAATTTCTACATTATAACTCAACACAAATCATAAATGAAAGGAAAAAGGCTTAGTAAACCATCAGACTCAAAATGTAGGGCCGGTGAGACGGCTCAGCGGCTTAAGCGCCTGCCTTGCAAGCGCGAAGGCCCGAGTTCGACTCCCGGATCCCACATACGAAAAAGGGGCCGGTGATATCGCTCAGTGGCACGGGTGCCTGTTGGCGCGCGAGGTCCTGAGGTCGTCCCCCCGGTACCCACAAAAAAAAAAAAAAAAAAAAAAATGTAGCTTTTTTTTTTTGTAATTGTAATTATCTTCCCTTTTCAGAACTTCCCTAGTTATTCTGGGCAATGAATGCAATTCTCTTTAAATGTGAATTTTATTCATTCTTGTGTGTACACAGCTGTTGGGAGGATCCAGAAGGAATGAAAACACTGCATGTTTCCTTTCTTTAGCAATATCCAAAGGTCCTTCCACATCCTCAGTGGATGTCTAGACACCAACACCTTCCTTGGCTCATTGTCAGAAAGAAACCATTTTCAATAATGAAGGTTACTTATTCAGCCCAAGAATTATTTGTGGTAGCAAAAGACTGAAATGAAAGAATGGAGGGAAGGCTCTGAATGTAGTGCAGAAACATTTTTAAGAGTTAACTGAGTATCCTAAGAACAAATGTAAACAAAATAGCTGGAAAAAAAAAACCTCTGCTAAGCAAGAATATGAAAGCTAAAGTAGTAAAAATGTGAACATTCTAAATAAAAGGTGCTTCTCAAAGGAAAACTTGACATAGGCCCTGACCTGCAACACATTTACCTGAGAAAAAGCCATTTCTTCCTTCCTCTTTCTTCACTGGGCTTTCTCCTCAGGATGGAATATTCCTGTAACTCAAAGCTGCGCTTGGAATGGGCCTGTGGAGACATCAGAACACATGGGCTTCAAGGTCCTCCTTGTGGAGGCCTGAGATTGGTATAAGCTTGTATGGACCTCTCTACCTCTTATTTTTATTCACAAGGTTTTAAATAAGAAAGCTCCAGTGTTTAAAGAGTCCAGTGAAACTGGGTTTTTATGTCTGAAGGAGGTAACAACTTTGTAAGGCATGTTGCATTTCCTACCCCCAGAGAAGAAGCCAAAGTATCTCCCCTTTTAGGTAATATGTACACCATTTCACTGATATTTCCACGTTAAGAAAGAACCAGGTAAACAGTAAGTCACTTGTGAACATTTCTAGGATTTGACAAGTCCTGTCACATAGGATTTTTTTTTTTTATTTTAAAGAGAAGAAAAAACAAAACAAATAAAAAAAAAGAACAAATTTTCAAAACAACATAATATGAGGGTAACAATGGTTAATGCATTACGTATTATTAACTTTAAGTTAGTTATTCAGGATACCAGACATTAGCATTCAGTTGTCCAAACATTATTGGCACAAACCTTACTCTTCAATGAACTAAGTAAAATTGGTAGTGTATCTATTTTAACCATCTTATATATATATACACAATTTTTTCCCTTTCCCTTCTTTCTTTTCCCTATTCCAGTCTCTCTTTCCTTTTGACCAGTTTCTTTTTGATTCACCGTGTCTATTGTACATTTTGGATCTTATTTACTCTTTCAGTTTCTCATACTAGAGAGACAATACGATGCTTACACATGTGCATCCAGTTTATTTCACTTATGAGTATTTTCTCGAGTTGCATCCATTTACCTATAAAAGTCTCCAGTTTATCCTTCTTTATGTCTGAATAGTACTCCACTGTATAAAAATACCACATCTTTCTTATCCATTCCTCAGTTGATGGGCATTTGGGTTGTTTCCAAGATCTGGCTATTACAAATTGTGCTGCTATAAACATGGGTGCACATATATCGCTGTGGTACGATGTTTTTAATTCTTCTGGGAAGATGCCCAGAAGGGGAATAGCTGGGTCAAATGGGACCTCCAACCCTAGTTTTTTGAGGAATCTCCACACTGACTTCCACAGTGGCTGTACCAGTTGACACTCCCACCAACAGTGAAGAAGGGTTCCTTTTTCCCCACAGCCCCTCCAGCATTTGTTATTAGTTGACTTCTTGATAATAGCCATTCTTTCTGGGGTGAGATGGTATCTCAGTGTTGTTTTAATTTGCATCTCTCGAATGACTAGTGATGTTGCACATTTTTTTGTATATTTATTTGCCATTAGTATTTCTTCATCTGAGAAATGTGTATTCATCTCAGATGCCCATTTTTGGAGTGGGTCTTTAAATTTGGGAGGTCTGATTTTTTTGAGTTCTTTATATGTTCTCGATAGTAATCCTTTGTCTGAGGAACAGCTGGCAAACATTTTTTCCCACGTTATGGGTTGTCTTTTCACTCTGTTGGTGGTTTCTCTTGCTGTGTCACATAGGATTTTGTATTAATCTCCAATGTCCAGATATCAGGATAGAGGACAGAATGTCAGGAATGTTTCAAAAAAGAAACTGAAACTCATCAGCTCATCTACTACACATTCTTGAGAAAATGTACTCACTTTTCTATAACCATAATGGAAGGTAGAGTCCCCTCTTCGCAGAGTATTACCAAAGCTAAGCCCTGGAGTTCCACTTGAATTCTCCTCCTCAACATGAGCACAAAATGAACTCTAGTAATTCTGGGGGAGAAGAATGGTGAATGATGTACTACAAAGCTATAGTAACAAAAACAACACAGATATCCCATAGGGGTACAGCAGTACTGGACCAAAGAGTTGAAAGCCAGGATATGGGGGCATGAAGAGGTACACCCAGGAAGAAATAAATAATAAAGGATGGACGGATTTATACTGACCAGCCACATTCTAGGTCTCTGTCCAGTTTTATTTATTTATTTATTTATTTATTTATTTATTTATTTATTTATTTTTTGTGGGTACCGGGGGTCAACCTCAGGACCTCGCGCGCCAGCAGGCGCCCGTGCCGCTGAGTGATATCACCGGCCCCTTTTTCGTATGTGGGTTCTGGGAGTTGAACTCGGGCCCTCACGCTTGCCAGGCAGGCGCTTATGCCGCTGAGCCATCTCACCGGTCCTCTGTCCAGTTTTATAAATAGTATCAAATGCCACTTTAATACAGATGTCATATGCACCTAGTATTGCACATGTACACATGTTGCAAAGAAAATATGCAGAACTTATGAGAAAACAAAAATTTACAGAGGCACATAAAAACACTTCATAACATACAGAATGAGTGCAGATGGCAAAACTCATCATGATAAAGACCACTGTACATAACTTTAATCTATAATATTATACTACAAAGTTTTCAACAAGCTTTTTTAAAAAATTAATTTTATTGGTGGACATTTGACAAACATAATGATCACATTCATCCTAGGAAACTCGACAAGCTTTCTTTTTAGTAGAGGGTACCGAAACAAACAAACAAAATTATCTAGAGAATTAAAGACATACAGTGAAATCTTGGATTGCAAGTAACTTGTTCTACAAACATTTCTAATAAATTTTAACTCGACGAATGAGCAATGTCTTGCAATACGAGCAGTATGTGACGCTGACTATCACATGCTCACAACTGAGCCAGTGGCTCTTCTCTCTCTGTCACTTGTGGGATTGTGGATGATCAACTCCTGAAATCAAGAGGTTATGGAGGAGATCCCTTCTGCAGAGGAGGAGAAAAAGGCAGAGGAATCCCTCACTTCAAATGAGATTAGGGAGATGTATAAAATGTAAGAAATAGTGTAAAATTTTGTAGAAACGCACCACCTGAATAATGCTGTAGCAGTGTGAGTGATGAATCTGTTTAACTACAGTGCAATGTCGTATTTCTGCAAAATTCTCAAAAGGACGCAAAAGCAAGTGTCATTGGATAGGGTCCTCGTTAAAGGTGCGCCAAAAGGAAAAGATTCCATTGAGCTAATAAACAGCAGTGATTCTGTTAGTGAGAGTGAAAGCTGTCTTACACAAAAACCCTCTACTCTCGTCTTCTTCACACCAGCCATGAAAGTTTTCAAAGGTAAGTGCAGGTTAATTTATTTTTCTTTATATTTTGTATTATATTACAGTACTGTAATCGTTTTTTTTGTTTGTTTGTTTGTTTGTTTGTTTTTGTGGGTACCGGGGGGTCGACCTCAGGACCTCGTGCGCCAGCAGGCGCCCGTGCCGCTGAGCGATATCACCGGCCCCTTTTTCGTATGTGGGCTCTGGGAGTCGAACTCGGGCCCTCACGCTTGCCAGGCAGGCGCTTAAGCCGCTGAGCCATCTCACCGGCCCTGTAATCGTTTTTATATAAATAATATTTTTGGATTGTAGAATGAATCATCTGAGTTTCTATTACTTCTTATGGGGAAATTTGCTTTGATATACAAGGGCTCTGGGTGACAGGCATGTTTCCAGAACAAATTATGCTCACAAACCAAGGTTTCACTGTATATGGAATCACCCAAGGAACTTCTAAATTTTAAGAGTAACAATAACTATCGTTATTGATACTAATGTATGTTATAAAACTATAGTATTGTAACAATAAAGACCAAGAAATTAGAAAAACACCAATAGATGAATCATATGGATGTAAGAACTGTCTGAATTTTTAAGAGCAAAAGGAAGGCCTACATATATCTGCATATATCAAGGATAAC
Organism: Erethizon dorsatum; assembly: GCA_028451465.1. Taxonomy (NCBI): domain Eukaryota; kingdom Metazoa; phylum Chordata; class Mammalia; order Rodentia; family Erethizontidae; genus Erethizon; species Erethizon dorsatum. The sequence goes on from CM051831.1 coordinate 38,581,481, forward strand.
ATTTATTATAAAGGGATTAAACCAACAGTCCCCAACCATTTCTGGCACCGAGGAACAGATGTGTGGAAAACAATTTTTGCACAGGATGGAGGAGTGGAGAGGTGGTTCAGGATGATCCAAGTGCATCACATTAATTCTGCACTTTATTTCTGTTATTACTACATTGCAATATATTACAAAATAATCACCCAACTCATTGTAATACAGAAATCAGTGGGAGCTTTGTTTTTCTGCAACTAGATGGTCCCATTTGGGGGTGATGAGAGACATGGGTCTTAGTTACATTCTCATTGCTGGGAAAAATACCTGACACCTGCGAGTTAAAGGAGGAAAGGTTTATTTTGGCTCATAGTTTGTAGAGGTTTTAGTCCTAAGTCAGCTGGCTCCAAGGCAGGGCAGCACGGCAGAGGAGAATCAGCTCATGGCATGGCAGGAAGCAGAGATAAATCAAGGGAGGAGGAGGGATACATACTGTTCCAGGACAGGCCCCCAGTGACCGCCTCTTCCCACCAGGCTTCACCTCCCAGCATCACATCTAGGTATAAACCCATCAGTGGTCTAATCCAGTGATGAGTATCACACACCCATGATCCAGGCTCCTCCAAAAGCCGCACCTATGAGCACACAAGACTTTAGGGGGATGTCTAAATTCAAACCATAACAAGTAACACCCAAAGGGTGTTGCTATGTCCAGTCTACTAAGTAATTTCACTGCAGAAAACCCTGCTTTGCAGGGACAGGAGGTTGGAAATGGGAGCAGGCTTCTCAGTGCTTTTGTGGCAATCTCAGAGTATTCCACTTTGACTTCAATCCAGAATGTACGAAGATCTGAAGTTGTCTCAAACATATAGTACTTTTAAGGCCACTGGTAGTTTCTTTCTCAAGCAGTTGATCTTCTAGCACAGACAAAGTCAATTCACCTGGCTCATTCACAAATGGGTTACAGATCCCCTCCTTCTCAGTTCGGGGGTCTTCTGTGCTCAAACTCTTCTGAAGGATGAGACATGTGATCATGAACCAGCTCTCTCAAAATCTCCGCTAATGTTTGAAACAACAAAAATCCCAATGTTCACTTTTCACCCCTATAATTCATTTGACTTTGAATACAGCTACTTTATCTGCCTACTTGAACACAGTTGTCGTTCTCCCCTGAAGTGACAGGTTGAGTTTGTTGAGCAGGCTGAATATGTCATACAAGTAGGAAAGTTTTGTGACCCATTCTGTCACTGAAATGTGCTAGCAGTGGTAACTATCTTCCTAGAAGAAATCTCTGGAGCGGCTAACTCAAATTCTGGCTAGGGATCTACCTTTAGGAAGGCATCCCACTTCTGTGCATAGAAGGCATGTATAAACTTGATGCCTACCATGCACAATTCACGAAGGGTTTTTGTTCCTATGAGAATGCAATGCAGCCACTGACAGGAGGCGGAGCTCAGGGAGTAATGTGGGTGGTTGGAGAGTAGCTGCAAATACAAATGAAGCCTTGCTCATTTTCTACCTGCTCACCTCCTGCTGTGCGGCCCAGGTTCTAATAGGCCATGGACCAGTACCCCTAGATTAACAACCCAATTGTAAGGCAGGTGGTAGAGCTGGTGGCATAGCTCAGGGGCAGTGCATAGTTAGGATGCATGAAGTCCTGGGTTTAACCAAAGCACCAGGAAAGAACAGATGTTAAGGGAGGATGTTGTTGGAAATACAGCAGAACAGGCGGTTCCTGACTCTTCCTCCATCCACAGACATAATGAACGACCATCTACTCATGTTTCAGGATCCTCTGAGGTAAAGTCATAACTGAGTCAAGAAACTTCTCTACATTGCAATTCACAAAGCATCCACAGCAAATACTGAGGCACACTGGGCATAGATCCTACCTTACACAATGTGCCACATAACTGGGGAAGAGTTTCCAGCATCCCACATCACCTCGAGGACAAGAAGACTGGAACCATCCATATAGCACCCAAACACGAAAGTTCCCTATGGTTTGGCTTTTAATTCACCTACAACTGGGAGAGAACAGTACTAGGTTTACATACATCTCTAAAGACCAAAGAAAAAGTGGTGGTTTTATATGGTCCCATAAGCACTTGCACAAGCTCATCCCCTGGGTAAGGACAGAGAAGGTTCCAGTAGGGGTAAAGCATCAGGTTCCAGTTTCTCCGGGGCGGGGGAGGCGGTTCCAGCCTATGTTGCCGCCTGCTGTTGCTCAGTTAAGCTCTGGTCGAGCCTACATCAGGGAGTGAGTAGCACAAAATCAGCAGACATCCAGCAGCCTGAGTGGAGCGCAGCACTTCCTCTACGTCCACAATTTCTCCTGGACAGAGTCTGTCCATGGAAAGAGAGTACCAGTGACATAGTCTGACATTGTCAGAGGCCACTGCAGAGGACAAACTCCTGGGTGCTTAAACTGTTACTCATTAAAAGTACTATCTGTGTTTTCATCTAAGATGTACAGGGACTTTCAAGTGATTTTGCCAAAAATTGTGACTTTCATGTGGGCCTACAGATACCCAACAGGTAACTAAAAAGAACAAAGCTTGACCTTCACTTTGTGTCCTTTATTATCTTAAGACTTGGAATATAAGTATGTTAATAATTTTTTAAAAGTCGGCAAAACAAGGTTTATTCAGCCTAAATTTACCTGGGCTACCTCATCCCCTTTCGAAATTGACATCATAAGAGTAACTAAATATGCAAGATTTACAGAGTGCCAATTTTTACAACATGTGGTTCCAGACCCTCCCCTGGAGTGAGGCCTAGAAGTGTCCAGCCATTGTCCCAAACCCTGGGTCACCTTGGATCCCCAGAGAGCCTCACAGACTGTAACATCATCATCGTCAGGTAATAAAATTGCCCTCCTGCCATGAGGATTCCTCCAGAACTACAAAACTAGGACTGAAATAATGACCATCCAGGCTCCAGTCTACCTCAACACCCATGAACCTGGTGCCCCCTCTTCTGTGGGCAGGCTGGGCCAGTCTTCGTCAATAAGCCCCTCCAGCTACTTACGCTCAAGTCCTCTTTTTATCTTCACTTTTACCTTTTAATTCCAGATTCTGACTGTAATGTACACTGTCAACTTATTTTAATATCCAGTATCACTAAAGCAAGGGCCCATACTAACTATCAACACTAATTTTAACACCTTCCTTTCAGGGGATGACACCTTATACTTCCAAGCACAGGACATGGGAAGTGTGTAAATCCCCAAAGATCACAAACAATGGTTTTTGACGGGTGTTCCGAGGGCTTAAGCCCCAGTGGTAGTGCACAGAGGAGATTAAAGACCACAGATCCCTGTGTACTCCTGCACACTGTTCCAGTCACTACCCAGTAGCCTGGATTCTAACAAACTTGCATTAGGAACAGAATGCACCAAATAGCAGACCTCCTGCAACTGGGTACAGCTGTAAGAATGAATGTTGTTACCTCAGGCTGGAATGTAACAAGTGCTCAAGAGGTCACCGATACAGAAAAAAAGGGAACCCTTGTACAGTACAAATTTATTACAGCATTTCAAAAAATACTGTAAATGGTCTTTGAAAGCTAAAGACAGAACTACCATATGACTCAGCCATCACTCTGGGTGTAGGTTCAAAAGAGTGGAAATCGGTATGACGAAGCTATGGCTGCACTCCCATGCTCACTATAGGTGAGACACAGAAATGCATCAGGCGCATTTAGATGCAGATTTATCAGTGCTGCTCCCAGCCCCAGGGCACCCAGCTCCCCTGAGAGGTCCCACTCACACCTCAGGCTGCTCCTGGAGGAAAGGACCAGGGGCTGATGTTCACTAGAGGCCTCCAAGGGACAGGAACATGGCAGCTGTGGGCACCTGCTGTCAGCCTCGGAGGTCAAGCAGTCCTGAAACCCAGGTAAAGACTGGGGTGAGTGGCTGAGGACACATCATCCAGTAAAATTCCACGGGGGAACCCAACCCAAATCTGGTAAGGTATCAGTGGAGGGAAGGCAAAAGGAGAAGCACGAAGATCGTCTTGCAAGGCATCAACTGCTTCTTTTCTGCTTTCCTCCCATGTGAAATGTTCAAAATCAGAAAAACCCTTAAAATACACCCTGTACCGGGGCATAGTGGTGTCTGCCTGTAATCTCAGTACTCTGGGGGGCTGAGGCAGGAAGATTACAAGTTTTCGCTCAGCCTGAGCAATTTAGCAACTTAGACCCTTTCTCAAAAAATAAGATAAATGGGCCGGTGAGATGGCTCAGCGGCGTAAGCGCCTGCCTTGCAAGCGCGAGGGCCCGAGTTCAACTCCCGGATCCCACATACGAAAAAGGGGCCGATGATATCGTTCAGCGGCACGGGTGCCTGTTGGCGCGCGAGGTCCTGAGGTCGACCCCCCGGTACCCACACACACACACACAAAAAAAGATAAATAAAATAAAAGAGTGGGAGATGTAGCTCAGTGGTAGAGCGCTCCAGGGTTCGAGCCCCAGTAGGAGGCTGGGGGGCACTTGGAGGAAAAGGACAAAACACTGCGTAGCGTTGAATGAAGGACGGGGACACACGGTTGAACGCGCCGTGCAGCAGGGCAGCCGGATCTGCAGGCAGAGTTTAGGGGAACCTGTCGCCAGCCCCGGGCAGGGCTGGCCGAGCCCCCTCTGGATCTGAGGCTCGCTCACTCCCACTCAGGAAACCAAGTGGGCGGGACGCTCCCCACCGCCCTCTGGGTCGCGCCGCCCAAGTTACCCCCAGCTTCAGGGGGCCAAGCAGAGGTCCCAGACTGCGGCCTTGGCCACGGACAGCGAGGAGGCCTGGTGCCGCCACGCCAGTCTGCACGGCTCCTAAACAGCCGCACTCCCTGTTCTTAAGGCCGCCGCGAGCTCACCATTTCCGTGCCCTGGTGTCCGGGGTTCTCTCTGTGGCTCTCCCAGCATGCACAGGTGACAGTAGCCTGGCTGTGGCACAGCCATCCGGGACTCCCAAGGAGGAGACCGAGCGGGAAGCACAGCCCCGGACCGTGCTCCGGAAGCAAAACCCTCGGCCTGATTGACAGTAGATGGCACCAACCCCCACGGCTGAATGAGGCCGGAGAGCAAGTTCTTGGCTCCAGCTGCCCCCACCCCCATGCTAGGATTGAACCCAGGGCGGCCAACGGCCGGTGCTTTAAAACGGGGCTTCCCCGTGTGGTGGGAAAGGGCTGCACTGAGGAGACACTGACATATACCCTTGTATATAACACTGTGTCGATTCAGAAATTGTGTATGTGCACTGTGTGTGTGCATCATTTAGAGATGGAAAGAATGTAATGACAATTATTTTAAAACCTCACTTAAACCAGGTGTGGTGTCATACGCCTGTAATTCCAGCACTCTGGCAGGCTGAGGCAGGAGGATCACAAGTTCGAGCTCAGCCTGGGCAATTTCGAGTGACCCTGTCTCAAAAAAAAAAAGCTGGGAATGCCTCTCAGTGGGTTCAATCCCCAGTACTACACACACACACACACACACACACACACACACACACACTAAATTTTACTTTAGTTTTTCACTCTCTGGTCTTCTGAGGAGGCAGCTTCAGCTTTCAAAGGGGAAGCATTCCCCTTAGCAGCATCCAATCCCAATAAAATGAGAGAAATAAGTGTAATTTAAAATTTCCTGGGCCGGTGAGATGGCTCAGCGGCTTAAGCGCCTGCCCGGCAAGCACGAGGGCCTGAGTTCGACTCCCGGAACCCACATACGAAAAAGGGGCCGGTGATATCACTCAGCGGCACGGGCGCCTGCTGGCGCGCGAGGTCCTGAGGTCGACCCCCCGGTACCCACAAAAAAAAAAAAAAATAAAATAAATAAATAAATAAAAAATAAAATTTCCTAGAATTAACATCGACATGTTTTTTTGCACTAGATATTCCACACTCACTCACCATTTTAAGTCTACACACATCTCAGTTCCCAGTAGCTACATTCCTGGCTTGAGAGCTATGACTCCTTAACCTGTCAGAGGAAAAGCACCTGAACACCTCCCGTCCATGCCAGAGGTAGGAAAACACCCTTCCTTGTGAATATTTCTTCTCAGGCCTAAGGAAGGGGGTGAGATAGCCCTGAGAGAGGAGGGAGTTCCAACCCGGAAGTGTCCAGAGGAGACCAAGGCTCCCAACTGCTGCTGGGCATAGACCCAATCCCCTTGCAGATATCACAGCGAACAGGGTCAATAGATACCCAGGAAGAGGCAACCTCATGTTGCCCAGAGTTTAAATAGATTAATAGGCAAACATATTCGGCAGTTTGTCTTTGGACCTAATGATCACATTGTGGATGCTGGTTTCTTCCTGTGTTGTGGGTTCTGTGTGAGTTTAAGCACTAACCATGTGCCTACACATCTTGTGTATTTCTGCATAACAATACTATCTCACAGGAAATCCTACTTTAAATTAGGGGAAAAGGAAATCAATGCTTATAGGGAGTCTACCGTTTGCCAGGTAACTTGTAAGCACATCATTGGATTCCACATCCTGTCTGTAGCGGATATACTGTAATTGTCAGTTATATGCTACTCAATAACAAACCTTTCCAAAACTCATTATGTCCTGACTGCTTAGCTGGGCTCCTCAGGGGGCCTGTCCTTAGCTGATGGGCAACAAGGTGGCTCAGCTCTGGAGGGTGAGGTGGCTGTGCACTGGGGTGCCTTCATTCTCCTCCACAGCTCACCCTCCAGTAGGTTACCATGGTTGTAGTCTCATGGAGGTGGACGGTTCTGAAAGCAAAAGAAAAAGCATTCAAGACCTTGACAGCCCAGGTACCAAATGAGTCCACTTTTAGAGCCGCAGTGCTGTATGAGCCGTAGCAAATACCCACGGTCTGGGAACAGATTCTGCCTCTTGACGAGAGCATCACTAAGGTCACATTTCTGAAGTCAAGACTACAGGGAAGGATGAAGAGTTGCTGACATTTTTATACTGTCACTGTGCCTTTTTTTGGGGATGAGGTTTTATGTAACTGTTCAAGTCAAGCAACTTGTCCAAAGTCCCACAGCTATTAAGCAGCTAGGCTAGGACTCAGGATCAGCTCTTCCTGACCCAAAGCCCACACACCTCCACTAGACCACACGACTTGTGTAAGTTCCCTTGTCTTTTAGGTCTTGGCTAGTGACACTTACTCAAAAAGCAGGGTTTGGGTCCATCTCACCATTGGGATCCCTTGAGACAATGACTGAAGCATCTGGGAAAGACTTGGAATGATTTGGGGAAATGGCTGAAGACTGAATTTAGGAAATCAAGGATTAGCAATATATTTTTCATTACTCATCACAGGAAAAACTATAAACTATGTAAATCACCCCTGTACATGCAAATTCTTTTCATTCCTTTTGGTATTTACAGCCTTTTTATGCATAATTTCCAACAAAAATCAAGCGAAATTACTGTGCCTAAAATCATGTCTTACTATGTGTTTTAGTTACTTTTCTGTCATTGCTGAGACAAAATACCTGTCGCCCAAAATTAAGGAAGGAAAGGTTTTTTTAGCTCACAGTTTGTGGAGGTTTCAGTCCATACTCAGCTGGCTCCAAGGCAGGGTGGCGTGGCTGAGGGGCAACCAACCTTTTGTGGAGGTGGGAGATACCAAAAGTAACAAGAGCCAAAAAGGGGGAGGAGCAAGCCTCTTCCATCCCTTATATTATATGCAGGCTACCCGCCCTAGGGTGGGTGTAGCACTCAAACCCTTAATCTCAGCACTAGACTATGAACCAATCACAAACTCTAGATTCAGCTGCCTCCAAAAAGCCCATCCCCCATGACTGCATGAGGCTTTGAGGGGACATCCAGACACAAACTATAACACTGTGAAAACAAGTGAAATACACAGACCCTGTCCTGAGACCTGGACATTGATATATTTAAAGTTCTCCGGGTGAATACAGTGTGAAACACAGACCAAACACCATGGCCTTAACCAACATCTTTTGTTGAACTACCTGCAAGTTGTTTCTTCAATGAATGTAAAAACTTTTGCTGCTGAATTGTTGCCTTTCGGTCTTACCAGCTTTCTGTACTTAGCATTCTTTGCTGGGCCCAAGCTTGAATACTCCTTTTGTTTCTTGTTGGGCCCTGTTTCGCAAGCGCTGGGCTGTATGTTCAGTGGCCCTTGCTGTGTGTTCTGGCCTCAGTCAGCACCATTGTGGGGGAGCACTTTGCCAGAAAAAATGCTTCCTAGAATATTAAATCCATACTAATCATCAAACTGAAGTGCAAGTTGATGGATCTAGGGGGGTTAATGAACATTTAAGACATGAATAAATACCTCAAAAAAATAAAATCCACCAGATGACATGAATCACCATGCTATGGCACAGACCAGAATCCTGCTGTGATTCTGAGATTCTCAGAATTTTTGTGCAAATATTTAATATTTAAACATTTTTTATTGATATATAACATGCACACAGAAATACATGCACAAAATATTCAGGTAAGGTTCAATAAATTATTACAAAATGAATACACTTGTGTGGCCAAAAAATAGGACCAGCCTCTGTTATGCTCTCAGTAATAACTTCCTCCCTCCCGCCTTCCTGAATACAATGAAGATTGTAAGGACTAACACTGTAGATCAACTTTGTCTTTTTACGCAATTGTTTTATTACTGAGGTCGCACATTTCTTCATTCATTTTGATAATTTCCCTTAGCCCCATGACATAATAGCCACTTTCAAATTTTTGCCTGCTAATTGCAGCATATTGTGATTTTAGAGATAATTTGTTACCTGATTTTGACCTTAGGAATTGTCTTAGTGCACTCATTCTGCCACAACAAAAACTTCAGACTGAGTCATTTATAAGCAACACAAATTTATTTTCGGAGTCCGGAGGCTGGTAGTCCAGGATCAAGGTGTTCATCGACGCGATGTCTGGTGAAGCTCAGATCTCTCTGCTTCCAAGCACCTTCTTGATCCATCCGCAGGCAGCAGAAGCCAGCAGGGCCCAGAGGGCCCAGGTAGTGGCCTCCACCCTGTCCCTTATGGCTGACTTCTCTCCCGAATGCCAACCGCTGAATACTGTTGCATTGGGGATTATATTGAAGCATACATTCTGGAGGAGGTACAAATAGTCAAACTACAAAATGTACAGTGATGGAGGACTCTTCCCTCTGACTTCATGGGTTCAAATGTAATTATAACCTAGCATTGGGATCTTGGCCCATGAAAAATTGTCTCTGTGCTTTTATGTCCTATGGTAAGAGTAGAGGTGACAATCCAATCCCCACTCCATACGGACGGTTCTCAGAATAAGGCAGGGCAGCCATCAGCGCAGGTGAGACGTTGAGGGGGTGTCCAGCCAGCACAGTGTATTAGATCCTGCACGCCACTCAGCACCTTTCCCACCTGCCCGCACAAGAGCCCACTAAGACCTGGCCCAGTACTGTATATACTTCAGGTGATAATGTAGGGTCATGATAAATAAAACCTATTTCCTAAACAGGAAGGAGACATAGAGACTTTCTCAGAGAAAAATATTGAGGGAATTTGTTGCCAGGAGTCCTCTCTTGCAGGAAATGTTAAAATAAGATGTTCAGAGAGAAGGAATATTATGTAAGTCTGACACATAGTTCCACATAAAGAAAGAAGGACCATTACAGAAGGAAGAAGAGAAGGTAAAACCCAAACCTTAGTTTTTCTTATGCATAATTGATCTAACTGAAACCAGTTTGTCCAAAGTAAAAGTGACTACAATGTATTTGGTGACTGTAACTTTGGGCAAGGGAAATGAATGACAGCAATGATATGAGGGACAAGAAGAAGAAGTCAGGAAAACTGGCAGATAACTCCAGTACCCATGGAGTGGCACACTGTTATTTGAAGTTAATTTGGAATAGTTTGAGTGTAAATTGTTCCAGCACAACTAGTTAAATAAGGACAAAAAAAAAAAAAAAAGAGAGAGAGAAGAAAAGAACTGTATTTCCCAACAAATGACAAGAAGTAAAATCTTATAAAATGCTTCAAGTAAATTACATAGTGGTAAAATATGGAAGACAAAATGAAAAAGAACAGACCAATGAAGAAAAACATAAACACACCGGGAATGCTATAAAGGACTGAAAACTGAGGCCCAATGATATACTGTTTACAGTGAGACTGCTTTAAAGGTAACAAGGCATAGAAGAAAGGGACAGAGAAAATGCACAATATGAAGAATGGAGGCAGCTATATTAATGCAGACAGATTTTACAGCAAGGAGAATATCAGGGCTGAAGAGGTATCACGTAATGGCAGAGCATTTCATTACCCCAAGAAGGTATTTCAACACTTACTACGTCTATACCCGATTGATACACAACAGGCAAACACCGACTGAACTGAATGAGAAATTCATCAATTCATACTGTCCTTAGAGACATCAACACCCCTCCCTCAGGGATGAGCAAGTTCTGCAGGTGGAGAGGACAGAGTTGAATTCACCAGCACAATCGCTCACCTGGCCCTAACTGCCCTTTATATATTACTTCAGCCAACAAGGTAAGAACGCACGTTCTCACGTTTACAAGGAACATTCACCACAACAGACCACGGTCTAACACTGGGGCCCTTAACACGCCTCACACAACCTTCAACAACAGAAACAACACTTGCACACTCCAGAATTCTGAAGGAATGGAGCTGGAAATCAGGAACAAAAAGATAGCGGGAAAATTCCAAATAACTTGCAGGTTACACAATGTAATTCTAAATAACATGTGTCTTAGTTACTTTTCTTGTTGCTGAGACAAAATACCTGACACCCAGCTGGGCATGCAAGCGCATGCCTGTAATCCCAGCACTCGGGAGGCTGAGCCAGGAGGATCAGGAGGAATTTGAAGCCAGCCTGGACTACATAGTTATGAGTTCAATGCCAGCCTAAACTATACAGCAAGACCTTGTCTAAAAAAACCAAAACCAAACCAAACCAAGACAAAACACCCAAACCAACCAACCAACCAACCAACCAACTAAACAAACAAACAAAAAACCCAACACCCAAAATTAAAGGAGGAGAGTATATTTTGGCTCACAAGTTGTAGAGGTTTCAGCTGGCTCCAAGGCAGGGTGGTACAGTGAAGGGGCATCACAGAGGAGAAACAGTTCATGGCAGGCAGAACACAACAAAAACATCAAGCAGCAAACAACAAGCAGCAAGCAATGAACAACCAGGAGGACCCTCCTTCTGTCCCTTATATTTTATCCAGCCTATAAACCCTTAGGGCAGATAGCCCTCACACCTAGGGTGGGACACCCTTACTCCTACCCAGAATTATGCCAAACCAATCAGTAGACTGATGTAGTAATCACACACCTTTGATCCCAGTATCACACATGCCGGGATCACCCACGATCCAGCCACCTCTGAAAAGCCCCACCTATCACTGACTGCTCTGGGGGGACATCTAGACACAAACCATAGCAACATGGATCAAGAGTAAATCTCAAGACACTTTCAAGTATCTTGAAGTGAAAGAAAATAGAAAACCAACTCACCAAACTTTGTGGTATGTGGTAAAATCCGTGCCAATAGCGAACTTTACAGCACTGAATGGACATACATTATCTGAGAGGAAGACAGATATAAGCCGAGAATCTAAATGCCCACATCAGGAAATTAGAAAACAAGGAGCAAATTAAATCCAAAGTAAACAGAAGAAAAGAAATAATAACACTGGTACATAAATCAGGGACACTGAAAACAGACTATCAACAGATAAACTAGCAAAACCAAAATCTTGTTCTTTGAAAGGCCAACAAGTTAATGAAATCTCTAACCAGAAATTGAAGTGTTATTAGGATTAAGACCATGGATGTGAAAAAGTATCAAAGGAACACAATTCCGATCCCATAACTTTGAATGCATGAGAGTGATCACTATCTTGAAAGACACAACCAAAACACAAAAGGCTCCGGAAGGCTTGGGTGGGATAAAAGTGGGTGACCCCAGGAAACGCCCTCCGTTCAGCCTTCTTTCTGAAGCTGGCTGCCCCAGGTGATCTGCGGTGAGGTGAGGGCCTGTGCTTGCAGGAGGTGGGGGGAAGCGCTAACTCCTAAAAACTCTTCAACTTCTTTGCTTCAGACCAGGCCCTCCAGGGAAGACCACAGAAAACAATCACAAAAATGGGTTAACCTGGCCCTGCTCTCTTCTTGGTGACCTCGACTAACCTCTGATCACTCTCATCTCCTTGGAATCTAAATTCTCCACCCCATGGTGTCTGCCTACCACCTGCAAATACACCACGTATGAAGAAGCATGACCATAAATATGACCACAACTGCACATGCCTCCACATGCCATGACATGTCTCTGTGGTGTGACTATGCACAGGTGTCCCCAACATAATTCCCTTCCTCCTTTAGATCAGGAGGTTACAGCGATTTTAGGTTTATGGGAGGTGAAGAAGCCAAGCAACACTCGGAGAAGTGGAGGGAACCACACTTTAGTATGCCTGTGGGCCCAGATACTTCAAAGTCTGAGCCCCGAGTTAGTATAGGAAGTTACTTTTATACCCTTTATCAGGTAGGGTGGGAGTCTTTTGTTAGCCAGTGGAACTTTACAAATATGGGAACAAACTGGAAACTAACAGGTTGGGTACAGCTTGTACCTCTGGTACATCTTGTGTTTAGCAAGTCTGTTTACAGACTTGGAAGGAACATAGCAGACTATTGACACATTTGGGTTTTGAAATATTTTGAACGCGAAAGTTCTTCTACAAGGAGAGTATGTTTAGGCAGGTAGCCCAGGTGCTCTCTTTGCTGGTGGGAAGTGACAAACCTTTCTCTACTCTTCCACACCATGGGCGAACTCACTGTGCTCACCTAACAGGGTCAGAAAACGATCAAAGGATCCACAGGCCAGTTGGGCGATGAGGGTTTAAGGGACAGGAGGAAAGGGGCTCGGAGGAGGAAGCTTGCACCTGGGCAGGTGGCCCAGCTTACACCACCCAGCTCAGCCCATGTCACCTGCCATCTCCAAGTTCAGAGTCCTCCTGTATCCACAGGACCAGCCTGGCACAGGGTGACTTAGGGCCCAGCACCCAAGCTACCCCGCCCACCCTTTGGATCCTGTCCCTATGTCGAGTCCCCTGCACCCCACCCCTGCCCAGGCAGCCACGCACAAGTCTGACCTGGCTTCTTGCCACCCCTTCCTGGCGGAGAGAAGGAACATTACCTAAGTCCCATACCCAGTTCTACATAAACAAAGGAGGACCATTACAGAAGGAAGAAGTGAAGTTAAAACTAAAACCTTAATATTTCTTATGCATTAATTGAGCTCACTGAAACCAGTTTGCCCCAGGGCATGGCACTTCTGTAGGAGTTGCACCCCTACGTCTCAGCCACTACACTGCCAGCCCTCAGAAGCCACGAGCAGTTGGGGAAGGGGTTCTTTGGGGTTCACAGCTTCTGCTGTCCCACAACTGGACTTCACCTATTGCTCCCCACCGTCCAGAGGTGCACAGAGCAAAGCCCATGCTGTCCTTTGGCTGTGGTGCTCAGTGCATCTGTGGTCAGGGATGGGCGGAGTGCTGCAGGGATGTGGAGGCTAGGTCAGCGAGGGGCATGGCCTGATACCACTTGCCCTCGCATGGAGGGCTGACCAGCTTGGTGCGAGGGAGGCAGTGTGGACCTCTGGGGCTCAGAGGTGTGGCCTAGGTGGGGAATGGAAAGTCAGGAACCTTAGGTGCAGTGTCCTCAGGTGGAGGAGAGCAGGACTGTGTTTGCAACAAATGTGCGTCAACAGGACTGGGGCCAAGGACATAACAGTCTTCAACACAGTAAGCCCTTTGGGAGGGTCATTCTGAATCCCAGCTATAATATCTTTCATCACAAACCCTCAGTTTTCTCCATGAGTTTTAAGTGTGCAAAGGGATGCTGAAATGGGGCCATTCTAGGGATCATGTCTTTACCCAATCTGGGACCCTAATTAAATATTATACCTAAAATATAAAAACTTCATACTATACTTCCTTCTACCATTTTGTCTTCTGTTTTCTATTTTGATTCTTTTTTTTTTTTTTTTATGTGGGTACTGGGAGTCGACCTCAGAACCTTGTGCTTGCCAGCAAGCGCTTGTGCTGAGCGGTATCACCGGCCCTTTTTTTTTTTTTTTTTTTTTTGTAGGTACTGGGGGTCGAACTCAGGACCTCATGTGCCAGTAGGCGCCCATGCCGCTGAGCCATATCACCGGCCCCCTGATTCTACAGATATTATAGATCCTACAGTATACTGACAGTGTTTTCCCTTTAAACAATCATTTGTGCTTAAAGAAACTCAGAAAAGAGAAAAATCACCATCCTGTTTTCTCAATATTTATCATTCTTTTAATTTGTTTCTCCTTAGGTGTGTTTTTCCCTCAATTTTCAATTATCTGAATCCTTAAGAATCTTCCTTGGTTTATTTTGTGTCTGATGGTGATCAATGCTCCCAGCTTTCATATATATGAAAAATATCATTTCACTCTTACCATCAAAAATTATCTGTACCGTACGTATAAATCTAGGGAATAAAAGGGTTTTGTTTTTACTTTTAAGATACAGTTTCATTTCCTTCTGGGTTGCATTGTCTGACAGTAACATAGCTTTCATTGTCTGATTTTGCATCTATGATAACATGTCTCCTTGATTTTGCATCTATGATGATGTGTCTCCATTAGGGCTACACCTATGCAGATATTCTCTTTCTCAGCAATATTCATAGGTGTCATGTGAATTTTGTTTTACAGTTTCTTGAGATTTTTGGATGATGTACTTATTTATTTATTTATTTTTTTGTGGGTAACGGGGGTCGACCTCAGGACCTCGTGTGCCAGCAGGCACCCGTGCCGCTGAGCGATATCACCGGCCCTTTTTTCGTATGTGGGTACCGGGAGTCGAACTCAGGACCTCGTGCCTGAGGTGCTTATGCTACTGAGCTATCTCACTGGCCCATGGATGATGTACTTTATTAGCATTAGAAACAGGCTCTTATTTCTAGCATCTTCCTCAATGTTTCTTTTGATTTCTGGACCTGTAATAACATGTCGGAATGCTTGTTCAACTGCTTGTGCTCATTTCTTATTTTAAACCTTTAACCTTTTATTTCAGCTTGAGTTTTCACTTCCATTAATTTGTTTAGAAGTTTGTCATGGCTCTCTTCTGCTGTTTCCCATCTTCTGAGGACCGTCCATGTGAAATTACATGTTGTGGATGTTAGATTTTTGGTTTTGTATTTCTAGTTGGTTCCTTTTAAGTTTCCACTTATCTATGGAAATAACTGATGTTTTCATCAGTTATATCTGTTATAACTTTTATTGTATGGATTATAAGTTGTTTGGATGTAGTATCTTCTAACCCCATTGTCTGAAATATCAGTGGGTCTACCTAAGATGACTATTTTCTTTTGACTACAGGTGATAGGGTCTCAATTTATCACAGGCCTCTTTATCTTTTACATAATTTAACATATACACCAGAGAATTAACCCTAATCTCATATGGTTTCTTTCAGAGAGGGTGTGGCCTCTTCCCACCTCCACTAGTGAGGGTAAGGACTGCTCATTCAGCTTCCCCACAGAGCGAAGTCTAGCTCGGGCTCTGCCTCAACTTTAACCACGTTCAAACTGCCTGAGATGACCTCAAACCCCACCTCCAGTTCTGCCTCGATTTTTCCATTTTTCACTTCATTTCTCTTAAAATTCACTTCTAGAATTTATTCAGAGCTTGAGAAATGAAAGTATTTGGAAATCATGAAATACTGAACCAATACTACTGGAAACCAGGTGCTCTATGTGAAAGTGGACCCAGTGATGAGGGCGCCTGTCACACACTATAGGGCAGCAGTGGTGAACCTATGGCATGTATGCCACAGCCGGCTGTTTGTTATCATTGAAAGCTCTAAAAGGTTCACTATCACTGCTATATGGAGAGGCACTGGGAGTTCCTTAGAGCCATCAGGAATCTTGACCCTAGAGCAGGGGCATGGCAAAGTGTGGAATGGGTTTGGAAGAATTTGATGAAAGCATCAAGTGAGACAATTTGGTGTTGTCTACATGATGTGACCTCTTAATCCCCCACACATGTGTCAAGGGAACTTAGAGAAAAGTTTTGAGCATAGCTGTCCCCAGATTACTGTTATAGCTGTCCCCAGAATAAAGTAAAATTAAGAGGTGAAATGTTCCATTGGGGATACAATGCTTGGATCCCCAGTGAGATTTTGTTACCTTTCTAAAGATATGGAAATTGTGGGCCTCCAGAGGATCTAAAGACACTTTATTATAAAGCAAGCTGGTTGTCCTCCAGTGCACAGAATCCTCCACATGTCTGTCTGGGTAAGTGACTCCGTTCTCCACAGATGTGCAATCAGTGGCCTCACAGGGTCCTGGGAGGGCATGCAAGGCACCACACTGGGTTTATGAGGAAGGTTTGCTGTCCCTCAGATGGACATCCAGCTCTCACTGTCTGGTCAGCTCTAACGATTGTGTTCTGTACAGCACAGCACAGTGAGGACATTTTCTCCTTAGGGTATTTAGCCTTTAGGTTTTTTTTTGTTGTTGTTGTTGTTTTTTTTTTTTTTTTTTTTGTGGGTACTGGGGGTCGACCTCAGGACCTTGTGCGCCAGCAGGTGCCCATGCCGCTGAGCAATATCACTGGCCCTTTTTTTGTATGTGGGTTCTGGAAGTCGAACTCGGGCCCTTGCGTTTGCCAGGCAGGCGCGTACGCCACTGAGCCATCTCACGGGCCCAAGCCTTTAGTTTTGAGACTCATGAAATGGGGCAAATTTGTTTCATAAAAATTATCAATTAATTTTAGCCTTCTGTTTATTTCCTGAATTAAATGACTTGCACTAACTACCTAGATCAGTACTCAAGTTGCATTTATTAGGGCACAATGATTTTATATGCTACTTATTCCTATACATATGTTTCAGCTTCATGTATTTTTGTTTCTTTTGTCTGCATAGCAGAACTATTATTGATATGAGGGACTTCTATTAAGTTGAGAAATTTAAAGCAATAATATTAGATGCTTTGGAAGAAAATGAGGTTCAGGGAGAAAACACCATGTCATAGAGTGTAAACTGAGACCACTGCAAAGTGTGTACCAGATTTTCTCAGGGAGGCTTCCAGTACAAATTAACGGGGTTAGCTCTTAGGCATGTGTGCTACCAGTAAGGAAATGTCAAATGAGAACACAGGATCATGAGCTTGCAGCTACATTAAATATTAAAAATCAAGTGCTGCAGATGGCTGTTTCCTTTTCCCAGCTCCAAATATCTAGGAGCATAATTTCCAAGACCTAGGAAGAAAGAATATTTGTGTCCATTAATTTTTTCTCTGTATATTATTCATTTAAAAATCTTCCCATTTCCGTAGTAAGGATATGTCTGAAAATCATTTTGTTTGGAGGCAAGTATAGGAAAACTGAAGTGTAGGAGACCAGATAATGAAAATTGAGGCCTAATTGACCTCCTCTGTGAGCACAAAGGAGAAAGGCAGTGTGCAGGTGTGCTAGCATGTTGCAAGTTCCAGGGAAAAGTCAACACAGATGAGAACTGGTTGTTTACCTGGGCATATATTTTATTTTATTATATATATATATATATATATTTTTTAATGTGGGTACCAGGAGTCGAACTCAGGACCTCACGCTTGCCAGCAGGCACTTGTGCCACTGAGTGATATCACCAGCCCTTTTTTCTTTTATGTGGTTACCGGGAGTCGAACTCAGGACCTTGTGCTTGCCAGGCATGTGCTTACGCCACTGAGCCATCTCACCGGTCCCCGTGGGCATATATTTTAAATGACAGGAAGCACATGAATCTTGTGCTACCCTAATTGCTTGTCTCCACGTCTAAGTGAATAAAAGCTATGTAAGCCAGATGCTCAGGGCTCTCTGTCCACTAGAGGCAAGATCCCCCTGCCCCCACATTCAAAACTAACTCTGTTTCTTTCTTTTTTTTTTTTTGGTGGGTACTGGGGGGTTGACCTCAGGACCTCGCGTGCCAGCAGGCACCCGTGCCACTGAGCGATATCACCGGCCCCTTTTTCGTATGTGGGTTCCGGGAGTCGAACTCGGGCCCTCGCGCTTGCCCGGCAGGCGCTTAAGCCGCTGAGCCATCTCACCGGCCCTAACTCTGTGTCTTTTGTCTTTCATCCTTTTTCACCCCCCAGGTCAGGCAAAACTAGTAGGCTGGGTCCCTATAAGTGGTGCCTGAAGAGGGACTTGAGTGGGGAAGTTTGGTTTCCTACACTGAAGCCCTTCCTGTCCTGTCTCTCTTCTTAGGGTTGTAATGTTTGCAATTTGTATGATTCTGTGAATTTATAATAAGCAGATCTACATTTCTTATTACTGAGATAGAAAGCATCTTGTGGGGAGAAGGGGGACGGCAAAGCTCCTGAGCAAGAAAGCTGAGCTTCATCATCAGGTGAAGAGACAGATTCTCCTGCTGTGTGGACTGTGTGATCTCCCAGTAATGGTGGCTTGGTGTCTATTATGAAGCACGTCTCGGCTTCCTAGTTCTTCACTTTAAAAATAATGTTGTCTTCTACTGACTGTTCCAAAGACAGATTTTTAAATACTGTTTTTTTTTTTTTTTTGTGGGTACCGGGGGTCGAACTCAGGACCTTGTGCGCCAGCAGGCACCCATGCTGCTGGGCGATATCACCGGCCCTTTTTTCATACGTGGGCACTGGGAGTCGAACTAAGGACCTCGTGCTTGCCAGGCAGGCGCTTATGCCGCTGAGCTATCTCACCGGCCCCAAAATACCTTTTTTTTAAGTCAGAAAATTTATTGGAGAAAATGAATGGGGAATAGGAATGGCGAAAAGAATAGCTCTTGAAAGACAGGAGGGGTCCCATATGGGTTGCCAATGAGCCCACTTTCAAAGGAAGTTTTATAGAGCAAAATCATGAGGCAGGTACAACATGGGTCAAAATTATGATTAATCAATAAGATTGGAAGTATAGTTGCTTAGGTAACATTGATCCAATAGTAGCAAGGGCATATGAGTAACATCATTAACCTTGGTCGATAATCTATCATTTTAGTAGTCTTAGTCTTAGTTTTAGCCTTAGTGGTCCTAGTCTTAGTGGATGGGAGGGGGTGGCCCACCCCAGTGAGAGAGTGGGAAATCTCAAAAGGGTGATACCAATAATCCCAAAGCTCCATTCATCCCTTAGGGGCATATGTAAATCCAGCCATTGTGATTTTAATCTTCAGATGCCTCCAGCCACAGGCCTGATGCACTCTCATCTCCCGCACTGACTCCCTTGAGGGCCCAGCCCTGTCTGACTGTCCACTATATTTCTACATAACTTGGCTGTCTATAGTATTCCCCTCTCTGAAGAGGTGTCCCTAACTGTGCTTAGGGGAGAAGGGGCGTAGTTTCCATCTAGCTGCTTTGAGCTGAGAAGGGTCAGTGTAGGGGATACCACAGTCAGGGGCCTCCTCCACAGCACTAATCTAATGGGCCTTGGCTGGAAGTCGTGTTGCAGTTCAGTAGTTATGAATTCCCTTTACAAGGTCAATCTAGTGATCCTGGTAAAAAGGGTCTGGCACCCTTTTTTTTTTGTGGGTACCAGGGGTCAAACTCAGAACCTCACGCTTGCCAGGCAGGCGCTTATGCCGCTGAGCTATCTCACCGGCCCAGATTAAATGTATTTTTTTTTTTTTAAGTGGGTACTGGGAGTCGACCTCAGGACCTCGCACTTGCCAGCAAGCACTTGTGCCGCTGAGTGATATCACCAGCCCCTTTTTTTCCTTTATGTGGGTACCTGGAGTCGAACTCAGGACCTCGTGCTTGCCAGGCAGGCGCTTATGCTGCTGAGCTATCTCACCGGCCCCTGGCACCTTTGTTGTTGGTTCCATCTGCACAATCACTTGGAGTTTGGCAGCTTCTAGTCAAGAATAAACAAAATTTTCCAAGAAATTAAAGCATGTATAATCGAAGCATTAGCACTAGAGTGGAAAGGCAGGTTGGGGAAACTGCTATGACCAGAAACTGCTCTTAAGGGACTTGGAATAGTGATTGTACCCAGTTGGCTCTTAGACTCCTCTATGGATGGAGCTTATCTATGTCTGATATTTCTTGTCATAAGTCCATCTAGTTTTAGCTGTAAGAAGATGGAGAGAAGGAATTTAAAGATACTTGTTAAGCTTTTATTACTATGGTATTGTTTTTATACATCTTCTGGCTATACTTTTCTGCTGGGTGTGTAAGACCAAGTTAAAGTGAGGCCAGTGTTAATAAAAATTAACCTCTTGCTGTCTATCAAGGTCAGTTAAATCTCTATACATGGCATTACTTTGGAACCATGTATCGAGCCTCTTAGCTCATCTGTCAGTGTCAGCTATTAGGATGGGTCATGGCCTTGCTTGACCATGTTGCTTTCTATGAAAGCATGGGAGACTTTTCCCTCTTGGTGATTCTCCTTTGTCTTTGGCACACTGTAGGCTTGTTGATTCTTGTCCTTTGGGACCTAACAGTCTCCTTGCTTAGGAGGTTGGGTAATAAAATATTGGTATTGTAAGTATCCTATCGGCAGCTGCTAACCATGAATGGTACCTTACAATCCTGAGAATGTATAAAAGTGATGGGGATGGGGATGAGGCCAATGGATGGTTAAGTTAAGCTATAGGCTAACAACAAAGTGTGTTCCTGCACGTATGGAAGGCTGGACATGAACTGCTCAATTCTGGGCATACATGGTATGATGTGCACTTCATCCGAATCCTGAGACACACACGATTATGCTTGTGCTGCTGTTGAGAAACAAATGCGACACTTCCTGTCCTTCCCTCTATAAACTGTTCACCCGCAAGGCGGTACACTTCCACTGGGGTCTGCTGAGAGGTCCCCCCTCCCACACCCTGCTTCTCTCCTGAGTACTGCCCAAGGACAATGACATGAGCACTCATCACTGTTGCATGACCCTTTGAGGGTGACTGGTATCACAGGTGACTTGTGTCACTCCAGTCATGACAGAATGTCTGGAGCATCTGCTTCCGTGACCCACATGACAAAGGAGGCTTCCCTGTGCGACCTTCCTGGGAGGCTGCCCTGGCCTTCCCTATAGCTCTACCCACTGAATGCTCAGATTTCTCATCAGCATTTCTCACTCCATGCATGCCTCGTTTTTCTAATCTGCCAACTGAGCCTTTCCCTGCTCTTTCCCAATGTGGCCTCTCCAGAGGTGGGCTGTTTCAGACCCCCATGTTTCTTCCCCTGTGACTTATGTCCCTCTGTACAGGGTGTCAAGTCTCTAACACTGCTTGTTTTCTTCCAAGTGTCATATGTGATGTCTGTGCTCAGTGCTCCGTGTGAGCCAGGTGCCTCCTCAGCACTATCGCCCTGAGAAGCCATGTTAGAGGGGGCCTCCCAGACCCCTCTGCTGATGGCAGAGAGCTTCTGTCAGCCTCCTAGGCTGAGCTGTGCTGGGTGGCAGTGAGCAGGATGGTGATGGTGGAGAGAAGAAGTTAGTCTGGATCTTTCTGCTTGTGTTGAAGGGTTCAAGTACTCCAGAACATATTTTCTTTATTTTTTTTGTGGGGACCAGGGGTTGAACCCAGGACCTCGAACACCAGCAGGCGCCTGTGCCTCTAAGCGATATCACCGGCCCTTTTTTTCATATGTGGGTACTGGGAGTCGAACTCAGGACCTCGTGCTTGCCAGGCAGGAGCTTATGCTGCTGAGCTATCTCACTGGCCCTACAATGTATTTTTTAAGCACTAAAATGTACCTATTTCCAGCTGTTTTTAAAAAAACTAGTTACTGTAGTACACATTTTACCTTAGATAAAATAAATGTACTAAATTTGGCACACAGCATGTGTATGAAATGAGACCTCACAGAACACCAGTGAGGGCTGCATGCTAGTGAGCAAGAGTGACCCATGATACTTGGGTTCAGCTGGACCTTTGATAACTATTTTTTGAATTTTTTTTTTTTTTTTTGTGGGTACCAGGGGGTCGACCTCAGGACCTCGCGCGCCAACAGGCGCCCGTGCCGCTGAGCGATATCACCGGCCCCTTTTTCGTATGTGGGTTCCGGGAGTCGAACTCGGGCCTTCGCGCTTGCAAGGCAGGCGCTTATGCCGCTGAGCCATCTCACCGGCCCTATTTTTTGTATTTTTTCCCTGAATTTATTGTGCAAGGAAACCCAGAATTGCTGAATGTGTGGATGGAGAAATGTGTTGGTGTACTTCATTAATATTTTGGAAAAGGCTTAACATTTCTACTTCCAGGAAGATAGCAGAGTGGTAAACAGCAACAAATCAAACTCCAAGATTCGGAATCCAGACAATGGAAAATAACCACTTGAAGAAGAAGAAAAGAATGAGGGAGGTGGATCCCCAGGACCCAGGAAAGATCAGCAAAAGTGAAGAGATAGACCACAACACATAAAAAGTGGGGGCAAACTGCACTTTCTGCCTGGCTCCTGGCCTGAGAGGAGAATCAAATCTATACAGGCACAGTGAAAACAGGTGACTCCAGAGGACTCCAGGGAGAAAATGCGCCAGTGGAACACAGCAGTGGATACATTATGTGTTACAACAGCTAGTGTGTGACTCCAGTCCAAGTGACTGCCATGTCCCCTGGAGAGGGTGCTTGGCCAGCTGCCATTTTAGGGAGAGGCCAACTGAGCCTGAGACTTGGAGCAGCAGTGGGTTGGGTTCATCTCAGGGCTCCCAGTATCAAAATCCCACAGTGACTTGGTAAGGGACAACAACAGGAGATGTCCAGAGTCAGGGACAAGGTCAAGCAGGCAAGAAGCACCCAGAGTGTTGTAGGTTGAACAACTCAGGTCCCAACCCAACAGCCAGAGGCCCGGAGCAGCCTTACCTGTGGAGTTGAAAGCACCAGAATCAGTATCCCGCCCTAATCCTACTGCAGGCTTGCTGAGAGTATCCAGCACTTTGCCCTAACCCTACTCTAGGCTTGCTGGGATCAGCCAGGATGGATCAGGGCTCTGTCTGGCTCCTTTGTCTACCAGTGACAGCAAAGACACACCCTAAATTGGACCCTCCCCCAGAAGAAAACCTCAGGCTTGAAATCACAGAGAAATATGCTTGTCACTGTATTTTTTGTTTTATTATGTTTTCTTGTTTTGAGACAGGGTCTATGTAGTCCAGACTAACCTTGAACTCGCTATGTATCCCAGGCTGGCCTCAAACTCATGGCAATCCTCCTGCCTCAGCCTCTGAAGTGCTGGGATTACAGGCATGTGCTACCACACGCAGTGAAGAAATCTTTTTTTTTTTCTTTTGCTTTTCGTTTTTCCTTGTTTTCATGAGTGTAAATATTATTTTTATTTGGGCCGGTGAGACAGCTCAGCGGCTTAAGCGCCTGCCTGGCAAGCGCGAGGGCCCGAGTTCGACTCCTGGAACCCACATACGAAAAAGGGGCCGGTGATATCGCTCAGTGGCACAGGCGCCTGCTGGCACGCGAGGTCCTGAGGTCGACCCCCCAGTACCCACAAAAAATATATATATATATTATTTTTATTTGTTTTGTTCTTGTTTTTGTTCATTCCTTTTTTCCCCTTCTGTCTTCTTTACCAGTTTCCCAAAGCTTGGGTAACCTTCCTTTGACCTTCAACCTTGCTTCTAATCTCTCTCTTATTTCTCTTATTATTTTTTGTGGGTACTGGGAGTCGAACTCAGGACCTCGCACTTGCCAGCAGGTGCTTGTGCCGCTGAATGATATCACCAGCCCCTTTTTTTCCTTTATGTGGGTACTGGGAGTCAAACTCAGGACCTCGCGCTTGCCAGGCAGGTGCTTATGCCGCTGAGCCATCTCATTGGCCTTATTCCTCTATTTTTTCCTCTTATCCTTTTTAAATTTTTTCCTCAGAGGGTAAACTCATTCTATTGAGTGGATATTTAATGTAAATAATTTTCTGATTTTAGATTTTGTTATATAATTATCAATCTTGTACCTATGGTTAAAGGTGGCAAGTTAACAGTTATCACAGTTTGTCATTTTCTAGAGTGTGCTTGATGCTATTATTATTACTCATTGTACTATTTTAGCTAAGGTGACATAGTTGTTCTGATCAATCATTCTTAATATGCCCATACTGAGACTGTCTGGGGGTCATAGGCAATACCACAGTCTACTACCAAAGAAATGGATGCTAGGCTGAAGAGGCAACTTCTCATCCCTAATAAATTGAAGAGGCAGGATCTTCAGACAGATTCAAAAGCCAAAAGCCAGCTTCACCTAGAAGACATCTCTGAAAAGTAGTCATTTCCTAAAGAGGTCTTGATACTAACAATAAAGCTACTTACCATAAGAAATTTACAAGCATCAATGCAGAAAACAAATTAAACAAAATGAAATGAGAAAACACAGAAGCAAGATGTAATTCCAGATCTCCAGCTCTTAGAGGGCAAATCCAGGAGGTATTGGGGAGGAAGAAATCAAAAGCATCCCAAATGAACTTCCTGAAATGGTAGCAGCAGAAGTAACAAAGTGAATGAATGAGTCTTTAAAAAAAAATCAGAAATAATTACACAGATAACTAAAGAGATGATGACCATAATGGAGGACATGGTTAGTGAATCTAGAGCAAATACAGACATAAAAAAAAATACAGGAGCTTAGGAAAGTGATGGAAATCATGAATGCTCAACATAGGAAAGAACTGGATTCCACAAAACAGTTTCAAACAGATATCCACGAGAGTAAAATTCTACTGAAAGTATAGACAGCAGGATCAACCAATGTGAAGACAGAATATCAGATCCAGAAGATGGGATTGTGGTTAGCAATTTAAATTTACTCCCTTCAAGGCAAAATCACCATATCGAGGGAATATTTTCTGCATACAATTTTCTGGATTGTTTTAGATTTTGTTATATAACTACAAATTTTGTTAATATGGTTAAAGGTGGTGAATTAATAGTCACCACAGTTTATCATTTTCTAGGTTGCACTGGATGCCATTGTTATTACTGATTTTACTATTTTAGCCAAGGTGACATAGTTGTTCTTCTTTGTATGCCAAGACATAGACTGCCTGAGGATCACAAGCAATAGTATAGGACAGAGCCAAAGAATCAGGGGCTAGGCCAAATAGGCAGCAACTTCTCACCCCTAATAAATCGAAAAGGTAGGATCTTTTTTTTTTTTTTTTTGTGGGTACCGGGGGGTCGACCTCAGGACCTCGCGCGCCAACAGGCACCCGTGCCGCTGAGCGATATCACCGGCCCCTTTTTCGTATGTGGGTTCCGGGAGTCGAACTCGGGCCATCGCGCTTGCAAGGCAGGCGCTTATGCTGCTGAGCCATCTCACCGGCCCAGAGGTAGGATCTTGTAACAGACTCAACACCCAGAAACCAGCTACACCTAGAAGACATCTCTGAGAAGTAGTCATTCCCTAAGGGTTCTCAACAGTAGTAACAAAGCTACCTACCATAAGCAATTTATAAGCATCAACACAGAAATTAAACTAAAAAAAAAATAAAATAAAATGAGAAGACACAGAAACAAGATGCAACCTCAGACTGCCAGCTCGCCAAGGCAAATCCAAGGGGCAATGAGATGGAACAATTCAAAAGCCACCCATTTATACTCTCTGAAGTGGAAACAGTGGAAGTAAGAAAGCAGATGAGTAAGTCTCTAGAAAAAAATCAAATCAGAAATAATTTCTCAGATAACTAGAGATGATGACCATAATGAAAGACATAGTGTGCTACGGCAAACAGAAACACTGAAACGACACCCAGGAATTGGAGGCAGATTTATTTAACATTGGATGGGCACTGACAAGGAATCAATCCTTATAACAATGTCAGGCCTCAAAGGCCCAGGGAAGAGGTTTTTATGGGGTTGGTTGCAAAGGGGAAGTACAGAGGCAGAGTACTTGGCTGACTTTGATTGGTTCTCACAATATGCATCATAGTGACCAGCTATGCATCACAGTGACCAGCCATGTCTAGGAGACAGCAGTAACAGGAACTGTAACAGGAACTGAAGTAAACTGGAGGTTACCTGGGCAAATAACAGACTGGCTGGGGAGCATTTTCTGCTACAAGTGAATTTAGAGTAGATACAGATTTTTAAAAATAGAGGAGCTTAGAAAAATGATGGAAATCATGAATGCCCAGCATAGGAAAGAAATGGAATCCATGAAACAGATATCTAAAAGATTAAAAACTCTATTCAAAGGATACACAACGGAATGAACCAATGTGAGGACAGAATATCAGATATAGAAGACAGGTTTGCAGTTAGCAATCCTGAAAAGAAAAATTTCTTAAAAATGCAAGGGGCCATGGAAAATAAATCCAAAAGCTGCTAAATGATGCAAAGAAGAACAACATAAGATTGATCAGAGTCAATGAAAAAGCAAGAGATAGTGCAAATGATACAAGAAACCTGTTCACAGAAGTAATAGCAGAAAATTTCCCAAGCATGGACAAAGAACTTGACATACAGATGAGTAAGGTATATAGAACTCCAATTGGCCATGATCAAAAAAATCTACATTAAAAAAAAAAAACACTACACCAAAGCATATAATAGTCAGAATTTCAGAAATTCAACACAAGAACAAAATATTAAAAGTTGTTAGAGAAAAGAATACAAATCATCTGTAAAGGAAAGCCAGTCAGAATCAACGCAAACTTCTCAACACAAACCGTTAAGTCAAGGAGAACTTGGAGTGAAGTATTTCAAGCCCCAAAAGAAAGCAACCCCCAACCCAGATTGATGTACTCCACAAAACTATCTTTCAAAACTGATGGAGAAATGAGATATTTCCATAAAAAAAGAACACCTGAAGAAATTCATGAACAAACCAGTACTCCAAAATGTTCTGAAAGACATTCTAGAAAGAGATAACAAGGACTACAACTCCAAAAACCCCAACAGAATGAATCTGCCAGGCAAGGCAAGCAATTAAACAGAGGGGAAAGAAAGAGAACTAACAATAGGAAAATAACATAACAAGGATAAGTCAATATATATCAGTCATAACCATCAATGTAAATTGTCTCAATTCACCAATTGAAAGAAACAGACTGCCAGAATGGATCAAGAAACAAGATCTAACAATATGCTGCATAGAAGAAACACGTTTAACTCAAAAAGAAATTCATAGGCTGAAAGTCAAAGGATGGAAAACAATACTCCATGTGACAAGAACCCAGAAAAAACCAGGGATAGCTATTCTATTTGAAGAGAAAGTTGATTTCAAGCCAAGAGTGATCAGAAGAGAACAAAAATGTCACTACATACTTACTAAGGGAACAAATCAAGAGAAAGTAGCCATAAATATATATGCACCAAATACCAGTGCAACCAGCTACATAAAACAAACATTAATGGATATGAAAAATCAGATAAGCACTAATATAATTGTGACAGGGGACCTCAACACCCCAATGTTACAAATAGATAGATCAACTAGACAAAAAAGTCAACAAAGAAATATCAAAGCTGAACAAAATCTTTGAAAAAATGGCCTTAGTAGATATCTACAGTGTGTTCCACCCCATAACAACATAATACACATTCTTCTCAGTTGCACATGGGACGATCTCCAGAATAGGCCACATACTAGCTCACAGAACATGCTTAAGTAAATACAAAATAATTTAAATTATCCCATGCATATTATCAGATCACAGTGCAATGAAATTGGAAATCAATTGCAAAAGAAACCACAAAAACTATATACACACACAGAAATTAAATAATATCCTGAATAACCAATAGGTCACAGATGAAATTAAAGAAGAAATTAGACAGCTTCTAAAATTAAATGATAATGCCAATACAATGTAGTGGAACTTATAGGATGCAATGAAAGCAGTCCTACAAGGGAACCTTATCAAAAAAAGGAAAGAAAAGACTCAAATCCATGCAATTAGGAATGAAAAAATACAAAATCTCAACAATCCTAGAGAAATTCGGAAGATCATCAATACCTACACTTTGAGAACCTGTACTCTAATATGATGGAAAACCCAGAAGAAAAGGACAGATTCCTGGATACATATGAATTATCAAAGCTGAATCAAGGAGATATAAAAATTCTAAATAACCCAGTATCAGTCAAAGAAATTGAAGAATTAAAAACCTACCAACAAAGAAAAGCCCAGGTCTTCACAAATTCACTGCTGAATGCTACAAGAAATTCAGAGAAGATCTAAGGCCACTATGCCTCAAACTCTTTAATGAAATCGAAAGGGAAGCAATACTCACAAACTCATTCATGGAAGCAAGCACTACCCTGATACCAAAACTAGAGAAGGATCCAACCAAAAAAAGAGAACTACAGGTTAATCTCCCTAGTGAACACAGATGCAAAAATCCTCAACAAGATACTGGCAAACAGAATGCAGCAAATCATCAAGAAGTTTATACACCATGACCAAGTAAGATTCATCCCAGGGATCAAGGGATGGTTCAACATACACAGTAACAGAACCAAGGACAAAAACCACATTATCAACTCAATAGATGCAGGAAAGCATTTGACGAAGTCCAACACCAATTCATGATTAAAAAAAAAAAAAACCCTACAGAAAATTGGAATCGATGGTCTTTATCTCAATCTGATAAAAGCCATCTATGACAAACCATCAGCCAACATCATACTAAATGGTCAAAAACTGAAAGCTTTCATTCTAAAATAAGTAACAAGACAAGGATGTCCACTATCACCACTCCTATTCAATACAGTTCTGGAAACATTAGCCAGAGCAATTAGACAAGAGAAAGAAATAAAGGGAATAAGGATAGGGAAGGAAAAAGTTAAATTATCATTATTTGTGGATGACATGATACTCTACATAGAAGACCCCAAAAACTCCACCAAAATATTTCTAGATTTAATAACCAAATTCAGTAGCATAGCTGGATACAAAGCCAACACTTGAAAATCAATTGCATTCCTGTACACAAATAACAAACTGAGAAAGAAATCAGTGAAACCACATCTTTTACAATAGCATAAAAAAAAAAAAAGAAAAAAAGAAAAGAAAAAGAAAAAGACAGACTTAGGAATCAATCTAATGAAGGAAGTAAAAGACCTTTACATTGAAAACTGCAGTATTGCCAGTCATGGTGGTGCATGCCTGTAATCCCAACACTTGGGAGGCCAAGGCAGGAGGACTGCCATGAGTTCGAGGACAGCCTGGGTTACAAAATCAGTTTAAGGCCAGCCTGAACTGCATAATGAAACCCTGTCTCAAAAAGAAAAGAAAAGTGCAGTACTCTGAAAAAGGAGATCAAGGAGGTTATCACAAAATGGAAAACTGTCCCTTGTTCTTGGGTAGGATGAACCAATATAGTGAAAATGGTCATACTTCCAAAATTGTTACACAGATTTAATGCAATCCTGATCAAAATATCAACAGCACACTTCACAGAATTAGAGAAAACAATCCTAAAATTCATTAGGAAGCAGAAGAGACTTATAATAGCAAAAGTAGTTCTGGGCAACAAAGGCAAGGCAGGGGCATTATAATCCCCAACTTGAAATTATACTACAAAGCTACAGTGATTAAAAACAGCATGGTACTGGCAAAAAACCAAAACAAAACAGATCCAAAGATCAGTGGAATAGAAGAGAAGATGCAGAAACAATTCCACACATACTCAACCACCTTATCTTTGAGAAAGGGGCCAAACACCTTCACAGGAAGAAAGATAGCCTCTTTTAATGGTACTAGGAAAACTGGCTTTCCACATGCCAAACATTAAAACCTAGGTCCGTATCTCTCACCATGCACTAAACTAAAATAGAAATGGATCAAAGATCTAAATATTAGAACAGAAACACTAAGTCTGCTGGAAGATAAGAATAGGAAAACTTTTGAAAACAGGTGTAGGCAAGGATTTTATGAACAAAACCCCATACTACAAAGAATCAACAACTGGGATCTCATCTTACTAAAAAGCTTTTTGCACAATAAAAGAAACCACCAACAGTGTGAAGAGACAACCCACAGAATGGGAAATTTTTTTGCCAGCTATTCCTCAGACCAAGAACTAATATCTGTAATATATTAAGAACTCAAAATAATCAGACCCCTGAATTTAGACTCAATCCAAAAGTGGGCATCTGGAGCCGGTGAGATGGCTCAGTGGCATACACACCTGCCTGGCAAGCGCAAGGGCCCGAGTTCGACTCCCGGAACCCACATACGAAAAAGGGGTCGGTGATATCGCTCAGCGGCATGGGCGCCTGCTGGTGCGCGAGGTCCTGAGGTTGAACCCCGGTACCCACCAAAAAAAACCAAAAGAAACCCCCCAAAAAACCAAAAGTGGGCATCTGAAATGAATAGGCACTTCGCAGATGAACAAATACAAACAGCAAATAAATAAGTGAAAAAATGTTCAACATCACTGGCCATTTGAGAAACGCAAATTAAAACATCTCACTCTAGAAAGAATGGCTATCAAAAAATCAACCAATAACAAATGATGGTGAAGCTATGGGGAAAAATGAATCCTTCTCCACTGTAGGTGGGAGTGTATACTAATAAAACCAATATGGAAGTCAGTATGGAGAGTACTCAAAAAACTAAAACTAGAGGTTCCATTGACCCATGTGTTCCCTTTCTAGGTATCTTCCTGAGTTAAAAGCATCATACTACAGCGATATATGCACACCCATGTTTATAGCAGCAGAATTTGTAATAGCTGAATCTTGGAAAAAGCCAAGATTATACACAATGGAGTACTACACTGCCATAAAGAAGGATAAACCTGAGACATTTTAAGGTAAATGGATGCACCTTGAGAACATAATTTTAAGTGAAATAAATCAGAGCCACAAGTTTAAACACTGCATTGTTTTTCTGTATTATTTACTCAAAGGGTAAATAATGACCAAAATGGATAATAGACATTGGGAAGTAGGAAGAAAATGTTCAAATGGGAAGGGGAACAAGAGAGTGGGGGTAGGGGGAAGAAGGGAATAGAGATTAAAAAAAATAATAAAAAGAATAGAAGAAAACAAAAGAAACAAAGTTTTCTAAAGGGAAAGGGGAAGAAAGATTGAAGGGAGGGGAGGGGAATGAGAAAAAAAATTGTTATATTATGTATAGGTACAAATTCCCTATGATGAATGTGATCATTATGTACGACAAATGTGTACCAATAAAATTTATTTTAAAAAAAGGTTTAACATTTCTGATGTTAACATTTCTGATTTCTGATAGACTCTTCCATTTAGGTAATCCACGTTCTCCCATACTTTGACCAAGAATCTACCATGACTGAATTTTTAAATGGTTATCACTTGTCCATGAGTCTTTAATATTGCTTTTCTTTCATGACTTACATTAGGGAACTACATGGTCTAAAGAGCCAAGTTGTAATTCATCTTCTCATTCTTAATTTTCTTTTTTTTTTTTTTTTTTGTGGGTACCGGGGGGTCGACCTCAGGACCTCGTGCGCCAACAGGCGCCCATGCCGCTGAGCGATATCACCGGCCCCTTTTCCGTATGTGGGATCCGGGAGTCGAACTCGGGCCCTCGTGCTTGCAAGGCAGGCGCTTATGCCACTGAGCCATCTCACCGGCCCCATTCTTAATTTTCATATGTATAATTTTTTGAATACATAACTACAAAATATTTTACAATGTACCTCATATTTATAAGTCTTGATTTAATGTGTGCATTTTACATAAAAAGATCATGAAATATGTAGTACAATTTTTATGATTAGGCCTCGTAAGTCTGGAGAAACATTTCATTGGAAGACCGATGAAAACTGGGAAGTTGGGATCTTTAAATAAAACTTTAAACAAAAACCTTAAAATGAAGTCACCTTGACTCTATTTGATGGTTCTGTACAACACCCTCACCCTCCTGAGATTGGAGGGATGGGATGAGATGGCCAGGAAGATGGTGGGTTTCGGGGCTTGGTTTCCTGCCCAATCTCTGCCTCTCTGAGTTCTTAACTTCTCCCACCTCAGTGTCCAAAATTCTAAAATGAAGACACAGCTAGGTGCAGTGGCTGAGGTGGGAGGATCACAAATTCAAGCCTAGCCTAGGCAACCTGGTGAAACTTTGTCTGAAAATAAGAAAGAAAAAGGGCTGGGGGTGTAGCTCAGTGTGAAGGCCTTGGGTTCAAGCCCCAGTCCTGCTAAATAAATAAACAGGAAGTTCAGAGCCTGAAGAGAAAAAACCATTATTTTAAACTATGCCTCTGCTAATTGATAACAGTGCTCAGCTGAGTGGGTTCCTGCCACGACTGTACTAAGACACAGTGAGAAGTATCGCTGTCTTGGGGTGTTAGAGAAAAGCCCTAACATCCTGTGAGTTCTTTCTACACAGACTACAAATACATGCCACTATTTTGGTAATTTTTATTTCTTCTCTCCTTGGGTAGGGACAGTGTTGATGAATTAAGAGAACTGCATTAGGTGTCCCAAGTGACGTGTATGAGGAAATGTAAAATAATGAAAACCACGGCCAACGTTTCTGTAGACATACTATGTCCCAAAGACGCTTCCATGTTTGGTATGCGCCGATTTACCGTTTCCTCACACGACGTCTCCAGCCCACAGTGTGACCGTGTGGAGTTTACAGATGAGATGACAGGAGCTCAGGGTCACAGGCTTCCCGGGCCACACCCGTACATGGCGGATCAGAGACAAACATTCCGCACCCTAACTTCAGGGTCCACACTTATCAAACTTGCTGGTAATGTATCAAGGACCTTTGATCTCATGATAAAGCAGTCACAGGACGAAGAGACCTCTGAGGTAATACAACTCTGTGTACGCCTCATTGGTTGAAGTCCTTGAAAAGCCGAAACACACTGGTGTCTTTTCCATCTGAAGTAATGGGAACATGGGCTCAGGTGATCCCTAAATCTGTCCTCTGATGCCCTCTCTGGAACGGATTAGACGTGAGTAGCAAGAGACGCCTGTGTACAAAGGTGCTTTATCAGCTGTAGCGTGCTGTCCCATCTCCAGGTAAACTCTGAGAGCAGACCTCCCTGTTGCAGGGGAGTCCTCTGAGCAGCTGGGTGGTCACCTCCAGCATCTGGGTGAGGACAGGGTCAGAAAGCTCAGGCTCAGTTGGAGGTTTGTGACCCGCCTGAGGGCAGAATCTGTCGTCCCAGCACAGGCCTCTGCAGGGATGGAGCCCAGGGCCTTGTGCACGCTAGGCATGCACTCTGAGCTCCGCTGGGGTAGCTTTATCTTTTACAACATGACCAATTTTCGGGTGCTGACAGCACCATGCCCTTTCAAATGGTGCATGGGTGATCCCAGTGGAAGGACTTTGCATCTCGCCCTGAACCTGGTTGTTGGTGGAATGAGAGGCCCAAGGCTAGATCGCTACAGCTCATCTTGGTTGCTTCTCTCTCGGGAAGACACCCACCGGCTGAGAATCACCTCCTGTAATCCAGCAAAACACAGAGGTGACTGCATGTCCAACACAGAAGTGAAAGAATGTGCCAAGCCTGGCACCACAGCTCCACTTCACAAACAGTTGTTGGGGCAATGAGATGGCACCCTTGCCATTCCTGGGACAAAAGCCCCGTGACAGTGGAACCCTCTCATGCAAACTGTATCCACCATCAGTGCTGCACAACTGTTTATTTTGGAGGGAGCTGAGGACTGAACCCAGGGCCTCACACGGAACCTTTTATTGCATCCCAGACCTTTTAACCCTTCAGTGCCTAGTGATACATTTCTGGAATGCCCGTAACAATGGAACATAATGAAATGTGTTCTTTTCAAATTTTGTTCCTTGAATATTTCTAGGTAACATATATGAATTTCATGCAAAAATTCTGAAAATTTCAATTGGTATAATGGGTTAATTTTTTTTTTTTTTTTGTGGGTACCAGGGGGTCGACCTCAGGACCTCGCGCGCCAGCAGGCGCCTGTGCCGCTGAGCGATATCACCGGCCCCTTTTCCGTATGTGGGTTCCAGGAGTCGAACTCGGGCCCTCGCGCTTGCCGGGCAGGCGCTTAAGCCGCTGAGCCATCTCACCGGCCCTATAATGGGTTAATTTTGAGACTGGGTCTCATTCAGCTGCCCAGGCTGGCTTCAAATTTGTGATGCTAGAGCCTCAGCCTCCCAGTAGCTGGGATTACTGGCATGCAAAGATTTTAGAGATTGAACTGGCCTCAGCCCTGTGCTAGCTCAGCATGGGGGAGGCCCTGGTTTCCATTCCCAGCACAGGAAAAAAGAATGTTCAAGCAGGGAGGAGCTGAGAGAACAGCTGTCACTGGAAAAGACCTTCGCACTTTTTGGCACCACACGTTCTGTTCCAGAGGACACAGTGCAGTGTCTGGGCCTTCAGGACACATGAGTGTGACCACGAGGGACCCACCTGAACCTTAATTCTCCTCAGACATTCTGGGGACTCCATATCTTCGTCTGTCATGGTGGAGGGTTTAATCAAGTAGCACAGCATAAGTTCCTGTTGGGGAGGAAACGGGCATTTCTATATCCCACAGTGACAGCAGAAACACAGGCGGTGAGCCGGGGACCCACCCATCCCCACTGCCTCCTGCTGTGACCTGGAGACGCCAGTGCAGAGGCCCCTGGAGCATGTTGGGTTTTCCCTGGGAACTTGAAGCCAGCGTTCGGCTTTCCCGCTAAGAAGCTGCCAGTCAGTGATCACTGCCAGGGCCGGAGGTGCAGTCAAATAGAAACTGATTATAAACAGTGCAGACCTCTACTACCTCAGCCTCCCATCCACCCCCAGCACTGCCAGTGGGATAAAGTGGGGGGTGGTCATGGGTTGTCAGTCAGCAAACACTGGAGGTGAAGGGCGCTGGAGATGGAGCTTGTGAAGGCCAAGCAGGTGCTCTCGCCCTGAGCGACATCCCCCACCCAAAGCTGGAGTTGGTGATCGTCCTAGTGTAAGATGAAACTTCCCTCCTATTTTTGCTGGAAGAGAATTGGAGGCTAGAGGGGCCATGGTCTGGCGTTAGTCACCCAGTGTCTCTCAAGATGGGACAACAGGGTGGCCAAGTGCTGAGCAGCGCATTTCAATCCCTCCCTTTCTCTTTCAAGGGATCTGCAAACTCAGAAAAAAATGTGCCACCTATGTTTCAGTTCCTTTGTGAATGTGTGAGTGATGACACAACAGTAAGAGGAAGCAGCCCATGAAACAGTGACAGCTGGGAAGGAAGGTGACACCTGTCAGATGCTACAGGACCTGGGACCATGCCCCCTCAAATGAGACCGAGTGAAGATCAAAACAGAACGGTATAAGAGGACAACTTCCGGCCTAGTAAACGAGGGGTGCAAAAAACCCCAAATCTTCCAGCACTTCACTGGCAGAAACACTGGCAGAAACATCATTCTACATTAAAAAAAAAAAATCGTGCTGTTTCTCTGTTGGTTACCTTGGAGACATTGCCCGAAACTCTGCTGAGGGTGGCCAGTGACTTCCAAGTGAAAGGTCTGCGGAGGGGGCCCGTGAAGCGCTCATCCATGAGCTCCACGATGACAGAATAGCTGCAGAACACCGAGGGGCTTTGAGCACAAGGCGAAGAGCGAACCCTCATCGGATCCTAGAAACCCCACCTTGCAGCTGAGAAAACACTAATGAAAATCCATGGAAAGGTACAAACCTTTAGGTTGACTTTACACTCAGGAAAAAAACAGAAATGTTTTTCCCAATATGAATGCTATAAATTCACTCAACCTTTGAGACGCTAATACTCAGTGATGTTAAGATGAGCAATTACCGCACAGAGTGACTACACGTTTAACACAAAAACACACACTGCCATCGCCTACACGTTAGTCTCTCTAGACTGTAACAATGTCAGTTCGAAGTATGCACTTTCTTTCCTTTCTCTGAAGTTCAGGGGATGGAACTCAGGGCCTCACAGCTATGTGCTCCACCCTGATACGAGCGCAGACATTTAACATCCATTCCTATCAGGCACAAGAGGAACACAGCTTTTAACTGTCTCCATGGTGCTGAAAACTGAATTGGAGGCCAGAAATTTCCTTGATCATTTAATTCACTAGGTATTTAATAACTGCTCCAAACCTTGCATGGTAAAATGGAGGGCCTTTCCGATACAGCACTGCAAAGAAGAAAAGAAAATGTATAATTACTCCGATGAAAAGCACACTTTACAACCTGACTTTTTTTACTTCTCCAAAGGGATGCAAACATCCAATTACTTGTATGTGTGCTGGGCAATATACCTTGTGGTCTATTTTTAAAATCTGCATTACTCCCCTTCCCTGAATGAAGTATAATTAATAAAGAAAAATTTGCTGACAAGACCCTCACCTCTACCTCCTCACACCAATCCCCAAGGTCAAACAGTGATTTTTTTTTTTTTTTTTTAACTCCAGCATGGGGTTAAAAAGATTAGAGAGATTTTTTTTTTTTTAAATCCAGCACCTCATGCTACCACTGAGCAACACCCCCACTGCAGGTGACCCCTGTCTTGCCTCTTACCTCACCCCAACCAGGCTGAGTGTGAGATTCCATCAAGAGTGTGGGGGTCATACACTGCCTACCAACATTTGTTGTTCATTTCAAATCAAGTGACTTCCGAGTGCCTGAGTGGCTACCCTGGCCAGATGTCGGGGCCAGAGGTAAGACGAAAGCCTGTTTCTAAGAAGTTCAGTCTCATGCATAGGTTTAAGAAATTCAAAGTCAAGTGGTATTAAAAACAATAACAACAACCAAAAAAACCCCACCAGATGTGGTGATGCACACCTGTAATCCCAGCACTCAAGAGGCTGAAGCAGGAAGATCACTGTGAGTTTGAGGCCAACCTGGGCTACATAGTGAGTTCAAGGCCAACCTGGACTACATAGCGAGACCCTGTCTCAAAAAAATTTTAAAAAGCCATTATAACCACTCCCTTCAGCCAGGAGTGTATGTATCCTGCTCTTGGGGCCCAGGCAGAGGTGAGGTCAATTATCTTCAGGGTCAAGAGGCGCTCAGCAAGGGATTTTGGGCTGGGGCCTCTGCAGGGTACTCTCTGCCCTGTGGCAGAATCCTCTGATAATTAAGTTTCCAGTTAATTTGAGTAAGAAAGCCTAACTGATTGGATTAGCACAGACCTGGGAGTGGCTCAAGATCTACCCTGGGTGTGAGTGGCACCAGCCAATAGGCACGCAGTCCGAAGGGGAAGAAGAAAGGCTTGCTGTTTCTTGGAGGAGCTCCAGTCTCTGACTTTGCCTTGGACGTCATTTCCTGGGGCCTCCTGATACAGACTCGCAGGGGACGCTGCAGTGAGCTCTAGGCCTTCCTTTGGATCCTTCAGCTCTCCAGAATGCAGATGCCCTTTTGCACCCTCCCACACCTGTCTCTGTGCGGCCACTGTAAGCCCACCCTGTAAACGCTGATATATTTACATATCTTGCCTTACATCTGCTCCTCTAGTGAGCACTGACTGATATACTAGCCAGCTGTTCACCAAACCCACTATTCCTTCCTCCTGGGCACGAGGCCAGAGCACAGCTCTGACTCTCAAGCAGCCAGGCAGGGTGGTCGGTGGGTGCTACTTTCGGGTTGGTCCCTGAAGCCCTCCCGGGATGAAGCCTGTGCTGGCCCTCTGTGAAGGTGACCTTGGATGCTGTACTGGAGACCAGGGGCCACAGGAAGCGGCCTGCGGTCCTGACGCATCATTTGGAACTCCAATGCCTGCCATTACTAAGCCCAAGCCCTGGCGCTGACAAGTGACTCTGGCCATGGGAATCACTGTCACTGCTGCACAGGTCCATCTGTCACTTCTCAGCTGCCCTGTGCTGAAACTAATGCAGGCAGGTTCAAGGAAGTTTCATTTCTCTCGAGGAACTGACAGAATTTTCCTTTTTGGTCAGATGAGTCACATAGCTGGTTAGCTGTCCCTCGGGCTCAGGAAAGCAGCATGAAGCTCCAAGCAGGGTGGGGATACCCCGCAGACACCCTGGCAAGCCCTCACCTCCTCTTGTGCTGCTAATTTGCCTTTCCCATGGTCATATTTCCTTTTATTCCTGTTTCCCATTTAAGTTGTGTTTAAAGTATTCAGCAAATTAGCTCAAAATCACCGTGGCACAAGCTGTAGTAAATATGCAAATACTGTCCATGCAAGCAATTCTCAGCTTCCTGAGATTGGGGTGGCGGAGGGAGGTGGCCGGGAGGAAGGTGGATTTAGGGTTTTGGTTTCCTCCCCAATCTCTGCCACTCTGAGGTGTTAACTTCTTCCACCTCAGTTTCCAAAATTCTAAAATGAAGACGCAGTCAGGTAGTGGCTGAGGCAGGAGAATCACAAGTTGAAGCCCAGCCTGGGCAACTTGGTGAGACCTTGTCTCAAGAAAAAAAAAAAGGGCTGGGGATGTAGCTCAGTGCGAAGGTCCTGGGTTCAATCCTTGGTGCTGCTAAATAAATAAATAGGAAGTTCAGAGCATGATCCTGGCCTCAGAGAGATGCAAGTCACCCCTCAGCTGTGCCAAGACCACGTGACCATGTCCATTTCCTACAAAACACAAGTGCACAAAGGCCGAAGTATTTGCACGGTGCCTGGCAAACAGTAAGTCCTCCATATGATGATGACAAGAACTTGGAGGGAAAGATGAAACTGCTTCACAAAAAATACCTCCCATGAAACCCTCAGAAGATGGAGAAATTCTGAGCATTTCACAGTGAGGTCCAGGAGCTGGGAGTGTGCCCAGGAGTGCTGAGCATGGACAGGACCTTGGGTTCTATTCCCTAGTGCCTCACCCTCCACAAAATTTAAATTTAAAAAATAAAATAAAAATAAGGTCTGAAAGAATTGGGCTGGGGGCGGGGGAGAATGGGACTAGGGGTGTAGCATGGTGGTTGAGCCCTTGCTTGGCACACACGATGCCCAGGATCCGTCTCATTGCCACAGTAAAAAAGAACGAGGGGAGAAAAGCTCACGTTTCCTCACAGATGAAAGCTCACACAGAAGTGAAGGGACCGGGAGAAATGATGCCACGATTCAGTCACGCCCATCGGATACCCAGGGAGCCAGCTATTTACAGCACCACACTACAGATAATGTGTTAATTACAAAGGGGAAAACGTAACTTTATGGCAGACATCTATCTGACATTGGTCACCTTAGCTAAGTGATGAGCCTTAGTGTCACCCAGAGCAAGACTATCTGATGTCATGTCTCTCCTGAAGTTAAGTATTATGGGTTGTGTCCAGATGTCCCCTCAAATCCTCACATGGTTGTAGGTAGGGCTTTTTGGAGGTGACTGGATCTAGGGTGTGTGAACATGGATTAAGGGTGTGTGGCACTGGATTAGTTCCCCAATTGGTTTTGCATTGTGCTGGGTGTGGATAAAAAGGCCCACCCTGGGCACCACCCAAAAGGCGGGTAGCCTGGATGGGATAAAAAGGAAAGGAAGGCTGGTGCTGCTTGCTGCCTCCTGCCTGCCATGCCATGGACTGTTTCTCCTCCGCGATGCCCCTCTGCCATGCCACCCTGTCTTGGAGCCAGCCAACTAAAGACTGAAACCTCTACAAACTGTGAGGCAAAATAAACCTTTCCTCCTTTAACTTTGGGTGTCAGATATTTTGTCTGAGAAAAATAATTAAGACATATAGTAAGTACATATGTCACCTACATGTGCCAAAAAAGTTGATGAGGAGGGGACATTCAGCCTTACATAGAATGGGGACCATCCTATATGGCACTTCCAAAAGAGCCAATGTCATGAAAAATAAGTCAGCAGGTACAGGAACCATTTTAAATTAGAAATGTTCAGAGAACACAGGGCGTTAATTGGTGGCCCCCAAAAGATATGACCATGTCCTAATCCCCGGGACTTACAAATGTGACCTTACTTGGGGAAACAGGGTCTTGGCAGAGGTACTGGAGTACGTGGGTAGCCCCAAATCCAATGACGAGCAGATCTCTGTGGCCAGTGCTGCTCCAGCAATGCAGTTTGACAAGGTTTACTCAAGGGAAGAGTCTCGGGATAAGGTGTGACTTCCATAATGACCCTTTATCACGAGTCCTTACTGCAGTAAGAAAACAACTGTTAGGAGCCTGATTTGTGCTTAATTTAGGTTGGCAGGGTGTTTTTGTTTTTGTTTTTTTCTGTATTAGGGATGGAACCCAGGGCCTTGTACATGCTAGGCAAGCACTCAACCACTGTACTACACCCCAGTCCTTTTTTATTTTTAGGTTTTTTTTTTATATGCAGGTACTGGGAGTCGAACTCAGGACCTCGCGCTTGCCAGGCAGGCGCTTATGCCACTGAGCTATATCATTGGCCCTTTATTTTTAATTTTGAGACAGGATTTTACTTAAGTTGGCCACATTAAACTTAAACTTAAGACCTTCCTGCCTGGCGTCCAGAGTAGCTGAGGTCACAGGCATGTGCCCTGTGCCCGTCACTGGCACTCAGAACACTGCTGCCAGGAAGCAGTGGGGCTGCCTGCCTGGAAAGAGGTGGAGGTGGGAAGCGTTCTTCCTGTCCCAGGCCATGTGCAATGTCCCACGTGAATTATGCAAGTGACCAGCAGCAGGCGCTGTGTCTCAACTGGGAGCTGGGAAATGAGCACTCTTTCTTTTCCTTTTAAAAAATCCACCGTCCACCCATCGGTCCACTCATCATCCATCCTTCCAAACACCCTACAAGGCAGTCTGCTGGCTCATTTATCTATTTATTTGCATTTGCTGTACTGGGGACTGAACCCAGGGCTTGTGAACGCTCGAACCCCAGCCTGAGGCAGTTTATTTCTAGACCAGGCAAGTTTCCTCCCCAGTCCTCCCCACCTCTGGCCTGGGCACTAAATGTAAACACGAAGTTCCAGGAGAGCGGCCTCTGCCCAGCACCCTGTATGTACACTTCATCACCTGTCTTTCTCCTGTTTTACAACAATTTTTTTTTTTTGAGACAGGGTCTTGCTGTGTAGCCCAGGATAGCCAGACTTGAACCTAATATCTTCCTGCCTCAGCCTCCCAAGTGCTAGGATTACAGGCATGCATCATGGTACCCGGCTCTCCTTTACCTGTCTTAGGCTGTGCAGTCCCTGAAGTCCCCTTTTGTGTTTGTTTCTTGTCTGGCTCCCTGCAATCGTGAGCCCTAACCCAGGTTCCAGCCTCCTGCAGCCCCTGGAAACGATCCCGGGCAGGTGACTCTTCCCTCTCAGAAGCGTGAGGACCAGAGTACCCGGCACACAGCACCGCACCCCACCACTGCGAGGACTGAGATCAGGACTGTGCAGCAGGGTGGCGCCCACACATAGTGAGGGCAGCCCATGGGTGACAGCTGTGACCGGGGTGCCGCTGCAAGGTTCCTCTTGCCAGGCAGACGAAACAACTGAGGCCCACAGTGTAGGACTGACCGAAATCACAGGGCTCAGGGCTGCCGAGGAGGGGTGCCGGGGGCTCTTTCTAGGGCAGTGGTGGGGAACCTATGGCACGTGTGCCCAGCAGGCTGTCTGTATCATTGAAAGCTCTAAAAGGTCCACCATCCTCTACGGTCACGGAGCAAGCAAGAGCAAAAGCCTGGGCTGGGGCTGCAGCTTCTCCCCCAGGCTCCCCCGACTGCGTGAGTTTGGACTCACCCTCCCTCCCACTCCAAATACCTTTCTCTCTCTTTCTCTTTCTTCCTT
This sequence comes from Erethizon dorsatum, assembly GCA_028451465.1. Taxonomy (NCBI): domain Eukaryota; kingdom Metazoa; phylum Chordata; class Mammalia; order Rodentia; family Erethizontidae; genus Erethizon; species Erethizon dorsatum. The sequence goes on from CM051831.1 coordinate 38,622,964, forward strand.
CCTTCCTTCCTTCTCTTTTCTTTTTTTTCCTTTTCTTTCTTCCTTCCTTCCTTCTCTCCCTCCCTTCCTTCCTTCCTGTTTTGTTTTAAGTACTAGGATTGAACCCAGGGCTTTTACAGCGTTATGCTGCCAGCACTTTAAAAATTTTTAAAATTTTGAGACAGGGTCTCTAAGTTGCCTAGGATAGGCTCAAACTTTTGATGCTCCTGCCTTAGCTCAAGTGCTGAAGATCCTTATCTAAGCCAGGGAAAATCAGCACCAGCACATCCATTGCTCTCCCTGGTGTCCTGCCTGGCCCTGCACCCCCCCACAGAGGGCTACTCACGGAGATCTGTCCCATACTTGAGCCCTGCCTTGGGCACCCAGCCCTTGCTCCGGAAGTAGTGGTAGGCCCCGTAGGTCGTCCTGAATGTGGGCTGAATTGCCGTGAACGCTTGCCAGAGCTTTATGATCGTCAGGGGTTCC